>JAZDUA010000005.1:5236500-6586000 GCA_038098605.1 Gryllus longicercus
TCCATGTTTGTGGAGTCTTTCTATGCTTTAATAATGCAAACTTTTGTCTAAAAATAATTTTTTCAAACCAAATTTTGAGTGCTTATTGCGGCTTAGCCATTTGGAATACCCTAGTAGTTTATTAGACAAAATATGCTTAAAATTGCCTTTAGAGCTTATTTTCGATGTTCCTTCCTGGACATAGTGTGTATTAATTTTTCAATATATTTTTAATAATAATTTTGTGGTTCCGTAATTGAAGAATGAAAATATGTCTTTAAAAATGTAAGTAAAACTTGGTTCTGTACACAAATTTTCATTGAAAAATTTGGAAATTTAAAAAATGTGTAAACTTTAATGGAAATGCACAATTTTGAGTTCATTTTCTGAGAAACCTTTTTTAAAAACTTCATAAGAAATCATTTGAAGCTCTTGCACACAGAAGTGCAATAAAATTTGAATGCCTGTAACATAAATATTAACATTAGGGATATTGAAAAAACATTAGTGTGTGAATTTTGGAAAATCAAAAGGTTAAATCAATAGGGAGTTTGTCATTTCATTCAATGCATTTATCACTATACATATAAAATGATTAAAAACAAATTGAGCCGCTTTTGTCAATGATGTTTTTAACAACATATTTAATTCTTACTTTGTTAATTACTGGCAAATGTCCAATACCATATTATAAATTTATTCTAAACTTTTGCAGTCACAAGTTGTAAACAATGCAATACTTATCAATAAAAAGTTGTCACAGTATCATAGATTTGACAATTACAGGACATCCTCGATGATAGTTGGAAAGAATCATCTTTACCTCAAGGGTCCTATAAACTGATGTGCAGAGCTCTCATTAAAATCTATATTTAATACATTTGAAAAAGATAAATTTTGCAAAGAGAACAGTGATAAAAACCATTAGTTTTAGCAGTAGGTATAAAAAAGTATCAGAGTTTGTCAGACCTCTATGCAGCTCTTTCCCTCAAATTTTTTGACAATACTTCTCCAAAATCAATGTCATTTTGCAATAAATTTCTAAAAATACACAAGTAATTATCATTTCTATGTTACTTCAATAAGCTTAATATTCCCCAAAATTTGCTCAAAATTGTGCAAAAACTACAAATATTTTCAAAAAATGTACTTGATAGTAATTATAAAACTAATTGTGGAGAACAAATTTTATTTAAAGAAAAAGATCTATCTTCAGTAATATAATTGTATAAGGAGATACAAAATGTAGTAACTTTTGAAGAATCCGAAAATTCTGGGGTAAGACTGTGGGGAAAAAATATTTTTGAAAATTACAGAGCATCGAGTTCAGTCACATCAATGAGAAAATATTCATTTTGGAAAAAAACTGTGAATAGTTTAGTGCTAGTTTTGTTCAGAAATGTATGGACAGACTAAAACACACTTTTTTGGTGCCTGGGAATCTCAAACCATGTATTTGTGTTAAAATCTCAATCTATTTTCTGCATCTTTAAATAACTTCCTCTTAAACTTGTGGTGTTCCAGAATGGCCGAGACTTTCTTGTGTTAGTTTCTTATTTCCTTTGGCCTCTAAAAGTCAACCAGGGCCTCTTTGATAACCTCTGGCAAATGGTGAAGAACACATTTGCACATCCTCAACATCACATGTACATATTTTTATCCTGTTCCTTTTCGTTTTTGCCGGTGGTAATCTTTAAGCCCTCCTCATTTCTTGTACAAATGTTTCAAGTGTGGAATCCAGTTCCTCGATTAAACACATCGATTGCACACAGTTACCTGTAGCCAAGACATTATGGAAGATTTATGAAATTGATGTAATACACCATACCTCTAACAGCACTGAAAATGTGTCCTACGTTGGCTTCAAACCCTTTGGCTTGCCTGCCCCAAACCCACCTTGCAAGGCTGATTCACATTGCTACTGAATGTAAACTGTTATGGCTTTGTAATATTTTCAAATATTTAAAAGAATTGGAAAGTTTTTGATAAAATCTTGTTTTTATTATTGTCCACATTTAACTCAAAATTCTGCAGTAACTACTTATACATTTAAAAAAATGTAATGTTATTAATTAAATAACTAATTGGGGGAACAAATTTTATTTGAAGAAAAAATCTCTATTTTAAATAATGTAATTATTTAAAGGGGATAAAGAAAAATTTTGAACTTTCACCATTTTGGAAAATTCAGGGCTAACAATACTCATTGGACATTTACCAATTTTATAAGTGATTTTCACTCTATTGTTACTGGTAATTTTCAAAAAAATTGAAGCAAAGTTTGAGAATTTTGAAAATGTTCCAGGTGTTTCATGTAATGAACCCAAAAAATATGAAGAAATCTTTTCAAAATCACATGGTTTTGAGTCCTCTCAAATTGATTGGGGGAAAATCCTACAAATCTTAGGCTCTAATTAGACTGACACATTTGGAAAGAAGAAAGACAAAGATTTTTCAGTATTATGGTACCCCAAAATGTTTATTTTCATTGAAACCTCAAATTAGATTTCTTTTAATTTTACAAATTAGATTTCTTTTAATTTTACATAACATTCTTTTCTCTATGTATGTTACTACATATATACAAACATAAACAGGGCAGTAAATAGACATTGAGATATCAGAAAACCTGTAGTGAACAGGCCCATATTGGTGTTATCCTTGCCTACATCACTAACAGGTGTTTACTCCTGTTTCTCTGGTTCTCATGGCCCACAGTGTTTAAAGGACGAACTAGTCCTTTTCAAAATGCGTGAGCTTTGTAACAAATGGTTGCAAAGCATTTGTAATTCTTTTTCAGACCTTCGTGTCGATGTGCATCGCAAAAACAGCAGCGAGAGTGGAGAGGAGGCAGTTGGCCTTCGACCTGTGGTGGAGAGGGTGGCTGTACATCGCGCCGAGCCCTGCACACAGGCTGATCATGAGCGCTTCCTGCGAGCTCGTCTTGCATCCACCGGTGAGAATTTCTAATCTTATGTCAGGAGATTTGTTCCAGCATTTCCATTACATTCAATAGTTTCAACATTTTGTTTCTTCATTGTATTTAAGTTGTTGTTCCTGCAAAAAATAAAAAAATAAATTGGAAAAATCAACTGGTCATTTTAACACATCTACGGTTGTAAATCCACACAGACCAGTTTAGCAGTAAAAATTTGGTGAATACTAAGGGAAATTATGCATGATTTTTTACATTCCCAGAACCTATGCCCTCTGAAGCAAAAATGCTGCTGAACAAAATCACACAAAATGGTTTTCCAAAAAGTAGCACACACACTGCTCAAGTACAACAAATAAAAAACTCTCATGTGTAGCACTTCTACAAATTAAATATTTTAACAAACACTAATGAATATTGCAATAACGCAGTATAATATATACAAATACACAATATAATTGTTCTTTACATACAAGAAATATCAAAAAAACATTGCTGTTATTTGAAGCAACACAGGAATATCAAATATTTAATGATAGATAGTTTTTTCTTTGGGGCCTTGCTGTTACCTTACATCAGCTGTGATATGTGATACGTTGTGTGTGAGCAGTTACAGCAGTGATACGTTGTGTGTGAGAATGCAATCAGTACATGCAGTGTGGGAGTAATATAGGGTTATTCAAAATGATTGTCAGGGTTTTATGATTATTTTTTTTAGAAATAATGGAAATAAATACGACTATTATAGGTGCTGCGATTGATAGAAAAACTCTGGAAGTTAAGTTACGCACGATTGTAATTACCTGAGTTAAATTCAGATGGCAGTTACAGTAGTATTAAAAAAATTTGGTGATCAGTATGATGAAAGCGTTTTGTACTCTTGAGTATCAACATCAATTCATTACCATAGTCCAGCATCATTTTCACATGATATGCGGAAAGAACCCTCCTTCCGACAACTATTTGCAGATGGAATGCTAAATTTGTGAACACAGGCTGTTTGTGTAAAGGGCAAAGCAGTGGATATCTTGCTATGCCAGATGCAAAAGTGAATTGGATGAGGAAAATTTATCTCCGTAGCCCTAAAATATTGACTACTTGAGGGAGCAGGGAACTGATTACAGAATGGTTATTATTGTGGTTAAAAGACCACAGAGACATTTTCCTTCTACATCGGGATGGTGCAACTTTCACATCCATGGATCTGAAGTAGGACAGACCGTGATCAGATTCTCTTACCTTGGCCACTACGTTCACCAGACCTCACGCTGTAAGATTTTTTCCAGACCTCATGCCATAAGATATGTTAATGGTCGAGTTTTTATCCCTCCTCTGCTGACAAGTATTCTGGAACTGATGCAGCGCATCAGATTCAGCTTTTTGTTTTTTTTTGTTTTTTTTGGGGGGGGGGGGGATTGACTACAGGGTGGATGTGTGTCGACTGACTAACGGTGCCCATATTGATCATTTGTAATGTACGTAAAAGAACTTTTGAGTTCTAGTTAAAAAAAATAAGGTTCACATTTTAATTAGTCACAGGGTAATGGTCACCAACTACACTTCAATAACAGTCAATTGCCCTGTGTATTATGATTTTTTGAAACCCTGACAATCATTTTGAATGACCCTGTACAATAAAATATTTGCATTTTTCAGACAAAATTGAAACTGTTCCATTAGTTATTTTTGCCCATTTCCTGAGAATCTAACAAAACCTTCCTCAGATGTCGGGATGCGACAGTTTTCTGACAATTTCTCTGTGCATTGGAAATTAGTAATATAGATGGGTTTTTTTCTTTTTCCCTTGACTTATTTCTTCACATCACCTCCTGTTCTTCCTAAGCTTCAGTGCAGTGATTCCTTTGTTTTCATAAGGCAATAGATGGTGTGAAGAGCTCACATTCATAAAAGTACATCTTGAATCTATTATAAAAACAATACTTATGCTAGTGATTTTAAAGTACACTGTTGTAAAATTAATTTTCAAATTTTATCTATCGAATTTCAACAGTTGTAAAATTAATTTGTGCTCCTAACATTATGCTCTTTAAGTTTACATTGCTTTACTGGGCCAAAGGGCATTTCAGTCTTGTGTACTCTTCACTCTAAGCATTATATTCTGAAGCCGAGCTCATAACTGATACTAACCTCATGGTGAGCATTCTGTTATAACATTTGCGCATGTGATGTGTTCAGTAAAATTAAAATTACTCTTATATATTAGTAACTTTTAGTGATTCGTGATTAGTGATTCAATACTTCAATTTTGCAGAGAAAGGAGGTCGAGGTGATGAGGCCCGGGGCACATCAGGTCGTTGGCGAAAATCAATCTCCCATCAAACCTCTTCAACTGACAGCCAAGAAGATCGGCCTGGGGCAGCAGTGGCCAATTCGGGCTCTGAGCCACGCCCTTCCATTGCTTCAGTGGTGAGTGCTAAGAGTGTCTTTAAACAAAAGTACATCTATAAAAAAAAAAGGAAAGCAACATCTTTGTTTGATAGTGTTAAGTTTTGCTTTCTTGCTACTGCTTACCTGTAGAGAGAAATTCATGTAATGTTGTGCAAGCAGACAGTGAATTTTCGGCAGAAAAACTCATACTACTGGGCCCTGGTAACTAAAAAGTGGATAAATCCAGTTGCTAGATTTAGGGGAGGAAAAACACCGTAAAATTAAATGATGGTAAAACGTCTGCCTATCTGTGTGTCCCTTCATCTGTGCTAGCAGCTAAACCATTCAGCTGATTTTCTACAAAATTGATTTTCTGCTATCAATCAAGCTGATCTCATAGACTCTTGAATTTGAAACCAAAATTTTAATTTGATGAGGTCCTTTACATGGAACCCCTGGGACTTTTTTTAAAATTTTCAAAACAATGGATGCAACATTTTCTATTGAACTTTATTATTGGATAGTGCAAAGGGCAGTTAAGTGAATGGTGCAGGTCTTGTGTTTGTTGAAAACCCTGATTTTTTTGAAAATTGCGAAAGTTCAAATTTATTTCGGCATCTTCATACAACTAAAACATTAAAGATAGAAATTTTTTCTCTTAATGAAATCTGTTCCATAAAGATAGATTTTGAAGTGAAATCAGATCAAATAAAGGTTTTCAAAAATATGATGACTGAGATACGTTAATTCAGAGAGAAATTCAGAGAGTAACTAATATTACTTAAGCATTGCTATCGGTGAGAAAGTATGTGCTGATTTAGCTCCACTACTTTTTATTGTTTGAAAGTTTCTTTGTACTAAAAAATGTGTTGGCAAATTTTCTCGATCTCATTTTACTAGATGAAAAGAGGAAAGGGGGCAGGCACTTTTTGGTTGTACTAACAAGTTTCTTCTGTAGTTTCTATTTGAGAGGATGGTTCAGGATTTATTGAAGACTGTCAATTTCCTTTTTCTTTTCAGATTTATTGATATAAATTAATCAATAAATCTGAAAAGAAAAAATTGACTGTCTTTAATAAATCATGAACCATCCTTCTAAATGAAAATTTCAAAGTAGACAATCTAGGAAATTAACTTGTGACTTTATTCTGTAGGATGGGGGCTGAAACAAATAATTTTTGGTGTGTAGAGGCTGAAATTTCTTGTTGGTTGCCAACAATCCTCATTTCAATTATTTATTCATAATACAACTATATACAACAAAATGGATGGGGTAAGGATTTTGGAGCACAAGAAAAAATGCAGGGTTAATGCAATATATGCAGATACTCTCCAGCACAATTTAGGAGGTATATAGAACCAAATATACCAAATATAAAGTATACCAAATATTGCATTAAAATATCATAATTTTTCCCAGTTTTGAAATTGACATAGATGCAAATTAATGTTCATAAAAAAGTAATCTTAAAAAGTTGTGAAACCATCTAAGAAGGCTGAGAACATCAACAAATGTCACTGAAGTGTCTGTGACCATCTGTATTTATATTGCATATGCAAATAATAATCATAATATTTTTCTCATTGTCATTCTCATCTTCAATTCTTTTATTGTTTCTTTTTTGCTGGTTATGCCCCTTCTAGTTGGTCATCTGACTTTTTAGTGCTCCCTAAAAGTTATGAGTGTTTATTTTACGTCCTTAAGAACATTTTGTTCTGTGTCGGCAGATTTTCTCCCTATCGTGCTCTTGTTCTTGTCCAGTTGATTCTTTAAAAACCATTAAATTGAAATTTGTTAAATTTAATGTGCACATGATTGGTATGTTAACTCCAAAGTCTTTTGTCCCTGTGCTTCTGTTCCAAGGAGAGCAATGGGTTAGAGCAACAAAGTTTCTGTAATTTGGGAATTTTTCGAAGAATTTTTAAAATTTAGTTGGTTGTAGAATGTAAATGAAGGTTAATTTTTTCCATTTCATTTTTCATTTCTCTTACAAATTGCAGGTTCACTCTCATTGAATCAAGAGTCCATGTGGCTTTGTTGAATTTATCACAAACCCACCATAAAAGGAAAAAACAGCATGGATTTTATTAATTATGACACCACTTTTCTCAGTTCAAAGAATAGATCATCTTGGTAACTTAGTAGTTAGAGGAACTGGGCATAAACCAGGAGACCTGGATTCAAATTCTGGTTGGGGTGACCAATTCTTTGAACAAATTTAGTTATATTATGTTGTTAACAACAGAACTTAAGTGATTTATTGTTAGTAAGTTTGTGATATTAATTTTTGCACTTAGGAATCGGGCCCTGGATCTGCTGGTTCTGTGACAGTTCGTGCCTCTGGCTCTGGACGTCGTTTCTCCAGTGTGTCCAGTGCCGGTTTTCCTGGAGGTTCTGGTCTAAAGACAACGGGTTCTCTGGAGTTGGGCTACATGCTGGAGGCAGGCGATGGTTTGGCTGCTGCTGCTGGTGCACTGCGAGACAAAGGTTTGCTTCTTCAAGCCTCCTTTTGTTGCTGTTGACAATCATTAGAACAAAGCAAAAGCTTTTTAACTAAACTTTCTGTTAACTTCCTTTGCGAGATGCTACCTCTCAGATGGAAGTCTGGTGTCACTCAAAATGGGCAGTATTTAAGTAGGAGAATTTAGAGAGAAGTCTTTCTGTCTGCTAAGTCACTAATTTCTTCTTTCTTGTACTCATGGTCAGTAGCTCCACCATCTCCATCTTTATTTGATTCATTGTTTCTTTCTTTCTGGACCACTGTCCATACTTCCATGTTTTTAGTTCCTTGAAGATTTTGCACTTTAAAGTAGCTTTTTTTTAAACTTTCATCTAATGCTGCCCAAGAACATTTCCTTTTGAAATATCAAATTTTATTCCGGTCATGTCTGTGTCTCTACCATCTCAATCTTTATTTGAAATATAGTTTCTTTCTTTTTGCACCAACCTCCATACTTCTGATGTGTCATGTCCTTGTCTGTGGCATCTGCTTGTTTAACAACTTTTAGATCTCATCAGAATCTTGGCCATGATTTACATCCATTATTACAGTGTGTGCATGCTACAGTGCCATTCATTTGAGATTCTTTTAGGATTAAAAACCAATCTGAATTGCCTGATACATCCATGACAGTTGCCAAGAAAAGATCCACAAATAAAATATATTGTACAGGATGGTTCTTAGAGGTACATTACATTCAGCACAGTGTTTTACCTTAAAAAAGGTTTAACAGCTGCTATAAAAGCATTTTCATATAACTTGCATTGAAATACATGACATTTTATTACAATGTTTGTAATGAAATTTTTCAGTGAACTTCCTAACAAGATAGTTTTGTAAGTCCTTACTACTATTACTACCTGTACTACTCTCTCATCCATTCATCTATAAGTAGATTAATAAAAATAAGCTCTTAAGATATGTGCTTACAGTTTTCTGGACGATCTACTGTGATTGCCTAGAGGAAATGCTCACTGTTTAATGTGGACAATAAAATCTCACACATGCTGTATCCCACAAAAGGGGTTATTAAGGAAAAAGCTGGTCATGTTTGTGCAACCCTCAATAAATTAAGAACTAAAGCAAATAGTTGAAAACTTTCTCGATGTGTTCTGTCTAAAAACTAATGCGGATTATAACCATATAGTTTATACATTTTACAACCAACGTCTAGATTTACACAGGTTTTTTCCATCTTTGTACTCACTGTACATACTCAAGTAATTCCCGCATATTTTTTCAAAAATTTGTTGCTGAAAATTCAGGTGTGGTTATTATTCATGACATGGTTGGTATTATATGCACACATCTAACCCCACTCCTTTATTAACATTAGATGAGTTACAAATAAATATTACCGACAAGCATTGTTGACAAAATCTGGTAAATCTGAGATCCTGGTTCACTTTTCACTTCCGTGTAGTAGAAACTATTTGGTGTTGCAAAGTGATTTGATATAAAAGTCCTTTAGTTTTTAACCCCCTCCCCCCCGGCCTTCCATCACGGATCTAGCTAAATTAGGACGCTTGAAAACATGCGCAAATAATATCGCGAAATTCGAGCCTAATCTTTCACCACAAAATTCAAATTACGTATGGTAGAAGAAACAGAAGAAATTGGTAACAGCGCAGCAGGAAGTATGATGTGGATGAAAGTTGTATTCATGATTGACATAAGAACAAAACGCTAATGTTAAATGCCCAGCAAAATACAAACTATATTAATTTGTCATTTATTATAGGTGTGGGATTGAGTTTCAACATTAACAATGTTGAAACTCAATCCCATTAATGGAGCTATCCTCTCCCCTCAATAAAAGGAGAAGAAAGTTTTCCTGAAATTTCTTTCTGTAAATTTAGGATGCCGGTGTTAAGTATGTGAGGGCAGGTGATTATTTGTGTGTGCATGGTAATACAGATTATCTCAGTATTTCTGTTTCTTAATAGAAAAGGTAATTTAAAAACTTTAATCTCCAAATGAAACATAACCCTTAAGGTTTTGAATGAGGTTTTTAGGAAAAAAACTTATCTTATTCGGGTAAATACTATATACTCTGTACAAGCTGTCGGCACTTGAACATTACAGACTTGCAAAATTTAATTTTTTGCAATGAAGAACTTATACCATGTTGAATTGTGACTGTATTTTATGTGGAAATATTTTCACATTCATGTTTGCAGAGAATGTGATTGATAAGTCATGAGAGTGAATATGATTGATAAGTCATGAGAGTGAATGTGATTGATAAGTCATGAGAGTGAATGTGATTGATAAGTCATGAGAGTGAATGTGATTGATAAGTCATGAGAGTGAATGTGATTGATAAGTCATGAGAGTGAATGTGATTGATAAGTCATGAGAGTGAATGTGATTGATAAGTCATGAGAGTGAATGTGATTGATAAGTCATGAGAGTGAATGTGATTGATAAGTCATGAGAGTGAATGTGATTGATAAGTCATGAGAGTGAATGTGATTGATAAGTCATGAGAGTGAATGTGATTGATAAGTCATGAGAGTGAATGTGATTGATAAGTCATGAGAGTGAATGTGATTGATAAGTCATGAGAGTGAATGTGATTGATAAATCATGAGAGTGAATGTGATTGATAAATCATGAGAGTGAATGTGATTGATAAATCACGAGAGTGAATGTGATTGATAAATCACGAGAGTGAATGTGATTGATAAATCACGAGAGTGAATGTGATTGATAAATCATGAGAGTGAATGTGATTGATATCTACGTTCAACATTCTATGGGATGTATATCCTCAGTATGACAAGATAACTTCTGACTTTCTCAAATGAATTAGTGATCCTTTTCAAGGCGTACAAGCACTGAGTAGTAGCTATAAAGATAGTAATTTGTTTTGTTTTGACATTACTCTCATCACCTTTCTAAACACATTTGTTTCAATAATACTCCTTGCATGTGATGTGTTAGAATTTGTTTTAATTTTAGTGTGGAATTTTCCTGTGACTTGAGTTTTGTTTGTAAATTTCTTTCCTACTAAGGTTCAAATTTTCTATCTCATGATACAGTGCATCCACTTTGGACCAAGATAATTTATGCACCCATAGGATAAAGTGCATTTCCAAGTGGCTTATTTGTAAAAAAAATTCACATCGAAAATTATAGCTATATCTTATTTTAATAAAATTTTACTTTATTATAATTTTAGCTTTATTATAATATTAGCTTTAAAATAGTTTAGAATCTTTAAGGGAGCAAATCCACATGTTCATGCTGTGTTTTTATGGCAAAACCACCTTTTATAAACAATTCAACTCCCAATTACTCATAAGATTTTTTGAAATGAAATTTCTCAAAGCATATTGTAATACATTTTGAACCCCTTCTGAACAATTCCCAATTGCTATTTTGCTCGCTTCAACATTTATCAGATTATCATATTTGACTTATGAAGGAGAAAATCGGAATTTTAGAAATTTGGTGGGTGTCCACTTTTACAATAACTTTTCCCCAAGAAATACAGAGTAATTTTAATTTTACTGGAAGTAAATTATTGTTGAATGCTAGAATTTTAATGATAATAATTGAAGTTATTCTGTGCATTTTAAACAACTTTGTATTGTGATACCAACTTTGTTAATATTGTTACTGTACTTTACACAGGAAAATTGCATTGACTAACCTTTACCCTCTGACCCACTTTGCTCTCACCTACGCTGAAAGAACAGTGTGAAGACTGTGCCTTATGGCTGACCATTACTGTGATTGAAAAGTTTCTTAGTTCGATGCTGGCAAGCTGCCAGAAATGTGCGGACTGTGTTGAAGATCAATGTGTAACATCTGCCAATATTGGGTTTGTAGGTTGACCCTTCTTTTCAACATTTTTTTAATTTGTTACCTCTGCATAGACTTAAAGCATCTCCAAGCCCCGTGTTTCGAGTGCTTTGCCCTTTTGGAGTAATCCTCCCTTAATTACTATGCGGCAGTAATCCTCCATTAATCAACATTGTCCATTACAACTCATCTCAGTTGTCAAGGGGACCACCAGGGAGCATCTCCGCGTACGTGCCTCATTACACACACAGAATTGGGAAGGAACTAGGATAGGGTTAGGGTTTAGGACACATCACAGAGGTTGGACTAGCCCTTGTGAAGCAACCAAACTCGTTTTGACGGAACAAATTTCATATGAGATTGTTTGGAAATCAATGGGGATCGAACCCGAACCTCATTGGTGAAAGGCGAGCGACTTCGCTCTCAGCCAGCTTTTCCGGGCCATGTTTCCAGGGCATGTTGGCATAGTACCCAGTATCAGAAGCATTACACTGTATCTGATTTTACCTTCCCATCCATCACCTCCAAACATTGCCATAGGACAGTGCACCCAAATCTTCCCCCTTATAATAGGCCCCCGAGGAAGAGCCAGCATTCAGTAGTCAAAAGTAATGGCCGAGCAGGAAGACCTCGCCCCTTTTATTAACAACCCTTTTCTCTGGAACTATTGATGGTCTCTTAGTAGGATCTATCATTGGTCACATAATAAGGAGCCCATTTCAATTATTGTACTGAATTCTAAATATATTCTATGCATTGTGATGCGATAAAACCTAAACAAATGGTCTGGATGATTAGAATTGAAATGATCTTGTAATTCTGGATTAACATATTAATTATGAAGTGTGTGTGTGTTATGCATTTCAGTGATTCAATTGATTCAAAGTTTTTAAAATTCTTTATTACTTCCTTCTACTTACATTATTTTTCTGAACAAATATAACTGATTTTGCATTTGCAGGATTGGTATACTGGAAACAACGTCAACAGCAGCAGCAATCGTCCAGTACAGGCGTTGGTGCTCGCCCCTACCGCTACCTTCGTTCAGGTCGCATGTTGGGTGGCCAGGGCCTGCCTCCCCTGGACCCTGCTTCCTCTCATCCGGCCGGTCTACAGGTGCATTCCCACACGGAGAGTCATGCTCCACTTACTCGCTCTGTCAGTGCTCGGAGACCTTTTGAGAGTTCCCTAGAAGCTAGGTCTGCCCATGCATTTGTTTGTTATGCCAATCAGCTGCAAAACAGAAGAAGCCAAAGAGCTGTTTCTGAATTACCATTGCGAAGATGGCGTTGTTGCCACCACCCGTCTATTCAATAATTTAAGTTCCAAAATTAATAGACTTTGTTTTCTTCCCTTTTATCATGAATTAATTAACTTTGTTACATTTCCTGGAGACATTCCAGGAATTTTAAGTAGGTAAATCCATATAAAGGTTTAATTTTGAATGAGATTAATTTTGAATTTTGAGGAAGCAGAAACATTATTTGAATGAAAAGGGATCATTTATTTATGAAGCGATAAAGATGTGATTTAGATAATATTGTAAATCTTGGTTAATTGTACTTGTTAGATGATGACTTTTTAGTTGATCTTGTTGACATTTTTCTGCAAATCCTTTATTCTGAATCAATTCATGAAATTGTATTATGCACATGTCTTTTATGTTAAATAAAAGCATTCTGCTGTGAAAAAACTTATTGAACTACAAATATATAAATGATATTATAATATGTTTATGAATGATGAGATTAAAAACTTCTTAAAACTTTAACAGAATAATCATTTGTAAATTGCATAATTAGTTATTTGAATTGTTCAAAGTATTGTTGCCCCATCTGGGAATTGCACCTGGGTCTCCTGGTTTATGTGCAGACCAAAGAACTACCACGAAGACAAATGCTTCGAAAAGTTACATAGGTCTGATGTATTGCCTGTTATATATTAAGCAATCCAACAATTCTTCTATCCAGCAAGGAGACAGTGTAGTGGCACTCGGTTACCATGCATGGCCATAAACATCGGGCCTATGAAGATGTTCAGAACATTTGTCATTTCAGTAGAGCAGTCTTCAGAGCAACTGGGGCATAAATCAGGAGCCTAAGGTTTAATTCCCAATCAGGATGACTATTGCTTTAAACAATTTAAATTATTAAATTCAATGGTAACAGTAGAAAGTTAAAACATGGCAAATATTTCTTGTGTGAAATGTAACTTCAAAGTAATTGAACCAAGGAGATGGTTCAGTGGCAATTGATTATAATTTGTTAAGAGTATTATTTATCAGTCAAGGATGCTGGCAATATGTGATTACGTTTTGTTTCAGCAATTTTCCTATTGCTGTAACAACTCTGTAGTTATTATTCTGTGCATTTTTTGAAAGTGTATTGCTGTTAAAAGCATTGCATCAACCAATTGGAAACCATTTTAATACTGAAAGTGAAACTGCTATTTTTTCATTAAATAAATTTTTATGCTGAGTTCAAGTTTCAAGAAATAGCTTCTAGTGTAAACAAAACATTTAGTTTTTTAAAGTTTTTCAAGAATCTTTAAAGAGAAGATTATTCTTTCTGCTCATAACTTAAATGACTTGTAAATAAAATTCTCTATTTCTTCAAAATTATGCCCAAGAATATCTATAGAAACAGAACAAATTTTTGTCATGCCCTCTGGTGATATTAGTTCCACCAAAATAATAAAATAAAAAGGTATTAAGTGTTCATAGAAAACCCATCCTATAATTACAATTATTTGTATTTTTCATGTAATGGGGCTGTCATGACTCGCTTTTATAAACTAAAATTGTCTCTAAAATCTGATTCAGGCGGAATGTGCATCACAGTGATATCACATCGTAAATAATCTTAAACACTGTTAGTCAAAATTAGAATCTTAAGTTTCCTTGCAATTTCAAGTAAAAACATTTTGTATGTTGGTGTCATTTCTGTTACAATTAAATATGCACATCTTTAAGATGTTCTTACATTTAGCTTAACTTTGATGCCCTTACATTCAACTGAGTGTGTTTTCTGGGAATTTGAAAACTCGAGGGATATAATTTTTTTGTGGGTCGATGGTCCAGAGCAGTTCAATTTCAAATGCTAATTAGGTTATTTATGAAATGTACACAGGAAAGTATTATGGTATTCTTTCTTTTTTAAGTGTTTAAAAAATGCGGATTAATCATCCAGCTTCATGGCTTTGTTTGAAACTGTTTTAAATTAACATTTTTTTAGCTTGGAAGCAAATGGCCTCTTTTTACAAGTTCTTAAGAATAACATGTGTTAAAATATAATTTTTCTGCAACAGTTCTGTCTCAATGTATTTTAAGTGGAGTGAAACTCAGCCTAGACTTACTGTTTGCAAATACTGTAATGAAATGAGTGTGTTCAAAATATTATCCTATCCAAGAAGGTAACAGCTTAGTTGTATCAAAGAATTGTATCAAAGTATTATATTTTCAGTGGCTGGTTTTTCCAACTTTTGGGCGGAATTGCTAGAATTCTATTATAAGCACATAATTGAAAACAAATTGTTTAACTCTTCCTTAAACACACAATAATTTCTGCAAATGCATTGCTGCTTTTCCTAAGATAGTGCATCAAAATGAGTTTCTTCAAATTTTTGTTTGATTATTTGGGTGAAATGTTCCAAAAGCCTTAACATCATTTGACAGAAGCTAAAAATTTTCTAAGCATGTCAGATGCTAGAACAGGGGTCCCCAATGTGGTTAGTAGTCCCCTGAGAGTCGATGAAATTTTGAAGGGAGTCAGTGATGATCAAGAGGTCAGTTGGCGGTTAATTGCCAAATGTAAACCTATGCCTTGTTGGTATCAAGATCACATTGATTACAAAAAATATGAACTGTTTCCTGATGTAAAGCAACAAAATGTGTAATAATAAATTACAAATTCGCTCTTCTTCTTTCATATTCATCTTTCATCTTCAGGAATTAAGATGTTTGAAAAACTCGAGCAATTATATCTTCTTGTTGACGGTACTCTTATCGGGTGGAACTCTCCTTAATACACACTGGTGAAATACATTCTTGGCTATCCAGGATGTGCCGTGTCTCGGTCAATTATGCTGACATTTCGGCTATCTTCCTGTGGCCTTCTTCAGAGCTATACTAGGCTCACTATCAGTATAGCTCTGAAGGCCACATGAAGATGGATGAAACGTCAGCACAATTGACTAACACGCGGCTCATCCCGGATAGTCAAGAATGTATCGACTCCGGTCGCGGAAGCCTACAAAGGCACACTGGTGAAATGTTATGGCCAGTTCTTAAAAAAAGCTGAACATTTTGCAACCATTGCATTTCAGTAAAGATTAGAAACTCTATTCAAAACCGGAAATGTGTTTGATAACTGAAAAAATTAGATGTTTACGAGAATATTAGGATACGAAATTATAATCTTTAAGGCATTTATGGGCAATTCTTTGTGTCATAATTATGAATGCTGTATATTATAAAGAAAATGTGAGGGAATTGAAGCAAATGTTCTCTTAAAATGTGTCCATGAAAGAAAAAGGTTGGGAATTCCTGTGCTAGAATAATGGGTATTTCGTAAACTGAATGTACTGTAACCTATTGAAGAGACGTGTCATAGTACACGGAAAGAAGTTATGAACTATTAATTAATCTCTCGCTCACTGGAGTGGCATTCAGTTTTGTATCCCCAAGCTCTCCCCTCCAAGATCAACCACAATTTTACAAATTTACAGACACAAATATGTTAGTAATTTTGAATTAGTGCTTACAGTGCTATCAAATGTCAGTGCAGTTTTGGTATATTTCAACCATATGGTAGGAATCAAAAATTCTTAAAATCAAACTAGCAGTGGAGCTGTGTCAGTTGCCTGACATGTTCAGCGGTTCCTTTATGAACTGCACCAACAAGTTTGTGTCTTTACTTTTCATTCCATCCCCCTCTTTGTGACACACAAGTGTCAGGAAGCAGTTCTTGGAGGAGATAAGTGTTTTTCACTAAATGGTCTGTGGCCCTTAAGTTTGGATGCTTGCGAACTGCCACTGTTTCTTTCACCATGATTTAAGATTTTGGAAATATAGAAGACAATCTATTTTACAGTACGAGAGCCCTTTAAAATCTATTATGAAGCAAGATTTTTTTCAGTGTCATAGAGTTAATTTGTTTGCAGGATGCATCGGGAGGTGGTGATCGCCCTCTAGGCGGATCTGAGATCGTGTACCCCATCGCTGAGCAAGCGTCAGAACCCGGTGCCTTGGCCCTTGCTCTGGCGATGGCTGGTGCATCATGTCGTGCACCATGTACTCCCTCTGGTAAGTCTCGTATTTTTCTCTAAAAACAAAAATCATCTGAGGCTGCACAAGAAAATCAGGCCCTAGGGATGGGAAAATATTTCAAGATGCCAATATGTTGATATTGCCATTTCTTAAAAGTCCAAAAATAATGTATATTTCATTAATAATTTTGTTTGTGTGATTCTTCCCTTTGCAGCAAAATT
Organism: Gryllus longicercus; assembly: GCA_038098605.1. Classification (NCBI taxonomy): domain Eukaryota; kingdom Metazoa; phylum Arthropoda; class Insecta; order Orthoptera; family Gryllidae; genus Gryllus; species Gryllus longicercus. Next base: position 5,253,601 of record JAZDUA010000005.1, read on the forward strand.
GAAATACAGTAGGAATTATGGTACAAATACTTGTATTAATTTAACAAATTTAACTACAGAAAACATTAAGCTTTATAATGAAATAAATCATTGATCCTTTCCATTCTGCACAATTGGGTGTTCAAAAAGAAATAGAAGTAATGTTGTTTATAAGAGAAATAAATGTTGATATATTTCAGAAAGTATCTGACTCTAAATGATAATATATTTTGAATAATACTTTCAACTAAAACAGTGATACACTGTAAGAAGACTTAGAACAAGTAGACATGTACCTATTCTTCAGAACCAATAACTGACAATTCTATAAAATTTATCTTGAACTATGTTATTTTTGGAGAAGGATCTATCACAGACAAGAGCAAAAGGAGATAAAATTTCTTAAGGATATTTTAAAGTAACCAGTTAAAGGCATTCAATATTTGTTTTTAAAAATTTGTTATTTAAAAGAAATTTAGTCTGCTCACAATGTTCACATTTTGATGCCTTCTGAAAATATTTTGAAAGTAAAAACAAAAGTGATTATTAACTTGTCAGTCTGATATGTCAGATTTCTCAGTTAAGTTTAATGAACTTTTAGGTGTTTTAAGGGTCAGGCATATTTCATTATCCAAATAACAATTACTGTAATTATTAGCGTATTTTTGTGATAATGTGTTGCAGCTTTTTTAAATGATATTTTAAAATTTTTATTTAATCATGATTTCAGATAGACTATTTATTTAATTGGAAATAATAAATAGGCTGTTGTTTGAACAGTCAGTTGGATGGTGACTGAAGACTTTTATCAAAAACTTACTCATTTGGATCTCCTAGGAAATTGATTGTTCAATTGCAAACAACATTAAAAAGAAAAAGTCTTGAGTCAATTAGACAAAATATCGTGATGTACCTGATTGAAAAGCAGTTATGGAAACAAAATTTAACCCAGAAATTTTTAAGTTAATTTTTGTTGTTATCAATTTTTTCAAACCATTTTAAGTATTATAATTATTTCTGTCACCTGTGAGTTGTCTGGAAGTCGACCCCTTCTGTCTATCGTCCCGACCACTTCACTGATGTCTGTCGCTGTTGCAGGCGAAATGTCTGGAAATATGATTTCCACCAGACCACGGCCGTCAGCGGAAGACCATTGTGAATCAAGCCCTGAAAGCCAATATTGCTTTATTTTAAGAATTTTCCAGCATATTATTTAGCGTATAAAACATTACAAAAAGCTCTTTATTTCAAGGAATGTGTTTTGCTGTGACGGCTTTTGTCTTGTGAACTTAGGTTGTCTTTGTAAAAGTTCTTTCCGCAGAGGCTGTTCGAACGTTGGTATCGCGACGAAACGGGATGCATACTACTGAAGATGATTTTAGGCGGATACAGTTTCGGATTTCAATGCGATAACCGGTCGTCCTTGATGTGAATGATAAACAAACCCGAGCTCATGGTAGTTACTACACGTTTTCTTCCTGTCATACCCGGTCGTAAGGCAAGCTAGTGAATATTGCAGCTAACCTATCTGAAAAATAATTTTCCTTGGTCAGGTGAGTACGTGATTTTCCGTTTTGAATTTGTTATACTTTTTGCTGTTAGTCATAGCAATTGCAACAATATCGCCTTCTGTTTTTTTAAATGTACATATAAGACAATTTTAAATAGAGTAATGGAATTCGAAACGGCGAATGTTTCGGTTAGCAGTTTACAATAAGGAAACGTCATTTATGCGAAACAAAAGTTTTTGTTGATATTGTTCATATATCATTTCCCAATACTGAAGTGCAATTGTATCAAGATTTTTTATTAGTTGATGAATCTCGTACTTGCAAAACTGCTTACGCTCTTTTTCTTGCGTGAGGGACGCAAGAAGCCACTGCTCATAATTTTCCTTCAGATCTTTATCTTATGTCAAATTAAATCAAATTATCGTATAAACTTGACAGAGAAGTAGAGGTTTAATTTGTACAAGTTCTTATTCTCCATAACACGCCCCTCTATATACAGAGGGACTTGTCCTGAATCCTAGCCGTACTTGCTTACTTAACGTAGTTGAATTATGAGTAAAGGTATTCCTACGAGTGTGGTTAACATTGGAAAACTAAACATTTTCACTGCCCAGTAATAGAAAATGTATTTTGCATTGGCAAACAAACTTGAGATTTTATTGTTTTGTTGTTTAACAACTCCTGTCCTTCATAACAAGCAAGAAGAGGGATTTTAAAAAATGCACATAGAAGCTTGTCCGGAAACAGAGCAAGAAATTTGTATTTCAGAAGCACGATCAGCGTTTACTCAACGAACCAAGGAAAACTCGGCGAAAGACCTGTACGACTTCAATGTCAACTACTTTTTCGCAAGTGATATTGTTTGTTCCTCTCCGAACCCTGTGCGTGTAAACTCTACCTACGATTTTTTTTAACAAATGGTAATTCTCCTATCAATCCGTCTCAACGTGAATTTGAATAGGATCTTTTGAATTTTTAGGAGGGCTATTTTTTGTGTAGCTCAAAATTTCCTTCCAACATTAAAAGAAAGGATTCCAATTTTTTGATACATTTCTAGTTGTTTATCATAAGAAAAAAAACTGTATGTGACGTTTGGGCAAAATAATTCCTAGTTCGAGAATACATAGTCCACCTTTACTATTTTATATATAGTGATAATTAAAGCGTCGTTAGCAACATTTCTTGTTCGAATAGAGTATGTCCGGCTCTATAGCCGTATAAAGGTGGCCATGAATAGAGCAATCTGCTCTTGGTATAATTCCAATTTCCAGAAAAATTATCTGAATTTTTTAAAATTCCAAATGTTTAACCTTTTTTCAAATTTCTGCCTCACCATTATTGAAGAGAAATTTCTTTAGGGCAAGACACAGATAAGTCGGCTGAATGGCGATACGCATTTGTTATGATTTTTCCTGTTGTTGCCAAACGTTGCGGGAGGCGCCTTACATTCACTCGAATACACTGACTGATACTGCTATAGACAACTGTGCGGAACATATTGCTATATTATTGCCCAGGAGATAATTTTATGTGATGGATGACATTTTTACTTTCGTAGAAAGTTTATAATTTCGAAATTATTTATTAACATTGGATATTATTTTCAGGATTTCGGGGGATTTTTTAATTATTTTATTTTTACACTCTCTCATTATTTTTAACAGATGTAGATCACAAAACTACCCCAAACTATCGAATATTAAAGGGGCAAATAAATCGCTTAATCACTTTCACTAAAAAATATACATTCCGTGCAAACTTATCACATACGGCCAGTGCCGCCAAACTTACGATTTACGATTATTATACAAAATGGAGAATCCAAGGAGAAACATCTCTACACACAATCGTTTAGAAAATAAAATGATAGATTCGCTTTCGTCATTAATGAGAGTAATAAACGAACACGCCATTTCTTAAAAATTAGAATTGAGATTTTTTAGGATCTTCTTAAAACGTCTAGAACATTTATTTCTCTCACATTTTTCAATATTTTCAAGCAAATAATTTGAGAATTTCAGAAAATATTTTTTACAAGGTTAACAATTTGTCGGACTTACTCTGCAAGTCTCAAAAGTTCGCTGGATTTTCATAGTACGATATTTTTATTGATGTACGATAATTTGATATTAAAATGTTATAATTTGATATTAATATTTTTTAATATTACCAACGTATAATAATTATAGATGACGCAATACGATATTCACTTGTCAACTAACTGGCAACACTGCACATGCCCCTGGCCAAGAGGAGAGATCAAATAGAAATACATTTATTCAGCACCCAATGTAAGGCTACAACAAAATCCTGAGAAAAGCCCCAAGCGTTCCCAAGCCTCAACAAGAAAGTTTAATATTTGCAACTCTAGTGGCCGGCTGCTCTATTCCCAATAATTTTCCGCGGTTTCTTAGTTCAATACTAGTTCCTGAAGAAACAAGCCACAAATATCTTCCTCGTACTTGATCCCTTCTCTCACGTTATACAATTAAACTTACACCTTGAGACCAGCAAGGCTAGTGTCCCCACTGGGGTAGAGAGCTGGAGTGCGTCTCCCACCTCGCTCACAACGTGTATACTTCGATGTTTTTGAAGTGATCGATGGTATTAGGTCATTGTTACATCTCCTGCCTTTTAAAGTGAATATTTTTAATTAATTGGCGAACGGGGTTCGTTGCCTTAGAAATGTGCTTACCGCTGTTGAAAATATTCATTTTATGAGGCGGGAGGTGTAACAATGATTTTATCTCATCGGTCGAGGTATAAGTCGAAGTATAAGACGGCGCCGTATCTCACATTCCTGTGGGGGAGGGACATCGCCATGTCTCTCTCTCTCTCTCTCTCTCTCTCTCTCTCTCTCTCTCTCTCTCTCTCTCTCTCTCCTTCCCCCTCCCCTCTCTCTGTATGTGTGTGTAATATATATATATATATATGTGTGTGTAATATATATATATATATATATATATATATATATATATATATATATATATATATATATATATATATGACCAGGAGGTCCTGCGGTTCCACTTCCGACGGTTGCAGGATTTTCGAGACTTGCTAGGTGGAGTTTATGCGCTGTCTGAAGGAGAATTCTAGCGTCTAACTGGTCTGATAAGTAGTGTGAAATTACAATTCGCATCAGAAATTTGGAGGATTTTAAGTTGTGTGTTTGTTGGCGCACAGGTTTGTTTGGGCACCCGCAGTTTTTTGGAGGATTTTAATATGTGTTTGTTGACCCGCAGTTTTTTGGAGGAGTTTAATTTATGTTTGTTGACCCGCAGTTTTTTGGAGGAGTTTAATTTATGTTTGTTGACCCGCAGTTTTTTGGAGGAGTTTAATTTATGTTTGTTGACCCGCAGTTTTTTGGAGGAGTTTAATTTATGTTTGTTGACCCGCAGTTTTTTGGAGGAGTTTAATTTATGTTTGTTGACCCGCAGTTTTTTGGAGGAGTTTAATTTATGTTTGTTGACCCGCAGTTTTTTGGAGGAGTTTAATTTATGTTTGTTGACCCGCAGTTTTTTGGAGGATTTTAATTTGTGTTTGTTGACTCGCAGTTTTTTTGAGGATTTTAATTTGTGTTTGTTGACCTGCAGTTTTTTGGAGGATTTTAATTTATGTTTGTTGACCCGCAGTTTTTTGTAGGATTTTAATTTGTGTTTGTTGACCCGCAGTTTTTTGGAGGATTGTAAGTTGTGTGTTTTGTGGGCGCACAGTGGGCGGCGGCGCTGTAGCGATGAGCGAATTCTCGCTGCGCGCCAACAGCGACGAGGACGACGACGACGCCAACGGGGGCTCGCGCTCGCCGCTGCTCGTGCGCCACGACTCCCTGGGCGGCGGCGGGGGCGGCGGCGCGGCGGCGGCGGGGCCAGCGGGCGGCAGCGCGGGGGCGGCTGGCGGCGGCGGCGGCGGGGGCCGGCGGCGCCTGGCGCGTCCGCGGGCCCTGCGCGGCAGCGGCGGCGGTCAGTCACACTCTCTCTCTCTCTCTCTCTCTCTCTCTCTCTGTCTCTCTCTCTGTCTCTCTCTGTCTCTCTCTCTGTCTCTCTCTCTGTCTCTCTCTGTATCTCTCCTCTCTCTCCTCTCTCCTCTCTCTCTCCTCTCTCTCTCCTCTCTCTCTTCTCTCTCTCTCCTCTCTCTCTCCTCTCTCTCCTCTCTCTCTCTCTCTCCTCTCTCTCTCTCTCTCTCTCTCTCCTCTCCTCTCTCTCCTCTCTCTCTTTTGCTCTCTTGCACGAGCGGAAACAGTTGCACTTCTCGTACGCAACGAGCATAAGACACCTTCTACGGCTCGTACTGCATCTCTGAGATGACAGAATAACGGTTACTACCTCATATGAGTATGAATACTTGTCATGTCTCACAATTCGTGGAGCTTCTCACAGATCTCCATGAATTTTCCTGATGTGTAAGTTAAAACTTTCATTGTTGAATTGGTCCGAGCTACAATTCTGTTTTTACATAATGTAAACGTAAGCTTATAGTATTGTCATACACTTAAGCATTTTACTGATTTGAAATAGCTAGTGCTGTTTGTATGCTGGACGACTTTGCAGGTCAGTAAGCAGCCTCATATTCTTTCAGAATATGAAAGAAAATTAGGAATGAGGGGTAGGAAAATATTGTTTGCCTTCTTATACCATTACAAATGCCTATACGTTGTACAAACTACACACTTCACTGCCTTGCTCTCAGCAAGCATAGCAGATAACGTGGGTATAGTGGGTGAAATAACCACTCGGAATTTGGGGTGAGAGAAATGTTCCTTAAATATCAAATTCCGGAAATGGACGATTTTTCTCGTTATTGCATCGACTCAAAACGTATGTGCCATCAATTATGTTGCAAAATAGGCTCAACAGCATTGCGTTTTTACATGTTTATAGCAACATAGCCTACAAAATCAATTTGCTAGAATTGTTAAAAGAGTTTATATTTAAAATATCTTAGCGCTGTTTTTGCATTGCAAAAATGAAGTGCTCAAGTTACGTAAAATAAATGTGACAACAATTTAATGATACACATGATACTTTGAAAGAAATATGCATTTTGTATTTTTCCCTTCCTATGCATTTTTGGTGGTAGGAGGGGGAGGCGGGCCACCCACCCACTCGGACTTAACACCGATTGCCAGCCCTGGGCCTTAGTGTATGAGGGGAGGGGAGGGGCAGAGAGTGAGAAGTGGCGTGGCGTGCGCAGGTGGCGGCGGCGGCGGGGCCGGGGCCGGGGGCGTGCAGGTGGCGGCGGCCAGCACCACCTCCCTCGACCAGGGCTACCTGGCGGTGTTCCGCAAGCGGGCGCTGCCGGCGGCCAGCTCCCCGTCCGGCGCCCCCGCCAGCTCCCCCGACGCAGACGTGAGTATTGCCTTCTTGGCGTGCGCTTGTGTAATGCTGCGGGGGAGAAAACTTTTATTACAGGGCCCTGGCAACGAAAAAGGAGATGAACCCAGTTGGTAAATTTAGAGAAAAAATCCTCAGGATAACCGGAATCCGGGTTTTGTGGGTCATTGATACCAAAAAATCTAATAACGTCAAAATGTCTGTCCGTCTGAGAACAACGCTAGCGGCTAAACCGTCCAGCCGATTTTCTCCAAAATTGGTGTTCCCCAATCGATCTGACTGATGGTGCGGCCCTTTGAATTTCAAACCGACATTTTAAGTTTTTTTTCGGGGGGGGGGGTACTTCACATGAAACCCTTGGGACATTTTCAAACATATGTATCCATCGTTTTTTGTGTTTGGGCAGGAGGCGCTGGGGCTGGGCGTCGGCGGCGCCGGCGGCGCGGCGGGCAGCCTGGCCGGCAGCAAGGACGGGCTGCTGGGAGGCAGCTGCTCGCACTCGCCGCCGCGCGGCGCCACCAACAACGGCGCGGCCTCGCCCCTGCACCTCGAGAACGGCGTCGCCGACGCCGACGCGCCGCCGGCCGCGGGCGGCAGCGGCGACGACGAGGACGACGACGAAGACGAGGAGGAGGACGACGACGAAGACGACGACGACGAGGCGGCGGCCGAGCAACGAGGTAACTACGAGGCCCTTAGCTGAGCTTAGCCCTTGGGCTGCTCTGATATGACCACGTCCTCTCTCTCACACACACTCACACTCTTACACTAACACACTACACCGCCGTACATGCCGGGAGGACGATCGGAAGCTACGAGCTTGACCCGGCTGAGGTGGTGTCCCGCTAGTGGGATATCTGGTTGGGGAAATGTGTCTAGCCGGCAGGTAGGTCGGCTCCAGATCTCACCATCCAGCAAGGGAAGACCATTCATAACTCCGAGGAAAACACGCTACACTTCTGAGACTAATGACCTTAGGAATCGACATGTCCAGAATCGCCAACAACAAACCAACCAACCAACATCTACACTCTAAATAATTTTGGGTAAGTCAACATTTTCAGTGCAACTCCTATTCATTGTCGTTCTGCATGATTTGTTCATATGTTTGAAATAATGGGCACTAAAGTCCCCTTTTCAAAAACAATATATGCTAAATACAGTTTTTAGTGATAACTACATTCATTGATTCAGCTCTTTATATTTTTTTATTGAAGATGAGATTGCACACAATGTAGTAATAATACAAGTTCATTATACCATTATACTAGTAGTAGTCCATTCGGCAGAGGTGTAGCTGCACACCTAAAATACATTTTTGTGATAAAAGTTAATAAATAACATTCCATATTGGTTAAAGTCCAGTACTTTGAAGGGCAAAAAATGCTTCATTTGGTTTTCCTTTAGAAGGCTAGTAAAATCACTTCATTTTGAAATTTTCTGTTTATAAAATCACCTATGAGTCACCTATGAGTTAAATTTTAAAACTCATTTCCCAAGTAGTGCTTCCATTCACAATTTGATTCCATTGTGCTGTCAAGCCATATCTTACACTATGTATAATATTAAATTGATTTTGAGATTTGAGAAAACTAGAGTGTCTCGCACTCAGGAATATGCAACAGTGCAAATGCTTGTCCTTGCATGTTTGAACCTGATGGTGGCCACATACACCCAATTGTGACTCTTTAGTGTAGTGCAAGTCATGCTAAAAGGAGTAAATTTCAACATCTCGATTTTACAGAAGCAACACCCAAAGCAGTTTTACAAACTCAGACATTCAAGTTACAGCCGAGCAGGGATCAATTTCCTGAAGATAATCTGGAACACACAGCTTGCATTTGTCCATGGGCTAGTTGTGTCAGAGACACTAGTGTTAGTGGATAAAGTGCTAGTAAAGTGGTCACTTATCCAAATTGCACACTTATCCTTCACATCAATTACACTAACTTAAAAATTGATCCCAGCAAATAAATTGTATTTGAATTGTGTACTGTTTAAATGCATTTGCTTGAAGGAAATAATTTCAGATGATTGTAGAAATGTTTCAAAATTTAGACTGGCAGGCGTGAATAACATATGTTTACAAAAACTGGATGTAAGGTAATTTTTGGTTTGACTGTTTATCTGCTATGTAACCATTTTTCTAAATAACTGTATGAGGAAGTAAATGTAGATTTTTTTTTCTCAACAGCATGCTACAGAGAATGCTTTAAATTGAAATAGTTTGATGGGGATACTTTTTTTTAAAATCAATTTACACTATTGCTCAACACTTGTAAATCACAGCCAAGGGTGTGGCTAACTTGACGAAGCAATGTGAAGTTGCCCCACCAGGGCCCAGGCAGAGCAGCAGTGTGGCTGATTCACTCCCTCCGTGTGAGGACTGGCATCATTTTGACAGTTCTAATTGCATAGCTTTCAATTCATGTAAGTGGACCTGACTAGTTCCTCTCCCCCTGCCAGTTCTGGCCGAAACGCAGAGGAGGAGGAGGTGGGGGAACGTCCTCCCTTACTGCTTTTGCTTGTGCTCAGTGGATGTGTGACTGTGTGCTGTGGTGTACCTTCAGTTGGTGTCTCTGGGGGAAAACTAATGGTATCACCCCCTCTTACCCATGAATTAAATATAGAAATATCTTTTACTGAACATTGTGTACATTATTTAATAAAAATACAAGTATATTTGCACATGACAATCATTTACAATATATTAAAAACAGTATGTTATTCAGAGTAATTGAAATATAATTTTTAAATAAATGATCTGAAACAAAGTATAACTAATTAACAATTGCATGTTTGTTATTAAAATTCTTCTCAAGAGTTAAGAGTGGCAAATCTATTTATAATTTTTATATAGTTATAGTTTCGTGTTTTAGGTTGCATTATTTCTTTTCTTTGCGTTCCTAGTATTTATAATTGATTTAAATGTAAAACTGTTAATTTTTAAGTGACTCGTTAAAATTGTACAAATGCACGTTGGTGTGACCCGTCCTGGCTGTGTGTGTTGCAGCGCTGGAGGCGGGCGCGGGGGCGGGGACGGCCCGGTCGCGGGGCCCGCCTCGGCGGAGGCGGCGGCGCCGGCGCTCGCTGGCGGACGGCGCGGGCGACGGCGGCGGCGGCGAGGGCGCGGAGGAGGCGCAGGCTCAGGCGGGGTGGCGCAACGGCGGAGGGGGAGGAGGAGCAGGCGACGCGGGCGCGCGCCCCACGGCGACGGTGGGCGGCACGGCGCGCGCGCACGCGGCCAACGGCACGGCCCAGCGCTGGCCCAGCGACGACGGTAACGCTCTCGCGCGCGCACGCACACTCGCTCGCTCGCTCGCTCACTCACACGCTCACTCACACTCTCTCACTCATGCCATACGTACTTAATGAGAAAATAAAGCTCTATATTCACAGCATGTAGAAAATTCAGCCTAAATGACTTCAGACAACTGTGTGTCTTTGCAATGTTATGACATTGTAAAATATAATCATGATTATTAGAAACAATAAGACATTTTTCATTTTATTTATAAAATTTTCTTAGAAAAGTAAAACATTCATTATGTACATCTTTTGGAGTTACGTACTGATACATGTTGATTGTTTTCCAATGCAACCTATTCCAAGACTCAGCCTCGTAGTATAAAAAGTAATGATCATGTACGTTATAATTCCCTTCATTCATAACTACTAGTTGTTTATAACAGATACAATTCACAGGAGGAATATACTTCAAACACTTCATAATATTCAGCTTCTTTACCTTCCTTAGTGACCATGCAGACAGTTTGTATAGGATTCTGATTGATGGTCAACGTACTATTTTTATTATTTTCAGTTTTTCCTTACCCCCCCCCCCCCCCCCTGTACCTGAAAAAATATACATATAAAATTGTAAACCAATCTGTCCTCTGAGTACTGCAAATTAATATAATGCCTTGGAACGTAAGAGGAAGCTTTGCTCCCATATCCATTGTTTATTTGCACTGCATATTTATTTAAAATTCTGCTCTCCGATACTGAATGTCATAAAATCTACAATTCCGGAACTGGAGAGGTGGCTCAGGGCATCAACTGATGTCACTGCAGTGCAGCAGACGCAGGAAGTTCTAAGTTTCAAGTCCCAGTGGTAGTGGTCTATTTAGTGTGGCAGGATTTCCCACACTAGATAATTAAATCAAGTTCAGTTGCTGCCTTGAGAAGAATTCTCGTCGCTGTCTGTCATGATTGATTGTTTCCTGGGGTTTCTCCGATCAACACCGGGCGAATGCGTAAGCAGTGCCGTAACAAAAGATCCATGGACCAAGTGCAATCTTTCCTTCCTCTCCCTCTTCCTTGTCCTTTCCTCACCCCTTACTTCTACACACTTACACTTACATGCATTCCACTGCCAGTTGTCAGGAGACCAGTTGGGATTGTTTCAGCTGGGGCTATGCCCCAGTGGTGGGAGATATCTGGTTGGGAGAAATCCTGCTAGCCGTCAGGTAGGTCGGCGCCAGATTTCACCATCCAATGGGGGAAGATCACTGCCACCTCCTTAGAAAAACATGCATCTAGGAGTAATAAATGTAGCAGTTGACATGCCGAGAATCATTAATCAATTAATCAATAAATACAATTTCATGAACCCTGGTTACCATTTCCGTAGTCATTTATTACATGTTCTGTTTGTAATGAATGGAGGCTTTGTAATGTATTTTATTAAGCAGATGTGCTTATGATGGCAAAACATGTAGAAATCCATGAATTCAAAATTTATTTCATTTGATTTGTATCTGTAATAATATTCCATTTCGTTCTTGGTTATCCTTGACAACTCAGATCCTACCTACCTGGATATTTTTTTAAAATCCATTCAGGATATTCTTTCTAAGTTCATGAACTTTTTTCTTCCTTGTAATGTGACTGCTTCATTTCCAGATTACTTTGCAAACTCCAGTGCAGCATACTCAGGAGTGACCTCTGGTCTCAAGTGGTTGTTTCGACACACAGACAGTGAACCAGATTCTCCACGTCCACATGAGCAAGCTGGATCTGACAGGGGTGAGTCACCATTTCTGTCTTTTTTTCCTCCATTTTTTTGCAAGATCCTTTGTAGACAGGTTCTTAAGAACACTTCTTCATGAGAAGTAAATTTGATATGCAATTGTGAAGTCATATATTTTTGTTTTTTATTATGTTTGGATAAAAAAATCCATGCACAGATGTTTTATTATGTTATCTTTAATAATGTAAAACAAAGGAAGAAAAACTTTCAAAAATATGTGGAAAATTTGGAATTTTGTTTTACCATAAAAATGAATATTTTCATTGTAGGTTTTATTGTGTCAGAGCATCACTTTTCTTGACCTGAGAACTTCACTTGAAATTTAGAGAGTTGAGGGATAAAATATCAGATTGATTGGTATATTCCATTAATTATAGTTTTATATTCAATATTAGATCAACCTTCTTTTCTTTGCCAATGAATAACTCCAGAGATATGCCTAGTCTGTAGACCTTACCAAAAACTTATGTTTATTCATAATTGTTTTATATTTTTCCGGTTTTAGTCATACTTTTCAATTTTTTGTTTTTCTCTTTTAAGATTATTTAAAAAATATTTCACACCTTATTTCACAGTTGTTCAGTTTTACAAATTTATTTAAGCTAACATAATTTCTTAAATAAGTCTATGTTGTTGAATGATTCAATGGCTTTTAATTTGTAATTGAAAGTACTGAATTTCTAGAAATGTTGAATCCTTCTCTAATTTGCTTAATGTTGAAAATACTGAATGAATTGTATTTCCTATAGTCATTAATGATAAACTAAACTTGAAGAATTTGTACAAACATCTTAGTATTCTTATTTTTAAAATGTTGAATATTTTTGCTTCTAGATAACTTTGATGATTTAGTTTAAAAATCAACCATACTTCTGAAAATTTTTAATAAAATGACAAATGAATGAGTACATAATTTTAATTTTTTGAGGAGCTTTTTAATTTGCCTTTGAATGCTTTTAGATCTTTCGTTTGGCTTATAAATTGCTATTAGAAAGTATTATGTATGCTAATCCCAATCTACCTAGCATGTCTGGCGAATAACAACTTAACCTTTGTGATGTATTAAAAACATATTAATATTTTGTTTTTGTAAAAACATAATTACATATTCTATTTAAATAACTTTCCCAAGTTTTGTAATGATAATTGTGTGAAACATGATGGTTTCTGCAAACATTAAACAAAACATCTCTATGAGGTTAAAGAAAAATAGGTTTTTACATATAATGAATATCTTTATCTTTCCCTTATTTCTTTCTCTTCTGGAAATATTAAACAGAATTGATAATTATAACTGAATATCTAGAATAATTAAAAGATATTGATTTAACGGAAAATTTTCTAAAAAGTCAAAATTTGAACCTTAATACTTCATTTTACAAAGAAATTTTATAACAATTTCACTCTTTTGGAAGTATAGATGTAATGAAAATATGAAAATTGGATATCTCCTGTTATTTATTAGGGAAACATATACTTGCTTAAGAGTCGACATCAGCTACTCAAATAAAATACTTCATTGTTTACTAATGAGTCAATTGTTAAAAAGTCCTTCAACGAAAATTTCGTTGATTGAAATTATTGGAATGTATAAAAGTCATTATTTATTTGAAAATAACAATTTCAAAATACATTAACATCAGAACAATGTGTCTCTTATTCTGAACAAGTGTTGTTGTGCCTAAGGAAATTCCTTTAGTGAAACCATTTCAACTTGTTTGTCTTAAGTAGGTTTCTACTTTTCATTTTATGTGAAAATGTTTATGAGAGTGAGAGATTTTCACTTTCACCCCATACCACGCTAGAAAATATTTTTATGCATTTGCAAATAAATGCAGAATCAGAAAGAAGTAATGGAAAAGAAAAATAATCTGAAGTGAGAAAATGTAAAAAAGTTATCACTTTGCACCCGTACGGTATCTGTTACATGCTACCAATGAATATGTATGGTCAGATATTTCTGTGCACTGCAAAGTCCCACAACTCGTAAGGCATAATGAAAAATGGCAGTACAGCTCGTAGCAGATTCTTTGTATTACCCCGTTCGAGCTCGTTACTGATTTTGCCAGTCAGTGGAGACAATTGCCAAACAATTTATAATTGTTTTCATGGACCATTCATACAGAATAAATACTTTTAAATGCATATCACAGAACTATTGTATTGAAATTATAATAAGGTAAGAAATAAATTCTATTAATAAGGATTATTATTTTGTAATTTCAAAAGCATACGTTTGGAACTACAAAACGTGTGTTTCTCTAATTTTTATAGAGGTTTTCTTTGCTAAATTGCTTATACTCTTCAAACTAGTGTCTTCTATTAGGTGCTGTATTTGTGAATCATCCAAATCATACATTGTTTTAAAATTACTTGGCTGCTGCAAGATTACACTTACACACAAACAGCACTAACTATGTATTTCAAATCTGTAAAATGCCAAGTGTATGATAATCCTATAACATTTTTACGTAGACGTTATTTAAAAATGGAATAGTAATCCGGGTCGGTTCATCAATGAAAACTTTATTTTACATACCAGGAAAATTTGTAAGCATCTTTGAGATGCTCTACGAGTCAATTAGGGATTTTGGTATGACATCTTAGAGATGCTCTATGTGTTGTGGGACATGTCACATTACATACTGAAATGAGCTGGTAGCCATTATTCTTGTGTCATATCTGTCATGCATTAGGAGTTGTAGGATGTGTATTATGCTTGTTGCATACGAGGGCAAAGGTTTCAAAAAAACAATTTTTTTTATAGTCTCCAGCTACATAAATATGTTTTACATTGATATAGACGTTACAAAACAAAAATTGAACATTTAATTTCATATTCCTGCTGACTGTTCACATCCATATGATTATCCTGTCTGACCAGGAGGTGTCATCTGGACATCAGGCTTCATTTAGGAATGCATGGCACAGGCTTCATCAGGAGTAATAATAAGTAAAGCACGAAGGCCGCAGAACTTCTGTTGAAACATTGGTAACATTACCTTGGATGTTCTGCCTTCCCTGAAGAGAGATTCAGCTCTGGTGGTGAGGATTAGTACCAAAAGCATCCCAACAGCAGTGTTATCAGAGACATCGCTGTAGAATAAGAAATGTTGAATAAGGCATCAATATCATTACTATATTACAACTTAAAATATGTGTTGGTGCAGGAAGTAGTGTAGTGATCTTTGCTTAAAGGGTAGTCTGTGAATTATGTCTTTGTAAAGAAGGGGGGGTGGAATATTGAGGCATCATTATGCGATGTTAAAGGGGTGTTAGTTTAGTGATAGGTAATGCTGTCTTTCTTTTTTCCTCAATATTTGATGGAAAAGATCCTTTGATTCATTCTTATTCAAAACATTAAATTATTTACAAATTAAATTTTCAAAGAATATTAATAAATTAAAAAGTTATGACGGGTTAATTGTGCAATAAATGGAAGTACTTTTTTCTCAATTTAATTGAATCTGTTAGAGTATGAAGAAAAACTTCAAAAGTAATCTATAATTAAATTGGCACAGTAGGCTGTTGCCCATAAGTTATCCACGGAGGCATGTGCATGGCTTGTCTGAAATTTTCTGGCTTGTGTGTCCTTCCTTCACTCAAATATTGTCCCCAATTGATTAGATACAGTCAGCATTGCATTATTCTCACTTTAATTGTCATAAATTGTAATATACAATAGAAATAAAATAAATACAAATTGTTTTACCATTATATTATTTATTTTTACTAAGTGGCAGGACGAGGCACAAGTGATGTGTATTTATTTAGGCGGTGTGTGAAGGGTACATTGGAGGTACATTATAGGCAAGAGAGAGGGTATTCAAAATAATAGAAATTTGCATTTCATTTTATAAGTGGGCATAACACATGTTTGTGTTGTTAAAAAGTTGCTTTAGTGGTAAAATGAAAAATGTGTGTAGTAATAAAAATGCATTTTTTGAAATTAATTATTGTAAGTAATTTTCTAGAAGAAAACTGTTATTTTCAAGTGAGAATATGACTTGTGAGGAAAGTCTCAATCCTAAATATAAATATTAAACAGTGAACTTATTACATGTAATTTTGTTGGTTAATTTTATATGCAATTTAATTATTTTGTACATATCCATTCCAATATGCAATATTATTATTAATACAAACATTTTTTTATTATTTTATTTTCTTAAATGAAATAAGTTCATATTACACTACTTTTCAATGTAAATATTATAAGCGATCATAACTTCCTTATTCTACCATGCAGTGTTGCTGCAATCAGTGGTGTCATTTTAGCTGCAGATGCTTTTTGTACTAATCCAGCATGCATGCTTCTCTGCCTTTGAAGTTGAATCTTCTCCTTACAGTCTTTATGGTTGCCATGATGATACAGATTCCAGTCACAGAAGCCTCATCGTCCTTAGTTCATAATCCTTCATTTTGCTGTTTCTGTTATTTCATTTCTTTTTGTTCTCAAATCTTAATCTTCATCCTCTGTGCCTGCACCTTGATGTGTTTGCCTTCGCTGCCTGTGTGAGTGTGGCATGCACAGGGTGGGTGTATACCTGCTCGGACGATGGCGCCTCACCTCCACTGCCACGCGTGGCCTTCTCGCCTTCGTGTCGCCACTGCTGTGAGTGCCTGTTGCCTCTCTTGGCACCTTCTTCTCTTTGATCTTAACACAGTGGAACCTGGAGATCTTGAAACTGACGAGGAAGAGAAAATAAAAGATTTAGATAGGAGAAGTTGACTAATGGAGTTTTCTACTCTTTGCTTCGATTATAGATGTGTGTAATTACTTTATTAGAAAAGTACTTGCAAACATTTACAACGTAATGAACATTTATAATGTGTTTGTGCATTGCTCTTTGAATCAAATAAATATAGTAGTGTTGTGTAGAAAGATTCTTTACCTATCATTTCAATGCTATTAGAGAAAAGGCTCTCCTTTTTGAGAATTGCATTTGATAGCCATAGCTTGTTGATAAAGGGACTGTGATGTCACTGACCATTGTAAAGAAATTGGCTTTTTGGGTGGTATCTAAGGAATTTTGAAGAGGTTTTTACTTAGCACTCTCTTCTGGGACCAGGAAAGTCATGAAATGGCAACAACGGGAATAAATTCCTAAATTTCAAGAGTTCGTTAATTTCCAGTTTAAATTAATGAACTCTAGAAAATTTCTATTATTCAATAAAAAATAACAAAAATTCAGATATTTATAGTAAGTCTTTTGAAATATTTGATTCAGTAAATGAAATGATGAGTGCCTAAAGTCTGTTAAGTTTGAAAGGAAATGAAACCTTCCAGATATCACAAAAATTGAGTTTTCGAGGTTCCACCACTTAATAATATGTTCTTTCTTTCTTTCTTTCTTTCTTTCTTTTTTTCTTTCTTTCTTGCTTCCTGACAGTCACCAAAGGGGTTTCTGAGGAACTTAACGTTAGGGCATTTGCTTTGAGGAGAACAGGATTTCAGGTATACTGTAGTACTAGGAGTAAACTAACAAATAAGGAAAACAATGTAGGATTTTACTTTTTTCAGGCAACCACTGTTTTTGAGAACCCTAGCTGTAGTTATGAAATGAGATCTTCAAAGAACATAATATTTACTATCATTCTTCTCAAACTACAGTAAACTCTAATAATAAACTATCTTATTAACAACAGTTTCTAAATGAGGCACTCAGAATGATAACAGCAGGTTCCTACTGAAGTTTGTTTTCAGAAAAATGACTTTTTCTCTTTTTGTTCACGTCACTTTCATTCTGCACATTCTTCAAATTTTTGATGATGGAATTTGAGTATTTTGCCCTATTCCAATTCATGTGATGTTTCAACATATGATAGGTATATGGCAGGAGTGTACTGTCATACTTCTAACTGAAAATACGAGTTCCATTGAGATCTACCATTATTATCGAGCTCCTCAAGTAATGAACAAAATCATATGGTTCCATTACCCTATAAAGTTGTGTTTTTTTCTCTCTGTGTAATGAACTTGAGCCTTCTAACTAGCGAACATTACGTTTTCTGTCATTCCAGATTTTCAGCTAGAAATACTTCTATAGTATCTTATTTGCTTCTGTGGGATGTATTCGAAACGTCATAATTTTTTGTGCCTTTTGCTGCAATTCAAAGTTTACTCCCAAATAAAATATTTTGATTCTAAGACAAAAATTGGCACTGGTACTGTGGACAGTGGAATCCCTTGTAACTACTTTGAATTCTTAAATCATGACAACTGTGTCTATTTACATGTCAGTTCAGAACTACCACCACAAAAACACCTGAAGCAAATGAAGACAATCATACATTCAATGAATTATGAATCCTAATCATGTCTGATAATGCCAATAAAAATTGAAGTGAAGAATGGTTCTTATAAATATCTCTGAAGGTCTGATTTACTGTGACTTGTGTCAGATCACAAGCTTCAATACATAAAATTAACCCAGTCATGTCAAAGCTCTTGATTGGATAACTGCGTCCAGCTGATGATCTGTTACAAGTCATTATCTTTAAATCAGGCAATAATATACGTAATTAAAATAAATAGCCAGCACCATAGTTGAAAGATTGATTCATTGATTGATTGATTCATGTGTACTGGCTCATTGAAATATAAGGTACATTCATTTAAAAGAGAACACTACCCATGACAATTTTGCGAACAATTCTCCAGAACAAAGTTTGCAAAGGACAAGAATAAACTTGGCGAGTGCAAATAAATTTGGAAGTAGTTGATACAGTATTTATTTTATTTTATGACAATGAATATAAAACCAAAGAATTTTGCTAACAAAACTAGAATATATGAAGAGCTCTCAATATTAAAATCAGAAATCAGTTCCGTCATTCTTGGGGGCACCATTCCCTTGAGAGATATTGCAGTTGTTAACTGGGGCATCATTATCCATGTCCATGTTACTGCCCATTGTGAGGTTTAGGATTGATGTTCAAAGATGCAATCTTGCATCCTTTCCTGTCGCAAATTGCCTCGCAAATAAAAAATCTGTGCAAGTTGGATAAAGTTTTTTAAGAGTGTTTTATTCATATTATTATTACTATTACTTTTATTGTGTGCACTTGAGTAGTATAATGGCTAGGGTGTTGGGCTGTTGTACCCTAGTTTGCGAGTTCAAACACAATCAAAACCGTGGTGAAAAAATCCTTCAAACGCCTTCTTTTGGAGGAGAAGTAAAGCTGGTTTCCCCTTTGCACGTAGTAGATTTACTGTATGTAAAAGATCCACAAGCCTAAAAGAAGCCTCTAAGATAAATTCAAATCACTTTTCAATCTGTTTTCTTCACTTGAGAAATACCTTCTTTCTCGACTACAGGGGGAGAGGAGAGTACCCAAATTTATGTTGTCAGATAGACGAGCGGGCCTGAAGGCCCAAGTTTCATCATGTAAAATACTAACCAAATAAGTAAATAATTAATTTTGACCACATTTAGCAAATGAACTTACTTTTTTCTTCTCCTAAAATCTCATTTGTTCGCTATGATTTTTCTTATGATCATTTGTCTCAAATTTTGTTGATTTTATTTGTAAGTTTATCTGAAATCAGTGATTATACCTGCCAGTTTTGTAAATGTTGATCTTGTATAAGTGCCTCCTCAATTCACATTTCCTGTAGGACTTTTTAATTTATTTATTTATTTATTTGATTACAAAATAATATCAAAAACGTGTAAAATACCTACGAAAATATAACTCTTTGGAAAGTTCAAGTTGCACAGTGCAATTGATTAACAGTATAATTATTCTATTGATTACATTGACAAAAAATATTTTCTACCTGTGAAAATTTCAATACTAGATAGTAGTGCCTTGCCTTCCTTTTTGTTTGGAACCAAAATGACATTTAAAGAATTGTTCAGAAATAGTACAAAATGCATGGCACAGAAAGCAAGCCTGTTTTTTTAAAGATAATGATTTCGTAGAATTCTTGAATCTGATGTTTAAACATTTTCAAATGCAGTTTTGAAGAATTGTTCAGTGCAATAAATATACCCATTTTACTAAGACCTAGCGAGTCTGACTCGTGTAGTATTTACTTTCCCGTATACGTACGTATATACGGAGTAATATTACGTAGTATAGGGAAAGTCATGAAATGCTAGGGGAAAAACATTCTAGACTTTCACAGATATACAAGTTTTGGGCTCCCTTAATACTGATTGATCTCTCACGTCTTTATTATGCACGCTTCCAGCAATTTGTAAACATAATTGCATTTGTGAGTAGAAGTGCTTGAAATGACTTTAGATCAAGTTTTTCGAATACTCAATAGTTGGCTACGAAAAAAGGGTCAAATTTCACCTTCACAGTAATGCTTAAACACCATCTTCTAAAAACGACTCTAATTTTTCAATAAAAAGTTTCATATAGGACAAGGTTTTGTTTTTCTTTAATATTTTAAAATTAATAGTTCTATTCTACTATTAGGAAACAAAAAAATTAAAAAATTTTTTTTAAAATGTACTTAGGACGGCAATAGATGGCAGCTGGCAAGAGAATGTGGCAAGTTCAATTAGCTAGCCAAGAGCAAAGGAAATAGAAAACAAATACGGGAAAGTCTGTGCCATTCTGTAGTACTACTAGTTTAATTTGGGAATTGGTACTAATGTCTTATTGTTTAGAAGTAGTTATGATTCCAATAGTTTGTTTTCTACTTAATATAAATAAATATTATGTTCAAGATGTTCATCATTGTGCAATAACATGTTCTATTTCTTGAGAAACTCCTTTGTGGACTGAGCTTGTTATTCTATAGAACTAATAATTTGTGAAGTAATTGCACATAAAGTAAACAAATGTTCTTAATGCAAGTTTATGCCTTTACCAAGGACTTATATAAAATTTGTTTTACATTTCTCTTTAACGGATAATTGTGTTTTATTCTCAATTTTTGTGACCAGGATGTAGATAAGTAAAATTTTATCTTCAAAACACAACCTTATTATTCTCATATCACTTAATAATGGAGATACCATCATCTAAATAGAAACAATGAGAGAGCTATCAGCAAATAATCGAAATGCAAATGAAAATAATGAGTAAAATCATTTCAAGTTTAATTGCCTATTTCATTTGTCACGATTTCCAATGAGACTTTGGGAGCATTGAACAGTACTAAATTTCTTATTTTATAAATGTTCATAGTTTTAAACATAAACATTGGAAAACAAAACAAGACAGACACTCACTAGTAGGGTAAATATTGTTTGCATAGAAGTACGACTCTTGTTCACATAGCATGTATGTTTTCTCTGTATTGGGCAGAAATGCAAGTTTTTGCACTTGGAAATTCATTAAAGAATACAGATGACAGTTCTGACATAAAGGCACAAGTTACTATGTAGGAATATGGTTTCTAAAGATAACATGATATTTGATTTGTTTATATGTATGGGACTAAAATAAACCTTGAACTAATGTGCATTATATAAATAGTGTTTTTTTCTTTATATACAAAATTCTGACCTTTTCTCATATTGGTTTATTTCATACATTTGTATGTTAATGGTTTTTCTCCTCCTCACTTTACTTTAGTCTCCCTTCTCGAGTTTTAAATGGTTTTGTTTTATTTTTAGTGGGTGTTTGTTTTCTAATTATTTGTAGTAACTTTAATTTTAAACTCTTTCATGAAGTAAGGAGAACAATAGGTTTATCATTTAATGTTCTGCTAAAGGAATTAGACTTAAAATTTTTCTCTTGTGAACAGACACTCTGCATTTCCTGTGCACTGACCTTATTCATTACAGGCCATTGCAGTAAATGTAATTGGATATAACGAGAATTATTGGTTTTAATTTCAGTTATTATAGCTTCATCTGTTTTTACTTATCATTCTCTATAGAGCATCCCTACATTACATTGCAGTAAGGAGTAAATGGGCAACAGAGCTGCCCAATTTCTGCTACCACACAGTGCAAGGCAGACATGGTTCACAACATTTGTATGTATTGATTGCACTGATTCACACAATTAATCTAATTATTATGACTTATTAATATTCGTGAATGGTTGTGATATATTCATTATTATAACTATAGGTAGTACTCTGTATTAATGAAAAGCTTTTCAGTACAAAGATCTCAAAGCATTCAAACCAATGAATTAGAGAAAATGAAATTATTTATTAGAATAAATACAACATAAACAGAGCACATGCTATAATAAAAATATTTTGGTAAATATCTGTGTTCTGTTAGTCAACAGCGCCAGTCCTTCCTTCGTATAATTTGATGAAGTTCTTAGTACCCTCCAAATCAAGGAGAGGCCTTTTGAAAATTATGTTTTTTAAAATATTACAGTGGTGGCAACAACATAGCAACTAGATAAGGAAGGTCAGAGACAATCATCGGGCTAGAGAGTTAGGTTCCATTCTGCAATCTAAGGTGGAGATGCTGTATGGGAATGGAGCTGCCTAACGACGATGCAATTCTTTGCCCATTAATTTCTTTTGACGTACCTGAGAGTAAACCCAGATTTAATTTTGATTTGTGCAATTGAGAGCGCGTACGTGGCGCGGGAGTGAGTGACGTGTTTGCCTGAATTTGCAGCCACCGGCCGAGTGAAAGACTCCGATTCAGGCAGCTCCTCCACCACCCTGAGCCTGGACCAAGAGGCCGCCAAGCTGCTCCCGCCCCCGGCGCAGGCGCCCTCCGGCCACTCCAACGCGGCGCAGCAGGTGAGCGGCGCGGCGGCCCCCTCCCGCCCACACGAGGCGGATTTTGTGTGCAACACAGCGCTCGTGCGCTAGCTACCCTGTCCACACGGTGCAACGCTTCGCTGCTTCAGTTCTGTTCTGTGCAATGCAGCCACTGGCCCGGCAATGTCAGTAGTTTATTTTATAATCAGTCGAAAGAAGAGAAAAAAGAGAGGCGCATGTGGATGAGAGAATACGTTCAGCGAGGAGAACACATTATGATCAGTGATTTGCGGAGCGACTGTGATACGTTTTATGAGAATGTCTCCTGACGATTTCTTGTTTTCACTGGAACTTTTGAGAAATAAAATAAAAATTAGGGAAAACTAAATGTTCTTCTCCAGTCACTGCAGCACACCGGACTAGAAATGGAAATAATCACTTGTTCATTTTTACTAGTTTCCACTATGTAGCTTAATATATATTGAAAATGGATATTGCCGTAAAAATATAATAATAAAAGAATAATCTGCATGAAATTCGCAATAAAACGCAGACGAACACCACAAACACTCGGAAGACTACCAAAGACTACTCAAAGAAGTCGTGCGGCGTGGTATTCCGGGTGACTTCGTTAAGAAATGCTCATCCATTGGAAATAGGAGAAAGAGGAACGAGATTCCCGGCAGCTCTGGGAAAGCTCGCGCTGATGCATTCGTCCATCGTTTTGACGCATGCGCAAAATAGAACGAAAAGACGCATCGTGTGGACTCACCTTTAGGGAGTTTTGGCACCCTCCAACGTTAAAACTATCTAAATCACTATCGATCTTCAGCACATGCGCAGTTCAAGTTTCGCATTACTTGTGCTTCGACAGAAGATCGAGATTACAGTCGATTGCTGCCCGCCTGCGCCTGCTAAAACTCCCTATTAATAGGTAGTACTCTATATTAATGACATGCTTTTTGGTACAGAGATCTCGAAGCATTAAAAGAGATGAATATGAGAAACTGAAACGATTGTGCGTTGCAGGGCGCCATCCCAAAGCAGCCGCGCGGCCTGTCGTCCTTCTCGTCGTCGGGGGCGTCGCGGCGGCCGGTGGCGGCGGTCGCCCCCCGCCAGCGCTCCTCCGCTGCGCCCGCGCCCTCGCCCGCCCCCGCCCCCGCGCCCGCCGCCCCTTCGCCGCCGCCGTCCCCGCCGCCGCCTCCCGCGCCGGCCGCGCCCGCGCTCGCGCCCAGCGCGGCGGGGCTGGTGCCCCCGCCGCCGCCGCCCGCCTCCACCCTGCTCGCCACGTTTCTGGCGACGCGCGCGCCGCCCCCCGGCAGCGCCGCCGACCCCGTCCCCGCCCACGCCCACGCGCACGCCCCCGGCGCCGCCGCGGGGGCGGAGGGCGCCGGCCCGCCTCGCCTGGGCGAGCGCGCGGGGCTGCCCGCGCAGCGCTCCTGCGTCCGCAACAGGCACCGCCGGCTCAAGAGGACCGCGCGCGCGCACAGGTCAGCAGCAATTAGCATACGAATGAGCACGAGTGCTTTGGAAATTATCGGGGATTTATCGACACTTTCCCAGGCAAAGGTGATAACCACGCATGCTTCGGTAAGTGTTGATAAATCCCCTTCTCGCGAAGCGAGGTTACAATCAAGTGTGATAAAATAAAATATGTTATGTTATAGTACACACAATGAATTGAAAATTGGAAATTGACATAGTGTTCGATGTATCACGCCTCCTAAGATAGATGAGTCACATTTTGCGACTGGCCAGTACGGAAAATCGCTAAGAAAAATGAGATAAGAAAAGCGATAAACTTTTTGAGATTCACTGCCCTGATTGGGGCAACATACAAAAGTATGTATACGTACTTAAACACTATTGGTTTTAATTTCACGAGTGAAATGGCCAAGGAAAATAATTTTTCGGGAACATGTGTCGTTACCCGCGGTTTACATTCAGGAGACTTATTTGCAATAAACAAGTTAATTAAATGTCAGATATAATAAATAATAAAATAGAATAGAATTCGAGAGAAAATCAACTTTAAAACAAATTTAATATACTGTTACATGCCTCAACAGCCCACACCTGGGCGGACCAGCGGTGACCCACTCTCGACCATGGGATAACGGGTTCGTGCGGTTAGCATGAAGACAGCCCTTCACCATATGTTCTGGTCTTCATAACCTTAGAGTGCATTTTGTCATCGTCACACAGCAATAGGTACTGGGACATTTGTAAGGAAAGTGCACAGTTATTATTTTGGCCCGGTCAGGAATCAAACCCGCGGTTGCCATGTGGAAAGCAAGCACGCTAGCTAACGAGCCACTGAGGGACTTACTATACTGTTATCAATAAAAATTATAAAGAAGCTAGGTATAAGAGGGACCCTTGTGAAACACTTTAAATAAACCACAATCACAATTGATGTGAAATTCCTGAATCTAAGAAATTGAAAATTTTCTGTTGCACAAATAATACTTAACGAACCTTTGTGCAATAGAGCTTGTGATACCAAAACAATGAGAAAGAATTCTTTGTTTAATAGATTTACAAATTTGTATAAGTATATTTGTAGATTTACAACACTGCATAAGACAAGTCGAAGGCATCAAGTTGGCCTTTGCGCGTGCGCAGGAACCGCAGCCACCAGCTGTCGCGGGAGGGCGCGCTGCGCGGCGAGGAGGGCGGCGCGGGGGCCGGGGCGGCGGCCGCCTCGTCGTCGTCCGCCGCGGGGGGCAACGGCTCGTCGTCGTCGTCGTCGGCCGCCGCCGCAGCCGCCGCTGCAGCCGCGGCCGCGGCCGCCGCCTCTTCGACGTCGTCGGCGCCTCCGCTGGCGGCGCTGGCGGCGGCGGTGGCGGCGCAGCCCGGGGCGCACCTGGCCACGTCGCACGACGACACGAGCGAGGGCGCTGTGCACTGCTTCCGCGACGAGCGCGGCCACTGGCTGGCCTACACGTTCGACGGGCGCGGCGCCGGCACCGCCGCCAAGCTGCTGCCCCTCGCGCACCACCCGCACCCGCACCCGCACGCCTCGCTCTCCGCCTCCTCGCTCTCCATCAGCTCGCAAGGTAAGCGGCGCTCTGTGCGACACATCAAAGCCAACTCTTTAACTACGGGAGGGCACGGAGGTTGAGCGAATTCGAGACATCGCGTGTTCCTGGTTGGGTGGCCGACTGGGAACCCCGAGATCTAACGGAACCGACGTCACTTGCTCTTTACGGGACATGGAATTGCTAAACATAAATACAAATTACTAGGGCCCGGATGTTTACCACACGTCTTTTTTCTGTGTTATTTCCGTGGAACATATAAGTTAAGCATGATTTTATCTACCATTACTAACTTAACTTTAATCATTGTAGATAAAATCATGCTTAACTTTTTCACATGTCATATGCAGTCATAATTTGGCTTTTTAAAAATGCTTTTGTCAGTTTACGTTAATTTTATATATTGTGGTCGTCGCCTCAGAGATATTTCAGTCTTCTAATTCTTATGTAATTTCTTACAATTGTATCTAATTGTGATGTCTTTCCTATAAATATGCATGT
This sequence comes from Gryllus longicercus, assembly GCA_038098605.1. Classification (NCBI taxonomy): domain Eukaryota; kingdom Metazoa; phylum Arthropoda; class Insecta; order Orthoptera; family Gryllidae; genus Gryllus; species Gryllus longicercus. Next base: position 5,279,640 of record JAZDUA010000005.1, read on the forward strand.
ATGTGAATTAGGAGGGTAGGATATATATATAGGAGAAAAAGAAAGCAAACAAAGCACCAGTTGCGAAAGTAGAGTAGGTTTAGTTTTGTCAGGTTTTGTGCAAAGGTCACACCGAAAAAAAGAATATTTGGAGTATATAAGACCCATGATACTGTAACAAGTGTCGTCATTACATTATCATGGATCTGGTAGACGCCAACGGTTCTTTTTTCTTTCTTTTTTTTTTTTTCGGTGCAAACACTTAGCAGATAAATTGTCTTCATGGGGCGCCAAAGGAATAAGAGTGAATTGTGAATATACTAGATTTTAAAATTATATTTTCAATGTTATGGTTATTTAAAAGAGCGGCAAGATTTTGAAGGTTTGCAAAATGAAAAAAAAAAATTGTCGTATTTATGATCATATTTTCATATTGTTTTAGGTTATAAATGCTCGCATATATCTAACATTTTTAGGATATGAACGTCCCGGCTCTACTTATTACAATAGGAGAGCTCAGAGAATCAGCTGATGTCTCTGAACTGACTCAGACCTGAAGGTCCTACAGTACCGGAGAGTATAAGCGACTCTGACAGTTCGATTCGCTTTTGCCATACTTTACTACGCACTTGGCTCCACCTGCACACCAAATCAGAGAAATCTCAAAACATTGACACCTACTGACAGGCGATGACACGTCTTGATATCACGTTCGTAACCTCCGCCACAGGCGAACCTTACTACCTTCGCGACTTCGTGCCAGTCCGACGAGCAGCAACGCTGATCGCTGACTGCGAGAAAGTAAACAAATCCTCGCAAGCTCATTGCTTCAGGGCAGGTGACATGTCCTACTACAGAACGTGGTCGCTTGTACCTAGCCGGTAGTGTAGAGTTCCAGTTCCGACGGTATCAGGGTTTTCTACACAAGCTAGATAGCTAGGCAGTCACATATTTCGTTCAGTTGCAATTTGTAGCCACAGGCTACGGTTTGGAAGACAAAAGTACATTTGTTAATTTTATGGAATTTTTAAATAATTTAATTTTTGCGTTTGAAGTGAGAAGTTCATTTAGTAGCCAGTGTCATCATCTGTTCCAGTCACTACTTCAAGCAAGGGATTTGGATGACACCTCGGAAATACTTCGAGACATACATTCTGATAGTTACTTTTGGCGACTGTAGTTGTTCCTCCAATCTGTGAAAATAAATGAAATTTCTTAATTTTTTTCTGAGCAAAATCTTTAACAAAAAATGTAATCAAATTCAATAAAAAATAAATGAGCAAGCCGTAATAATTGTATGTTGTAGAATTTAGAAAGATATCCTCTTTGTATCTTGCAAGTTGATAATTGTTGAGGAAGACGTAGTTAGTGGAGTTGTTATAGGGAGTGGGTCTTTTCAGATGGGGGATTCGAGAGTCTTCTCCTCAATTAGATTAACAAATATGTTTCGTCGATTTGCTGAGAGACGGTTCGTTCCTTTCGCAACGCTTTCTTTCTGATTCCTGTAGTGCCCAGAAGGTGCTTAAAGTGAGTGGAAGTGCTGAGGTTATTTCTGAGCATTGCCGAATAATAATTTAAAAAGAAACTTTTTTGGGGGATTCGAATGACGAGTGAGAGAAACAAATTTGAGAACTATTGACGGAGTTGGAGTGCATGTTAGGTCAGCGGTGTATCGCACACGGCCCCGCGGCTGTGCCCGACGTCTTCAGTCTTCTGACTGTTGGCCCGCCAGCCGGCCGCCAAAATTACAGGGCACTTAGCACTTCGAGTCTTCGAGCGCTTCGAGTCTTGGGAAAGCGCATTAAGTTCTGGTGACAGCCTAAGATGAAATGGGAAAATTACAAAACACGTTTTCTACGTGAATCTTGTTCCTTCCTACAGGTAAAATAGAGGAATTATTTATCGGTAATACAGTAAACCCTCGTTAGCACGAACTCTCAACAGGAAATTGATCGCCAAACGAAGAAAATTTGGATCCCTCCAAAGAAACGAAAGTATATATGTGCCTCGGATAACACGGATTTTTATAACAAAAACACCGATTATTTGAGTCTCTTGAAATTCGTGTAAACGAGGGTTTACTCTTTTAAGTGGAAGGCGCTGGTGTGTTTGTAAGTTTTAGAGAAGTGTTGTGTGGATGTGCAGGGCTGGCGGGGGCCGGCGGGGCGGCGGGCCCCAAGGCGGTGGCGGCGGCGACGGGGGCGCCGTCGCTGTACATGCTGGAGCTGGCGGCCGCGGCGGCGGCGGCGTCCGCGGCTGCGGCGGCGGCTGCGGCGGCAGCGGGCCCGGGGGCAGCGCCGGCGGCGGCTGCGGCGGCGGCGGGGCCGGGCGCGGCCAGCGTGCCCATCCGCGGGCCTATGATCCCCGGCACCGCCGAACTCGTCGGGGGCGCCGACGTCGGCCACGTGGTGCGTGCTTCTTCGTCTTTTCGTTCCCCCTCCCCTCCCCTCCCCTCCCCTCCCCTCCCATGCCTTCCTTTGCTCCAATACTTATTTTACATCGAACTGGATTGTATTGCAAGTCCTACAAGTGTAGTGCATGTTTTCCTCGCTTTAGGTGGCGGTGGTCTTCTTTGCTGATATCCACATCAGTTCATGTATTATACATTACATTTTTACATTTACATTACAATACAATTCAGTACAGGCACAAACTCCCAACTATAATTGGGACATTAATAGATTAGAAACATCAATTGAAATCAAAATCGTTTTTTTTCACATTTATAAATCGAGCAATTTAGATCAATTGCATCATTGTTAGCTCTTCAACACATCTTCCGCAATAAAGAGTTTGTTCTCGCAAATGTAACACCAAATAGTACAGTTCCAGTAGAACGCAGTCCATGCATGATTTTCAACCAAGGAAGTGTAGTATACAATGTCGAAGAATCTATAAACTTATTCGCCAACTTATACATAAAAAGATCAATATATTCCCTTGAATAGTGCAGTGAGCTTATACTCAAATGGCATACCAAGTTGATGAGTAACCAAATTTTAAAAAAATTATGCTGTTCAGTTTCAAGTCTAAAGACGTGGGTTTGATAAGGAGACCAAATCTGCAAAGCATACAGCAAAATAGGTCTCACCAAGGTAAGGTGTAAGATTGTAATTGTTCGCATGTTAGTGAAGTCCAACGATATGTGTCTTACAAAACCCAGCATCCGATTTGCTTTATGAACAATATAATCTGTTCGTAGATGGAATCTCGGTTTACTGTCGAAAATCACCCCTAAATCTCTTAACTGAAACTTTTTCCAGTAAAATATATATTTCAAACATTATCCCCCCCCATATGACACAAAATGGTTTTCAAAGGCCAATTCATTTATTTTTAGCACACACCATGTGATATGGTAGTGCAAGTTAATATATTTTTGTACAAAATCTTAAGAACTCATAGAAATACCACAATGATTTGTAGTAAGTATAAAAATATTTGATGTTTCCACCTGTCATCATCATTCTTGTTGCATATAATGTTCAGAGAGCACTATATAGCGCAGAAGAACTACATTTAAATTCCTTTTCCCCCAGTAGATAGCTTGAAAAGTCATTCAAGTAAATCTAGACTTTTCTTGAGAATGCATCAATTAATTTGGCATAGAAGGGTAGTATAAAAAGGGTTACTGCTTTATGATGGTGGTGCATGACAAGAAAGCACTTGGCAGTGAACCTGTTTAATATGCTGCTGGAGAGAGAAAAAGTTGGGCCACAGTAAGGGAAATTTTAACTAAAGTGATGAAATTTACTTCAACTCTCCTGGGAAATGAAGATTATAACAAAAAATTTATTAATCAACTTATCTTACCAATCACTTTTATATGCTTGTTATTTAAGTGTTCAGAGTGGCTCATTACCAAATTCAATATAATAAAGGATGCTTAATAGGTTGATAAACAATGCAGCGGTTACTAAGTATAGCTTTATTCATACACGAAACTTATAGACAATGTTCAATTATTTTCTCTTCTTTCTTCTTCCTCTCTCCCTCCCTCCTCTCTCCCTCCCTCCTCTCTCCCTCCCTCCTCTCTCCCTCCCTCCTCTCTTGCTCCTCCTTCTCACTCAATAAAAAGAAATCTTGAGAGGGATGGAATTTTTCTAATTTTAGTGAAGGCAGCTGTATTGAGATTTCTAATTTGAATATATTTACACAGAAATTGAAAGATGTTGCAAGAGGTTCAAGCCATGGCTTGAAATGTCATTTAAAAAACAAGAAGGGCAAAATGTTTGACTTCTCTGGGTCTGAAAGTAAAACTTTCTGGCCCTTTAGTACACCAAAGTGTACAGTTTGTTCCTTTTTATCTCTTCACTTATCATGAATTCTTTACTCAGTTATCTTATGATGAGGAAGTACAAAATGTGAAGAGACTAGAAGTATTTAAATTGAAGTTGGTATTATATTAAACACAAAAGAAGACATTTTTAGCATAGCATTTTATTGTAAATAAAAATTTTTATAACAAAAACGTTTTTATTTATGAAAATTTGTTGAATTGTATAATCAAAAATTTTGGGAGCAAGTTAATAGTAAGTACCAAGGCATACCAATATGTTTAAATATTAATGTCTGAGACATCAGACATAATGTTTCGCATTTTGTTTTGATCAAATGAAGATCTAAAACACATTTTATACTGTAAAAATGGTTTTGATACCGGACAATATCTTTAGTCATTTATCACTGTAAAAATGGATTTATTAAATTGTTATAACACATGAAACATAGACAATAATAAAATTTGTTTTCGAACCTTGGTGGTGCTTCAAATTGTTTTGCCTCGAGGCACAGAATTAAGAGTAACAACAATTTAGATATAATTTTACCATTACACACTGAAAGTATTTAAATGGATACAAACCATTAAATTGTCATGCATTAGTAATACAACCATATTTAATGAGTTTTGATGACCCCACTTCAAGGTTTAAGTGTAATATTTGCCTTTTGATGTGTATAGTCACGCCCCACAAATCGCTTCCGCTACCTGGACTATGGCAGTAGTTGTTTCCTGGATGCTGCTGCACGTCGCTCACCTGGAGAGGGGGCAACTGCTGACTCGAGCGCAGGAAGCGCTGGCCCAAGACCTCGCCACTACTACCGCCTGCGGTTGCTGCCCTGTCTTGCAATTAAGGTATATGTGTGTTGCCATTGACCATTAATAAAATGAAGTCTGCTTTCAAAAATTGAAAAAACAAGAGAAACGTAGTGTCTTTTTGACTGTCATTCTCTCTATGGTTGCAGGTGCGCTTTGACCGCCTGGCCCTGTTAGCGTTACTTGACCGCAGCCCCAATGCATGGGAAGCAGCCCTGGGTCTTGCATTGGCTGTTGCGGTAGCTGCCCTAGGTGGAGAGCTCCTCAGGCATGGCTTCTACCGTGATGTTTTTGCCTTCCTCTTCTGTGCCGTTGTAGCTGGTTGCCAGTACTCCCTGCTGAAGTCGGTGCAGCCCGATGCTGCATCACCCACCCACGGGCACAATCGTGTGGTGGCTTTCTCGCGACCTGTCTACTTTTGCTGCTGTGCTGGAGGGGCGTTGCTACTGGATGCAGCAGTGCAGAGGGAGGCAATGGCAGAACAGCCACTACAGCTATATGGTCTAGCACTCCCTGACCCGGCTCTGGTTCAGATGGCACGAGACGCACTTGTTATGCTGTTACTTTTCTTCCCTCTGGCCTTCACTTTAGGCCTTTTTCCTCAGGTGAGGGCCTATTTCGATTTGCAATCACATTGCAGGGTGGCTAATTTCTGCAAAACTGGGAAAAATCAGGGAATTTCATTGCTTTGGAAAGGTCGGGAAATTTGCAGAAGAATTATTATATTTTAGAGAAATGTTGACAGGATTATAGAAGTACATGTTATTCGTGAAAAAATAAAAAAAACATTAACAGTGTGTTATTTTTTGCTCAATATTTATTTGGTGTGAAAATATTGTTAATTTGTATTTTTTTTACAATGAAATCCGGGAGCTGACTAATTAGTACCAGAGTGGCTTTAATAATCTCTTTAAGTAGTGCAAAAATTTAAAAAAAAAAAAAAGAGAATTGCACTGGAAATCCACAAAAGTCAGGGAGAATTGTTCCAGGAAATGAGTAGTCACTCTGCATTGTCATTTACTTAGTTGAGTAAGTGCTGCATGAGAATTTCTCACACTGCCTAAAATCTATTATATTTATATGTACACAATATATAAACATGTTGTAGCCAAATTTTAAATAAATAACATTTATAAGAGATGTAACACCGTAGTAGTTCCAACCAAGATTTTTTCTTCAACAAGTAGTACATTTCATACATATAATAATTAATAACATTTTTAAACTTGAATTTGTTATATGGGAATGTAACCCTCAGCTTTTCATTTAATGTTTCCTATTTTATTAAGAATATTGTGAGAGGAAGTTCTTGTTCACCTTCAGTTTGCCAGAGCTGTTGGCTGAGCTTTGATGTCTGTTTACATAAGGTACTACCATCTGGAATTGCTCACCATATCCGAGTAGGAAGCAGTGGTTGTCAAGAAACTACAAAAGGGACGAATGTCATTGAAACTTTGGGCGGAGGAAAATTAATTAAAAGAAAAGATTTTAGTTATGTTTAAAAGATAACCACTATTTGTTCAGATGTGTGCTACGAAACAGTATTACTAAAACAAAATTCTTTGTTTTTCACTTTCTCGCTATCACTTATGCAGTAAAGAGGAAGTTATGTATGTATGAAAGTTATGTGCAAAAATGGTGAATTTACGGCAGACAAATTTTTGTTACAGTGCCTTTGTAAAGAAAAAGTAGATAAATCCAGTTGCTAAATTTAGGGGGAAATTCCTCCAACACGTGGTGTAGCCAGAACCCATGTTTTGTGGTCATTGATAACAAAAAATCAAATAACAGCAAACTGTCTGTCCGTCTATGAACAACACCAGCGACTAAACTGTTCATCTAATTTTTTCCGAAATTGATATTATGGAATCAATCTGGCTGATATCGTGGCCCTTTGAATTTGAAGCTGATATTTTATGGAGGGGTACTTACATGAAGCCCCTGGGACATTTTCAAAATTTTCAAAAAAATAGCTCCATTGATTTTTATTACTTTTTGTTATTAGATAGTGTAATGGACGTTTAAGAGAATGGTGCAGGTAACCTGTTCATTAAAATTCCTGATTTGTCAAAAATTGCAGAACAAATTTTTTTTTTAGTCTTTCTACACCTATAATATTAAGGATAGAGATTTTTTCCCCTTAATGAACTCTGCTCTTTAAAGATACATTTTAAAATATGGTCATGCGCAATTTTTTGATAATTTGAGTACTTTTCACGTAATTTTGCGCAAAAGTACACGCGTGAAAGTACTTTTAGTCCACTAGTTTTGTAGTTTCTTTGTTCTCAACATTGAGGCTTTTTTAAGTTTGAAGAATCCAAAACTCTGTAATCTGATATAAACAACAGAAGTTCCTTATCAAGGAACCTTATTCTTCTTTGATGAATATCCCATGAACAGATGCATCAACCCAAGGGTTATTACTTGTCTGCCATGAATCTTGCATAAACTCGGTAATAGAGCTAAAGGGAGCAGCAAAAGGCGTTGAAAAAAGTTCCCTGTTAATGTTCCAGGTGAACACCTTCACCATGTATGCTCTGGAGCAGATAGACATGCATGCCTTCGGTGGAACAGCCACCTGCAGCCTGGGAGCTGCCTTCTACTGCGTAGCACGATCCCTCATTGCCGTTGCGGTGCTTTTTGGCTTTGCATTTGGGGCACTCTCGGAACCTTCTGGCTCTCAACACCCACTTTTCTCCATCTTTGCGGGGCTCCTCGCTGCGGTCGCGTACCATCTCAGCCGGTGTGCTTCGGACCCTGGACCCCTTTGGCAGCTCCTCCAGGAGCAGCTGTGGCCCCCTGACAGTGTGGTTCCATCTTCTCACGGAACATCTGCAGTGGAAGATGTGGAGCGAGGAGTAGCATCGCACCAGCGCAGTACCAGTACGAGCGATAAAGTGGATAGTCTGGACAGCAACAGTCGGCAACATCAGGTACAACTATGGTATTCTTAGATCATTCATAGTTAGTGTTTTCTTACCAACAAGATGATTTGCATGCTTTTGGGTAAAAAAGATATAAGATAGTCACAACTGTTTGGGAATATATATATACTGTTGCTGGTTATATGGTTCTGATGTAATAGAAGTATGCCAAAGAATATTTTACAAAATTCATAAAATATAGACATAAGTAATAATGATCATACTCTTGTTTATGTCCCAAAACAATTAAAACTGTCTTAATTTCTTTTTTATCAAGAATATAGACATGTACTCTGAGAAGAACTAGTAAAGAGCATGCTCAGCACAGAATTGAGATATTTCTATTAGTGTTATGCATGTGACTGTTAGAAAAAGAATTCCTTAATTTTCTTTTTGAAGTGCATGTTAGATTTCTATTTAGAAGGGAGTAAAGTATAATAGTTCCCCCTTTTGTTAGTATTAATATGTTGTAATGATTTTCATGTGAGAAGAAAGGAATATTATTTGATGAATGTGATATCAATCTTGATATAACACATAATTAAAAATTAATTGACAAGTAAATTAGCTTTTATCTTCATCACAGCTAGGAATAAATAATTTACCATAATTATTAACATTAATTTGTTCATATTAGGTTTCAGATGAGATTGAGAAATATGTCTTTTCTTATTAAATTTATTTGATAGAGGAGTTATCTGAACCTTATTTTTTATAACTAAAGTGTAATTATATTTTTGTTTTTTTTAGAACAAGGCTCTTTTTTGTGCCAATCATGTCTTTCAAACTATTAAGTTACTCTGATGAAATATTCAGAATTTGTAGCTTTGGTGTGTGAAATTAATAGTGGGTTTAATAATTAATTAATTAATGGTAGCTCACTTGTTACATAACAAGCTGTTGAGCTGAAATATAAAGAAGAATGGGGATGATCTTCCAACCTCTATTACCCACAGTAGCTCTTAAATCCCTAGAACAGTAGTTTGCAATTTGAAGAAATGATACAATAATTTGAGGTTTATATACCAGACCATAATGTTTTACTGTAGATATCTTATGCATTTTGTGCCACTATTAGGTCGGTTACCTGAATGTTTCAACAGTTTTTTCTGTGTTCATGGGAACAGCACTCCCTACTTTTTTAAAAAGTCCAGTTTTTAATTTCATTGAATCTTTCAGAACTATGAATGTCAGAGTTTAACATTTGCTACTTTTCTTTTTCTTGCAAATGACATCTTAATATAGACAGAAAATAGAAAAACCTTCTCTTCCTTTATTCTTGTGCAGGACAAGGAACTATTCACACATCAAATTCTTATTTTAGGGCAATAATGTTTTCCTGATCAGCTTATGATATGCCAAAGGTGGTATGTGTGCTATGGGATCATGTACCCTCTCTCTCATTTAGGCACTTGTTCACTTCTTCAGGGTTTCATAAGGTGCAGTATAAGACGTTGCATCCAGTTTCTACATTGTGAATCCTTGGTGAAACTTGTCACTAAGCAAGGAAGTAAGGCAAGTTATTGTTTTGATTATTGTATTGTGGCAATTCTGCATTGTGTGCCATTGTATGCGTCAGTTACCATGTGTAAAACTGCTGGATTGGTAGATTGTTGTCAATGTCATTTTGTATCATTTGTTCACATACGTACACTGCATCTTTGTTCTTTGCTTATACTGTTGATGTGGCTTTTGTATTTGTGTTATCTGAAAGCAAGCTAGAGATCAATGTGCAATTTTTTGTGTTATTTATGCTTTATCCATGCTTGTTGATATTGCATAATCTGTAAATTTTGCTCTGTTGTAAGTGTATTTTTTTACAATAACTGATGTGAAGACTACTTAAATATCAATATTCAATAATAGTGAACTAAAAATTGTTTTAAATGGGAGGAAAATTTAGAACATTCTGAGTTAATTTCTAAATGAGTACTGTGCATGATTCTTTAATGAACATAAGTGAACAGTAACATTCATTTAACTCATTAACATACAGTTAATTACCAGTGAAACAGAATTGTGGAACCTCAGTAGTTTATTATATTTATATATCATTTTACATACAAAGTCCAGAAGGTAAACCTAATTAAAGGACTGTATGAAATATAAAACTAAAGTTAGAGCTTATTGATATAATTGGTTAAGCTAGAAATAAGTAAACCAAGGGAGCTTACAAACAAATCGACATTGGAAGTTGGAGACAACATTGTAGGTCAACTTCAATAGGGTGACTAGTTTTGATTTATATGGAGTTCGTGTATTTAAACTCGGTACACAACGTTGTCTGTGATATCCTGAATAACTGATAGCAGGATTTGTGATAGTAAATAGGAGATAGAACGGTACCTTTTATAATCTTAACAAGAAATAAAATTTAGCATAGTACCCTTCTTTGTAAAGACATTAAAGATAAAACTTGGTGAACATATACTCACTATCAATTTCTCAAGGAGGATAATTACCAGTTAATTTAAATTCAAGAAGTTTTATAAAACATTAATCACAATCTAATTGTCTGGTGGACAAATGACAGACCCAAAATCCAGCGTAGATCGTATAGCAGAGCGAACATATCACGCATAGAATTGTGTGATTCACAATTTGAGACAGTTAAATTATTGCAACTGATCAATATCAGATAGCTGTTTTGACTGCAGTAAAGTTAGCTTTCTCGTAAAATGACCAAACATCACCTCAAAAACAATTTATAAATTCACAAGAAAGAGTATCGTAATTCAGGTTTCTGTAATAAAAACTACGTTAATTGACTTCAAGTTATGCAGTGAGAAAGCAGAAAGTTTCTTCTCTAAACTTATATTTTGATAATATATTGTGAACTCCTTGTCTAAGCTTTTTATAACTTCTTCATTATGCTAACATTAGGTTTCTTTATGAGTTTTGGTTTGTCACTGACATAACAAATTTTCCAAATCTGAGGAGTTAGATATTATTGTGAAATTTCATTATAATGAAGGAAGAATACCCATTACAGAATATCTGTTGCGTTGTGATTGCACCCCCCCTCTCTCTCTCTCTCTCTCTCGCTCTCTCTCTCTCGCTCTCTCTCGCGCGCTCTCTCTCTCTCTCGCGCGCTCTCTCTCGCGCTCTCTCTCGCGCGCGCGCTCTCTCTCGCGCTCTCTCTCGCGCGCGCGCTCTCTCGCGCGCTCTCTCCCTCGCTCTCTCCCTCCCCCTCGCTCTCTCCCTCCCCCTCGCTCTCTCCCTCCCCCTCTCTCTCTTCCTCCCCCTCTCTCCCTCCCTCTCGCTCCTCCCTATCCCTCTCCTCTCTCCACTGTAAAAATGAAATAAGAGTTATTTTATAAGTCATGGGTACTATGTTATAGTGTCATTCAGTGGCAGGAATAGAAATTCACTACGTACGATTGAACTTCACTGTTATGAGCTTTACAAAGCTTTGTTTATAAGAAATTGGTTTGTGGTACAAGAGCCAATGACAAGGAGAAATTTGAAATTTAGAAACCGCTGTTTTATTAGGCACAAAAGGAATTCATATTACTTGTTACTAACACCCTTGAAAAAATCCCCCAAGGTTTTCATCATTCTTTGCCAATTTATTATTGATGATGTTGAATACTATCATATGTTGAGTTATATTGCTGTGTAAGATTTATCTATGTGTACTACATCTCGTCCACTGCAAGTTAAAAGTTGTGACAACCCTTGTTGAAGACTACTATTAAATATAAAACACGTTAATAAAGTATCAAATTATCACTCAATACGTCTTACAAACGCCACGAAAATCTGTAATTTCCATTTACGACTGCTGTTTCACTTTACTTACATCAATTTGTGAGCTCATCATCTAGTATACTAATGTTTGCATATGCTGTCGACTAGCCACCAATACAAACAGATGCAATTTAGTGGTGGTGCCTTGATCAGAGTCAAACAGGTTAACCCACACAATTTTTCTAACCCTATTTTTTGTTATTTCAAAATATATAATAGTTGCTTGACTTATGTAATGCCTTCATATTTGGAAAGAATCTTCTTGTGGTTGAAATATTTCAGTTTCACAATTGGTATGATATTTTGCTAAAAATTTACTAATTTGTGCCAAGTGTCATCAATTCTTCTCTTAATGTACACAAACAGATAGATCCTAGGACATGATCCTATTTACTTCTTACTTTCGTAAAAATCTGAATGCAGTTAACAGTGTGTATACTAATTTATCTGAGTTATCCACTCATAATATTCCACTATGTCTCCTTCCATTATTCTCAACCATCATACCAACATACCCATTTCCTGTGCAGGGGAAGAATGGAGCTGGAATAAATTACATATTATTTGTCTCCTGAAAATACATGCTTTGGAAAAACTCTGATTATGAAGTTGATGAGTGAATTTTAATTCATTCTCTTTTCTTTGATGGTATCACAATTTATATGTATTTAATACTGATTCCCAAATAATGGAAGGGAATATTTTTAAATTCACAGAAAATGACTGTACTTGATCCCTTTTATATACCAAAAAGTGCATAGCATTTCATTTGAAAGAGGAAGTACTTTGAACTTCATTGGTAAAGACTTCTCTGAGCTCTTTAAGGTGGGCAAGAATTATGTCATTCATTTGTTTGAGAAAGCAAAGCTTGAAAAGTGAATACCACCCTAAGCTTGTATGCGTACATTCTCATATCCCTCATTATTTCCTATGTTTCCTCTGCCTCAGGCACCATCTGCTGCATCTACAACATCTGTGGCGGGCTCTGGTGGTGGTGGAGAAAAGACTCCTGGCGCAGATGGGGACGGCGCTCCAGATTCAGCCACTGCAGCTGCTGTTTCTGCAGTGGAAGACGGCACAGCTGGTCAGCCAGGAGCTTCCGCTCCCGAAGATCCTCTTCCTGGTGAGCAGACGTTTATATATAGATGTGTTGGTCAATTTACAAAATATTTCAGGAAATTTTTTTGACCGGCTTCTTGGTTGTCATGGTTCTAACACTGTCAATCATAAGGATGTTTTTTATAAATTACAATGGAAAAATGGATCACAATCCTAAATAATGTGAGAAAGAAGCAAAAGACAGAAATGTGACCAACAGAAGTGACGGTTTGCTGTGCAATGTTAATTTGTTTTCAGTTTGTTTGTAGCAACTCTGACATGGACAAATACTTTTACTTTTATCAAGTGGCAGCTTCGATGGAAATGCCAGAGGTGTTCTTTCAAATGACAATCGCCAACCTTTTTTAATTGGACCTCAATGACAAATTAAAAACTTCACCATATTGTACTAATAGAGTTAACAAAAGCAAATGCTTCTCAGGTATATAGAATCTGGAAACAAATTAATATTTTTTTCCATACTGTAGAACAGAATGATTAACAAGTTTAATCATTCTATAAAAGCTAGAATTGAATGAGACTATCAGAGAAAATATTGTAAAGTGGACAGTGACAAGGAGGATGATAAACTGAAATCAGAATGGGCAGGCTATTACAGTAAACTCTCTAATAACAAGTTCTCTTGTTAATGAAAGTTTCTAAATAACAAATGAAATTGTTCTCTCCTACTATTACCCTATTAAGTCGTGTGTTTTTTCTTTCTACATATCAAACAGTCTTTCAATTAGTGAACTTTGTTTTCAGTCAACCGAGACTTGTGGCAAAAAAGTACTTCTATAATATCTTACTTGCTTGCAAGTGACAACTGTAGTTTTATATTTTTCAAAATTATACTTTGGGATTGCTTGCTGGCATGGGGAAAGCAGCTCAAGCAAGCAATGCCATCTTGAATAAAAACTTACAAAATGGCACGGATGCAAGAAGGCAGGAGCTGAGCAAGATTTAAGTGTTTGTGTGTAAAACCTGTTTGTGGACACAGATATGAGGGATGAGACACAAATATTGACTGCAATATGTTGGATTTTGAAAACATAAATTTTCAAATTTTCATACCTTTCTCAGCAGTTCGCAGGCTTATGTGCAAATGGTGAGAATGGAAAGAAAATTTAGAATGATTCGAATATGTTACCTCAAATAACATGTGCCTATCACATGACCAAAAATGGAGCTGCTGCTACTGGTGGTGTATTCCTGTGCATCTACTTAAACCTCTTAAAAGGCATTATGTACATGTCAGAGTCAGTATGTTTGTGAATCACCACCGCAATAAAAATACCAAAAGGCAAGTGTAGCAAATCCTGCACTCATCATATTATACTGGGATTTATTCAGAGCTGCCTTTGAAGTAAATCGGCTCTTGACTGTTTCATTCAATCGGGAGCATTGTCATCATATTGACATAAGCTTTTAATCATCACTCTAGTGACATAAGCTTTTAATTGGATGAAACCGTATTCATAGTGGCAACAAGAGTAGATTAGGTCCCTGGAAAAGCTGTTGCTATTATGAGTTACTAGGAAACCACTGTCTGCATCATCATGCCTCTCTCAAACATCAATAGGTATAATGAATAAAATTATTGTAATTCAGGTAATGTCAACATGGTACAGCTTTTCTGATCCACAGATAAAGACAATATTGTGACATTCTGATCATCACGATCAAATCACGAAAAAGTAGACCAAGTAGTTTCACTCTTTTGGTATAATTTTTCTGTGGAACTAACACAGAGTAAAGAAACAATGGAGAAATAATGATTGAAGTTACTGCCAGAAAACTTACCATCACCTTTGATTTGTTATTAGTTGCAGGGAATGCATTTTTTATAAATTCATGTCAGTGCTGGTATGTGGCTTGGGGTGTAAATAATGTATCCAATGCCCACACCAGTGATTTTGACTTCGTTATCTTCATCTTGTACTTTCTCCTGAAATTCTAATAAAGAGGTCTGTGATGCTTGATTCTCTTAAAAATAAATTTCGTGTCAATTTTCTAACTCACAAAAATGTAAATTAGCTTCATTCAAATCCCTTTTAAACTTGTTTTGCTCCCAAACTTATAATCTTTTGTTTTATTTGAATTCCCAATCTCATTTACGATACTATTCCATGTAGTGATCCATGAAAGATTTCAAAATATGAAATTCCCATTGTTATACCAAACTCTATTCTTGCACAAGTTAAATTATTCAACCACTTCTGGGTGAAATATAATCACTTTTTTTTTTTTTTACTTTCTTACCTTGCTATGTACTCGCCTAGTAAAGAGAAAGTGTTATAACGCTGCAGTGGAAATCAGTGATTTTCATCAGAAAAACTGTCAGGTCCTAATAATGAAAAAGTGGATAAATCTTGTTTCTATATATTGTAAATTACTTTTGTTACAACTCTTACAATTACAATTACTTTTACTACAACTCATCACATGTGTAGTAGCCATGTTTTGTGGATACTGATGCCAAAAAATCAATTGATGGCAAAATGCCTGTAGTATTGGTTCCAAAATTATTTCTTTAAATTTTTTTGACGGAGAGAGAAAGGATTCTTAAAAGGAGGTGTAGGTCCCCTTTTGCGGTGACCTCTGAATTTTCGAAAATAACAAAAGTTAGAAATAAATCTTTTGCCTTTGTAGTGTGACTGGAAGATCTTAGGTTTGGAGACCAGATAATGAATTTTCAACATTTAGCTACATAAGTAAGTCAAATTCAGCCGATACCTGGAAGAGAATTCTGGCAGCTAGCTGTTCACATTGATAATTTTCTGTGGTTTCCATTATCGGTACCAGACAAATGCTGAAGTAGTACCTTAACCAACTGGCCACAGTCTTTGTGCAGTCTTTCCTCATTCTTGTTTGATCTTCTCCCCATACTGACACACACACTTAAATACACTACACTATCAAACATGTCGTGAAGCGAGTCGGATCTTAGAGCTTGATCTGGCTGGATCAGAGTTTTCCACTGGTGGAGATGTCTGGAAGAAGGGAATTCTGCTAGCCAACAAGTTTGGTGTTGGATCTCACGGTCCAGTGTGGGATATAAGAGTCCTACAGGACTAGAACAAAACAGTTCACACAAACGCCTCTCCCCTCAAACCATTTCAGTTCTGAATCCTCCCCCTTTTTTCCCATAGCTTGCCCTTCTACCACTCAAAAGCAATTGTTTGAAGTGGTATCTATCAGTTTTTAATAAGTGCATTTAATTAATCATAGATAAAATGTGTGCACTTACTTCTTGATAAACTCTTTTAAAAACTGATAAGGTTCATGCAGTAGTAAATTGTACATTTGTAATTGTAATGCAATGTAATAGTTTACAATTCATGTAGTTGGCGCTATATCGCTTTCCATCCTATTTTAATTGGTTTTTCGAAATCACCTTCCTACATGCAACCTATTAATTCTTCATGATATTTTTTCATCACAAGCCTCATTTCATGAGACATGTTCTTCTTTGCAGTCTTAACACGTAATTTCAGATAATATTTAGATTTATGTAGGTCAAGCTGTAGGAATTCATTAAAATAAAAATTACTAGTACGATATTGTACATTACTTTATGGAAGGTGTAATTGTGCACAGGCAAGCTTCGCTCTACTGTTCGAGCTCGTCTCCGTTCGGATGCGTTGGCGTGTCCTGCTGCAGCGGTATTAGTGGCTGCCTTCCACTGCTCATCCGTGTTGGGCCAGCCGGAGCTGCCCAAAGTGCTGGCGGCAGCTGCTGCAGTTCTGGGTCTGCTTCTGCATTACATCTGTCCGCAGCTCCGCAAACAGCTCCCATGGCTGTGCGTTGCCCAACCTGTGCTGCGCGCACATGAGCATGGCAAGTTTGAAGTGCGTCGTCCTGCACGTGTCATGTGGTTTGAGAAGGTGAGTTGAAGATACTGATACATTTAAAAATTATTCACTTCTTGGAGAATTAGTGTTGAGTTTTAGAAAGAACTTAAGTGTGATGTCACAGTTATTTGACATATTTGCGAACAATGGTGGTCAGCTGGTCGGTTTACAGCTACCTCTCCATGATTCTCTCAATATGATTGGACAAATGTGTGATTATGCAATTATTAATGCTATACATCATAATGGGCAATACATCATAATCTCTGCCTTAAGATGTCATTTTATGAATGATTTCTTATAATGTTTATAATGCTGGAATACAAAAATAGTAGTTTATGGAATTAGTTTATAATGTTTTGCTTTATTTCATGAGTACATGTTTTGAAAAGAACATTAGAAGTGAGTTTTCAAATTTGTACGAATGCAATAAAACAAGATTATAAATGTATGCATATGCTTTTTTGAATGAATTTATAAATGAGTTGCATATGCTGTTTTTTTGTATAACAGCATTATAAATGTCTAAGAGAATGAAACTTAATTTTCCAAAACAACTTTCTTGAGATGTCTCAGGAATTTGACAAAAGTGCAAGAAAACACAGGTCGGCTGTTCCATTTACCTTTACCTCCTCCGATTCTCTTGCTGCAATAGGATGAACATGAATTGTCTTGCTGCAATCATTCGTGATGTAAAATACTAATACATCGTCTTTTGTGCTCTAAGAAGCCTGATTATGAATGATTCCTTTTAACTGAAAAGATTGTTTATAATACTTATGTACAAAAAAGGATTTTAATACCTACCAGTTCATATTAATATTAACATGATGTGTGTTTGTTGCATGTTGCTGGCAGGATTGTATTAGTGTATTGTAAATGTTCGAGGACACATAACTATTGCCCCCAAATAATTGGATAGAGAAAAAATATAAAGGGCAAACTATTTCAAATTTAAGAAGTTTATTTAAAATGCTTACACTGAATATTTCAAAATCTTTCTGTTTACAGTTCACTTTAAATTAAAATTTTATATTAATTATTAGAGAGCGGAATTTCATGTAAATACGTGTTTTTACATGCATACAAGTACATACATACATACTTGCATATTTTGGTATAATTACATGTTTTACCTATTGCTACATATTTTCTTATGTGGTGTGGATTCAGTATTTTAATACATTTTCTATGTCAAATCGGAACACATCAGAATGAGTGTGTTAATGAACTTTCCTGGAATCCTCTTTCTGTGAAACAAAGCAATTCAATACTGCACTTCAGTAACTTCAGACATTCAATGTAAGTTTCCAAACACTACCCCCTATGTTTTGGAATTCATGTTTACAGCATTAAGGATGAGCGCAGATTTGTGAAACAAATCACAACCACTTGCTTACTCATGTTTCATAGAGCCCACAACCACACAGCCAACTTGATTGTAATATGACAAACATTGCTGGCACCATTGTCTTATCAAACTTGCTTTGTCCTGCCAAGAAAGATGCATCCATGTCAGAGAGGGAGAATTCAGAATGTATTCATAAAATCCAGTCCGCTGGAACCTAATGGAAATACTCCTTTGGCACGTGTTGCCTGCAATATATGATACATGATTTCAGTAAATTGAGTTGAAATACTAATAATTTTGAATTGAGCATTCCACTTCCCTTCCCTTTCAAATCTGGGACTGACAACCTCGCAAAAATGTTTGCATGCACACTGGCTCCTTCTAAACAATGTGTACACTATGGATGTATTTTATATTCCAAACCAAACTTGTATTGTGGGATAAAGACTGGTGTTCAGTACTTTTTTTTCAGTTTATAAATAAATGAATAAATTATAAAGTTGTTAATTATCTTTATCCAGGCATATGTGTGGTTGAGTGCCGTGGAAAGAAACATTCTCCTGCCAGCACTGGTGTTGGCTGCCCTGACGCACGATGCATCCACTCTGTGCACAACACTTGGCCCAGCAGGGGGAGCCCTTGTGGCCACAGTGGCAGGCCTGAAGCTGCTCCGCCAGGCCTTTTGTGACCCAGCACAGCAGTACCTGGTGCTGGCTTTTGCCATGCTGCTCTTCAGTGAAGACCTTCGAGGGCGCTCAGAGACCTTTTTGCTCGATTACTATATCACATCAGTGCTCTTTGCCAAGTTGCACGAGTTTATGCTGAAGGTACACTTGTTCTAAAGAAATTATGTTTACTGGCAGATATCTTGAATTTATTTACTTGCTAAGTACTAAATTTCGGGGAATCATATTTCAGATTGGGTAACAAGATTTAATTATTCATTAATTCATAGAGAAGTTCATTGCCCCAGTTACAATATAGTATCACTATCATTTATCAATGTTTATTGAAGCATAGTATATCCTAATATTAACAAGTCATCGATTTTGGTTTTGAATCATTTTCTGCCCAATTTTCTCTTGAATGCTTGGACTGTGGGAATGTTAATGCATTTTGTTGGTTATCTCTTTCAGTTATTGATTCCTCTGTGATTAAAAAGTGGTTTTCCAATCCCAATCCAGTCATTTTCTTCTTTCTTTTAATTAGCAGATTGGTTCAAAATACTCTCACCTAATGGTTGTAAGACTTTTTATCCATTTTAAATTGTTCAAGATGATCTGCAATCTCTTTTCTGCTGCAGCATTGAAAGGATATTTAAAAAAAGAACTGTTCTTTATCCATATTTAATTTCTCTTTTTATTTTCGTTATTTTTTCCTCTACTTTCAGTGAAGGGTCTGTGTCTCTTACATAATTAATGAATGTGTATATTTTTTATTTGTTTGTTATCAAACCGAATAATCTGCTGCATATGTTATTTTCATATATTTATTTAAGTATTATGTGTTGATACTTTGTTTGCATTACTCCAGTAAGTTATACTCAGTGAGACATATTGCACCTTAATATTTGATTTGGTAATGAAAAAATAAACCGTGAATGCAGTAATAAAAAATTAGTAACATATACTTTCTGCATTATTAATTTTTTTTAAATATGAAAAAAATTATAAAAATTATGTTAACATTAAATCATCCATCAAAATACCAGAAAAGGATGTCCCTTAGTAATACTTCAAAAAAAACTTTAATTAATCACGATGAATGTTGTAATGTTGGAGCCATGAATTGTTGACCAATTGTTTAGTTCCCTTTGGATCAAATAAATGGTTTTGTCTGTGGAAATGCTTAATTTTTCGTTATATGGAGTTGTCCATAAATTACGTAATTTGTAAAGAGGACAAGGGAGGGGGTTTGAGGCAGCATTATTCTGCATGCATTTCATAGGATAGGAGGGTGTTAGTTTCATGTTACGTAATGCTGTTTTTGTGTTTTTGATATTTTTTCCCCCTCAACATTTGCTGAAATTATTATTTTGATCAATCTCATTAACATTATATTTGGTTAATATTAAATTAATATTAATAATAATTGGTTAATATTTTTAACAATAAAAGATTAACCATTTA
This sequence comes from Gryllus longicercus, assembly GCA_038098605.1. Taxonomy (NCBI): domain Eukaryota; kingdom Metazoa; phylum Arthropoda; class Insecta; order Orthoptera; family Gryllidae; genus Gryllus; species Gryllus longicercus. Next base: position 5,299,823 of record JAZDUA010000005.1, read on the forward strand.
AATTAAAAAATATAAATACATTTGAAAGTTATGATGTATAAATTGTTACAATAAATGGAAATATTTTTACATCAATTTGTAGTTTGTTAGATTATAAAGAAAATATGTAAATTGATGTTTGGTGTATTCTAGATTCCAATTAAATTGGCACTAGTTTCTCGTCCATGCAGCATCCATGATATCATGTGCGTGGCTTGCTAGAGTTTTCTCATCTAAGCGCCCTATCTTGACTCACAAATTGTGTCTGATGTTATTGTTATGTGCAGTCAGCAACACCAACTAGTTCTGTCACTTATCATAAATTTCAAAATATAACACAAATAAAGTTAATGTAAATTATTTTAACTGTTATATGATTTACTTTTAATTATTGTAAATGGAGGGAATGTTGTTACAAGTATTACATACTTATTTTGCGGGGGAGGGTTGATGCTGCATTTCAGGGGGAGGGGAGATATTCAAAATACTCCAGATTTGTATTAAGTGATTTATTGGCAGCCCTTACGCTGTCCATTTAAGAGAACAATCTTTTTTTATCTGCATTAATGATGTAATTATGTTGCAGGTGCAGTTTGTTGTGACCTACATTGCACCCTGGCAAATCACATGGGGCTCTGCATTTCATGCCTTTGCGCAACCATTTTCCGTCCCCCACTCTGGAATGTTGTTCCTCCAAGCACTAATTTCTTCCTTCCTCTCCGCACCTCTTAATCCATTTCTTGGCTCTGCCATTTTCTTGGCTTCTTATGTGCGTCCAGTGAAGTTTTGGGAACGAGACTATAATACTCGACGAGCTGACCATTCCAACACCCGGCTTGCTGCTCACTTAGAGCGCAATTTGGGAGCAGATGACAATAATCTTAACTCCATCTTCTACGAACATCTCACCAGGTCATTGCAGCATTCCCTCTGTGGTGACCTTGTTTTAGGTGGGTGTTAGGTACATTTGTTTCTTTTAGAACATGTTTGTGACGATTTTTTATGATTTAATAATAATAACAATAATATAATAATAATAATAACAAGAATAATAATATAATAATTATAATTAAGATAATTATTATAATAATTATAATTACTATTTGAGGAACATTGCAAATAATTGTCTCCTTTCAAATAACGAGTCCTAATTACAAATGTTGAGGACTGTAATTAACATATGTCCTGAAATTTCAATGAAATTGAAGAGACTTATGGAATGAATTGTTAAAATACACATAATATATAGTTTTCTAAATAATTAATACAATTTCACATTGTCAGTATAGGCAATGGTGCAACCAGTGACCCCCTCTTTTCTTGAAGTCGATGAAACATATTTTCAAATGTAATTTTTTTAAATTTTCTATAGTAATGAAAGTCATTCAGAATCTCAATTGAATACTTTACTAATTACTATAAATCAACTGATAAAAATAACTTTTAAATTCAGTATAAATGAAATTTTCTTTATAAGAAAACATCAAATCGATAAGACTACTTCTAAAGCACCCTTTAGAAATCCTGGTTGCACCTCTTATTATACAACTTAAAGGCAAGTGTGCTAGTTTACTAATATGATTGAAAAGTCTTCAACATGAGCTAAACTTATATCAAACCAGAGACAACTACTACGATGACTTCACATTATATGAATGCAATGTTTGTTTCCATGGAAGGTCGATGGGGTCCAGTAGCTCAAGGTGATTGTTTTGTACTGGCATCTGATTACCTCAACTGCTTGGTGCACATTGTGGAGTTGGGCAATGGGTTGGTGACCTTTCAAATGCGCGGCCTTGAGTTTCGTGGGACGTATTGCCAGCAACGAGAAGTGGAAGCGATTTCAGAAGGAGTGGAAGACAACGATGGTGAGTGGAGAGTATTATTATTCAAAATTAATATTATAATTATATTAATACTTGTTTGTATTGAATATTCTGTGTCTTCTGGCACAATATGCAATAATGGCAGATAGTGTATATTCTCGCCATAATTATATTATCACCATTAAATATAGTAAAAAATTGTAGCTAATGTTTTCAATAAATTAATTCATAATAAAGTATGATAAATAATTTGTAAAAGTGTAAACAAGGGTTATTGAAATGTTGTTCCAAGGCATTTGTTTTAGTAAAAGGCAAAGCTGATTTGAAATTTGGAATGCATATAATCTTTTTATTTGAGAAATCTGCTAGTTAAAATCCTATGACCATTCAATATTCAGAATGACAGATTATATGCCTTTGATGAAAGAGACATTGTATGATTTCTAGCCCTTAATTTCTGGGTGAACTAAGATTTAATGTTCCCACTAGAAGAAAGACAAACTCCTTTCATATTTTATATCTCAGTTTATAACTCTATATACACCGAAAATAATTCTCTGACTTCAATGTGCAATGTAATAAATGTGTATAAATAGATGTTATGCAATATGATAATGAATGTGATATAATAATTCATAATCTCTCTTTCAGCAAAGGCATGTAATCTGTCATTCTCAAAATTTGAATAGTCATAGGTTGTATCTAACGGTTGAGAAAGTGAAATGAGAAAATGAACTTCTTAACCAAAGAATTACTTAAAACCTGAAAAATGATTATAAATTATGGTATAGCTTTATTGACTATTATATCCTATCAAAATCGGTGGCTTTCAGCATTAAGAAAACATATACATTTCGTTTAAGTTTGTAGAGTCATTTTAGTTCATTTTTCGTTTGTATTATTGCTTTGTAATTTGTTCACAATGTTTCATTATTGGAGTTTAAGATTTGTAAATTGGACTAATTGTCTGAACATTAAAACAATAAATAAACAAATTCCAAATATAAAGAATAAGTTTAATAATTTGTGGATTATGGGATATTTATTTATATAGTTTGTGGATACAGAAAGTAAATTTGGGTGTTATCTATTCTTTTTTTAAGCAATCACTACAAATGTATTTGTTTACAATCATATAAAAATAATAGATTTTACTTAATGCTGTGCATTGGGAAAGTTCATCCTTTCTTAAGACGTCTGAAAAACATTGAAAAGGGATCTTTCATTCTTGGCAAAAACCTTCATTCTCGGTTGTGCAAAAGACAATCATTTCACACATTTAATATGAAAAGAACTATATAAACATCCTTTTAAATTTTTTAAAAATTTTAGCATCCCATTCATGTTGTGTACATAATGTAATGAAATTGGAAATTAAAAAATTTCAAAAAAATTAAGCATATTAAATTTTTTGATTGGTAGATGTGGAAAGTAATTTTGGGTTCTATCTGTTCCCTTTTGAAGCTAGCTGTAAGAATCGGATAATTTTGTCCAATAACTTATTTTTAAAGGCCATCGTTTTAAATATTACCTTACTTATGTGTACTGATTTTTATGTATTCTTATTCTCGACGTTTCCAGTGTGATATTTCGCTTATCTTCAGGATTCACCTTATATAGGTTATACTATATACATATTTACATTTTCATATGAACTGTATTCGTATGAATCATTTTTCATATGAATCGTATCTCTTACATTGCTGTACCAAATTTGTGGATGCTTACTCCGCATTTGAAGCTGGTGGTTGAGGTGGTGGGAGCACATAAAATAGGACTATTGCAGTGCTGTCATTGTCCAGGAAATTGTACATACATATGAAAATGTAAATATGTATATAGTATAACCTAAATGAGGCAAATCCTAAAGATGAATTAAATCATACATTTGCATCATTGAGAATAAGAGTAAAGAATACTTATAACTTAGTACACATGTAGTATGGTAATATTTATAAAAATGTATCTTCAGAAATAAGTGATTGGACAAAATTATTCGATATTTCAATTCAGAGGGTTACAAAGAAAATATTGAACAAGCTGTAAGAATGTCTTTAATTTATTTTGCAGGTTGCTGCTGCTGTGAGCCAGGTCATTTGCCCCATTTGCTGTCAGTGAATGCTGCTTTTAGCCAGCGTTGGCTAGCATGGGAAGTAACGGCTGCAAAATATGTTCTGGAAGGATACAGTATTTCTGATAACTCCGCCATATCAATGCTGCAGGTTTTTGACTTCCGCAAGGTCCTCATCACTTATTATGTCAAGGTGGGAAATTTGTGATGCGTGCTTTTCTAAGAATAACAAAAAGAAATTAAAATAAACATTCCAGCTGGGATGTCATATTAAAATATTACAATTTTCCTTTTTATTGAACAGAGTTTTGAGCAAATAGTTTAAGTTGAAGTACTAACGAAGATACATCAAAGCAGGAGGTTTATTTCTAGTCTTTTAAAATATATTGGTCCTGTTAACCATAAATAAACAGTTAAAGTTCGAGTAAAGTAAGAATGTGGTTGACAGTTGTTATGGAAAAGGCACTTTTATGTGCTATGCGCTTTATCTTGTCATGTTACAGGTACCTAAACACAATACATAATTATCATTAACAATGAAACTAACATCACACCCTACGAACAATGATCCAACTCCTTCAATTCATTTTATGACGAATATCCTAAATCTCGACACTTGTAATGGCACTGATTAAATGCAACATTTGAACCTTGCAATTCATCTGTTATATAATTTGAGATTGCAATATTGGGCAAGTGCCAAAGCTTCTGATTCACTGTTGCTTAGATTATGGCACATACATTTCCTTTTGAACTATGAGCCACATTTTAATTTTATTCATAGCGCATGATGGAATTGTGGATAGATCAGATTCATATGAGTACACAGTTATGTGATTTTAGGTCTGTATGTTAACCCAAAATCTATAATGACATGTACAGGAGGTTAAATGAAACCATTTAACATAAGCTTGCTATAGGCATTTGTAATGTTGAAAAATGATCTGTCAATAATCAAGAAAGAAATGTAACTTTTCTCAGCGGCTCTCTATGACAGTTGACCATGTATGGTCTTCACAGGTATAGCAAAAGGTACATGGTAAAAATCAATCATGAAAACAAATAATTTCTAATTTGTATTGACGAAGAAATCAGAAAATCAAATAAAAAATTAATAGGACTATGCACATAATCTTCCAGTATCTTGGATATGATGAAACTAGAGAGAAGTCTCCATACTCAATATGTGACACTTCAATGTAAAAGCACAATATAATGATTTATTGAAGTATAAATGCACTTTTTGGCCTCTGCAAATTGTCAAAAAGTTCTAAAAATGAATTGGGTTGGAATTAAGGATGGCCCAGAGCCCCCCACCAAATCAAAATGTTACATTTCTAATATAAAATTTTAAACATTAACAGTTATTAATGTATTAAACATTAAATGTTTTATGCATTTCATAACATGGTAATATTTGAATTTCATGGTAATGATTTGTTCATTAATCAGAAATTTTTAATATTAGCATTTTGACCAGATACAAAATTTTATTTCATTTTTTAAGAAGATTCAAAAATAGCTCACGCCAAATGTAAACCTATGCCTTGTTGGTATCAAGATCCAATTGATTACAAAAAATATGAATGAACTGTTTCCTGATATAAGGCAACAAAACGTGTAATAGTAAATTACAAATTCGCTCTTCTTCTTTTATATTCATCTTTCATCTTAAGGAATTAAGGAATTAGGATGTTTGAAAAACTTGAGCAATTATAACTGCTTGTTGACGGTACAGTATCAGGCGGTACTCTCTGTAATACACACTGGAGAAATACATTCTTGCCTATCCAGGATGAGCTGCGTCTCAGTCAATTATGCTGAGCTTTTGACCAACTTGCTGTGGCCTTCTTCAGAGCTATACTCTGCCCGCTATCAGTATAGCTCTGAAGAAGGCCACAGCAAGATGGCTGAAACATTATGTCTTGGGATAAATATTTTCAATTCAGCGCAACCTGTTTCTTCATTGTAGAGCATCATCTTCTATTGCGTGCGATCACCCCGTCTTCCTGCATGGCTGGCGTCGCCTACCATTCAAGAAGCCCTCAAGCCTACCTTAGACAAGGCCTTTGCTGATTTGGATCCTGTATTCAACATGAATGTGGATGAAGACTTCGATTTCCGTGCCTCTGGTATTACCCGTGCCTCCTTCTGTGCCGTGTACCTTGATTGGGTGCAGTACTGTGCTGCAAGGCGTCGGCCTCCTCTCCCTGCCCTTGACAGAGGTCGTGACTCCCCTCTGGTCTCTCTATGCTTTGCTCTGTCCCTTCTGGGGCGGCGCACCCTTGGTGCTGCCTCTCACAATACTGTATCCAGGTGAGGACATTTTCTTGCTGGTAGAGAAGATTGTGGGAACTTATTTTCAAAATTTGCATTGTTTTTACTTTTCCTGATCGCAATAGCTGTTCAAACAAGCATTCTAAAAGTAGGTCAATAAGAAAATATTAAATGAATTTTAAGCAGTGCATTTATGAAATAATATTAATATATGAAGAGTTGTTATTTTTTTTAACGATCTTTTTCTTGTGCTGAAAATTTAGTAAGTCATTGTGCTTGTGCTTATGATTTATTATTCTTCAATATGTGAACAGTATTCACAGCATCACATGAATTAAAGAATGATAAAATAGATTTGTAAGGTGTGGGAATTGCATCAACTTTTACTTAGAAAGTTTGTGTCTCTATGAAAGCCTAGGCAGAGCAGAAGTGGTTCACATAAAGTATATTCTGAATCTTCTCTTAAGGGTGATTGCCACTGGCATTATTGCTTTTAACGTGCCAATATGCCACTGGCATTGTTGTTTCTAATGTGGGGGCACAAGAAGATTGGAGGGAAATATTTTTATAGTGGGGGGGGGAATAGTCTGTTCTACAACATGGCAAGTTAGAAAAAAGTCCTGAGTTGTGCTTGCATGGACTTTGAGTGGGTCAAAATACCGTACCTGATGTTCCCCTCATTTTAGAGAGATTTCCATTATAGTTGGTTGAACCCCCATTACAGTACAAGGTTTCTGTCTCCCAGTACATCAGTTGAAAGAATCCATTTAGTTAACATTTCTGAATTTTGAAAATGCCTGCTTCAAGAGCACCATTCTTCTTCATTCTCCACTGCATGTTGTAGGAGATGCATAGAGGGAAGGCAGAAGGATGCATGCTCATTCCACCCTCAATGTGGAAGAGATGTTTTTCCTTTCAGATTTTTTTCTGACTTGCCCTACTATATTATTTCCAGTGACAAAAGCAAATGGTGTAATGTCTGGAAAGGTAATCAAAGATGCCAAACATGTGCAGGATACCCATTTTAACAGTATTCAGACACACTCCGCTTTTCTTTATATTTTTATTTAGCATTGACATTCATATATAATGAAATGTCATCATGCAGACACCAATGTAACGAAAATATCAGTTTTATGAATTTTTTTCCGCTCCTCAATTATTTACCTATGGGTTTGATGTCAAAGAATTTCACTTCAAAAAAATTTGAATTTTCAGTATAATTAATTGAAATTTTACCCTTTATTGCCTAAATTTTAATCTTTATTTCTTTTTAAATTCATCCTGTTTTATTTTAAAAAATTTTATTATAATAGTGTTCATACGTACTGTAACAATTCTACCATGTATCCCATGTTCTACATCAGGGGTCTCCAAAGTATGGCCTGTGGGACACATCCGGGCCTCGTTAGTATTCAATGTGGCCCACCAACCCAAATTGAATTCTAATTCAATTTAATCATAACAAATGCTGTAGCAGTTTACTGCAAGAGATTGGGAATAAGAATGTTTCCTATGGTTAGAGTTCTTTGATTGGCATACCAGCCGTGATGCAAGTGTCGTACCATTGTAAATCCTACGCAAAGAACAGTCAAATATCTGTGAATTTTTACCATTGGTAGAATAGTGTTTTATTCTCCTCCCTGAAAATTAACCTCATATGTGACTCATATCAAGGTATTTAGGTAGATTTATTATTTCTAGACAAAGAGACTTCTAAAAAAACTTTTGCTCGCTACCCTACCTGTAAGTTGCTGCTGAAAATGGTCCTCATTTCCCTCTTCCAATTTTTTGGAAATCCTTTTAGCACTGAAAATGCAGTTTCAAAAATAGATTCACTGACTTGGATGTTAACTCCAGAAACAAGAGTTTTTCAGAATCCATTTTCATGAGACACAAAGCAATCTCAATAGGTATTCAAATGGAAATTATTGACCTCAAAGCTGGTGATGCAATGCAGGATAAAATTCAAGAAAGAAATTTTATTGAATTCTACAATTCGTAATGGACCTTTACCCCAAAATTGAAAACTTTTCCAGAAGTTTCTTGTCAGCATTTGATACAAGTTATAGATTTAATCAAACTTTCTCAAAGATGTAGTATGTGAAGTGTAAGTACAGATGTAACTGACGAGTGATGAACATTTGAGAGACATTTTAACAATGGGTGAAACAACAATAATTAGAAAGTAGATTTTCCGGGCTGGTAGGCCGTGGTCCAGTTGGCATAGTTGGGCCAAACGTTTCGTCCACGTCTGCGGTGGACATCTTCAGTGGCGGCAGGGTCGCGGGCGCAGTGTCCGGGACGGCGGCTGGCCAGTTGCCAGCCAGCCGCCAGCCAGCCGCCAGCCAGCCGCCAGCCAGCCACCAGCCAGTGGCCAGCCACCAGCCAGTGGCCAGCCGTCCCGGACACTGCGCCCACGACCCTGCCGCCACTGAAGATGTCCACCGCAGACGTGGTCGAAACATTTGGCCCAACTATGCCAACTGGACCACGGCCTACCAGCCCGGAAAATCTACTTTCTATTGACTCCGGCCGTGAAAGCCTACAATACTATATACAACAATAATTGTTAACAATTCACTAATTCTTAAAGCACATATGGGCACTGAATTCTGGACATAAAATTTGTAATAATTAATACCCATTGAGGGCTATAATTTGAAATTTTCATTTCAGTTCTTTTATAAAATTCAAAAATAATAAATCATTTTAAAAGATATTTCAATGAAAGCAAATTTTGGTGGTGAAAATTTTGAACTGCTTAACCATTAAAATTGTTATATATTTTGACTGCACAACACATTAGGTGAAGTAATTTACTACATAAAGGTGCAATTATTTTCACTTCTTTGGTTTGTTGAACAAAACTGTTTTTCTATTGAAAAACCACCTTCTTTGCTGCAGCATTTCATAACTTTCTCTACACTGCATACTTGTATGCAAAAAAGTGGAGATCAGTAGCACAAAGGAACACGACCGAGCAAAAGGTGGATATTTTGGAACGCAAATGTCTGGCTTGTCTTACTTCTTTTTATTTTATATTGCTCACATTTTGTGGATATTTAATTTTTTGTTTCTAAATATTTTTTATTTACATCAGAGCAATTTATAATATTTTGAGGGAGTACCGGGAAATATACTATATGGATAGTGGGTAAGTTTGCTCTGTATGGATGTTCTTCACTGCAGTGTTTGAAGATAAATAGCCACGCCATTTTTCCTCAAATAAGAGCCTGCACTGTTATACCTCATCTAAATGGTAGAACCTTATCAGATACCACCTTAGTTTTTGTTCCTGTGAATGGTGTTCACGTGCCTCCTGAATGTGTGCACGTGTCATCTCCTTGTATGTATTATTTCCTTGCGCAACTTTCCCTGGGTGACGAAACTGCCTATGATGGGCCCTGGCTGCAGTGGGGTGGACGCACGATGGTGTTGCAGTGTTGAGTTCTTCCTCTACGGTCTTCACGCCCTCTTCAAAGGCGACTTCCGCATCACTTCAGTGCGCGATGAGTGGATCTTTTCTGACATGGAGCTTCTTCGACGTGTTGTGGCTCCTGGTGTGCGCATGTCTTTGAAGTTACATCAGGTAAGTTTTCCTTTCTGACAGTTGTCTAAAAATAGAAGTTATCATTATGCTATTTTTATTTATTATTATATTCAGTTAACAATTTTATTCATTATTATTATTATTATTATTATTATTATTATTATTTATTTCATTGTAAGATTGTTAATAATTATAGCACAGTATTTTGTCTGAAATGTGGATTGAAATCAAGTGAACTTCTCATTGGAGAAGAAAATTATTAGATTAAGATATATCAGGATAATAGATATTCTCTCTTCGAGTACTTTACAATTCATTATGGATCTGAGAAGAAATATTGTCAATGAAATTATCTCTCATCTTAGAAATCTTTATTTTGAAATTTATGGACATTTGTGTAGAAATGACTTCTAAAAGAACTGGAATTCTGGTATACTTGTTTGGTTTTTTGTAGAAAAAAATGTATGTATGCAGTTAATCTGCATTCATCATCATGAACTGAAAGGTGTTTAGGCTTAACAGCCTGTTTCATTGGTTATGCAGTATTCTTGATAGTTAGACTTTCAGGACTGCCAGAGGTTTCTATTTCCTTTACTAAGTCTTTATTTTTTAGTTTCTTTCTTTGTTTTTCAGTCTGTCCCTTCTTGTAACTCCTATAAGGTGTCTCGGAAATCATATGTGCTGCTTTTATTTTTTGTTTGTAGGTCTTTTTCATTATCCATGTCTCTACTTAGCTATAAGTTTAGCCCTCATATTGTGAATTTTTAGTTTTGTTTTTGCATCCATGTCTCTGCCAAAGTGTAGTTTAATTGTTCCACAAACTCCGTTGTATTTTTACAGTTTATCTTCTAAATCCTCCTGAGTGTTAAATACACTTATAAATACACCTCCCTGTGGTTAAATACACTTATGATATTTCCAAGATATGAAAATTTGTTGACTAGTTCCACTATTTCTCCATTTATTACAATTGTGGCTCTCTTCTGTTCTTTGCCTTGCAGTGCCATCACTTTTGTTTTTTGAACTGATATTTTCATAGAATATTTCTGGGTCTCTTTTGTCAGTTCAAAAACTTCTCTTTGAAGATCATCTTCATAATCTATTATGATTGTTTGATCATCGGTGTATAAGATTCTATCTTTTTTGTCTTTCCTGATTTGGATACCGTGCTTAATTTTATTCCTCCAGTTTCTCATTAGGTGGTTGAAATTTGTTGAAGAGAGTGGCAAGACCACATCCCTGTCTTGGACCACTGCTGGTTATTATTATTGCTGTCTTTCTCCCATCTCTTAACATTAAAATAATGTTGGAGTTTTCATATAAACTCTATATCCCGTTGAGTAATTGATTTGGAATTTTCTCCTCTTTCAGTGTTTCCCAGAGTTTCTGCCTGTTTACTCTGTCGTATGCCTTTTCACAATCTATGAATATTATAAAAGTTGGTAAGTTTCTGTCTTGTCTTTTGTCTATTACCTTCTGTAATGTGAAGATGGCATCTTTAGTGCTCCTTCCCTTACAGAACCAACACTGTTCCTCTCCCATGAAATTCTCAGCTATTATTTTGAGTAAGTTTTTCAACATATTTGCATAAAGTTTTGATGTTGCTAATAATAGTGTGATGCTCTATAGTTGTCACAACTCTTTCTTGAGCAATTTTTGTGAATATTCATGACCAAACCCTCTTGCCATGCTATTGATATTTTCCTCTCTTGTCATACTTTGTTAAAAAGTTCTAGTAATGTTTCTTTTAGTTCATTTCTTCCATACTTTATAAGTTCTTGGTTGATTTCATCTGATCCAGGTCTTTTCCTATTTTTTATTTCTTTCTAGTTCATCAATATTTAAGGGGGATGACCAATCCTCCTTGTCACTGTTGTCATCTATATCTTCTAACTCTTTGTTTATTTTAGGATCTAGATAGTTCCATAGGGTGGAGTAGTGCTCTATCCAGTTCTCTTCAGGGATGCAGTCTAGTATGATTTTGTCTTTCACGTCTTGTACAGCATTTTCAAAATTTTGAATTCCTTTCATTTGGGGCCAGAAATGTCTCATTCTATACTTTTCATAAGTTTTTTCATCTTTGTATTCTGCTTATATATCTTACTTTGGTTCTTAGTTTTTCATATTCAATGTTATGTTTTACTCTTCTTTTCTGAAGAAAAGGTCTATATGCTTGTTTCTTTTGATTTACTATCTTTTTCAAGCCATGTTCTCAACCATTTTGATTGGTTGACCTCTTGACTGGTTTGTTACATACACTCTCTTGTCCTGCTTCAAGCATTGCTTGTTTAAGTAAGGTCCAAAAAGTTTCAATATTTTGTTTCTCTACCTTTTGTAATTTTCCTCTTAATCTTCTTTCATATAGTGTTTTAATGCTTTCATCTTCTAAAAGGTAAATCTTGAGTTTAGTTGGTAAAATATTTTAATTTTTCTTGCTGTGTATGTTTAATTTAATTTTGCTTTTTACTAAATAGTAGTTTGTGTCTATCTCACTCCCTCTCAATACTTCGGTGTTCTTGACATAATTCAGTAGGTTTCTGCTGACTATTGCGTAATTTAGGATTGATTTTGTACCTCTTGCTTCCCAAGTATATTTATGTTTATTTTCATGTTTAAAAAAAATATTAGTTATTGTCAGGTTATTGAATAAGCCAAAGTTCAGTAGTGTTTTACCATTTTCATTTAGAGTTTTTTCGATTTCCGACCCTTTGCAAGGGGGGACTTTCTTTTCGCTCACTCTGGCATTGAAATCTCCTGAGATAACGAGAAACTCCTTTTGGCTTACATGGTCTACCAATTGTTGGAGTTCTATGTAGAAATATATTCTTCTGCTTGACCTTCAACTGGTGCATAAAGACCCATTACATTTAATTTATGGTTTGCTTTTATTTTCATTGTAACCAATCTTGGGGAAATTCAGTTGTGTTCTTCTATGTCATTTCAATTGTTTATTTATTCTTTAAGCCACTCCTTCTGCTACGTGTGTTTTTCTTCCTCTACACCTGAATATACTACAATATGGTGTTGTAGTTCTTTTGTGCATTTATTCTTCTTTTTTGTTTCTGAGATGAGTGATATATATCTGTGTTCCTATTTTTTCAGTTCATAGTTTAATTCAGTTTCTTTGTGCATTTTTATAACTAATGGTGTAACTAATTTAGTTGCATTTTTATAACTAACGGTTATATCCTTATTGCAAGGTTGAAATCATCAGCTTAAGATAATTAGTATTCAACTTGTTTTGCTTTTATCTTTTTGAAAATCTGTATTATTAGCAAATATTAGCCCCTTCAGAAACATACAATTATTTCTTCAAAATTCAAACTTTAAAGTTCAGATATTGTAGAGTCAGTAATAATAATAATGATAAGGATAATGACAGTTATAATAAATAATTGTGAAATCATGGGAAATGGTGTCTATTCATAGATGTATAAACTGCATAATTACATTTATTTCTAGTTTAATGAGATGTTTATGCCATTGGGTAATTCATTCTTCAAAAACTGCTCACAAAACACGTTTTCCCTCCTCTGAATGTTTTGTAATTCCCTTCATTTAGTTAATTGCTGTTGGCATAAAAACAGTCTATTTTCTCACTGTACTGGATTGTATATTGCAATTATTGACATAATTATAATTTGGTTAATTTAGTGTGTGTAGTTTAAGTATCCAAACACTTCTAAGAATGTTTAAAAATTCCTTAAAACTTATAATGAATTTGGAATAGGATCACTTCATGTCTCCGGATGAGTACGAGGACCCAGCTGCTCTCTACGATGCAATTTCATATCATGAGGAAACATTAGTCATATCTCATGAAGGTGATCCTGTGTGGCGACAGGCTGTGCTTTCTGGAACTCCTTCGCTTCTGGCATTGCGGTGAGTTGTTATTCATTGTGAAATGTAAATATATCTCTTATCTTATTTTAGAGAATTTGTTTCTTTTCTAAGGGTGTAGTTGTTTTCAGTACTGAATATGATTAGAACTATATATCAACAGAAAAAATGTTTTCAGTTATTGGTTATGTATGTTTTATTTCAAAAGCTATGGGCTAGTTTTGTACATAGTATTTTTTAATTTATAGTATAGTAGAAAATTATAAGAGTGTAATTGTTTTGTATTTTCTTTTTTAGGCATGTGCTTGATGATGGTACTGATGAGTACAAAGTGATAATGCTGAATAAGCGCTTCCTGAGCTTCCGAGTCATCAAGATCAACCGTGAATGCGTACGAGGCCTCTGGGCAGGTCAGCAGCAAGAGCTTGTCTTTCTTCGCAATCGCAATCCAGAGCGTGGATCCATTCAGAATGCCAAACAGGTACTTAACACATTACAAATTAAGTGGTCTTGCAGCTCACATGCATTGTCACATGAATAATCCGTGGCAGCCTATTTCTTTCCAACTGGAAATGTCAAAAAAAGTTCTTTACTTTTTCTCCTGAACAAAGGCATAGTAAGATTGGTATGCAATCTGAATTGAATTGAGTTAGTGTGTGCATTTGTAGCAGGAGCATAACAAAGTTACAAAAGTAAGTGAATTCAACACCTGTCAATTGCTCCATCATATTGAAGCTATTCCTTTTGCATTTGATGATTATGATCTAGCTTTGGTCAAGGCCCTTTACCCCCGTCTCTCTATATCTTTTAATTGGTGTCACATATACTGTTTTTTAATACATTATGTAGTTTCTTTGCTCCCAAACTCATAATTCTTTATACAAATGTATATCGTATATCTGGTTTCAAAACATTTTGTTAATAACGTCATTTGGGGTGTTAAAATCAAAGAAATTCATGTTTTGATTCACAAATTTTGTGTAACATGATTATTTCATCCAATTCCCTTTCAGGAAATACAATTGTAGAATATTATTTCGATATCAAATGCAGTTTTAAACGGTCGTAGCATTTGTATACATCTTTGAAAATGAAGAAATGTATAAATTATTTTTTATTATTAAAAGAACTCCAACTAATAAATAACAATGTTCACTTACTCCAGAATTTAGTTTCTAATGTGAGCTTTAAGGAATATGATCTAGGTTTTATTTATTTATTTATTTATTTGTTTGTTTATTCATTCATTCTCTTACGTCCATTGGCTTTTTTATATTTAAATTTTCAGAATATAATGTAATACGTATATGAAGTTAAGCACATGTATGGAAGTATATAATTGACATTAATGGAATTTTTTTTTCTTTCTTTCTTTTACATTTATTGATATTATTTTACATTGATATAAGTTATATCAATAAATGTGAAAACAAAAACAACCGATTGAATAAATAAATCCTGAACCATAGTCCTAAAACTATAATTAAATCAGATAGTCTAGGAAGCTAACCTTCTAATGTGAGCTCTTTGTAGGTTGACATTACTTCAAGAGGAAAACAAATATTATTTTTATGATAATATGGTAAATGAAATTATTATGTATATTCATGTAAATTGAGATGCCTATGTAAAACCAAACAAGAACTACAGTTAAACTCCGCTAATCTGAACTTCGCAAATCCGAAATTTCAGATAATCCAAACAGAATTTGGTATAGAGAAAAAAAAATTAAATAAAGAATGTTGTAAAATGTAAATAAAGGATTTTATAATTACTGAAGAATTGAACAACTGATTATTGAACACAAGTTGTTGAAATGAAATGTTTGTTGAACTGGTAACTATGGTGTATATCACATGATTATATAGCAGCAATTATCACTTAGAAGAACTTACAAAATCAGTTCTCTTCTTTTGCTGTAAGGAACTGTATCTGGTAGATAATGCGATCGCTATGACACATTGCCATTATCTCACATCATGTGCTATGTTGCATTGTGTATTGTAATCCTGTAAATATATTTGTATAAGTATGGTACATTTTTTTGGATAATCCCAACATTTCCTGATCTGACCCCCCCCCCCCCCCCGCAATTAGTTCAAAGTACTGGGGTTCTATTGTACTTAGTATCTATTTTGTTAGAAAAGCACTTGGTTGATGAAGTAACAAGCATGGCTAGTCTCTCTTATTGGGATGCATGTTGCCCACAGGCTCTCCGCAACATCATCAACTCCTCCTGTGATCAGCCAATCGGCTACCCTATTTATGTGAGTCCTCTGACAACATCATATGCTGACACAAACGAACAGCTCTGTGGTGTAGTTGGAGGAGCGTTGTCTCTGGAAGCAGTCAAAATGGCCGTCCTGCATTTGTGGCGCAGGTAAATCGTGTTAATGTTTTTATTTTATTTCATAAAAATGTCATGGCCATAGATTGTCCATATTCAATTGTATTGTGTGATGCATAAATATTCATTAAGGTGAAAGTGTAATTTTTAATACAATAAAATACAAAAGTTGAATATTTTTTGACAAGAATGAACAATGAAATTATTTACATTTTGATTATTTGTTTGAGAGGCTGTCAGAATTTCATGAATGTGCATATGGAATATATGAAAATGCTTCATACATTTCTTATTTTCTAGATCAATGTTTTCTTTAATATGTACTGTTTGAAGATCATCAACGTCACTGATATTTTAAGGTGATGCTATTAAGGCATGTGAGCACAAATGTCAGGCTGTTGTAAAAGGGTAGCCACAAACCATTGCAGTGTGGTCTCAGTTTCTCTTCCCCCTCCCCCTAAAAAAATGACATTATTAGGCAAAGTGAGGCAGTGAGAGGAATTTTTATTATTGGGGTCCTTGTACTTGTTAAATCTGCTGTGAAGATTTTTACTTATAAAAATCATTTATGCCAAAGTAGGGAACCCACAACTTAAGGGCTTGACACATAGGTCACAAACTAGTAATTTTGATTATTTATTAAGAAAAACATAATATCAAAGTCTGTTTTTTGATATTGTGTTATAATTTGTTGGTAGTCTAACCTATGTTCACTGGTGCAGATGTTGAAGTTTGAACATGTAATGTGGTTTTATTTACTTGTCAATTGGTTAACAATCAAATGCCCAATTTACAATTATTTTACACATAGACTATCTGAAGTCAGTTTCAGGGTTTGATAGTTTAAGAAAGCAATTTCATCACTTCCTATAAACTGAGTGTATCTTGTCATTTTTGCCATACTTGATAGCCTAGAAATTACTTACAGATCCTAAAGATTTTTTGATCAGTCTGTAAATTAATAGACTGAATAGATAGAATAAATTAATTGTTTTTGTAAGTTAAGGTTTTTCCTGTAGGCTGACAAATATCATATCTTATTTTTGTTGGGGTGAACTTTGTTACATCCTAAGGAGATGCAATCTAATCGTCAGTAACATAATGAAAAGAATGCGGGGCCTCTCCGCAAAACTTTTAGCTGGGCCCCCTTTATTAAAGTGTATAGCAAACACAAGCAGTGTTGGTACCTTAAATGATAAAAATATCCCCTAAAAATAGGTCCTATTGTTCCTGGGCCCACCCGCATTGTGGGCGTTGGAGGCCCAACGTTACATGAGTGCTGAGGGTGCTGTTTTTGTGTGCAGAGTGAGGCGACGGTGTGGGGAGGGCTGTTCATCCGGTGGCTCTGTGCCACAAGATGACGGAGGCTCCTTTGGCCATGATGGAGTCTATTCCATGACAGGATGCAATATTCATACAGGTAAAGAACCTACTTAGTTGAATCTTTTTGGAAAACTTGTTCTTTATCCACATACTATTAATAAATTGCTAAAGCAAGTAAATTCCTTCATTATGTTTTGCCAGAGCTGTAACAGGTTCTTTTTTTATTTGCCAAATCACATGGACCTGTCACAAGAAATTAGTTAGACTTGTGAATATGAGATGTAAAACATTTACGATCATGTTTTATGTGAAATGCTACCAAACTTTTTCTACATAGTTCCTTTGGCTAATGTTTAGTCACAAGATTCTTTGTAACTTATTTCAAAATTCTTTATTTTATTATTATTATTATTATTATTATTATTTATGCATCGCATTTTACTCTTTTCTCCTTTCGAGTGACATTGCTATTTTCTAAGTCTTTCTTGATCAGGTTTGAACAGTGGCTAATATCTAATGTTATTTGTTCAGTTTGTCAATTTGTTCAGTGCTTAAAGTTGTTAAGGGCTTAAAGTTGCGTTACTAAGGACTTACAAGTCCACGGGGCCATAGGATGGGTGCCCACACGCTCCGGCACCCCAGTTGCCACGTGCCTGAAGAGATAGAAAGAAAGTATTCCCTTTCACGTTTCGTTTAGTTATTTTCACTGCAATGTGTTTAGTCTCAGTTTTAGTCTCAAGTTTATTACTCAATGTATTATTCAATGTGATTCGTTTAGTTATCTCCACAAGATGTCATTCGTCGTGTATACAACCTGTATAGTGAACATTAGTATATGTGTATGAGTGTGTTTAACTAAACAGCAGTTTCGTGAACGTGTCTAAGCACTTAGTTCGTCCAAAATGTATTATACCTTTTAGTTGAATCCCGTACGTAATTAATTGTTTGAAGTAAACATTTGTCTCAGAGTAGGAGACAGTGAAGTAACATGTGACGGTCTTGTTTTGTGTTGCGTTGCGCGCAGGGTACGGCCACCCGTCCAGCGGGCACAGCACGTCGGCGTCGCAGAGCACGGACTCCGCGGGCGCGGGCGCGAGCGGGGGCGTGGGCGGGGCCGCGGCGTCGGGCGCGGGCGCGGGGGCGAGCGCGCGGGGCGGGTCGCTGGGGCGCGCGTCGCTGGCCGGCAACCGGGGCTCCCTGGCGCTGTCGCTGGGCAAGCCCTCGTCCTCCACGCTCGCCTCACTCGCCGGCCTGCTGTCGTCGGCCGCGGCCGCCGCCCCCGCGCCCGCCCCGGCGCCCGCGCCCGCCCCCGCTCCGCCGCCCCCACCTCCACCGCCGCCACCGCCCCTGCCCCTGCCGCCGCCGCCGGCGGACGACTCGCCCGCGCCCACTCCCGCCACGCCGCCGCCCTCGCCCGCCCCCGCGCCCGCCACCGCCACCACCCCCGCCGACGCCAAGGACGACGAGCCGCCCAGGGAGCCCGTGCTGCAGCGAGTGCGGGTGAGAGCCACATTCACACTATCAATGCTTTGATATTTTTATAGTGGCTGATGACATTATAAAATTAATCTTTTTAATTAATTCGCGAACGGCCTCAACAGGGCTCGTGACCGCAGAAATGTGCTTACTTGGGATAAAAAGACTCATTTTATAAGACAGGAGGTGTAATAATGATCCTATGCCATCAGGCACTATAGAAAAGTTTATTTATAAAAGATTCTAGCAATCTTTTCGTTATGAGCGGAGCGGGATGTTCATTTGTTCTAAAACACTCCCTCCTCTAAGTATTACCAACCTAACGAGTGTAAGGGTGGCAAGGCTCGTAGGGATGGAAATGCTAGAAGTAAAGGGAATAAGACGGATTTATGCAATTTCATTTCAGAGGTAGCACATAATACAACAATGTTTGTGGGAATTTTAGTTACAGGCCCTGTGAACTGAAGTAAGTGGTTCACCACCTTACAAACAACATTATTTTGATGAAAATAGTACTAAAATATGGCAGGGTGTGCAATAAAAGATAGTTTATAGCATGGTGATCGTTGCAAACTGTCTTCCTCCATGATTTCCCGTGTTGGTTTTTTGGCATGAAAATATTCGAAAGTAATAATTTGCAGTTTGAGCAATGAGTCTTGTGTACAGAAAGGGTACTGCATGAAAAACCCGTGATGAAACAGCAAGTGAATTCCATGGGTGGTATTCCACATTTTTGCGAGTAGAGGAGGTAGTTTACACAGTGCAACAGTGTAAGGGAACAAGTGAATGCACCCGCTCATAACCAGCAGATCTCTAAATCATCCACAATCTGTGCATGTTTCCATGATATTCATAAACCCTAACTTTTCTTGTTTGTCATTCTAAGATCAATTAGTAATAAAGATAGCAATGACCATTTTAGCAATATATTAACTGTTGGATTGACATACAGATTTTGCCTCAAATTCCTTATCATGCCCTGCATGAGGATTCAACCATAAGAAGAATGGTACTGATTTGACAAAATAACTAAATTTCCTTTTGAGACTCTCTGGAGCTTAAAAATGTGCTCAGACAGTGAAGCTACATTTATGTCCAGAAGCAAAACAAGGCACCGTTTCAGCATTTACTCAAGGGATCAAGGAAATAGGGCAATAAGCGTGATTGACATGTCTTTCTTATTGGTGGTGAGGTTCAGGCTATTTGGCCTGCTCTTTTGAGGTGGGGTGGGGGGTTATCGACACAAGCTGAAGTACAATGTGCTTTGCATTCCATTCCTTATTATGAGATGTTTAAATCATTTCATGTATACAGTTTTCAAAATATTAGTGTTTTTTAGTAACTTTTGGTTAAGAGATGAAAGTTTTGTTAGGTTTGCCAATTGCTGGTGCATTAACTATCGGTGTAGAGGTGTATCCAGATGGTACAATGTAAGTCAAGCAGTCAAGATGCCAGACTCAGAAATCTCAGCATTGAGGTTTAAATCCCTGTTGAAGCAAATAATCTTTTGTAAACATGCAGCAAAGTATGCTAAATTCCATTGCAAAAAAGCCATTACATTAACATTTTGAATTTTCAAAATGTGAAGATGTATAGTTTTTTCTGAATCTTTTCCACATGATTTGTTAAAGAGATTTCTAGATGGGTTAATAAGTAGTTGGATAAAACTTGCAATAACTATGTAACTGTTGCCATTTTTATGAGAAAATATTTGCTGTTGAAGCCTCACTAGTTCTTTTTGTGTAAGGAGTTCATTCCCTAAGTTATACCATTGTGTTTATAATTATACTCTGTATTAAAAAAGTACATCTGAGATAAAAGAATTGCATTACTTTATTGCCAAAACATCAGTGAGAGAAATGAATGACATAAAGTTAATTTATAAATTGGTAATAAAAAATATTTCTAGGCTTTCATTATTAGGACAAAGGAGGTATATTGTACCAAATAGAACCAGAAGGCAGGTATCTTGTTTTATACACTGTTTTATGGTTCTGATTACGATGTAATATTTTTCATGAAGATGTTGACATTAAAAATTTTGAAACCTAAACAAAATGAGAATGTGGGTAGTATAAATTTGCAAATGCGATTCATTGCACTGGTCTTGGTGAAATAATAATCAGTTACACAAGCTCCTATGTTTTGTCTTCTGTCTTTAAACAAGTATTGTATAAAAGTATATTTGTACCTGGACAAATAATGTTTATATAATAAATAAATAGTCAGCAGTTATCTGTTAATTTATTCACTATCTGTTAACAGATAAATGTGTTTAAAATTTTGACGGCAATTCTTTGATCTAAATTTTCATAAGGTGACCATACTTCCACACCAGCTCTTTGTGTCTTGAAGTATTTGTGTTGTAAGATGATGTAATGTATTTACATAGATCCAAGATCCGAGCCAGGTGTATGATGCGCTGAACTTAGGACGGCGCATCGATGTGGTGTGGCCAGATGAGCGAATGAGGGTGAGGGGTGGCCGTAGTGACTGGCGCGACTGGTTGCCAGAGCGTGGAATGGAAGGTCGTGTAGTTCATCGCTGGGTGCCATCGCATCCATTGCCACGTCATCGATCCAACGTGGACCGTACCATCCTGCTTGTGCAAATTGGCGATCGCTTTGTGCCAATCGCTGAGGCAGGCACGCAGGATCTTGGTGCTGAAGTGAGTACCATATCATTTTACCCATGCCTACTAGTTTATTGGAAGTGACATTTATTCAAAGTTATTTGGAAATTAAATTTTTGTTGTATTCAGTGAAAACAATGATGATTTCCATAAACGTAAAATGTGATCAACTTTGTTTCAATGAAGTGAATACAATGCTGTAGTGAACTTTCTATTTTAACTATTATAATTTAATTATCTCTTTATATATATATATATATATATATATATATATATATATATATATATATATATATATATATATATATATATATATATATATAAAATTCTGGTAATTGGCTAAAGTAGTGTAAGAACCTAATAACTTAAAAGGACTGTTAAGTGACTCATTAATTTTGTCCTCAGAGAAAAATGTGAAATTCTATGAAAGTTAATTTTTTTTATTGTTGAAAATCTTAATGCAGTAGTTCACTTTCTTGATTTGATAACATTGTTTCTTTTTTTAGTTTATTCAGTTTATAAATGAGTATTAATAATTCCATGTTATCAATCTGATGTTCACATCTGGCCTGCCCAACTGGCCATGAACACTCACGATAGCTCACTGCTTAGTATGGGATCTGAGAGGGGTGTTATTGTGGGAGAGGGGGTAGCATGGATGAGGTGGGAGAAAAATGCAGGGCCCTCAAACAAAGGACCCGTGTGTGACCTACAGAATGACCTTACGGTCATTTATTAAATTATACAAACTTCTCAGTTGTAATAGTTGTTTATCTTAAGAAAAAAAAGGTCTATCTAGGGAAGACAGTACTCTGATAGATTGTGAGTTTGTACTTGCCAAAAATTCTGGAGGTGTAAATCAAACTAGGATTTCATGATTGTCTGTTTAGCGATGTTACCACTTAACTAGTGTAAGAAGGTAGTAAAGGAAGGCATCCATTTATTTAATATCAATGTAACTAACCAATTTAGTCCAACTGCTGTCTAACAATCTGAAGTCATAGAACAATGAATACAAGATACATTTCAATTGTGTATGGATGTAAACAATATGGTTACTTTTGTGTAGCCTAATAAAATTCACCTGACTTCAGAGCCCAAAGATATGTACAATATTACTCGACACTGCCACAGAATACCAATTATTCAGTGTCAAATTCTACTCAGTGTAGGAGTGCAAAGGATTAAAAATGTATTCAGGTGCAATCAATTTTGCTGTATTGATCTGAAATATATTTACTCCTTTTACAGGTATAGCAACGGAGGCCTCGGGCTCGCCGGCGACGGCGGCATCCATAGTGGTCAGTTGCCAGTGATAGTACCAGGTCTACTGATTCACTCTTGTACTGGTCAAAGACTTATTTACTTAAATGATAAGTTTGTATGTTGTATGTAAATATGTGATCTGGGTACGAAACAGAATCAAATGGGATGGGAGCTAGGGTGTTTTTATTAATATTATTTACATTGCAGTGCATGTGAAGTGTGTCACTGGAAACGAATGTGCTAGCCAAAGACTGCATTGATTTTTAAGCTGAGGACTTTTTTATTCCTCTTTAACTTATGTTTTAAATCGAGAGTTTGCTTGTGTATATATGTGGTGACGTACCCGGCTGGTTTGTCCAATTGTCTGCATAGTCATGTAAGAGATGTTAAAGATGTTTTTGAAACATGACAATGTCAATGATCTCAATAGTTTGAGTTCTTTGACATGTCCAAGGGTTGTCTTTTGCACAAGTATCAAATTGTTTTATTGTCTGTGTGCAAACGTGCATTTGCCATACATATTACGCATTACTTGTTAAATGTGATCTCCACAGCAAACCGCTTGAATGCGAGGCTGTATCAACCCAGTCCAGTTGAATTATCGTTTTTCTTATGCCATGTTTGGCTAACAAATGGACTTTTAATTTAGTTTTCCTAAGTCATTAGCTGGGCTGACATCATCCACCTGGTGCATTTATAATTTTATATATAAAAAAACAAATAAAATCCCTTCCTTACTCTTGCATCTGCAGGAGCTACAAAAAAATTCCCTTGTGATTGGGCGATGTATGAATGTCTGCCCACTGCATCCCGTAGCGCTTCCCATGGGATGCTCTATGCGCCTGTACTTCTGTACTTATGTTCTCAGGAAGATGTGCTGTAGTCCATTTTATTTAAAAGAGGAACTCTATGACGGCTCATTCAGAGAGGAATGGTAAGCTTATGCCACATTTTTAAGTTTTTGTGCCTGAATGTTACATTCAATCGTAAAGTTGGTTAATAGAATTAAATCTGTATCTTTTACATTGCTTCACATTGCATTGCATTGCATTGCATTGCATTGATAGAAGCACAGATAATTATTATACATATGAATGTCTTGGCTGATATACGTACAATGCATAGTGTTGCATGATGGCAACAAGAATTTTTGGCGTGTTTTTGGGTTGTTTCCATTCTTTGTTATTGTTGTTGTTGTTGGTTGTTGTTAATGATGATGATGAACATGAACTGTTGTAGAGGTTTTCTTTCTGTGGATGGACAACTTTGGATTTTATATGGACTGCTGCTGCCCAAAGGCATTTCTGCCCGAGGGCGTTATCACAATGTGGCCTTAAGCTTTTTGTCCTCCGTCTGGTTGGGCAGTGTGTTTATATTGGCGTGTGATGTGGGGCATGTAAGAGGCCCTAATGTGTGTTGTATTCCTATCTAATCTATATACACATAATGATAACGTTTTGTACAGACAGGAGATGCATGTAGAGATCTGCTGTGATACGAAAATACAATTTCTGTTGTGCAGCTGCACTTGGCTTGATTATTTAATTGCCTGTCTCCTCATGTTCCAAGAGCTTTGCAGTGTGCAGTTGTTTCAAGATGTTGCAGTCCTTCAGATCCAAGTGGACATTTTGAGGAATGTAAGGTGCAGAAAGTAGTCTGCAATTAGTGTTGTGATTATTTTCTAAACAAAATGAGTATTAATATGTGTATCAAAAACAATGTTCATAGCACCATGGATGTTGCCATTTGCACAAGAGTAAAAATTAAAAAATTATTTGTTTGGATTAATACTGACCTTTTGTTTTTTCTTTTATATCATTTTGTTTATTTTCAGAATCTTTCCATCCATTTATCACCATCAGGATATTTTTTTCTCAAATTTAAATGCTTTTATCCAAAACGTCATCCAATGCATTGAGTCCAGTCTCTTTCATTAAAAAATAATATTCTGTACTATATTTCCAATTCAATATTATTAATTTGGATTTACTACTCTTCTGTGACTGACAAAAAACAATCTTTGAAATATCTTTGAAATATGAAAATATCTTTGAAAATGAAAATTGAAGCATCATTGTTATCTGAGGTAATTTGCATTAAATAATTTCTGCCAATCATCTTGTTTGGGACTTATCAACAGTTTCCAAAGCACTCGTGATATTACATATGATAATTGAATGCTGTCTGGGTCACAAGACATTTCTGTTCAAAAAAAAAGAGAACTTCACTTTCTATTAGAGCACGACTTGTGCCGTCCAAACCTTCAGTTCCTAACCTCTGCTCTAAAATGCCTAGTAGCAGCCTGTAGGTGCTTTAAATTTATTGTAACAAATCTGTAAAAGATTTGAGTAAAAGTTAAATTCCCACTACTTCTCTTCTGCATCTCCTTTTTTGTAATAATTATATTTGGACAAATTGTTTAGTATCATATGTTCACCAAGGTATGGGGAATTTGTTGCTGTATTATTTGATGTTGAAGATGGATAGGATGTTAATCATTATTTCAAAGTTTATTAATTTCTCCAAATTGTGTAATGATGACATGATATGAAAATAGTGTCACATCATTTAGAGTATTTTTTGAAGACAGATATTCATATACATTTATTTACTTTCAATACATTCTAGCAGAGAAATAATACAAAATTGTCAATTTATTGTGTGTAGTTTCTTCTCTCTGTAAAGATATTTCATCTTAAAATTCAGCTCCAAATACTTTGGCTTGGTTTTTGCAAAATGCTTATTTCCCTGGAATTTGTTTGTTATATTTTGAAAGAAAATGACCAAAATTCATTGCATCATCAAAACTGCTTTAGTTTTATTGAACCATAATATAAACTAAATTCTTGAAATCTATCCTTTTCGTACAGACTTGATGTTGATTGTCCCTTCTGTTTGGTCTTACACAATTTTCATTGAGAAAAGTAGAACTCTATTCTAATGTAACTGACAATATAAATATTATTTTCCATTCATAATCAGAGGCCAAATGCATGATGAAGTTTCAAACGAACGGAATATTTTGTGGAATATAATATTGCATTCATTCTCAAATTAACATAAAATGAAAGAACTTTCTCAGGCACTGTATTGATAATAATTTAATCTATGTGAGGTAATTTTTTAATATTGCTGTGTATATTCATAAAAATAGATGTATGCTGTACATTCTGCTTTTGGATTAGATTATGAATATAAGAATTGCTAATTGTAAATACAATTTTAATTATTGATGTTCCGAAGGTTATTGTTATATTATAAAACATGTGAATATACAATTTTATGGCATATACTATATTTTCACCAGAAGTTACACGTGGACTGAAGAAGCAAAGCCAGAATACTTTAATATAATTTCTTTATTTTGTGTACTGGTTTTGTGATAACATGTAATTCAAGTTAAGTCAAAATGTTATGTCAAAATAAAATTTATGCAAGGAGAATAGTCAACATTTTAATTCTGCCCTCTGAATTTAATTATAATTAGTGTACATATATTAATTTAGTGACAATACATTATATTGTCATCACTACTCTTACCTTCAATATATTTCTAAGTGATATTTTTATTATAATTTCAAGGAAGAAACACTTCTGCTTGAAAAGATTCATATGCAAATGATAATTTTATTCATTTGTAAAATATATATTTTTTTGAAAATGCTTAATATTAGAGGAATTGGTTCAAATACATTGTTAGACAATAGGCAAAAGATACTTACATCATCTTTTAGCAACGCAATGATTTAGTAATATATAAATATTGCAATAAATTCAGTATATCTATTTATTATTTTATATTAAATCTAACGGATTATTTCTTTCCATTCACCAAACTTAAACATCATTAATTGCCCAGTTGATATTTAGCTAGCTCAATTTATAATAAAAAAAAACAACAATTCTACTTCAGGGTTGTTCCGTTCTTGTGGGCTTGAAAATCACTACACTTACAACTGATAATTTCTATTTTGGAAAATGAAAATTCTGGGTTTGAAAATTTATATTTTACTAAACACCTGCTTCTGATATTGTGGGTGTTAAACATTGGCATAAATAATTGGAATAATTTGCAGTGCAGATCTGTGAATTTCTTAGTTTACTGGTAATTTAAATGGCTGTTATTGATTGCATTACTTGTTAGTCAAATTACTCCAATCTTGGACCTTGTATATTACTATTCACTCTAAAATTTTTTCATTTCCCTTGCATTAACTATTATCCGCACACGTTTTCTTGAGCCCTCGCTTTGGTAGTTCCGAGAAGAGTGGGAAAGATTGGTTATTTTGACCAATACAAATAAATTTTGTATTAAAATAATAGTTCGCAGCTCGATGCAAAATACGGCTATTTCACAGGAGTGAACATTTTTGGTTATCAGATTTTTTCTACAACACTCCTTGTTAACATTTATTCTTAATTCAACTAATGGGGCAAAGGCTTGGGAGTATGTATTCCGAAGCTCAAAAAAATGTGTGGGAGTAATATTGTGTATTTGACTGACGAAAATCCTTGCCCAATGGCACATCTTCTTCACTCCTGTCCATGGATACAGCTCTGCCACTTCATCCACATGTGAATTTTGAAATGATTCTAACTTTAAACTTGCAAAATATTATCTAGAATGTCCATAATTCTGCCATTATTATCACATTCCCAGATACCTTTTGGGTTTAATATTAAAGTTCTAAAAATCAGCAATATAGCTCAGACATCATTACTACACATCCATACCACATGGCTACCTTCCCTCTCGTTCTCTTGCTGTTCTCGACGATACCTCTCCTGTATCTGTCCACCATTTAATGATGTGGCAAAGATCTATTTGAAATTCATTCCTTCTTGGTCACTTCCTCTCTACTTATCATTTGTTCCTGTGCTATCATTCGGTAGTCCCCGAGATATTCTCATCTTACGTTGCGTATCTTAAAACATATTAAAATAATGCTTTTAATTATTGCACCATCCAAGTGTTTGCAAATATGTTTCCTTTATTAATTTTAATTTTAAGTGTTTCTTTTTTTTAATTATCCTTTATTAATGAATTTCTAATATCTTCCTACTTGGTCATATAGATGTTTTTCTCTTTATTTTCATTTTAATCAACGTATTTGGTATCACAACTTCTTGTTTTGTTTCTGAATTTTCTAATATTTCTTATATTCAACAATGAGCCGAATATAGCTCTTCTCAATTTTATTTCGATATAAATATGTAGATAGATATCAAAATTTATTTTAATTTTTTTTTAATCATTTAAGTTTTGACTTAAAATGTATACTAAAATAACTTTGTTTTCATTGTTGCAATAGAAACGAATGGTTTCAAAACCCTTCAGATTCAGAGATCCAATACACTTTAAAGTCCACATATGCATAAATACATCAGTTTTTGTTTATTATTGAATTTATCAAATTATTTTCCCAAGCTGTAGCAGGTTTACAATTGAAGCATAGGCTGTAACTACGTAAGCAACACAATTTTTAATTCACTGTTTTTTGTAGAACATTTGAATGTTTTAACCCATAGGAATTTTTCGAGGACGTCACGGATACATTTTATGTGAATATTTGTGTTTGAAAAATTGAGTAACTCACTGCCGAACATGGAACTACCTGAAAGATTTTAGCCTCTTATAAAAATAACGCTTACAACGTTGGTAGGCCTATGTTTCAACTGGTACGCAAGTTCAAGACAAGCTTGGACCAGGGGAACCAAAGTACTACGTGGACCTCAGACTCTGGGTTTAAACCCACGTAAGGAATGAAGGCGGGCAATGCCGGCCTGGAGAGTCGAGGTCTCCAAGGCTGAAGGGTCGCGCAGGTCGCGGGTTCGAATTTTTCCCTGGGCTTGGATGTTTGTGTGTGTCCGATGCGAGTTCCACTACCGTTACCCAAAATTACGGACCCAATGTTAATTACAGTGGTCGCTCTATTACCTTAATAGTTGAAAAGCGACCTTAAATAAGAAAGGAAAAGAACAAACGTACTATAGTAGCTCCTGATTACATTATTTTTTCACATTTCGCAGTAAATGAATGTTTTCAAGTGTTGAGGGAGGCATTCTGAATCCGTCGTGTATATTTTTTAAACATTTATACCATAATCCTTCGATGATGACGTGGCCTGACAGGCAACTGGACATTTCATGTTTATTTAGGAACTGGATCCACATCCCGATGGCTCCAAGAACAAATACCGAGATAAATCTCGGCGATATTTGGGCTGCGCGAAGGTGGTGTTTTCTTTTAGACGCCGGAAAAAATAGGGACGAACCTAGTACAACGAAGTCCTTGTGTCGTTATCGTCTTTTTTTAAATTAAAATTGATGTTACGTTTTTAACGAAATTCAATATTCCTGATTTAATTTTTGGCGGGACTGAGAAGGAAATTGGTCGTCAATTGTTCGAACGATAAGAGTGACGTTTCTGACCACAGAGTAGCTACAATTCCTCTATAAACATATTTTATCATCATCAATAGCAACTAGAAAGACGTAATACATTTGGGAATTGAAATGATGCATTTTTTCCAGTACCTTCTCGCAATAATAAATTTTCGGGACTCATAGGAAGAATACTCAACCTACGGATCCGCTTTTTCTGTGCGTATGGCAACACTGTGAAGTACAAGGTATTTAAAAATACCAATGTTTACTCAAGTTTCTTTGTCTGTCTTGCAGTAGAATTTTCAGAATGACTTTTCAATTTCTCACATTGTAAATGTATCTTGATTACCAAATGTCACAAACAGAATATATATTTCTGTAAGTACGATTTAAGTGTTAAAACAGTACTAACACACACGTGCTTACTGTGTGTTCCCTTACATATAAATTTTACAAACTAAGACATTTCTTTAATGTTCAAGTTATGAGGTTATGTGTCACCAACGCCTGTTTGTTTGTGTGTGTATCAGAGTGAGATGAAAATAAATTATTTCAAAATAATTATATAATATTCTGTAAATGACTTTCTTGAAATGTAAATTTGGGTACTTGGCTTAGAACATTTGAAGAAATTCATTGAAAAACAAATGAAAGAGTGCATTTAGGAACTGTTGTGAATTAATTTATTGAGCATTTGTTTCCTTACATTTCTGGAAATTAAAGTGATTCTATTGTTGTTCTTGAGTACATTTCAAGTATTTTTTTCTGTGAATTATTAAAAGTTTTTTAAGGGGGATAGATACAGCTTAGAGCAGTTACATTTTTACTGTATTTCAAAGTTTTTTTTCTCCATTTATATCATACACCACAGCAGTGAAAATGAACTGACAGAAATATCTTTCTCCGAGAAAAAAAATTCTTTTAACTTCATATTTTTTGAAAAGTCAAAATTCAACCAATTTTTGATGCACTGACTTAGTTCTTCCCTGATATCTCAAATAATGATTGTTACCAATTTCTTCTTTTGATTTGTAAATTCTAAGAGGTAAAAAACCATGCTCTTTCATATAAATGTCTGAATAAATAATATTTTTAATTTGAATCCAAAATTAATACATTGATTTCTAATAGTTTTTTACAGTTTTATAATTTTTTATAACAAACACTATTAAACAGAAGTGTATGATTTAGCATGATTTTTGTAGATAATACTTGGTTACATACATCCTAAAAATTTCATAGCTTTAACATGATAAATTTTTAAGTTATGAGAGAAATTGATCATAAAAACTGTAATTCTGGAAAAGTGACTAAGTTTGCTTCATGAGATTTGCTCAGTTTAGTACTCTACTAGATGCATGATGCAGTGACATACCTCTCTCTCTTCTTTTTTTTTTTTTTTTTTTTTTTTTTTTTTTATATATATATTTTTATTTTTATTTTTTTTTTTAGTGTAAAGTTTTTGTGATTACTTATTCTATTATTAACACACACTATTCTAATGCACATTTTATAAACATGGTTCTTCATGTTCAACATATTTGTAGTTGTGGATTAAATTAATCTGCTTGGATGTTCTGGAATTGATCCATAGTTACATACAGTTAATCATATTTTACTCTTCAATTTTATTTTCTATTCAGAAATATACATTAGTAATTTTTTATTTGTTCAAAAAAACTTTATTTACATAAGGCTTGGGTGTGTTTCATAAAATCCATTTATATTTCCTATTTCTCTTTTAAAAACTGATTTCTCTGATACAATATTAAAATTGTACTTGATCTCTCTTTCATGACTGCATATTCTTTAGAGAAATTTTTCTTAAAAATACCCAAATGTATCAAAGCACATTAGAATGAGATTTAAAAAGTATATTTAAAAATTAATAAATAAAAAACATTTTAATTATTTTCTTTGAGACAACCTATCAATAATTGAGTAAATCATTTTTTCTACAATGTGTCTTCAGGTCAGCAAGTGTTGTAGTCTTTGAAAGCGTACGTGTTTGCAATATATTAGTTATGTAGTTCATATTCCCTTGCTTTTTCAGTTCCAATTCTCATAACAAACATTTATTCACTCAAATATTTTTTTATGTATCATTTTACAATATCGCCATCATTTTATCATTAATCAAGGTTTAAAATTCATTAAATTTTTGTTTAAATTTAAATTATTGTATCTGTAGTTCCTGTATTAAAAATTTTTAATTGTATACTTTAAAAATGTTTTTAATTATGACCTCCAAATGCAGTGATTCTTTTTTATCTACTGGAATCCAATGAACAGAATTTTGTTTCACCCCTACCCACTGAACTAACGTTGGCACCTTTTCAAAGTCTGTGACCTCAAGGTCTGCAAGAAGGTAACATTGAAATGTCTGAAATAAAACAGAAAATCTGATTGATCATTTAGAATAAAACAAAGATTTTTCATAAATACTACATTAACATTTATTAATTTCAAACAATCCATTGCTAACCGAACAAGATGTTTATAATTGGTATATTTTATATTTGAGAGTTGAAAGGTCAAATATTAGATGGAATTATTCAGTCAAATCATCTATTACTTTCTCGCCACCTCTTCCGCCGTAAAGAGAAAGTTATGTAACACTGCGCGAAAAGAAACAACGAATTTTCGGCAGAAAAACTGAATAAATCCAGAAGACAGAAAAAGTGGATAAATCCAGATGCTAAATTTGGGGGGGAAATACTCTTAACACGTGGTGTAACCAAAATCCATGTTTTGTGGTTCCTTGATACCGAAAAATCGATTAACGGCAAAACGTCCATCAGTCCGACCGTCTGTGAACAACGCTAGCGCCTGAACCGTTCAGCCGATTTTCTCCAAGATTGATCATTCGATCTATCTGATGTCGCTGCCTCTTGAATTTGTAACCAAAATTTTAAATTTGAGGGTTACTTCACATGAAGCCCCTGGGCCATTTTAAAAATGGCTCCATCGTTTTTTATTAAATTTTATTGTTTGATGTTTGAAAGGATGTGCAGCTCTCATTTTATGAGAAAACTTATTTTAACACAGATTTTCAGCTGATTTTCCCCAAAATTAATATTTCCCTATCAATTTGGCTAACACCGTAGAATTTCGAAAATTTGAGTATTTTTTGCGTGAAATATTGACAATTTTAATTTTTTTTAAACAACTTTGTTCTCAAAAACTGCTCAATCGTTATAGATGAAATTTTGTTGTTGGATAGTCTGAAGGACGTTGAAGGAAATGTTACAGGTCTCGTGTTGGCTGAAAACCCTGATTTTTCGAAAATTGAAAAAATTCAAAGTATTTTTCGCGTCTTCCTACAACTACTATTATGAAGATAAACATTTTTTTTTGCAATGAAAAGTGTTCATGAAAAACATCTAAAAATAATGTCATGTTCAATTTTTCAAAAACATGAGTATGTTTTGCGAAATTTCATGTCGAATATAGGCATTTTTTTTTCTTATAAACAGCGCCTTTAAAAAAATCAATTTGAGTATTTAATAGCGTGAAGGACGCTTCAGAGAATGGTGCAGGTCTCATGTTCGTTAAAATGACTGATTTTACGAGCAAATTATTAAAACCTTTTAAAAAATCGGTGTCTTCCTTCAACTACAACTGTGAAGATACAATTTTTCTTAATGGGGGTCCTTTTTTTTTTTTTAACGAAAGTTGCCCGCAAATAACTTACTGCGCTTAGTGAACATAAGTTAAGGTGTATTTAAAAGCTATAGCTAAGGAAGTAGATTGAAGGATGGTAATAAATTTAACGTAGAATGGATTTTGATCGTTGATCATAGTATGTTTCATTTCCGAAAGTTAGAAATGACTTCTATTCTTGGCTATCGAAAACGCAGGTATTTACCATAGGCGCTTCCTTTGAATTGGTTAGGTTTGGATTATTTCTAAACTTAACATGAAAGAAAAATGGAAAAAAAAATAGAGTACCATTAATTTTTACAAACATTTTAATTTTATATTACTACGTACGCTGCATTGAGAATCAATGAAGCGTATGCTGCATGGGAATCAATTTAAAAAAACTGATTGAGACGTACTATGAGAAATGTTTTCTGTGAACGTTTTCGTGAATTCGGGTATCCCTACCGGAACCCATTTATATGTAAAATACTGAATGCAGATGGAAACGAAACGTTTGTTCTTCGATTAGAACAGACAATTTGGGGAAATTTTCTTAGGTGTGCAAACGTATTGCGACCTCCGCCGCTAACGTGCAATCACGCACGATTTTCTCGGTATGAAAAATACACCGGCCCTGCTATGTGAAGTACGCATCCACTGTATCACACCACACAGTGGTTCACTACGTGGAAGGGTGTAGCAGCCCCCTGCAATTGCTTATGGCATAGATTTGTACTTGACCACGAAGAGAAGGGTAGAATTATGAATGTAATGATCTCAGGGAAGTAGTTTGATGGTGGATGAAAAAGGTTAGAAATTAAGACAAGATTGAAAATTCAACATACACAGTACAATTTTAAATCAATTAGTACACTTTTGTACGAAAGAGCAAAAAAGGAAAAAAAATAGAAACACAAAAATATGCATTGTCAAGAATACATACACAAAACACATGAACACTGTAAAATAAAGAAATAACCCTTTTCAAAAATAGTTAACACAATATACACTTAAAAATAATATACTGTCCCTAAAGGATCCTTCCTAAATATAACAATTTTAGCTATAAAATTTTACATCTCACTTTGCTCGTGAAGTATTTGAAATAAATTATTGCTCACTAATTTCTCAAACACTTTTGGAATAATTAATGACACAGTCGTATTATTAATGGAGTTGGTTTTGAATCAGTTTACTAATTATTGTTTTCAGATAGTACAAATTATGAAAAATTACATACAACTCTACACTGTTCAATTTACACTCGTTACACCGATAAAGAACACACTTTTTAATTTTCCGTATACCTACGTATAAACGGAGTAACGTACATAGTTATGTAATGATACGGAAAATCGATTTCGAGATTTCAACGGAAATACACGTTTTGGGGTCCCTTGATACAGAAACGTTTCACGTATACGTACGTATATACGGAGTATTGTATGTAGTGTAGGGACAGTTACAAGGAGCGTTCCGAAAGTAATGCAATTATTATTTTTTAAATTAATTTATTGAACATATTTTTACAAACACTTAAAATTCTTCAAAATACTGTCCTTGGGCCTCTACACATTTTTTCCAGCGACTCTGCCATGGCGCTGTAGGCGCTCTGGAAGGTGTTTTCGGCGACCTCTCGCAAGGTCTTCGTCACGGCTGATTGGATCTCTTCTATGGACGAAAAACGGGTTCCTTTCAGGGCCGCCTTAACCCGAGGGACCAAAAAGAAGTCTGCTGGGACGAGGGCAGGACTGTTGGGAGGATGGGGAAGCGTTGGCACCCGATGTTTGACCAGGAACTCGCGGACTCGTAGCGCGTTATGGCAAGGCGCGTTGTCGTGATGGAGTTGCCAGGTAGTGGAAATGTCTTTTCTCGTCCTGACGACCCTTTTTCGGAGTCTTTCCAGCACATCCACGTAGTAGACAGCGTTAACTGTTTGTCCTTGAGGAACGAACTCCATATGGATCATTCCTTTGCTGTCGAAAAAGACATTGTTGTCGGTTTTGCTGGTTGACGGACGCCCAGAACGTTGTTCATCGTGAACCTCTTCCCGGCCCTCCTTAAAGGCCTTTAACCCCTTCGAAACTTGAGAGTCGGACAGAGCAGAGTCCTCATAAACCTCACGAATCATTTCGTAAGTCTCCTCAAGAGACTTTTTCAGTTTAGCACAAAACTTAATCGCGTAACGTTGCTCGGTCGTCGATTCCATTTCTATCCGTGACACGGTCGGCGCGCAGAGATTCACAATAACCGACGTCTTGCCGCTTGCACAGCTTGCAGAGCACTGAGGCCGGTTTCATAGCAAAGCTAAGAGTCCCCCCCACCTACTGCAAGTGGTCCGATTCCACTCCGACCAATAGGAGCGACGCGGGAAATTCAATTGCATTACTTTCGGAACACCTTGTATGTAATGCTGCGGAAAATCGATTTCGAGATTTCAATGGAAATATCAGTTTTGGGGTCTGTCAGCATGGTATTAATTATTAACTTTTAATTATTTTGCTTTCTTGCATACTGCTTAAGCAGAATATTTCCAAGCTAAAAAGCTCATCGGATTTTCGTGAATATACTGCACACCATATACAATGAATTCTATTACAGAAATATTTTTTCTTTTTAAGTTTGAATAAAAATCTGTTGCTGAAACTATTTGAGTTTCGCACTAAATTTCTACGATTTCAAATGCGCAAAATACTGCATTGAGGGAGAAGAGAGAGGGAGAGCGTGTGTGGTAATGAGAGAAAGAGAGAAGGCATGTAGGAAAGAATGGAAAAGAAAGCAATAATGTTTGCATTTTCGTTGAACTCTGAGTTTTTGAAAATTGCAGAAGTTCAAAATTGTTCGCGGCATCTTCCTACAACTACAATTTTGAAGATAGATTATTTTTACTTTCTCGCCCTTAAGTTAAGCTTAGTAATGCTGCGGGAAAAAGCGGCAGAAAACTCGTATTGCCGGGCACTAGTAACGAAAATGTGGCTAAAACCAGTTGCTAAATTTAGAGAAAAAAATACTCTTAATACGTAGTTCAGCCAGAATCCATGTTTTGTATGAGTCATATGTAAAAATAGATTTCCGATAAAGCGCCCGTCCGTCTGTGAACAACTCTAGCGGCTAAACTGTTCAGCCTAGTAACGAAAATGTGGATAAAACCAGTTGCTAAATTTAGAGAAAAAAATACTCTTAATACGTAGTTCAGCCAGAATCCATGTTTTGTATGAGTCATATGTAAAAATAGATTGCCGATAAAGCGCCCGTCCGTCTGTGAACAACGCTAGCGGCTAAACTGTTCAGCCTAGTAACGAAAATGTGGATAAAACCAGTTGCTAAATTTAGAGAAAAAATACTCTAATACGTAGTTCAGCCAGAAAATTTGAGGTGTGCAAATAATGATGACTGAGTTAATTCGAAGAGAAATTGAAGTATAAATACTTTAATTAAATTTTTTGCTCTGTTAGTACTAAATGCACCGATTAACTTGTCATTAATGTCATTTTGATGTAGTTTTTTTTAAAGATACTAATATAATGTTTATTGAAATATCTTTCACGGCGGCAACTTTTACGTTATGGGCATTTCTTTTACTTTATCACATTTGGGGATACAAATGCTTCAAATAATTTCTCATTAGGTTTTTTGGAAGCTGGAAAATTTTGGGTGAAAACAAGCTTCAAATTACAAATTTTCAGATAAACTCGAACGACTTTTTTTTGAGTGAATTTAGAGTGAATATGTACAGTTTTTACACTTATATGATATTTTTATTATATTTTAATTCTATTATTAGGAATCCGGAGAAAAATTGAGAAAAGGTTTAAAAAAATGTCTTTTAGGAGCCAGTATATGGATGCTGACGCGTGCTGGAAGAGGGTGTGGGAAAAAACGTAGCCCAGACTAAAGAGATAAGGATACGTAATTATTATGAGTAACCATTACGGAACTGAGCACTAAACGATCTTAATCGGGGCGTGTGTGCAAAGTAACAGCTGAAAAGAACTTTAAAACTGGATTTTAAGAAGATTTTTATCTTTTAGGTGATTCCAACACGTTTCCTCCGTTTATTGAAAGTTATGGAAAAGTATTTTGTTTTAAATTACTGATACATTTTTGCTCGTCATTGGCTTCGATACGGAGCTCGATATACACTGCATTACTTACCTGGATCGAGAACATCGTGGTTACGAGGAAATATGGAAACTGTTGAATGATGCAACGTGTTCTCTTATGAAGGGAATTGTGGGAGGGAAATATAAAATGACAAACCGAGTCAAGTTAACATTTAGTTAATGAGTAAGAAAGTAAATTTGAATCAATAGCATTAAATAGTATCTGTAAATTAAATAGTATAGTAAAAAATAAAAGCATGTATGTACGTAGGGCGTTAACTGGTTGTAATGATCGAGCGTTGACAAAACGCCCGAGGTCCTTTGGCCGAGGTTTTTTTTGCCGCCCCTCGATCATTAGACCGCTGAAAACGCCATTGGTGCGTAAATAACTATTTTAAACGTGAATGCCCGCAGTGGTCGCCACGCCATGTTCGTTATTACAGTACCGGCAGCATGTAAGTGACTCTGACAGTTCAATGCGCTGTTGGCGCTAATTACTACGCACATGACACCATCTACATCACACATATATTAAATATCAAAACATTAACACTTGCTGACAGGCTATGACACGTCTTGATACCATGTTAATATCTTTCGCCAAAGCCGAACCTTATCGCCTCCGCGACTTAGTGTGAGTCAGATGAGCGGCAACGCTGAATCCTGGCTGCAAAAAAATAAATAAATTATCGCAAGCTGATTGCTTCAGCTTCAGCAGATCACATGACGTACCACAGCACGTGGCGAGAGAACTGTCAGAGTCGCTTACACACTGCCGGTATTGTATTTGTATTAACGGCTATAATCCGGCCGTTAAAACACTTGGAGGACTAGCAAAATTTGAAAAAGGCCATCTCGTGGCACATAGCGAAAGCCGCTTGCCTTTCAGCAAGGAGACCCGGGTTGAATTTTGGAACAATGTCATGTGAAATTTGTTCCAACGAAACTAATTTGGCTGCCTCACTAGGACTAGTCCAACCCCTGTGAAGTGTCCTAAACGTACCTCAATAGATTTTACTGTTTTTTTTGACTGAATAAATCTATCTCTATCCTAATTCCTTTCCTTTTCTGGCCGCTGGGTGGTGACGCAGGAGCGCGTAAGAGAGAGACGCGTATGCGGAGATGCTACCTGGCGGTCCTCTTGATAACAGACTGTCTACCCTTACGGATACCCCAACGCTAAAATAAATAATGTGGGCGCTAATGATTTAGTAGTTGATGCGACCTTAAATAAACAAAAAAATTGAAAGTGAGCTAAGCTACGCGTGCTACGAATTACGGTGGTTTTAGTAATATGACAATGCGACGGAATGGAAGAATATACTAATTATCAAAAATCTCCAGAAACTTATTGTGTAAGGAGTCAAAATCGCGGAAGGTAATGGCAGTTAAATACACATTATTCTGCGAAATTGACCAGGCCGCTGACTGCAGGGCCTTGTGACCACCCAACAGCAGCAGCATTCACCTCTACTTGATGCAAAGAGCATCGGTTCCACGGGGAAACGGCCCTGACTTGGGGCGGCGCGCGTTGCGTGGCAGGCCGGAGGACGAGGACGACTCGGCGGACGAGGAGGGGGACGAAGAGGAGGAGGAGGAAGACGAAGCCGAGGAGGAGGAGGAGGAGGAGGAGTCGTGGGCGGTGGCGGGGCCGCCGCGCGTGGGGCTGCAGCTGGCAGCACTGCGAGGAGACGCAGTCGCCCTCCGCGGCTGGAGGCGCTGGCTGCTCCCTGCAGACGCACACCCCGCAGGTACGCACAATCACAAGGCCCGCAAGCACAGCTACAGGATACCAGGAAAAACCCCTGGCCCTGCAGACACAACCACAGACCCCGCAGGCGCAACCACAGGTCGCGCAGACATAGCCACAAATCCCACAGGTACACTCACACTGCCCGCAGGTACAGCTGCAGGCACAGTCAGAGGCTCCCATGAAAAAACACAGCCCCCACAGGCACAATCACAAGCCCCGCAGGTACAGCCATACTCCCTGCAGGCACTGTCACAGTCCTCTAGGAAAAACTGCAGGCCCCGTAGACACTGACACAAGTCCCGCAGGTACTTCCACAGGCCCGACGGCACACCTACAAACTACGCAGGCACAGCAACAGGCCCCGCAGGCACACAGGCCCCCTGGAAAAACCACATGCCCGCAGACACAGACCCCGCAGGCACGGCCACAAGCTTCGAAGACCCAGTCACAGTCCCCGCAGGCACAGCCACTGGCCCCGCAAGCACTGACACAGACCTTTGGTAGGTACAGCTTCACAGCCCGCAGACTCAGGCGCCGTAATCAAAGTCACAGGCCACCCAGGCACAGCCGCAGGACCCGTAGGCACATTCATGAGCCCCGCAGATTCAGTCGCACCCCCGTATGCATAGCGACAGGCCTCGAAGGCACTCAGACGCCACTCTGCCACGGGCCCCGCGAGCACAATCACAGGCCCTGCAGGTACAGCCACCGCAGCTTCAGGCCCTGCAAGAGAGTAGGCATGTCTGTGTGTGGTTGTATGACAGGTGGCTGCAGGAGTTGCTGCCGTGGCTGGCCGCCGCTGTGGGCGCGCCCTGGTGAGTCGCCGCTGCAGTGTGCGGCGCGGGCGGGAGACTTCGGCGCGCTGCAGGAGCTGCTCCAGGAGAGGCTGCAGGCGCCGCAGCCGCCATCGCATTCGCGCGTTCGAGTGGTGCGTACCGCCTTTGATGTGCAATTGCTCCAAGCAGCTATTTGCTTTATAGTACATTTTACCGGCAGATTTTAGGACAAAGTTTTATTTTTGAACACATTTTTAACAATTTATTTTTAAGTTTGAGGTCGACTTTGCTTGTTTGCGACCGTGCGTTAACATTTTTTCTGTTCTGCGGCCGGTTTTATTAATTAGTGTAAGGGGTATAGCTAACATATCTTTGGTTGTACGATGAAATCGTGATATCGTTTAGATACACTTTTTTTCAGAATTCGAGCAGACAACCTTATGTAAAGTGCATTTAAGCTCAAAGTCCTGCGGTCAGACTGAATTTGTAAATATATTTGCATTGTTTAATATATTTTATTCGGGAAAATTCTGAATAACGAGATTTACTTACAATTATTGACATTTGAGGCAGATAGTTTTGTGTGATGTGTAATTCGGTATTTCTGGGGAGATGTTCGTAATAGTAACTTAAAAACGTTTAAGTAGGCGATTATTGGTACAGAAAACTTGGTCCTAAACTAGGCCATAGGATGGTGATTTTATTCAGCATTCAACAATATAGTATGTTAAAATAGTATAGACTGACCCACTTTCATTACCAGGGACCGAGAATAACAGCTTTCGTCTCGACAAAGTGCCGATTTCCTGTGCACGTTTAAAATACATTCTCTTCTTATGAAGTAAGGCGAGAATATAATCTGGTACAATTCTGCCTATATGTAGTAATTACTTCCCTTAATCGACTTGTTTAGTCAGAATCTATATCTTGTTAATTCTTGATACCGAAATATTAAATATCTGCAAAACGCCTGTGTGTCTGACTGTGGTTATAATGCCAATTATAAAAAAAACATGTTCCAAAAACTGATCCAAGTGCAGGTAAAATTGACGTTGCTCTCTCTGAATTTCCGAAAATTGCAAAACTTAGAAATAATGCGAAAATCTATGTGCGGTAGTAGCTTAAGTAATTTCAAACGGCGCCTGCACTTTTGAGCCAAAGAATCGATTTTCGGTATCAACAACCCACAAAGCCATATACACCAAGTGTTAGATGAAGTAATTTACTATATGATGTATCCACTTTTTCGTCACCAGGGTCCGTCAATAAACATGTTCTGTCGAAATTTCTCCGTTTTCCAGCGCACGATTACAATACTAGCTCTTCTTACAAAGTACGTGTTCTCAAAAAATGCTCCAATTTTTTTTCTTTAAATGTTTTCCTCGTATGTATCAAGGGACAGTAAAAAAAATGGTGCTAGTCTCATTTCCCGCGAACTCTGTCTTTTCTAAAATTGCAATAAGTTATTATTTCAAAATTACAAAATTGAAGATTGAGATTTTTGCCTTATACATGACGTGCTCTAAAATTCAACTCTTCGAAAAGTTGTAAATTTTTTAACAACATGTACAATTTAAAAATGTACAATATTTAGAAAACACTTGAGATTTTCGAAAATAAATACTAAACTGTATAACTCCCAAATCATTACATTATAGTAGTGTACATAAATTGGAATTCTCCTTAGGACTACAAAAAGATCGCCATT
The DNA here is from genome assembly GCA_038098605.1 of Gryllus longicercus. Lineage (NCBI taxonomy): Eukaryota > Metazoa > Arthropoda > Insecta > Orthoptera > Gryllidae > Gryllus > Gryllus longicercus. Next base: position 5,340,785 of record JAZDUA010000005.1, read on the forward strand.
TTTTCACACAGCATTACATATCTTCTTCTTTACTTCTTAAGCGATGGCGAGAAAGTAAAAAGGTTTCTGAAATCCATAAGTATCACTAATTGAAAAACTCCATTGTGAAAATGTTGGTTTTTGCACATGTTTTGATAAAACGGTCCATAATCTCCTCGCACGTGTTATTAAATAAGAGTAGCTGAACTTGTGCGATTAAAAGGCGTAAAATGATGAGGTGTAGAAAATGTAACGACACAAAATATTACATGTCCATGAATATACACATGTTTTATATTTACCAAGATCTTTATACGTGTATACATGGGTATTGCTATAGCGTGTAAGAGCAAATACTACTACCAACCTTACCATAATGTATGTGACAAAATGTGAGAAGTACAATTTCCAAATAATAATCAGACCTCCCTCCCCTCTTTCATGTTTTCCGTAGATATCACAAATGATATATAAAAAAGTACATTGAATACTTACAATTGGAAGTCACAATCAATCGTTGTAACGAACGCATGACACGATGTTCTGTAAGGAAGACCTACATTTCCATTTCCCGCGAACATGCCAAGCTGCGCATGACGCCATCTTTGTTTCCATTCCAGCCGCCTAATTCAAACAATGCACATTTCGTAGCTTTTTATTGATAAAGGAAAGCTGCGATCTATTCAATATATATTCATCTCCACTCGTAATTTTTTCTCTTTCTCTTCTGGCACCTCACTCGTTTACAACCGTTCACTGGGAGCCGAATGGAAACGTGGAAATCGTTCCCTTTACAGCTTTGATGTTGCGTGTGCGCAGGTGGCGGAGGAGGACGGGGAGGGGGAGGGGGAGGGGGCGTTGGCGCTGGCGGCGGCGTGCGGCCACGTGCGCTGCGTGCGCCTGCTGCTGCGCCCCGCCGCCCCCCGCGCGCCCCTCGCGCACGCGCACGCTCGCGCGCTCGAGGCGGAGGCGGCCCTGGCGGCCGCGCGCGCGCTCCCCGCCGCGCTCGCCCTCTGCGCCGCCGCCGAGGTGAGCCCCCCGCGCCCCACCACGCCCCACACCCCACCCCATCTCACACCACTCCACAACACCCACCGCACTCCACACATCAGGACACGCCACCCCCTCACATTCCTCTACATACCGAGCCACCCCACCTCACTCCGAATCGAACCATCTCACTCCAACCCACACCACCCCGCCTCACCCCACCTCAGACCACCCCGTCACGCCTCGCCACCCCACCCCACTCCACACCATATCACGGCATACCACACCTCATTACCCACCCAACCCCACACCACACCTCGCTACCACACCCCCAAACCACGCCACGCCACCAAAACACCACACTACACCACTCTAGTGACATCTCGTGCCCAAAGGCGGTTGTGGAAAGCCAGCGTTGCACAACAAACTTAGTTATATGGAAATAAAAATCAAATTGAAAGTTTTCAAACAATCTAGCTAAGTGTTGCCATGCAATTTCTGAAATGGTCTCGCTTCAAAAAAAATTTGCAAATTGTATGTAGTCCCCGTTAGTATATCAGTGTGTGATCGGTTTCATTAATTAATTTAATTTCACTGCGTAATTTTGCAAATTAAATAATTCGTTAACATCCGTGTACTTTGCTCGATACACGGGAGGCATTATTGGAAAGCAAGCCATTCTTTGCTTCTCATTCATCCCTATTTACTGGTAACAGAAAATCATGAACAAACCTTGCCATGTTATTCACTGGGCTTTGACCTACAAAATGCTTTGGGCTTTCACCTGTAATTTGACCAATAATAATGCCTGGGCTTTGACCAACATAATAGTGCTTTCATGCTACCTTTGCCTCGCAGCATCTCTTAAGAATCTTGGAAACAGATCAATGAAGCCGAGAAAACGAGGTAATTTATATCTCAGGAAAGGAATGTGAAACTCGCTAGACGTTGAATTGGCTCTTCACGTTCTTCATTTGGCAAGCTGAGCTGGCAACGAGTGCCAACCACTCTACTTACACTACAACAAAAAACAACAAAATAAACAGGGCACCTAAATAACACCTAAATACTCGAAAAGCAGTGGATCAAATTCAAACGATCGTGAATTCTATTTCCGTTCAAACTAAAATCTGAGCCGGATAATATTCAAATGATCATAATTTCTACAATTTTCATCGTAAAGGAAAGATACACACACACATATTATATATATATATATATATATATATATATATATATATAATATACTTTAAACGGTATCCATGGTATTTTTAACGTTGTTGAATGTTCGCAACACGTCTCTTAGCTCTTTTGGGAATTGAGCGTATATAAATCAGGAGCAATCCTCCGTTAAGAAATTGTCGATAAATCCCCGACTCGTGAAGCGAGGTGGGGATTTATCTGATAATTTCCAAATCATGAGTGGTATATTAAGGTGGTATGTTCGTGCCAGTCGCTAGTCATACACTCGACCATTTATTATTTCTACCAATTAATAATAGCTGCTTGAACATGTGAATATAGCACTTAAAGAATTATTTGTATATAGTTGAAAGAGAAGTGTTGAATAGTTGTTTTAGAAAATCAGTGTTTACTAATAAATTTAGTCTCTCGCATAACTTTTTATTTTCACAAGCTGCCAATACTAATATAGGTTATGTTGACTTCGGCGCACATTCTTTTCTTTCTTTCTTTCTGCGTTGAATATTAGTCCACATTGTTCACTTTGAAAGTGGATTATCGCCAAACACTTTGTGTTTGTGTGTGGTACACAATTTTAAGTTAGCGTGGTTTTATCTCGTAGCGAAAGAAACAGGGATGCCAATAGCAGGTTTGTAAAGCATAACTCTAAGATCGGGAGCCAGTTCTTCCGGTTGTATTTTGGTCCGATGTATTTTGCAACAGTTTTTTATTACTCCTCAGAATGCCCTGTGAGGTATGTTACATTTAATACCCTCCAATTCCTAAAAAAAGTACTACGAATTAAACAAACGAAAAAAGTACTTTCATCGTATAAATTATTAAATTATTCTGTAACATAAAAAACCTACGCCGCGAAATTTTGTCCATAAGAGCCTGTACTAATATAAACTTCTTTTAGAGGCTGGTAAGGGCCTTTTTTTCTTACAACCTTTTTTCTTTCATTTAAAGTACTTTTTGGGGCTACTTCGCCGTGGTCGATCTAACGAACATACTACCTTAATACACCTATTCCACGAACGAAATTATGTCCGACAGAGTTGCAAAATGGGCCAAATATTGAAAGAAGGTGCGAAAAAATCAAGGAGGTTGTGTTATAGTACATACGCGGATTATTAGACATCGACTTTGCGATCGATGTACAATACCACCCCTTGAGATAGAGTCACAGTTTATGATTGGCCATTAGGGAGAAGCGGTGAGAAAAATAGGATAGAAATAGCGATGAAGTTTTTGAGATACAACGTCCTGATTGGGCGATTTTGTATGTATAGTTAATTACTATTGGTTTTACAAGGGTCAGTCAGAAAGTAATGCCTCTTATTTGTTTCTATTTATAAAACTAGTTAAGTGAAAAATTTGAAGTTGATACTAATCCTCAAACGTTCTTCTACAATCCACCGCAGTAGTAACTTTCTTGCTCAAAATGTGGCAGCACAGCAGTCGTTTGAAAAATGGCCGACATTGATGTTCATAAGAGACCGCGCATTATGTCCCTAGCTTCATCGCTCGGGATGAATTGTGTCGCATTACATCCCTCGCTTCGGCTGCAATTACCCAGCAGTCACCACGAATGGCATCATCGACATGCTGAATGTTGCGTGGAGTGAAAGTCATCGACCTGCCTCTCCGATTTTGTTTGCCAACCGTGGTGGCTCTTCTGCTGCGTTACAGAGACGAACCCATCGTCTAAGTACTGGCATCCTCTGCTACATCTCTGTACATTTTTCAGTCTTTACAGAATACGGATGGTCACTTCACCTTCTGCATTCAAGAATGCAATCACACAATGCGGTCTCTTACAAACATCAATGCCAGTCATTATTCAAAAGACAGCTTTGCTGCCACATTTTGACGCAGAAAGTTACTACTGTGGTGGATTGTAGAAGAAGGTTTGAGGAGTAGTGCGAAAGTGCGATTTCATCTCTAATTTTATTCAAGTAGAAAGAAATAGAAGGCATTAGTTTCTGACTGTCCCTTGTAATTTTAGGAGCAGAATACACACTTTAACCGAGATTGCAAAAGCGTCGTATGAGACGACGCGACTAGTGCCGAAGCTTCCCCCACCCCCTTCCGATCACTCCCAGTTTCTGAAACTCCCGGTACCTTCATTGTGTGACTAGCCAGGTAAATACACGTGTAGTTGTGCGCGCGCATATTTCTGGTTTGCACCATGTTAACACGTGTCTTGTAGACTATACGTCTTTGCTTCAATGGTATTTTTGACGCTATATTGGCCAATATTGTGAATAATGAACACAAACTCTTTGACTTGTAGCATTTAAGATTTGTTGCGAACATTTAGCAATCATAATGGGATGTCGGCGATGAAAGCAAAGGTTGCATGACAAGGTACTTCTGCGGACGCTTCTCAAAAGCTATGTGTAGACAGCAGCCAGTATGTGCCTGCGGTGGGAGTCGTTAGTTACATTTAGCTAAAATAACTCTTTAAAATATATTTTGTAACACTATATATATATACATATATATATATATATATATATATATATATATATATATATATATATTGTAACACTTCCGGTCGTCTCGTTAGAGAACGCCCAGTCAGCGGCGCGGTTGTTTAGCTCAGTCGGTGATGGAAGGCATTGTTAAACAGATACTGGTAACATGAAAGAAACACTTGGATCACTGGTAAAAATCACTTTTATTCCTGGGCAAAATAATTTAAAATGCCCCAGGGAAGTTACACTTGTAAATAGAATAAGAAATCTGAAAATTAGGTGGATAGAAAAAGAAGATGAAAAAGTTAGTATTTAGAATAAAGCTTAAAAATTAGGAAGAATTATGATTAACGTTACAATGGTAAAATACAAAAGTTACAAATCTCTGCGCCATAGCGCGGCGTCGCATTACAAAAAAAATTTACACGGGACGAATGCCCATTGAATAATACTGCCTGGAAAGACGGGTCTCTGCGCGCCCGGGGACGGGCGCGGCGCGGCCGAGGAAACGGCTGCCGTCCTTCAGAAGAATTCGGCGGAGGTCAATGACCCCCCGGGCCACCAGCTGGCGGTCGGGTCGTGACGTCACCACAAGGGAGGCGACGCGTGGCTGCGTTGAAACGGCGTCTGGTAGTCTGGTTGATCTGGTAGTAACTCGAAGCGGGACTGGTAGACTGGTAGACTTGGAGCGGCCGGGCGATGTCAATCTCAGGAACGTAGTAATTAACTATGCGTACCTCTGGTTCTAATTATGATAATTGTCGATCACAACTTCGGACAGTTTAGCAATCCTTCGGAGAAACATTCGCCTCTCTTTCACGACGAATTCCCACCCCAGAGGACTTTCTCTGTCTACTGCAGCCGGCACAATGCTCAAAACTCGCAGCAAAATAATAAAATCCCACATAGGCACATTCGCCCGAACAATTCCCACCCCAGATAAGTTTTTCTCCTAACTATCCTCAGCCTAGAACTCAGGCTCCTTCCGACGAATAATTATAAGTTTCCCAGAGGCACACTGGTCTCTCTCCGACGAATAGTTACGCACCCCAGAGAAGATTCTCTCCTGACTGCTCCCCGTCTAAATGATCTGGCCCCGTCTGATGCTCTGGCCCTTCTGATGTTCTCTCAGTCGAAATTGCATTAGGTTAACTTTTGCCCCCCACCCAATTTTTCCGTGTGTTCAAGCTCCTATGATAGTTGCGTCGCTATTGGCCAAAAGAAATGGCGCATTATGTTATTTCAGCCAATTGCGACGGGGAAGCCACGTAAGTTTCAACTCTTTGCATCACTGTGAGCGTCCAGAATATTCCTATTCCTTCTAGAACATGCTTGCACAAGACATGCGTTGTCCGTGAAAGAATTTATCGCTCTGGGATTCCCGGGATGTCGATTTCAAGAGCGATCTAGAAGGTTCGCGCAGCTGGCCATGCGAACACGTGCGTCTCGCAGTGAATCTGTCGACGACTGACCCTCGTAACGACTTTCTTAATGTGCCGGGGGCGGAGACGGCTGTCCGATAAGCGGGGTTGCGCGCGCAACGCTGTGTCGCAATCTGTTCCCACTAGAACTCAGGGTGGCCGAGTCAGTTTGTTTAAATTTTTAGTCCGCTGAATTTCGTTTCAAAACGTATGACGAAATCTGTATCGCTACAATATATATATATATATATATATATATATATATATATATATATATATATATATATATATATACATACACATATGTGTATATATATGTATATATGTACCATTAAATTTAGTATTTTATTGTAAAAAGGAGTTTTTAACACGCCATGCGCGAAACGCGGTTTTTCGTGCTTGCTTTCCGTGTGCGAAAACCGCTAATTTCTTCACCGCGTGCGAGACATCGCGAAACATCTGTATCGATTGGCAATTGTCTTTCGTCTTGATCACGTCTGTTTTTATTGTTTAAAAACAATAGTGTTACGACATTTATTGGAATACATTTACTTTTGTGCAAGGAAGGTATTTCTGGTTATTTTATATTTAATTTACATTCCTGTACTTGACTTATTGCGTTTCGCGTGTTAAAAAAGTACTATCCCGAACGCGTCCCTTTGTCATCCTCGCTACGCCCAAGCGACAAAGTCTTATCGTGCGTAAATCGCCTGCTTCACGCTTTTTTTTCTAATTTAAGTTCACATCAACAACTAGATCATTAGCGATCAGTTTAGATTTAACGGTATGGTAACTACGAAGATGACATGATATGGTGATGATGGGAGGGGGGGTGAAAGAGCGAACGCATATACAACCATGCCCAAGGCGGGATCGAACCCGCAATTCTTCGGTCCGAGATCGCTACTGCCCTAACGATCTCCGCCATGCGGACGCCCTTGTTAGGCAACCCACTATTTTCTGTCCGCTTGGCGTGTGCGCAGTAACGCAGTGCCTGTCGTGTGTGCGCAGGGCGGCGGCGGGCGGCCGGGCGCGCGCAGCCGGGCGCTGCTGCGCGCCGCGCGCCTGTCGCGCGCCGACGTGTGCGCGGTGCTGCTGCGCGTGGGCGCGCGCGCGCGCGTGGCGGACGCGCAGGGCGCCACGCCGCTGCACCTGGCGGCGGCGGCCGGCGGCGCGGCCGGCGCGCGCTGCGTGCGCTGCCTGCTGCGCCACGGGGGCCCCGGCCTGCTGCGCGCGCGCTGCGCCAACGGCCGCTCCCCGCTGCACTGGGCCGCCGCCGCCGCGCGCGCACGCCGCACACACGTGCGTCTCCATCCCGCGCGCCAGCGGCTCTTGAACATCGATGCACTATCGTTGGCTATCGATATTGTGGCCGATAGGTTTTCCATTATTTGAAGTCCGCAGTATTGTATAAACAATAACTTTTTGATGACAAAAAATATTCAGAGCACGCAAAACCAACAGGATAAGCATATAAAACAATAAATTGAGAAATAGTTGTGTTTCTGAACATAGGTGTTGTGGTGAGTTATCGTTGGCATTTCTAATGAAATAATTATATGGGTCGTCTTTGCATATAATTATGCATATAATGTCATTTCATATAATGACGACGCATATAATTATTTCATGTGTTTCTGAATTATGTACCTAAAACTTTTAGCATTAAGGAAGTTGTAATTAACTTCTGGCATGGATATGCTGTCGAGTCCTTTCAGGTAGTGTAGTATTGAAATACTAACGTCCGCGTCGTCGGTGCCCTCAGAGCGCATTTTTTCCAAAGCGGGAGGAATTATGTCGAAGAAAAGGGGTGAAATGAAAACGCGTACGTTGAACGTATTATTCACGCACCAAATTGGTTCTTGTCACACAATTAAGATTTACACCGTAATCGAGAGGAATCTGCAATCAAATTTGTTTGTGTTAAACAACAAAACGTGTCTATGCATGTTCATTAATGAAAGAGTGTAATATGTACTAAGGTAGTAATTTATTTCGCAGGAATGAATATAAAAATACAAATTTCTATATAAGCACAAATAATTATATACATATATTTATTAAAAAAGAAAATTTCGATATTATCAACATTCAATAACTGTATCGACAACTATCGGTAGTGAAACAATCGAAGTTTAAGAAACACTTATTCATGCCGTTCCTTAGAGAGTTTTTACGCGCCTTAGCGGGCAGCAGTCGATTGAAATTTCCGTCTTTTGCGCATGCGCAGAAATAATGCGAACTTGATCTGCGCACGCGCAGAAGATGGATTGTACTGTCGACTGCTGTGACACTCCCTCTCACCTTCATCTCTTCCGCGCGCTCCTCATCCTCACACCTTTCTTTACGTTCATCTGATTCTTCACGTTCAATTTTTTTCTTTTTCATTTTTACCTCGCTCTTTATATTTATCTCGCACTTTATATTGACATTGTTCATTACCTTCATCTTTATCTTTATCGTTCTCCTCATTCTGATAAAACTCTCCGCCCTCTCTTCCTTCACGTTCATCTGTTTTGATGTGTGTGTTTTTTCTTTTTTTTAAAAAAAAAAAAAAAATTATCTCGCTCATCTCTCACTTCATATTCACGTCGTTCATTATCCTCATGTCTATCTCAAAGGGCTTCTAATCTTCATACCGCTCTTCACCTTCTTTCTTCAAGTTCACCTGTTTCTTTACTTTCATCTGCGTCATCATCTCACTTTTCTTATTCATCACGTTTATCATTTTTTCTCCTTCACCATTCACTTTCATCTCACTGTTGATCCTCATCTCTTTCTTCACCTTCAACTCGTTCTTCATTTATATCTCTCTTGTCCTTCCTCTCCATAGCGATCTTCATCCCATTCCTCATCTTCATCTTGTGGTGCGCGTGCGCAGGCGCTGCGCGCGCTGCTGCGCGCGGGGGCGGCGACGGAGGCGGCGGAAGCGTGGTGCGCGGGGCGGTCGCACTCCGCGCTGCACGACGCCGCCATCAACGGGCGCGCGCAGGCCGTGTCGCTGCTGCTGCGCGCGGGGGCGGCGGCGGCGGCGGCGGACGCCCTGGGCCGCACGCCGCTGCACCTGGCCGCGCACGCGGGCCGCCGCGCCTGCGCGCTGCGCCTGCTGCGCGCCGCGCCGCACGCCGCCGCCGCACGCGACGCGCGCGCGCGCACGCCCGCGCACCTCGCGCACGCCGCCGGACACGAGCGCCTCGCGCGGCGCCTGCGCGAAGCTCTGCACGCGCACCTCGCCGCCACCGGCGACGACGACCTCGCCTACTAACACCGCCTCTCCCCCTCTCAGGGAAAGGGGCCCTTCCCGCACGGCACTTTCATCCGTCCAGGCGAACAGGAGCTCATCTCACTCTCGAGGGGAGAAGGACCCTTACTCCTTCACTCACGCCTCTTTTATCCGACAAGGGGAAAACGAGCTCACCTCACAGTCTCGAGGAGAAAAGCACCCTTACACTTTCGTGTACGCCACTTCTATCCGTCCAGGGTAATACGAGCTCATCCGTACTATCTCGTGGGGAAAGGGGCTCTTACGCCACTTGTACGCTACTTTTATCCGTCCAGGCGAACATGAGCTCATCTCACTCTCGAGGGGAAAAGGACTCTCACTCCTTCAAGTACGCCACTTGTATCCGACAAGGGGAACATGAGCTCTCCTGACAATCTCGTGGATAAAAGGACCCATGCGCTTTTGCGTACGCCACCTTTATCCGTCCAGGATATCACGTGCTCTTGCTTACAATCTCGCAGGGAAAGGGTCTCTTATGCCACTTGTTGGCCTCTTTTATCCGTCCAGGTAAACAGAGGCTCATTCCCTCCCAGCTTTGAGGGGAAAAGGACCTTTACTCCTTCTCATACGCCACTTTTATCTGACAAGGCGAACAACCTCTCACCCTCGAGGGGAAAAGGACTCTACACGTTCCAGCCCGGCACTTTTATCCATCCAGGCTAACAAACTTCTGAGGGGGAACCTCACGAGTAAAGTGGCCGTCTCACATTCGGGATACAGTACACGTTCAGCCACGAACGAGCGAATATCATCACAATGCCGAGAGTAAAATGATCCTTATATTTTCGGAATACCGAATTTCGTCGGTACAAAGATTACGACTGGCGTCACAATTTTTGCATAACGTCGCATAACATGCGACGAATATGTAATGGAATGTACAATTAGGGTGATTAAAACATGTATGCATATTGGCAAATTCTTGCAGGTAATTTGACATGCTTCGCTAAGTTAAAGGCGACGCTTAAATAGTTCAGTTGTGGGGGTCGGCGATTGGCGAGTGGGTAGTCGACCCCGGTGGGGAACCCCTCCTTCTCGCTCCGAAAATGAATATAAAAAATACAATACATTTTTTTTAAATTGACACATAATCATTAAATTGTTATCACATTTATTTTACCTAACTTCAGCCGTCTGTTTGTTTTTTTTTCAATGCAAAAACAGCGCTGCGCTTTGCATTTTTTATATAAACTCACATAACGATTTTTGCAAATCGGTTTGGTCGGTCCTGTCGCTATAAACATTTAAAATCGCAATACTGTTGAGCCGATCTTGCAACATTATTGATTGCATAAACGTTTTGAATCGACGCAGACGCAATACTGAGAAACTTCATTCATTTCTGGAATTTGATGTTTATGGAATATTTCTCTCGCTCTAACTCCAAATTTTTCATGGGTATAACTACCACTATACCCACATTATCCGCCAGGCCTCACAGTAGTAAAGCGGGCAATTTAAAAAAAAAATCTCGGTCACCTACACAGCGCATTTTGCACGTCTTCCATTTATGCATGTGTTCAAAAATAATCACGGAACTTTCTACACCTTAGGGATTCGTTACAGTATTAGTTGTATCTCTTAATCCGGTTGGGTAAACTCGAGCTTCTGTGAGCACAGCAGCGGTTAAAATGGCCGAGAAGCGACTCGAAGGAGCTCGGTTTTTTCAGGATAAGTGTTCGTGGTTGTCGATATCGCGAACTTCCGGTGTAAACCTGTACTGGTGACAATTCTTTGAGACCTTCGAATGATGTTCTCTGTATCTTTAAGACGACTCCGCACATTCGCCAAATAGCGAGCGACTGCTCGGCCAAACCCGATCAGCCGATGGGCTCGGCAAATGTTCGCATCCTTTGTTGTGACCAAAAGACAGACAAGCGGTGTGTAGAGCGAGCTCCGATCGCTCGACAAGCAGTGGGCAACTCATCCACACCACTATCGTTATTCGCCGCATCCCGAACGCGTGAAGGCGCCTTTAGACGCTGTGAGCGATGGCCATTGGCGCCTGTGATCACATCCGGGGAATGGCTAAGCCCGCGACGCGGGAATAAAACTGGTCAATGAAACTGCCATATTCCAAGAATATCAACGGGTATCTAAATACTCCCTTTTCTCTTCTGCGGCGTTTCATATCGATCTCAATTTCAATCAGGCCATGCTCCTTTCATAGAATTAGTAGATGTGTCGATAAGAGGCAGCGAATTTTTTCTTTTATTGTGGCCACGATATTCCAATCGCCGCCACCTACCTACCCAGTTCTAACATCATATTTTGTTATAAAAAATATTGTGCGTGCGTGAGAAAGCTTTAAATGCATTCTAAGATTGACTCTTTAACTGCTCATTCTCGAATTACTACTCAGTTTGTTTCAACGGACAAAAAATCGTCAGGTATGCCAAAAATTAAAGTGCCCAGATACACAGGTTAATTCTGTGTGATCACTCTACAAAATTTGTCCTCCTCCTCCCCAAATTTTCTCACATTTTAAAAATTATGAGTAGGAGAGACATAAAAAACCGATGTGAATGCCAAAGCAATAACTATCCTACTAGTATGACATTCTCAGTTGCAGAAGTATTTAAGTGTTTGGAAATAATCCTAAATATTTTGTGTTTCTTACGATCAAACGATTTCAATATCTAATTTTGATGTTGTATAAATTAATTTACAACAATCAATGAGTTTTAACGGCTTTCAAAACGGGAATTTCTTTATTGTAAGTCATACCTTTATGTGAACAATAGAATCGTTTGTTTTTTTGACAGGGGAAGGGGATTTTTTTTTTAATTTCTTTCTACCTAGAGTCTTTCTTCATTCGCTGATGAACATTTTCTCGGGGAGTAAAGCCGATGAATAAATATGAATTGGGAGATTAACATTAATTAAATGTATAACTACTAAACGTACGGCTAGTTTTCTTGTGAGAAATATTGTATAATAAAAATTGTGCTTAAAATATGTATGCTCTTTCATTATCCTAACGTTCATTTATACATTCGTTTTCATAACATTAAACAAGCAGAGCCAAATTACATCCAAGAAAACCTTTGGCAAACAACAACAAAATCTTTCAACTGTGTAAGTTGGATGTTTTTTTAGAAAATATGAACACCTTATTGTTTGCATTAGTTATATAAATAATAGTTGTATTAGTTGCATCGTTAAGTAAAAACAATGAAATAAAAATACTAAATAGTTAAATAAATAGTTATACAATTGAACTATGAAATGCCAAGGTAGGAAAAATCCCATCCCCGAGTACAGCACACTCGAGTGTCCCTTATTCGTGGGACAGGAAGCCGATATCGTTTTGATTTGAGACGTCGAAAATAAAACGGCGATCACACATGTTTTATTTTTGAGCGCCAGAGGTAATGGTGCAAAGTGCTCCTAGAGAGCATATTACTATAATATACTTTAAATAGTATTCTTTTGCGTAACCAATAATAAAGTTAAAAACTGACTTCTGTGTCTTCGAACGTATCAAAAGAACACTGCGGACACGAATAGGTGTTCATAGAAAGATATGATTGGCACGGTTTAATTTTCCAAGAATTAGACAGCAAAAGTTCTTGTTGGTGAACGGAAAATTAAATGCAAAAGGCTGTTTTATTTATTCCGGTATTATTAAAATTTATCTTCACATAGGGGTGATCGACACAAAGGTTTCACTGGATTTTAAGAATTAGAGAATATTTTAACATTTGGGTAATGTTCATTAATATTTAAATCATGTTGTTCGCAGGACCTTCCAAAATTATGAATAAACACGATAATGACATACCTCTAAATAGTACTTAATCTACATAACTAAAATATTGTATAATATTACTTTTTATTGTAGAAATCGTATTTCGAAAATGTTAATAATATAATACAAAACTGATAACTGTTATAAAAATAAAAAAAATTAAAAATAAGAATATAACGCAAAATAAAAATATAAGTAGTATGTCTTAAATTCACATGGTAAGTATTGTACCATTCTTCAAAACAACTGTGGAAGGGAATTATAATAGTTCGGCGCGAAGCCTACGTAGGACGCAGTTTAGCACCGGAATCAAGACAACTTACAGGTCAAGAATCGACAGATGAGTGTCGCTTCACATGGCGTGGGCCGGTAATTTTCGAATGAATACAATGTAAGCTCACATAGTTAACAACCAAATTTTTTGTAACTTTCAAATCGGCAATGGATTGGATATTTGACGAGGACACATCCGTTTACATCTTAGTTGGTAGGCTAGGGTTGTGGATAAAAATGACATGTGTCATGTTAGATGCATTTATTGAATCAGATATAACAAAAAAGCGGAACAGAACAAAAGCATTACAACAGCGTTAATATACATCGCGGAGAAGAGTCAACAAAGGACGAGCGTCGTTTGGCGCGCCGACTCCGATCAGGTCGCTGCCCTTCGGCAACCGTCGGCTGTCCTCGGGAGCGCTCGACGCGGCTCGGCTGCACTGCACGGCTCGCACTGCGCATGCGCAGAAACAAACGTCATTAGACACAATGGAAGACAGGGTAACACTGTTATAGACGAGAGGGTTCCAAAATCCAATTCCAAAATTTTTTTTCAAATTGTGCTTTGAATAAATTATTCAGAGAAATAAAAAACGGCTTCTTTTGAAAGGGGGAAAAATGATTGCATTTTGTTGTCTACCTCGTTGTGAGGACCGAATTTACAAAACTCAACATTTACAAAATTCAATTTTTGAGAGAGAAAGTTTTATAAAACATTTGATATTGTAGTTTTGAAAGATAACAATTATCTTTAAAAATATAAGCTACTTCACTTTATGTAAATTTTGTCCTTCTTTTATCAATACGGAGTCAAATATAACTCAATTTAGAATATTTTTGGGATGTTGAAATTTGTTAAAATGATACTCAAAGGAGACTCGAAGGAGACATGAGATTTTCCCCTTATATGATTTTGTTTCTTTCTGATGGGCTGTTGGTAGTTATGAAAAACTAATTTGGAAACGGTGTTTCTTGTTCTGCTGTGCGACAATTCTTGCGCTCTTGTCAAGAAAGAAAGAAAGAAAGAAAGAAAGAAAGAAAGAAAGAAAGAAAGAAAGAAAGAAAGAACGAAAGAAAAAAGAAAGAAAGGAAAAAGAAAGAAAAAAGAAAGAAAGAAAGAGAAAAGAAAGAAAGAAATACAGAAAAGAATGAATGAAAGGACTCACCGCGCATGCGCGAGGGCGCGTCCTGGCCTGGCGTGGCGTGGCGTGGCGGGTAGCGCCTACCCCCAGGGCGCCCAGTCGTGCTTGGCGCCGGCGCCGAACCAGGGACCGTGGGGCGGGAGAGCGGCAGCCTGCGCTGCGGCCACCTTGGCGGCGGCGGCGGTGGCGGCGGCGGAGCGCTGGATAGCAGCCGCCTGCGCCGACGCCTGCTCCGACCTGCGCAAGCGCACACGCGCGCCTCAGCCACGGCGTCTGCCAAGCCTCGTTGAACCTCGAGGGATCTACTTTATTGTAGTAGGGAGTTTGTGCACGCCATAGCGGTCAGCTCTATCCATCTTCTGCTCAAGCGCAGATGCACTGAAGTGATGCGAAACTTGGACTGCGCATGTGCAAAAGATCGATAAAGCTTTAACGTTCGAGGGTGCAAACACTCCCTACTAGGAAAACTATCGATACTTCGGAAAACTATATAATACTATCGGAATCAATTTTTTTAACATATATACATTTAGATAATTCTTTTTTAATTACACATACTTCAGCAATATTAAGCATCTTCTATTTATCTCTCATTAAATGTAAATATATAAAGATCACTGGTTCTAACACTAGTTCAACTTCGTACTTTCGGAATTAAAGAAAGAATAGAAGCCACAATTTATGTCCACGGTGAGCGAGAATGACCGTCTACTGTTAGGAGTGAAAACACCAAGAGCGTTTATGCGTGGAGACGTTTACTAACGCATTTTAAGTTGGCATTGTTTACTTTATTGAAGTTCTGTAATGATATTTACCAAGGTTTTTTCGATGTGGCAATCCTAAAAGAGAATTGCAATGTTTTATAGATTTTCTAAGAAGTTTGCATTTATTGATGGAGAATTTATTGAAAAAATTGTAATTGGGAAGATGATATAATATTGGTAAGATTATATTTGAATTAACCTTTTTATTGTACAATTATTATATCTGAATATTATTATGGTTTATTTATTTGTTGAGAAACAGTTATTATCAATTAGTCGAAACATATATGATTTTTAATTTTTGCTTCGATAGTAATATCGATATTATTCGAGAGTTTATTTAAAGACTCGATTAGTATTTGTATTATTATCGATAGTTTTCGATTGTTATACCATCGAGGTTTAAGGCAGTAGTACAGTAGCGATCTCGGTCTGAAGGATCGCGGGTTCGAGTTCCACTTCGGGCATGGTTGTATTTGCGTTCGTCCTTTCACCCATGTCATCACCATATCATGTCATCATTTAAATAATTATTTGTAAATAGTTGAAAGAAAAGTATTGGGTAGTTGCTTTAGAAAAACAATTTTAGTAATAAGTTAAGTCTCTCGCATGACTTTTATCTTGACCAATTGGCGTTACTAATATAGGTTAGGTTGACTTCGGCCCCCGTTCTTTTCTTTCTTTCATTGTTAAATATTAGTCCACATTTATGTTAGCGTGGTTTTATCTCGTAGCCAAAGAGGAACAGTGGTGACAATAGAACGATTTGTACAGCATAACTCCAAGGCCGAGAGCCAGTACTTCCGTTTCTGATGAATTTTGCAGCAGTTTTTTATCAATTACTCCTCACAATGCCCGGTGAGGTACGTTACATTTAATAGTCTGATTCCTAAAAACATTTACTATGAATTGAACAAAAGAAAAAAATACTTTCACCGTATAAATTCTTCCCTATCTAAAAAAACATGTGCTCGCGAAAGTTTTTCCATAAGAGGCTGTACTTTTTGAATAAACTTCTTTTATTCAAAAATTACGCCGGTAAGGGCCAATTTCTTCCTCGCCATTTTGAAGACAAAGATTTTGTTTTAATTTAAAGACCTTTTTGAGGGTAGTTCAAGTGGCCCGGGGCCGTACCTGCGGATGGCGTCGGCGGCGGCGTGCGCGGTTTCGGCCCGCTGCCGCGCGCGCTCGGCCGCCGCCTCCTTGTGCGCGGCCCAGCGCTGCTGGTAGAGCGCCGCCTCGCGCGCCGCCGCCGCCTTCTGCTGCGCCGCCGCCGCCGCGCCCGCCGCCGCCTGCGCCTGCGCCGCCGCCGCCGCCACCTCGGCCGGGCCCGGCGCCGCCAGCGCCGCCGCCGCCGCCTGCGACTTGGCCAGCGCCGACGCCGCCTTCGCGGCCACCTGCGCACCACCCGCACAACTTACTTTCCAAGTCCTCGTGTGAATTGGGGACCAAATGAGCCCTTCATCTTTTCTCGCAAAACTTACTCTCTAAATCCCTATGTAAATTGGGGACCAAAAAATCCCTTCGTAATTTCCCGCGAAAATTACTTTCTAAGACCTCGTGTGAATTGGGGACCAAATGAGCCCTTCATCTTTTCTCGCAAAACTTACTCTCTAAATCCCTATGTAAATTGGGGACCAAAAAATCCCTTCGTAATTTCCCGCGAAACTTACTTTCCAAGTCCTCGTGTGAATTGGGGACCAAATGAGCCCTTCATCTTTTCTCGCAAAACTTACTCTCTAAATCCCTATGTAAATTGGGGACCAAAAAATCCCTTCGTAATTTCCCGCGAAAATTACTTTCTAAGACCTCGTGTGAATTGGGGACCAAATGAGCCCTTCATCTTTTCTCGCAAAATTTACTCTCTAAATCCCTATGTAAATTGGGGACCAAATGATCTCTTCATCTCTTGTTACATTACTTAGCGTTACAGTACAGTTTACATTACCTAGCGTTAAGAAAAAATTAATCATAATAAAGCTGTTAACGTTAGATATACCAAAGTGCTACAAAAGCTATATATATTTGATCCCGGTGAATAAATTGATAATTCATATAAATTTAACTTTACAGGAGAGCAAAAATACACTTACAATTGAAGTAAATCAGAGATTAATGCTTTTCAAAAGAAGGTGATATTGAAGCGAAACTATTTGTTTGTATTGATAATGTTCATGATAATATCATTAATTCGTGATTTACAGCACCAGTAGAATGTTGAATATTTTCTGACCTAAAAAATAATGAAGTTTTCATGATTTATAAGCTTATTCACCGGGATAAAATATATATAACACAAAGTCAGGTAATTACAGCATTTATAACTCAGAAGCCTCTGAACCAATTTTAATTATCTCTGATTTGTTGAATTCATCTCTGCTCCGAATAGCAGAATAACTATTAAAATATCGGAAAAGGTCACTAGATTGCGCAGTAGAACAAAACTAAATATTCATGTTCAATGCAATCCGCAACACACTCGGTAAGGTTTTTTGAATATATTTTGTTAAATAACTCCTAAAGAAAGTGTTCTAGAGCATTGAAAAACTAAAATTTAGAAGCAAAAAGCCTCAAAGAAATGTTTTTCACACCATAATGTACAGGATGGTATCTTTCTTAAAAAAATCTATTACATTTCTGCGGGGGGAGGGGGAGACAAAGAGAGAGAAAGGGAGATGAAGGGCAGAACAACGTCTGCCGGTTCCGCTAGTAACTAATAAATTAGATTTAAGCTAAAGTGATTTCAGTTTTTGCTAATTAGTCAGAAAGGTCCTCCCTCTTAGCTGCTTAAGCCGCAAGGCAGCAGTTTACTGTAAGCCAGACTAAGCAAATAAATGCGCGCATCCTTAGGGGGTGTTATCTGAATCTGTATTATCTGTATTATCAGTACTTCATCACATCATATTTTTTAATTCAGATCAATGATAAATTATAGGGGAGGTGGAATTGGCCTCTGACGGGGCAACACTAATCACGCTGTGTATGGCATATTGCCTATATCGTTGGCGCCAGAACACTAGCCTTCTCTCCAAGCAGACACCCTTCATAAATGTTTTTCAGATTATGTGAAAAAATTGATGTGAGGAAGTTAAATGGACTTCAGATTCGGTTTCAGAGACCTCCTAAACATATAGGTATCATGGTCTGAGCTCTCGATTAGAAATATCTTTCATTTTTAAAATTGTTTGAGGTTATGTCAAAAACCTGACGTGATGGAGTAAAATAGACACCGGATTTGGAATTAGCGACCACAAAACATAGAAAAAGTGGTCTGATCCCCAGCCCCGAACACAATTTGTTTTGTGTGCGTGTGGCTGCGTTATGATTAGTTATTGTAGTCATGAATGGTGGAGCCTAAATACCAATGTACTCACGTCGTGCAGGGGGTCGGGGGCGAAGAAGACGGGCGGGGGCGGGGCGGCGGAGAAGTGGAGCGGGAGGGCGGCGGGGGCGAAGAGGGGCACGGGCACGGGCAGGCCCAGGGGCGGCGGCGGCGGCCCGCCCGCGCCCACGCCCACGCCCACGCCCAGCACCCCGCGCTTCGCCTTTGCAGCGAGCGGCGCCTCTCCGGCGCGCGCCGCCCCCGCGCCCAGCAGCAGCAGCAGCGGCAGCGCACAGGCCACGGCGCGGGCCACAGCGAGGGGGCTCTGCGCACAACACACACACACACACTCTCTCAGTGGATCAGGCCGTACCGTCCGTGAAACACGTTGGGATGAATTTGAATTTCTGAATTGACAAGACAAAGTCTTTAAATCTAATCAATTCATAATGGGGGGTGTTGACCCCAGCAGGGCGCGTGCGCCAGGCGCACAATAGAGGCAAGTGACTTTCTCTTTTGACTTTTCGCGGGCCGCCAATTGGACAGCCCTGGTTTATAAGAAACCATCTGCATAAGACTGTATGTATTACTGCCGAGTAAGGAATTACCCCCTCCCCTCCAGAGGAGCATAAAACCGAAATAAGAAGAAAACAGTTCGCTGATTATGGCGTATTTATATTATCAGGAATACATTCCACGCACAACACTTACCACGTTGCAATACATTCGACCATCAAGCTCAACTTGCAAGCGGCGTGGAGGGCCTTAACAACCCTTTTTTGGGGCATGAGTAAAGTTCTTTTCATGTCGTAGTTTACACAATGAGACGTTTCAAGATGATTCTATTCGGTTTTTAGAAGGTTCCCTTATCAACAGGCTACAAGAAACGCAGGAAGTTAGATTCCAGTGCGAACACATTTTCACTTTTAAAACAATTTACTTTCTCTCTCTCTCTCTCTCTCTCTCTCTCTCTCTCTCTCTCTCTCTCTCTCTCTCTCTCTCTCTCTCTCTCGCACCACTCGCAAGTGCCGCTAGCGAGCGGAGCATTTGCCCCTCTAAATTTAAACTAGCGGTGCAAGATCACGTGCTGGACGGAGAGGAGGGCACTGTCGTGCGATCGGAAGGTTCGTTAAGTCTTAAATTTGTAGTATTAGAGCTCCCGATTGGATGACAATATCCCCCTTTCCTTCCACCTCGTGACCTCGAAGTGCCACTTTACTGGGCTAGAACAACACGTACTTTCTCGCCCATATTTGCACGCAAAATTACGCCAAAAGAACTCAAATTTTCGTAACGTTGTGCCTGCACTTATTTCAAAAGCAATCTTTAAGCAACAAATTTCATTGAGGGAAAAAAATCTCTATCTTCATAATTGTGGTAGAAGGAAGAAACCGAAGAAGAAATTAAACTTTTGCAATTGTCAAAAAAATCAGAGTTTTTACGAACATGTGACCTGCACCATTCTCTTAAACGTCCTTCACATAAAAAAAGATGAACATCGACGGATACTTTTTTTTTTAAATGTATGATGGTCATCATTGAAAGTACCCTCTAAAATTAAAATATCGGTTTCAAATTCAACGGGCCGCGAAATCAGCCAGATCGATTGCAGAATGTCAATTTTGAGAAAATCTGCTGAACAGCCAGGCAGACGTTTTGCCGTCATTTGATTTTTCACTCTCAAGGACCTGCAAAACATAGATTCTGGATACATCACGTGTTTGAGGAGTTTCATTCTTCTAAATTTAGCAGCTGGATTTATCCATGTTGTTGTTACTAGGAGTCTGTAATACGAGATTTTGTACTGAAATTCCCGTGTTCTCGCGCACAATTATATAACTCTCTCTACTCCGTAGCGAGAAGTAAAAATGACATTTTCAAAACAAGGCTATAACATTTTTTATCATTATAAAAGTGAATAATTTGCAGTTTGTCGCATTAGCTGAAAAAATTATTAGTAAGGGAGGAAACTTTAAGATTAAAAAATAATTTGATGCTTCTTATATTTTCCCTTTAAAAACAGGAAATAAGGAAAACTAATTTAATATTTTGCCATTTGTTAACGTCAACAAAACTTTAAAGAAGAAATTTGAAATCCACAGAGTCGTTCCTGTCTTGTATGGAGCAACAGGTCTATGAATAACAGTATTCGGCATCTCAAAAGAAATATTATATTCCATGGGTTGAAATTTTGGTGGCGCACGTTTCAAATGGTTGTGTAAACTATTTTACAATAAGTTGTATTAAAGCATTTTGCTTTAACACTGGAGATGAAAAAAACGGGGATATTGGCCTGTCATTAGAGATTTGCAATATTTCCGGCATTCTACTATTGGTACAAAGTAAAATTGGAAATGAAGTGTTTATCTAGTTGTATATCACAGGTCACATTGAAGATGCTTGAAAACATTTTCTAAAATGTAGGCAAACCACAAAACATTATTTTTCTTTTCTAATAACAAAAACATACTTTTGCATTTACAAAACATTATTTTTCTTTTCAATAAAATTATTTTCAAAATTATAAGCAATAACACATTACCTAAAACAATCCCTAGGAAATACGGAGTAATCCTGATTTTACCCGACTACGAACCACCTACATTTTTGAGCGCTGGAAGTGATCGAACTAGCGACTAAAGCCCTCGTGTTCGTCCCGTACCTTCCCCTTCTAAGGCGCCCATTTGAGTTTTTGGGTTCCGATTGTTATACTCCGCCCAAACAAATAACAATCGGAAGCCGAAAACTTAAATGGGAGCCTAAGGAAACTTACCTGGGCGTCACTTTCGATCGGAGGATGCGCTGGCACTTACATGTCAGGCTAATCCGATCGAAACTTCAGCAAAAGGACCCTTTCGTAAAACCTCTCTTAAATAAACATTCCCTCCCCTTGGAACTTCGCCTGGCAGTCTATAAGACGTGTTGCCGCCCTGTGGCCACCTACGCCACGTCGACGTGGTGGACTACAGCACAGAAGTACAAGCATACTTTTGAGTTAGTTCAGAACACAGTTCTGAGACTCAGCTCGCCCTCTGTTTCGGAAACGACTTAAAATGCTGAGGAAAGAACTTGATATCGTATCGTTCACTCAATGCTTGAGACGGCTATCATTCAATGAAGCCTATCAAGCCTTTCAATCAGTCGAAGTCCCTGCAACGCTTAAACAATTTCCCAGACACCTTAGGAAAAAGAATACAAGCTCTCCCCTCGAAAATATTGAGGTCATAGAATGAGCACACCCGCTAAAATAACATAGTCACAAAACTGACTAAATAAATCGCCAAACTAGCAAACGACTAAGGTCCGTCGCGAACCGACGCAAACAACCTCACACTTTGTAGTACAACGTAATTTACGAGAGCACCGTAACATGATCCAGAGATCAATATGATTCAGAGACCAAAACTCCTAACGACCTTCGGCTACGCCAAAAAAAATTTTAAAAAAGTTTCTTCTCGTTGTTTGCGTTGACGGTCGAGTTAAAGGGATCTGGCAGCAGTGCCTTGGCCCGAGTGATAGCGTAATTAATACATGCGCGTGGGTCAATGTCGGTGATCATTAGTCCCGTAAGTGTCCCGCATGTTATAACCCGGAAGTCGGCCCGTTTGTTAAAAATACTGCACCGACACTCGCCTGGCTTTAGTCGGAGAAACCGCTGAAAATTACCAATCAGATCAGCGGTCGTTCGACTTCTCCTCCAGCCGGCTGCTGAAGCCGACCGATCTCCAAAGAATCGAAAATCTACTAATATCGAGACTCGAACCCAGGTCAGCGACGCTACAGAGGCAAATGACGTTGTCTATGAACTCTAGCAACTGGCGCGTTATAACGCAAATACGCGTTATAACGCAGAATAACGCAACACTTGAATATCAAATACTATTTATCCTCTTCCATGGAGCCTTGTTGTCGCGTGACCTTCAGCTATGTCCTAAGTAGCCTTTTTACTAATTACATGAGTATGAGCCGTGCCGGATATAGACACTTCGGGGCACACACGAAAAAATTAAATATGTCAAAGTTGAATCAAGGAACTATTAGTTATTTTATCTCAACAAGTAACAATATTTTCAACGTTTAGGAAAAGAAATATTAAATATGTTTTTCAGTAGAATACATTTTAATGTTAGCATCATTTGAGTCATTTCAAAGAGTTCTACCACATAAGTAATGACTATTATTAACTATTTAAGGTAAACGATAATTGAAAATTGTATGAAATACCAGACTACTGTACCGCGACTTATAAAAATACGATAACGATTTTCTCTACTTGTAATTTCTTTTTCAAGTTTTTACTAATTTTTCCCCGTCAGTCCCATCATCGTCCCTTGACTTGCGGGGCACCGGGCGATCGCCCATCCCACGCCCGTGCCTGGCGCCGGCGCTGAATACGAGAATGCGATTGTGCGTCCGAACCCCACGGTGGTTGAAGTGGAGTCTGCTTGAATTTCGTAATGTATGCTCCGATTTTTACAATGTGGCACCGCAAGGTCACGGCATGCACGGAGAGGGGAACACTGCCATCCAATATGAAACTACGTTTCGCCTTAAATTTTTAGTATTGGAACACCAGATTTGATGAAAACGTCCCACTATTCTTCCAGCTCGTGACCGTGAAATTCCACTGTAATCAACTAGTGGTGCTAAAACAGAAGATACGTTCTTGCTCAATAGGTATTTCAGCAGGTATTTTCACGCAGAATTACGCGAAATTACTGAAATTTTCGAACAATTGTTCATCCCCTTATTTCAAAATCAATCTTTAAAGAACTGATTTCATTAACGAAATAAAGTTTCTTTTGGCGAAACTTCTTCCTCGGCGTTTTCTGTCGCACGATTACATAACTTTTTCTTCTTACGAAGAATTCGTAAGACGAGAAAGTAAAAAGTTTTATCTTCATTGTAGTTGTAGGAAGACTCCGAAAAAATTTTGCAATTTTTGCAATTTTCGAAACATTAGTTTTTATGGAAAATTAGACTACCCAATTCTCTTCAACGTCCTACATACCATTCAACAACAAAATTTAACTAAAAACGTTGCAGTTATTTTTAGAAAATTTTGAAAATAATCCCCGAATTTCATCTAACGTACCCTCCAAAATTAAAATATTGGTTTCAAATTCAAAGGTCCGCGACACCAGCCAGATTGATTGGGAAATATCAATTTTGGAGAAAATCGACTGAACGGTTTAGCGTTGTTCACAGACGGACGGATAGATTTTTTTGCCGTCAATCGATTTTTCGGTATCAAGAAGCCACAAGACATGGATTTCAGCTACACCACGTGATAGACGATTTTTTTTCTAAATCTAACAATTGGACTTATCTACTTTTTCGTTACCCTCTAATACGAATTTTTCTGGCGTTTTTCGCGCAGCACGCTATTTCGTTCTCCCTGCTGCGCCAGTTTCGTCCGAGAGCGGCGTCGGGAGGAGACTCACCTTGGCGGGCGACATGGCGGTGGAGAGAGGTGCGCTGGGTCCGCAGGAGACTGCTGCTGCCTCCGCGCGCCGCCGCCCTTTTATTCTCCGCCAGCGCGCCCCCGCCCCGCCCCGCGTCCCGCCCCGCGCCCCGCCCCGCGCCCCGCACCGCGCCCCGCCCCGCGCCCCGTGCGGCTGCGGTGAAGGGCCATGCCACGGGAGGCTTCGCAAAATCGGGGGCTCTTCCTTGTTGGATGCTCCAAGTTCTCATACCAGGAGAAGTGGCTCAGGGCATCCACTGATGCCACTGCAGTGCCTCTCGCTGGGATGTCCGAGGTTCCACCCCCGACGGTGGCAGGATTTTCGACACTCGCTACATAGGTGGAGTTCAGTCGCTGTCTGCAGGAGAATTCTAGCGGCCGGCTGCTCTGATCGGTAGTTTTCCCTGGTTTCTCCGATCAACACCAGGCGAATGCCGGAGTAGTACGCTATAAAACAGGTCACGGATCGCGCGCGATCTCACCTTCCTCTTCCTTGTCCTATCCTTTCCCCTTACCTATACACACACTAACATGCACGACATTTCCACACCGAGAGACCGGTCGGGAGCTTAGAGCTGGTCCCGGCTGGCACGGTACTCCGCTGATGGGAGATACCTGGTTGGGGAAAACCCCGTTAGTCGACGGTAGCTTGGCGCCAGATCTAGCGGGAGCACATCACCACCACCTCTTGAAGGAAACAAAACATCCCTTACACTTTCGGGACTAATGACCTCTGTAGTTGACATGGGTGACTACGCCTCTCTCCGTCTGCATATCGCTGTTTGGATGTCTGTCTGTATAAGCGTATATCTGTCTGCATAACTGATTTGCTATCTGTTTGCGTGTGACGATATGCCTAACTGCTCGTCCACCTGTAAGTTTGATTGTCTTGTTTCATGTCTGTTCGTCCGTCAGTGTGTCTGTACGGCTATCCCTCTTACAGTTTGTCTTTCTGACTGACAGTCTGTCAGTAAACAACATTTGTTTCCCCATATTCTACATAATATTTTCAGGAGGCAAATGTCCAAATGATCTCTTGCCAATCTTGAAAAAATTCGACTATGAAAAAATATTGTAAAATTGCAATTCGTATGACTTATAAGATAACTTTCTTTGCAAATGATGCAAAACGAATTTGTCAATAGCGTTAAACACTTTTTAATTGAAATTAATTTTAAAGGTGTGACACGTTTTTCTGCCAGGAAGATTTTCGGGGAGGTGGTAAAAAATAGAATATTCTCTGAAGGTTATCTCATGCATTCATGACCACTTCGATACATGAACGCAATGACGATGGATCTCAAATTATTATAAAATGGAGAAAATAGTTTTCAGCAATATATTATAAGAAGACGGGAAATATTATAAATGTTAATTAATATTTTTTCAAAGAAACATTTCTACAAAAAATTGTATTTAATTAAATTTAATATAATAATAATAAATTTATTTTCTTGCAAGTGGGCTGTTGTTCGGTGGCAAGTTACAAATGTAATAATCCTAAAACAATATCCTAAATGTAATTCGTGGTGTTGCTCTAGATTGGTTATGTTCGTACTTTAAACAAAGATCTCAGAGAATAGAAATACCTTACTGGAATATTATGTACACATCTTTCTGATTCTTTGCCAATTACATGTTAAGTCCCGCAGGAATCGATTTTAGGCCCTATTCTCTTCATACGTAAGCTATATGCCCTCGACATTTAGAAACGGAAAAATAGTTCTTTTTGCGGATGATACGAACATTCTTTGCAATAAAGAAACCGTAATGATAATAACAATAATAATAATAACAATAATAATAATAATGTCTTTATTAATGGCGAGGCTCAGGTCATAGGGCCTGCTCTTCCGCCTAACCACGATAAATCTGCCGATAACCACCGTAAATAGTACAATAGCAGATATTTCAAATTGGTTCCGTAATAATAAATTAATAGTTAATGAAAAGAAATATGTTTCAATACAGTTTTCCATTTCAAATAAATAGCTCTGCGCTTCACTGGGAATGAACGGTGTGCCATTGACTGATGTTAAGGTAACAACATTGTTAGGTCTTTCAATTCAGTCAAACCTTAAATAGAATGTCCATTTAAATGAATTTAACACTTAATTCAGTTCTTTATGCTACGCTTTCAGAAATTCTTTCAAATTCAGTCAGCTTACACACTGCTCGTTGTGTATATTTTGCGAATGTTCATTCCCGCCTGAGATGTGGCATAATATTCTGGGGAAATACATTTTATAGCTCCCAGACTTTTCGATTACAAAAAAGAATTGTAGGAATAATAAGCAAATCCCACCCGCGAGATTCTTGTATGCCTCTCTTTATTAATCTAGGTATTTTACCATTACCTTGTCTTTTTATATATGAATCAGTGGTTTTTGTCAAAAATGACTTAAGGCGGGGAATATATTTTCAGCAAACGCTGTTGTCTATAACTATAACACTCGACGTAGTAACCATATTCATCAGGTGGCAGTATCAACAGCTGACACATATAATACATATCCATTATTTTACAACATCTTGCCAGATGACATTGAACGATTAAATTCGATTCAAAAGTTTAAGTCCCAAGTAAAATCTTTTCTGCTGCACAACTGTTGCTATACAATTAGAGACTACACCTAGCATCCAAAAGGAAAGTATTATTAATTTTAAAAATGGCATTTAATGTATTTTATACCATTTGGATTGTATAATTTAAAACACCTATAACAAGTATTGTACTTCAGCTTCTGGGCCAATGACCCCCATCTCGATCAGGTTTTCGGCCAGTTTCTCTGATCCTTGCTGAGATGTCCCCTCTGGACATAAATGTAACTTCAAACTAACGTCTACCCATAGCATGTAAGACATAGTTTTTGACATAAATAAATAAATACAATACAATAGCAATACAAGATAATTACAATATAATTGCAATAAAAATAATACAAGAATACTCCCAGTTGTGCTACAATAAAAAGAATATTGAAAGTAAATAGTTAGATTATATAAATACCTGTATTACAAATAAAACAAAATAATATACTATAGATACTTACACTTTTCATCTGCCAATGTTCGTGATAGCTTACGTACTTGTAGAATATTGCCAAAGATAAATTATTTATTTTCACTTTTAAATATTACTTAGAAGGTCTTGGTAATATAAGGAACTCTTTCCGAGTTGTGCTTGATCAATTTGTGGGATTACTTAGTATCCGCCAAAAGCAGTCTTTCTTAAAAAAAGGTGATGTGTACAAAGTTAAATTTTAATTGTATTTCCTCTGACGTATCATTAGCTAAGATTGGTAAGTGCCGCAAAACGTAACTACACTTCTGAAATGATCTGCAGCTGATATTGAGACCTTGCGCCCGGTGCGTCGTGTCGTAGGTCTCCTGCGTCCCTCACGCTGGGAAGCGTCCTCGAAGGCGTTGTTAAGAATTATAAAGGAAATATTTCAAACTAAATGTCGTGAAAAACTGGCAGAGATGGTTCAGGGCGTCAATTGATGTCACTGCAGTCCCTGTGACCGGGAGGTCCTGATCGGGAGGTAGTTTCCCGCGGTTTCTCCCACCAACACCAGGCGAATGACGGAGCAGTTCCCTAACAAACGGGCCACGGACGCGCGAAAACATTCCTTCCTCCTTCTTGTCATATGCTTACTCCTTACTTACACACCCGCACACGTGCATGCAATACACTATCACCCATGTTGGAAGACCAATCGAGAGCTGGGAGCTTGTCCCGGTCGCGGCGGTGCCCCGCTCGTGGGAGATACCTGGTTGGGAAGACCACACTAGCCGACGGAAGGGCGGCGCCGGATCTCAGCATCTAGCGGGGAAGATCCCCCGGGGTGACGCGACCGAAGAATCAATAAAATGCAAATAAATCTTAAAAGGAATATCAATGCGATCTAGAAATAAAATTGTAATAAAAAACGCAGAACATCGATAGCAGCGAAAGCGGCTGGGATGTCTGACAAAAATATTCCGAGTACTGACGTTATATTCTGCATTTCGGGCACTCCAGAATATTGGTGTTAAAATGAGCCAGGAAGCATAGGATTGTGGTTTCCTTAATCGATTCATTTTGTATCGATCAATGTGTACGTTATACTTACAAGTTACATTTTAGTGTAAGGCGCTGTGAATAAGTGAACAGTGAAAAAGCGAGACAACTGGAATGTTCAAAAAATATTTCTTGGAGATCGTCATTTTGGCAGGTACATGTAAGAAACGTATTTCTGAAGATGAATAACTATCGCTCATTCATATGCCAAGAAAATATCTTCGCTATTTTAAGTCGTTTTGTTTTGCTACTGAGATTCAAAACGAAAACATACCATGACAGTGCCCATTTTTCTCAAGAGTAATTAAGGAAATTAAAATTGCAAATGAGAAATTAAGAAAAAAACCGCATTTAACTCCATAAAACGTGGAAAACAACAACAAAAACACATTTTTTTGTAAACTTTGAAAATGTCCCATGGGCTGCATGTAAAATAACTCCCGAAATTAATATTTGGGTTTCAAATTCAAGGGTTCGCCACATCATCCACATCGATTGGGGAATATCAATTTTGGAGAAGATACGCTGAAAGGATTGGACGCTAGCTTTATTCAGAGATGAACTGACAGACAGACAATCTGACGTTATTGGATTTTTCCATATCAAGGCACCACAAAACACGGATTTTCTTCTGCTTCTTCTTCTTCTTTCGAGTCGACGACTAAATTCTGTTTTGCAGGTGAGTAGAGAGAGCCAAGGCTCTCTGGTTTCCTAGGGCCAGGTCATCTCGAGTTACACCATTAGGGCAGTCCGGGCAGGAAAGTAGATGCTCCATCGTCTCTTCAGCACCGCAGGAGCACATCACCGAGTCATTCTGGGCCACGAATCCCCATTTTTGCAAGTTGTATTTACATCTACCAACACCCGTACTCGGTCTGTTTAGGGATCTCCATATGGTCCACGGTGTTTGGAGCCCAGAGGCAGGGACTCTTTGGTGGCCTGATAGGCGGCATTCGTCCATCCACAGGTTAAGCCTTTCCTGCTTGGCTGGTTTCTGGAGAGGGGCAGTGGTCTGAAGGTCTTCTTTTGCGGGAACGGAGCCTTCGGTGGACGGGATATTGACCATGCAGAGGGTGGCGTTTGTCGTTATGGCTACACCACGTGTTTAAGGATTCTTTTTCTAAATTTAGCAACTAGATCCATTATCCACTTTATCCCGCAGGATTACATAACTTTCTCTCTACTACGTAAGCGGTAGAGAGGAAGTAGAACACTTTCAGAAACGTTTCCCTTCCCACAAATTTAGGATCTTTACCAGGGGTTTGATGTTTGGGAGAGACCCTCTGAGAAATGGCAGAAGTTAACAATTTGGGGTTTTCACACGCTCTCGTCACTCTTTTTGACGAGCCATCGTATCTCTGTCCCAGGCTTCGTAAGTGAGAAATAAGAATGTGCACAAAACATTCTCTTTCTTCATATTCGCCTCCCTTTTTTTCTTTGTCTCATCGTGTACTTACTCTCTTTATTTTTCTTCTTCTTGCGTCACTTTGTGTATCCTCTTCTTACATTTCTTTCTTCTCTTTCTGATTCTTCTTTTTCTTTTTTCTTTTTGATTGTCTTCATTCTTCTTCCCTTCTAGATCTTCTCCTTTTCCTTTTTTCCCCTCGGTATCTCAGCTATGGAAGCCCCGTCTCGCCCCGCGACGCCCCTCTATGCCCCGCCACGCCACGCCCCGCCACGCCACGCCCCGCCACGCCACGCCACTCCCCACCACGCCCCGCCACGCCCAAACCTCGCCACGCCTGGTCTCGCCCCACCAGTTATTTGTCAATGCTCATTTTCGAGACCAACTGCAATACAATTACAATACAATACAAGGATATCCTTGCAACTTGATGTCATAGTTAGGGAATCGAAGATAGCGGCTTCGGATATAAATCTTGGTAAATTTACATCTCAATTATATTTTCAAAAACGTGTTTTACTCCATGTTTATAAAAAAGTAGTGAGTATTGTTCCGGAATTTGTAAACCTCACTCATTTCTTCAGTTTTAGATAATAAAAACGCCATTGAAACAATATCTTTGGAGTTTTCGATTTGCCATGTAGTGCATATGTAGAACTTTTCGGTTGTAACTTTACTACTGTTCTTTCTTTTGTGCGATGTAATCGCAAGAGTTCAACTAGTTTGTCGTTACTTTTTGACTACCCCTCGCATATTCGAAGTCGTTTGGCAGTTGTTTTGTAAGGCAACCCGCTCGACGTTTATGCGTGTCGATTTCGAGTTGCAGCGCCCCCTGCAATGATCGTGCGACATTCTTAGCTGGAACTTCTGGAAAGGAGGAGGAGGAGGAGGAAGAAGAAGAAGAAGATGATGATGATGATGATGATGATGATGATGAATGTGAAAGAGGAGAAGGAGAAAATGAAAATGGGAATAAAGAAAAGAAGAAGGAGATAAGAAGGAAAAGAGAAGACAAAAACGTGAAGGAGACGAAGAAGGAGAAAGCGAACTAAAGAAGAACCTTTGTCTAATGTGGCATGCTGTGAAATACGAAATGAATCATGTGTGCAGTTTATTCTTGTTTCTCGCCTTAACGGAAACGAGTCACATTTCTGAAAATGTTCGAATCACATTTCTTCAAAAATTCTCTCTTTCTCTAATCATACTATTCTTAACCAACACTACTTGATATTTTTACAACTGGCTTACAATTTACGTAATATTTGAGGAAGTCTGGAACTCACGTTCATCTAAACTTACCTAAAGGGAAAGCAACTTTCCTAAATTTAATGATTACATTCTTTTATAAATAATTGCTGTATTGGGCGGTGGACATTTTATTTTACATAACGAGTTGTAATATCGTTGGGCCTGATCATCTAATTGCAATCGATTACATTTTTTGGGAATGTGTTGCAATGACTTACCTGAGAACACACTATACATCTAAATTCCATGGTACCAGCTAAGATGCTACTAAGGTAATATTTAAAAGGGTAATAAGGTAATAGGGTAATATTGACAAAAATTAACGGCATGATCGGGACAACTAAGAGCACTATCTTCGGAAATATGCTGTATATATCTGACACTCAAAATCAACTCATATGGAAGTGAACCTGAAGTAAAAAAGATAAAATGCGATTTAATGTGCTGAAATGAAGTTTTTGAGATTGGTGACTGGACAAAAATATGAAGATAAGAAAAGGAAAAGCAAAATCCAATATCATTTCCATGAACACATTGATGCAAGACATCCAAACAATGTATAATGATAAGTTTTTAGAAATCAATATTTTGGAAAAGAAGGTCCACTCGTGAACCAAATGAAAATCGTTTGCGGGTAGGAGAAGAGGGCACCTCATCTCCTGCAGACGCCGCCAACGGCCACCAGCTGCGCTGTTTTCTCGGGTGACTCCAGTGAGCTCTAGTGTAAACTGGAGACAACACTGTGAACTTCTATTTTGTCCTAGTAATCTCTTACCCAAATGGCAGGAATTAGCGTCTCATTCCAATTTTAAACATTTATTCTGTTTTATGTTCACTAAAACTTAATAAAAAGTTGAAAGTAACCAATATTTAATACTTGAATTTGAAACTTACCTACAATACTTTAACAAAATCCAGTCTTTCGTTTTTCGGAGACCTAACATTCACGTAGGGGAGTGTTCTTCGTTTGCGTATCTTCAATAATTTCGTTAGATCAACTCTTCGCAAATAATAGTCACCAGAAACCTAAAAAATATTATTAAAGTAGTGGCTACCAAATAATATCTTATCTAATAAAATTCTCATCCAGTTTACAGTTCGTTGAAGTTCTTTACAATCGAAAGCTACGCAGTACTTTGGCAGTTTCGTTCACAGAGATGATTGTAAGTATCAGTAACAACTCACAAGGCTCATTTAACTCCGTAAGGAAGTCTTTATGTAGATCGCAGCCAACCTAATGAAAACGATCGTCACTTTCTTCAGCACTTCAAACATTGCAGCTGTGCGTCCAGTTATAATGTAGGGCGACGCCGCCAAGCCACGTGGCCCACGGGATCTTCTGACCAGCGCACACGACAGCTCCCCTGCACCGTGGCATGCGTTATACCGCCTTACAAGAGTACTTCAAAACTCTTTCCAATGTGTTTCTGCTTTACTATTTTTGTTACGTTATAGCTTGTTATTGGCTTCGATACGGCGCTCGACGTACACTGCATAACTTACCTGGATCGAAAGAATCGTGGTTACGAGGGAAATATGAAATCAGTTGAATTGTGCTGTACGTTCTCTTATGGAGAGAATTATGAGAGGGAATTATGGAAGGGAAATGTAAAAAGACAAACCGAGTCAATCTAGTTAATTAGTAAGTATACGTGGATAAAAAAATTATGTATGTGCCAAGGGCGTGAAGGGATTCTAATGATATCGGGAAAGGCCGTGCCAAAGGCCCTCAGGGATTTTGTTGCCATTAAATAAATATACAAATGATCGTCTTTATTGCTCGCGAGGCTCAAGCCATTTAGCCTATTCTTCCTCCTGACCTTTTTCAAAAAAATAATACAATAGTTAATAAAAAGACGCTCATTCAAAGAGAAATACGTACGCAATTTGGATGAGGGGTGTTTTCACCTTGAGGACAGGAATGTATGCGAGGGAGGAAGGAGTAGATAGAAAAGGAAATACCTCACAGTATTTGTGAGATTAAATTTATTTATTTATTTCAAGTTACGAATGTATTAAAGTTAATCAAAAATATATTAGATTGAACACTACGAGATTTTTTTCAAATTTAAAGTCATTATATTTTCTGACTCAGCAAGTTAGGTACAGAAAGAATTGGAAGGATCTTGAATAAGTCAGTGAAAGTTTAATAAGTATTACAACATATTTCCCACAGAGGTTTTGAAGGAGTTAAGACTGCGTATGTATTATTGAATTACCCCCCCAAAAAACTAGAAAGGGAAGAAATATCGTCAACATACGAGCGAAAACACATCGAGTCAAGAGTTCAAGCCCTGAGAAAAATGGAAAACATTGGAAAATATTGTATTTCGTAATGATAATACTTGTTTTCGTAATGATAATACTTGAATTTCATAGTAATAATAATAATAATAACAATAATGTTAACAATATTAATATGATAATGCATTATAAAACTTCGATCATTAGCCATATAACACTTCGGTTATTCGATCATTAGAACCCCTTTAACGTCCTTGGTTCATAAATAACTATACTTCTCCTAGAAAATTTAACGCGCAATGGACGTCAATAACTTGTTACAAAGAGATAGCATATTCTCTAGCAGCAAAACTTGCAAGTTTAGCAGTAGTTTCTGACTATTCGTGTGATTTGCCTATCCAAGTCTAATCGACCCATTCATCATAAATATGTCAAATAAATTAAAATCAAACAAATGCAAGAAGTATCAAACAAAATATTGTATTTCTTTAAAAAAATTCAGGGAAGTGAATTTGAAAACACCCATTTATAACTGAAGATCTTAACCGGCTATAAAAACACTTCTAAATTGTGCGCAGACTTAGTGAACGTGACAGGTTTCGTAGATCCATTCACAATGCGAAAGTTATGGTGGCAGAAGCGTGAATATGTGAGATGGATCTGCTTCGAACCTCGTAGAGAGCAGTATCAAACTGCTCCATCGGAGAAAAGAGAAAACAATAATCAACGTAGTAAACTATTACCGAAATTCCTCTTAGAAAAAGTAAAAGTCCTTTCTCCCAATAACTCAATCGAAATGTTATTCATGTAACTTGATGTTGTTCTAAAAGGTCACGATCTGGTTATTACTTGTAATTTCAAATGAAATAACAGTAGTTTTAAGAAGAAAAATTGCATGTCTACAAAAGCACATTACAAGCGTAATAGGTGGGGTCCTCTTCTGACGGGTAACGACCCTCCAGTCCTTTCCCAAACACGTGCGTGTGCTGAGTACTTAATTTATTTCTATCTGTTGTGGAAAGAAAGTGAAACGACTTTTCCTTCCGGAAACGCGACTGACACTATTGTTCTGGACGGAACTTGGCTATACACATTCAATGCACGTAAGAAATTATCCCATAATTTGTTCAGGGATCAGCAAAGTTTTGTTTGACTAAAAAAATTGTTGAAGCAATGGGTCTGAAAATGCATAAGTTACTTTTTTCATTCCCTCGCTAAAGCCGGTTTCAGACCATTTGATTCACTTTTAGCCCAAGACCCAAATTACTTATTTATTACAACTATTTTTTTCTTGAAAACTGTTGCTTCTATTTGTGAAGCTTGGTGAAAGGGTGTATTTCTCAGAAGCCAAACAAGATACTATCTCAGTATATGTTCTGTTGATAAGCAAGAAACCGAGCAGGTAAATCCGTTTGACATGAAAATAATTCCTCCAAAGTTAGAATACTTCCCAAAGTAATAATTTTATTAC
This sequence comes from Gryllus longicercus, assembly GCA_038098605.1. NCBI lineage: Eukaryota > Metazoa > Arthropoda > Insecta > Orthoptera > Gryllidae > Gryllus > Gryllus longicercus. Next base: position 5,375,270 of record JAZDUA010000005.1, read on the forward strand.
AATAATTAAAAATAGAAAATTTTGGTGAAATAACAAATATCCAAGTAAACTAATAATAATTGTTTATTGTTTTGGATTGAAATGTTTGTTTGCTTGTCCGACACTTTTCATTATCCTGTAAGATCACATCTCAGACGCTTCGATTCTCAATATTAGCAGTGCAAAGGTACTAGACGTTTTTTTTTCTCTATTTTAGTAATTCGATTTAGTTTGTACACTTTCTTTTCAGATATATGTGTCAGCTGTCAGCTTCTTAACCTTGCCCAATTCTGCGAAGTGTTATTTGAGTGGAGTTGCCACCTCCTTGTGTAGCACCTTGTGAACGCAGATAAGAGCTCATTATTGTCTAGTAGTGTGTTTGATAAGTCTACTCTCATGAAGTTGTTAATTAATAATTATTAATTGATTATAATTATAAAACAATTCTATCGTTCAAGTCTTGTCCACTCTCACCACAGTGAAAATTATAAAATTTATCTCAGGCATTTATAAGTATAAATGGAAAAACATCTGTGGTGGTTTTCTCTCCAAATATGTTTATAAACAGAAAATGGTCTTTGTTATGAAGGTTAAAAATAAATTGAAATTCAGACTGCCTTATATCTCAATTTCTGAATGCTCCTTTGATTTTAAGGCAGACATACAACAAAATGAAATTTGTTAAATCTGAATGACAATTTTTATTAAAATTGTTATCACATTTTACAGATTGCACAGATCAATGTTTCAAAGGACTTTACCCTTCGCCATCACGATGTCTTGTTGAGCTTAATTATTATTAAGAATATTAATTTTGACTTAAAATATTTGGAAGACAATAAGCAAACAGTAGGTGAATGCATGATGAATATGATGAATGTACAATGAATAATTCACTCATAGTTTATGTCGAAGTTTCATATTTATAGTTATGTACAAGTTGACGTTGTGACCCAGGAGGCGGGAACCTGAATTCTTAAAATCAAAGGTCTTACTCGTAATCTTCCTAGAAATTAAGAAAACGATCTTGTTCATTTCAAAGCTTATGACGAAGCATTCTTTAGGATTGGTAGTGCATTAATTACATCATCCTCTTCTAGCTCGGTTGGGGACCTTTAGGAAGTGTAGCTGGATTTTTGATTGGTTAATGCTTCCGGGCGGGTCATCTGCTAAGGTGATTAGTCCCGTGCATGTGTTTTCATGGAGAGGTGGCGGTGATCTTCCCCCGCTGGATCGTGAGATCCGGCGCCAACCTACCGTGGAGTAACGGGGTTCTTCCCAACCAGGTATCACTCACCAGCGGGGCACCGCCCCAGCCAGGACGAGCTCTAAGCTCTCGACCGGTCTCCCGGCATGTGCGGTAGTGAAGTGCATGTTAGTGTAAGTAAGGGATAGCATAGGCCAAGGAATGGGAAGGAAAGATCGCGCGAGGTCCATGGCGAGAAGATAAGAATTCTCAACCAGACAGCAGCTGAATTCGACCTATCTAGTGTCGAAAATCCTGCCAGCGTCGGGATTCGAAGGTAGGATCTCCGGGTCAGAGGCATCATCTCCATCAGTGACATCAGCTGAGCCCTGTTGGCGAAGTGTAGCTGTAGGTTACGCTCTCGCCGCCGGACGTGGCCCCGCGTGGGGGCTTGTGCAGCCCTCGTCTCTTGCGCTTCCGTAATGAAGGGGGGGGGGGGGGCGGCCGCGAGGACCGTCGTGCTTTCCATCTGCGCCAACGACCGAGGAAGGCTGCAGGACTGCCACCTTCATTCCCTTGCCGCGCACCCATGTGCAGTGAGCTCTAGTGGAGACTGGAGACAACAAAGCTGAGAAATCTTGACGGTCCGCCATGATGGTGAACGTATTTTCTGTCCTCGTAGAAATTAGCGCCTTATAGAAATTTAAAACATTTATTCTCGTTTATGTTAGATAGTTAAATGCCTTATTTTACGTGGCGGGTCTCGGGCCGTCAGGCCCACTCCTCCGTCTGAAGACGCAAATTTTGCTACGTTCCTTTTAGCATCTACCGGAGGAAGAAGCTATTACTCGGGCGACAAAACAGACGATTTTCAATTAACTCAGAGGCTTTTTTAGGCTTGAGGGTATTTTTCATGAAATAAATATGCGACATGGGACAGCCGGTCTTACTTCTCCTCCGCAGAAAGGCGTACGAAGGATTTTTTGCCCCTAAGAATCCAGGGCTTCGGTGGGGTTTGAACCTGCAAACTTACAACAGCCCGATACGCTATTATACCACCGAATCCCTTTGCGAAACCTGAATAATAAGGTGGAAAGAAACCAATATTTAATACTTAGAAATTGCAATTTATATACAACACTTCAGAAGAATTTAATCTTTCATTCCTTAATGACTTTTGTTAACATTCACGCAGGGAATATTCTTCGTTTGAGTATTTTAAATAATTTTTTTAATTCAACAAATAGCAAATATTAGTCGTGAAAAAGGAAACTTAAAAAAATATTATTAAAGTTATGGCTATCAAATAATATATAGTACTGTATTCTCAACAACTTTACTGCACAATATTTACATGCCTGTGGAAATTAATCCCATTTCCATTGTGTTGGCGTACTTTTCAACCAAATGCTACGCAATACTTTCGCATTTTTGTCGAAAGAGATTATTTTAAGCATCAGTAACAACACACAAGACACATTTAACTCCTTAAGAAAGTATGTTGGTAGACGTTTACCGCTGCCAACCTAACGAAAAAGGATCGTCACGATTTTCAGCGCTCCAAAGTTTTGCAGTTGGGCATCCAGTTATAATTTGAAATCACTGTCCACGTGGCACCCGCTGCACTGGCTGACAGAGCTCCTTCAAAGGCGTCTGCGCCCAAAACGTGAGTTTTAAGAGCAGGCGCTGTGAAGAGAAATAAAAATTACTTTGGTTTAATACCCGGATAGTGGAAAAATATCCACTGCCCAGCAACTTTGTGGGCTTTATTGCTGCCTGTTTTTACTTTCTCGCCCTTACTATTGCCTCAAAAACTGCTTCAGTTTTTTTTAAAATTATTTCTTCCACGGAAAAATCAGCGACATTTGAAAGAATTGCTTGTTTTTTTTACTCTCTGAATGTTAGAAAACTGCGTGTTGGAAATAATGGGTGAGACATGTTTAAGCGTCGTCCCAAGTGAGTACGGCGGTGCGACTGCAGAGTGTACTGATAAAGCGCACTGCAGTTGAATTCAATGGGCCTGTGTTCGAGTCTCGAAGCGGAAAAAATGTTTGCTTATTGGAACCATTTTTGCAGGTTCATGTAGTAGTACAATATTGTGGATTCGTTATAAATAATGTGAGAAAATATGTCATGTTGGAAGTTGAGACACATCTTAACATTTTGAGCAGCAAGGATGCACATCATTGAAATTGATGTTTTAAAAATACTAAATGAAAACATTTGAAAAGTTTTTATTTTTTGTAATAATGTTATGTTTATTGTATTTTTCACTTCATTACTTAAATATTTTATAACATTACCTACAAACTAGTAAATATATATTATAAACATAAAAAGTCATCATTTACTTTTTGGAAAAAATAATTGTGAAATTTGAACAATTGTTAACATTTATTATAGAGGGAGTTGACTCTTGATTTGAGTCAATTTCATTTAAGATAGTATTACTTGTAGAACAAGATCCTTCTTGTTTACGAGTATTTTGAATGATAGCTGTATTATGTTCTACTGATTGCCGTAGAGTGCTTACGGTAGCCATTTTGTTTGATATAGACTCATCCTCATAACCCATCTCGATCAGATTTTTTGTCCAGTTTCCCTGATCCATTGAGAAAATGCTGAGATACCCCTTGTTTTGCTTATGGTAGTAAATGTAGCTTCAGTATGCGCACGTTTTGTTGAATTCTCATTTTGCTTGTACTGATAAGAGTGAAGGTAGTGGCGAGTTACTATTTTGTTAGCAATGCAGAAAAATCATACTTGCAATTCGTTTACTGGTGCAAATAAGTTTTCTACGAACTAACGAAAATATCATTTTTTTCAAATATTGCTTATTTCGCGCTTTTTTAAATTTATTTAAATTTATTTATTTTAAAGTTTTACTTATCTTTCAACTACTTATAGTTAAAATGATGGCAAGGGATTTTGGAACTCAAGAAAACGTGCGCAGATGATCTTTTCCTCCATTCGTCACATACAGTTTTTACTGTTTTCTTGACTAGGTAAATCGAAATCTAAAGCCTTCCTAACAATCACCAACTCGCATACTGTTTCGTGGTTCACTTGTAACTTGACAGTTGCAACCTGCCACGACTGAGCGCGTACACCCTCTGTGGTACATAATGATTGTGAAGATGAATATTATTCTCGCAACCCTTGTGGATTCGTCATCATTACTGAATCCGGTAACGTGCAGAAATGTATATACTGGTCCTAGAGCAAATAATGTCTTCCCAAACAGTGCTGTGGGTCGTGGCTAGCTCTTGGTACACCGTGCTTGCTTTTCACTACGCGGCCCCGAGTTCGATACTATAGTTCGGTGGGGCCAATACTATAGTGTGCGATTCCTTTTCCTTCTTTATATACTTGCAATATCCTAGTGTATGTTGCTGTGTGACAATGAGAAAATCCACTTCTCAGGCTGACAGACTGGAATTCGGCGTGGGGATGTCTACGTGCTAACCACTCGTGCCCCCTTAACCGGCCGCGGGGCAGGGACGTCGCCGGTTGTTGCGGCGGGCCTTCCGAAAAGCGCCCCGCGAGGGAGGGGGGCGAAGATCCGATCTCTCGCTCACGAGGAGCGGCCGCGCAGCCTGTCATTAGGAGCGGTCGCGGGGCGCGGCCGCGGGAGAGGGCGCCGCCCTGGCGGCGAAGGCCGCAATTTCTTCGTGAGACGACTGGTGGCGCCGCGCCGCGTCGGGCAGGGAAAGGTAATGGCCGGCCGCGGGGGCAGAGCGGGGATTTAATTAGGCCGTAAAAGGGAATTGGAGAGAGGGCGGCTGATAGCAGGGCGGTCGGAGAGCGGAAGCGCCGACCGTCAGTACAGAAATGGAGGACAAGAAGAGGAGGAAGTAAATGGAAAAATGTGTCACGGAATTGGAAAATATGACAACATTTTATGAATGTTCATTTTTAAAGATAACCCTGGTTGGGCAATTTTTTTTAAATTTAATACTTATATGCTCCGCCAAAATACTTCGTTATTAATTATTTTAATACATATTCAAAAAACATTAGGTTTTGTTTGCTAAATACATACATGTTAAAAATTGTTTAAATACTGAAAATACAGCAAAGGCAATTGTATTACATACTTTTTATTGCAACAAGAAATTAGTTATTGACATTTGACAGTAATTGACAATTTATATACAGTAAATTTCCTAACAATAAAATAAAATATATGTATTCTCAATGTATTTACATTAAAAAAGCAACGAAAGGGAACAAGCATATCTGGGTTAATAGTTTCACGAAGTTTGGAATGAAACCGAAAATAAGTTCCACAAATTTTATTTTTATGAAAGTATTTTAGGTATATATTTTTTAAATACACCGTTTTTATGTATTTAAATATATCACCAAAATACATGTGCAAAAAACCGAAAAATACAGTTTTTAAATTCAAATTGTATTTAAAGTACGTATTTCAAATACAAGTATTTAATGTTGAAATGAAATATTTAAATATTTCATGTATGCTCGAAACCAAAGTATATTCCGTTAGTTTAATAAGAACATTAAGAAAGGAAACATAAAGAAGATGGACTCCATTACATCTCTAATAAATTATTACTAACATAATGTTTTTAGTTCATTACAAAATAAAATCGTTGCTTATGTTGCCTACAAGAACGAAATATGAAATGGGTGACGTAGCTATAAAGAATATTAGTGATTTCTGAATCAACTGAAGCAACTACTAAGGTCATTAGTCCCGTATGTGTAGTGCTGGTGTTTGCTCGGTCGGTGGCGGTGGTCTTCCCCCCCCCCCACTGTATGGCGAGATCCAGCGCCGCCTACAGTCGGCTAGCGCGGTTTTCCCTGACCAGGTATCTCCCACCAGCGCGGCACCGCCCCAGCCGGGGCAAGCTCTAAGCTCCCGACTGGTCTTCCGGCATGTGTGGTAGTGTAAGACACTGTAAGTGTGTGTAAGGGGTGACGATAGGACAAGGAAGAGTAAGGAAAGATCGTGCGCGGTCCGTGGTTCGTTGTTAGGGTACTGCTCCGGCATGCCCTTGGTTCACTACGGAAAACGTCTGATCAGAGCTAAAATTCTTCTCCGGATAGTGACGGAAGTCCACCTAGCTATGTAGCCAGAGTCGAAAATCCTTCCACAGGCGAGACTCGAACCCTAGGACTTCTCGGTCAGAGGCCGATTCGTGGCCCATTTGATCCGATATTCGCGTGGCATTGATCGGAGAAACAACGGAAAACTACCGATCAGAGACAGACACAAGAACATGATATATAATTATGATTACAAGATGTATACATCTTACAAACGAAACGAAACGTAGATAGTTAAATCAACGTCATTTTGGCAACACAACTCGACATAGAGTGGCTGCGGCTGTCCATCCCGTGCGAAGTCCGACTGTTATCATTATTGTATATTATGTTATTTTTTGTAAATGTATATTATAGAGTTGTTGTCTTCATGTTTTTACACCAGTTCCATAGGATGGAATAAAAATATTCCGAAACGTCCAATATTATTCAAAACCAATGTTTTGATATTTCTAACTCATTCCGACAAAATCCTATGAACGACATTTCCTAATTCTGCATCGTGGTGGTGAATTCTAGAATGGTTAACCTTCGAATTGGTTTAGGTGAAGTTTTCGGTCACGTGAAAACGTTCCTCACATTTCGAAAATTCAGATTTAACCGTGAAAATCGGACCTATACCACCTTTATAAGTGCATTTTACTCTATTCTTGTAAGAAATTTAAAGTAAAATTTTAGAGCCATTTTTGAGAAAATTTTGAAACTGTTCCAAAGGCTTCATGTAAAGTGCGCTCAAAAACTAATGAATGATTTTCAAAATTGCAGAGCGTCGACTCAAGCCCAATGAACCGGGGTTTCTTCTATTTGGAAAAAATCTTATACATGTTTTAGGTGCTAGTGTTGTTCACATACACCAGAACGACGGACAGACGGGTGTTTTGGAAAAACCAATACTTTTTCGCTCTCGGGGGACACCAAAACGTGTATTTTCGTTGAAATCGCGAAATTAATTTTCCGCAGCATTACATAACTTTCCCTATACGACGTATATTACTTCGTATATACGTACATATACGGGAAAGTAAAAGCAGTAATTTTATTGGACTAAAATATATATGGTCAAATATAGCATGTATGTGGAGGCAGCATGTATATGTGTGCGTTTGAGTCCTCCGCCAAAGCTTCGATGCTCGAATGCGCGAACTTTTGCTCTGCGCTCTAGAGGACTTCCTCGATGCTCCTAAATAGATTTCTCTATAACACATTAACAAATCTGATAAACATTTCACTTCCGCTGGAGCGTTACATTTTTGTAAACACAAATTCTCAAAATCGTTCGACAGCTTACAAACTTTCTCACAATATACCTACAGAAATTGGGAGCTTAGTTCATGTACTAGTTGCAATGAAAAGAAAAAAAATTAATACAGAGCTCGCAACCAAACTCGCGGAGGAAGTGTGTTATTATAACGGGGAAATTGAATTTTGAAAGCAGTGAAGGGAAACGGCAATTAGAGGCGAGAGGACATCGTCAGATATTTTCTCAGAGATCGACCTGGAGATCGTGATCTCTTTCACTTCCAGTTCGCATGTAAAAGTTTTTTATAAAGACTTTGGAAAACGTGTAAGTAAACCATGACTGTACAACCATGAATTTATTTTCATTATGTATAAAGCACTTTATGAAAGAAATATTAGATACCATGTATGGAACATTTTGTTTTCAGGGGAGTGTTGGGAAAGTATACTAACAAAGAATTGTCTTCAGATATGTGTAAAAGTTTTATAATTCCTAACTTTCGGAATAATGAAAAATATTTTGTAGATTTCTTACTTAAATTGACTTTTTCAATTTAAGTTTGAGAATATCCTTTTATCCCTGAAAGAGAGAGCACTATTACATTCCTTTGTCATCCAGTTACAATCTCCAAAATTGCATGTTATAACATAATTGAAACTACGGCAATTTTGAGCTCCAGGAAATAAGTGATTAAAACCGTTATATGAAAGCAGAGAAAATCATCTACTTGTGATGCAAAATGCATCTTAAAGGAAATCTCATAAGTAAAAGGCATCTCATAAGTAAAAGAAAAGCTAAAAGTAAGTAAATTGGAATTCACGTGCATTGAGCGCAATACATTACCTATATCAGGTTGCAATTCTTACTATAAAAATACATGAAATTTTCAATTCAATGTCTGTTCATCATAAAAATTGTAAGCGAATTCGTTGCATCCCCAGGGGATACTTCTCCTTTCAAAGAGGTCCGTGTCAAAGACCGAAACCGCGGGACTCAAAATCCTTACGTGGCCGAAGTGATATTACAGGATTTACTGAGAAGGGAATGGCCAATCGTGTCGTGATGAAACTTGTATCAAATTGTTTGTTGATAGTATGTTACCTATGTGCGAAGCTACTAAAACAAGCTGGAAGTTCCTGAAATAAAAAAACAACTAAATCAATTTGCCAGGTAAATTTCGTGATTGGAAATTCTGTTTGTACCGCTCTTCTCTGTCATCACACGGGGAGACTTCAGTTGCACAGCGAGCAGCAGGCCCGGCGGATAATGTGGGTAAGGTGGGTGGCTATACTCACACGAAACTTTCCGAGTGAATAAAATACCCACTCGGAATTTGGAGTGAGAGAAATGTTCCTTAAATATCAAATTTCAGAAATGAACGAAGTTTTTCAGTATTGCGTCGACTCAAAACGTATATGCGATCAACTATGTTGGAAGATTGGCGAAACAGTATTGCCATTTTACACGTTTTTAGAGACATGACCGACAAAATTGATTTGCATAAATTAAATGAGTTTATATAAAAAAACTCAAAGCGCAGCGTTGTTTTTGCATTCCAAAAGTGAACCGCTGAAGTTTCACGAAATGAATGTGATGACAATTTTATGATAAACCTGACAATTTGAACAAATTTTCTTCATAAGTATTTTTCCCTTCATATCCATTTCGATGGGGGATGGAGGGGGCAAAGGGGTCATTTTGGTCACAGTTTCGTCGACCCTTGGTGTTGACGGGTGACCTTATTCTCGACGAGCTTCTTTCCCCTCCGTGAACAACTTGTGACCCTCGAAACCCCTCGAGGAGCTCATGGGAGCATCCCCATAGGCCTGCTTGATCATGGTGGTGGTTTTCGTAGCGGTTTTCTCAGGTTTGTAGCAAATCGTCGCGTTGTAGCGTGGCTTGAGATTTCGTTCCATGCTGAGTGTGACACGTCTTAACAGTGGTTCACAGGAATCGGTGTGCTCACTCTCCAAAGGCGCGCATGCTACTGAGGAGGGTCGCGTTCTGTTCGTGAGGGAGTCCGCCACCAGTCCGCCCAACCAGTCCGTTTCCACTCTGTGGGTTTGTATGGCCAACAAACAATCAGCCCAATCTTTTTTTGAACTCCTTCTATGAACCCGGGAATGTTTTTTTTCTTTTTCTTAAAACTAGCCTTCAATTTTGGATGCAGATTTGTTGCCATGCAGTGAAGAGAAATTGTATTTTCTAAGTGGGCGCAGCTAGCTTTGGATTAAAGCTAGCAGTGTCCACAATTTTTAGAAATTCAAAATAGCCTAAAATTCGGCAACAGAGCATTTGATTACCCTCAAATTAGCTTTTAATTTTAGATATGGTTTGCCAGCACTTTGGTACTAAATTGAAGCGGAATGTCCTGTAATAGGATACTCTCGAAAATGTTGTTCAAGTACTCAGTACTGTATCGATAGTGGGCTTTTGGAGCATATGTCAAAGCGATTGTAGATGTAAGATGATTAGTGCTAATTATTTTCTATACGTGTCAATTCAGCTTCGTTATGTTAAGACAGTTATACTTTTCTGTATACATGCGTTTATACGGGATAACATACGTAGTACAGGGAACGTTATGTAATGCTGAGGATTTTCTACAGAAATACATTTTGGGGTCCACTGATACCGAAAAGTGTAGTTTTTTTTCAAATCGTCCCTCCGTCCGTCTGCCGTTCCGTCTAATCCGTCCGTCTGAGATATGTGAATAACGCTAACACGTAAACCATGCAGAGGATTTTTTCCAAATTGATGAAACCCCTATCCATTTGGACTCAGTCGAATTGAAATTCGCAATTCTGTAAATCATTTATTAGTTTTTGGGGGTACTTTACACGAAACCCTTGATACATTTTCAAAATTTTCTCAAAAATTACTCCACATTTTTTTCTTTAAATTCTAAGAATATAGTAAAATACAGATTTAAAGGTCGCATAGGTCCGATTTCCAGGTTAACTCTGAAGTTCGAAAATTCCTAAAGATCGATTGTTTTAGGGGTTTTCTTATAAATAGAAAATTAAAAACAGAGATATTTCTTTAAATTGAAATTTGTTGTCCATAATTTAATAATTTGTTTTTTCATTAAGATCATTTTAATTTTTTTGAAAATTTGAGTAGTTTTCCCGCAATGCAATCTGTGCAATTTTAAAAAATGACAAAAACAAGTGTTTCTCAAAAACGAATCCAAATTTTTTCTTTAAACTTTTCGTTGGAGTTGTGATAAATGCACTGTATAAGACGGCACAACGTCACATTTTTCTATTCTTTTCTTTTTTTAATTGCAAAAATTTAATGTTTTTGGTCTCGCATGTTGTTAATATTTACACTAGCGGCAATTTTTCACATTATTATATTTACGAGTACATGTGCTTTAAGTAATGTCATATAAAGCTTCGCGAAAACTCAACCTTTTTCTGTGAAATCTAGCTCACAATTTCTCATTATCGTAAACGCTGAAAAGCCATTTTCGTAATACCGGCTCCAAATTTAGTCTTCAAACTTTTCGAACGGATACTGCTAATTATATTCTTTAATATGACGTAATGTTCATATCGGGGTATTTTTTTTTTTTTTCAAAAATTACACAAATATAATTTATTTGAAAGATCTCTCACGACGTAAATATGCACATTTCCAGCAATGTGTAAACACTATTGTATTTGTAAGTTAAAGTGTTCCAAATGACTTCAAACGAAATTTTTCGAAAAATGAATAATTTTCTGAGAAAAAGTTCTTGAAATTTCGAATTTACTGCAGCGCTTAAGCGCCATTTTTTAAATACAGTTCCGAATTTTTGAAGAAAAATGCCATTTAGGACAATGTTATACTGATCTTTTATATTCTTAAAATAATGTTTCCGTTCTAATATTAGCAAACCGAAAACTTAAGAAAATTTCAAAATAATGTACTTTGAGCGGCGATAGGTGGCAGCAGGTAAGACCATGAGGCAAGTTCGAATAACTAGCCGAGATCAAAGGAAATAGAAAACTAATACGAGAAAGTCTGTGCCATTCTGTAACACCTCTAGTTTTATTTGCTTCAGAGTATACATTTTTTGACACCCTCAGAATTTTGCCTTGGACTCCCAATCGATTCCGTGTTCATCACTGCCCCCCTTCAAGATCTTATTGACCCCATAATTGATTGATTGTTTGTGATTTCGGGCACGTCAAATGCTAAAATGATTAGTCCCGTAACTGATGTGCATGTTTCTCTCTCCGGAAGGTAGTGATCTTCACCCACTAGATGATCAGAGTCGGTGCCGACCTATCGTCGGGTAGTGCGGTTTCCCCTACCAGGTATCTCTCACCAGCGGGGTACTGCCTCAGCCGGGACAAACACAAAGTAATGTAATGCATGTTAGAGTAAGTGTGTGTGTCTAATGGGTGAGGATAGGACAAAGAAGAGGAAGGTGAGATCGAGCGCGGTCCGTGGCCCGGTTGTTATGGTACTTCCCGGGCATTCGTCTGGTCTTGGCCGGAGAAACCACGGAGAACTACTGATCTGAGCTATAATTCTTGTGCAGATAGCGACTGAACTCGACCTAGCTATCTAGCCAGTGTCGAAAATCCTGTCACCGTCGGGACTGGAACCCTAGGACTTCCGGGTCAGTGGCCTTCTAGTGCCATCAGTTAATGTCATGAGCCACATCTCTCGGTCATCATCGACCCCCAGGTGGTCGGTAGCGACCCCGTTGCAATCACCTGCTCTAAACCCCAAACGCTATAATCAAGTTGTTTCCAGAGGCGCGCGTGGTGTTACTTTCCGTTAGCCCGCGCCGGCGCGGCTCTTCGCCGCCCTTCCCTATGCGGGGGGAGCGGGCGGGGCGGGGCGGGGCGGGGCGGGGGGATGGGGAGGGGCGTGGCGGGGCGGGGCGGGCGGAGGAGCCGTGGCCGCCTTTCGCCAGGAGTCACGGGCGGGCGCAGGGGGCGGGGTGGGGTGGGACAGACCGGGCCGGGGCGTGGTGAGGCGGGTTAGGGCGCGGCGGGGCGGGGAGATCGGAGTCTGGGGACGTGTAATTTTTTAAAGAAACGTTCTTTAAAAAATTACAAAATTCTTAATAGATTTGATGGCATGCTGATAGAAGTTTATAAAGCAGAATATTGTGAATATAATTATGAAATTACAGCAATTTGGTCATTGAAAATGAAGGCTGACTTCGATTAATACACTCCGCAGATCATCAACCATCTTGTGTTCTTCTTAATGGATCATTATGTAAACACCTTTCTGATTCTTTGACAATTGCATGTGGAACCCCGCAGGGATCGATTTTAGGTCATATATTCTTCCTACTGTATCTAAACGATATCCCCTCACGATTAGAAACGGAAGACGTTCTCTTTGCGGATGATACGAATATTTTTTGCAATAAAGAAATCGTTAATAGTACAATAGCAGATATTTCAAATTGGTTTCGTAATAACAAATTAATAGTTAATGAAAATAAAACTATTTCAATGCAGTTTTCCATTTCAAATAAATAGCTCTGCGCTTTACTGGGTGTGCCATTGACTGATGTTAAGGTAACAACAACGTCCATTTAAGTGAATTTAACACTAAATTAAGTTCTTTATGCTACGCTTTCAGAAATTCTTTCAAATTCAGTCAGCCTACACACTGCTCATTGTGTATATTTCGCGAATGTTCATTCCCGCCTGAGATATAGCATAATATTCTGAGGAAATACATCTTATAGTTCCCAGACTTTTAGATTACAGAAACGAATTGTACGAATAATAACTAAATCACATCCACATGATTCTTGTAAGCCTCTCTTTATTCATCTACGTATTTTACCATTACCTTGTCTCTTCATATATGAATCAGTGTTTTTTGTCAAAAATGACTTACTTAAGGACGGGAATATATTTTCAGCAAACGGCGTTGTCTATAACTACAACACTCGACGTAGCAATCATATTCATCAAGTGACAGTATCAACAGCTCACTACAAATAATTCACATATAATACATGTACATTATTTTAAAACATCTTGCCAGATGACATTGAACGATTAAATTCGATTCAAAAGTTTAAGTCCCCAAGTAAAATCTTTTCCGCTGCACAACTGTTTCTATACAATTAGAGACTGTACTGAGCATCCAAAAAGAAAGTAATATTAATTTTAACCATGACATTTAATGTATTTTATACCAGTTGGATTGTATAATTGTAAAGATTCTGTAACAAGTATTGTACTTCAGCTTCTGGGCCAATGACCCCCGTCTCCATCAGGTTTTTATCCAGTTTTCCTGATCCTCGAGCAAATGCTGAGATGGCCCCTTGTTTTGCGTCTGAACATAAATGTAACTTCAAATTAACCTCTCCCCATAGCACTTTACACACAATTTTTAACTGTTTTTGACGTAAATAAATAAATAAATAAATAAATAAGTAAAATATTTTCTTCCTTTTATCTTTTTAATTTGAATTTTCTTCATTTTTAAATAAAATATCAAAATCATTAAAAATTCTGGACAATTAGCAGACCTTTAAAAAGCTTATATTCGTTAAAACACTACTTTATGTTCTTCCGCGCGCGATGAAAGACTGCTTTCCTTTGCAAGTTTTATACATTCGCCGATCAAAAGTTTATTGTTAAGGTTATATGTGTGTGTGTGTGTGTGTGTGTGTGTGGCAATATCCTTACAAAAAGTGTAATTTTTCAACCAAATCCTCAGACAGTATACCCCTAGTTTGCGAATGTATAAATTATATGTATAAATGCATGTTGGTATATATAACAGCAGTGAACTCCCACACAGTGTGACTAATCTCCATGAAAGTTGGCACATCTACGTGATTTTTCACCCAGAAGGTTTATGTGCTGATAATTTTGTTATAACTTCATTAGATGGGCTGCATAACAAAATTGTTTAATTTTAATTCAGTTTCCATTCAAACTCAGCTCCACCTGGCCTTCATTGTTGTTGAGCGTTGCCGTGTGACGTAGTGCGAGGCACAGAGTGGCTGAGAAAGACAGAGGTGAAGGCAGAGTGAGGCAGAGACAGAGAGAGAGACAGGGTGAGAGAGATGGTAAGAAAAAGGGAGAGAGAGATGAAAAAGAGAACCACGTCTACCGGGTTCCGTTAGTATATTTATATAATTTTATATTTGAAAGTGTTTGTACATAAATGTTTATTACAGTCAGTTATTGTTGAGAAATTTGTATGAGTATCAATTAATATTTTATTAAATTGACACAGACAATATACTATTGCAATAAAAAAATAATAAACTTTTTATATTACTATACACTAACATAGTGAACTAGAATGTCTTGAGTTCTTGATTGTATTTATTTCATTCCAGAAACTAACATCAGCAAATAATCCTTCTTCGAGGTAGGTCAAAAAACAAACAAACAAGGCTGATATTATCAATTTCACGAAAACTTTTCAGATTTCGAGTGAGTTCGTGTTTGGTGATCGCGGGTGCGTCACCTGCTAATATAATAAGTCCGTGTGAAATTCACAATAAAGTGGGGATGTGGCGGTGTCCCTTCCCCACTAGAATGTGAGACACATTGCAGACCTGTACCTCGCCTTTCGAAAATATCCCGCTTCTAAGTATTTCCCTCAGTTAGGTAGCGCCCCATCCGGGGCAAACTATTCGCTTCCGACATGATGTGTTATAGTGTAGTGCCGTAATTCACCTTCCCTAGCCACAACGTGTTGGCTAACAACTTCTGGGTGACGTCTGATGTATGATTCAAAGCTGTTCCTCTTCCAAACTTTATCCATTCATTTTGAATAATGTGAATGTTAACTGGCTGATTCTGGAATTAGCTATATTCGTACTTTATAAGTAATATGTTCAACACTTTGTAAGCAAGTACAAATTCACCATTTATTTATACTCTATCGTGAGACTAGCTAAATACCATTTTTATCCTTTAAAATTGATTTCTATGATTTTTACTGGATATAATGTTAAAGAGTTACATAAAAAAGCTTGAAAATGTCAGAAAAAATACAGGTTTATTGTGTCTCCCGGAGTTTGCATCACTAGAGTTGCCATTAGGAAAACAATGGAATTCATGACATCCGAAAAATATTTCAGAGTAAATTGCTTATTCTTATGTAACTAAGTAATAATAATAATAATAATAATAATAATAATAATAATAATAATAATAATAATAATAATATAAATGTTAAATTTGTTCTTAAATTTGTGTTATTAATGTTAATATAAATGTAAAAGTTAATCGTATAACAAGGAAATAGTATATTAAGTAAACAACTAATAGAACATCTAGATAAATTACATTGCAACAATTTCAAGATAACAAGGCGACCATTTTTCTATGTCAAATTTCCCAGACGTTTCCAGGTTATCCAGGTCAATTTCTTTAGTTTTACATGAGAAAATTTGCCACGTATTTAAATAAAATATTAAATAAAGCATGGCTTTAGTCGATATGAAAACACTGATACTGATTGATCCCTTTTTTCTATTGCTTTCCAGATTCTGTCGCACTAACACAATGTGAGAGAGACAGAGGCACTGCCATTCAAAATAAGCAATCTTTCCTTATCCATTTTTCAGCTCGTAGGTTGCTCTGTAAAAAAACAAAAATAACAATATTTGCTTAATAAATAAAAATTGAGCCGTAAACTTATATTCGAGGGGTCTGAAGGAGAATTCTTAGTTTTATAATTTATATTGTCTCAGAATTTTCCCTGACTTCCAACGATTCTTAAAAAAAATCCCTGACTTTTCCAAATCATTGAAATTCCCTGACTTTCTTCCATTTTCCAGAATGTGGTCAACCGCAAGAAACTTAAGTTTCACTGCTAAAGAAGATTTTATTTCTTGGTCAAAGAAGATGAACTCTCAAACCAATCAGTTGCCAGATTGCTCATAGAGGAATTTGCTCTTTTGTAGCGCATAGCTCCCTGATGTAGTTCACAATTAGTCACAAAATGGATGTTTTTGTAGGACAATGTGAAATTACAATAGAGTATTCACGACATTTGGCAGAAACAAAGAAGCATCTGTCAGGTCAACGGGACACGTCGATATTCAGCACATGTTCAGGACGTATGGCAACCCTAACACAAGGTGTGACAGATGGAAAACTTGGGGAGTTAACTAGTGTCTGGATACATTCAATATTCCAAAAACTATGTTTACGATATTTGTTTCATATAAAATGTACTTAACAACTGGACTATGTAAATCGCGTAAAATATTTTATTTTTTCTGAGATTTTACGATCATCCTCTCTTTATTGCATGAATTCACAAAATATTTTATTCCTATACATTTTTGTACTATTATGTGGGGTGCATATTTTCACAAATAAAACAAATCAAGCTGTTTTCAAACGATTTTATTAACAAAAACAACATTTAAAAACATAACAAGTAATTACAAAATCGCACAGCTCGCTTTCAGTTTGTACAAGCGTTACCACATCCACTCGCTAAATGGATAGTAAAATCCCGTTTTTACGGAAGCCAGGTATAACTTACATCTGTATCAATGTTATTCCTGCTCTTTTTAAGGAAGATACTAAACTAATAATACAAAATAAAGCTCTTACTAGACAACAGAATCTGTGAAATTACAGTCTCAAATGAAATACTGTCATTTCCGAAATATCGTCATTGTCCAGATAGGATTCTTGAAGATTAAGCTCCTATTTATTTTTTTATTAGAAGCGACTTACGAAATGTATAACACAAAAAATCTCATGGGAGTGATAAAAAACACTCACGACGATTTTTGCGTTATGACAATATTACATTTAACGAATGACACGAAAGACACTTTGTTACCTATTGCATCAGATATCGAACTTCGAGAAAGAAAACTTATACTAGCCTAAAAGAAAATTGTTTATAATTTTCTTTCACTTCTAGATGTTTTCCTTATCTCATCAGGATGTAAATTAACTACGTATAGAATAACGAATATTTACAGCAGGCATTCAAAACAAAATGTAAACTCCAGTATAAAATAGACCTAGAATTGTGTAATTGATATGCAATTTAGCAGAACACCTGAGTATTGCGAAAGCATTAAAAGCATACCCAGATAACAAGGTCCAATTGGAATCTTAAAATGATATTTACAAATTACAAATAAAAACACACACACAAGGACAACAACTTTCTAACCCTACGAAGTACAGACAGAAACAGTAGAAGGCAATAGAAGGAAATTTGTTTTCCAACTAGCTGTTCAGCTAATGGATAGATACGAAATAGAAACTTTTTAGATAAGTAATGACAAAAGGAATAAATTAGAAATGGATATTAAAGTAAAGTAAACACCTAAAATTCAACCTCAAATAAAGCATTAGAGAAAAGGTGGTTGAATAAATGCAAGAAAAATATTGAAACACACATGTATATATAGTGACACACACATGTGAAAATTCATTTTTAATATATACGGCGATTTCTCTTTCATTTCAATAATCCCTGAAAGCCTATATTCATATTTTCAAGCGAATATAGTAGGATGTATGAATATATAGTACGGAGTAAGAAAATCCGCAACCTAAGAAAAGAGTAAGGGAAACTGATTCTTCAGAACGGGTATTTATTCCCAAACTAAACAATATGTGATAGATGAAAAGAATTGAACAACAATTTCAGGTTAACATAAAGACAAAATTGTTCCGAAACTAGGAAACAGAAGGAGAGAATCATTAAATTAGGCAGAGAAACGTGAAATATCAAGAAACAATTTCAAAGAAACTTTTTCTCAACACTTGAAGAAATGAATAGTAAAAAGCAAGTAGAAAGAGAAATATTTCAGAAGGTATAAAAATTGGCGATAAAATAAAAGAAAATAAAAATACTATTCAAAGTGAATCATCACGAAACTCATCAATTAAAATCAGTGTCATCTGATCCACAGAAAGTTCAAATTTCAATTAACTGATAATTCGATTCATTCGGAATATTCAATTCAATATACAGAATTCAAATTACTTAAAAAGACGAATATATCAGAAAATCGAGTTAGACAATAATTTTAATTAGTGTAATCGAAACACCAAAAACTAAATTTTTCGAAAATTTTAAGTATAATTGACTCCTCCTTGACATTGATTCTAATCTATCCAATGTTACTTTCATTACAATTTCGAAGATGAAATATTTCAAAAAAATATTTTCATTTTACTTCTTCTCCATACTTGAAGAAACGAATTGTAAAAATAAGGTAGAAAGGAAAAAGACAGAAAGAGAAAAACAAAGAATGAAAAGAGAAAAATAAAGAATGAAAAGAGAAAAACAAAGAATGAAAAGAGAAAAACAAAGAATGAAACAAGAAAAATAAAGAACGAAAAGAGGAAAACGAAATAACTATCGTGCGAACCCTGCGTCTCAGATGCCTTCGCTGTGCTGCTTCGTCTCGAAGGAGTAATCCACCGTCTTGGAGCTGCGGTTGTGTGTCACGATCTGCGCATGCGCGGGCGCGTGCTCCGACGCGCCTCCTAGTGCGTCGCGCGGCCGCTGCGCGCGCTTGTGCTGCTGCTGCGAGTACCGCTCGGAGCGGCCGCTGTAGCCGCCTCGGTGGTCGTCGTAGTTGCCGCCGCTGCCGTAGCGCGCGCTGTGGTCGTAGTGGGAGGAAGGCCGCGACTCTTCGTGGTCATGCTCGTAATCGTCGTGGGGGCGGTGATTGTGGGCGTGGTCACGAGCGCGCTGCCGCTCTTGTTGCTGATAGCAAAATGCACAAAAGAATTAGCAAAGCCATTCAACTCAATCAAAATTGTACATGGAAACACTGAACGACTAAATTGATATAATTGATTGATTGGTGTTTTGATGGATTGTGTTGGATTGATTGTCTGAGGCGTCAACTGCTTAAGTCATTAGTCCTGTAAGTGTAGTGCAAGTTACTTCCTCGTGACGTGGCGGTGATCTCCCCTCAATCCTGGTTTTCATCAACCAGGAATCTCCCACCAGCGGGGCACCACCCAGCCAGGACACGCTGTAAGCTCCCAGCTGGCCTCCCGTAATACATGTTACTGTAAGTGCGTGTATGGGGCGAGAATAGGACAAGGAAGAGGAAGGAAAGATCGCGCGCGGTCCGTGATCTGTTTGTTAGGGTACTGCTTCGGCATTCGCCTGGTATTGATCGCAAAACCCGCAGAAAATTATCGATCAGAGCAGCCGACCACTAGAATTTTCCTGCAAACAGCGCGGAACTCGAACTAGCTGTACATCTAATGTCGAAAACTCTACCACCATCGGGAGTGGAACCTGGTACCTCCTGGGCAGAGGCACTGCAGTGTCATCAATTGGTGTCCTGAGCCACCTCTCCAGGTCTGAAGGACCAAATGAGGACCGTACAAAAATAAGTTCACCAATAATTATGTTTTTTACCTTTCTCGCCCACTTTGTGACAACTTAGGAGCATCCCATTCCGAGAGATGAATGTTCCATTTTAATTTCCTCAAAATTTGAAGTCAATGGAAGTGCAGTTCATAAAGTGTAATTTTAAAAACATAAAAACGTGAGATGCATTTTTAAACATTAAAAATGATGAATACTTTTATTTCGAAATATAATAATTATAACAAACTCTGGGAATAAAGTTATTTTTTCCATCATCCTCCGCTCCAGACCTCTAAGCAGTTAAAAACGGTTTCAAACAAAAGTGCAACAGAAAATCGCATTTCACCCTCTTTCCAGAAAATGGCGCACCCAACGGGGAAAGGGGGGTGTCACCCAATGGCGCATGGCGCTCCAGGCGCCTAAAGCCAAAGGCTCACATTCATAAAAGTAGTTTCTGTAATTACTAGTCTTGAATATATCAATTGATTACGTCATAAATATGAATAAATATCACAAATAAAAACCCGGCTGAGATGGCTCAGGGCAGCAATGATTGTTACGTCGATGTCACCGACTGGGAGGTCTACACTTCGAGTCCCGTCGGTGATGGCGGGGTTTTCGACACTGGCTAGATGCCTGTGGCAATTCATCCGCCGTCAGGAGGAGAATTCTAGCGGCCGGCTGCTCTGATCGGTAGTTTTCTGTGGTTTCTCCGATCAACAACACGCGAATGCCGGAGCAGTATCCTAAGTAACAGGCCACGGACCGCGCGTGGTCTTACCTTCCTCTTCCTTGCCCCGTTGCACTTACACGAACTACGCTACCACGCTTGCCGGGAGACCTACTGCCCCACTGGTGGGAGATATCCGGTTTGAAAATATCCCGTAAGCCGACCGAATCTCACCATCCAACATGCACTACACTCTTTGGAAAATAACCTTAGCTGATGACGTGTCCGGAATCGATAATCAATCAATCGACAAATAAAAATAAACAGTTGGTGAACCATAAGTGGATATTTTATAAGATAAATATCACGTTTGCTCGTCACTATAGAAGTATTCTCTCTCTGTCTGTCTGACTATCTCTCTCTCGCGCACTCACTCACACATTCACATACAGTGGCGTAATTTCAGATGGTTTCAGCTGGGGCAAAACTAATGGTGTCACAATCCCTCATTAGTTAAATATGAAATATATAATATCTATTACTGAATAGTTTATACATTATTTAATAAAAGTATAAGTATATTTGGACAATACATTTATTTACATTAGTAAATTAAACAACGTATGTAATTCAGCCTAATAGAAACAAATTTTAAATAAATAATTATAAAATTCCAACTATAAAATTTCATGACTGGTAACACCCCTAAAACACTCGGGGCGGAGATGGGGGGCTGCTCCCCTCTAACTACACCACTACACACACAATCTTTGCCGCGCATGAGGAAAAATCTTTAAATTTTCCTCCAAAGCCTACTTTCCACTCCTATCCTGTCATTTTCCTTCCTCTCCTATATTCCCTCAAAAAAGAAACCTAACCTACTTTTTAAAAAAAAACTTAAAACACCTCGAGCTTCCAATCACCGTGCATGTATGATTTCGAAGGGGAGTGGAGCAGTTATGTACAATACTACAAACCCAAATCAACAACCTGATCTGAAGAGTGTCCAAAAAGGATAGGCAGATCGAACATAAAAAACCCATTAAAAATGCAAACACAAACATAAGGTTACTATTGGTTGGATGTGAGAATCGATTTCGAGGTATCGACTGTGTTCATGGCTCATGGTACATGGCATGAATTCGTCTATCGACTTCAATACTATTTCGATACCCAATTTTGAGTTAACGTACTGTGATTGGTTCATTTCTTATGTTTTACTTCTTATGTTTATTTATTGGCATAAAAACTCGAAGATAGCAAGCTTTTACGTTAAGTCTTACGTGTTATGCTTATGCGAACGCATTGTGAATAAGTCCGCTTGTAGACGTTGTCCTAACTTGTTTCATTTTACGTTTTTATTTATGGTCGCATCAAATACTACGTCATTAGCGACCACATTATTGAATTTAACTTTTTTAAGGTATCAATTAGAGTAGACCGTTCTCAAGAGGACCGCCAGGTAGCATCTTCGCGTACACGACTCTCTGCCACTACGCAGCGGCCAGAATTGAGCAGGAATTTGGATAGTGGTAGGGTTTAGGACCGTTCATAGGGGTTAAACTAGCCCCTGAGAAGCAGCCAAGCTCGTTTTGCCGGAACACATTTCACATGAGATTGTCCGGGAATCTAACCCGGGTCTCCTTGGCGAAAGGCGAGTGACTTCCATTCTTAGGCACGAGATGGTCCGATTGGCCCAGATGGTCCTGAGTGTATGTCAACGCCATGCTAATGTTTGTGTTCGCCTTGAGAGGAGCAGCGGCGCTCGGGGGCGGTGTACCTGCTTGGATGGCTCGGCCAGGAAGTCGTCGAAGGACTCCGAGAAGCGGAAGCCTTCGTAGCCGGCGGGGCCGTGGGCGTGGGAGTGGGCGTGGGCGGGGCGGCGCGCGGCGGGCGCGTGGGCGGAGGCGGCGGGCGCGTGGGCGAAGGCGCTCGCCCGCAGCGTGGGCGGCAGCTCGAAGGGCGCCAGGGAGAAGGAGCCGCTGGCCTTGTCGCAGTCGTCCGTCGCGGAAGCGTGGGGCTCGCGAGGGCGCCCGCGGCTCGAAGACTCTGCAACAAGACAAAACACTTTTGCTACTCGTTCATTCCAAGGTGCTTCGGAAGAAGAGAAAACTCTTATTACTTTCCCGCCCTTACAAAGGTACTTCGTGAGAAGAGAAAGTTATGTAATCGTGCGCCGGGAAACGGCCTTAATATTCCTCTTAATGTCGAGCCCTGGTAACGAAGTAGTGGATAAATTCAATTCCTAAATTAGGAAAAAGTCCCCAAACATGTGGTGTAGCTAGAATCCATGTTTTGTGGGTCATTCATACCGAATAATCGATTGACGGTAAAATATCTGTCCGGCCGTCTGTCAGTAAACAACTGAACAGCGGATTTTCTCCAAAATTTATATTCCTCGATCGATCTAAGTGAACTCGAGGCTTTGGGAATTTCAAACGGATATTTTGTTTTTTAAGCGTACTTTATAAGAAACCTCAAAATCATTTTGAAAATTTTCGCAGAAATGGCACCAAATTTTTTATTAAACTTTGCTCTCGGATTGTGTTAAGGACGCTTAAGAGAACGGTGCAGGTCTCATTTTCGACGAAGTCCCAGATTAGAGAGCGCGAGTTACGTACCGTAGTTGTGCGTGCGGCCGCGAGAGGCGCTGGTGGCGGGCGAGTGGTGGTGGGTGCGGTAGCTGCCCGGCGGGGGGCGGCGCTCCCACGCGTACGAGCCCTTGTAGTCCGCGCCCGCGCCCGCGCCCGTCTTCATCCCGTACGGCACGCGGTTCGCTGAGGCACAACACGCAGGCACATGAGCGAATTCAAGAACCAGACTTACCGTGAGTAACACCACGAGTGCTTTGGAAATTGGCGATAAATCCCCGACTTGCCAAGCGAGGAAGGTATTTATCTGAGATTTTCCAAAGCGCGAGTGGTATTTAATAGGACTATTCTACGAATGAAATTACGTCCAACAGAAATGCACTAAGTACTGAAAATAACTGAAAACCATATTAAAATCGAGGAGGTTAGGTTATTGTACGTATGCGGTTTATTGGACATCGAGATAGCGGTCGATACACACCGCCTCTAAGATAGATGAGTCACAGTTTATGATTGTCCAGTGGAGACACGACATCGGATAGAAAAAGCGATAAATGTTTTGAGATACATCGCCCCGATTGGGGCATTGTATCTCAAGTTTCTTGAGGACATTGTATCTCAAACTGAAAAAAACTCTTCAGTTTTAAATTGTATCAAATGTCAATTTTGAAGTAGTCTTGGTTCTTTAAACTCAAGAAATTCGTTAATTGATATCGAAATTCATTGATCAATCTTATATTTCCGGACCTTATTTTGAAACAATAAATTAATACTACAGAGACGCCTCCAGTCAAAGTGCCTGAAAAGCCTAAAATGTATTGTAGAAAGTAAATACATAATTCAATTATCGTGCTGTAATATTTGAATATATTTTACTGCACCTTCTGCTTATCAATTAAAAATCGCGCGCTTTTTAGTCAATGAATATTTCTGAACAAAAGTTCGTCGTCAATAAACCGAATTGAAGTGAAAATATTTATTTGCACAAATGCTTAATTCCATGTATGCATTGCATTAATGTACTAGAACAGGGTGTCATTTATTGCGGCCCGAGATAGGTTATTAGTCAAAAGTGGACGCCCCTTGCATCCGTGTCGCGCGAGACCATTGTGTATCTAGCGCACGCGCCCTGCCGAGGTCAACTTTCTTTTATGCATTAATTAGATTTAAAGATTTTGTCTCGTCAATTCAGAAATTCAAAATCATGCTAACGTGTTCCACTGCGTTGTGCACGGTGCGCCCTGATATCATCCCACGCCCCGTTTCAGCGCAGCCGATATCAACAAAATGGCGTCACGTGCGGATCACCCGAGAAATTAATATGTGGCCCGGAACCATATTAACGCTTCTAGTTGCGGCCCTCGAGTCTTTGTAAGATGGTCACCTATAAGATCATTGCCTTTCCTGCCCCCTGGCATCTATTGTTGTTATTATTATTATTATTATTATTATTATTATTATTTTAATTTTTTACATAGATCAGTTCATGGAACTATTGCTTAATAAATACATCTTAACCTAACTTAATACTAACACTGAGGTTGAGGAAATCATAATGGCACCTCATAGATTCTATTCTAGAACTGAAAACAAGATACAAAATTATGATGTTTTTAATCCGATCAGAGTGAGTGGGTTACTTTTACAGAGATTGAATGAAGATAAATTTTGAATGTGGTGAATATTGGAGAAGAACGTGTGGCGTATTAATTGCACCTCTGCCAAAGACAACGAAATGCGAGGTGTGCATGCACCCTGTGCAAAAACGCCGTCACGGCCACGGCCGAGATGTTTTGTTTGCGGCACTTTCCACTTTGCGCTGCCCCTCCGCCTCCGAAAGGCGACCGCTCTCTCCGGCGCCACCGCCAAAAAGCGCGCGTTTCTTGCCTTCGGGGCCGCTGCCTGCCGTCTCGTGTTGACAGCAGCCGAGGGAATGTGTTGACTGCTACTGGGAATCGGATTATAAGAAGAAATGTAAGAGCTTTCACTTCTCTCGGCGGTCAGTAACGGAATTCTGAGATTTCAATAAAACAGTATGAACTTGCAAGTATGGCCGCTTTTTTGTATTGAATGTGACTGAAGCATTCTTACGGAGAAAGCAATTGGTTCTTTTATATCAAGGACAGAGATTCATTTGTTACTTGGGTGATACGAGTGATTAGTAGCCCCGTTTTCTCCACTACCATTGAGGTGTGTTTTGCAGGTTTTTCCTTGCGTCTTAGCGGGACGGAATTCTGCTCTCAGGCCCTCACGAAGTTCTGCCAGAGCAGACCGTTTAAATTAAGTCCGATAATTGTCCTTAAGATAGCTTTAGCGTATAGTTTCACAATTTAGATACCGAGATTTTTAAATACCGTTATCTACGGGAGTATTAGTAACTATTTCAGATGTGATATATTAAAAATGAAAACAAATTGGATCACTTAATCGATCCATTATAACTTAATCGAATCCATGCTGAATTAATTAATTGAATTCAGGGTAATAAAAAATAATACTTTAGTTACATCTACTCTTGTAAATATCATCGATAAGTGTCCTTGCAAAGATTATTTTGCAGGAGAAAAAAATATTGTAAATCTTGTAACCAATTAACTGTAAAGAGAGTGCATTACAGTATGTTCTAACATCTCATATAGTCAAGTAGTCTGTCATTTGGCATTGACGTGACATTCACGTTTGAGACCCATATGTTCAAAAATTTAGCTACAAGAAATTTTGCTTCGGGTCTCCGGCGATTACTCGTTGACGAAGAGCAGAGCGTTATAAGCAGTCTACATTGCCATATGGGTCTGTTCCTACGCGTTATGTTTATTTTCGTTCTGATGTCACAAAACGTTCTAACGTCGTACAAATACTTATTGTTCTGATATCATCGGGACGCGGTGGTAGCCACGTTGCAAAACTTGATTTCGAGTGATTTTCTACCTTAGGGTATTTTTTCTCTCACCGCCTATACACGTCGTATAATTACCTACGACCGTGTAACGACATTGCCCCACGAAACACTTTTTTTTGTTTCTAGCGGAAAATGGTACGTAGATGTATTACATTATTTTATGAATACAGGAATATGTCAATTTATGCTTCCTTCATGACAGTCTCATTACGACGCCGAAAGATGTGTTCTGTTTGGTAATTGACCTGTAATAGGAGAACTTCGTTTAAATTTCCTCCTCTTCGTTTTCATTGGGATTTCGAGTGAAATGAGTTCGTATGTGAAATGAATGTGATGGAACCTGACATTTTTTGTAAAAACGAGATTTTAGGCTTTGGAAAGAGAGGGAGTATTGCAAGAATATTCAAAAACAGACCGGGTGAGAATGATAAGTCACTCGTAAATGTGGCTTGCAGCACGCACCTGGGGCCGGAAATACCGACGGTGGCAGAATTTTCGTTACTACGTTAGGCAGCCAAGTCTCGTGGTTTCTCTGATTAACACCGGCAAATGCCGGAGAAGTACCCTAACAAACGGGCCACGGACCGCGCGCGATATTTCCTACCCATCCACATCCGTCACACACATACATACTAACATGCACTACACTACCACACATGCAGGGAGAACGGTCGGGAGCTTAGAGCTTGCCCCGACTGCGGCGGTGCCTCGCTAGGGGAGATACCTAGATGGGGTAAACCCCGCCAGTCGACGTAGGCCGTAGGATCTCACCGTCCAGAAGGGCACCTCAGCATCCAACACCGCCACAACCTGTCGTAAAACATGCACTACATCTACGGGACTAGTTTTCACGAAGCAATAGCTGCATTAACGCACCTGTGGAGCTGTAGGTCGCCGCCTTGCCGCGGCCTCCTCTGTCCTGGTCCGCGCTGCCGCGCTCGTCCTCGTCGTGGTCGAACTGCGAAGCACAGCGCACAGTCACCTTCCGTCCGCCCGCGAGCGTCTCAGCGCCCGCAGCCAACAGCCGCCACCGCCAACACTTTTCACGATTTCGAAAATGCCCCAAACAACGTTTCACGCTTTATTTTTTTTAATCTCTCATAATCTGTGAATTTCATATGATTATTTTCTTCAATAATACTCAATGCACTCAAACGAAAAAAAGGCGGTATTTAGACATTACCATGCCGACGTCTTTAGCTGACTTGCTTAACTACACTCCGTGAAGTCACGGAAGTACCTCCATACACCACGGGTTCCTGGACGGGTGTCCGCCTGGGAACTCCGGTAACGGTGCCGAATCTCTGGCCGAAGGGATAAAACGCACTGACTGACTGCGACGTTACGAGACACACGACAAATTTTAGCGAATGATTACTCCAGATTTATATACGATAACATTTTTTTAAACCTGTGCCGAAACGAAATAGATCTACTTAGCCGGTTTCGCAACTATTAATAAAACTAATTGTTCTAAGTATTATGTATTGCGATTGGATATTGTACTCTGGTCACCATTATGATAGTAGTATGGAGTGATAAATAAAAAAACATTCTTGGTTGTGAAGTTAGGTGAAGGAACTTGATCTCTTTTAAAGGTAATCTACGACGTCTTACATATGAGTAGATGGACGTAAATGACTTTGTAACTGAACAATTAAATTTTATTCTCGCAAATTAGTACTGAAACAAATTTTCACAATCATAAAATGTCTCAAATATAAATTTCTGCAATATGATGTGGCATATGTGAATATGTCACATTGTATTTAGTGCTTAAAATTCTATTTTCTGACATAAGATTTTAAATTAAATGTGCAATTTTTCCTGCAGCAGCCGCCGCAACTGTCGGTTTGGGGCGAGGTATCTTTCGCGGCCTCTCCCCGCTCCTCGCGAAGTGCTGGCGCCGCGAAGGCAACCTTCTCTACAGGCGAGGGTTGCTACAGGAAATCTTGTACGTTTAATTCAAAATCACATCTCAGAAAGTACGATTTTTTACTCAAAATACTATCAAAACATTAACATATGTTACATCATTGCAATCATCTATTTATGATCTATCTACTGCGAGTGAGAAAAATACGGGGTTCCATTTAAAAAAAATCAAACATGATTAAGTTTCTCAAAAATTAAAAATATTTCGAACAATATCTCTATAGCACATTACTTGCCTCATGATTCCGCATTGTTGAGCGAAAATTGCATTTCGAATCCGGGAACTCTTTAGAAATTATGGGGGGGGGGAGCATAGTTGATGGCGCTCCTCGTACATACATGAATCGGCTTTTGGCAGACGTGTGGATTACACGAGCTTCGCGACCGTAAGCTGAATAGAGAAGAAACACTTAGCGCCGCACCTGACGGAAGCGCTGGGGGCCACGGGAGTCCTCGTGTGTGTGTGTCTCTTCCTCCTCTTCCTCCTCCTCTTCATCCTCCTCCTCCTCCTCGTCCTCTTCCTCCTCCTCCTGGGACGAGTGGCCGTGGCTGCCCTCCGTCTCTTTCACCTGCGCCACAAAGTTGCACTCTCTCTCTCCCATGCCCTTAAGGTGTACCTCAAAATTATGAAAAATCGTAAAAATTTATATTTTTCAATTTTTATTGAGTCGTATGCTATGCTTTATTAACTTTCAAATGCTTCAAACCATTTCTTTATACGTTTCTTAGTTTTTGAGCAGAAGGTTTTTTGAAGCGAGCCGTTAGTGGGTGAACTTCAGATGCACTTTGTCGAATTGGAAATTTTCAGCACATTCATGCACGTCAAACATCATAAACCGTAAACTATATAAGATAACGATATAATTATTTTTGCAGTATGTGACTCATCATTTGTTCTAGTGAATGAACGAGAATAGTTAATGTGTTACTAAAAGTTTCAGTTATATGACCTAAAATGTCCACAATAAATTAATAAACAATTACTTTTTCTGAAATAATAAAATTCTGTCTCTTTAGTTTTCACCAATCTAGTTTATTGACTATAAGAGACAATTGTGATTAATTTAAAAGAAAAATATCAAAATATATCAATTTGTTGAGAAAGAGCTATGATGTTTGAATGATCAATTTTTAATATGAGCTATAAATATGAATTTTGGCTAATTATTTTTAACAAAAAGATTTTTTAATAAATTGAACTCTAAAAGCATAAAGGAATCAGATGAACAAGGAAAACAATACAAAATACCATTTTTTCTGTCCAGGTAGACAGTTACAGGCTGTAATGTACGAAATAAATGTAAGAAACTTCTAGGCCATGAGGCGAAAATGGGCCCTTTTTGTCAGTTAACATGTAGTAGAAGATTTTATGTAAAGGAGTTACACATGTCATTCTCTCGGATTTTGGGGTAATGTCTGATGTTCGGCAGGTCACTTTCTCACGAAGTCAAAAAGATTTCATGTGCTACCTGCATATTGGGTTGCCTAATCGTCAGGGGAAACGCCACTCCTGTAAGTGAATGGAATTCCTTTGAAAGCGCTCCACCAGTTCAAAGGTTCCCAACGGGAACGGTGTCGGTGTCGACCCCCTGAGGGTCGACGACATTTTTAAGGGGGTCGAGGCGTCGATTGGGGATCGATATTGAAGTATGAAACGACAACTAATTGGTATAATAAAGATCAAGATCTCATTGACTACAAAAATATTTATGAATTTTGTTATTATTTTTACATATATAAATCTTCAAAACACTTAATATTACATTAAAAATTCGCTCACATTTTGAATTTTCAATTCATTCACAATAATAAAAATAAACTTGAGCGCAAATATAATCTGTGATTTTGTTGTTTATATTTGTAGGTTTAATAATAGCAATAGTCGACCTACTGAGTTACATGTTACCCTAAGCAGGTGAAACCTGCAGTATTGAAAGTGCAAAGGTTAAAAAAAAATTAAAAAATAGTAATACTACAAAAAATTTTAAAAATCGAAAATATTTCCCAACCTTGTTCATTTTAATCTAATTGTTATCTAAAAGTCAGTTATGTACAATTATTTGCATTACGATAATTTCGTATGCTGCGTATATTATGAAAAAATTGAAGGCGAACGATGAAGCAAATCATCGTTTCAAAAGGGGACGAAGCAAAAAAAAATTGGGAACCCCTGCCCTAGTTGCATGTTGCCTTTGAAGTGAAGCGGGGCGAAACGGATTGAAGTGGGGCGAAGCGCGGTGAATTGGGGCGAAGTGGGGCGAAGTGGGGCGAAGCGGGGCGAAGCGGGGCGAAGCGGGGCGAAGCGGGGCGAAGCGGGGCGAAGCGGGGCGAAGCGGGGTGAAGCGGGGTTCGTACCTGCGGCGGCGAGCTGCGGGGCGGCGGCGAGGGCGTGGTGGTAGCGGGGACCTGCGGCACCGGCTTGTTCAACTGCTGCGTGGGCGCCTGCAGCGGCCGGAAGCCCCCCTGCAGGGCGGGGTGCTGCTGCAGCAGGCCGTGCGCCCCGAAGCCTCCCAGCCCCAGGGCGCCCGTCTGCCCGAAGGAGGCCTGCGGCGCCTGCAGCGTCGACAGGCTCTGGAGACCTTGCAGCCCGTACGACCAGGTGGGGACGCCGTTCACGTTCAGCACCCTGCAACCACGACACGCGCGCCATCTTGCTTTCTCTTCTATACTTCTATTTTTTTAACTAGCGCTTGTCGTAAATTAGCTGTTGACGGTGTCATTCAATCGGGAGCTTAAACTTTTCAAGTGACGTCACTGTGATGGCATTCAAGCTCCCGATTTTATGACACCTCAACAGCTGATTTACGTCAAGCATCACGTTAAAAATATCGAAGTATAATTCAATACATCTCCCTCTCTTCAACACACGTTGATAAAGTGACAACACTTCCCGTAATAGCCGGTCTCTTTTTTTGAGTCTCTGTCCTGTTTTTTTTTAAGGAAAACGAGAGCCAAAATGTCCTGTTTTTTCTGACAGTGAAAAATCGGCATAAAGTGCAGGCAACAATTTTACATTATCATAATATATACCGTTGAGTTTTCATTAGTTTATAAAAAAGTAAGCGCGAGTTGTTCATACGCTCATATACCATGTAACAAGAGTCTTTCACAGACAATTTAAATCAAGAAGAGAGAGAAATCAAGAAAAAGTCACAATGTCTAGTTTGATTTTTAAGATCTGGTCACCTTACCCGTAGACTTTTATTGATATCTGACGAAGTATTTTGCAATGAGTTACCCGGTGAAATTTTTTGTTGCAAGAAAACTGGGCTTTCTACCTGCTTCCGGACGCAAAATTCAAACGTTCTGGCCACGTCTGACCATTAGTCTACATGTTGTTTTTTCGGAAGATTTAAGGGACTTCCTATGCGGATGTCTGCTTCTCTACGAATTATTTGTGGTACGAATTATTTGTGGTATCTTTCTATTCAGCCATTTAACTATCTACCTAGCAGTGTAGCAGTCTGACCATCAACAATTAGTCTCGCCATCTAATCAAACGTTTATCAAAATAACCTTCTAAACATTATATACCACTGAATCTATATTCATTCATTAGCCAGTCTAGGATCAAATTTCTCTCCTGATAAGGGTCGTTTTATCTTGGAGTTAATTGAGATCAAATTGGTCGCGAAATTCTCCATTTACACGTTACTAACATGTTAGCCGTGTTATGTTTTTATTTATTTGCATACTTGTTGTGAGAGATCATGTGGGAGGTCTCAAAGGTAGAAGAAGCACATTTAGTAATGTAGTACTCATGACGTATAAAGTTTGAGGTTATTTTGGTTTTCACGTACTGGAACTACTTTACAGTGACCACACAATTTACGAAATAAGATTCTCCCGGTTTGGTTATCCTACTCTTGTTTATTTCGATTATTAAAGTCGATTGAAAAATGGGTAGTACCCATTTATTATCGTGTTTGACCGACGTGTTTTGGGCACTCCGATATGGCGGACTGGCTTCACTCGCAGAACATGTCATCTCCATCGTGGGCGTTTGTTTTGTTTTTGTTTGTTGTTTAGCGTGTGCGCTGGACGTACGTGGGGGCCTTGGAGGGCTGGAAGAAGGAGGCGGCCGTGGAGAGCGGCGGCAGCGGCGCGCTCAGGAAGCTCACGGAGCCGGCGCCGGCGCCCGCCAGGGGCGACGCCAGCAGCGGCGGGTGCGGCGCCGCGAACGCCGCCTGCGCCCCCGACGCCTGCGCCCCGAACGCCTGCGCGCCCGGCCCCTGCGCCACGCCGCCTGCGCACGCGCGCTCCGTCAGGCGGCCTTCAACGCCTCGCGCAAGCCGACGGCGCAACATCACAGGAAGAGAAAGAGATGGGAAGAGGGAAAGAGACAAAGAGAGAACGGGAAAAAGCGAGGATGAGAGAAGGAGAGCAAAGGGAAAGAGACAAATAAAAGGTAGAAAGAGAGTAAAAGGGAAAGAGAGAAAGAGAAAGAGAGGAAGAGAGAAAGAGAGAGAGAGAGAAAGAGAGGAAGAGCGATAAGAAAATATATACAACGGGAGAGGGAGAGTGAAAGAGTGAGTTGAGAGAGAGAAGAGAGAGAAGAGAGAGAAGAGAGAGAAGAGAGAGAAAAGAGAGAGAAGAGAAAGAGATAACTTTAAAAGAATGTAAAACGTTGGACCGAGGAAAGAAAAATGAAACTTGTGTAATTTCAAACACCCAAACGGCAAGTGTTTAAATCTTAGGGGCGAGTGGGTTTGAAATACAGTGAAACTTGTCTCAAACGGTCACCATTACCTCCAGATTCTAAAGGCCTATTCACAATGCAAACGTAAACATAAGCATAAGGCATACACGAAAACATTAACAGAAGTGATGCATTGTGCATGTTTGCACTGTGAATGGCCTTAAAAGGGTGTGCTAAACAGCACGTACTTTCTTGCCCGTATTTTTACGTAAAATTACGCGAAAAGTACTCAAATTTTGAAAAGCTTATACCTGAACTTATTTCAATATCTCTCTTTAAGGAACATATTTCATTAATGGGAAAAATCTATATCTTTAATACAAATATTTTAGTTGTAGAATGACTCAATTTTCGAAAAATCTGAGATTTTAACGAAAATGAAACTTGCATACCTTTCATAAACGTCATTCATTCTACCCAAAAACAAAATTTAATCAAAAACGATGTAGCTATTTTTTTAAAACGTCCCAGAGACTTCATGTAAAGTACCATCCAAAATTAAAATATCGGTTTCAAATTCTAGGGGCCCCGACATCTTCCAGTTCATTCAATTTTTTGCTATCAAGGACCCAAAAAAAACGGATTCTGGCGTGTCAACACGTGTTAGAGGATTTTTTCTACACTTATCTACTGGATGTATTCGTATCAACTTTTTCGTTACTAGGGTCCTTTAAAAAGTTTTTCTGCCGAAAATTCGCCGTTTTTTCGCGCAGCATTACGTAACTTTCTTCCTACTGCGTAAGCAGTAGCGAGAAAGTAAAATGAACGAACAATGACGATGTGACGGTCGATGTTTGTGTAGGATCGACCGAGCCAGTGGGAGTGGCGTTGCTCACCTCTACCCCTATGCTGCGGCTGGGGGTGCGGGTGCGGGCGCGGGCGCGGCGTGGTGTGCACGGTGGCCGCCAGGAGCGACGTGTACGCCCCGAAGGCGTCCCCGTGCGCGCCCTTGCCTAGCGTCGAGCCCAGGAACGCGCCGCCGCTGCCGTACAGCGACGGGTAGGAGAAGTAGGCGCTCAGTGGCGCGCCGGGTGGCGAGAAGGAGAAGGCGGCGGGCGTGCCGCTGGCCGCCGGCGACTCAGCCTGCGCCCAAACAATTCAACTCCATCATTAACTTCGTTAAATTCAGATTTTGATTGAGGAAGTGATCACCTTTGATCCCCCTATCTGTCCTAGAAGAGTGTAACGTTTATTCTGAGACTAGCGGATGTCATGGTGTCACATTGGACCGCATCTGTTTTATTCTGGACCGTGAGCGCTTGCCATTAGATAAATATAAAAAAAAAACCTAAGCGGATGTTGCATTTCCAAATTTTACTTCCTTCAGACTGTTCTTTTTATATATTTTTTTTAATTTGACCTCCGTTTAATGCAACCCGCATTGCACGCACGTATTAAGGGATTGCGTTGGAGCGGTGCGGTCACGAATTGGTCGGGGCGTGGCTGGACTGGGCCGGGCGAAGCGTAGCGGCGAGACGCAGAGGGACCGGACTGCTGTTAAGATCCATTCACGATGCAAACATAAACATAAGCATGGCGTTAACACAAAAGTTAGGACTACGTCCATAAACGGACTCATTCACAATGCGTTCGCATACACATAACACGTAAGACATTAACTTAAAAGCTTGCAAGCTTCCAGCTTCTGTGCTTATGCTTAAATAAGACATAAGAAATGAACCAATCACAGTACGGTTACTTGAAATCGAGAATCGAAAGGAGCGAAGTCGATAGACGAACCCAGGCCATATGGGCTTTGGGCACAATCGATACCTTGAAATCGATTCTCACATCCAACGAATAGTAAACTAGAATGTCTCACAGCCAATATAAACCCTTATTTTGCTTACGTTTCTGTTAGACATTGTGAATACTTCAGTCTATCGCTTATGTTAATGTTTATGTCGGCGGAGGAAAGTGGCCTGGATCGGAGCGGGACGCGGAGCAGTAGGGCAGGATTTTGAGGAAAATTTACTTTCATTCTATATTAAACAGGATGTCTCAGAATGAATACTACAAACGTCTATAGCATCCTTCTGGGTCGAAGATGAAAACGTTGTGCCAATGACAATGTAGTGGAAAATGTATAACGAAGTTGCAAATTGGACATTTGCTCTTGATTATTAGACAACCTCTTAAACGTATTGCATAATAGGATATTCAAGAATCTCTTTGAGTGCTTCAGATCGTTTGTGTGCTAAACAACAGCGCAAGATGGGTTGCCTAACACTGAAAATGTTACTTCGATACATGAAATTTCCCATTGAGTGTTTATTGACAAATCATTATCTTCTTCGACCCTCTACATTTCCTTGAAGTTTGTAATATTTATTCATAGCTGCGCATTGAAGGTGGGACACCATGGATTATTCATTCCCTTTCGCGTGTGACAGAGAAACGAAGGGAACGTTGCCGGCCGAGGTCACCAAGGCTGAAGAGCCGAAGCTGCCTCGTAACTGAAGGGTCGCGGGTTCGTATAACGTCCAAGCCATGAATGTTTGTGTGTGTACGTTGTATAACGTTACAGGTAGCCCCGTTACAATAGTCGGTGTATGACCTATGGAAAGCGACCTTAAGGGGGTTACGTTCGTGACAGGCGCTAGTCAAACACTCGGCTATTTATTACATCTACAGATTAACAATAGCTGCTTGTAAACTTGAACGGAGCATTTCAATATTTATTTGTAAATAGTTAAAAACAAGTATTGAATAATTTAATGTTTACACATGCATCTAGTCTCTCGCATTATTTTTCATTTTCAAAAGTTGGCAATACCTAACATGGGCTAGGTTGACTTCAGTGCCCGTACTTTTCTTTCTTTCTTCGTTGAATATTAGTCCATATTATTTATACTGGATGTGAATCATCGTCAAATAGTTTGTGGTTGTGAGTGGTACAAAATTTTAAGTTATGGTTTTATCTCGTAGGCAAAGAGAAACAGTTTTCACAAGAGCATGATTTATACAGCATAACTCCTAGGCCGAGAGCCAGTACTTCTCGTTGCGATGAATTTCGCAGCAGTTTTTTGTAATAAATTACTCCTCAGAATGCCTGGTGTGGTAAGTTACATTTAATACCATCTGATTCCTAAAAATATTTACTACGTACAGAATAAAATAAAAAAGGACTTACACCGTATAACTTCTTCAAAAAAATTTAAGAACCTACGCCCGCTTTAGTTTTTTCCACAAAAGCCTGTACTAATTTATACTTCTTTTATTAAAAAATTAGGCCAGTAAGGGCCAATTTGTTTCTTACCATTTTGAATAACAGAGATTTTGCTTTCATTTCAAGTACTTTTTGGAGGTATATCACCGTGGCCCGCCTAAAGAACATACTACTATAAATAAGAAAAAAAACAAACAAAAAAGGTACGTCACCTGCGTGGAGGCAGCAGCCGCGGGCGCCGTCGAGGGCGAGGGCGCGGGCGAGGGCGAGGGCGCGTAGAGGCTGCTCCCGCCGCCGCCGGCAAAGGCGCTTAGCGAGGAGAGGGAGAGGGAGAGGGGGTAGCTGGCGGCGTGCGCATGCGCGGGCGCCTTGGAGGGGTGGGCGGAGGGGAGGGCGTAGAGCGCGGGCAGAGTGGGGTAGGGCGCCGCCAGCGACAGCGTCTCCGCGAAGCCCCACGTGGGCGCCGCCGACGGGAAGGCGCTCAGCTGCTGTGGGGCACAACCACCAACACAACGCATGCAAATTGGGGACCAGAACAAAAATAAGAGCTTAACTCGCATGTAAATTGGGGACCAAAACGAAAATAAGAGTTTAACTCGCATGTAAATTGGGGACCAGAACGAAAATAAGAGTTTAACTCGCATGTAAATTGGGAACCAGAACGAAATAAGAGTTTAACTCGCATGTAAATTGGGAACCAGAACGAAATAAGAGTTTAACTCGCATGTAAATTGGGGAGCAGAAAGAAAATTAGAGTTTAACCCATGTGTAAATTGAGGACCAGAAGGAAAATAAGAGTCTAATGCACTTGTAATTTGGTGGCCAGAAGGAAAATTAGATTTTAACCCGTATGTAATCTGGGGACCAGAAGAAAAATAATAGTTTAATCCATATGTTAACTGAAGACCAGCAGGAAAATAAGAGTTTAACCCACATGCAAATTGAGGACTGACCCAGGAATGGGTATATGTAAATTGAGAACCGACTACCTCATCCTTTTCCAGGTTAAAGTGGAAGGCGTCATTCTATTTTCAAAGAATATTTTCACTGACATTATTTTTAAAACACAACTCTCTTCTCAATTTCCCTTGCTTAGGTCTCGCGTATTTCTTTCGAAGTACGGTTTCGTTAAAGTTTGTTTTCATTCAATTGAATCATTCATATATTGAATGTATTCTGCTTATCTTGCCATTTTTTATTCTTTTTGCTGCTGATATTTTATAACGCTGAACATTAAATTTGGGAACTCTTCTAATGCTTTCTTTGCTTTTCATGTGGAAATAAGAACGAGAATGGAAGATTTTCAAAGGCACCAGCTGCAGAGCAGCGCGGCTGCGGCGGGCCCCTTAACGCGCTTACCTTCTCAATCAGTGCCTTACCTTACGTGGGTTGGTTTGGAAATTATCTTTGAATTTCTCTTCTTTTGGATTCCAGTCCAACAACATAAGTTGGTTTCATACAAACATTCTCGAGTTCGTGAATCACAAAACAATAGGGAGTTCCACAACAGTCTCAAAGTTTGTCAACGATTTCGATATGGTTGCGAATCATTACACACACTCTTATATTTAATTTGGCGGAAATAAGTGTCGAAACAATTATTCACTGATTAAATGAAGTGTACCTGCTGAGTTTTGTCCGAGATTTGCGAGGGTGCTGCGCTCTGTTGAGGGCTGTCCGAACTGGAGGAGGATGTCACTTGATGCTGCTGCTGCTGTGGCTGCTGCTCGGATGAGTCAGTGGGCACCGCCAGCGCCATCGCACAAAAGGCGGACGAGAGGAGAAGCAACAGTGTTCGCGGCTGCTGGAAAAAAAGATCGGATTGATTTATGTTGTGTTTCTGGCGCGGATTCATAATATATAGATTTTTTTTAAAACGACAGAATTTGTTAAGGTGAGTTCATTTGAACATGGTGCACATTTATTATAATATATTTCAATGTGTTTTACGATAATATTAAAAGTTAGAAAATTTTTATTTAGGTAATTTATAATAATTTCTGTTTATATTCACATTAGATTTCTGAAGAGAGGAAAAATACTTATACTTCTGTGTATTCTTAAAACGTTGAGATATGAAAAAATCAAATATATATCAGAATATTTCAATTAAATTTCAATCTAAATTATAGTTTTTTATTAATTGTTTGGTTTTCAATATGTATCTGACTGTCTAAAATAAAATCTGGACAAAAATCTAACGAAATCTTGATGATAGTCTGAAAATAGTGAAGAATATTATAGTTAATTTGTTGCGAAAAAAGAAATGTTGACGTTCTAGACGAATGGCGGAAATGCGAAATCTGTGGCAAATTTGTTAAGCAGGTTAAGCTAAGAAGTGACAGTAGCCACGCGCATTCTACCACATACCTGAAAATGTTTAATGAGTGAATTGTGGATAAAATAGAACCAACTTTGTAGGGCTAACGAGTAGCCAAGATGACTAAGGCAGTAGTGACATGGCGGTATTCTTCGGAATGATCGTGGGTTCGAATCCCGCCTCGGGCATTGTTGTGTGCTACGTGATAGTGTGTGTCGTCTAAGTGCAATGTGCTTGTGTGTCCCCTGGACATCTGGGCATCCGGCAGTTAAACATCGTCCAATCAGGAGAAAAAAGCGCTGGCCCCGTGGGCGGCGGGTGAAATGAAAGGATGAGTGTATTGCTAACGCCTCGACGCACGGGTCGATGAGACACTAAATCAAAGTCGATTACGCACTACAGACGCGTCATCGACAACAAAACATCAATGTCAGCAATGTATTAAAGCGGGATCAGTACCTAACATTAAATTCGTGCACAACAAAATTTAAATTGACAGTGGCCGTTTATATTAATTTATAATTAAAATTTAACGGCCAATAATGTTAAGAAATGCCCTTCCATGTGCGGTATGCAAGGAAAGACAAAGAACACACCAGGATATCTGGAAGTAGTGTGTATGCTACAAATCACGTTCGCACAAATCATGTTTGAACACGTAAACTGACAGTGGCAGAGTCAATTATTATTTCATATTTTAACTTTTACAAAACTGAGATTGTGGCAGTCTTTTAGCATCAAAAACGTAGATATATCGATGTTCACAAAACATCGGCTTCAATATATCGATGTTTAAAATATCGAAATTTTTATATAATCATCGATGTTTTGAAAACATGTGAAGTGAAACCAGTGCAGCCAGCCTCGCCGCGGGCGCGATTCTTTTTACAATACCCTGGTATCAAAAAAGTGAATAAATCCAGTTTCTAAATTTAGATAAAAAAATCCTCTAACACGTGTTGTAGCCACAATTTCTGTCTTGTATGTACTTGATACCGACAAATCGATTGACGGCAAAAGTCTGCGTCTGCAAACAACGCTAGCCAAAATTGATATTCCTCAATCGACCAGGCTGATGTCGCGGCGCGTTGAATTTGAGACCGACATTTTAATTAAATTAACAGTACATGAAACCCCTGGGACATTTTACAAATTTTAAAAAAGTGAGTCCATCGTTGTTATTTTTTGTTTGTTTTTTAATTTTGTTGTTGAATAGTGTGTAGGACATTTAAGAGAATGGCGCAGGTCTCATGTTCGTCGAAAACTCTGATTTTTCGAAAATTGCAAAAGTTCAAAATTTTTTCGACTTCTACCTACAACTTCAATTATGGAGTTGGATATGTTTCCCCTTAATGGAACGTATTCCTTTGAGATAGATACTTTACACGTAATTTTGCGTGGAAGCACGTGCCATTTTTAGCACCGCTAGTGAACTACGTGACTGGTCCGCAGGCCTTTAAGCCATAACAACACCTACATCGCACCTGTCGACTCGTGGCAGTGGCCATCGCCGCTGGACGTACCTGCATGGCTGCGGCGCGTGGCGTGGCGTGGCGTGGCGTGGTGTGGCGGCAGCGGGAGTGCCTCGAGGAGCAGCGCGCGCGCCGTTTTAAAGGCGTCGCCCCGCCCCCTCCCCTCCCCCCGCCGCTCCGCCCCCCGCTGGACCTTCACCTGCAGCCTCACCGCCGCCGCGGTTGACCGCCGCTGGACACTTGGCGGTCGCCCCCTGCCCCCCCCCCCCCCCCAGCGGGTCGCGCTTGGCCGCACAGCGCGGACGGCACCGCCGCCCGCCGCCCACCGCCCACCGCCCAGCGCCCACCGCCCACCGCCCACCGCCCAGCGCCTGGGCTTACGCTAGTGATGCGACGGCGATAACAAAACATCCATCTCGGCAGACAGACATTTTCATAATACATTGACTAAAAGACATTGAGGTTTTTCAACTTCGATGATTTCAAGCCGTTTGTCACATAATATTCATGTTTAACAAAATTAAATTAGACACTGTTCGTATTTATCAATTCGCCGAATAAAGATATGAAAAGGGGCAGATCCTACACCCTGAGCTCATTTGTTGACCAATTCTCAATAAGCGAAATGAATACGGAGAAAGAGGAAATACAAGGGCATGGGGGCCATCTCGGACAAGAGAGATTGTCGATGAAGGTAGTACAAACAGGGTCCCTTTGCTTGCAAAAAATGAACTAACAATGTTACCATCAGTAATAGTTCATATTATTAACTTTTACAGTATTGTGATCGTGAGAATTTTTCATTCAGAGATAAAACATCGGGAGAGAAAAAAGCTCGGTCACAAAACGTCGATGTTAAAAAACATCGGCGTTAATACTCGATGTTTAAAAATCAACGATATTTAGATAAATCGACAGCGATGTTGTATCCCTATCTTAGACAAGGCATTACCTACACTGGCAGAAATGCCGGCAAACCTCATGTTATTAATGTATTCTAAATTAACTTAAATGCTACCTTACGCATTAAAAAACCGGGAGAGGAGGCTGAGGGCAACAACCGATGTTACTGCGGTGCCTCTGACCGGGAGGTCGTAGTGTTCGAGTCCCAAGGGTGCCAGGATTTTCGGCACTAGCAAGACGGGGAAATCAGTTGCTGTCTAGAGGAGACTTCTAGAGGCCGGCTACTCTGATCGGTAGTTTTCCGTGTTTTCTCCAATCAATACCAGGCGAATGCCGGAGCAGTTTCCTCACAAACGGGCCACAGGCTGCGCGCGATATGACCTTCCTGTTCCTTGTCCTATTCTCACCTCTTACTTACACACGTATATGTATTTCACTACCGCGCATGCCGGGAGACCGGTCGGGAGGTTAGAGCTTGTCCCGGCTGAGGCGGTGCTCCCCTGGTGAGAGATACCTTGTTGGGGAAATCCCCACTAGCCGACTTGTAGGTTGGCGCCGGATCTCACCGTTCAGCGAGGGAAGATCATTGCCATCTCCCGAGCAAAACATGCACTACACTTAGGGGACTAATATCCTATGCCGTCGACGTGTCCGGTTTCACTAATTAATAAAAATGTGTACGTTGAAAAGAAATTAATATATTTTACATTAAATTTAATGCATAAATTAAAAGCAGTATAGATTTAATGTAAAGATTCTCCCGTTTCCTCTGCCTCTAATCATTCATCATGTATTCATCATCCCCGTCCATCGAGATCATCTATTCTTTCCTCTCAGATATGACCATAAAAATTTGATTATTGCATCCTAATGTACATGTGTTTAATGTACATTAAATTTAATGTGCGTTCGTGATAATTACTCTAATGTACATTTCATTACAGTGATGAAGAAATTTCTGTCAGCGTACCTTTCTCGTTCATTGCCCCCTCTTCAAAGAATTATGGCACCATCGACCCATCGTATTATTTTCTATAATACAAGGTGGGTTCAAAAAACCCCAAACTGAGCTCCCTTCTCGCAAACTGGTTGACTAAGCGAAACGAGACATATTGCGACATTTAGCGGAGACCGTGCCAATTAAAATGTCGACTTGTGCGTCTCACAACAGTGTATTGTATCCGCGCTATAGCAATTATT
Organism: Gryllus longicercus; assembly: GCA_038098605.1. Lineage (NCBI taxonomy): Eukaryota > Metazoa > Arthropoda > Insecta > Orthoptera > Gryllidae > Gryllus > Gryllus longicercus. The sequence goes on from JAZDUA010000005.1 coordinate 5,416,915, forward strand.
GTCTGAGCCTACGTAGACCTGTAATGCATTGTTGGGTCAGCGCGTAATGAACAAGCTATAAAAGCAGCGTGTGTGGGTTCAATCGTTATTTATGCACTAAGAGCGTTATAATGGTTCTAATGATCGAGGGCCTTTGGCTCGAGGGTTTTTTGTCGGCCGAGATCATTAGAACTAGTTAACGTCCGTGGTACATACCTAATTTTAATAATTCATATGTACTTATTTACTAATTATTTAGTTGTTAATTTTACTCGACCTTTCTCTTCATTTTTCCCACAAATAAATCCCTTTCATAATTCCCTCCATAAGATGATATACAGCACCATTCGATTGTTTTCATATTTCCCTAGCCACCACAATCCTTTCGATCCAGGTAAGCTATTGAACTCCGCTTCGAACTCCGCTTCGAAGGCAATAACAAGCAATGAAGTATCAGTAAAAATAAATTTGTTTTAATGCCGGAGAAAGTGCTACAGAGACATTCAGATTTATCCAAAAATCTTTTGGTAATGAATCTACGAGCCGGTCTCAGTGTTTTGAGTGGTATAACCAATTTAAATCGGAAAGAAAATCGATCTCTCTCTGACCAAAGGAAGCTCAGAAGCCTCGGTCGAACGTGAATTTCATGCTTCTTGCTTTTTCGACTGGAGAGAGCTAATTCCTAAGAATAGGTTCCTCATGGCAAACAGTTAATAAATAATTCTATGTGGAGATATTGAACAGACTAAGGCACACTGTGATGAGGTAGAGACCTGATTTGTGGAAGGATCGAAAATTCAAACTCCACCATCGCAACACTGGTAGACCGTAGCTCGTACAGAACCATTGGGCCAAAGTGATAAACCATGACAACGCCAACCAAACGCCTCGTTCGTTCTGACCGAGCGTTCGCGGAAAATGGCACAACGGCGATCCCGCACGCCAACGTTAACACATTGAAAATAAATATTTACTTATTTTTTAATTTGAATTAGGCACCAAAATTGGTTGACAAAAATACCTTCAAAATTTCATCTATTCTTTCCCGTCTCCACAATTTCTCGGCCTCTAGGCCGAGAAAAAATGTAAAAAACACGTTTATTATTGTATCTTTATAACAGATTGCCCGAGGAGGATTATTTTTTGGGAATGTACATCATTTTTTAATCACTTTCATTTGAGTATAGTGATATTCATATGAGTATCTTGATTGTCGATTTGCGGCGGCGATGGTGTATCGGTTAGCGTATCAGACTGTTGGCGTGTTCAAACCCGATCGAAGCCGTGGATTTTAAGGGCGAAAAAATCTTTCGTACGCCTTCCTTCGGAGGGGAAGTACAGCCGGCTGTCCCATGTTAGTACATTTACTTGCATGTAAAAGTTTCTCAAGTCTAAATGTCGCCGCTGAGCTAAATTCAAATAGTCTGTTTCGTCGCCCAAGAAATACCTCCTTTCTTGAAGTGGGTGAAAGGAGCGTAGCGAAATTAGCGTAGTCAGACGGAAGAGCGGGCCTGATGGCCCGAGTCTCGACGCGTAAAATAAGGCATTAATTCAATTCAATCGATTTAGTTTGGGGACCCTTTTCACCTCCTTATTCGTGGTTCAGTGACGTGGCGTTCAGTTTAGACCACGGAGGTGGCTTTGCATCACGCACCACTTTAAAGAATGCCATTTAAATTAAATGTTGGCAAGATGTTGGTCAGTTGCTTTGACCATTAGTCGAGTCTAAGAAGTTGAACACACCAAACGGCAACACTGGCTCGTACTTTTGATTACTATTGCTTGAGCTGTAAAAAATAATATTTCAATTTTGGACCTGTTTTTTATGTTCTTACATGATACAAAGATATCCTACCCCTGAATCCTTTCAAATTTGCCTACATTCTCATAAGAAAGACCGCAGCGGACAATATGTGGTACAATGTCACCCTACAGAGTAGGGTGACATTGTACGACCCAAACTTCCTCTCCTTCCAAATACAAAAAGTTAAATATATGGTTTGTTTGTGAAAACAGTTATTGCTGTTAAGCATCCACCTTTCGGGATCTGATAAATAAGGGAATTGTCGCACAATTTAATTTCAGAGTGATTTTGCACAATTGCCCTTGCAAAGTATCCCCGCAGGTTTTTAACTTATGAATCAGGTTTTGCTAGCGTTTTAGAAGCCGGTGCTGATCTCCATGCCACTATGGACCACTGTAATTACAGTGGTACAAGTTAAGAGAAGAGACCTGGATGGCCGAGATGGCTAAGAGCGCGTACCTACTCACATCCGTAATAATTCCTGTTTTCCTTATTTCGCGCAACTATTGCCTCGTCTGATGACTAGACATCGGATGTTTAGGAAAATGCCTATTTTATTCTAATGAAAACATTTGAAAGCAATTAATATATGTATATGTATTACGAAAAACTAAACATTCTGACGAATTTTATTTTGCATTTTTTGCCCTTTTTGTTTTTTGTGACATAAATGTATTTTTAGACATATTTTTCTTTTTCAAATCTTTTTTCTTAAAATGTTTTTATATATATATATATATATAAATACATTTATACTTTATATATATACATACATACATACATTCTTGGTTACAAATACAAGTAAATCATTTTAAGTTCTACTAATCACATACATTTTCTACTGGTAACGAATCTCCATTGTTTGTCCTGACTGAAGCTGTCATGTGGGTCTGCAGATCACTGAATTTTTGAAACCGAAAGCTTGTATGGTGGCTTAAGATTGCTTTCTCCGCATTTTTTTTTTTTTGCACAAGTAAAACAACAAAATATCTTCAAGGAACTTCGTTGAGCTGTGGGCGCTTACGTGAGCGCTGAGCACTCCTGTCTGAGAGTACAAGGCGATGATCCCAACTTCCGACATCGATATCTTCAGATGTTCTTCTGGGAAGTGCGAAGTGTTAGCCCTTCTCTGCCGGGCGTGAGGTGCGTCTTCATTCTGCCCGCAGTTGTGCACCACGCGAAGTACTTCATTAGTGCCCTAAGTGTAATAACCGAGCTCAACCATGCAAAGATGCCAAAGTCTCTCTCTCACTAATGATTCATTAATATTCTATTCTCTCACGTTATATTGCTCATTGGTATTGTCTAACTGTAGATGCAGTGAAATATATTCCTGTTTCTTCCCTCCAATTTTAAGTTTTAACGACTTTTTTGGTGCCAGATTAAAAATGTTTAATGTCTTTTTAGGGACCTAAAACCTAAGCTTTTTGTGCCTTAGCATTCTATGTCTACTGATGACACAGCACGGAGGAGCGAGATTCTAAGGAGAGTGGCCAACCTATTGCATTTCACGCACTAAATTTTTTCATGCACGAAAACAGTTGCGCCATTCAACTTAAGCACAGTTTTCCAGCCCCTTACGTTCATGATAGTTGTTGTAAGATGCGATCTGCTTCAATGAGGGCGCAATAACGGCAAATCAACATCAATATATTTTCAGCAAACGCTGATATCCATAACTACAACACTCGACGAAGTTATCATATCAGGTGACAGATTCAACAGGTCACTACAAAAAAATTCACATACAATACATGTACATTACTTTACAACACCTTGCCAGATGACATTAAACGATTAAATTCGATACAAAAGTTTATGTCCCAAGTAAAATATTTTCTGCTGAACGACTGTTTCTATACAATTAGTGACTATACCGAGCATCCAAAAGGAAAGTAATATTAATTTTAACAACGACATGTAATGTATTATATATGATTTGGATTGTATAATTGTAAAGAACCTGTGACAAGAATTGTCTTTCAGCTTCTGGGTCAATGACCTCCATGTCGATGTGGTTTTCGCCCAGTTTCCTGACCGAGCAAATGTTGAGATGGCCCCTTGTTTTGCTTCTGGACATAAATGTAACTTCCATTGAACTTCTCCTCATAGCACGTTTTGCACAGTTTTCAACTGTTTTCGACGTAAATAAATAAAAATTAATTTATGTACGTCGGTTCAAGAGATTCGTTCCATCCAAGTATACCCGATTTTTTCACATCCAAATATTTCCTCCCAGTGGCCTCCACAGTCTCTAAGCTCCCGACATTTGGGAAAATGTAGGGCACGTAAGTGTGCGAATAGATAAGGGGCGAGGACGTAACAAGGAAGAGGAAGGAAGGCCCATGACCCGTTAGAATATTGCTCAGGCATTCGTCTGGTGTTGATCGGAGAACTCGCGGAAAACTACTGGCCAGAGCTGATGACTAACAAAATTCTCCTCCTGACAGCGGCAGAACTCGGACCTAGGACCTCCCGGTGAGAGGCACTGCAGTGACATCACTTAATGCTCTGAGCCAATTACCAGAGCCGGGAGGAGATTAGGGTAAAAATGGGGATAAGTAGAGTGTAATATGAAAGCTTGACGTAAATATATCAGGACAAAAGATGTAGTATGAGAGTAGAAATGAAGTGTGGGAATGCATTCATGACGGATTCAGTGTTAGACAAGTATGTTCTTGCAAACCTACATTATTAAAACGGAAGAGGTTTATACAACTAAAACAGGGAAGGAGGGATGATCATTACATAAATATAAAGTTCCTCTCTTAAGTTGGTGTTATCATGGCCGTAGCTAGAGACGAAGAAGGGATGGGCAGTATTTACGGAAATTAGAAATATTTTTGTTTGACAGAAGAATGATGTTAAGTGTGAACCAGTATATAAATAGGTCAGTGATGGAGTTAGACGAAGAAAACACTATGCAGGGAGTGATGAAAATGTTTGCTGGATTTATGAGAGGAATAAAGAGAGATTGGGGGTCAGCTAGTGGACCGCCTCCTCGTGGTGACTCCTGGGTAATGCTAAAGGTCTACAAAACTATTGTAGCACTCCTTCCACTTACTTATGCTACATTTCTATAATATTTCCTATTTGGTCTCTCTTGATCCCTTGTTATATCTTCGACCCCGACGCTATTAGGTTTCGAGGGCTAGGGTGTCATTCATTTCTTAATCTACTCTGTTCTTGACTTTTAATTCTTTTTCTTCTCCTCTTCTCTACAATTTATCTGTTTCTTCTCCTTCATTCTCCTGGGGTAGTATCCCTACCCAGCACAGGGTATGTGTAAAGACTACAACGGTCCAAGAGGCAATGTGAATCCAGGCGAATATCACAGTGGCTTGAGGAGCGGAAGTAGCAGCCCTCTCTGCAGGGGTTTATACGCAGAGAAGCTGGGATAGAAGCTTTAAGATGGCAGCCCCATTACTATCCTTACCCTGCGCAGCGCTTGCAACGCGGCCAGGGGACATCACTCCGCTAAATTTCTCAAAGATTCATGCCGGACAGAAGAGATGGCATGAACAATTCTGAGACGGAACAGACCAAGAGGTCTAATCCTTGCTGTCGATGATGATGAATAAAGAGAGATGGGTAATACACATAGGATGTAATAGGAGGTGTTTAGAGAGCTCCATCTACATATCGAGACATGCTGAGGTATAAGGTAACTTCATTATCTGCGCACGTCTTCTAGAGTTCAGTGGGAAACTAAATTATTCAAATTATCGTTCTCCATGTTGTCGTGGCAAGAAGTATATTCCTTCACGAAGGATATGATGAGGGATAAAAACAGAAATCTATAACTGATTTGCCTTTGAAAATGGACTTTATTACATTGGGGAGAATATTTTGTTAACAATTCTTGCCAAAAACGCTCATTTTTTCTGTATTCAGAATTCAACTTGTTGTAGGTTAAGCGTAAGAATCCCAGAATTACGTAAAAAGGCACCTAATACACTTCCCCCGCAGCACGACGCACACGGCTTTTTAAACTGTTTTTGACGTAAAGTAAAAAAATAAAAAACACTGCACTGAGCTTGGATAATGTTACTGTTGCTGCTTTTTCTTTGTCTATACTATTGCTTACAATATGCCAGAATCACCAAAAGAAGAATTACCTAATGAATTATTAACTGAATTATGAATGAAGATGTAAATTTTAGAGTGATTTACACAACTCCTTTATATATTTACAAATCACATTACCTGATTTTGGGATCGATTTCAGTAGGCCAATTATATGCAACCACTTGTTTGCGACTGAGTCTGATCGATTCGTAAACGAACGTTCGTCTTCCAGCTGCAGATCTGGAGGTGCGGGTTAAGACATGGAAAGCTAACGGATAAAAAGGTCGGTGAAGACAAAATGAACCTGAGTCATTCATAGCAGTTTTTGCGTCCCTTTTCACTTCAAGATCCTTGACTGCTTTAAAAAGTTCTGTAGGCTACTAGTGTGTCATTGCCCCTTCTATACACAGGTGTATAGAAACGGTTGGAAGAACGAAGCTAAGGTTACATTTCCTCCTAATATTAAGACTACATTTATGTAAAATCCATCAAATAAGCATATTTTTCATACAACTCTTGAGTATTTATTAAAAAGTAGGTAATTTCCCTTTTAGTTTGAAGTTATTTTATTGATCATTTTCTCTTTTTCAAGGAATTTTTAGGTCATCAGAATCCGAGCCCTGATAATAATAAAACAATAACATGGGGGGGGGAGCAGCACTCCCTAAGTTACGCGTAAGGCGCGTCCGAGGTTAAGAATGAAGTACTGAGCCTTATGGGATTTTCCGGTAAATAAACATCTTCCCTCCCGTTATTAAGATTTCAAAACTGTATTAAATACTCATTAATATAATTTTTCATAACAACAATTACTTTAGCACAATAATATATCGAATACATTATATATTTACCGCAAATCGTGGTGACTATCTTTAGAAATTATAATTTTTGAAGGAAGGGACACGTTCGGCTGTGGATCAGCCGCAGCTGTGGTGCCACGTGCCTCGGCTGCCGTATCATACTGTGCTCAGAAAGTTCGCGTTCCGATTGTTTCCTGTGTTTGTTCGCCGATGTTTAGTTATTTGGTTTTGAGATTTATGGTTTCAAGCACGTCAAAGTTAAATGTAAATTCGTTTACATTTCTTCATTTTGGTTCTTAGGTTGTGCTACATTAATTAATTTACGATTTTTGAACATTTAATTTATTTTTCTTTGCAAACATAATTTAGAACGTAAGATCCACCAACCGTAAAGTGCAAGAGTGGTAAAGTGCCCTATAGTGGGGAAAACAAATGGTTATTAATGTTTATAACTATTTTACGGTAATTGTATTTTCGAACGAGATTCATACTCAACACCTAGGGAGATGTCTGTCCGCTCTTTCGGAACGAGGCAGCCAGTATTCTCGAGAAGCGAATCAGTCTGTTCCCGTGAGCCCGACTTATTTTGTCGTCAAAGGAAATTTAAATATTTTATTCGGTAATGAAAACTTATTATTTCTGTACTGTTAAAAAAGAAAAGAGGGGATTGGCCATTTTGCAACTGCATATAGTTGGCTTGAACTTTTGATTTGTGTTGAAATGGTGGTTTTGTGTCCGTGGACCGTTTGTTAGGGTATTATCAATACCTACTAGTACTAGTATTGGTATTGGTATTACTCGGGTATTCACCTGATGTTGGGTATTCGCCATGGAAAAGTCTAGAAGCCGGCCGCTAGAGCCCACCTCGTTGCCGCTCGTCAGACTCACACGGAGTCGCGGAGGCGATAGGTTCGGCTTTGGCGATGGTTATGTTCTTCTTCTTCTTATCTTCAAGTATTTAGGCATAATGCCTGTTACGCCGCTTAATTTTGGTCCCTCCAGCGCATTCTTGGACGTCCTATATTCCTTTTTCCTCTCGGCTGATAATTTGCCACTTGTTTAGGAATTCTGTCGTTGTTCATTCGCAACATGTGATCTTGCCATGAGAGTCTGTAGTTGGTGACTTTCTCTACAAGACTTTCTACATTTAGCTCGTTTCGGATTTGTGTGTTTCTTTGTCTGTCCAAAAGGCTATATCCCGCTTCCGCTATAAGGAATCTCTGGTTATGTTAATGATATTAAAACGTGGCGTCACCCGTCAGTATGTGCTAATGTTTTCATATTTAATTTATGTCTTGTAGGTAGTGCCATGAGCGTAGTTCAAAGTAAATGCCCCAGAGCAGTCCTCTGCGCCCGTAGGTACACATCTATGAAAGCATTGTATCAATTTTTTCGAAAGGCAGCTGACTTGGAAAACTCATTTCTGAGGTCGCCTCATACCAACCTGATCAAAGTATAGGCGACTGAAGCACTTCCTGGAGTAATCTGAAACAGAAATGAGGCTTCAAACATAAAACTTCGCATTTCCGCACACGCAATGCGCGCTCTAGTTGGCTAGTCAGTTTTGACCTTCTGTTTTTCTTTATGTTGTAGGATTAACTATAGATGCCCATGAGGGTAGGAACGGTCGCACCGCAGTGGCGTGAATGTGCATTCCACTTGCCGTGCGTTCACAAAACTGCTCTCATGAGCTCGACTCATGAACGTAGTAATGTGTGGTAACAGCGCATTGAACTGACTGGGTCGCTTAGACACAGCCGGTACTGTAGTTGCGAAGTGGTGGTCGCGTGGGGAGGTCCCTGCGAAGGATGCTGCAGAGGCGATCTCTGCGCCCGGCACCTTGGTGAGAGCAGGAGCTGCCCTGTCTGTCCGCGTCATCCTCCCAGCCTCTCTCCGCCTTTCCCTTCTCTGGGTCATATGAATAAAAATGAGCACTTGCTCATGAGTACTTGCTCCGGAGCAAAGTGAGTCTACTCCGTGGCACTGAGCAGAAGCTCCATTTCGTATGAATAAAAACTTCGTATGTCTCCGAAGAACTTACTCATGTCTCGCGAGCATTTGCTCGTTGTGAACAAGTGGTAGTGCAGGCTAAGAGTTTTAAAAATTGGGTTCTTGAGCAACAAAGAGGTTACATACGTTACGCGCGTCGCGCACATTTGTGCGGAATAAAGAGCAATAGTTTGTTGTCTCATTCTTTAAATTCGAATATGAATAGCAGTAACGAAAAACAGGCGCTAGTGGCCCAGCTAATTTTTTACCGAAATGCTAAGTGAATATAAAATTATTTTTGAAAAGAGCCAGCTTTCGGAAGTACGCTGTGGCCGAAATGAAACATTACAAAGTTTCAAAAAACAGTACCCCGAAAAATTGAATACGCGCCTGAAAGCAAACGCCGATAAAAATCGTACCAACCATGCATTGTACTTTTCGATCCGGCAAAGATTCTAATAGTCTACATCACGAGAATTTCGCCTAATCTTGCATTTTTTTTAGTCCGCTGCATATGCATATCAACACACGGTAAAAAATCGGCCAATTTAACCTTACTTTTCAAACGTGAGTCTGCTACTAAGGTCCCTCCGAAATTTTGGAGCAAGTGCTCACTCTAGAGAGTAAACGCTTAACTTTATTCATACCAATTCTGAGCATTTGCTCGCCAGTTGAGAGTACGCTCAGAGCTGAAGCAAGTACTCAGAGACTGAGCAATTGCTTACCCACTTTATTCATACGAAACTGAGTAAGATCTCGGAAACTCGGAGCAAAGAGTACTTGCTTACTTTTATTCATACCACCCTCTATCCCTGCCCCTTCTGCTTTGGCTGCCTATGGGAGGCGAGGAGGGGCGCGGAGCGAGGGGGCGAGGGGGAGAGGCGGCGAGGGGCCGAATGAGTCGAGGGGGCGAGGGGGACGAGAGAGGCGAGGGGGGAAGGGGGCGAGGGGGCGAAGTGGGTGAGTGAGGCGAGGGGAGCGAGGGGGCGAGGGGGGCGAGGGGGACGAGAGGGGTGAGGGGGCAAGGGGCGGGGGCGAGGAGGGCGAGGGGGCGACGGGACGAGAGGGCCGAGGGGACGAGGGGGCGAGGGAGCGAGGGAGCGAGGGGGCGAGGGGCGAGGGGACGAGGGGGCGAGGGAGCGAGGGAGCGAGGGGGCGAGGGGCGAGGGGGCGAGGGGGCGAGGGGGCGAGGGGCGAGGGGCGAGGGGGCGAGGGGGCGAGGGGGCGAGTGGGGCGAGGGGGCGAGGGGGACGAGAGGGGCGAGGGGGGGAAAGGGGGCGAGGGGGCGAGGGGGCGAGGAGGGTGAGTGGGGCGAGGGGAACGAGGGGCGAGGGGGGCGAGGGGGACGAGAGGGGCGAGGAGGGCGAGGGGGCGACGGGCCGAGAGGGGCGAGGGGACGAGGGGGCGAGGGGGCGAGCAGGGCGAGGAGGGCGAGGAGGGCGAGGAGAGCGAAGAGGGCGAGGGGGCGAGGGCCATTTTGCGCCCCCAGAGGCGCAGCAGAGCTACTGTAGCGCGAAAGGCGGAGTTACCCGTGCCTCCACAGCAGCTAAATTGCGTGTTTCTACGGTATACAAATGGTAACCTTATATTACAATATTCGAGTGGTTATCAACTGTGGCCTATAAGTCTCGTTTGATAATTCTCCAATTTCGTATTGTAATAAGTAGGAGCAGATTTAGATGTAAAAATTCGCCAAAATGATCAATAAAATGCTCTTGAAATGTTTTAAAATGACCAAAAGCAAAGAAAAGTGACGAAACAAACGTTATCGAAACCAGTTCGAATCCCAAGCTGTTGGATTTGATATTGATGCAATCGAGTTCATTCAAGTCATGCCATTCATTCAAGTGATCTCAGCTCGCACATTTTGTATTTGGACTGTTCTGTACCGGAAAAAATCTTTCTTCAGTTATCCTGAAATTGACTGACAATGGCGCTAATAGGCGTCTCGGAACTTATATTACATACTCAAAAAGGCTGACATTACAATTTCTGAGCGATGAAATCAAATAGGCTACTTAGGAATTCCGTGATGAACACTTGTTGTATCTCGGAAATATTACTTAAAATTACTTTACTTACTATTAAAATTATATTAAAATCAATGAAATCAGCTAAAAATGCGTTAAAAATACGGAAAAGCTAAAAAAAATGACTAACTTGTCAAAATCCACGGAAAACGCAAAAACAAAAAAAAAATGTATAGAAATGTATCATTTCCTTTAACATAAAATGAATGTCTGTACTAAACGGCATTGTTCTAAAGTGAAAAGAAAAAAAAAGACATTTGATTAAACATCCCCCCTAGTAATAAGATATCTTACAATACTCCTGTCGTAAATAACTATTTGACAACCATTACATTTAGTCTACGTGTATAGCAGGAATAATATTGTATTATTAAGACAAACAGGATCTTAAACATGATTTTGATAGTTTGAGCTGTGCCACGCTGAGTACATTATTTTCTGGAAAGAGATTTCGGTGTTCTGACTTGGATTCAGGAACTGCCAAGAGGCGTATGCAAGGATAAGTGAGTTTTCTGCCAAAGCTTAAAATGAGTCTACATGTAAAGTACCCTCATAAGTCAAAATATCTGTTTTTAAATCCCATAGCCTCGAGTTTGTTCAGATGGGAGTAGAAATATATATATATATATATATATATATATATATATATATATATATATATATATATATATATGAAGAGGATTTATCTATTTTCGTTGCCAGGGCCCGACAATAAGAGCTTTTCTCTTGAATTAGCCGTTTTCCGGCCCACAAATACAACACATTTTTCTTCTTACATACGTGTAGGTGAGAAAGTAAAAACCAATATGATGAAAATCAAAGGGAAGGAAATGATTTGCTCAGAATAACAATTGAAAGCTGCCCTGTAGAACAAGCATTAAACTTTAAATATATTGGATGTATTATACAGGTATTAAACAGGATGATAGGCAATAAATAGAAAGATTTATATATTTATTAAATTAGCTACTTGATTTCGATTCAATTTTTAATTTGGAAAAAGAATCTGCATCAACAATAAATTTATTAACATATTTTACCTTTTCCTTAATTCATTAAATGATATTCTTTTTAATTAAACAAAATGAGCACACAGTTCGCTCCCAGACACCGTAGAGGGAACACCTCCGTTTGTGCCTCCTCTTGTCGTGTTCACGAGTGCAGTGTTATCAGTTGTGTATTAGTGTTTTTGTCACACCAAATAGGAATCAATACTAATCTAATCTAACACCTATTTAAAGTCAGCCTAACGCGGCTGACAATTAATCATAATGTTCTCCAATGTAAACAACAACTTAACCAAACTTCCGATGGACGCAGCTTCTGAAAATCAAGCAAAGAAGACTTACGCCATCGCTACTGTGAGTGATGTATTTCCTACTAAAGACCAAGGAGTTATCATAGAAGCCCACGAAGGTATTTCAATAAAATAATATATTACTAAACTCGCTACAATAATGAACCCCAATGACATTAGATTCGTGTCGCGCATATCTAATAACAGAGTTTGTGTTTTATTTAACACTAAGAAAACAGCAGAGTACCTGACTAGCAACTACCCTACGTTAACTATCAAGGATCATAAACTGAATGTCAGACCTTTAATTAATAAGCTTAAGAGGGTAATAATTTCTAATGTTTGCCCTGTGATACCACATGATGATATCCAACAAGAATTTTCAAAACATAATATCCATATAAAGTCCAATATCTCATTTATTAGAGCTGGTATTCCTGAACCAGGATTTACACATATTATGAGTATCAGGAGACAGGTGTTTATAACACCTGAAGATGTTAGCAATCTTCCAGAATCAACCACTATATTGTATGATGGTACCCAATATAGAATTTTCTTTTCTACAGATGATATGACATGCTTCTTATGTAAACAGTCTGGTCATCTAGCTAACCAGTGTAATAACAAATCTATTCAACATTCTGCAACAAAATATGACTTATCAAATTAAAAATCTCAAAATGAATCTACTAATAATTCCATTGAATTTACTGAACCACAAAGCCAAAAGGAAAATCTTGCAGTAGATGAGAGTAATTTCCCCCCTATTCCTAAGAGAACCCTCTCATCAGAATCTTCATCCCAGATCGGTTCTGAAAGTAATAAGACAGATAAGACCAATTTGGATAGTAGTAAGCAAACTAAAAAGAAAAAGAAAATTGGTCAAGAATCAAATCATATTAGTACTCATGTTAAGAACACCCTCAAGTCACTAGATGAACTTCTTGATCCATTAAAGGCAAAATATGAAACCAATCCAATTGATTACCCCCTCACATATAACCAATTGAAAAAATTCATTGACAAAGCTTCAGGAGCTCCAAACCCAACAATAATAGCCAGTGAATTTTCACTTGATATTCCATATATTATCCAAATAATGTCTAAATCGTATCTATTACTTACAGAAAGGTCAATAAAGTATAAATTTACAAGTATTATCAACAAGTTGAAGAGTGCACAAGAACAAATGGATGATTCGGATGCGGATATATCTGAATAATAACTAGAAATGAATATCTTACAATGGAATTGTAATGGATTCTATGCCCGTCTACCATCCCTGAAACTATTAGTTAAAGATATTCTTCCTCAGATACTATGTTTACAGGAGACAAACTTTAAAGGCAATCATTCTGGTAAACTAACCGGATATACTACATCTTTTTGTGATAGGAATAATGCTCAAGTTGCTTCTGGTGGTGTAGGTATCCTAGTTAAAATGATGTTTATGTGCATGATATTCCTCTCCAAATTCTCTTGAAGCTGTAGGTGTACAGGTTAAAATCATTTCCCATATCAATGCTTGTAATATTTATATCCCCAATAGGCAGGACTTTGATGTCTATCAACTTGACAATATTATCCTTCAGTTACCCAAACCCTTTATAATTGTAGGAGACTTCAATAGTCACAATAAATTATGGGGATCTAATATTACAGACAAAAGAGGTAAAATCATTGAATATTGGTTAGACAATCATAATGATCTTACTATATTAAATACAGGTCTGGCCACCCACTTTAACTGTAGTAATGGAAATGAAAGCAACATTAGTTTTGCCTCAAATGACATTGCAGCTAGAATTACATGGTCTACCAACTACCTATATGATAGTGACCACTATCTCATTAACATGACCCTTCCAGACTTACATTTATTCTCCAATCTGAGATGTGAGCCTGAATGGATCCTAGAACAAGCTAAATGGGATTAATTCCAGCAGTTTATCAGGTCCAATATTGCAACTCTTAATCAACCTAGATTCTGAACAGTTAAACAGTTTAGTGCATGACTTTATTTCACTAATTCTAGACGAAGCAATAACGTCGATTCCCCGTACCTCGGGAATAATTGAAAAACGCCAAGTTCCATGGTGGAACAAACAGTGTACTACAGCAATTAAAAATAAAAAAAGAGCATATAGAAAATTTAAGGAAAACAAAACCATGGTAAATGGTATTGCTTACAGGAATGCAAGAGCCTTTGCAAGACACTCTCAAATCCGCAATGATCAATTCATGGCAAAAGTTCATCTCTTTCATCACACACCAATCTCCTATATCAGAGGTATGGCATAAAATAAAAGCCATTAGTGGAAGAAATACTCCCAGTATTCCTAAATATCTTATTGATAGTACTGGCTTAAAACATGTTGGAACTCAAGCCGTATGTAGCCTTTTGGCGAACACGTTTACTCAAAATTCAGATAGCAATAGTTTTGACCCAAACTTTCTATCTACAGATCCATCAAGCAGAAACTTAAGTCAAAATAACATTTTGCTACTAACTAGGGACAATAACGATAACTACAACAAACCTTTCCTTATGGAAGAACTTCTTTATGTACTAGATCAACGCAAAAATTCTGCACCTGGGCCCGATAAGGTCCCCAACAGTTTTTTGAAGAGCCTTCCTGAAGTTGGGCTTAAGTACTTACTTTGCGTTTATAATTATATTTGGACTGAACAACACTTTCCAGACCAATGAAGAGAAGCTAATGTTATCCCCAACCTAAACCTAATAAAGATCACACTCTACCCACGAATTACCGTCCAATCTCTCTAACAAATAACATCTGCAAGATATAAGAGAAGATGGTTTTTCGCCGCCTGAAATGGATACTGGAAAACCGTAATTTAATCTCACCATACAAAGTGCCTTCAGATCCTTTAGATCAACAAATGACCTCCTAGTAAATATCGATACAACAATATGTGATGCCCTAGCTATGAATCAACATGTAATGGTAGTTTCAATGGATATTGAAAAAGCATATGAAATGGTCTATAAAGATAGACTCATATCCACCCTTGCTAATCACATATAATAGGAAATATATTAGTATTTACCATCAATTTCCTAAAAAACAGATACCTCAGAGTAAAAATTCCAGACAGTTCGTCCCATCTTACAGAGATGTTGAATGGTTTACCACAAGGATCTGTCCTTAGTGTTCTATTATTCCTTCTAGTTATTAATGACGCAAGCAGTACAATAGAAGAACCAGTGAAAATATCCCTTTTTGCAGATGATATTACCTTGATATGCAGTGGTAAAAATCTTAAGGTTACTGAACGTATTATGCAAGAATCGGTAGATAGAATCACTAAGTGGTCAACTAATGCAGGAATTACAATATCGAAGACTAAATCAGAGTTTATAGTGTTCACAAGAAGAAATTACGATAATGAAGAAGTGCATCTAAAACTGGGTGATCATTTCGCCTCATACGTAAACAGTCGGACCCCGGGCCCCGGCCCCCGGGAACAGCGTCCTTCCCGCCCCTTGGTAGTTTGCGCCAATCACTTAGGCACTGTGGTTCTGACTGCAGCGACTGGTCAACGCGGCCCAGCCCAGGATCAAAGGGTGTCCAAGTTCTTCCGACTTTAGGGAAGTTAGAATTTCACCCGCCAATTCTTGTGGGGGAACTTAACGTGCGAAATTTATGCGACAAAAGTATGATTGCAAAGCTCTCACTTAGAAAAAGCGGGAAACTACATAAATGATTTTTTCACTATTTAGTGCCTATCTGCACGTCAACTGCCAAGGTCGTTAGTTCCGCAAGTGTGTGTTTTCATCACGGGAGATGGCGGGGATCTTCGTCCTGGCTTGAAAGAACCGGAAACGACCTACGTCGACTTCCGGGGATTTTCCTCAACCAGGTGTTTCCCTTCAGCCGGTAAGGGCTCCAAGCTCCCGACCGGTCTCCCGGCATGCATGGTAGTGTAGTGCATGCTGGTCGACGTGGGAGTAAGTAAGGGATGAGGATGGGAAAAGGAAGAGGAAGGTGAGGTCGCGCGTGGTCTGTGTCCCGTTTGTTAGGTTAGTGCTCCAGCATTGGACTGGTGATGATCGGAGAAACCACGGAAAACTAAAGACCAGGGCTATCTACCGATAGAGTTTTCCTGTGGATAGAGGCTGAACTAGACCCAGCTGACAAGCTGGAGTCGAAAATTCTGCCACCGTCAGGGCTCGAACCCTAGAACCTTCCAATCAGAGGCACTGTAGTGACATTTGATGCCCTGGGCTACTTGTGTCGGTGTAAACTAAAAAAATAAATACATAAATTCTAAAATCATAAATATAATCATGTTACACGATTGATACATTACAAGCACAATTATACCATTTACAATTATATACAGTTTAGTACATACTACACACAGTGAAAAGCACAACCATAATATTGTTAGTAAGATTTGTTACTTATAGGAAACCTTGAACATATTTTCATCAAATAGAGCAATCTAATTCGTAACTGAAATTGTTTACAATGAAATAGAAGGACTCCAGGGGGGATGTCATCGAATTCTGTCAAAAAATCGATTTTTTTATTTCATCATTTTTCGATAGTCTGGTTCATGATGTACATGTCTGCAACATTTGAAATCGATCTGACGACGCTAAGTCATTTAAAATTTAAAAAACCTTTCAGGCGGTGCAGCCTAGCCATGAGAGTGCCACGCCCACTTCTGAAGTGCATTTACTTCTCTCGTTATTTGTAATGATATACGGCAAGTAATATTCTTGCTGAATTTCTCATCCTTGCAAAGTTTGAACGACTATATTCTCATAGTCTCAAAACACCGTAGATGGCAGCACTCTGCAGGCACTGGAAAGAAATGTAAACAATAAACAGAAGAGCAACTGTGAGTTGGCTGTGAGTCCTATTGAAAGACATGAAAAATAAATATTTGTCAGATGGGAAAACACTAGGGATAAAAGGACGTTTGACAGGAAAAACAATTGACTCTTTGCAAGTGTATTATGGAAAAGCCATTAGAGAAAATTGTGACAGTGTGGAAAAAATGAAAAGAGCAGTGTGGGCAATTTTTTTCCACAAAATCTCCACTAATGCAAATCCTATTCATTCGTTGTGTCCTGAAGGGAATGTATCATGGTGTGGGTATAGGAGACAAGAAGCTACAGATGAAAGTTACAATCATAAGAATTCCCTACCAGTTCCTGTGATGAATGCAATAAAACCAATTTTTACGTCCCTTGCAGATCCTGAACTCCTCAAAAAGTGTGTCCATGGTAAAACTCAAAATCCCAATGAGAGTTTTAAGAGTTTGGTATGGTGTCGATGCAGAAAAACTCAATTTGTTGGCTCTACTGTAATTAAAATAGCCACATATGATGCAGTTTTGTGTTTTAATTCAGGGAACTCTACCAGAAATTCTGTAATAGAAAAAATGAACATTGTGCCAGGGTTTTACATGAAGACCATACTCAATGGCATAGACAGAAAAAGAGTTCAAAAAGCAGAAAATGCCATTAATAAGCTAATCAAAGAATAAAGAACTAAAAAGAGGGCCTTGAACAAAGAAAAAGAAGATGAAAATGAAGCATTTTATGGATATGGAGCACATTAATTATGTATTTAATGCAAAACATTTGTAATAAAACTTTGTTGTCCATTTCCCGAAAACTACATTTTTAACTACAGAGTGACATTTTCCTAAGAAACTACTTATCCTATTAGCACAAAATTTGGCAGGTATGTACAAATATGTGTTATGAAAGTACTGAACCAGAAGATTTCCTCTAACTTAAATATTTTTTTGTTGGTATGCAAATAAGGGCCATATTTTTACCCCATATTTTGAGTACAAAATTAAAATATTAATAACAAATCAGCGGAGTGGTAAAAATAATTAATGCTGGTTCAGTAAATAGTTTATTGTGTTGCTATGTAACTGTCCCAATTTCAAAATGGTTAAATTAAAAGTTTATGAAATAAGTGTACTTTCAACAATTGAAAAGTTGATAAATATGTTTATTAATAATTTGCTAAATATTCATTAGGGAGCATTGGATTTTTTTATATGCACATTAACTTGTGTGACAACAATGTGCCAAATTTCAAAATTTTACTGCCAACAGTTTATGAGAAAAAAATATTTTAAATTAGTTTTGCAAATTCGTTGACATCCCCCCTTAAAAGGTTGTTATGACACCCTATGTTTTCACGGGAAATTTAATGCTTGACAACCGTGAGACCATATGGTATCACGTGGCAATCAATGTGTTAAAGAAATATTTTGATTGCAGCAGTAGGAAACCAAGAAATAAGAAAATTTCAAAAAAGGACGATGATAGATGGCAATTTGCAAGAGTATGTAGCAAGACTGAAAAGCTAGACCAGACCAAAAAATTAGAAAACTAACTAATTCGAGAAAATCCATGTCATTCTGTAGCACTTCAAGATACATGTGCCATTTGGCTAGGGGACGACTAGTTTCATTCACCTCCCTACGTTGGCTGTTGCCGGTCCGTCGGATTTCCTACCGGCGCTCTTATTTTGTTCCTTTCTCATGAAAAACCTCAACATCTGCGTTGCTTTGATCCATGACACAGCGGGATATTGATCCACTTTTAGTGCAGCCTAAAGATCACAGAGATTGTGTTGAAGGAGGGTAATTGAAAGTACGCGATATTTCTTCTACTGCACTTTCGTTTTTCTCTCTCCGTTCATTTATTTTCTTCAGGAAAAAAGGTAATGAAGCACAGGAAAATATGACAAGGAAAGTGATTCAGACACCTCGCCGTTGTAGTAAATACCGCCACACTAAAAATGGAATACTCATTTCTTGACACATACTAGTGTAAGAGTGGTCTGTACTACTATTGGGCTCCTTTAATTTAAAATCGAGAACTGACTCTATTTTATGTGAGAATTTTTTGAAAATTTTAGATGTAGTGGTGAATACTAAAAAAATAAATAGCTGTTAAAACATTTTTATCATATTAAAAGATATTTAAAGGCTTAAATATAAAAAAATAACTTACTTTTATCTTTTTACACCTGATTTCGACATTTCTTGCATCAACTTAACGAGAAATTTTCAAAATCTTCTCAAAAACCGCTGCAAATATTTTCCTTAAATTTCTTGTAACAACAGAGTAAAATATACACATAAAGATGGCATAGGTCAGATTTTCAGGTTTAACGCTAAATTTTCGAAAATTTCAAATGTTTTCGTGCGTCTTCCAACAACAACAAAACTGAAGATAGAGATTTTTCCTTCGAATAAAATTTGATCCCCATATTGAGTTCTATCATTAAGGTCATGAACATTTTTTTGAAAATTTTTGTAGTTTTCGTGCAATATTGCGTTCAATATGTGCAATTTTAAAAAAATACAAAAACAAGATTTTCTCAATAACGGCTCCAAATTTCTTCTTTAAACGTTTGGTAGAAATAGTGCTAAATGTACTATATAAGATGACAATAAACGCCGTATTGCTCTATTAATTTGTTTTTTCAAAAATTACACTAATATAAATTTTTTGAAAGATCTCTTACGGCTTTAGTATGCACATTTACACCGATTTGTGAACATTATTGCATTTGCAACTGGAAGTGCTTAAAATGTCTTCACATAAAGATTTTGGGAAACCCAATGGTTTTCTGTGAAAAGATAATCAAATTTCGCATCTACAATAGCGGTTAACCGCTAGTTTCTTAAAAACGGTACCAAATTTTTCAAAGAAAGTTGCATTTTTTGCTTGGTTTTACTGTTCTTTAATATTCTTAAAATAATATTTCCGTTCCACTACTAGGAAACCGAAAAATGAAAAAAATTTCGAAAATATGTGGCAAGTCGAGTAGCTAGTCTAGACCAAAGGAAATAGAAAATGAATACGGGAAAGTCTGTGCCATTCAGTAACATCACTAGTTTTTTTTCATTTTAGAACAACGTTTTCTGTATGGATATTAATTTTATGTTATGGCAAAAGGAAATGACTCATTTTAAATGACTTTTTTTCGATTTCTACTAATAATTCTTTTTTAAATTACTCCGTCATTTTCAAAGCATTTTTCGCTAATTTCATCGATTTTAGTATCGTATTAATGTTTTTTCTTGAAATAATATTTACAAGATGCATAGTCCCCACAGAATTCGTGAGTAGCGTATTCAATTTTTTCGTTCAGAAATTGTAATGTCAACCGTTGTGAATATGTAACATCAGGTTTCTGTGATGCGTTACAGCGCCGTTCGGCCGTTTTGGACCAAATTCGCTGTTTCGACTGGTTTCGCCATGACGAAAGACAAATTTCCTGGTAAAGAACAATCCAAATCAAAAGTTTGTAAGGTGAGTTCACTTGAACGAAATGAAGAATCCCCGACTACATCAGTAACATATCCAACAGCTTGAATCGTTTTCTCTACTACTTTTAATCAATTTTTTACGTCATTCTTATTTGTTTTTAGTGGATATTTAAAACATTTTAAGAGAATTTTATTGATTATTTTTGGCAATGTGTTAGGTCGTGGAAATACGTCCTAGTTACTATTGTCTCGTCCAATTAAAAATCTCGGCTCCGCTACGCTTGGCCTCAGCAGATTAAACACACATAACATTTCTAGGTAGTGAACAGCTACTTATTCACCGAAATGTAGTTCATCGAATCGTCTTAATCCGCCATTTCGGTCATGTAAGAGATGACGTATGTAGCCCTGCGCCACAGAGGCAATGATTTGCCGAGGGATGGCCTCCGTGCTTTCTCCTGATTGGGTTGATCACAGGCCTCAGAGCAGTTAGCCTACGAATGTCAAAGCCGATTCGCTTCGAAACGAATGTTGGTGTCGTACAACTTTCAATCTTGTTTGCGTTGTGTCGAAAGTGAATCTGTGTGAAGCGGACTGTGTGATTCTGACATTACACCGCGAAACTTTCTTGGAAGCTTTCTCCGCGCCGCGCCGCAAGAAGGCTGTGTCGCGCCGTGGCCGTGGCATTGTTGCATGAATAATCGCGCATCGGTCGCGGCGCGCCGTGTAATTGGAGGAAAGCGGCGACCGCCAAAAAGGAGCGGAGGCTGCGCTCGCCAATAAACAGACGACAAGGCGAAGGAGAAGCAGAAGAAGTGGAAAAGATAATGATGAAATGATGTTAACGGGAGATTCCTCCTCCAATGTTGCTCGTGTTCAATTCTTAATATTGATGACAAGGGAGAGGATTTTTATGCCCAAAAAATTTTGAAAATTGCCCTTTTGAAAAATACGCATTTATGACCTATATATGACTGATTTGATATATATGTGACCTGAAATTAACTTAACTTTAACATGGAATTAAAATTAATCTTTAATTTCCTATATAAACATTGATTTTACCACTCCAAGCATTCATTAAAACACGAGGTTCAAAAAAAGACTCAAGGTATACTACTTGATCAAAAAATAGAGGATTAGCTGCGATTGTAAACTTTGTGTCTGGCTTATAGTAATGTCTTGAATTAGTCCCATGATCAGAGTTGAAACAATCTCTTTCTCCTTGATACATGGAAGAATGATTTCATTTCGAAGACGTGTTGCTACCTAAAATCCAGTTATTTGGTATTGAATTAATGTAGGTTTTACAAATGATCATTTGGAGGGAGAATTAATTTCTCTCAGGTGAGGGGAGAAAAAGAAAGTGGGGAAGAAAATTTGTGATTTTTTTCTCTTTTCCTTCCCTTCTTTATCCTGTTTCCACCCTCTTCCTCTCAGGTTACTTTTACAGCCTGGTATTTAAACTATTTTCATATTTTGTTGTTATTTTCTTGTTTTTTCTTCTTTCCACACCATGGTGTCATATGCATGAGTTCTATCCTCATTGAAATATTAGTACACATAGACCGAATTGTTATTTCAAGACGCCCCTTTTTGGAAAACCAGGAAAATGCGGGAATTTCATTAATTTGATGAAGGCAGGAGAAAACAGAATTTAAAGAAGATTTTTGAAATCATTTTAAAACTAGACATTCCTTCAGAAACATTCATATTTTTTATTTGTTAACCTTTCAATGTGGAATTGTGATTTGAGGTGACACACTCCCTTCCTCTATTGGTAAGCATCCATTATCCATTCCTAGTCATTAATGGAGTTTCCTCTCTGCATTGGGATGCTGTGTGGAGGCGGAGGGTTGGCACAGCTGCACACTGAGCTTGCTACCATTTATCTTACGATCAATAAATATGCAGAAACTTAGTTTTCTCAAAACATGTATTTTTCAATATTGTGATCAGCCTTTTATTATAATTTATTTTTAGTTCATACAGATGGTATGGTAGGCGAGATAGACGAGTTGCTATGGTAGCGGATATAAATAAACAGTACTCACGGAGGATATGAACACAAACAGTTCGCGAACCATAGACGGAAAGACAAGTTCCTTGCAGATGAAAACTAAGTAGTAAATAGAAGGAGTAGTTGTAATCGGACGATAGGTATTCTGTCTTTATGCTCACCGTGATATCAAACACATCGTGCATAGGTATGCTATTGTCTTTGCATCAAATGGAGACACGTTGTTAGATATTGGTGTGATGAATGAGCAAGTATCCAATGTCAGGCTGAGGAGGTAGTAGTATTGCTCATTATGATTTTGGAGATAAAAGAAAATAATAGTTAATATGATGATAATAACGTAAATAATTTAATAATTAAATAGCAAACAGAGTATATGATTTGTGAAATAATACTTTGATTAAGAACGAGATCATACTCATTTCAATTACAAAATAATTTATTTATGAATGTGACGAAGTGACGCGTTGAGGCAGCCGTCAGAGATGGATTAATAGGGAAGTATAATTATACATACTTGTAACATATACTTTCTAAATTTGATAAAAATATAGCATTTACAATGGTTAAATACCTTTCCAATTTTGTTACAGAGAAAAATCTAACATAGACCCTGAAAAAAATGATACAAATAATAACACAAATTAAAGCCTAAGATAAACATAAAAAGAACCCTGAACTACAACGAACAAGTTTTATTTACAATGAGGAAATGTACAATTAGCCTAAACAAATGAAAATGACTAAAACTAACACATGGACTTATGAAACTCACTTCTACACAGGGTGGGGTAGAGAAGTCTTCAATGAAAAGCACATAGTTTATTTCATAAGGTGTTCATAAACAATAACCCCGTAACGATATCTCATGAAACTATCTTCCTCGGACTAACAATTCAAGAAAACCTAAAATGAAACGCTCACATCTCAAATATTAACAAGAAGCTCAGCAAATCTTGCTATGCCCTATACACCCTCAGGTCAAGCTCCAACATTGAGACACTTCAAACAATGTATTTTGCAAATGTGCACTCACACCTAAAATGTGGAATAATATTCTGGAGAAATGCCCCTGAAAGCACTCGCACATTTATTATCCAAAAAATAATATTGCGAACAATGACCAGCACTCATAAGCTGGGGTCTTGCAAACCCTTGTTTAATAAACTAAGGATTCTTCCTCTACCATGCATGTATATATTTGAAATAGTGGTCTTCACAAAGAAAATTCTCATGGAAAACAAAGACATTTTTACTTTAAATTCTGATGTACACAACTACAACACCCGTCAAAATGATAACCTACATGTTCCTCACTCTGAAACTTCACTTATCAAAGAAGTACCCTAATAGAGGGCATTACGCTTTACAACAAACTAGGCAATGATAATAAAGACATAAACACAATTTATACATTTGGAAGTAAATTGAAAGCTTTCCTAACAACATGTTCTACAGTGTAAAGGAATATTAAATTACATTTCCCTTAAAAAATATAAATAAATAAGAATTTCTTATCCCATTAGACTTTCTGTTTGATGTTAACTGTTTCGAGCTGAAGCAAAGAAAAAAAGAACTGGCATATCGCATCCTGCGAAGTAGAAGGAGAATGCCTAAAAAAACAATTCTGTTTCTCTCAGGATTCGGTAAGCGCATTAGGTGCTGCAGTAGGACTACGTGTACAAATTGAAAGAAGAAAAAAGAAAAAAAAACTCGTCAAAACTTGCCTCCTCACTATTTCAAGTTTTAAACATAGAATGTACTACTATTGTTAAATTTTATGTAGTTGCTAACAGAATTGATATGTATTGTTCTATTATTATTATTATTATTATTATTATTATTATTATTATTATCATCATCATCGACAGCAAGGATTAGACCTCTTGGTCTGGTCCGTCTCAGAATTGTTCATTCCATCTTTTCAAGGGACGTCCTACACTCCTTTTTCCTTTACGTTCATACTGAAGAATAATTTTATTTATTCTATGTTCTGGCATTCTCAGGACATGACCATTCCAGTTTTCTCGATATATCTTTATGGTATCTATAACCGGCTCAATATATAGTTCTTCTCTGATACCCACACTTTTTTTGTGGTCTTATAGTGAATATCCTGCCACAAAACGAAGAAATCTCATTTCTGCAGATTCAATTCGCCGCAGCTGATCTAATGTTAATGTCCATCTCTCACTTCCATAAAGTAGTAATGGCAAAGCAATAACGTTGTAAAATCTGAGAGGAGTTTCTTTTTGCGCATTATGCTGTAGAGTTCGCTGTAACGTTCCACAGAAATATGGAACGTTGTTCAGCTTTATTTCCATATCTGTTGATTTTATATAATTAAAATGATACCCAAGATATTTAAATTCATTAATTTGTTCAATTATTTATATTCAATTCATATATAACTATCTTTGCTCTTAAAGGTTCAAGTCCTTTAAATGCCATCACTTTTGTTTTACTTGGTGAGATTTTCATACCATTCTCATTAGCAACCTGACTTAACTTGTGGACTGCTATTTGAATTTCATATTCAAATTTTCCTATTTCGTCTTCAGATAAGCTGGTCGTCGGCAAAAAGTAATGTTGGGGTCTCGACATTATTCATCTTAAAAACATCATTTAAAGTCATCAACCATTTTTTAATGATCACGTCCACATATATATATATATATATATATATATATATATATATATATATATATATATATATTAAAAAGCGTTGGCGAGAGCGGGCATCCCTGTCTTACTCCCTGGTTTATATATGCTGATTCTGTTCCATTTCTTAGCATTCGGATCATGATTTCATTATTTCTGTATAATGATTGAATTGCTGTAATAAGATGGGAAGGGAGTCCAATATTTTTCAGTGTTTCCCATAATAATCTTCTTTTAAGGCTATCAAATACTTTTACGTAGTCAATAAAGACATAGTATTTCGGTAGTTTAAATTCCCTTCGCTTTTCAGTAAGTTGTGTCAGTACAAAAATACAGTCTGAGCATGATCTACCTTTTCTGAAACCATGTCGTGTTTCAGATATTTGAGTTTCAACAATAGGCACTAATCTTTGATTGATAATTTTTGCACAGATTTTATAACAGGAATTTAGAAGACTTATACCTCTATAATTTGAACATTAAGATTTGTCGCCTTTTTTTATTGAGTGGGTAAATTAGGGCTTCATTCCATTCTTCTGGCACATATCCAATGGACCAGCAGATATTAATAAAGTTAAGAAGTCTCTGCGTAAATTGATTTGATGCATATCTGATCAATTCCATATTTATATTATGAGTACCAGGTGACTTTTTATTTTTTGTTGTGTTAATGGCTGCTTTCAACTCATCCATAGAGATCAGATCAATAGAATTACATATATTGTAAACAAAACGAGGGCGCCAGGTTCAGTTCCTGCAACGTGGTTGGATGGAAGTGTTGGGAGGTCATGAATTAATACACTGAATCATTGGTAACAAACTTGGGTTTATTCCTGGCAACATAAGCTGCCAGGGAAGTTACAGGTCGCTAAAGGGTGACATAGGTTACTTCTGAAATCTACTTTGCGAGCTCGTAACTTGAACCATTAATAAACAAATTTTCTTAAAACTAACATAAATGACTTAATTCTAACAATCCATGCATCACTCTGTCTACTATGTACAAGGCCTGAGCGCGGCCGCTTTTAATCTCTCGCCAGAATGTCCTGCGAGGGAGCCCCGCGTCATAACTATCACCGCTGGCTGATGGTGGCTCCGGGGACCGGCCGGATGGCGGTCCTCAGGGGCGGAGGCGGCGGGCGGTCTCAGGTCACCGACCTCCGACGGGGTGTTCCTCCTCAGCAGGCAGCGTGGCGCGGCGACGGAGTCGCCAGATCGTGCGGGCTCAGTCAATCCAGGGTACACGGGCGCTGGCCGTAGTTCAATGCGGGCATGAATGGGCCCGATATGGCGTTAGGCGGTGGAGGCAGATGGGCTTACGCGGAAATTACACGGGATCTTGCCATCTCCCTCCCAAGTTTCCTCCGTGGCCAATCTACGGTGCCGTTTTAAGAATATCTTCCTACGAAGAATTCTCTGAGAATGTCTTTCTACTAGTAATGCTCTAATAATAATAATCTCCACTCTGAGAACGTCTTTCCACTAGTAGCGTCCTAATAGTAATAATCCTCCTCTCTGAGAATGTCTTCCCACCAGTCACGTCCTAATAATAATAATCTTCCTCTGCCCATCTCGCGTTCAAGTAAGTTCTCTTTCCCCCTCCCAAAACGTTTCCAAATCTGTGGATTTGCCCCTTCCCCCATGATGGAACTTCCCATTGGCTGAGAGCAATTGCGTTTTAACATTATAGTTCTCCAATCAAGTTGCAGCTTTTGTGGAATTTTCCAGGGAGATCTCTCTTTCTATCTTGGGCCTCCCTCCTCTCTCTCTCTCCTTTGTGAGTGATTCCAGAAGCTGCTTTCGCATCTGTCCGGACACGTGTTCAAGCGGTGGCGTATTCTTCTGGGCCATAAACTGTCGGCGGAGGCTGATCGGCACCCTGCGATGGCTAAGTTCTAAATAACCCCTTTGGGATTTGAGTTTCTTACACGGGCGCGTGGCAAAAAAGGGTGCGGGCGCGTATTGTTCGTTGAGGGTACCCGGTGGCTCGGACGGTGGCGTTTACGAGGGGTCATAAACGTGTCCGCTACTAATAGACACCCGTGTCAGCCCTTTGAGACTCCGAGTTCCTTGCGCTGGCGCGTGGCAAAAAGGGTGCGGGGGCGCGTATTGTTCGTTGGGAGGTTGCCCGGTGGCTCGGACGGTGGCGTTTACGAGGGGTCATAAACGTGTCCGCGGTCGATACAAGATCTGTCAAGTAGGGGGCGCGGCCTAGTGGTCGTTAGGGGGGTCTTCGCGACAAAGGCTCCGTCCCGTGACCTACTTTGCCGCGATGGAAGCAATTTCTAGATAGAATTATTACAATATTATTGGCGACGCCACAATAGAATTATTACAATATTATTGGTGACGCCACAATATCAATTTTAATTCCTCTCTCTTCTTCATCTTCAGAGGTCCATAGTGATTTAAAGTAATGTAACCATTTACTTTCTGAAATTATATTTAATTGAAATTTATCTCTTTCTTCATTATTTAAATATTTTATAATATTTTTAATAATATGCCTTACTTTGGTTTCCAAATAAGTCATGTTGAATTCCGCTAACATATCTTTTTCAACTTTCTCGTTTAAGCTTACGGACTTCTCTTTTAACTAAAGCATATTTTCTTTTATATTCCATTCTATGATTCATATTCCCAGAAGACGAGAGAGTCTTTATACGCTTCTTTTTTTCTTTAATTAGTTGTTTGATATTATCATTCCAAAACCTTAGCCCTCGTTTTGAAAATTTCTTTTTCCTTGGCCCTATTGCTTCTGCTGCTGCCTGTGTTATAATTTCTTTAATGTTTGCCCATTCTTCATTTTATATTGTTACTTACAGGGTTAATAAGATTTTTCTGGTTGAGTCTACTCTGGTATAAAAGTCTTATGCTGTAATCTTGTAAAAGGTGAACTTTAAATTTTTCTATTTCTGGTTTGGGTTTTAAGATGGTTTTCTTCCATCTCTTATAGAACATTACGTGGCATCTTACTAAGAAATGCTCAGATGACACATCAAAACTTCTAAATACTCTTACATTGTTGATATTTATCCAAGTCTTATTGTTTGCAAGGACGTAATCAATTATAGAGGCGGATCCACGTGCTGTCCATGTGAATTTGTGAATATTTCGGTGTTTATAGAAAGTGTTGGTAATTCTCAGCTCATTGTATGTGGCAAATTCTATTAATTTCTTCCCATTATTGTTAAGTGTGTATTCACCTTCTGTGCCTACTATATCTTTTATAGATATATTCCCTACTCTAGCATTTAAATCACCTAATAAAAGAAGATAGTCACTTTTATTAATCTTATTTATTGCTGTCTGTAGTTGTTCGTAGAATTTTATTGCATCTTGGGTTCTCCTCTCTTCTGGTGCGTACAAGGCAAAGACTGAAATGTAACCTCTATCTACTTTAAAGCTCATTGTTATTATTCTTTCGTTTATGAAAGTATACGATACTATTCTGTTTTTCAAAGTTTTTCTGATCCAAATAGATATTCCAGCCGATGCTCTATGTTTTTGGGGGACTCCACTGTATATCATTATATAATTTTGTAATTCTGATGATCCCTGTAACTTTTTTTCAGCAATTGCAGCAATATCAATCCCAGCTTTATCTAATACCTGTTCTAATTCAGCTTCTTTATTTGAGAGATCTCTAACATTCGATATTCCCAGCTTTAATATTTCCAATTGTGATCGTTTATTCGTTTCCTTTTTTTTTCATATGTTGGCATAGAGGAATCAGTCCGGCATGAATCTTTGAGGAACTTAGCGGAATGATGTCCCCTGGCCACGTTGCAAGCGCTGCGCAGGGTAAGGATAGTAATGGGGCTGCCATCTTAAAGCTTCTATCCCAGCTTCTCTGCGTATAGGGCAGCTACTTCCGTTTCTCAAGCCACTATGATATTCGCCTGGATCCACATTGCCTCTTGGACCGTTGTAGTCTTCACACATTATTATTATTATTATTATTATTATTATTATTATTATTATTATTATTATTATTATTATTATTGTTGTTGTTGTTGTTGTTGTTATTATTATTATTATTATTATTATTATTATTATTATTGCGATTATTCCCCTTTGGGAGAGCTTGAACACATGTGTCATTTTAGAATGGTTTTCCTCTTTCCTTCCCAAAATCTGTTCATTTTCTCGGAATGCTCTTTTCTCCGTTCGTCAGTCCACTTCTTTCCTGGTTGCCGCGATGTCCTTTCTTCAAACTTCGCGTTGCTGATCTTTTTCCTGCACTCGTTCCGATCTTCAAAATTTTTAATATTGATCTGTTGAAGGTCCCTCTGAACCTCCTTCAACCATTCTGTACCGCATTTACTTGTTGTAATGATATTCAGCAGCTTCTTTGGCAATCTGGAGCTTTCCATCCTATAGATGTGGGTGTAAATTTTGCTCGGCGTTTTCTGATTTCTTCCGTTATTGTGTTGGTCTTCTGATAAAGTTCATTCTGAGGTCTTTTCATCCAAATCCCGTTTTTGTTGATTGGCCCATAAATTCTTCTGAGAATTTTTCGTTCCTGTTTTTCTATTTCCCTAATTTTAGAATGCCCGTCGATTACCATTGTTGCATATGTTGCTTCCGGGAGAATCACTGTTTTGTAGTGTCTTAGTTTGGCGTCTATGGAAATGCACTTCTTATTGTAGTGACACCATGTTAACTTGTAGGCCTTCTGCAGCTTTAAGATTCTCTGTTTATTTGCAATTCTGTTAAGTCCAGAAGTCTGTATGGATTCACCGAGGTATTTAAAATAGCAGACTTGCGTGATTTTGCCGTGTTTTGTAATTAAAGGGGATTTATTTTCTGGTCGTCTTTCCATATAATGAGACTTTTCGTACGAAATCTGTAGCCCAGTTTTTTGTGCTATTGCATGTAATGTTTCCACTGCATGAATCGCTTCGGTTCTGTTGTCTACCATAATCGCGATGTCGTCTGCAAAAGCGAGGCATTTGACTTTAATTCTGTTTTCTTTTCTGATACCAATTTGGACGCCTTTTACTTGGGGTTCCCATTCCTTGATGATCCTCTCAAGAACAATGTTAATGAGGATTGGGGATAGTCCGTCCCCTTGTCTGACTCCAGTTTTGATCTCGAATTGTTCTGATGTTTCGCCCATGAATTTCACTTTGGACGTTGTTCCTGAAAGTGTCTCTTCTGTGATCCTTCGTGTCTTTTGGTCAATACCGAATTCTTCCATGATTTTGAAAAGAGTTTCGCGGTCTATGGAGTCATAAGCTTTCCTAAAGTCGATAAATATAATTACTGTGTTTCTGCACTTCCTCATTTGTAATATCGTCTTTAAGCTCCAGATCTGTTCAGCACATGATCGCCCTTTTCTGAATTTGGCCTGATATTCGCCAATTAACGGATCTGCCTGGACTTCTATCCTGTTTAAAAGTGCTTTTGAGAGGATCTTGTATGTGACCGGAAGCAACGAGATTCCTCTGTAATTGTTGATGTCCTTCTTGTCACCCTTCTTGTGTAACGGGTGGATTAGAGCACATTTCCAGTCATCTGGTATACGCTCCGTCTTCCATATATCTGAAATGATGTGATGAAGTTTCTTTGTTAGTGTGGGATCATTCAGTTTCCAGAGTTCAGCGATAATCCCATCTTCTCCTGGTGCTTTGTTGACTTTGAGCAGTTTGATTATCTCTGTAATTTCTTTGAGATCCGGAGCTTGTGAGTCTGGGTGTATGGATACCGGATTGGTGAAGTCAAGTTTTTCTTGAGAAGGTTCGCAGTTGAAAAGGGTGTTGAAGTATTGGGCCAACAGCTTGCAGTTATTGTTGGTGTTAGTTTCCACGGAGCCGTTCGGTTTTTTGAAGCACAGGCTGGGTGCTTGGTATCCTCGTAAGTTTTCTCTAAAAGTCCTGTAGAAATTTCTTGTGTTGTTTTTGGTGAAATCCTGTTGGATTTCCTGTAGTCTACTGTTCTCGTATCCTCGTTTTTCCTTTCTTATTATTTTAGAGGCTTGCTTCTGAGTTTCACGGAAGTTCTTCCAGTTTTCCACGGTTTCGTGACTGCTGAATTTTCTCCACGCAGTTATTCGGGTGTTGACTACCTGATCACATCTAGAGTTCCACCAGCGATGTTTCCTGGTGCGAGGGGGTTGTGCTAGTTTCATTGCTTCCTGTATTTTCTTTGTTAATTTCTCCCAGTCTGCTGACTTTTCCTGATTAATTTGCGTGATGATTTCTTCTTTGTTTAGTTTCAGGTACTCTGGTTCTGGTTTGATCTTTCTGGGTTGTCGTTGTTTCCTCCTATTGGGTTGGAATTGTGTCTTTATCTGTAGAAGGTGGTGGTCTGATTCAAATATGCCTTTGCGTGTTCTGACGTTGAGAATTTCCTTTGTATTGTTCTTGGAAATTGCGATATGGTCAATTTGGTATTCGCCCTGCTTCAGGTTGGGTGATCTCCATGTAGTTAATTTGTGAGCAGGTTTTTGGAATTGGGTACAAATGATTTTAAGTCCGAAATTTCTGCAGAAATTTCACCATTTTTCACCATTCACCAGCAATTTTTCACCATTCTTATTGGTGCGTTTATGTTTGGTATGAGGGCCCGTGATATCTCTGAACTTTTTTCTTTGCCTAACTGGGCATTAAAATCACCTAATAAGATTTTGACATGATGCCCTGGAATTTTGTTGCTTGTTTCTTCTAATGATTCCCAGAAGTTTTCCACGGTTTCAGGATCGGATTTGTTGTGGTGATTTGTGGGGGCGTGCACATTAATTACTGTGTATGCTTTATTATTATTATTATTATTACAACTATTATTATTATTATTATTATTATTATTATTAAGTAGTAACATTAAAATAACATCTTGAAATGTTAAATTATCTGCTACTAAAAATAATTATCTACTGTATAATATCCTAATCTATCTGTAACAAGTATTGTAGTATAATTTCTAGGCCAATGACCCCATCTCGATCAGGTTTTGTTCAGTTTCCCTGGTCCTTTGAGCAAATGCTGAGATGGCCCCTTGTTTGCTCCTTAACAGTAATGTAACTTCGCTCTCTCCACCCAAGACGTCATATTGACTCGTCATACACGATTGTAATTGTATATGTGACTCAATATTATTATTATTATTATTATTATTATTATTATTGTTCTCTACACTGGGTCCTGCGTTGGTGGCCCTTGGTGTGGTGCGTGCAGCCGGTTGGTTCTCGCCCTCGGCGGCGCCGGGGAGACCCTGCCGTGCGCACGCGATGCTCCTGCGCCCATTTCCCCCTGCGTGGCAGCCGCCTTCGGCCGGCGCCGCTTCCCGCACACCACTCCCAAGCGCCCGACTACGAGCGGGAGAAGGTCCGCACTGGCGCAACGGGGTGGCTTCTCTCTTGCTCGTACTTGCCTCTCTTTTCAGCGAGCTTACCCTCGAACTCGAAGAAATCTCGGACGTCCGTCGTCGATTCGACAATGCAGAACAGAATAGAGGAAGATGCCTGACGCAATAAAGCACTATGTCGGCTAGAATACAATAATCAATAATCAATAATCAAGAACCAAGAACCAAGAACCAAGAACCAAGAACCAAGAACCAAGCACCAAGCACCAAGCACCAAGCACCAAGCACCAAGCACCAAGCACCAAGCACCAAGCACCAAGCACCAAGCACCAAGCAGCAAGCAGCAAGCAGCAAGCAGCAAGCAGCAAGCAGCAAGCAGCAAGCAGCAAGCAGCAAGGAGCAAGGAGCAAGGACCAAGGACCAAGGACCAAGGACCAAGGACCAAGGACCAAGGACCAAGGACCAAGGACCAAGGACCAAGGAGCAAGAATAATAAAACCGACAGACTAATCAACTATTTCTCTGAGAAGTATCTAAGAATTATTCAGAATTATTATCGAATAATTTCCTCAGATAGTAACGTTAAGATAACAACGGCGAAGTTTGTGATATCTACGCGACAAATGAAGATAGAAGATATTATGGAATTTTGAACATTTCCTGCGACCTGCATTCATTCGAGAAGATTCCAGCTGCGCGTGAAGATTCTAAGTAAGCAATCAAGACGATTGTATTTCAATTGCATAAAAACTCTCTTTCTTTCTTTCTTTCTTTCTTTCTTTCTCATGCTCTCTCTCTCTTTCTCCCTCTCTTTCTTTCTCTTCCTTTCTCTCTCCTCCTTTCTCTCTCCCCCCTTTCTCTCTCTTTCTCCCTCCCTTTCTCTCTCTCCCCCTTTCTCTCTTTGTCTCTTTCTTTCTCTTTCTCTCTCTCTCACTTTCTTTCTTTCTCTCTCTCCCCCGCCCCTTTTCTCTCTCTCTCTCTCTCCACACCACGATGGCCGAAACATCAGCTCAATCGACTGAGACGCGGCTCGTACCGAAGTGCCAAGAATCAATTGATTCCGGTCGCGGAAGCCTACGAAACAATTCCCTTTAATGCATTACATTTTGTTTGTTCATTCGTTTATTTCTTGTTCTAATAATCGTGTCGAGAGATGTTGGAGATAGAAGTAGTGTAGTGTTTCATCACTTAATGAGAAATAAAGTGGAATCCCATCTGAAATCACATTATTCAAAGAAATGCATTTCATTTGTCATTGACCAATAAGCACATCTGATCCTTAAAAGTACTTGTATTAGGAGATTATATATTCAAAGGAGCTCAGAAGGCTGTTTTTTCTTATGTTTATTGAATACAAATTACTACAAGAGGTGAGGAGGGCGGGCGCGGGGGCCGGGGGGCAGTGGGGGCGCAAAGGGGCCCCTCCTGCTCCACCGGCAGCGGCACTTGCGCAGCTCCTCCTCCAGATCGCGCGCGCGTCGGAGCAGGGCGGTGGCGGCCGCGACACTCAGCCTGTTCAGCGCGTCGTCGTCCAGCGGCGCCTTCTTCAAGGCTTCATCGGGGGAGGCGTCGTCGTCCAGCGGCGCCTTCTTCAAGGCTTCATCGGGGGATGCGTCGTCGCCCAGCGGCGCCTTCTTCAGGTCTTCATCGGGGCAGGCATCGTCCTCCAGCGGTGCCTTCTTCAAGGCTTCACCGGGGGAGACGTCGTCGCCCAGCGGCGCCTTCTTCAGGGCTTCATCGGGGCAGGCGTCGTCCTCCAGCGGAGCCTTCTTCAAGGCTTCACCGGGGGAGACGTCGTCGCCCAGCTGCGCCTTCTTCAGGGCTTCATCGGGGCAGGCGTCCTCCTCCAGCGGAGCCTTCTTCAAGGCTTCACCGGGGGAGACGTCGTCGCCCAGCGGCGCCTTCTTCAGGGCTTCATCGGGGCAGGTGTCGTCCTCCAGCGGAGCCTTCTTCAAGGCTTCACCGGGGGAGACGTCGTCGCCCAGCGGCGCCTTCTTCAGGGCTTCATCGGGGCAGGCGTCGTCCTCCAGCGGAGCCTTCTTCAAGGCTTCGCCGGGGGAGACGTCGCCCAGCGGCGCCTTCTTCAGGGCTTCATCGGGGCAGGCGTCGTCCTCCAGCGGAGCCTTCTTCAAGGCTTCACCGGGGGAGACGTCGCCCAGCGGCGCCTTCTTCAGGGCTTCATCGGGGCAGGCGTCGTCCTCCAGCGGAGCCTTCTTCAAGGCTTCGCCGGGGGAGACGTCGTCGCCCAGCGGCGCCTTCTTCAGGGCTTCATCGGGGCAGGCGTCGTCCTCCAGCGGAGCCTTCTTCAAGGCTTCGCCGGGGGAGACGTCGTCGCCCAGCGGCGCCTTCTTCAGGGCTTCATCGGGGCAGGCGTCGTCCTCCAGCGGAGCCTTCTTCAAGGCTTCACCGGGGGAGACGTCGTCGCCCAGCGGCGCCTTCTTCAGGGCTTCATCGGGGCAGGCGTCGTCCTCCAGCGGAGCCTTCTTCAAGGCTTCGCCGGGGGAGACGTCGCCCAGCGGCGCCTTCTTCAGGGCTTCATCGGGGCAGGCGTCGTCCTCCAGCGGAGCCTTCTTCAAGGCTTCACCGGGGGAGACGTCGCCCAGCGGCGCCTTCTTCAGGGCTTCATCGGGGCAGGCGTCGTCCTCCAGCGGAGCCTTCTTCAAGGCTTCACCGGGGGAGACGTCGCCCAGCGGCGCCTTCTTCAGGGCTTCATCGGGGCAGGCGTCGTCCTCCAGCGGAGCCTTCTTCAAGGCTTCACCGGGGGAGACGTCGTCGCCCAGCGGCGCCTTCTTCAGGGCTTCATCGGGGCAGGCGTAGTCCTCCAGCGGTGCCTTCTTCAGGGCATCATGTGTGACGTTCGAAGAGGTCGCGCTCGACTGCAGGCTCTCGGGGGTCTCGCAGCAGGCCACGCAGGCCGCCATCTCGAGCTCTCTCTCGCGCTCTGCGTCGTCCCCAGCGGCCGCGCCCAGTTCTCTCACCCACTCCTCCGTCCTCCACGAGTCGTCGGTAAGGACGGGAGGCGACGGAATCCTGGCGGGCGTGTGCGCTGGGGAATTCTGCTGAATCTCCGCCCATATCTTCATCATCAAAGAGAAAAAGCTTTCGGAAATCAGTTGTATTTCCAGCATTTTTGCGTGGGTTCTCGATACCACATTTAGTAGTTTCTGCTCTTCAGTAATGAAGACTTCCTGTGTGCCAGATTCAGAAGTGGATACGGTGGAGCTAGGCGTATTAACAAAAGAGTCCGCAGAAGAATCTTTAATATTTAGCAACATCTTTAATATGTTCATCCCAGCTGCCAGCTTCAGATGTGTGTGGATGGAAATGACATTTATCTCGTGTATGACGCGTTCCATCTTGTTGGTCTGTTGGGCAAAACGATAAAATAAAGTGTAGCATCTATTATACAATAAATAAAAATTGTTCAAAGAAGTTGTGACATCCACATTGCTCCCTGTAAACATTAACTTTTAAAAAATCACATTTTTAGTTTATAAACACTCACATAATTTGAACAGAAAACCAGTACAACCCATTATTACAGTTGCAAAATTACTCTTCAATAAATATTTTAAAAAACTGAAGTGACATATATCTACATCAAACCCGAATACTGAAATTATTAGACAAGCATACCCCTGCGAAAACTCTGGCATGTTAAACCCCATCCTCTTCCCTATCCTTCCATTTCCATATTAAGCCCCAATATGGAATATCGTTTTCATCAAGACCCACTTATCCTCCAATATATGTCTCCGACATATAAAACAATACCTTATCGTGATTGATAAAAATGTAGATCTTACAGCATTTCCAGCATGACAGTGAACGTATACCTTGGTAGGATGTTCATTGACAATACTCATTAGACTCTAAAGTAAATTAGTTTAATGGAATCATAACGAACATCTCGACAGATGTGACTTACTCTATTAAATGCTATGTTGATATCAGCAGTGTAGTGTATAGCTAGGAAAATTCCTGTTATGATTTGAATAATTAAACATAATCCTAGTAGGGATCCAAAATTTCATCATGTTGAGATGTTGGATGGGGTTGGTAAATCAATTAATGCGTTGTTTATAATTTTTAATAGTGGATGGTATGTTCGTATAGGTTTATTCATTAGTTATGAATTTGATTGTCGTAATGGTCCCTCTTGAAAGGATGTAATTTTGACAATGATAATTAATGTAATTAGTAAGTAAGTAATTGCAATGATTGTTAAGATGAAGTTTGGATAATTATATAATTGATTCAAATTATTATTTTCTATTATAATGTTAATAATTTTATTTATGACCATGCTCCATGGAAAACTACTCGTACCACGCGGCCTGATGTCCCGTGGCTTACAAAAGAGTTACAAATGAGTAAAAAGTTCATTTGAAAGATAGAAATTCCGCATATAGCTGTTTTATAGCTACTAAAATCAATAAAAGTGAAAAGGAGTACAACAATCTTTGAAATTGAGTCAAACATGTCAGAAACGCTAAGATTCGTTATCATAATATTTTCCAAACAAATTCCAATGCCAAGGGAGTACGGAACACGTTGAAAAAGTTAGGAATTTGCATACATAAGTTAAATGACAGTTCATTAGAAACTCCCTTCGATGGCCTAACTGATTATGTTGCTTTCGTTACACATCCAATAGACCGCTTTATTAAAGAAAAGTTTGGGAATCTCATGCACCTCCCTGTGTCGATAGTTTCTATTTCAACAATGCCAAAAGTCGAAAATATAGTGAATGCATCCAAATCAAATTCAAAAGGCTCTGGAGATATAACTGCAAAGCAATTAAAAATGGTTTCAAAAGACGATGTTCCACCACTCACACACACAAACTTTTTTCAACAACTGGATATTTTCCCCGACTATGGAAACTGGCTCTCCTACGTCCCCTCCTAAAATGTTTAAATTCGTTAAACTTTTGTGATTATCACACGTATCAGTATATTACCAACATTATCCAAAGTTCTCGAAAAAATTGTACGTCAACAAATAGAAAAGTATCTCGCCATAAATGATGCTCGTAATAATTTTCAATTTGGGAATGTACGGAAATGGCTTTGCTACGAGTCACCTAAGACATTCATCAATCTCTCAGTGAAGGCAATATAACAAAGCTAACGCTTTCAGATTTCAGCAAGGTCTTCGAATCAGTAGACTATGACACGTTTCAGGCAAAATGTAAATGTTTTGTTTTTTCTGATTCTACCTTATCGTGAATTCGTTATTTTAGTAATATACACAAATACTGCTCCTTGTATATGTATATATATATATATATATATATATATATATATATATATATATATATATATATATATATACGCAAATTTTCATTCCTGCCTAAGATATGGCATAATATCCTAGGGAAATACATCTTATAGCTCACAGACTTTTAGATTACAAACAAGAATTGTACAAATAATAAGCAAATCCCACCCACATGATTCATGTAAGCCTCTTTTTAGTAATCTAGGTATCTTAGCATTACCTTGTCTCTTCATATATGAATCAGTGCTTTTTGTCAAAAATAACTTACTTAAGGTCGGAAATGTATTTTCAGCAAACGTCGTTGTCTATAATTACAACACTCGACGAAGTAATCATATTCATCAGGTGAGAGTATCAACAGCTCACTACAAAAACTTCACATACAATACACGTACATTATTTTACAACACCTTGCCAGATGACAAACGATTAAATTCGATACAAAAGTTTAAGTCCTAAGTAAAACCTTTTCTGCTGCACAACTGTTTCCATACAATTAGACACTATACAGAGCATCCAAAAGGAGAGTAATATTAATTTTAACAACGACATTTAGTGTATTATTTACCATTTGGATTGTATAATTGTAAA
Organism: Gryllus longicercus; assembly: GCA_038098605.1. Taxonomy (NCBI): domain Eukaryota; kingdom Metazoa; phylum Arthropoda; class Insecta; order Orthoptera; family Gryllidae; genus Gryllus; species Gryllus longicercus. The sequence goes on from JAZDUA010000005.1 coordinate 5,455,028, forward strand.
GAACCTGTAACAAGTATTGTACTTCAGCTCCTGAGTCAATGACCCCCATCTCGATCAGGTTTTCGTCCTGTTTCCCTGATTCTTGAGCAAATTATGAGATGGCCCCTTGTTTTGCTTCTGAACATAAATGTAACTTCAAATTAACTTCTCCCCATAGCACGTCACAGACAGTTTTTTAGTGTTTTCGACGTAAATAAATAAATAATAGTGAATAGAAAATGTCGATTTGGGCCACATTTACACATTAGTATTGTTAAATGAGCCAAATTTTTGATTGTCGAAAAGTAAGTGGAAATTCTAAAAAGGTGGAAATTGATATCGAAATCAGTGATATTTTCGTACGCGTTGATGTACGTAAAGCTTGTAAAGAAGTCTTAGAGAAGATATTTTGACATTAATACAAATCGTCCCAAGGATTCGACTCTCAATTTATATTCGACTTCCAGTTATTACAATGACAAGGAGATACAGGATGATTCAGTCTTCGTTGCCCTTACAGGACTTTGCGATAGAGTACTTTAATTTATTCATGAGTGCAAAAGGAAATAGTGTAAACTCTTTTCAAAATTTTGAAAAAAAATCGTTTTTTGTTATTGGTTAAATTTTGCGGAAAAGGTAGCGAAAATATTACATTAAATATTGTCCCTTGTTGCTATTTTAATTTAAAAAGCCAGTGCAATCCCATACAGGGCAAAGGCCTCTCCAAGATGGAGATGAATTTGAAGACCCACAATTGAGCTACATGATTGTGACATTATTAGATTAACACATTAAGTTCACACATTTTCACACAATTTGAAGTTCATATTAGTTCATATTTTGTTGGTTCGTAATTCTTCCATTCTCGGTTTCGTGCAGTTCGGGTCCTCAGAGCACCTACTCTCTTCATTTCGTCCGCCCATATACGAGGGCTTCCTGCGTGCCGTTTGCCGATCCGCGGATCCCAGGTCGTTGAAATGCGAGCGAAGAGGTTATGGGTCATCCTTACTACACGCCCCGGGCGGGACATATTGCTATTTTGTCTACTTATCAAACGAATATGAAATGAGAGAGAAAAACTATTATTATTTAAGTGTTATTTAGAATAGTTTATTAGATTTACGTGTACCGTCAAAATTACGCATTTCCACCTCGTGTAACAGGGGCTCTACGTGTATTCGAAATGGCCTCCTCTTCCGAACGCAAGACCTGCATCTACGCCACGCACCTTCAGTTCAATGCGCCGAATAAGGCCACCATCATTCTCGACTTCGGTAGCACAAACGTAGTCTTTCATTGCCCCTAGCCATTGGGAATATAAAATTCAGATTCTGATCGTCTCTTTTGCGCAGGAAATGCCTAGAGGATTGAAAAAGAGGTTACATAAAGTCCCCCGGACATTTTCAAAAAACATTCATTCTCTCAAAAACGGCCCCAGTTTTTTGGAGATGTCCTCCTTTGGGATTGTCCTCAAGCAGTCTCTCTTTGCTCAGTTGTGTAACTGTAGAGAGTTAGAAGTAGGGAGCAAATTTCTATGATTATGCACATTTTTGTCCGTTGCTTCAGGGCATAGCTAAGTGAAATTTCGTGACTTTTGGCTACAATTGGATGCTATGTAAATTAATATGTTAGAACATATTTGTCCGATTTTTCTTGGTGGCGCATATTTGAGTAATTATAGGTGGATATTTTGAATATTTCATTAAATTAGAGACCAGTAAAACGTTTCATAGAATCTATTTATTTGTGCGCGTTCCTTGATTAGAAAGAGCTTGTCACAGTTTGAGTCTTTTTTTTTTCTGTGTATGATAAAATACTTGTGCAAATGTGGAATATTTCTTGATATCATATTTGTTAAACCAGACAGACAAAATGAAGTAACACATATAATGTTCTTCACTAAGGTGCATATTTACTTCAATTATTTCTCCCGCGAAATAAACTAGGTTATATTATGATTGGACAAAGCATGCTTCTCCTGAATTTAATGAAGAAAGGTTCACACAGGAAATGAAATATCTTTAATTTTAATTTCATATTAAAGTTTATATTTTAGAATTGTTAGGTCATAAATGCATATTTTTAAAGTATTTTTTAGTGCATAAAAGTCCTTTCCCTAGTTATAAGCAATCATGCAAAAGATTGATTTCGAAAAGTAATGGAAGTTTTCAGCTAGTCTTCTGCTGTGAGCGAGTATTCTTATTCTCATATTTGCCTGTAAATCACTAACGGTTTTACTTGAAATAGCCAATTTTTCAACCAAATTAGTTTTGAAGTGAAGATAGTGCGCAGATAGTACAGTAAAATTCTGATTATTTGAAAAGTACAAATATTGAATGGAAATTAAATATTTTTTGGAACTTTTCATGCGAACGTATATATATATATATATATATATATATATATATATATATATATATAATAACAATTATAATTAGAGGATTATAATTATAATTATATAATAATAATAACTTAATTATACTTTTATTTCGCGAGTTTATATTATTTAAAACTCAAATGCTTGAAATAAGGAAATGCTTTACGAAGGCTGTCAAAATCTACACATTTCCGAAAAAACTAAATTAGCCCTTGACTCACCTGATAGGAATTTGATGTTTCAATATCTCAGGTTAACCAGCACTGGTCTGAAGGTCTGGAAGGAGCTGATAAGGTCCAGCGGGCACTCGCTTTGCTTGGGCAGCAATAGTGTAGCCAAGTGTGAAGAAGTCTGCAAGAAGAAGGCAAGGTGTAGATAACAAAATAACGGAATAGAAGCAGGAGAGATAATTACGTCGCGTCGTGGACGGCGCAGGCGACGTCGTTGGCGACGTGGGCGGCGGGGGTGGCGGCGGGGGCGGCGGCGGGGAGTCGGCGACTTCGCCGCCTACGCCGACGGCGACGGCGACGTCACTTCACTGCTTCCCTCGGACAATCACACTCAGCTGCGCAGTCCTGGAAATTAGGCGGAATGCGACCTTTTGCGCAAGTCGCGCCGCAAGTCTCTCCTCGCCGTGAGCGCGTGCTCGAGTGAGCCGTGCCCCCAACGCACCCGTGCCTCTCTCGTTTGATCCGTTCGGGCCCACTGAGCCTCATGTTCGCGGCGTCCCGACCGTCCCCATGACCCTTTAGGGCACAGCGCGCCCTTCCATTGGGATGAAGGTGTCTCGCCAAGAATCGCTGACGAATGGAATTTGGATAGGACCTCCAAAAACGTAAAACTGCGAACGCGTCAAAACGCATTCTATCGTCGATCGTTCTCGCAGGCTCGCTCTCGCAGAGGCCGACGTCTCCTACGCACTCTGTGGCCGGGGAGGTGAACCGCTCGCCCTCGGGAACGGCGGCCGCCAGCCCAGAGCAACGACGCCTTTGCTCTGTGGATCGTCGGGGGGGGGGGGGGGGGGGGGCTCGAACGCAGTTCCTTGGCAAGTTCGCATATTTCGCGTGCGACAAGCACAGTGGACTTTTTAATAATTAAGTTAATTTACCATAAAATTTGAATTAACATATAATAAACTAGTGATGTAACAAAACACATACTTTCTCCTATTATTTGTAATGGTATCTCAAAATTACCCGAAAAATTGCCCTAAATTTTCAAAAAACGTAACATTACATTATTTAAAGATTTGATTTACAATAAATTATTTTATTACCCTCTTTTCTTCCAATATTATAACAATACTCTCTTCTTTCAATATTATAATTGGGGGAACAGAGAAAAAATTACTTTTGCAAATAATTATTATTGAAAATATAGTGTTCAACGATAATGCTACTTGAACCTTTTAAATAAACCTACTTTGGTCAATTCGAGAAAAAACTAAAGAAAAAATTTGGGGTCTTTTTTTTAAAAAAAAAGGTGACGTATATTTTCAAAATTGTCTTTATTTCACTAAAAAAACAAGCAACCAAGCGACCAAGCGACCAAGCTACCAAGCTAACCGTGTCGCCGTCCGGCCTCCCCCTTAGCTGACTAGTGCGTTCCTTTTTTTTTTTAAATTTATTTCTTCTCGTTCGACCTGAAGGTCTTTCGAGGGTTTTCGGTTATTACATACTGACATTTTGGGATTTGGGCATTCCTGACAAATTGAGATTAGATTTCTCTGGCTCGTTTAATTCCTTGTTTGCTTCTAGGAGCTGCTGGGATTTTTTTTTTGGTGGGGAGGGGGAGGGGGAAGCTGTTATGGATAGCCCTAGCGGGCAATAGGAAGGGAACGTGCTAGGTTATATTTAGATGCGGGATGATATTATTTGTTTAGGGGGGTTTTAGCATGTCTTTGGGAAATTTGGATTTGATTCGGCTTGGTATATTTGCTGTTCGACCTAGTTGGAATATCAGAGTGGCATGAGATGAGGGAAGGGAAGAATAGAAGTTATTTGCTAATTTTTTAATGTGTTCGAGCACAGTTTCCATTTGGAGTTCTCTATGAATTTGGTGGTTAGGTATAAACCATGGAGCTTTAATTGACTTTCTGAGGACTTTATTTTGGACAATTTGCATTTTTTGTATGGTGGTGGAAGCAGCGTTTCCCCAAACCGGGCATGCGAAAGTTAGCGTGGGTAGGATAATAGATTTATATAATAGAATCTGGCATTTGGTATTGAGTGTTGAATGTTGATTTATGAGAGGGTATAGTTTTAAAATTTTGGCATTGGATTTGTTGATAGCTGCGTGAATATGAGGTTTCCAGGTGAGTTTCTTATCTAACAATACTCCTAGGTATTTTATTGGTTCGCTTTTCCAGGGTATTTCGTTGTCATCTATTTTCAGATTGGGAGGGATTTGAGGTCTCCTAAGGGTAAATATCTTAGTCTGACATTTTTGACAATTGATTGCTATTCTCCATTTTTTTGTCCATTGTATTAGGGTGTTAAGGTTATTCTGAACTCTATTAAATGCTAGGTTAACATCTGAGCTTGCTGAAAACAGTGCCGTATCGTCGGCAAAAAGAGCAGTTTCCACGTTGGAATACTTAGGTATGTCACTCATGAAAATATTAAATAAAACAGGTGAGAGAACTGAGCCCTGTGGAACTCCGACTGTGATATTACGTAGAGTAGAAAAGGAGTGATTAATTTTGACCTTAAATTTTCTATCAGAGATAAAACCTTTAATAATATTTTGTATGTACTCAGGGACTCCAAGTTGTCTTATTTTAAATAACAGACCGGTATGCCAGACTCTGTCATACGCTTGAGCTATATCCAAAAATGCAGCCAAAGTATGTTTTTTCTCTTGGAAGCTCTGTGCAATGTATTCGGTGAGCCTTAGTAGCTGGTGAGTGCAGGAGTGGTTTGCTCTGAAACCAAATTGAATATTTGGTATTGCATCCGTGACTTTCAGGTACTTGTTAAGTCTCTTTAGTAGAAGTCTTTCAAAAATCTTGGAAATTGAGGGAAGGAGGCTTATTGGTCTGTAGTGTTCAGGGCGTCGAGGGTCTTTTCCTGGCTTGCGAAAAGGTAGAACAATTGCAGTCTTCCAGGCAGTTGGGAAATAATTAAAGCGTAAGATAGCATTAAATATTGCAGTTAGTCCTGCTACAGAGTTTTTATTAAGATTTTTGAGCATTTTATTACTGATTCCATCTATACCGGGTGTTTTTCGTTGTTTTAGATGTTTAATGATGTTTGCTGTTTCAGACGGTGAAATAAACTTTATTTTGGTTTCAGCTGTAGTTAGTGGTTGTTTCATAAAATGTTCAATTTCATTGTTGTGTTGTATCATTGTTGGCGGGTGTGGTCTAAAGACATTTTGTAAATGATCTGCAATCGCTTTGACCTTTTCGTCATCGGAAATCAGTAGCTTATTGTTTACTTTTAATTCGGATATTTCGTTTTTATCTCTGGTGATTCTTTTTGTTGTTGTCCAAAGATGAGCTGAATTTGGATCTATCTGGTTTATAAACCGACGGAATGAAGTGTAGCGGTGGTTATCTAATCTATTTTTGACTACTCTTGATAGTTTATTTAGTTTTGTTTTAATATCTGGCCTTCGAGTTATTTGCCAGAGTCTTCTTAAGTTATGTTTTGATTTAATTAAATTAATAATTTTCCAAGGAATTTGGGAGGAAAATGGTTTATTTTTTGTATTATACATATGGGGGGATATCTTTGTTGTTGTTGAATGATCAAGAGAATTAAGAATAGCTGCATTAATTTTTTCTAGTTCGGAGTCGATATTTGCAATCGACCTAATAGGGAGTGGATATTTATAGTTATTTTTCATTAGGTAAGTGAATTTAGTCCAATTAATATGTTTTCCTAATGGGTTATTTCCTGATGTAATTTCTTTAAAATTTTCTTTGTGTGATATTAGGATCGGATTATGATCTGAATCTAGTTCTGCTACAACTTTTTGAAGCAGTGGGAAGTTAATATTTTTGGTTATGACTATGTCGAGAATGTCTGGGATTATATTACAATTATAGGGAACGTGTGTAGATTCTGTTGGTGCATGAATATTAAGGTTATTATTATTTGCAAATTCCAGTAATTTTTTGCCTTGTAAAGTTATTGTGTTGCAGCCCCAAGCTCTGTGTTTACTGTTTAAATCTCCTAGGAGAATTATACGATTATATGTGTTAAATATTTTTGTATAAGCCTTTTCAGGGAAGCTTTTATTGGGAGGTTTATAAGCTGCAATAATTATTACTTGTTTGTCATTGTTAGGGTTATTATTAATATTATTACTATTAGTATTACCGTCACTATTTTCACCACTATCAATGTCCGTTCTAGCATTAGCAACAATACCAGCGTTATCATCAGCTGTAGTAGCAATAGCTGCTGCTGAGGTACCTATAGTGTTAGTGATATTATTACTGATAATACTACTCTTCACTGCTATTCCTATAGACTCGAGGTTTGGGGAAGAGGGCGTAGTTATTTGGCCGCACTCGACGTTTTTCGTTACTATTATTGCTACGCCACCTGACGCTTTATTGGCGATTCTGTCCTCTCTAAAAATTTTATACCCTGGAATGTGGAATTTTTCACCCGGAATTAAATGGGTTTCGGTTACGCAAGCTATTTCAATTTCATTTTTCTTTAGAAAATATCTGAATTCATTTTCCTGGCGTTTTAATCCGTTGGCGTTCCAGTTTAAAAGTTTAATATTGGCTATTTTATTTGTCATAATTTAAATTTGTCAGAACAGATTTAACTGTGTTTTCAATTAAGGGAGTGAGCGCTATCATGACTTGTTGAACGATGTTTGAGATTAAATTTGATTGTTCCTGTTTAAATAATGAAGAATATGACCTCGATTGGTTATTAAGGTATGGATTAGGATGGTGGGTAGGATGTGGTGGTGACTGTCTAGTGGTAACAAGGTTAGGATGACTAGTGGTTAGGTGGGGCAAGTTAGAAGGTGGGTGCATGTTTTTCGAGTTTTTCATTGACTCTACTGCCTTTTTGTAAATGCTGCAGCCTTTATAATTAGCTGTGTGGTCGAGACCACAGTTAATGCACTTAGGGGGGGGGGTAGATTTAATTTTGGTACACTCCGAGTAGTGATGTTGGCCAGTACATTTGACGCAGCGAGGCTGCAGGCCGCAATTTGCCTGGGAATGCCCAAATCTCTGACAACGTTTACATTGGATTACATGAGACTTGAATCTTTTTTGAATTCTAATTACACTGTACAAAAATCGGTTTAGTTTAAATATTTCTTTGCTTTGATATGTGTTTTCTAGGTCTATTGCACAAACAGGTATGGGGCATTTATCTTTATTATATAGTCTTGCGACTTTAATTGCTGGGAATTTGAGCCTTTTCAGTTCCTGCAGTATTTCACTTTCCGTGTAGGAAGTAGGAATGTCCTTCATAACTATAGCTAAAGTTTTTACAGTTGGGTCTTTGAAAGAATGGAATTCAATTTTTTCAGATTCACAGAATTTCCTAAAGCTTCTATAATCACTTATTGAAGTGAATGAAATTTTAATAGCGTCTTTATCTTGTTTAGTTGTGAAGTCGTCCTTAACGTTCTTTTTAATATCTTCTAGCAAAAGTTGAAAATTGCTTGCATTGTGCACTATGATTGGGGGGATTTTAATAATTGGATCGATTTCGGTTTCTTCATTAGTTTCTAATGATCCAAGAAGCTTATACCTATTAGAAACAGGAATATTGTACCTGGATATAGCCTCTTCTGGCGAGCGTGACCTCTTACGTTTAAGTTCATTGCCATGTTCCTGCGTGCCTTGCAGCTGCGGTTGCTGTGACTGTGATTGCTGTGGCAGCGGCGGTTGTGTCTGCACGTGATAATGATTTTGAAGCTGGGAAAGTTGCAGTTCTATCATTTGTTGCTGATGTTGGAGATGTTGCAGTTGTTGTTGAAGAATTTCTTGGTGTTGAAGTATTGTTTGGTCGGGGGGAGGGGGCTGAACAGGTTCACTGGTATGCAGGTTTTCACCATCACTTTCACTAAAAGTGGCGTCCATTGCGCGTCGAATTAGTTGCCCCGTAACGGAGCAACTACTTGTGGCCATTCACTGGTTTTAAAGATTTGTTGGCTTTAACTAAACTAAAATAACACTTTTCTAAGCGAGTCACTGTTCGCACCGTTCACACGAAAGACACTGGCACTGAGTGTTATCGCACTGATCGCTGCGGTTGACCACTACCAGAGAGCGATAAGGCAGAGCTACCTCGGGCACAAGCGTTCGCCGCGGCGGCTCGGAACAGACGGTGCGTTCCTAAGGACATTCCCTGGCTGTCGCTAACATCGCTTGTTAGGTTCTTTGGTACATGATTTAATGATATTTGGTTGTCTACTGTATTTATAAGAACAATAAATAGGTGTTTGTTAGGATCTGTTATTCCTGGATTACCTGCCCCCTGATTCCTGGATATGTAAGTTTTAATAAACCTTAAATTTCTTAGCCAATGCTATCGCTTCAATAAAATAACACCAAAAGATACCTTAGGTAGAATATAAAGGATTTGCCCGTTCTGAACACAAATTGGGTCGCTGATTATGGCTGATTTAGCTGGATTTTTGTTACAGCTGGAGGTCTTCTTGCACCGTAGAGAACCCTTGATTCCTGGCAACGAATTGATTCCCTTCATCCCCCTGGTAACGCTACTTTGTTGCTGTCCCGACAAAGAGATATTCTTTAACAGTGAAACGCATTTGATGGAATGCACACTAATCCTGATAAACGTATATACCGATCAGTTTCGACATTTGAAGAATAGATTTATTATTACACAATGTAAAACTACTTTGCAACGTTTTAAATTGGTAGGGACACGTTAGATAAAGTGCAAAAAGTGCTCACTTCAGCAAAAACCAGCACCAACGCGAGAAATATGGAGAGAAGACATACAAAAAATGAAGAGAAGCATACAAAAGGGGATTCAACCAGAGAGAGTCTTATGAATAATACAGAATAATGGTTGCATGGTGGCATTGTCGACCATTAGAAAAAGATGCAGTATTCCATAAAGTTTATTTGGCATATAATATTCCTGGAAGGTAACATCAAATACACTGAAAAACAAACTTTGAAAATATACGGATATCTAACACTTGTTCTAAGATAAGTGAAACGTATGATTCAAAACATCTATCTATTTGTCGTTCATATATCTGTCTCTATCACACACTGTTTTTTAGATATACTCCTTCAACCATTTATATTTCACTAGAAAAACTTTTGTTATATGGAGTACTAATGAACGTGGAGCTAGCTAAGAAATTACTGAGATTGAATTACATTACACACATACTACATAGTAATAAAGGATGTTTCAAAAAGGACTTCATACGTTTGAATGCTGGTACAAAATCATTCAAACTACCCAGAGACCTAGTCTTGGGTAGTACCTCTTTACCCAATGTTACGCTCATGTATTGAACTTAGTGCTACGTCAATCGTTATAATGTAACAAAAGGTTCAAGATATTCTATAGTGGTCTTAAATCACTCCCTGCATTTTTTCTCATTCTCCAAAGAGGTCGCAAGCACTTTCTGCCTTCATGTCCAGAAAGTTACCATCATTAGCTCCAGATATAAATCGACTTTTAGACTTGTGCATACGGTTAATGACAACAGAGAGAGAATAATCATATTTTACTAACAGAGTGAAAGTTTGACTGCATTGACTTCTATAGCAGTTATTGCTTTCCTGAAGGATCCTGAAAACATATTTTCGACATCAAGTTTGATTTGTTTTTCTGATATATTAATTTCTATCCTTCAGTCTAAAGATGTTGATTGCTGCAATAAAGTGACTGAATTTCAACAATAGCTCCGAAAAGAAAAGGAGAATTTAACATCACTATGGAATTTTGTTTATAGTGTGATAGAACAAGAAAAGGTGGCAGAACAAAAACGAAGGTGGCAAATCAATGAATCACTGAAAGATCACTACAGGAAACTGTACTTTGAAATCATTGATCATATTATCAATCATATAACAGATTTGCATAATTTCAAAAGTTGCAATATTATGACTTGTTGAATCCAATAAAACTGGTTTAATCGATAAAACTTTCCCTACAATTTGATGAACAAACTACGAAAACTTTATGGTGGTATGTTTAATTTGACAAACAAATAAACTCACAAAATACCGGCTCAAATTGTGATTATCTCGTGAAGAGAAATTTGAAGGGTGGATTTACGGAAATATATAAATTCGCTGTGCTCATTCACATCATCTGTCGAGAGATCTTTCTCGTCTTTGAAGACAATCCACAAACTTTTCCACGCCAAACACGAAAACGCATGACTATTTTAAGCCTTATCTCCATCGAGAAAGAATTACGTCGAAAACTGCGAGACGATAAGTCAAAATTTTACGAGCAAGTAATCAACACGTTTCTGCACCAAGAAAGAAGAATGGAACTAGAAATGAAGTAATTGGAAATGAAGATGCCAATTTTAGAATTTAATTTTTAAAACGACAACCGAAAAATGGGAAAAAAGTCGAGTATATATTATTTTTAAATATTTCAAAATGTATTATTCTAATCTTTGAAATAGAAACTACACCAACCTCATTGTTTTTATTTTGCAACTGTCTTTTCCAAATTCTTCCAGTATTACAAATTAATAAATCAGATTCTTTTTTATAACATTCAATTTTATTCCAAATATGAATGCGACAAGAGAACACTTTGCGGGTTTATCTTTTCATTCACTGCCAACGCCCTAGGTCCAGAGTGAGAAAACGTCACTGATGCTTACCTTGGTGCTTTAGTTAAGTATCGTAGAACTTTTGATTAAAATCTTTGTAGAATTTCAATGTTTGAAATTCTAGCGGTTTCCTAGAGTTGCAGACAGTAAGTCCAAGCCGGTTTTAACATTGCCCTGTAAACTAGCTTTTTGCAACGAAAGAGAGAGAGACAGAGAGAGAGAGTGAGAAGAGAGAGACAGAGAGAGAGACACAGAGAGAGATAGACAGACAGAGAGAGAGAGACAGAGAGGTCAAGGTATTTTACTATTTCAGTTTGTGGTAATTGTCGCTCATTTTAACGGAAGACAAGTATTGTTTCTTAGAGTAAAGGTTATGGGTGCAGATTTGGTTTCATTCGGTTGAATTCGAATTATTTTTAATTTCATTCAGATGATTTTTCAGGATGTTGGTTGCTTCATCAGGTTCGTTGCTGGTAACCACTACTGCTGTGTCGTCTGCGTAGGTTGCGGTTGTGATGCCGTCCTGTCGTGCTAGGTCAGCAGTAAATAGTAAGTGCAAGATCGGCCGCAGCACAGAGACGTCATAGATGAATATGACATAAATGAATGTATGATCCTCTTCTTTTTCTTTGGCCTAATTCATAAATATGAAAAATTTTCACATTTTTATGTTTATTCAGATTGTTTAAAAACGTTTTGAAAATGTATATATATATTGCAATCATCAGCCACTAAAATGTATGGCATACACAACAATTAAACGAGAAACTAAAAGATTCAGAGCCTGTCGATGACAATATATAGACATTGTGAAAACATTGCTTTTTGAAGAATCTGAATAAAGATAAAAAATGTGAAAGTTTTCTCACATTTGTGAATTAGGCCAAAGAAAAAAGAGGATAAGATATCTATTTAATGATTAATACATAAGTTTGGCCGACAATAAATGTTTATTTCAAATTGTTTTCAATAATTGCGATCCATGAAACGAAGACATCTGAGATCTAGGATGTGGTGACGTTTTAATCTTCTCTTGTCTTCAATGTTGTCCACTGCTGACGAATGTTCTGCATAAAAGAGATTCATGAAAGAGATGGAACGATTCATGAAAGGTAAAGTCAGGAGTGAAAGGAGAGAAGATACAACAAAACAAAGCAAGCACTATAACAATTCTTGTTTTATTAGCAAAAGTGTACAAGTGAACATGTAGTTACAACCCAAAAGGATCAAAACAAAACAAAGAGGTTTCGCTGGATAAGTGGAACAAAGGACAGTCACCTTGCACGGTTAGCGCCGAGTCACGCGTCACTGAAGGCAAGACTTACACTTCTTGATTCCCCGTCTCCCACATTACACCTTCACTTCAGCCGCCCTTTCACATGAAATTGCAAATTTTTGTAAAAAAAAGTAATTAAAAAAAAGTTTTGGAATTTAATAAAAGTCTACCTAATTTATTTTTTCTGAAGTAAAACATTCTTTTCTAAAACGCTAACCTTCTTGAAGACTTGCCAACAGATCTGCTATACGGACTAACTACATAACGACACTAACTACATAGCTAGGTCGGATTCAGCCGTTGCTTTGAGAAGAATTCTAGCGGCCGGCAGCTCTGATCAGTATTTTTCCGTGGTTTCGGAAAGCGAAAGCAGGAGCAGTACCCTAACGCACGGGCCACGGACCGCGCGCGATCTTTCCTTCCCATTCCTTGTTCCATCCTCACCCCTTACTCACATACTCACATGCGCTACACTTCCTCACATGTCAGGAGACAAGTCGGAGGAATAGAGCTTGCCCTGGCTGGGGCTGTGCCTCGCTGATGGGAGATACCTGGTGGGAAAGAATCCCGAGGACGTAAGTCGGCACCGAATCTCGCCATCCAGCTGATTTTGCGTGTTTCTGTAGTTTTTGAAAAACAAAAGAATTGAACAAAATGGCGTTTATGTGATCTTATACAGTACATTTAGCACTATCCCTACCAGAAGATAGAAAAAAGAATCTTGATACTGGTGTATTTTAGCATGCTGTTTTAAGTTGATCCCTACCTTTAAGATATACTATAGTAAGAAAAATCAAAACTATTTTTTTACATTCCTTCAAGTGAAAGAATTTTAGTGATATATTTTTCATATAAGTTTCGAAGGGTAATGGATCAGAAAATGAATTAATAAAAAACAGATATTCTTGAGAAGATAAATCTTCTAATATGGGTCAGAAACTAATTTCATTCACTCACTATTGTTTACACATATTTTCAATTAGTTGTATGTTAACAAAAATGAAAAATAATTAATTTTTTGGTGAGAAAGGGAAAATTCAACTTGACATGGGCTTGCTTTGAACAATTTAACTTTTAATAATTCATATAAGTGGGATTAAATTAAATAGTAATAAATTCAATATAAATTAGATCACAAGCAGTAACATTGTCCAATTATACAGCACAAAAATTAAATAATGTGTTATCCTTATATCAGAATTAAGTGTTCCTAATGGCATATGAGTAAAATGAATTTAAACTGAAGTTTTAATTGGTAATAAAGTTAAATGGACGATTTTTTCTTCTCTAACAATTATTCTCTAACAATCATATAAACATTCTCCAATCAAGTTGGAATAAACTTCTTTTTTATTATATTTATTTGTATTTTAACTTTGTTTACAATAATTATATACGGCAAGATGCCGTATATAAGTATAAGTATATAATTTGAAGATACAATTTAAGATACTCACAATTTAAACGAATAACATAATGAACTACATGTCAATAATTACCATTCTGTTTAAAAAGAAATAAATTAAAAAGGGGGGAAATAATTATTTAAATTACGGAGGATGGAAATGCTTTTAAGGAAACATTAATGTATTCAAGAATTGGGAAAATAATTTGGTCCTAAAGCAAAATTTTTAGATGCATGTGAAATAAGTAAATTATAAAAGTTGTTTGTGAGATGAATACAGGTTTTAAAAGAATCAATTTTAAGTTCTGTAGATTGTGTTTTTGGGGATAATTATATTATTATTCAGATTTAGAGACAAATTTTTAAAATTTTCACAATTGAAACATTGAAAAATTAAAAAAGGGCTGTAAATGCATTAGTGTGTTATATTCATAAACTTACTGAACACACAGTTTATTTATTTCACCGAATTCACATCTTTTTCTCATGATATTCGTCAGATTTCATTTTCAAACTGTGCTCTTTCTGCAATCATTTATCTACCTGCCCACGCGCTTTCGGTCATTAATTTAATTTTTTTAAGCGGACACCAGCATTCAAAATTATCGAATTTCCAAAACAATTTGTTCATCAATATGAGTTCACTAATTACCAATGCAATAACACAATTCAGGAAAAAATGTGAAATATTCTATTCAAACTTGACGCGAAGTTTCTGCAGAGTCCTTACAGAAGCACCAATGAATAAACAAAATCCGCCAACGAATGAAGCAACCAATGAAGCAACGTTGCCAAGCATTTATTGCGTATTTAACAAGAACTAGTTAAGCTACGGTTTAGCGGCCATTATTGGTAAAAAATTTAATCCATCCTTATTCCAAACTTACGCTGGAAGTAACTATTCCCGGAATAAGCGTGTTTTAACGAAGTTACACCAAGCTTTTATTAGTAGGGCTGTAGAAGTCCAATAAAAGAAAGAGTCTAGATGCCTATCCTTTCGAGAGGGCAGGAAGAAGAAAGAAGTCAAGACACAACTTCAAAATTAAGTCTCAGAGAAGAGAGAGAGAGAGAGAGAGAGAGAGAGAGAGAGAGAGAGAGAGAGAGAGAGAGAGAGACAGAGAGACAGAGAGAGAGGGAGGGAGAGAGGGAGATATTTAGAAACTTCTAGAGTTAAACACGAAGAAAATTCCACCTTCGACGAGGAATTCGAACCCGGGTCTCCGGCTTTACGCCCCGATGCTCTAACCACTAAACTACATGGAGTCCCGGTCGGGGCGACCAATTCTTTGAAGAAATTTAATTCAATTACACACTCGTAGTTGGACGCTAGTGTTTTAAAATTGTCAAACTTTTGCATTTTTCGGTAATTTAGGGGTAACAGTGGAAATCAGACCTACATTAGATTTATAAGTGTATTTCGTTCTATTCTTACGAGAAACTTAAAGTAAAATATTTGGAGTCATTATTGATAAAAGTTTGAAAATGTTTCCTGTAAAGTACCCTCAAAATTTGAAGAAAATTATTCCGTCTGCCATCAAATGGGCATGATCAATCCGGAAATATTAATTTTGTAAAAGAAAAAATCTAGGAATAGTTTAGGCGCAAATAGTTCGTTTGCGAACGGAAAACGGACGAACGTTATTTAGAAAAAAATTCAACACTTTTTCCTTATTAAGGATTAATAAACGTGGATTCGGACTACGCTACATAGAAGAGAAACTAATTTACTAGACACAGGAACAAGACATATCCTCTTTTACAGTATCAAGGAGACATAAACGAGATTTTTGTTGGAAAAAAAACATACTTTTCCCTCTAGCACTACATAACTTTCTCTATATTACCTATATTACTGCGAATGTTCGCACTATACAAGAACGGCATAAGCAACGACCATTATTTCTCTCATGTGTGTATTTGACATTTTGAGTCGATGGCGTTTCCCCATGCCTTGCCCGAGTTAATTCCCACGCTTCACGGGAAGGGGAGACAGGGGGCGAACACGACGTATTCCCTTCGCCGCAACTAGCTAACTCCGCCTACCGTGGCTTTTCTTGTCACACAGTTGCAGAAACTGAGACGATTTTAAGAAAAGCGGCAACTCTGCTCTGCCTCGATTTTTGGCTGCGACAAATTTCGAAGGTGTTTGGCGTAATAATACGTTGGAAATTATGCATTAAACAGTCTGAAAGTTGTTTTAAGTAAATCGCATAGGCCGGTGACTTGGATCTCGCCGCCATTTGTTCAGAAGTGTGGTGATTGGTGGGGCAAAGAATGTATACTTCGATTTTTTTGTAGTGGTGCAAGGCGTAAATTAACGGTTGACACAGTCATCCAATCGGAAACTTAAACATCACCACAGTGACGTCACAGTGGTGACGACAAGTTCCCGATTGGATGTCATCGTAACATATGATGTACGTCAAGCGCCACTACAAATAAATCGAACTATGGGAGGAGGGAAGGGGTGTTCCCACGTGTTCCTGTCTCGCACCGGTCAGCAGCGTCCGGCGCGAAGGTCCCGCGTGAAGTTGCCAACAAGCAATTTATTCGTATCTGTATACAAGTGGACGACCTGCCCTTGAGTGACTGGTGGGAAACAAATTGCATTGTCTTTTGTTAGTCAACAAAGTCTGTGGTTTGCAGATTAATTTGTTAAATATAATTGTATAAAAATATTCGAAAGTTGTTTCCAAGAACACTGTTTATACAACACGAAAGACGAAAGATATACAAATATTTTAATTTTTGATTAGTAAGTGAACTCCACGTCAGACTGGTGTTTCTTTTCTTGGTTATATTAACGCAAGGAATGGTGAACTAAAATGCCCGTTGAGCGTAAGTGGTCAGTCTTTCATGTCGGGAAAGAACTGAAGGAAAAATTTTATTCTGAACATTCCAAATCGTCAAATTTCATTTTACGTACCTAGCATACAATCATTTTGTACTAGCCCCATCAAATAAATGGAAATCATATATTCGTGTAACATATCTGAAAAGTATCAATCATGTTTTGGTTTCTGGAATCCAAAATTAGTTGTACCTTGATTTGTCTGAAGTTAAAAAAAAAAGAAGCAACCATTACTAGGGATGTAGAAAATTGACAATTGTTTGTATCCATGATGATGGCAATGGACATTTAATGCAGAATTAATTGCTGCTTTTATTAATATATTTTAAAAAGATAGAAATGTTTATGTACTATTAATTTAGATTGGTTTTTGACTTTTGTTCTTGTAAGTTGGCTATTGTGCTTTAAGTTGTGGGGCCTTTGAAGTCAACCAAATAACTTTATCAACTTTAAATATGCTCAGAAATGAAAGGTATTTTTTTTCTTTTCTATCTTATTTTAGTTTTTAAGTGGAAATGTTAGTGTGCTAATATTTCTTGCTGGAGATAGGAGGTAAACAATATAAAAGCAAGTTGAGTGTTACTGTTCATTCAGATTTTTCCATAAGAGAATAGACTTCATTGTCATTTTTTCATAGTGGAAGAATATGTATATGGTTTGATGAAATTGCATATCTGGTTGCAAAAAATAAATTTTCTGTGATCAGATGTCCAATTCTTTCCTTTACCTTAAAAGTTTGGCAATCTGCTCTTAAATTAGCTTCTCTTTCTCCTCTTCCTGGCCAACAATAATTAATTTTCTCTCTCAGTATCTTTTGACATTACTTTTTCTTCTTGGCTTTCTAATGTCGTATCTTTCTTCTGGTCAGAATGTTATTTTTGTAAACACACCCACACACACAAAATTTTAGTGTCATAAAAAAAAAGAAAGTACTGTATTATAAAAAAATACATGGTCCTGTCATCCACCAAAATAGTTATTGTAGGTACAGTCCTTCAGCCGAAGTGTCCACTTTATTTTTCCACATCAGTTTATAAGATCTAAATATGTATGAATAAAATTTGAATAAATACAAGCATGTTATGTTTCTATTGTGATCTTATTACAGCTGTTCTTTTGCTCATTTGCTGCCAGGAGTAATCAAAGAAGCATGTTTTCTTTCAGGACCATGTCCAAGGAGCAGCCTGCCTGCAAACGTGTTAGCCTTCAGTGGCTGGAAGATACCAAGGCAGAGCTTGAACGTCGTGTGGAAGCTCTTGAAGATGCTCAGCACGATGTAAGTGTTGTGAAAAACAGACCTCAGAATCAGAAGAATCCATTTCATCTGAAGTCAAGGACAAAGAGCCCAATTATGAATGGATGGAAATTTTTTACATTTTGAAACCACTGAGGTTTACTTTTCTGTTTCATGGGTTGATCAACCTCTTAACAAAACAAAATGCTACATATTACAAGATGGTTTGTTTTGTTGCTATTATGTGATCTTTTTATAGGTCCTTTGAAGGAACAGCTACTTTTAGTACAGTAAAAGTCTTGAAATCGGATTTTCCAGTTGTGAAAGTGGTTCAGAAATTGGTATAAATGTTTAGTGGATGTTGGTTAGAGAAAAAAGATGCACAAAAAAGTTCTTGCTTCTAGGTGAAAAACTTACAGAAAATATTAATTATTGCAAATTGATATTAGGAAAAAAATATTTTGAGAAAATTACAATTATAGTTAAATACAATAATGTTCAATTATTTAAAAAAGAAGTTAAATTACTGGCAATTATGTTTTAAAAAGAAAAGTAAAATTATGGGGGAAATTGCGTTATTTAGACACCAGACATTTTATTCTGCTGTAAAATTTGCTGTAATATTGTTGAACCTCAGGAACCCATTTACATGCAACTTGTCACATATTGCAAGTACAATCTGATTGTATTATATGGGATGTATTCTATTTGTGGAATCTGATAATTAATAAATAAAATTATAGCATTAATAATAATTATAATAGTTTATAATAACCTTATAAACATTCCTTTTGGTAGTGCCATATTTATTTTGTTTAGAATCCACACCTAAAGAAAATCAACCAGGTTATTGTGCTCAGTTATGAAAATACTGTGGAAATCATAATGTGATATGGTTGATCTCAGAAAAAGGAATGGTCAATTTGTTTGATTAGGTCCAAACCATGTTTACTCAGTTACACCTCTAAACCTTGTAATTCTGATACAGGGCCAGCAAAGTTTTATTGTTAGAATATATATAATTGTTGCTACCTGTATTATATTATTACAGTTATACCAGCATTATATTATAAGGCGAGACCTGGGCCACTCTTCCGTCTGACCATGAAAATTTCATTGTGGTCCTTTCACCAACTAGTGGAGAAAAAAGGTTAGAAACCTTTGCGACGAAACAGGGGATTTTGAATTTAGCTTAGAGGATTTATTTTAGTCTTGATCTTTTACGTGCAGTAAATCTACATCATGGGACCTGTAGCTTTACTTCCCCTCTGAAGGAAGGCATACAAAGGATTTTTTCGCTCTTAAAAATCGACAGCTGTGGTCGGGTTTGAACCCGCTAATTGGGTACAACAGCCATATGTGCTAACGAACCCAGGTGCTGTGTTGTCTTGACAGTCTGTCAAACGACTATTAAAATTGTATATTTTAATTGCCTGTTCCCAACAGTGTCATTTATGACTGCAGTTATTTATTGTGATATTATTTAATTTGTAACCAAAAGCTATTTGATGAAGATTCATACAGGTGAAAAAATGAAAACCTTTCTTTGAAGGTAAACGTGCGCCTGGATAAGCTTGAAAATGCTGTGGAACGATCACTGACCTCTGTGCACCACTGCATTGACCATCTCTTGCTCAACCTGGGGGAGAAAGAAAAGGAAGAAGCCAGGGGTACAGCAGATATCCCAGTGCAGATTAAAATGGATCATGCAAGTATCTTTCTTTAGTGTAAATTAACACACAGTAATCTGGCATCATTCATGGTAATGCTTTCACACTCCTGGTCAAAAACCATGGATGTGGTGAGGAACAATATTTGGAATGCAGGGAAGTCACTAAGAAAAGTAACGTTTACAGTTTGACATTAATAAGAGTACCATTTAATATGCTTTTATGTGTACACCTATTGTGATTCCTATACTGTCCACAGCCCTATTCAATGCCATGTGAATTGTTGCTACCAGTACATGCAGTTTTTGTGGCACTGATGAACGCCCTATTTTATCTAACTTACTGTATTTATCTGAATATAAAATGAGTTTCTCTCTTGCTCTCTCTTCTGTAAATATCTCATTAAAAAAATAGTTGTCTTATATTCTCAGATTAAGCTTAGTCTGTTGTAATCCAGTATTTTACACTTCATTTCCATATAAGAAACATGAACACTGATCTAACAATGGATTTTGTGAATAAAAACATAGTATTTACTTCAAGTGTGAAGTAAGTAGTTCAAGCATTTACCACCAAACAAAAACATTTACGTAGTTTGGTGTGAAATACCTTTAACTTTTACTAGGGAGTAGATGCTGAGGGAAAAAAATAAATACTTGTTGGAAAATGCAGGAAAATCAGTGCATACTAATCTTCTGTTTAGGGATATTGAGGGAATGCAAAATACCTTATGGGATTTTTGTACTCGAGAAGCAAAAACATTAATGCCATATAGCAGGAATACAATAATCGAATGAGGAATAACATAAAGATGAAAATTTAAGTGAGTCACCAGGGATGCAATCAGAAAATGAAAATATTATATTTATTAAATAATTTTTGACAATTCAAATTGTTTTGAAAACAAAAACATATTAAAAACTCGGGATATTGTTGATAAAAGACAAGAGAAGCCTAGATGCATGGGTGCAGGGCCAACAAGAGCGCATCAATTTGAAGAATACCAATCAAACAAGTGAACTTTTTTACACAGATCGTAAGTGCAAACAAACACTAGAAGAAATATATTGTATTTGGTAGTATGAGGATCTATGTCCGTGAGGGCGTTATGTAAAAACCTTTTGTTTTTTGTTTGTGATGGATAGAAAATGGACATGCGGTCCAAGATTATTAAAGAATAGGGGAAGAAGCGAGAAAGGAATAATTTTCATTAAAAATTTAGATTTAATTTAGATGGTTCACAATTATTAGAGAATAGAGTAATAAGTGAGCTAAAACTGATCAGCAAGAAAGGAATAATATTCATGATAAATTTAGATAGCGAATTGTAGTAAAGCATATGAAGTAAATTCAGTGTGGTAATATGATGAGCTCTGGTATGGAAATAGTTTCTGATCTCGTCACAATGCCAAGATTGCTGAAATATCTTCACAAAGGAAAGATTAGACAATAAGTTGCAAAAAGACTTTATAAACAATTTAGGAAGACCACAACATGTTTAATTATAAGGTATAAAATGAAATTAGAAAAAGAATAATAATTTTTCTAAATAGATGGCCATCAAAAATAGGTAACATTAGAGAAAATATAAGGAGATATTGTCAAATATTAAAAATTAAAAGAATATTGGAATAAAGGTTTATTCTGCAGGAAACACTTAATGTCGCTGATAATTTCATAACAAATTATAAGGAAATTGATTTTTATTAGGATTAGTTAAAGGAATAAATAACAGAATGTTTCATAACAAATATAAATTATCACCATCCAAATACTTGTTTGAGTGGTGCTTTTTAGCCCACGAGAAGAAAGATGAGAATACCGTGAGATAATGTAAGTATGTAAATGCCCAAAAACCTGGATAAAAATTAGAGCCACTCCATTAAATTAAATAATAAATAATAGGGGTATTAAGTAGGCAATGTAGGGAGAAATGTAAATGGGATTGTATTTATGTTAAAGAAAGACAAATTGTCACAGTTGATTATATTAGGGAGCTGAATATTGAACTGTCTCAACGGCATGCCCAAAATATAGTTGATTTTATTAGCGTGAGAAGATGAATTGTCATAATATAAGAGGTTAGGTTTATTGGGTGTTGTTTTATGTTAGATTTCGTAAGTTGAAAAATTGAATTTCTCCAATGAAACTACTGGGAAAGACGCTCATATTTCGCAAAATCAGTTTGTGAAAATTATTGCAAATTGCAATACTGCGTTAAACAGGTTGCAACTTCTGAGTAAGAAAGCCAGAAATTAAACTCTGTACTCAGGTTCAGTTTTCCACAAACCTGCTCGTATTAAGAATACTCGATTAGGATGCAGTTTCTTTACTATTTTTAACACTGTAAAACTGCACCTTGTTTGATACAAAATTGCATTGTTAAAACTTTTTACATTCTGCAATATTGTAATAATCAGAATAAATTATCAACTTTTATTAAAGACGACTTGTTTATTTCTTCTCTCCATCACCCATGATTGTTTGTATAACCATTACAATGTCCTTACAAAATGAAAACAGTTCCTGCTAATCAGTTTCAGAAGTAATATCACAAGTGCAGTAGTTTTGCGATACTCATAAATTCAGGAATACAACCACATTGTTATTATCACGCGATTATAAAAAAAATATAAGTTTAGTATGATTTTATCTACAATGACTAAAATTAAGTAATTTTTACATGCCTTATACAGTCATATTTTGGATTTTCAAAGAGATTTTTCAGTCTCCTAATTGTCATCTAATTTCTTACAATTGTATCTAATTGTTGTCTGTCTTTCCTATAAATAAATATGTATGTGAATTTGGAGGGTAAGATTTATAGCAGAAAAAGAAAGGGTAGAAAACACCAGATGGGAAGGAAGAATTGGTTTAGTTTTGTCAGGTTTTGTGCATACGTCTGTAAGTAACTTAAGCTGATAGAATTGTCTTCATAGGATGCTAAAGGAGGAGGGGTGAATTGTGAATGTACTAGATTTTAAAAGAATATTTTCAATTCAATGATTATGTATACAGGGTCAAGATTTTGAAGGTTTTGAAAATCAAAGGAAACAATTTTAAAGTCATATTTATAGACATATTTTTTAGGACATAAAAGCTTACAAATTTTTAGTCGATAAACATCCAACATCCTAATGATGATTGTGATTTTAAGAAACAATTAAATTGTGATAGCTCTGGTGAAAAGAATTAACCAACAAAACCAAATTATCAGAAAGCCTCTTCAAAATTAGTGTGTTTCTTTTATATTCAAAATCATCTCATATGTGGATTCTTCTTTTTCTTTCTCTTCTTCTTCATCTTCTTTTTCGTCTTCTCTTTCTTCTTCTTCTCTTTCTTCTTCTTCTCTTTCTTCTTCTTCTTCTCTTTCTTCTTCTCTTTCTTCTTCTCTTCTTCTCTTTCTTCTTCTCTTTCTTTTTCTTCTCTTTCTTTTTCTCCTTCTTCTTCTTCTTCTTCTTCTTCTTCTCTTTCTTCTTCTTCTCCTTCTTCTTCTCTTTCTTCTTCTTCTCTTTCTTCTTCTTCTCTTTCTTCTTCTCTTTCTTCTTCTTCTCTTTCTTCTTCTTCTCTTTCTTCTTCTTCTCTTTCTTCTTCTTCTTCTTCTTCTCTTTCTTCTTCTTCTTCTTCTCTTTCTCCTTCTTCTCTTTCTTCTTCTTCTTCTTCTTCTTCTTCTTCTCTTTCTTCTTCTTCTTCACTTTCTTATTCTTCTCTTTCTTCTTCATCGTGTTCTTCGTTGTCGTCTTCTGTGTCTCCGTCGTCGTCTTTGTCTCCGTCGTCTTCGTCTCCGTCGTCTTCTCTGCTACTTCTACTTCTTCCATTAGCTCTACAACCCTTTGTGGGTCTTGGCCTTCTCAATTAAGTCATTCCATGTTTTCCTATCCTCTACAGTCACTCTTCACTCTTTTTCGCCCATCACTCTTAAATCTTGGCACATGTCATTCATCCACCGAGATCTTGGTCTTACTCTCTTTCTTGCACCTGTTGTCACCTGTTCCATTATCTTCCTTGGGAGCCTGTTTACTTGCATTCTTTGAATATAACCCAGCCATTTAATTCTTTGAGCTTTAATGAATGTGATGATATCCTCCCCTTTTATTAAGTATTTTACGTATTATCTGCCTCTCAAATATTCTTAGCTGGTTTATGTCCTTGTTGTTTAATATCCATTTTTCTGCTGCATATGTAACAATAGAGTGTATTAAGGTCTTGTATATTCCCATTTTGTTAATAGTTATGATTTTAGCAATTTAAGATTGGCATAATATGCCTTCTGTCCTTTTCTTATTCTTTTATAGATTTCTGATTAGATTTCATTTTCTTTCATTTAAGACATCCTAAATAATTAAAGTTTTCAACCTTTTGGAATTGGTAGTTATTTATTTGTATTTCTTTTATTGAGGGTTGTGGGTTTCTGGTAAAGATCATGTCATGATCATTTTGGCTTGTTTACAATGAGTCCCACTTTTTCAGCCTCTTTTTCTAGTGTTAAACAGTTCAACCAGTAGCTTTCTTGGTTCTTCCTACTATAACCAAATCATCTACATAGGCACTGAGCTGAGACAGCTTAAATGTGTATCTCCTCTCATATCTAATTTTCTAATTACCGTTTCCAATATTAAATTGAACAGGTTTGCTGATAGTGGATCACCTGTCTTAACTCCTGAATAGATTTTGAAGGAATCTGATAGTTGGTTTTCAATTTTAAGTCTACCAGTTTTGTGCTGTAAAGCCGTCCCAATTAATCTAATTAACTTATTTGGGAAACCTACTTCCTCCAATCTTTCCATTAATCTAGCATGATTAATTCTATCAAATGCTTGTTTAAAATCTATAAACCATATGTTCAATTCTATATTGTGCTCATAGCACTTCTCAAATATTTGGTGCATGACAAATATATTATCTGTTGGTATCTATTTGTTCTAAACCCATTTTGGTATTCTCCTGTTATACCTTCCTTATATCTTGTCTATCTATTATTTACAACTCCTGCAATAATTTTATATGTAATATTATGTCATGAGATTCCTCTATAATTACTACTAACTTCTCTCCTTTCTTATACATTGGGCACACAATTGCTGTTTTCCAGTCATTTGGCATCTGTTCTTTATTTCACATTACCTTTATTAATTCATATATTCTTTTCTGTAATACTTCTCTTTTTTGTATAAGCTCTGCATTTACGTTGTCAATTCCAGGCGCTTTTGATTTCTTTAAGTTTCTTTATATTTCTTATAGTTACTACCTCATATGTTGGTTCCTCTATTTCTAACGCCCAGTTTTCATCTCCATAATAACCCCATTCATATTCTTGAGTGTGTTCTCCCTGAAAAAATTCTTACCTTCTATCAAGTATTCTACTTTTTTCTGAAAGAATTGTGCTATCTCTAGATCTTATATTACTTTTCTCTTTTTCTTCTTTTCTTTTCTTTTTTTCAGAAGAGATTTTGTTTCATTTCTTAACATATCCCCATTTTTCTTTTTGCTCCTTTTTCTGGCATTTGTTCTTTCCTGTTAATATTTTTCTCTATTCCTTCTAGTATCTTAGTGCAGGCAATTATGTGGTGTTGTTTTTTTTTTCCATCTTCATGGCATTTCTACATTCATCAAAACAATTTGTGTTTCTTACCAGAGATTTGATTCCTATATTCTCACCAGCTTCTTTTAGTATCACGTTTTTAATGTTGTCCCATTCTAGTTCTATGTCTACACTGGCTTCATTCTCTTCGAGGGCATTCTTGATTGCTTTTTCGTATTGGGATCCTACTTGCTTTTAATTTAGTTTATCTGCATTCCACTTTTTTGTTCCTTTGAATTTTCCAAACTCCTTAGGATTAATTCTGAGTCTGACTCTGACTCCTACTAGAACTTGATCGGAATCACAATTTGGACCCCTGTAAGTTTTGACATCTGTAAAACATCTACCTCTTCTTGTGTTAACTAATACATGATGTATTTGATTCACGAACTGCTCATTCAGTGCTTTCCATGTGCCCATATGAATGTTTTTATGTGCAAATTTTCTACTGCTTATTGTAAGATTGTAATTGGGCCAAATGTCTCATTATTCTACCATTCTCATGTGTGGTGTTATTGTTATATTGCAGAAATTTCCCTTTATCTGCAGTTTACACATCCTATCGTTAATTGGCTCAAAACCCATTATACATTTTCTTACTTGACCTCTTACCAGAAATTCAGGGCCTTTATGTCCTATTATGTTTTTCTAGCCACTATATATGAATGTATATACTTTTATTTTAATGTACCTGCTATCTGGCCATCGTATTTCCTGTAGGACTGTGATTTCTATTACTTTTCATTAGTTCTTCGGCTACTTCCTCTAATTTCCCCGCCTGAAGCATTGATCGTAAGGTGGCCATTCTTAAATCCTTTCTCATTATCCTTGGACGCTGCAAAGGTTGGTATATAGGAGCCCATCTGTCTTCAATTGAAACGTCATAGCAATTTTTTTTTCTTTCTAGAGTAAGAGCATTGGTCTTTCGGCCATACTCTTTTCCTGAAGGACAGTGATTTGGACAGGGTTTATTCCCTAGAAAGGTTAGATACACTGTGCCATATAGAGTCCTTTCTACCCTTGATTTTCTGTTAGGGTTTTCCTTCCCTTAGCTCAGGGCTCCTGTGCTCCCTTAGCTCAGGTGCCGGAGACTCACCTTTCCTCCAACTCTCGTTGGCTACTTACTGATCTCTCACCTCAGAAAGCATTGCCCAGGGGCCACCATGTGGAGGAGAGAGATTGGATTTATTGACAATACTCAGCTCTATCACGATATTTCCTCAATATAAAGACTCCTTTGAATCCAATTTTTTTTTAAAATAATTTCGATAATCATTTTTTGT
Source organism: Gryllus longicercus (assembly GCA_038098605.1). Classification (NCBI taxonomy): domain Eukaryota; kingdom Metazoa; phylum Arthropoda; class Insecta; order Orthoptera; family Gryllidae; genus Gryllus; species Gryllus longicercus. The sequence continues at coordinate 5,481,450 of JAZDUA010000005.1, forward strand.
ATATTATTTGACAATACTAATCTTGAATCATAAACTTCAACCCAAGCTAATATGCCATAAGTTATGACCAGAGTAAAGCATAGTGTATCATCAATAGTTGTTTGGTTTTTAGAATCGATCTCGATTTTTAAATATTTAGAAACTTCAACTTTCAATATATTTGGGCAATCACAACTAGATTTACAATGCTTTTTATCACATATCTCTGGAATTCTGTGCATATAACTACCACATATTATAAATCCAGTATTTCCTATAATTAAGTTCAGTAAATTGCATCTTTGCCATTTCACTATCAAAGACATCCTAACTTCTGATTCACTTACCACATTCTTCAGTAATTATTAATTGTTATTATTAATTGTAATTAATATACTGGTGTCTTCAATAATAGAAATGAAATCACCTTCAGGGAAAGTTTTTGAAAAGTCATTTATGTATAATATTAATTGTGATCTGTATATGATTAAAGTGGTGACAGAATTGTACCTCGAGGCACACATTTTATAGTCAATTCCTCACGAAGGTGGCCATTTATTCTCACAGATTTTTTCTATTTGATAAATAGCTTATGATTAATTTGTAAACAGTCCTTCCGAACTCATAAGAAGACAGCTTTTTATGATTTGTAGTGCCCAAAGCTTTTGCGAAATCTAAGTAGATAGAAATACTTGGGATATTTTTATCTATTAATTTACTAATTTTGTCTTTAATACAAACAATAGTGTCTCTAGTACTTTTCTCCTTTTGAAATTCAAACTGATAAACCTTAATGATGGTGTATTTGTCTTTGAAATTTGAAATCTATTTTTCAAAATTTTCTCTCACCATTTTTGCAAAATTTGTGAACAGCAAGATAGATCTGACATTCATGGCATTATCTTCATCAACACTTTTGTGCAGTTATAACTCTTCAGCTTTTTTAAAATAATTAGGAAAAAATTTTTTTGGTTCTTATTTCTTTTTCAAATTTCCAGTAAGTTAAACATGTAAATTAGCGGTTTAGATATATAGTTTGCAATATATTTAATTACTCTTGCTGGAATGTCATGCATTTCAGCAGACTTCTTAGTATTTAAAGTGTCTGTATTCTTTTCAGTTTCATATTCATTAGTAGGTAATAAAAATAAGGAATTCACTATTACATTTTTATATTGGCATCAGTAAAAGTACCAATCTCCATTTAATCTGTCATTTTTGCCTCAATTTCTACAAAATTATTCAAATTAGCCATTTCAATTTCATTTTTAATATACATTTTAGTTCGCTCAGAGAATATTTTTTTAATGTATTGTAATTTAATGTAACCTGTTGCATTTTTTCCAAAAACTAATGTTAATGAAATCCCATAGATTAACATTTCCACTGAGTGTAATATTTTCTTCAGCTATTTTTAACATTCGTCCCAACTTGCTATATTGTGCTATATATTTTTCGCAAACACACATTTAATGGATTAGCTTTTTTTTTAAAATTAAATTTTGTTTTATCCTCATCCTTTTACCTCATCAATCCAAGCAATTTTCCTAGATTTTTCCAGTGCATCTTTATCTTGAAAATAAAGTTATTTACGATAGATTCTATGTGTACCTTCAAAAATGAAATTCAAATTCACTCTACTTATAATGTATAACAATTTTCCGTTATTAATTTCTCTATTACTTTCTTTTGTTATAATCTTAGATTTGTTTAATATATTTACTGATTTGATATTAATTAATGTAATATAATGTAATGATTAGTCAAATCAAGTATACACACAACAGGTCTAGCTTTAATACAAGAATCGTCCTGTTTTATTAAATATTTAATATGTACATGATGAGGGATTGTCAGTTACTTGTGTAGAAAGATTTAAATCCAAATTCCAACAAATTGTTAAAATATTCTCCTGTTTTATTATCATCTTTGCGAATGTCTATATCCCTTAATACAAAGTTACTTTTAAGATTTCTTGTTTCGTGAAAATAATTGTACATATCATTAATAAAAGTTTGCCCATGAATCTCATGGGATCTTTATAAAGAAAATACAATTTTTATCCATTGTTATATTTGTGCAAAAGCTTTAATAGGTACAATATTTATCTACCTTATATTTTTTAAAGTTGTAAATAAGATTTATCATTTGTTTATCTCACTATTTATGGTAAACAATGTATAGTTTTCAATCACATACAAACTGTCCAAATTTATTTTATAGGTTTCCATGCAAAATAAAATATCTGTTTTTGTATCCATTGCACTGATAGTCAACTTAATTTTGTCAACATTTTTGTTTAGACTTCTTATGTTTATATGTAGAACTTTTAAACCCAAGTTGTCAAATCAAATATTATTTAGGACGTATACGTACCAAACTATTGACCTTGAGATCTTCAATTGTTTTGCACCATTTAATCCTAGTGCTTTACTTTTTTTTCTACCCAAACTTATATGTAGCACTGCAATTAACACAAGTCAATGTTTTACACTCCTTTCCTTTCATTACATTTATAAACTGACATGTCATTCATTTTGAACTAGACAATTTATCAATATGAATATCAATGAAAGATAACGAAACCTTGAGTCTTGAATCTGTTGTTGTTGTTGTTGTTGGTGGTGGTGGTGGTGGTGGTGGTGGTGGTGGTGGTTCTGCTCATGACAAGGAGACTCATGCACAGGCAGAGAGTGGATGAAATTAGGTTTTTGTTCTCGATCTCAATCATCGTTTTCAATTTGGAGCAAAGTGTAGGAGGCACAATTGAAATGTGATCCGTGTTAATAAAAGTAATAATTTATACTCAATATATGTGAATTCACCAAAAACACCCGCACGCACGCACGCCCACACCCGCACCCGCACGCGCACGCGCGCGCACACACACACACACACACACACACACACACACATACACACACAGGGAGAGGGAGGGAGAGTATATATATATATATATATATATATATATATATATATATATATATATATATATATATATATATATATATATATATATATATATATATATATATATATATATATATATGTATGTATAATTATATAATCCTGTAAGGTGTCCGTATTGGTGGGAATGTGGCATAGGTTGAAATATGATCAGTGTTAATAAAAGTAATAATTTTGTTTAAGAAATCAAAAAAATTGAATTTTTAAAATTTAAATCAGGTTTATTCAAATTAGGTTAAAAATTGTAGGTATTTGAAAAAGAAACAAAATTTATCTATACATTTCAAGGCAACTTTCTGCAAGTAATGAGAAAAAATATTAATATCTTGTTAAATTTTTTGGGGTTTACAACAATTGTTCTTATTTCACCAATTCTGCCCATTAAATACCCTCTCTTACAAGAAAGAGAGTTAATTAGTCCAATTAAATATGCATTTTGAGTATTACAATTATTCAGTTCATAGAAATCACAAATCACAGCATCAGTTTCATCATTCAAAAATGACGCAATTGTACATCTTTTTCTTTTGCAAAGGTTACCATCAACGCACAGTTTGGCTGGCCCAAACTTGGGTTATAAAAAAAAATTATTCTCCACTTTTCCTTTTTAGTTTTCTGGCTATATTTTCCTTTTATTTAACCTTCAAAATTTTAATCATTCTTTGGAAAATTTACAATGAGTTATACTTTTTTTTATTTAAATCAATGATTTTTTTGTGAATTATTTGATGTAAATCAATTATATATATCACTTGATATAAATCATTGAAGCCCTGAATGTGACGTTTGAAGGTTGAGGAGGATGCTGCCTTCCCGGTGCATCTGGCTGCCCAGGTGGGTAACCTCGCTGCTGTGAAGGCCCTGGTCCTCGCTGGAGCAGACGTTGGCATCAGGAATCAGAGGGGCGAAACTGTTTTGCAGGTAGTTAACATTGCACTGTTCACCACCACCACTACCAGGTTTTTTGACTTGAAAATGTTTATCTGATAGGTACCTAAATAAAAAAATTTAAAAAAAGAGAGAGAGAGTCCAAAAACATTCGCACTTTGGTCATCTCCCACCTACATAAAATGTGAATGTTTTTGGACCATTGTCTTCTACAAACATACATTTGCTTTGCCTAATGTTCTTGTGATCAAGGTGTGATCTGCGAACTCTTGCATCTCGGTTTTCGTCCGTTTTGCAAGTAACGTTGGAGATAACATACAGTTTCCAAGTTTAGGATGGGTTTAATATACTTCTTTATTATGCTTTTCTGTGATTGGATTTAGAATGGGTATGTACTTTTACATGTTTTTTTTATTTCCATCTTGCAAAATTCAGATTTGCACTCACTGGGCCACGAACCAAGATTCCCCATGGCCTCATTTTCATGTTACATTTCACTAGATACATTGTCATTTCTTTGAAATTCTCTCTTTACCGGCTGATTCCAAATAACGGCCTGAATCGTTCAGCATTTTTGCTGTAGATGTCATGGTTTTTATTGTCTTCACTGCATACATCACTGTATACATTAACATTTACAAGTTTCGTCACTTTGAAAGGTAACAGAACTTCTAACCGACTAGACTTAATCTGCAAATATAAGAGTGCCAGTATTTTTCAAATTTGAGATATTTAGAAAAAAGCCTCATCTTATAATGGGGTAAGAATGGTACTTCTTTGAATTAAAAAAAAATTACCCACTCTTATTTGCTTTATGACTTGTAAAACATGGTGATGTGAGTTGTATCACTTAAATACTCCATGTATAATGATAAAGCAATTAGATAACACAATAAAAAGGAAATCTGCTAATTGGGAATGAATTTCAAATTCCCAGATAGATTTCACTGCATGTAAATCAGCTGATATATTTTTATAAACGTAAAACTATGTTGTTGTTGACCTGTTTGCAGATTGCAGCTGCGGGAGGTCATTCAGAGATTGTGGAGCTCCTGCTGAGACAGCACCAGGACTCAGAGGCAGCACAGGAGCAGCTGCAGGAAGCCCTGATGAACGCTGTAGATTCATCTGTCAACAAGTTGCTCATCAGCAAGGTTCAGTCATGCAGCCAGTTATTTGAACCGTCCTTTATTTCATACTAAATTGGAGTCATGGTTGTTGAGTAACTTGTTGAAATGGTTTGCATTTTTTTCTTAAACTTATTTCTTAGGGCTTTGGTACTTCTTTTTATTTTGTCATTCCACTAATTGGAAAATATTTGTGTGACAACAGTAAGAGTGATATATGAAAACAGTGGAAGCTCTAAGATTCCATGAGGAATTGTTCATTTACATCCATTAGTTGACTTAATTCATTTGCACATATTCTCATCTACTTTTTGACAAGATTTGTATTTACTATTACAATATTTTTTTTAGTGATGATATTGGAACAATGTAAATCTCTATTGAAAATTTTCCTTAACTTCTTAGTCCACATACTGAAATGGCCTTTTGGAGCATTATCCTGTGCATCTGGCTGGTAGAAGAATATATTTTGTGGAGTGATACAGTTTTTAGCAATGCCAAGCTTGTTTTAGAACACAACATTCTGAAGCTGAGGAACTGCTAAGTACTAATTCACACAAACTTTGAAAATGCCAGGTGCCCTGTTTCTGACAGGTTCTCTGAAGAGAATCTTCAACTGATCCTCATTTGTGAAAAATAAAGTAGGTATTTTGGATAACTGAAAAAACATCACTGTATTATTCAGCTTTTCTTCCAAAGTGTAAAGATTTTCTCACTTGAGTTAATGAACTCATCTGCAATTTACAATGTTTGTTGTAATGTTATTAATTTGGCATATACCATATATATAATCGCATATATCCCGCCCTCGCATTTGACCCACACCCTAATTTTACGGAAAGGAATCTTGAAAGAAAACTTTTTTTTTTCCCCTTTTATTGCAAAAATGTTTGTCTTTGACAAGCCCGCTGATTAACACTGGTTAGTCCAAGTGGTGTTTTGTTTTTATGCCACTTATAAATACAACTTTCATCTACATCTGCACCATACTTTCTTCCTGTTGCACAGTTACCGATTTCTTCTGCGTCTTCTATACTTGGGTTTTTGTAACCTGGCACGTCTGTTGACAGTTTTATCCAATCGGGAGCTTAAACGTTACTACAGTGATGTTATCGTGATGACGTTCAAGCTACCAATTGGTAACAGCTGCTTTACGACAAGTGCAAAGTTATAAAAACCCTAGTATATTACAAGTAGTTTTTCTTTCGCAGTGAAAGATCGGAGAACGACTGGTAAACATCTACTGCACCTCAAGGAACGTTTTCTACTAACCCATGCCACATTATGACCACGTGCAACATGTGGTACCAACCTTACCAAGCAAAATATTACCCACACCCCAATTTTCAGCTAGCAATTTTTGAAAAATATATGCTGGTTATATTTGAGTGAATACTGTTATATATCATCAATGAATATTTTTTAAGTAATATTTTTTTCTCATTTTGTATGGGAGCAGAAATGCAACAATGTACAATACAAAGTATATTTTTTATTTTTTCGAGACCAATGTTTACATTGCCTGATGCTGTAAAGAATTCAATCTCTAGAAACGGTAAACTGGCAAAAAATGATCTTGCAATACAATTGATACAAACTATATTCAGATTTCTAATGTAATGAGAGTTAAAACACTTATTTATGAGTGAGTTCGCATTCTGGCTTGTGTTATTTTTTTGATTTTTTTTATCAATGGCTTAGAGTCTGCATAAATATTAATTTATTACTTCATTCATTTATTTATTTATTTTTATTTATTTACGATAAACTGGCAGTTGCCCAATTTTACATTTGTAGAATATACAGATCATATAAGGAGAACAAAACATCAAATATGTACATAGCCATCGGTTAAAGTCATTTAAATAAAATGAATTTGCCCAATTTATAAATGTTTCAATCAAAGGACAATATAAATCAATATCACAGTTCTTAGCTATTCTACTTATTTGCCATATTGGTGAATTGAATCCCAAATTTGATTTAGAAATGGGAATGTAATACATGTGGTTAAGATTATTTCTTGGGGTGCATGACGGTATTTTCCAATTGGTAATTTTCTTGGTAATTTGGTAATTTTATTTTCCAAGCCATGAAGTTAAAAATTTATGTTGTACTGTTTCTACTTCTTTTATATAAATATTACAGTAAGGAGACCAGTTCTGAGATGAATAAAGAACTATTAGTCTTACTAAGTTCTCATATTAAGTGGATTTTGGAAATCTAATGTACTTCTTATGACAAAATCTAATTCGCGAATAACTTAACCGATAATATAATCGGCAATATTTGTCAAATTTCAATTTGGAATCGAATATGACTCCTAAATCTTTAATATCATTGTCAGGTTCTAGTATATATTGTTTATAGTATATGGATAATCAATCGGATTTTCAAGTTTCATGACTTTACATTTTTGTATATTGAATTTAATTGTATTCAGGTTACTCCAATTTAATATATTATCTAGGCATTAATGTAACTCTTTGCAATCATTGACATTTTTTATTTCTTTAAAAAATTTCAAGTCTTCTGCAAGTAAGTTTAAAAAAAATATATTAATTATGCTGGACTCTGTTAATGCCAGTTGGGGTGCAGTGCTGGTGTGGAAGTGTTGCACCGTGCTGCATGTAAGGGCCGTCTTCTTCTTCTTCGTGATCTGCTGCATTCAGGCGTAGATCCCAACGCCGTGGATGTGAACGGATGGACTGCGCTGCACTTGGCAGCAGAAGGAGCCCACTCGGAATGTGTCAAGATACTGTTGGACTCGTTTGCCAAAGCATGCTACGTAGGCGGCCCCAAAATGCAGACCCCGCTCCACGTTGCAGCTGAGAAGGGCCACACAGACTGCCTGGAATCTCTACTCATTCGAGCACCTAGTTCCATCAATGTCAGGTGAACAACGCAACGTCTCTCTAACTCCAATGAAAATTTAAGAAAACTAGTGATGCTTTTACAGCACATACTTACTCAACTGTATTTTCACGCAAAATTATGTGAAAAGTACCCAAATTTTCAAAAAAAAATTGTTCATGACCTTATTTCAAAATTTATCTTCAAGGAACAGATTTCATTAAGGGGAAAAATCGGAGATTTAACGAAAATAAGTCCTGCACCATTTTCTTAAACATCCTTCATACTATCCAATAAGAAAATTTAATCAAAAACAATGGAGCCATTTTTGTGAAAATTTAGGAAATTCCCAGAGACTTCATGTAAAGTACCCCCCAAAATTAAAATATCGGTTTGAAATTAAAGGGTCTGCGACATCAGCCAGATCGGCTGAACGGTTTAGCCGCTAGCATTGTTCACAGGTGGACAGACAGATTTTGCCGTCATTTGATTGTTTCAGTATCAAGGATCCACAATACAGGGATTCTGGCTACACCACATAATAGAGGATTTTTTGTTTTTTCCCTAAATTATTTAGAAACTGGATGTATCCACTTTTTCATTACCAGGGACTTGTAATAAGAGTTTTTCTGCTGTAAATTCACCATTTTTTCGCACAGCATTAATTCACTTTTTCTCTACTTCATTGTGTGAAAGTAAAAATTTATTGTTAAGGTAGTTGCTTTAACCCTTCAAGTGTGTGCTACATCATATAACATGCTCTACCAGACAGCTGTTGTAGCGTGTGTCATATGACATGAATGCTTTTCAAAGGGATTTTTCAGTAGTTTCCACGTACTTCCGCCTCTCACCTATAGATGGTATTACAGTACATTCTTTATGTTGTGATTGCTGAAGTGTACATTTGTTAGCACTAGTTTTCTGTTTACAATTTTTTTTTTTTTTTTTTTTTTTTTTTTTTTTTTTTTTTTTTTTTTTTTTTTTTTTTTTTTTTTTTTTTTTTTTTTTTTTTTGTTGTGGGCTGATGTTGAGATTTGTTTGTGGGCTGGTGTTGTTGTGGAACCCGGGTTCAAGGGAGTTTCAGGTTGTTTCAGTAGCTTAGTGGCTAGTGCAGCTGGGCGTGAACCAGAAGGCCCAGGTTCGAGTCCCAGTCGGGGCAATCAATTCTTTGAGAAAATTTAATTATTAAAATACATTGTTACTCAGTCATGTGGTCACAATTTGGATTTCTTTACGATTGCGGATTATATTCTCCGAGCGTAATTGCACCCAACAAGGGGACGTGATGGCGGCAATTATATATGGTATATTCAAGGACCGATAATCGCGCTCATGAAAACTGTTCAAGGGATTGGTTGTTTCGATAGCATAGTGGTTAGAGCAGCTGGGGGTAAACCAGATGGCCCGAGTTCAAGTCCTGTCCGGGGCAACCAATTCTTTGAACAAATTTAACTTAATTTTACTTTACTTTTATTTAACAAGATTATTTTGTGTATAGACCTGTATTTTTTTCAGAATTTTAATCCGAAGTTTTGTAAAAATATACCTATTTATAGCATTGTTAGAGAATCATCCTCAGAGGTATCAAAATTAAATAACGCCGAGCCAAGTGGTACCAAGTGGGTTAGGGAAGTCTCACCTGAAGGGTTAACTTGTTACTTGCTGACCCTTACTGGATGAAAATTGTTAATTTTCTGTGAATGTGTTTTTCGAACCCTAATATTGATAATTTGAAGTCAAAAATTTGGTATCACATCTAAGGAACTCTAAACCAAATGTTGTGCTCTCACGTCACTGGTCGACACTGAGTAAAGATTAAGAATTAATTAAATTAATTAAATTAAGAATTAAAAATAGTAATAATTGTGCAAATATCTTGTATTTGAATAGTAATAATTGTGCAAATATTTTGTATTTTACCAATATTTTGCTATTGTATTTGGTTAGTTCAGTAATTTTAATTGATAAGTTCCAAAACACCCAGGATAAATATGTGCTGAACATTTTCTCACAAATGGTTCAATTTTCGCACACCCCGCTATGTCCTTTAGCATTTTTCTGTCATCTATACCTTTTTATTTGCTAGTTCATCCACTGCGTAAAGAATTTTTCATTTATACTGAATATAATTCTGTGTTGTAACTTGTAGTCGTATGGTGATTGTTCATCATAAGTTAGTGACATTTGAGGGCAGAGTGTCACGTTTAAGGGCAGAGGGCAAGCATATAAAATTTATTTTTAAAGATTCCAGTGACAGCTGTCAGACTGCAATATACTGTACTCCCTCCCATACAACTTCCAATATCTTTGGTTGTAATTTTGTCAGAAAGCTGATTTTTGTGTTCTTTTGTAAAGGAATTTTGTCTGCAGGTGCTCATAGAACTGTCTGCGTGATAGTCTGATTTTTGTTAATGCATTTGTTTTGTTAACAATTACTTTGCACTTATAGAAGTGTGACATGATGTGTTTGTTGTATTGTAAAGTTCAATTAGTCATCAATTATGGTGTGTTATAAGCTACAAAATTACAAGAAATAGTTTTATATGTTTTATAGTGGTGAAATGTAAAGGAATCTTTAAAAGACACATTTCCAAAAAAATCAGCAGAAAATCCTATGCATTGCAAAAGTTATGATATGAGTCCGAAGGCATGTGAAACTAGTGCCTCTAAAAGGAAGAAACATAGTGTAAATACCAAAATTGAGAATTATGTGAATACTAAGTGAAGACAACTTCTCAAATGATGTCTCCATGGCAAAATACAGAATGTGAAGCATCCAAGAAAACCAACGAATATTTTTGCTGGTCTCAAAAAATTATTTTAGGTTCTAAACCAGGGTTGCCGAACTGGCAACCTGCTGGTCGCATGTGGCCCGAGGTGCCAGTTTTTGTAATTCGTGAAAGGTTATTAGTGAAAGTCCCTTTCATCCATGTTGAGTGAGAACATTGTGCATCTAGTGCACGCACTCTGCTGAGGTCAACATTCCCTTTAATGTAAAAATAGGTAAAGTTTAGATTTAAATAATTATGGTACCGACTGATCACGCATGGTTCCATCCCCTGCCCTCCCCCGCTTATTTTAGAGCAGCCGGGCAAAGTGATCAGCAACAATACGGGTAAGTTACATGTGGAACACTCAAATAATGAAAATATGACCCACAACTGTATTAAAGAGTTTTAATCGTGGCCCTTGAGGCCTTGCAAGTTGGACACTCCTGATTTAAATGTATTACTTAATTTCACATAGAGACACATTTTACAATTTTACCCAGCTAGAATCTCAAAATCACAAGGAAAACTCAGGTTAAAGGTTGAGACAACCAGCAGGCACCCAGAAGATAGTAATAAATAAATTTTGAATATCTTCAAAAATATTTCATTTTTATTTTGCTTCCCAATTGCGGGATAGGTAATGAGTTAAAAAATAAAGAGGTGTAGAGTACCTAGCGTTGAGTAGGCGGCTGCTGCTGCCCTTCGTTTTTGTTAAATGACTCTTCTTAACATTTTAAAGGCTTGACCTTTTGAGAATATTCACATAATTCATTATAAATAGTATTCATGTCTCTTTCCTCAATTTCTGAAAATAATTTCCTTTTAGTAATCTTTTAGTTTGAAGGTGTTGCATTTTAAGTTCAGATAAAACAAATTGTTTAACTATAACAAGATACAATGTCTGTGATTTTAATGACAAAATATTTTCCCCGTGGTTCACATTTAAAATATTTCCTTTTACTTCTTTAACTCTTCAATTTTCATCCTGTACATCAATTTTTTGTCCTCCATATATTCATGTCATACTTTTCATTTTCCACTTGATTTCAATTTTCATAATTCACCTGAACCAGTCTGGATGTCTGATAAATGGTTTGGTTTCCAGGGACCATTATGGATGGACAGCCCTTCACTGTGCTGCCTTTAATAAGTGGCCAGAGTGTGTTAAAGTGCTTCTGAGATATGGTGTGGACATTGCCTTAACAAACAGCCGTGGAGAGTCAGCCCTTCACCTCGCCGCCTGCCTCAGCACTGCTGAAAGGGACAGCATAGGTGATGCATCTGCTGCCCTTGCACAGCGTACACAAGTAATCAAGTTACTGTTGTCCGCTGGTGCTGACCCCAATGTACAGAGCAAAGATGGCAGAACAGCATTGCAGCAGGATGGTGTTCAAGCTCTGCTCCAAGTGATTGGCCAAAGGAATGATCCAGGAGGCAACATTGGGTGACTTGCAAGTTTTGTCATTTGTTTCTGACATTCTAGTGATCAGTAATTACCTACATTTGAATGGATCAGCACAACCGTTGCCTAAACCTCCAAAATAAAAAAAGGAAACGTTGACCCCATGCAATTAGAAATTCAATTATTGGTTTTTCCCTTAACTAATGTTACTGCTCCCCTTTTACTAACATGTAACTTAAGCATGCTTTCATTCTGTTCCTAAAGAAGAGCCTTAGATCAATGTTGTGCTGACCCCCCTCCACTGAAATCCTTCACACAAGACTGCCACTGAGTTGAGGACAAAGCAAATGGGAGCTCATTTTTGCAGATCATTTCGTGCCTGATTTTCATTTCTTCACCAACAGAAATACCCCAAGTCTTTGTAGTACACAGTAGAGATTGTAAAAGTTATCCTCTTGAAGGTTCCGAGGCCAATCTTTGCTGCACACCTGTGTAGCTAGATTGATGTTGATTAGCTGTTGAATTGTCTTTAGGCCTTTATCAAAATGTTGATTAGAATTCAGTATGAATGTCATAATTCCTAAGTGATTTTTTTGTTTTGTTTTTGTATTGACTTTTTCAAAATGTGAAATGCAGCTGTGATATTTGTTCTGCCATATTTGAAGTTGTCACTTCGCAACTCTGCTGTTGTTGATAATTTTTCGTCTTTTGGTCAATAAGTTTGAACTAAACCAAAGAGTGTGGCATTATTGGTTTATTAATTCTTGGAATTTGAAATGCAAATGTAACCATAGTCAAGTGCTTGTGTTTTATGAATTCAGCTTGTGTTATTAAATTAACATGAATTTTTTATAGTCTTACTTAGAAAATACGCATTCATATTACTCTGTCATCTGACTCAATGCTCATTTGATTTCTGATTTGAAAATGACTTAGGTCCTTTTAGTGTTGTTTTTACCAAATACAATAAGATAATATGGAATGGAATGCATTTTTGTAGTCATTCATTCAAGTAAGTGTGGGAATGTCATGCTGTGATGTTTTAAATTAACTTTGGGCATTGTGTGCAATTTTTTCTCCAGTAAAATAGAAAGAAAAAATGAGTGATTTATAATATAATGGAATATACAAAGATTTTGTAGCTATGTGTTAAAATTAGAATAGCTCAATAAAAATTAATAGTAATTTATCATTACATCAGCACCCAAAGCTCTGAACCCCTCATGCCCTGAACTATTTTTGAGTTCATTTAATGTGTAGCTATCATTCCCATTCTTGTGAAGGACTTCTGGCTAAAACCCTAAAGATGTAAAGAAAATAACATACAATGTTATTATTAGGAGAAAGATCCAGATTTGATACAATGATAGTATTTGTTAGTTTTAAGAGTACCAGCTTACACAAAGTGAATTCACTGCTTTCAGGAACAGTTTTTGTTATTATGAAGGATATTTATGCTATCTCATTTATCTATGACTAACTGTCATTTGTTCTCTCATGTGATTTTTAAGACCCAAAAAAGGAAGTCCAATGCAATTCAATTAACACTGAGAAAATCATTTGCTTGTGATCTGCCCTGACTAATGCCCTTTTCTGAATTGATTCAATTTAGATTCTGGCGATAAATAATGATTCCTTTTTAAAAGGAATATGAAAGAATAAAATTCCTTCACCTTTTTCTTGGTAAACAGTGGAATTTTCTCCTAAAAGTAGCATGGTTAAAGTTCCTTATATTCCATGGGACAACATTCAGGTTAATTACAAAGAATACACAAAAATTTCATTGAGTTGTAATGTGGGTCTCAATGATCAACAATGAAGGTTGATGAATGAGGATTATGAATGTCCTAGAAATTGATTCTCTTGATCAAAATTGTGAAGAAGAAAAAGGGGAAAAAAGGGGGGGGGTAATATTTGTAGGGAAATTTAGTTTTTCAGTTCAAACACAAAGTCAGGGTGGTTCCTCACTTCTCTGGAATCCTCTAAAGAAGCGAGGAAGCATCTTGTGATGGCACAGCTGAACTTTGATCACTGAAGAGAGCTTTAAGTCATGAGTTTGGCAGAGTGCTCAAAAACGATAAATGGACTTTATTCCCCCTTTTCTTTATCTTTTCTCTGAATTATATTTGGTTGGCCGAGGGAGTAGAGAACATTGATGTATGACTTTTGAAGAAAACTACACAGTGTTATAGTTACTTTTGACCCTAATGCTCTAATTACAAATTGAAATCCATAATACGTTTTCTGACATTTCATTAAAGTATGTAATTTAAATAGGTAAGTATACACGACATTGTAAAATTAATCTTAATATCAAATGTTTCATATTTGTGTAATATTTTTATAGTGTAAATTTAAAAATAATTATTAATAAAAACAGCTCGTTAATTAAAAAATTAAAGACCTTCAGTTTCATTATAAATGTGATTTATTGTTTGAAATAGTCATAAGCCTAACTCTTTTACCCATCTTAAGGCGCTTCTCTCTGTCTCTCTCTCTCTCTCTATCTATCTCTCTCGATCTCTCTCTCGAGATCGATCTCTCTCACACGACAATGCTCAATAAAATTAATAATGTAATAACTACATTAATAATAAAGGCAAATGACAGAACCCAGAAAAATACAAAAAAGATATACAGGAGTTTTTTGTTTTTTTTTTTATTTTAAAAAAAAGTCGGAGGAATTCATTCGATTGGATTCTGGCCTTTTAGAATCGATTCCATCAAGAATAGGAATAAAAGGAATCGAAAGAAAAGAACCGATTCCGGAATCGAATCGGTAGAACCGGTGGAATCGTCCCGAGTGATGGAAATAACATCATGGCGGCATAATTCCACTCGTCCGTTAGCGAGCGAACATTAGCGCGTCGTATTGTGTTTTTGTTTATGGGCTCTTTATGGGTATTTTTAGTTCTCGTGCTGCATTAACACATCTAAAATAGGCTAATATTTTTCAAAAGATAAATAAATGTGCCTTAACACTAGAACCCCCAAATGTAGCGTACTACCTAGAACCGCCACGCGCGACAAAAATGTCCCATGAAGTTTCTTTTGCACTCTGGTGTACATATAGCGCAGAGTATTGGAAAATAATGAATGTTAGTTTCTCGAGTTTAATATTGTGACCGTCCCGTCGTGCCTGTATCTGTATTATAATTATTTTTACATCTATTACCTGATATTCAACATCTCTGTATAAATTTTTATACTAATCTTTCCTACACGAGCAAGATTGTCACTGGAATATTTGTGTTAGGATCGTGGGGCTGAAGGCACTCCTGTACAGGTTAGGGAAATAATATTTATCATTATTTTTTTTGTTATGGGAGGGGAAATTACCTTTCTTTTTCTACAAAAAAAAAAAAATAAACATAGGCATCATTCAAATATATTCAGCACCGTGATCAATGCTACCGTTAATTTATTCGGCGGTGTTAATCTGTGCCGTCGCCAATTCCCTGTGTGACGCTACCGAAAAAAAAATCATATCACAAAACAAGGAATTCCCTTTAACACAATAACAATGACTAACTTCATATTCACACTTAATACAAAACACTATTTACACAATTCTCATTCATACTGTGCGCGTTATTAGTTTGATGGCCATCCACTTTACTTCGGGGTATTTACCAAATTTATTACAGTGCTTGGCCCTCTCATACATATATATTCTGTATGCGTGGGGTAATATCTGGGGATGTCCATTTCCCTGAATATGATGATCTTGCCGTCAAACCGCGAATTCGCTCCATCTACCATTTCACCATACCATTCCGTCAGCTGGGCTCGCCATTTGCACATTACCATACTTCCTATGCGTTTCTATGCAAAACCAACTAAATCCAGTACTTCCATTGAATCCCAACTACCTAATCAATCAAGTCAGCGCATACTCCAACACGTCTTCTCTCTGATAACTAATTACACTCTCTCCAAAAAACGAAAATTTCCAGCACATGCTACACCATGTCGGCTCGGTATCTATCATCCCTGTGTCTTCTCCAGTCAGTCTAGTCTTTCGATTGTTTTTCAACAATTAAATACGTTTTTTTCGTTATCTTATTGCATCTTTTTATTAATCATTGTGACGAGTCCGAATGGACTGTTAAAATTTTAAATAATACAAGATATTGCACTTAATAAATAATATTAAATTAATTGTTTTACTAATTTTATTTAAAAAAATATAATATGCTTACAAATTTTCATCCTTACCATGTTGGTTGTCATTGGTTGATGATAAGAGAATGCAAATTCCAAAAGAATTGTTGTTTTTAAAAGTTAAATAAATGTATTCTATTAATAATTGTTTTATGTAATTATTATGATTGACCCATATGTCTAGCTCTGCTCATTTTTATCATTAAGGCTAAATGTCCCGACACTAGTACAATTTGTGGCCCCCACGTGGCAGCACCAAAATAAGTAAAATTTACTTCACCGATAACGTCTGAACGAATGGTCCAATTTTCGATCTGTAAAGGGCATTTGACGCCTTTTTAAAATAGAATTTACGCTACGATGGCCTTTTTCCAAAAATCTAGCAAAAACTCGAATTTGAAATTAGTTCTCAAACTTCCGAGAGAAAAATTAAAAATGTGGGCTTATAGCGCGATGGCGACATGCTTCCTGAATCCAACGCCGTGACAATCATGCAAATCGGACGAATAGGAGCGTCGTAAAGTGAAATTTACGAAAACACCTCGCCCCCCTTCCCCTTATACGCCGTTGCGTCGCCCACCTGATTGTTGTGGGCCCTCTGTCGGCGCGGGGGCACGACCTGGCCAGGCGGCGTGCGCCCAGCCCCGGCGGAGCAGGCGGGACTTGCGGGATACGCAAGTCAGACAGTCGGTTTCGGCTTTCGTCTCTTTGCATCCCAGTCTATTTTTCCACAGATACCAAATTAGAGATGCTATACTACTATTACTGACTGAGGTAAACGGTCTGTAATAGTAGTACATAACTATCTTTTTCACATATTTCCGTCTTCCTTCGAATACGATCTTAAAATTGTTTGAGGCATCACTCAAAATATCGATTCCGATTTGGAACTGCTTTTTAAAAAAGGAACTACTTCTGTAAATATCACCATTATTCCAAATCCTCACATCTTATTTTACATATATTTTACTTCTAAGGTTTTCTGTTATCATTCCTCCTTGCTCTAAGATCTTCCGGGTTCAAATACCGGAAAGAATGAGCGGAGCGTACGCACGAGTTCTTTTATCCTACAACTCGATTTTTGATCTCAAAACGACGTTTACCTGCTTTAAAGGGTTCATCTGGTGAATCTCTAAATTATATACAATATAATAACAAATACATTTATTATTTACAAAAATATACCCCCACCTTCCGAAAAATAATCGGCTGGATCCGCTCCTGCTGTGACACCTCTCCTAACTCCGTAAGCGGAAGGCAATAACACAGACCCTCGTATGTCATCGGAAGCGACCGCAGATGCTGCACAGATCTGGCGTCTCCCACGGCAACGCTTCAGGGAGAGAGGCGAAACGATGTGAGGGGGACTTGAATTTTCATGACGCGAGCTACAATTACTGGTAACATTGGGGAAAGTTTTATCTCGTAAACTGAAAAGTAAATTATAATTTTGTTTTTTTGGTACCCTTTATGCATGTAGCCGCAGTTATATACAGTGTAATTATTATTATAATTATTATTATTTCTATTTACATTTATTCAAAAGTACCGAAATCAAGGGTAGACCTGTGAGATCGGAGTCGGTAGGACAGACACGCAATACATTCACAATCTCTGTTGCACAGACTAACGAGCAGATACAGGAGAGAGAACACAAAGCTTTTGTGACTGACCAACGAAATTCTAAAAGTTTGAACATCTTTTGTTTGTAACATGAAAAAAGTAAATTATGAAAAATGAGTGGTTGTCTTTGCGACTTATTGCACTGACGAGTTCTGCAGTTTTCGAATTATGTTTTTGATGGATCACTCACCGTCTCTTGTTTTCCATTTTCCAAGTCATGAGATTAGAAGGCAACAATCTCCTTTTCGTCTTTCGAGATGACGGCAGAGATTTTTTTGTTGGTGGTGTTGTAACCGATTCTGATGCAAAAGCAACGTTGGAATTCTAATTTTCGCAGTGATTATTGGAGGATCTAAAATATTATTGAAAGAAATGTTTACAAACACTCAATTCATTGGCCATTTTGTACTTGAATTATTGTGCAGTATACTCCTCTATAAATCGAAGTTTTTAGTACCTGAGATAGTACAATCTAAAAGCCACTTTCATACTTTGCTGTCTCAACAAATTACTTTTGACGTTGAAAACCTGAAAAGTGTTCCCACTAGTGTAACGATTTTTGACGCCTCATCTTTCGCAAGGCGGCAATTTGACAATAATCTCTCTTGAATAGTGAATGAAATTCAATTACATTGCACAAATAAATATATTTCCAAAACTTTAATAAACCACATATTTAAATATTACTGTCATCTGTCGTACATACGAGGTTGAACTAAAGAATTCGCAAAGACCTACAGTGTAAGTATTCGGCATATTGAAGTGTTTTGCAATTTGCCGCCTACGCCAGCAGTCGAGGAAATAGTATATCTGCTTTGACAACATTGTATGAGGTTCAATATCACTTCATCTGATATAGAATGTTTCTTGTTCTGAGAAGACATGAACTCAATGAGTAACATGTTGTTTGCTTCTTGTTCGTAACACAAGTGTATAGCGTATTCATATTAATTTGGTTTCCGACTTTTGGTGGGACGGTATAGCTTCTGTTCGTAGTGAAGGCCAAACAATACACAGTTAAGCTAGGGAAATTATACGTCTAGTTATTAAGAAATGTAACGAAGAAAATAATTCGGGCGTTCTTGATCACACGCTGCACAACAGCAATTTTCGGGTAGTAAACTATACTGAAGTATCTGTTCGAACTGTGATATCAATTAAAAAAGGATTTGAAGCCGGCGGAGCAGCCTTGAGTACTCCAGTAAGAAAAGGCCATATTGTAATTATAAAAAAATTCCACATTGATGGTATTCACTTATTTCTTATTTGTTTTCCTCATTTTCGTATGATGTTTTCATTTTTGTCTATGGATACTTTGCGTAACATATTTGGGAGAGCTAGTAGTTGCAGATTAGGCGGGGGGGGGGGCAGTTTCCAAGAACACCGAGCGCATTCCTCAGCCTCGCAATCAAGTCAGCTCGCAACTATAAGAATGAGGTGGCTCGTAAATGAACAGACGCAAAAGACACGTGGACGTGGAGCAGGAAGTGTAAAGAGGAGAAGGGCACCGAGTAAGCGAGCCGATCAGTGAACTTGGTGTGAGCATTCTCCACGTTGTCTATTTGCGAACCACTGTCCCAGTGCCATATCGGACTTGGAAATTCCCGGGCCCATCCCCCACGGCCACTTTATTCGAGTCCAGGCTCGTTCTTGCCCTATTCCCTGCCCATGTCCTTCGCGGCTGGTGGCGATGAAAGAACGACCGCCCGATGCATTCGGAGCAACAACCTGCTTAATAGTTTTCACAATGGACAGACTGAATCAGACCCGCAGAGAAAATTCAAGATTTTCTCCGAGAAAAGAAGATTCGATGGATTATATAATACGATATAAGCAATACTATAGTATACATACTTTGGTTTTCACTTTAAACGCATGCCTATTATTATTATTATTATTATTATTATTATTATTATTATTATTATTATTATTATTATTATTATTATTATATACAACAGAGTCCTTATATTTCTTTCTTTTCAAACATTATGTTTCTCTGCAAAGAAAGCAAATGACCAGACGAAAATCAGAAACGTCTACAGGGTATTCCAGCCCAGACCAAGATAAGATAAAGAAAAATGCATTCAAGAAAAAAGCGAAGAAGTGGAAGAACATAACAACAAATGGAGATCTTAAGAAATTTTTCAGGTCATCCGAAATATGATCACGGAGTGTAAAGAAACAATGGCGAATGTTAAGAACGAGAACGACAAAATAAAGACAACGAAAGAAGAGATCACGAAAAGATGAGAAGAATACACGAAATAGTTATATGAGAAGAACTTACAAATAGAGTAGTGGATAAATATAGATGATTACGAATAAGAACCAGAGATAGAAGAAACGCATTGGGCGACAAAACCACTGAATAATGGGAAGTCCCCGGCTGTAGATAATATTCAAATCGAACTATTCAAAGATACAGGAGAAGAAATCTTGGCGAAACCAACACAATTATGCAATGTGATCTGAAAAAGAAATAGTGAACAACAGATTTGCAACGCACTATAATTATTCCATTACCAAAGAAAGTAGACAGCCGAGATTGTGCAAATAACAACACAATTGCATGAATACCGTGTGATTCAGTCAATCGGCAAAAGTCATCCCTCGGAAAAAGAAGAAAAATAAGATTTTAAAAATGTTTTTGATGTAAGCATATACTTTCTTAAGATTTTCAAAAACAATTCACATTGAAAGAAACCTCATTTTCTATCTCCTCTGGAAAGTTGTGTAGATTACATTACGTCGCGTAAGCGTTAGCGTAAAGAATATCCTAAGATCATACTCACAGAAAAAGATTTCCTTGGTTTTTAAACTCGTTTGAATGTTCCATATTATTTATATCTTTGTGGCCGATACGTCATGAAAGAGTCACGTGCAACTGGTTTTGCATACTGAAATTTCTGCAGATACCTTTTTCTAGAAAATCCACTTTTTATAAAACAAAGAAAATGGAAGAGAAAACACGCTCCAAACGCAAGCAAACATCTAGAAGTTGTTCAATTGCATCATTACCCTTTACTCATTTACATAGTCTACGAAATGACGGACCAGACATTATTTATTCCCTTCAAAATTATACATATATGACATTTATTTTATATCAAAATAACTTACCAAGTAGGCTGGGATAAGTCATGATTCATAAAATCTTATTTCGATGCTTGTTACGGCGTTGGAGTCAAAATGTACCTCGCCAGCCCGCTATTTTACCACCTTTTTTAAATTTCAAATCGTAGTCTTCCGCGGCCAGAGTCATGTGCATGATCTTGGTTGTCCGGGTGACGCCGCGTCGAAGCTGTGTTGCCGACGTTTCGACCATCTTATCGTGGTCATCTTCAGGGCTGGTATGCCATGGGCATACCACCCGTACAGCCAAGATCATGTACTTTTTTAAATTTGTCCGAAAGTACGAAAACATTTTTAAAATTAGCTTCGGTCATTTGACTTGGGAAAAGAGATTCACCAGATGAACTCATTAAAGCAGATAAACATCGTTTTGAGATCAAAAATCGAGTTGTAGGATAAAAGAACTCGTGCGTACGCTCCGCTCATTCTTTCCGGTATTTGAACCCGGAAGATCTTAGAGCAAGGAGGAATGATAACAGAAAACCTTAGAAGTAAAATATATGTAAAATAAGATGTGAGAATTTGGAATAATGGTGATATTTACAGAAGTAGTTCCTTTTTTAAAAAGCAGTTCCAAATCGGAATCGATATTTTGAGTGATGCCTCAAACAATTTTAAGATTGTATTCGAAGGAAGACGGAAATATGTGAAAAAGATAGTTATGTACTACTATTACAGACCGTTTACCTCAGTCAGTAATAGTAGTGTAGCATCTCTAATTTGGTATCTGTGGAAAAATAGACTGGGATGCAAAGAGACGAAAGCCGAAACCGACTGTCTGACTTGCGTATCCCGCAAGTCCCGCCTGCTCCGCCGGGGCTGGGCGCACGCCGCCTGGCCAGGTCGTGCCCCCGCGCCGACAGAGGGCCCACAACAATCGGGTGGGCGACGCAACGGCGCATAAGGGGAAGGGGGGCGAGGTGTTTTCGTAAATTTCACTTTACGACGCTCCTATTCGTCCGATTTGCATGATTGTCACGGCGTTGGATTCAGGAAGCATGTCGCCATCGCGCTATAAGCCCACATTTTTAATTTTTTTCTCGGAAGTTTGAGAACTAATTTCAAATTCGAGTTTTTGCTAGATTTTTGGAAAAAGGCTATCGTAGCGTAAATTCTATTTTAAAAAGGCGTCAAATGCCCTTTACAGATCGAAAATCGGACCATTCGTTCAGACGTTATCGGTGAAGTAAATTCCCCTGTGATAGTGCTGCGATCTATTGAATTTTCCTACAAGTATTTTTCGGTGCATTTAGCCTTAAGATCCCTCCAAGTACTTATTCCTAAAAATTCAATACCTGTTTGTTTTAAGTAAAGACCGCCTCCTCATATAAGCATACCATACAAACAGTTAATTAAGAATAGAGTACAAGCAGCTAATTTTCAATATAACTTTTAAGAGAAGCAGCAAAAAATTATTTAATTTTGAACTCCCTCTTACGATTTGACAGTGAGCGTGATTGGCACTCACAAGTAAAGGACGCTTTTCTAGTCGACGGTGGCGCGCCCGGTGAGCGTGGCTATCGTTTACTTGTCCCCACTCATAAAGCAAGGACGTGATCGCCGTTTGTGGTATTATCTCCCATAGAGAAGAGATATCTCTCCTCTACGTTATCTCCGCACGTTTTCTCAGCATTTTCTTGAGCCCTCATTTCGCTAGATGCGAGGGGAATGGGGGGTTTGATTATTTTATTGACAGGGCTATTATATGAAATCTGTAGCTCATTTATCGAAGCAAACTATTTTCTGTTAGACGGAAGTAAATACTGCTCGTTATTAGAGTTTGTGTATAAAACTTGTGACTATCATTTATTCTGAATTCAACTAATGTTAGTAGAAGAGTGGGGAGAGGTATGGCGGGGCTCAAGAAAACGTGCGCGTATAATACGACCATATCAAATATATTGTGTCAAATTTTTTTGAAAAAGCAACTGACACGGAAAACTCTCATTTCCAAGATCGCGTCATAGCAACCTGATCAAAGTATAGGCGACTGAAGCACTTCCTGGAGTAATCTGAAACAGGAATGAGACTTCAAACATAAAATTTCGCATTTCTGCACACGCAATGCGCGCGCTAGTTGGCTAGTTAGTTTTGACCTTTTGTTTTTCTTTATGTTGCAGGATTGGCCATAGATGCCCGTAAGGATAGGAATGGTCACATGGCAGTGGCATGAAAGTCGTGAACGTGCATTGCACTTTCCAAGTTACCAGGGCCCGGCAACCCTCCATCAAAATTGGGGACAAAGTTAGAGGTTGCTACTATAGGATGCGCTAGTGTCGCCGGCTACAGCTGCTGGTAAGGCTCGTCAACTTTCGCACATAAAAATTGGTCAAGAAATACAAATACACTTTGATTATGAGCGATTTTTGAAATAAATTACAAAAGAAGTTAAATACTATGTGTTTAACTTCTAAAATTCATTTATTCATAATAATACACGCACGAAAGAAAAGGTAGCGCGAACAGCGGTGCGACCTTTTGTATCAAGCGCGTGTATTTGCGTTCCGAGAACCCATGCTCGTTTTAAATAATGTTGGTAGCAGTTCGTATTTTAGTTCGTGCAAGAAGGTGATGCTCTAGAGCGCGCCGCTGTAATGGTGGTAATGGTCCCCACCACGTTATATGGTTATAGGGCCCTGGCACTTACCGTGCGTTCCAGATAGTATGCACAAAGTGGGCTTTGCATATGTGTGGGTGCTCTCGAGTCGTGACCAATGTTTTTGCAATTTTTGATCAAATTAATATACATAACTGCCTTTTTATTTATTTTTTTGGTGAGCGTAACCATCGATTATTCGTCCATAACAAGGAAGTGATCGCCCTGTGTGGGTGCTCTGTGCCCATCGATGTTATAAGTCTGTGGTCTAAGATCTTTCGTAACCAATGTAGTTGTAATTTTTGATCAAGTTAATCTACACAACTGCCTCCTTTATGTTTTTATTATTTCGAAGTTGTATTTATAAAAAAATAGTGTATTATTTTGTATGAATATTCAAATTTTTTGGCAGGTGATTTTCGTATAGCTAAGTGGGAGTGAGGAAAATGTTGATAAATGCGGCTGATTTTGCCTACATGTAGCCCATTCTTTCATGTAAGGCCAATTTTATGGTTTTATATAATTTTGTTTTTTAAACGAAATAAAAGAGAGAAGGTTCCTTTTTTTCATTTCTGTATGTCAGTATTTAATTTTTAATCACTTGATATAATGTTTGAGGATTTGTCAAGTATTTTTCTGTTGTAAATTGAGTAATGTGTTATTATATAATTTCTATGTTTTAAATGCATGTTTTGCATTATGGGTGTACCTTTGCTTGGCCACTCCATTTGAGATGCTGAAAAAGGATGGAAGAGTAAAATTACTCGAAAATAATATAAAATAGAAATGTAATGGAAGTATTTGGTTTACCTGGCTCGTCAATTGGGATAATTAGTTCACTTTCCTCGCAATTGTATTGTTTAAAATTTAGACACTTTTAATGAAATATTGTTAAGGAAGGTAAAGAATTTCTAAATGCCCAATTGCCCATGTAGAATTTTTTGATGAAATTTGGTGATGGATTTTTTAACTGAACTGACAGTTGAGACAACTGAAAATTAAAATCTCAGTGCATAAAACCTCTATAAGGTAAAAAATTTGGAAATACCAACAGCCCATGTAGAAATGCTTGAAGACTTTCTGTACCTGATATTTCAACTCAACTTACTGTTGAGAGAGAAGAAGCTGCTTTTTAATTGTTTTGTTCCTTCTTTCTATTCTTTTCTTTTCTTTAGATGCTGTTTAGTGAGCAAAGACAGAAAGATCCCATTGTCATTATCACAGATACATTATTCCATACACTTAAATCAGTCATTGATTTTGTATATTGTGGGAAAACGGAGATTCCAGCCAACCAGTTTGAAGAGTTTTGGGAACTTGCAGTCTCTCTTCAGATTAAAGGCCTTGATAACTCTCTCCGAATAGATGTAAGTAATGCAGTATCATAATAAAATACTCTGTAGCTGCTGATATTCAATCTTTCAAAAAATGTTTTTTCCTGTTTTAGACGAAAACTGACATTGGCAGCATTGGTGAAAGAAATGTCATGCCGAGTCAGTCCATTGTTAATCATGACATCTGTGAAATTGGAAGCCTATGGACAAGTGAAGAACACGACTCCACAAATTCTTTACAGCAGCATCCTTTACATGTTCCATATGGTTACATAGACACTGCCAAGACCGACCCTTCAGTTCTAGTTGAGGGATGCTGTGACTTTGTTCAATCAGGAGAAAAGATGATGCCTCAGCACAGTTATAAGAGGTGTTCTGTGCAAAATGATCCTGATGTATCTATAAACCCAGAAATAAATGTAAAAATTGAACCATTATGTTTTGAAAGTGAAATTTTGGAGACAAAAACAATGTATTAAGTCAACAAAGTACTCCAGTGCATATAGATCCTGAGGTGCTGATAAATACAGAAACAAGCGTTAAAATTGAGCCATTATTTTCTGAAAGTGAAATTTCGGCTACAAAACCCAATGGGTTAGGTCATGAGAGAAGTCCTCAGCATCAAGATCCTGAGGTGCTAATAGACACAGAAATAAGTGTGAAACATGAACCACTGTATTCTGAGATTGAATGTTTAGTGACAAGAAACAAGACCGAATACCTGAAACAAGACATATCTGAAAATATTAAGAGTGAAAAATGATAAATGACTGAAGATATTGTCTGGTATCAATTTTAATCAACTTATGATCATTTCGATCGCGTTGCGATCATCATCAGAGCTAAAATGTAATACAAATATTATTAAATACAAATATTATTAAATACAAATATTATTAAATACAAATATTATTAAATACAAATATTATTAAATACAATTATTATTAACAGGTTGTAGGTAAGAGGTTATTGTATGTAAGATACGTAAGCAAACTGGGTCGTACATACCTAGCAGCTTCTGGGCCGAAAACAAAGTTCTGCGAATTTTTTGGGCGTGCGTCTCGTTTAAGAACACCGCCGGTCGGCGCTGGGAGGGGGCGGGAAGAGGGGTAGGGTGCGGATGTAGGGTCGTAAACCGCGGGGCTGCTGGTGGAAGCTGAGAGACGGTCGGGCGAGCGAAGATGAGTGGAGGGGGGAGGGCTGGGGGTGGGTTAGGGGTGTACACTTTGTGCTAATTTTAGCAGAGGTGACGAGAGTTCAGGTATTTGCTGATTGAGACATGTCATGTTCTGTTTTTTGAGGGCGTTGTGTATGTGTATGGTTTCTAATTTTATTCTGTTCCAGTATCTGTTTTCAATTTCTAGAATTCGGAAATTTATGTGTTTATCAAATGTGTGTTTGTTTAAATTTAGGTGATCCGCAAAGTGTGAGACTGTGGTAGTGTTATTTTTCCATGCTTGTTCGTGTTCTTTGATTCTCTGTGTGAATTTACGGCCTGTTTGTCCTATGTATATGGCATTGCAATTGTTGCACGTGAGAGCATAGACTCCGCATAAGGATGTAGGTGGGATTGGGTCTTTAGTGTTCGATAGTGTTTTATATAATGTATGAGTATTGTTGAAAGAAGTTTTTAGACCGAATTTATTGAGTGTGGAGGCTATTTTGAGAGAAAGGGGTCCTACATAAGGGATTGTGTGGTACGTGGCTGTAGTGCTTCTGTCAATTGGTGTGAGGGTAGTGTGTTTGCGGATATTGAGTGTATTTGCTTTTTTGGCTATGAATTTGTCAATCATGTTGCAGTCGTATCCATTTATTCTGGCTATATGTTTTATGGTGTTTATTTCTTTTTTTGTGTTTTCTGGGGACATAGGTATGGAAATTAATCGATGCACCATCGCATGGAAGGCTGCGTGTTTGTGTGTGGGGGGGTGTTGTGAAGAGTTGTGTATGATTGTGTCCGTGTGTGTGGGTTTTCTGAATATGTTAAATTCA
Source organism: Gryllus longicercus (assembly GCA_038098605.1). Classification (NCBI taxonomy): domain Eukaryota; kingdom Metazoa; phylum Arthropoda; class Insecta; order Orthoptera; family Gryllidae; genus Gryllus; species Gryllus longicercus. The sequence goes on from JAZDUA010000005.1 coordinate 5,508,278, forward strand.
TGATGGTCCTGTGCTAGTGTGATGGTGAGATCAAGGAAGTTTAAAGATTTTTGTTCATTTTCTATCTCCGTGGTGAATTTTATGTTGGGATGTAGGGAGTTGATGTACTGTGTAAAAATGTAAAGTTGTCTGGTGGTGCCTGTCCATAGTGCTAACACGTCGTCTACGTATCTGTGCCAGTACAGGAGATTTTTTAGAAGTGGATGACCAGAAGTAAACAATATGTTTTCCCAGTTATCCATAAATATATCAGCTAATAAAGGTGAGAGGGGTGAACCCATGGGTAGTCCAGAATCTTGGGTGTAGAATTTGTCATTATATTTGAAGTAGTTGGCATCTATGCAACAGGAAATTAGATTGTACAGTTCAGTTTTGATGGGAACGGCACATTGGGATCTGTCAATTTTGTCTTTAAGAATATTCTTGCAGTCAGATGTAGGCACACTGGGAAAAAGATTTACCACATCGAAAGAAACAAGTTTGGCGTTAGAGGGCACTGGAAAGTCCTTTATCTTGTTAATGAGGTCAGGGCTGTTGAGTATTGTGTGTTGAGGTGTGTAACTGACGTATTGTTTGAAGTCTTTGTTGAGTTTGTAAGCAATTCTGTGTGTTAGTGTGTTAGTGTATGATACTACAGGTCTAATGGGGATAGTAGATTTGTGTATTTTAGGTAAACCATATAATCGTGGAGGGAGTGGATTGCGTGGAAGAAATCTCTGTGGATGAGTGAATAGAGCTTTAGATTCAGCGAGTTCTTGTTTTAAGGAAGTGTGGTGTTTGTTAGTGGGGTCGTTTTTTAGGAGTGAGATGCCGTTGTTGCCATTAATAAAATCGAGTACTTTGTTGTTGTATTCTTCCTTGTCCAGAATCACTATAGAATTGCCTTTGTCCGCTTTCGTTATAACAATATTGTCTTGGGAGATTTTGTCTTTTAGTTTTTTAGCAGTTAATTGTTCTGACGAGATGGGCTTTGGGTGCGAGTGGTGTTCAATATGTTGTTTGATAGTATGTGTAACAGTGTGCTTGATTTCTGTGTGATTAGTATCATTGGGAAGGACAGTGTCTAGGTGAATATACAGATTTTTTAGAGTATTGGCGTTGGGTGGAGAAGGAGGTGAAAATTTGAGACCTTTTTGTAGGAGTGTGGCTTCAGTATGGGATAGAGTAGAGGATGAGAGATTTATGATACGAGGATGAAAGTTGGGGTGAGTCATAGAGTCAGATTGTTTTCTATGTGTTTGATATAGCGCTTTGCTGCAAGATAGACGTTCCAGCTTGCTTACCTGTTTTTGTTTCTGGCGGCTGCATATTCTGAAGATGCGGCTTCTAATGGAGTCCAGGAGCACCTCCCACTCAGCAGGATGTAGTGAAGAGGCCAGGTGTAGAGACAGTTCATATTTTTGTAGTGAGAGACGGTCACGAGTAGCGTACCAGCGTTTCCTCTCCCAATGTAGCCAGGATGAGCGGGCTGCAGCGGTTGCTTTTGAGGCGGCAAATCAAATCAAAAGCAACCGCTGCAGCCCGCTCATCCTGGCTACATTGGGAGAGGAAACGCTGGTACGCTACTCGTGACCGTCTCTCACTACAAAAATATGAACTGTCTCTACACCTGGCCTCTTCACTACATCCTGCTGAGTGGGAGGTGCTCCTGGACTCCATTAGAAGCCGCATCTTCAGAATATGCAGCCGCCAGAAACAAAAACAGGTAAGCAAGCTGGAACGTCTATCTTGCAGCAAAGCGCTATATCAAACACATAGAAAACAATCTGACTCTATGACTCACCCCAACTTTCATCCTCGTATCATAAATCTCTCATCCTCTACTCTATCCCATACTGAAGCCACACTCCTACAAAAAGGTCTCAAATTTTCACCTCCTTCTCCACCCAACGCCAATACTCTAAAAAATCTGTATATTCACCTAGACACTGTCCTTCCCAATGATACTAATCACACAGAAATCAAGCACACTGTTACACATACTATCAAACAACATATTGAACACCACTCGCACCCAAAGCCCATCTCGTCAGAACAATTAACTGCTAAAAAACTAAAAGACAAAATCTCCCAAGACAATATTGTTATAACGAAAGCGGACAAAGGCAATTCTATAGTGATTCTGGACAAGGAAGAATACAACAACAAAGTACTCGATTTTATTAATGGCAACAACGGCATCTCACTCCTAAAAAACGACCCCACTAACAAACACCACACTTCCTTAAAACAAGAACTCGCTGAATCTAAAGCTCTATTCACTCATCCACAGAGATTTCTTCCACGCAATCCACTCCCTCCACGATTATATGGTTTACCTAAAATACACAAATCTACTATCCCCATTAGACCTGTAGTATCATACACTAACACACTAACACACAGAATTGCTTACAAACTCAACAAAGACTTCAAACAATACGTCAGTTACACACCTCAACACACAATACTCAACAGCCCTGACCTCATTAACAAGATAAAGGACTTTCCAGTGCCCTCTAACGCCAAACTTGTTTCTTTCGATGTGGTAAATCTTTTTCCCAGTGTGCCTACATCTGACTGCAAGAATATTCTTAAAGACAAAATTGACAGATCCCAATGTGCCGTTCCCATCAAAACTGAACTGTACAATCTAATTTCCTGTTGCATAGATGCCAACTACTTCAAATATAATGACAAATTCTACACCCAAGATTCTGGACTACCCATGGGTTCACCCCTCTCACCTTTATTAGCTGATATATTTATGGATAACTGGGAAAACATATTGTTTACTTCTGGTCATCCACTTCTAAAAAATCTCCTGTACTGGCACAGATACGTAGACGACGTGTTAGCACTATGGACAGGCACCACCAGACAACTTTACATTTTTACACAGTACATCAACTCCCTACATCCCAACATAAAATTCACCACGGAGATAGAAAATGAACAAAAATCTTTAAACTTCCTTGATCTCACCATCACACTAGCACAGGACCATCATGAATTTAACATATTCAGAAAACCCACACACACGGACACAATCATACACAACTCTTCACAACACCCCCCCACACACAAACACGCAGCCTTCCATGCGATGGTGCATCGATTAATTTCCATACCTATGTCCCCAGAAAACACAAAAAAAGAAATAAACACCATAAAACATATAGCCAGAATAAATGGATACGACTGCAACATGATTGACAAATTCATAGCCAAAAAAGCAAATACACTCAATATCCGCAAACACACTACCCTCACACCAATTGACAGAAGCACTACAGCCACGTACCACACAATCCCTTATGTAGGACCCCTTTCTCTCAAAATAGCCTCCACACTCAATAAATTCGGTCTAAAAACTTCTTTCAACAATACTCATACATTATATAAAACACTATCGAACACTAAAGACCCAATCCCACCTACATCCTTATGCGGAGTCTATGCTCTCACGTGCAACAATTGCAATGCCATATACATAGGACAAACAGGCCGTAAATTCACACAGAGAATCAAAGAACACGAACAAGCATGGAAAAATAACACTACCACAGTCTCACACTTTGCGGATCACCTAAATTTAAACAAACACACATTTGATAAACACATAAATTTCCGAATTCTAGAAATTGAAAACAGATACTGGAACAGAATAAAATTAGAAACCATACACATACACAACGCCCTCAAAAAACAGAACATGACATGTCTCAATCAGCAAATACCTGAACTCTCGTCACCTCTGCTAAAATTAGCACAAAGTGTACACCCCTAACCCACCCCCAGCCCTCCCCCCTCCACTCATCTTCGCTCGCCCGACCGTCTCTCAGCTTCCACCAGCAGCCCCGCGGTTTACGACCCTACATCCGCACCCTACCCCTCTTCCCGCCCCCTCCCAGCGCCGACCGGCGGTGTTCTTAAACGAGACGCACGCCCAAAAAATTCGCAGAACTTTGTTTTCGGCCCAGAAGCTGCTAGGTATGTACGACCCAGTTTGCTTACGTATCTTACATACAATAACCTCTTACCTACAACCTGTTAATAATAATTGTATTTAATAATATTTGTATTTAATAATATTTGTATTTAATAATATTTGTATTTAATAATATTTGTATTTAATAATATTTGTATTACATTTTAGCTCTGATGATGATCGCAACGCGATCGAAATGATCATAAGTTGATTAAAATTGATACCAGACAATATCTTCAGTCATTTATCATATAAAAAGGTATCTACATCACCAACAATCCAATTAATAATTAAGAGTGAAACTATTGATGAACAATCTCCAACATTTGGATCAATATTCATGTAAGTAAATTTGAGATAATCAATGAAACTCGAAGTTTAAAAATCTATCTGGTAATAATGATAACAGGGATGTATTTATGAGGACCTTTTTTTTTCCAACATTACAATCTAGTCTTGCAGACTGAAAAGCAATTATCTTCTGACCCAAACTACTCGTCCCCTTAGTTTCAAATTGAATCTAAAAACACTTTCTTGTGTTTGTAGATACACTGGTATTTACTGTTCTTTTAGTTCTTAAATTGCTTTTTTTTACCTCAATTTACACTTCTTTCTCATTAATCTTCTCACTAGAACTGTGTTGTCCAAGAGAAGATTGTCATGTTGGTGCAGCCTCTCTTGGTATTTTCTCGTGAACTTTTGTATTTCTTTATCCTCTGCTTCAACTTTCAGGTCCATGTATAGATCCTTATTTCTTATATACAAGGTGCTTTACCCATATTTCTTAGCACTTTGTTCAGAAATCTTTGGAAAATATCGATGTTACTATGCTTGGAACATCCCAGAGTTGTGCACCAACGTCCATACTGGTTTGAATATTTGTTTGTAAAGTAATATTTTATTTCATATTGAAAGCAAGAACAACATTTAGTACATTTTTACTGTATTTGATATTTAATTCTTCTCTATTTTTCTTTATTTGTTCTTTCCATCGCAACGTACAATCCTATGTCATACCAACATGTTTAGCTGCTTTTGCATATGGTAGAATGTGTGCTTGTTTTAATAAATTGGAATGTGTTCAGTATGACTGTTTTTGAAGGCCATATGAACACTTACTTTAATTTAATTTGATATTGCAATCATTGCTCATTTTGTAGAAGTGTTATTGGTGACTGTAGTTTCCGAGTTGCTTTTTCGTATTGTTGAAATTGTAGTGTCGTTGGCAGATGTTTCTTTGACTCTGTTTTCTGCTTTAGGGAGATCACTGGTATAAAGCAGATATAGTATTGTCCGCTGCGCTGATCTCGTGAACACTTCCATTTGTTTCCATGTGGACGTTCTCGTTGCTTCGCTCGCAGCTCTGCTCTTATCGTTTATCGCTGCTCCAACATAACGTACCCTTAGGGATGTCATAAATGCCATATTGCTCTATTCTTTTGTTTTTACAAAAAATACAAAAAATATAATTTTTTATTTGTTTCTCGTGTTAATATTTATACTAGCGGCGATTTGTTCACATTGTATTTGAGGACATGTGATGTGAATGAGTGTGAACATGTGAATAAGTCTTATAAAGTATCTCGAAAATACAACCTTTTCTTTTAAAATTAGCTCAAAATTCCTCATTTTCAGAAAAGCTCAAACGCCATTTCCACACAAACGGTTCCAATTTTGTTCTTCAAAAGGGACTGTTTTCATGTTTTAATTTTTCTCTCTCCGGTTTTGGATGTGAAATTGTTGATGTACATCTTTTTGGAATGTTACACATCTGTGCATATTTATGTAACAGTGATATTTTTTACGAACATTCTATAAGGTTCTTTTTAAAAAATGTTTATGTACAGCGTGTCCCTACGTCCACCGCACTGATGTACATGGGGACACAAGGTGATGTACCAGGGGACAATGTAGGAACAGTGAAAAAAATTACAATATATGTATATTATTTTTTCGTGGAGATAATCTTTAACCTAGATTGTAATAAATATTGTGTAAAGGAAAAAATAGCCCTGTCCTTAAATACAACCAACAGGTTAGTTCTGGAGCTTATGTTCTATCCTCTATTTCAACTCCATAGGATATAACAACATCATTTTTTAAACAGAAAGGGCTGCAACTTTGATGATAACATGTAAACAAAATATTGAAAAGAAATGTTTGTTGCCGTTCAGAACAAACGACGCAGATGTGTTAGGGAACTTAAATTTTATGTTCTCCTTGTCAACTTTATGTTGCAGAACCTAACAATAATCACAACTGCACTATTAATAATTGTTTCTGTTGGTGGTTGATATGTTTTGTTGTTTCATTTGCTTCGTGACAAGGCCAAATTACATCCTGAAACCAATTGAATTCAACTTAATACTACATTTATGTACCTAGCGAAGTCCCTAGGTACATCAACAGTCACTGTCCTTAGGTCCAACAATCTGCTACCATGAGTGAACATAGCTAGTGTTAATTGTAGTTACTTCTAGGAAAGAAGTAGGCACCTTGATTTAACAACATTCTAGGCTAGTAAGTGTTGGTCAACTTCAATTTTCTTAAATTAATAGTAGTTATTACAAAAACGATGAAAGAAAAATGCACACATTTTTACTTTTCACTCGTCAAATCTATTGAACTCATAAAATCACGGAATCACTACAAAGTCGTTTACTTGAATTTTCACAAATGGCAATAGCAATGTAGGGAAAGTAATCCGAAATTTCTCTCTAAGACGTCTCTAAAACATGCTTTGTCCCTAGGTACGATAGTTCCCCCTACTTATTGTAAGCAATTCTGATTATTAAAAAGTAATTTGTTTAATACAAGCATACTCCTTTTCGTACATTTTTATTAAAATTAATAGTATTTAAACAAAGAGAATTAAAATTATTTTTTATAAGATTAATTTTATAAAATTTGTATAAAAACCACTTCCAACAAAAGACCGGAAATGCCGCCTCTGCATCGATGTGTGGACGTACTATAATTCGTCGTGGCTGGCCGCGAGGCGCCGCCCGGGGCGCAGCCTGGCGGCGGCGGGCGCAATGGCCGCGTGCAGCGCCCAGAGCAGCGGCGTCGCCGCCAGCAGCGCCGCCACCACCCCGAAGCACACTCGGAAGCTGCCCGTCACGTCGCGCACCGCCCCTGCGCGCAAACATACACTGCTCGAGTGGCCTTCGATCCATTGCTATTATCCGATTTTCTTTAGAATGGGATGATTTGACAGCTAGTGCTGGCAACACAACCGACGATTCTGTGGTCGTTGTGTCCTTGAACTTATTAGACTCTCCTTATTATATGAACTTATATGAACTTATTATCCATTCGTTCGTTCGCAGTTGGCTAACTTGTAAATAGTTGCGACGCTTCCTGGCTGTGGTCCTCGTCCGACGAAAATATAGTGCGCCACGAGAAATAATTGAAATTAGGAAGTGCAGAGCTTTGTGCTCTTCCGAAAAAGAATTTATTTTTATAAAAATTACATTGAATTAAGTTTTTATGTGATAAGTATTATGTTTGTTTTAAAACCGAGTCTTGAATGTGAGATGCGTACTCGTGACGGTGCACGTGTTTACTTCTCTGAAGTACACGTGATGTTCACTTGTTTCTCGAACTGTCACTTTATCCCATTCTTAAGAAAATCGTTCTATAGTGACTCAGCGCACAGCAACCGCTAGGTTGGTTGGTTAGTGAATCCAGGCACGTCAATTACGAGGGTCACTAGTCCCGTAAGTATGCTGCGTGTTTTTGTCGGGAGGTGGCGGTGGTCTTCCCTCGCTGGAAAAGGATATCCAGCGCCGACCTATCGTCGGCTAGCGGGGTTTCCCCAACCAGTTATCTCCCACCGGCCCAACCATATCAAGCTCTAAGTTTTCGACCGGTCGTCCGGCATGTGTAGTAGTGTAGTGCGTGTTAGTATGTGTGTAAGGGGTGAGGATAGGACAAGGAAAGGGATGGAAAGATCGCGTGCGGTACGTGACCTGTTTGTTAGGGTACTGCTCCGGAATTCGCCTGGTGTTATTCGGAGAAACCACGGAAAACTACCGATCAGAGCAGCCAGAATTCTTCTCCAGACAGTGACTGAACTCGACCTAGCTGTCTAGTTGATGTCTAAAATTCTGCAACCGTCGGGACTCGAAACACTCTCTTAGAGGCACTGCAGTGACATTAGTAAATGCCCTGGGCCTCCTCTCCCGGTCAAGTAATGGGATATTTCATATAATGGAGTAAAACATCTGACATCTACACCTGGTTGACGGGCTAGTATTGATTAATAGGTGATATCCAGGTAACTATCAATCAAGAAGTGAGGAAGATTTCACGTCCCTGCCGGAGGTCACGTGCATACGGTGTAGCCAAACATTCAGGGCGAAGTATCACATATATGAGTTGTGTGAAATTTCCCAGTATCTATTCATTGGCAAAAAGTATCATTTTGGCTTCCTCCGCGTGAATCGAGAACGCCTGCATCGCAAAAACTGGCGCACGGCGTAAAAAAATGGCCGCCTTTTGTAAACCAGGCACAATAAAAAAATTAAAGATGTTTTTGAACATCCAAAACATAAGTAAATTTATGCACGAAATATGATTTTTTTCGACGTGGTCGAGTGGCACACTCGGAAGACACCGAAAAAATGTGAACTTTTGAAAATTTCGAAAAGTGTGGGGTTTGAACGATCTAGAAACCAGCATCATTATTTTAAATGGCCTTAACACTATGCGATAAGAAAATGTAATCAAAAATGATGGAACCATTTTTTGAATTTTAATTTCAAGAATGTCTCAGGTGCTTCATGTAAGTACCCCCCAAAATTAAAATATCGGTTTCAAATTCAAGAGACCGCAACATCAACTAGATCGATTGGGGAATATCAATTTTGGAGAAAATCGGCTGAACGATCTAGCCGTTAGCGTTGTTCTCAGACGGTCATACGGTGTGCCGTCAGTCGAGTTTTGGGTATCTAGAACTCTCAGAATGGATTCTGGCAGCACCCCCTGTTAGGGGATTTTTTTCTAAATTTAGCAACTGGATTTATCAATTTTTCGTTACCAGGGCCCTGTAATAAGTTTTTCTGCCGAAAATTTGCCGTCTTTTCGAGCAGCCTCGCATAAGTTTCTCTCTACTGCGTAGGGAGGCGGCGCGCGTACCGACGGCCGGCGCCAGCGAGAAGGAGCAGAGCATCTGCGCGCCGAAGGCCATGGCGGCGGCGGACGGGAAGTCGGATGGCGCCACCACCTCTGCCAGCGCCAGGAACAGCGTCACGTACAATGCGCCCTTGGTCACTCCTAGCACCGCCGCCAGCGCCACCACCGCGACCCACGCGCGCGCCAGCGCCAGCCCTGCCAACACACACAAATTGCTTCCAATCTGGCGCCTTGTTCTTTAATAGGGCACTCTTGATGTACTTTGAAGGCGTTTCAGAGGAAAGGATCATACATTTCAAACTTGGCGCTCTGGCCTAATTTTACTCAAAAAGCCGCGCGAATTTCTTCCCGGTTGAGCAAATACTCACTTCTTTCGTACAAAGTTCCGATGGCGGCGATGGTGTAACGGTTAGCGTATCGGACTGTTGTACCCAAGTTGGCGGGTTTAAACCCGATCGAAGCCGTGGATTCATAAGGGCGAAAAAATCCTTCGTACGCCTTCCTTCGGGGGGAAGTAAAGGCGGTTGTCCCATGTTAGTAGATTTACTTGCATGTAAAAGATCCTCAAGCCTAAATGATGCCTCTGAGCTAAATTCTAATCGCCTGTTTCTCGCCCAAGAAATGCCTCCTGCCTCTGCTAGTTGGTGAAAGGAGCGTAGCGAAATTTGCGTGGTCAGACGGAAGAGCGGACCTGATGGCCCGAGTCTCGCCACGTAAAATAAGGCATTAATTCAATTCAATTCAATTCAAAAAAGTTCCTTGACGTAGATTGCCAACTGTTTCCCGTTAGTTCGGAGCGTCACCGAGAGATTGCATCAGCTCCTGGGCAGCCCCGCGAAATACACCATTGTCAAAACTTCTTCGGAACTCAGTGATTTTCCACAGCAGACGCCACGACGCGTCACAAGCTAGTGTAACGTCGTGCCAAGGGCCCAGATGGACAACACATGTCGGAAGGCCAGCGAGGGGGCGGGGGCAGTCCTTTGGCGGCAAGCGGAAGGCCACCAGAGGTGGGCCCCTCCTCAAGGGTCCGGGTGGGCGTGTCTCGGAACGCGGGTGTCAACTGGCGCAGAGGGAATTGATGGGTGAGTCCAGCCGCGGTGCAGCTGGACTCCAAAATTGCAAACAGGCCCACGTTTCTGGATGAGAGGACGCCGCCGGCATGTGAGGTCTGTCACGTGACCCCTCGCGAGGCGGCTGGAGAGTAACCAGCCGTAGTCATTCGAGTTTGAACCGAATCGCGTTGCGGAAGGCACTTTTCACCCGCCAGGGGTTATCGCGAGCTTCGGCAGCGAGGTGTGGCGGTTGCCACGGGACAAAAGACCAGGAGCGGCGCCAAGCCGCTGGGGTCTGCGTCAGGCTGGGGCGGGGATGCCTCAGAGATAAGCAGTGCTGGGAGTGCAGCGCGTTTCCGAGGAGTGTGTATATAGTGTAATAAAACTTGTAAATAAAACTGTATAAACAACTCCGTGTCTGTGTGTTACTCGCACAGCACTCGCACTTTCAGACACCAGTTTGCGACACACAATATTAGTGGGGATTTTGAATGCTGCCAGGTACCAGTATCACCTCGTTACAGGTCACTGAAGCAGATTTATGAAGCATTTCTTTTAAATATTGCATATTTTACGCCTTCATCGTGTTATTTTAGATTTTTCGTTGTTGAAAACTGTCACTTTTTTGCACTTTCAAAGTGTTTCTCAACCCTTCTCGCTCTCTAGGCAACATGGCGGCCAGCGTCTGGTCTCGCTGTTCAAAGGAAGTGCCCGTGCTGTGGTCACGTGGTTCGTGACGCAAACTGGTGTTGCGCTGAACGAGCAAAAATCGGCGCGCCGAAAGAACTCGCCCGTGCATCGAGCAGAGCTGGCGATAATGCGACATCTAGCGGCACGATTGAGAAGGACCGAAATGCCGTGGGATATTGCGTTATGAAGACAGGGCCTCGCGCGCCAAGGAATAAAAACCAAGCATAGCAAGTTGTTCCGCACCTGTGTTTTTCGACCCAGGCTTCCTTGGCAGCCTTCCCTCGACGCAGGTCTGGGGACCTTTATCGAGCAGGCATTCCTAATTGCCCTTAGAATTTGACTCCCACTTTCTCCGCCAGATCGGTTAACTATATCCGAACGAATGGTCAGGAGAAAGTGAGATCTCGTTAGGGCGGGATGTCGGGCGGGATTTAATTTTACCGGGCATCCCCCAGGGATCTCTTACATGCCGTATGTGACATGGATACTGTGGATTTTCCACAAATAGCCCTGGGATGCTCATTTTTTGGGAATTTAATGCATCTTTTATTCTCTTTTATATGAGTATCGCGATTGTTGATTTGGATTGCGGGCACTTTTCACCCGCTTATTCGGTTACACCCTTTTACTCCCAGGACAGTTCCGCCCTCTGTGTCTCGTTGGTTAGCGGGCTCGCTTTCCACGGCGCCACCCCGGGTTCCATTCCCGGCTGGGCCAAAGTTATAACTACTTTCCTTATAAATGTCCCAGTATCAATTGCTGTGTGACGATGAGAAAGCCACCCGAAAGTTAAGAAGACCAATATACAAGTATAGGGAGGCCGTGGTCCAGGTCTCCCAGGACACGTGACATAATATTTTTCTTGAAATCCTTTGTGTTGGAGTTCATGTTATGACGCCGACGTGATGTAAAACAGCTTTCCGATGCCTCAACGATTGGGAATAGAAGTTTTTGATTCTATGGCAGCGTATGTTACAGGTATCTGGACTCTAAGAGTTGACAATAAACTGGTTTATTATGGCACAAGTCTTATTTCAAAGCAATTTGAGACAAATCATGGACACGTGAATAGAAAGGAAACACAAATACAATAAAATCAGTAATAAGTAAAATAACTGACTTTCATGTCGAAATTACAATCTTTGGAGCCTTGTCTTATTTTCAATACACTATGGGAACCAAAAATGCATATTCAACATATAGTAAAGATAAGGATTTCATTAATTTATTACCAAGTTGGTCATGAATGTAAACAGACATAGCATTCCGCAATTGTAGGATCATTAAAAGTAAAATTTCTATGATCAACTCAGCAAGATTATTAAATTTATCTTACCCCAAAAATTAGGGGTTTTCAATCGATTGTTTCACGAGGTTTGTATGTCATAATTGTTTTATGTTAATTTGAGTACTTTTAGTGAAGAAAATTTAAAGCATTCCTATGAATTGACGCTGTCTCAAAATAGACCACCAGAGACTGAATCTCATGCACATGATACTACATTTTTCATGAACAAATAAAATGTCTCAGTTTGTCACTAATTTTTCGAAAAAAAAACTCTAAAGAGAAATATAAGAATAAGGTTCATACCCAGAACGGCCACCGCTGCGACCAGGGAGGCGAGTCCGAAAATGACCCTGTTCCAGCGCCCGACCCACCCGCCGAGCACCAACAGCAGCACGCGGCCCGCGAAGTCTCCCGCGGTGACGGAGGTCATGGCCCGGGCCACGCCCACCTACGAACACACTTCTACTACCACCTCAACATTCAAAATAGAGATTTTCAAATTATAACTGTTCTCCCTATTTACTTCTTTACTCAATGTGATGAAATTTTCTGAAAAATATTTCAAATTTTGTTGTAATTTTTACTGAAACATGCCCAGCATTAACAAGAATATTTTCTCAAAAATGATATCGATGAAATCTTATTACAACATTTTTTTTAATTAGCATGTAGGTCTTGGCCCCGACTGAGGCAATTACCCCAGACAGACTGTACAGTACACTATGTACTGTACAGTTTGTCGGTCTGAACTGGGCTCAGGCACTACTATTTATTAAGTATATAATTATATTTAAAGTAGTAGCTGAATTGAAGTGTCGTGACGTTTTGTGAAGTGTAGTGCAATAGAGAAGTAGAAAGTTAAGTGCAAGTGTAGTGAAGTGAAGTGCAGTGTATTTAAAAAAATGTATTTATTAAAATATCTGTGCAGGACAGTCATAAAATGTAGACATCACACTGTTGTTGTCTTTATCGTTCTCATATTATTATTACTATTATTGTCTTAATTTTTTTAAATTACATTTTATCAATATTCCTAACTGTAAGTGTAGTGTTCTGCTACCAGATTTATAAACCTGCCTGCAGAAATAATAAATGTATCTATCTACGCGTCCCTGCACTCGTCGTGGAGCCGCGCACCTCGTCGACGAGCGTCCGCAGGTGCAGCGGCAGCATGGCGATGAGGCTGCTCTCCAGCATGTGCACCAGCGCCACGCCGAACGCCACCAGCAGCACCAGCGGGTCGCGCAGCACCCGCGCCTGCAGCCCCGTCAGGCGCCAGGCGCGCGCCAGCAGCCCGCGCCAACACGCCCTGCCGCACGCGCAAGCGTCTCGCAGCCCTCACCCAGGCACCGAGCCCCCAGCCCCCAGCCGCCACTTCCAAGCCTCGATCTTATGCGCTCAGCCCCTAGCCACTCCCTTCTCGCCACCAAGCCACGCCCTGCTTAACGCTGGATAGACTATTAATATTATAATAATAATAATAATAATAATAATAATAATAATAATAATATGATTCATTAACTGCCTACAACTAAAGAGCTTCTGTGTCATCAATCGTTTGATGAAAATTCCAAATCAATCACTAGAGTGGTTTAGAGAAACCTCTCAGTGAATTTTCTAATTGCATGACTCAGTATTCCTACTCATCTGAGGAACAAATTTCAACAACTACTGTAAATACTTTAGAATAATGCAGTTAGGTATTTGATGTAGAGACGCCTTAATTGGTCAGCTCTTATAAATTAAACGTTAATCAGAACTAGAAAATGATTCGTTCGCTCCTACTCTGAGACATGAATAATTTACTCAATAAAAGTATTTTAAGTATATATCCTCCTTATAATAGCACTCCTTATAATAATAATAATAATAATAATAATAATAATAATAATAATAATATTTGAATTGCATTCATTCACATGTTTGTAAATATTTCGAAAAGGGTGAGGAAACCCATTTAAATTAATTACACATTTCTTAAATCTTAAACATATACCTATAAATGCTCTTTTAATTTTTTACAAAAACGACATTGAGCCTTTCGAGAAAGTGCAGAGGCGAATGGCCAAATCCGCTATCGATCTACGAAACAGATCGTATGAGGAGACACGTCGGGACGTCGAAATGCCAACTGCAGCAGAGGAGACAACCAAGAGATCTAATCGAAACGTTTAACACTGTGAATGGAGGATATGATGAAAGGCTCCTCACATATTTCGTTGAGAGTAGTCTGGATCGTCGCCTCAGAAATGGCTTCTTGAAGTTGTGCCTAGAGACTTAGAGAATATTACCGCGACTCCACTTTTTGAGTAACAGGGTGGTGAAGTCGTGGATTAGATTGCCAGCACAGTTGTTGAGCTACAGCACACAACACAGTCGTGAGCTACACTGGGTTCTATTATATCAGCCTTACAAGTTATGCGGGATATGCGGGATACATGTATGATGGGTTATCACGAGAAATAAACAGGAATAATAAATTCACATAATTATATATAAGGGCAATAGTAACAATGGGGGACAGAAAAGAAACAGGTGAGTGTTAATTGGAAAGAATTCAAAGAAAGGTCAACATAATTGATAGCGGGGAAATATAGAAAATGTCGATAAATAATGCGATGAAAGGACAGCAGGCGTGAGCAAATTCCGTGGGGGAGAAAATAAATTAAGAAATTATCACGAAACAAGAACCAAATAATAAACAGATACTGTGTTAAAAGGCATGTGACCAATGAGGAATTAGATTGTGTGAGAGGAATTAAATGGTCTGCGCACTAGCAACGAACAGGAGACGCGTTTGAGGACAATTTCGCACAGTTAAAGGGCGCGCAAGATATACAAACAAGCGATTCTGATGCGGGAGGAGACAGAATTGTTAATTTGTAAGGGAAACGTTTTTGACGTAGTTAAGAATACGGAATATTGACGAGATAATTTTCGGATAAAGACAATATTTTACGTGTTAGTAATATTTTTCCTTGTGAGTAATGAGTAACTTAATGTACAATCAAAGAGAATATATACTTGCGTGTTTAGCTATCATTAGAGAGGACCAAATTCTAAGGAAATGTCGGGAGTCGAAATGTAGCCTGGTCAACGTTGAAGATTAGGTTGGATCTACGAAAGGAAAGTAAAAAAACGGGGGACATTTTTTTATTTGCCATTGTAGGAAGACCAAGTCTTGTATCAAAGTAAGAATTCTAAATTAGTAATTACGAGGGAAAATTGGTCATGCATGCAAAGGGAGAGTTTTATAAAGAATATTATATAGTGGTAATTTATGAGATAAAGATTGTGTTTGTAAAAATTATTGTGGTTTTTAAACAGAATATTTGTATCAATATGTATGTTTCGTATCCTATACATACAGATGGAAATGTTGATAAACCGAAGTAAGTATTATTATTTCTGAGGACCACAAGAGAGATCCCAATCCTACCTAAAGAAGAAATAAATAAATTACTTTACGTAAATGTTTCGTAACCGAACATCTGTATAGACGGTCTATCAGTCTAGCACAAATACTAATAAGATTCACGTCATGCTTTTACGTATTCCTTCTTCTAACCGCGGGGGGGAAATTGAAGCAAAAAAATTGAAGCGGTTTTTGAGAATTTTGTTTATGAATTGCATTAATTTCAAGCCCTAATTACGTGAAAACTACTTCTTCACTGTTTTTTCAAAAAACTGTTTGTGACCTTTTTTAAAGAGCTTTCTTTGTCTAAGGCAAAATTCTCTATCCTCAATTTTTTAGTTTTTAAATGTTAACTTTTTTGCAATTTTCGAAAATTAAGAATGTTTGCCGAAAATGGGACTAGCACCATGTTTACCGTCCCTTGATTCATACGAGGAGAAAATTTAAAGTAAAAATTTGCTGCCATTTAGTAAAAATGTGTTTAAAAAATAAAAAGTGCCTATATATCGCGGAAATTACGCTAAAGCTGTACATATTTTCAAAAAAAATCACATGACTTTATTTCAAGATCGGTCTTTAATGAACAAACATTTCAACAAGGAAAAAAATCTCAATGTCCCATATTAAAGTTGTAGGAGAACTCCCAATAAAATTGCACGTTTGCAATTGAGTCCTTTAATTAGAGTCCAGTGTTATCCGAGGACAAAGTTTACTCAAAACATTTGGTGCCGTTTTTGAGCAAATTTTGAAAATGTTTTTGAGGCTCCATGTAAAGTCTCCTCAAAAATCAAAATATTCTGTTGAAACATCCAATGTCTTGAGTTCGTTTAGATCGATTCGAAAATATCAAGTTTGGAGAAAATCGGTTGAAGGGTATAAATTCTAGTGAAAGGGCACACGATTTTGCCATCAATTAAGTTATCGATATTAAACACCCACGAAACATGCAATTTGGCACCACCACTTGTTAGAGGAAGTAATGTACTCTGTATACGAGTAGCAACAGGATTTATCCACTTTTTCGTTATCAGGATCCAGTAATAAGAGATCTTCTCCCGAAAATTCGTCGTTTTCCGGAGCACGATTACATAACTTTCACTTCTTGCAAAATAAGTGCGAGAAGATAAAAATAATAAATTAGTCGCCCGTGGATAACTTAACTTTTGGAACGCTGCCTCCCTGACTGGGAGCGCTGATGATAAATCTTATAGCTATTCCCCTCGAGAAATTAAAACCAAAAGTGTTTAACTATTCATACAAAATTATCCAATTAGGGCGGTGTATCGCAAAAAGTTAATAGCTTTTTTCTATCCTATTTTTCTTACTTCTTCTTCCTAGTGGCCAACCATAAACTGTGACTCGTCTATCGTAGGAGGAGGAGGTAACAACGATCGCTGTGAGGATGACCAATAAACCTCGTATGTACTATAAATTATATAACCTCTTTGATTTTAATATAGCTTTCAGTTATTTTCGCTATTTGATGCATTTTAGAACTCTGTTGTGCATAATTTTACTCGTGGAATAGTGCTATTAAATACCACTTGTGCTTTGGAAATTCTCAGATAAATCCCCTCCTCGCTTCGCGAGTCCAACTTCCAAAGCACTCGTGGTATTACCTATGATAATTCCTACCTTTTGTCGCCATTGTATTCGGCGTGCGATGGAATGCGGCATTTAGTGAAGTCCTCTGATTCATCTTCGTCCTACAGCAGAATCATCAGTTGAAATAGCGCTTACATTAACATAATAATCTTTTCATGCTTAGCAGACATTCAATCCATTACTTATTTCTTTTTTCTTGGCAAAGGTTGTGTTCAGTTGTGAAAAACTTGAAGACATGTTTTAAGTTGAAGTATACTAACTTAATTATTGTTCGTAAAATTGAACTTTTCGACCCAAACAAATGAAAGACTAATATTAGTCTAGGGCTGCTGAGACCACGAAAGCAAATTTAATATTTCAGTAATTACATGGAGGAAACACCATTGAACTTCATTTACACCCAAATTTCAGTCGAATACTGTTTTATTTCAATGAATTTAATTTACTGCAGGCGAGTAGTCGTTTCTAAGGATCTTCGTAAGGTCAATGCCAGACTTTCATTTTCAATTTTTTTTCATATATCATGGACCTAAAGTTCTGGTTAATATAAATACATTTTTCGCTTATGAGGGTAGCAACAAAAATAGTGTGACGTCATGAATACTCACAGCGAACACAGACACGAGCTTTCATATTTACAAATATGTATTTACAAAAACAACAAATATTTACAATTTAATTTACACTTTACGCCCTATCCCTTGCTACCCATGATCTCTGGAGCGATCCAAACCCAATTGATAATCAGTTTATATTGTGGCTCGGGGCGGGGCCGGGGCGAGGCGACGCGACCATCATCCAAGGTAAAAGGGCACGTCTGTTGCCAACGGAACCTAGAAGCAACGCCGTGCATCTCTAGGTCGGAGCCCACGGATTTGCTAGTGCTCCAGAGGGAGGTGTAAATTGTTGAAATAATTGAAAGTTACAATACAAGTGTAATTTGTAAAGGAATGCGGAGAAATTTTGTGATTACATTCAGTAATGAAAAAATAGAAAGAACAGGGAAAAAACTCCTAGTCATGGTGTAAAATGCCTAATGCTCAAAACATTTTTTTGTTTAAAACTTTGTAATTGTGCGTATAATAGTAGCTCATCTTGCTTGTAATTTTAAAGTTCAGTTAAATGTACATGTAAATAGCGTGAGGTACTAGCAGAGGTACAGTACACGATACGCAAGTAATTGAAAGGTTTTATGTTTAAAGAGTAATCCACTAAGAGAATAAATTATAGTTATAGAAGACGTCCCCCGATATCGACCTTACCTGAAATACGTACTTCCTTAATTTGTATATTTCGTTTGATGGATATACCAGCGCCGTTTTTTCTGATTTTGTGTGTGAGATCTAGAAAAAACCTTTCTCAATTCTGAATGATCCTACGTCCCTCAAAACAAGAACTCTTCCAAGAACAT
Source organism: Gryllus longicercus (assembly GCA_038098605.1). NCBI lineage: Eukaryota > Metazoa > Arthropoda > Insecta > Orthoptera > Gryllidae > Gryllus > Gryllus longicercus. Next base: position 5,526,848 of record JAZDUA010000005.1, read on the forward strand.
TCGCTAGCATTGCCCCATGTAGACGGGGGTGGACGTTAGTATATATATATATATATATATATATATATATATATATATATATATAGTGTGGCGTCACCAAATTTCATTATATTAATTTAATATTAAAATAGTTTTCTCCACGGAAAGAAAGTAGGTCGCAAGACTGGGCTCTTGTCACAAAAGATCCTTTCTTTTCAACGGGCCAACCGCTCGCCCGTCGCCAGCTGCCCCGACCGCCCGCCAAATAGGGTGCCGTTCGCAGCAGACTTATTTACAAGCCGCCAGCTCGGCCCTCGCCCGTCGCACGCCCCTCGTCGGCTGCCGATCCGCAGGGAAGATCTTTCCCCACCCCCTTTCGGGGAGCCCCCGCGCACTTAGCCAAACAATGACCGCCCGCGTCTTGGCCCGGAGACAGACCCCGCCTGCCGGCCATTCGTCACGCGCCCGCGCAAGGAATCTCCCTACAACACTTCCGGAAATCCCAGACATATTGTTTATAGCTCGCCCGTTTGCCGGCTGCCGATCACGGCGCCGAAGAATTGTATCCGAAAACAAAGCCGCCTAAACACGTGTTCGGGCAGCTGCAAGAGATGCTTCCAGAATTAGAGTGAGAGAGCCCGGGAGAGAGAGAGAGAGAGATCGCACTGAAAAATTCCAAGGACAGTGCGTCCCGATTGGGCGACATAAAATTGCGACGCATATAGTTTCGGCCTATGAGACGTGAAGGAAGGGGCAAAGCTACGGGTCCTGAGACGTTTTCGGGAGGGGAAAACGGAGGCGAGCTCGGCCGGGAGCTGAGTAGCGAGAAACATTGCCCGACAGATTACACTAGAGATTGCTTTACAAGACTTTTTCTTGTTCGCGACTAGAAATATTGCATTACAGAACTTTGCCATCGATCGCGACTTAGCATTACATTACAGAACTTTGCTACCGATTGCGACTGAGAGAAACATAACATTACTGATCGGGACCTGTAGGAGAAAAATCGTAGCTCTTAGCTAAGACTCGGTGGAGTCAGGAACATTGTTAATTTCGGCTCGTAGGGCTGAATTTTACCACCGTACGCGAGTTTTCACCGAACCTAAGACCCGTGTAGACTACGCGTCAATCTGCGTTCGCCCCATAGTGTCGTCTCGGTCCCATTCAAGCCAGCATTACGCCCGTCCGGCGCCCGTGTGTCCACGCCGCCAGCTGAGGAAAAGAGCTGAATGGGGAGTCGGTAACCTGACCACCGCCCCGCCGTCGCCGCACCACGCCGCCAGCCCTCGCCATAGCGAGGGTGAATCACTAGACGAGGACAGCAATCCAGCCGGTCTGCGGAGGCGCCGACAACCAGCGGTGATAATCCGGTATTTAACCGTAGATGAACTCTCTTCCCTGATTACGTCACAGGGTTCCCTCGCTGGGTATTCCGGCGAAAGTTTCAGCGTTGCCGCGTTCAGGCAGTTTTTATTACTTAATAATGCGTGAATTATTGTAGAAAAAACACCAATGTTAGTGTTAAGATGTTTCTTCCTAGCTATTAGAACCATGAGCTCATTGCGTAAAGTTGGTAGGCAGTCTTTGTCGCTCTCTTGCGACGTGTAACTTCCCTGGCAGCTAATGTTGTCAGGAATAAATTAATTTTTGCCTAATTAATGAAATGATTCAATAGATATTTTCATAACCTCCCTTCTCATTCATCCATTCATTATAGGAATGAACCAGCGACCCGACTGAGATAAACGTTACAATATATATATATCCGTTAAATTCTCTTTCATTAGATACCTTATTTATCAAGATTTCAAGATTGAAGATATAAGACTAATAATAAGACTTTGTCTTTAAATGTATGAAGGATTTATTAAAAAATCTAAACATTCCTGTTAAATATGTACTCCGCAGTACTTGTCAGAATTTTTGCATCTATATCGTTAAATAACTCCTAAATGAAGCGTTTTAGGGCCTTCAAACTTGAAATATTAAGGCCAATGGCCTCAAAGAAATGTTTCGTATGTCGTAATCTACAGGATACATTCTATTACATTTTTTCTGGTTCGGCACTTATTGGTATTATACAATGCCAACTCATTCGGCCCTGGAGACGATCTTTGTGTGTGATGTCACGCTTAGAAGGCTTGGATTAATCCAACTACGTATGCTTGCGGTATATTTGCAGAAACATTAATTCAAGATTATACAAATAAACCTAAATGATCTCGTAGCAACAAGAAGTATTAATTGTTGCTTGATACCAATAAAAACGGCTTTTATGTATATAATGCGACCGTTCATTTAGCGAATATATTGATATTATTTTTTCTGTGCAAAGTTTGTGATATAATTTACAGAATCTGCAGAATCAATAACACACAGAATCTGAAACTGTATGTGAAATGAAACTAATTACTTGATATTCTACGCGATTAACTTGCACCGGTGTACCTGTCAGTTCGGTAATAAAGTTGAATAACATTCCAAGTAATAGGGTTATGCTTGCCCCATCTTGTTTTTTCGCATGGACAAATGTAAGTAGCATTCTCGAGAGTAAAAGCTTTAGTACTATTCTTGTGACTATCAAGGAAAGCGAAAAGTTACCTGTCAAGGAATATTGTATAATTACTTCAAATGCTGTTTTCAAGGAAGTGTTGAAAATTGTTTCAAGAACATGTCTATAACACTGAATAAACCTTTATTCAAAATGTATCAAACGTCAATTTCAATATTCTTTCTTGTAATTTCAAATGCTATAAGTACATTGAAAGTTACGTTTTAAACTTGTTTACACAAATAAGTACGTTTCGTTAACATCTTCAAGGGATCGCACGGGATACGCTAGTGTATATATATATATATATATATATATATATATATATAGTGACGAACGCATGTGTGTAGGTTCGCCACACACTCCCACACGTCAAAGGAACACCTATAGCAGGACGTGCGAGCGAGCGCAGCGCGGTTCAAAATGGGCGCGCCCGCCGCCGATAAGACAATTGCCTGCTGCGACCGCTAGATAGCGCAGGAAATGCAGCCACTCTGCCGGAGGAGGGATAGACGTCGTGCCACCCCTACAATGGAGGGCGGGTGCATATATACGCGGATCCGCAAGCGGGAGCTTTCTTTAGCCACCACTCGCCGAGTAAGCAGCTCTCTCTTTCTTTATATATATATATATATATATATATATACATATATATATATATATATATATATATATATATATATATATAAAGATGCAAATATTTGTAATGTGCGTCGTAAATGAACGTACCTGCGGCGGGGGAGTATGGGACGGCGGCAGCAGCAGCTGCGCGGCGGCGGCCAGTGCGCTGATGGCGGCGAAGGCGACCTTGGCCGCGCGCGCGCCCCGCGCCTCCCGCAGCGCCTGCGCGCCCAGCGGCAGCGCCAGAGCGCCCGCGCCCGCGCCGCACTGCGCCAGCGCCATCGCCTGCGTGCGCCGCGCGCGCGCCACGCGCTGCGTGAACGCCGCCAGCGACGCGCTCACCATCAGCCCGAAGCCCACCCCTGCAGCCAGAAGCCATCGCTCTCCACTCGCCATCCAATCGCTCGTGCACCTTTTACTCAACAGCTAATTCCTTCATTCAGCCATCGCTCGCATTCCATCATTTATTCATCGTTTATTCATCATTTATTCATTATTATATCATTATATCGTCATTTATTCATCGTTCGCAATCCATCATGCACCATTCGTAACCCATTCATTTATCATCCAATCTTTTATTTATAATTCATTATTCAGTTATCCCTTCGTCATTCGCAATTTATCGTTCTTTATTCGTTTTCATTCACTATCCAATCATTTATTCACATTTATTGGTTATTCAATCATCAATTCGTCATTAATTCATCTTTCGCAATTCATCATTCAACATTCATTTGCCATTTATTATTCGATCATAAATTCGTCATCCATCTATCCATTATTTATTATTTGTAATTCATCATTCATTGTTCTTAGTCCATTCATTCATCATCTAATGATTCATTTTTATTTTATCTTTATTCAATCATTTATTCGTCATTCGCAATCTATCATTTTCCATTCGTCATCCATCCCATTATTCTTTATTTCATTCATTATATATGATCATGTGTTCAGTTCAAAAGTGCTCATATCCCACTCTTCTAAATGCTCTTGGAGTATGTAATATTCTAAAAACGCTATAGTGCTGACATTGAATGTACAAGATAAATTCAAGATCTTGGTAGGAGCATCGAAGGGGTGAAGGCAAAGGAGAGGAAGGGAGGGAGAAATGGATATCTGAAGCAATGGAAGAGATTGATAATGAAGTGCACGATCTTCGTCGTAGAGGAGAGAAAGATGAAGTGATGGGTACGACAGGAACAAGTAAATATTGTAATTATGAAGTATTTTTGTTAAAAATTATAAATGGATATGTTATACGACTGTAATAGATCGACGGATGGATATATTGCGAAAACAATATTACAACTGGATGATATATACATAATTTATTGCGTCTATCTCGACGCAACGCGTTTCCTAACTCCGTAAGAAGCGTTGAGCGCACTGGAGTAATCCTCCGTTAATGAGCTCCTTCTAAGGGCCGCTGTGTTGTCGAGTCACGTCAGTCATAGTCAAGTCAGGGAATCGCCGATAGGTAGCGTCTTCGCGCTCGCGTCTCGCACGCGCCCTGCGTCATCTACCCCTCGGCCAGAATTGGGAAGGAGTAAGGATAGGGATAAGGTTTAGATCGCTTCACAGGGGTTGGAGCAGTGAGTCACACCTGTTAAGCAGGCAAACTCGTTTTGCCGTAACAAATTTCACATGAGGTTCTCATTCTACGGCAATCGAACCCGAAACGTCAATGATGAAAGGCAAGCGACGAGAGCCTGTAATGTGTTGGTGAATACAACTATTCCCGAGAGGGAGTAGGTTGTCACAAAAAACATATCTTGAAGGAAATCCCGCCCAAGTTGGAAGGTCCGAACATGAGTAGGAAAGAATTCAGGGAAAGTTTAAACACGAAATAGCTTAAGGTCTTATTACACGGTACAATTTTCATTTTATTAATTTCATTAGTTTTCTGTTTGGTTATCTCCACGAATACTGTACCGTGCAAGATGGCATTTAAACCCGAAAATGCGGACTGTACGAAATGTTAAAAAATAGATGTTTTTCGCAGATATTTCCAACATTAGATTCGCTTCTAATAGGAGCAATGCAAAATAGAATGTAACTGAGCCGGACAATTAACATTCTCCAGCGTCTTTTAATCACCTTGCAAAACACCGTAAGTCACCACCAACTGCGTCACGGAATCTGAGAAGGCTGCTGCAAGGGTACCTGCGAAGTATATCACGCCGCCAGTGGTGCCAACCTGGCGGTAGGAGAATCGCTTATAGAAAGCGGGGCTGCAAATACCTGCGAACAGTCGCAAGCAAATTAGTTGATTCTAGTGGCACACGGCCACAGCTACTGAGACTACTGGGTTGTGATATATATATATATATATATATATATATATATATATATATATATATATATATATATATGTGTGTGTGTGTGTGTGTGTGTGTGTGTGTGTGTGTGTGTGTGTGTGTATAATTAAGATAAGATAAAAATTAAATACTGAAGAAATTGGAAGCAAAATAAATAAATATCGAGATAATTGAATCAACACACGCAAAGGATGGATGACTCAAGACTACCTAAATTAGCTTTACTCTACCAACCGCTTGGAAGGAGAGACGTGGGAAGACCCAAAAAACGATGGAAGGAAAAATTGTGAAGACAGAACAGGCTCAAGCCTGATCCATGAAGTGCAGAAGAAGAAGATACTAAATTAATCGGGTATGGTTGCTTTATCAACGCAGCTGTGGCTAAAACCGGCAGTTGTCTTTTAAAAGTGGTGCGTCTAGACATTTGCCACAGTCGCTACCGCTGTTGCCACCGCCGTCGCTGATACGCATTTAATTGTCGAAATTACGTTGAGCTTTGAAAGAATTAGTTTTCTTGCGTAATGTTTACCGATTTGTATTGTGCTTTACAAGTGATGTATGTATGGTCTGCTACACCACACAGCACCTTGTTCCACCAGTGGGCGTCGGTCCCGAGGTGGGCACCTCACCTTTCTCCTAGCCACCAGCCACCAGCCACCTAGCGGACAGCTACCCTACCCTGCAGATGGATTTAGTTTACCAGCCGGCCTGCGAGAAAACACAAAAGTTGCGGCAATAATTCAGAGGTCGCGATTTTCGCTGTATCTCTCATTTTTCTAGGTGCCAACTCAATCTGTGTTTCACTAGTCATTTTAAACTAACGAATTGACTGTTTTAAAGGGCAACTACACGGCGGCCACATATAACACAAAAACATCTTGCGTTGTGATCTTAAGGGCAGTCAAATGGCTAGCCTCTACCACTACCACTGCGCTAGTCAAATAGAATCAAAGTGAAATTACGATTCAATTTATTTTAATTAATGTTCCCCGTAAAAATTAGTACTAAGACAATAAATTAAAACTGAAAAGCATAATATAGCATTAAATTCTATTTTAATGAACACTATTGACCGTAACATTTCGGTTCTCAAAGATCAATTGCCAATACTTTGTTTGTAAAGGTGTCTGTGGTCAAGAACCCGTAATACATGATGTTGAAGGCGCCTGCGACAACGTGTCAGTCTTACTTGCAATGTCGAGCGCGATGTTGAAGGCGCCTGTGACAACGTGTCAGTCTTACTTGCAATGTCGAGCGCGATGTTGAAGGCGCCTGTGACAACGTGTCAGTCTTACTTGCAATGTCAAGCGCGATGTTGAAGGCGCCTGTGACAACGTGTCAGTCTTACTTGCAATGTCGAGCGCGATGTTGAAGGCGCCTGTGACAACGTGTCAGTCTTACTTGCAATGTCGAGCGCGATGTTGAAGGCGCCTGTGACAACGTGTCAGTCTTACTTGCAATGTCGAGCGCGATGTTGAAGGCGCCTGTGACAACGTGTCAGTCTTACTTGCAATGTCGAGCGCGATGTTGAAGGCGCCTGTGACAACGTGTCAGTCTTACTTGCAATGTCGAGCGCGATGTTGAAGGCGCCTGTGACAACGTGTCAGTCTTACTTGCAATGTCGAGCGCGATGTTGAAGGCGCCTAAGATGGCTGCCACGGAGGCGCCCTCTTGTCCCGGGCGCGCGCTCAGCACATCAGCGAACACGAACCCGAAGCACGGCAGCGCACCCCAAAACGCCATCTACAACACACACAAGACAAACGCTATGGAGACATTTAAACGAGCAGGAATATACTACATAAGGAGTTTGAAGCGCCGCCATCTTTGCAATAAGTTGATGTCATGTGTTTTGCTGTCAAGCGCCTTCTGGTGAAAAAAGAGTATTGTAGGAATCCGTTTCACGCTGTTTGAGGCCGGGAGAGCGTGTGTTACACTCTGTGTTACACGACCAAATTAGAATAATTTAAAAACCAAATCACATTATGTACGGAGAACGAAGCATAACTTTAAAAACAAACTTTAAAGACAAACTTTAAAAACCCGTTGCTTCCTGCATCCGTTACTTTCATAAGAGTGGAAGTTGTTCAAATGTTATTGTAATTAACATAACGCCTAAAAGTGAAGGTTATTCCAAAAAGAAGAAAAGAAACAGATCACAAATAAGTAGGCGAACTACAAAAATGATATATTTGTGATTTTGTTACATATATTTTACAGCTATATGCCGAACATACTGAAGGCATTGTGAATAAAATTATTCTAACTACACATATAATTTAAGTTGAGATAAAAGAAAAGACAACAATATTCAAATCTGATATCTGATACAAACTACGTCGAAAAACCCTACCACCGTCGGAACTCAAACTTAGGGTCTACCTGTTAGAGGGACTGCAGTGACATCAGTTGATGCCTTGAGCCATCTCGCTCGGTGAGCCCTGGCGAAAATTTCGCACATTTGTGCATGTGAAAGGCTATTGCAAAACCATAATTTTTAGACCTACATTCCACTCTCGAACAATAATTTAAAGTTTTAAAAGAAGTATTTTGAGCGCATAAGATCAGCTTTTTAAAAATAATAACTATTTTTTTGTATTATTAGAGCACATTAATTTGAATTAGCATCAGTGGCGTATCAATTGAGGAATCTTTGAGCTTTTTATAATGCATCAACAGTGCATACTTTCTCGTATTAATTCTCATTTCGCAATTTTTTAAAATTCTGAGTGTTCAAAGAAAATGAGATTAGTGTCATTCTTTTAGCGTTCTTTGTCCTTTCCGTAAAAAGTAAAATGTGGAGCGTTTTTGAAAACAAAATTTAAATATTCATTAACCTCAAGCAGAAATTATACAAGAACTACTCATTTTTTTAATGTACATGACTTTTTAAAGAGCTGATTTTGGAAAAGATATTAAGACAAAATGTCTATCTTCAATATTACACTTTTATAACATGAACGTCTTGCAATTTTTCCAAATACGGAGATTCGCTGAAAATTGGACCAGCCCTCATTTTTTACCGTGTCTTGATACATAAGACGAGAACATTTAAAAAAATGTGGAACCATTTTTAAGAAAACATGTTTTACAAATTGTCAATATTTAAGGCACATTTACGCGAAACCTACTCATGTTTTCGAAAAATTGTCCATAATCTTTTCAAAGTTGTAATGAAAAAGAACAGATTTTATTGACAAACAAATCTCTACCTTCAGTATCACAATAGTAGGAAGACGCGGAAAAAAGTTAAAAAATTTGTAACTTTCAAAAAATTAGGTATTTCAACTTAAATTATACCTGTGTCATTTTTTAAACTTCCTTTGCTCTAGAAGGGCTCCAAAAACGTGGATTCTGACTACATAACCCGTTAACGTAAGTAATTTATTATATATAGGAACAATATTAATCGATTTGTTGTTTCCGTGACCTGGCAAGGAGTTTTTGTGTCGAAAATTCACCATTTTCTGGTGCACGATTAAAATACTTTCTCTTCTAACGAGGTAAAGGTAAGTAAACGCGAGTAAGTAGAATGTTAAATGGAAAAGGGGACTCATAAACGTTACTCCTTTTTGTTTTAGCCTGTTTTGGATGTCATTCTTCAAAGACCAATTAATACATTTAACGTACGCTCCATCTATCTCTAGAGAAGTACATTAATTTGAAAGCTTTATTTAGCTCTATATCTCCAAAATGTAAAGTATTATAAGTAGACGAACGTTCTAGGTTATGGAAAAACGCATCTTGTTTTGTAATTCTCATTTCAAACTCCATTATGGTATTTTTGTAGAAAAGAAGAGGCTTTGGACAAATATAGGACAATACCCTTGAAAGAACTCGCGTTCTCTCTACAACTGACCGTTGCAGTTATGACGGTTAACATTGATAGTTAAGGTTTGTAAATATTCGGAAAGATTAAATTAATTAAATTAATGCATATTTTCCGGAATAAATATTTATTTCAATAGCTGTCCAATGTGGGGCAGATCGCTAGTTACGAGCATTGGCGGCTGCGGCAGGGAGGCGCAAGTGACACTGCCCCCCCCTCCTACTGAGATCCCCCCTCCTACTGAGATCATCTTCCTGCACTGTTTAAAACAATCTATGCGGTTCTGTAGCTTTGTTTCCGAATCGAACGCTTCTTTAGCTTTTAGACTCCCGTATTTTTTACGTTAAAAATTATTAAGATATTAATCTAATCTAAATCAATTTTAAGATTTCTCTATAATATATCAGTAGAATGTCATGGATATTTTGAAACTTTTAACCAAATTAGTAAATGTACTTTTTATTAAAGGAACATTACTTTGCTCCCACGAGAATCGAAATCTAAAAAATCATTTTCTTTTATGAAAAATATTAAGACACTTCCTCCTAATCCGCACAAGACCCTTTTCCTTTCTTCTTAAAATTTAGTCCCACGTCCTTACAAATCGTCGGCGTTACTACATCTCCTCATTTAGCACAATAAGTGCGACCGCAACTCGCGTCTTCTGCCTTCAACTAGTTATGTCGGGAAGTGAGGTATAACCTCACTTAATTTCATGCGCCATTTTCCTCGCGCCGTCACCAAACACGGCAACAAATAGTCCTAATGTAAAACGATCAGCAATATCTTGCCGGAAAGATCTTGCTCAGATCTTTCTGACAATATATTGCCCCTCCTTGCTCTTGCTAGTGTAAAGATGACAGCAAGAAACGCAAACAAATTGCTGAAATATATTGCGGAAACGTATTGCCAAGGTAAGGCCAGCCTTATGTCCAGGCCAGTGCTATCTGCTGGTGTTCTATTTAACTGATCCCCCCTTAACAAGCATTCAGTGCAGTAGCGTGTAACTGACATGGTCGGCATCATGTTTCCGATCCGTAGACAAACTGTGTGAGTGCTCTGTGCTCCGATTTTTGCATCCAGTTCGCGTCGTTCATTTGTGATGTGAGATTGAGAACCGTTTCCATTTCTGTAAAATGCCTGAAAACAGTCAATCTTGATTATGATGCAAGGCTGTGCATGAAGAGAATTGGACACCTCGGCCTAATATGAAAATTACACAACCTGATAGAAATGGCAATCGTTCTTTTGTTCGAAAATTTCACAGGGGTAAATGACCGTCTTAATTTTACGGAGCATTTGACCTTGTGTTCTCTCTTTGATTGTAAAATGTTCCAACAATATCAGAAAATGTTCCCCCAACAAAAGGTTGATCGCGTTTTACAGGACTGTCCGTTCGTGAGCTAGTAGAGACTTGGGCTGTGCCGAAGGCCTTTTACCACTTTTGGAACTGTTAGTGAATAATAACTTATTGGATGTTTTTTTTGAATCAGTTAACTATTAAAAGTAATCTGTTCAACTCTAATGACAACAGTAGAATCCGAGAGAGCTTTCTCTACTTTGAAACGAGTAAAAACATTTTTACGAAATACCATGTCGGAAGGGAGATTGAATGCACTTTGTAAGTTATCATTAGAAAGAGTTTTGTTGCGAGACTCAGTTAATTTTAAGAAATTAGTAACATAAATTTGCAGAATCTAAAAACAGAAGACTAAATTTAATTTATATATTCTGCGCTTAGCCTGTGTTCTTGGGAAATAATTCGATTGTAAATATTACTTATGTGACTTAAACAATCCAAATAAAGCAATTTTTCAAAAGCCTAACTTCATTTGATCCTGTAACTTTGTGTGCCCTCCCTGTTGTCTAATCCCAGACCCGCTCTGGTTACGAGTATCAGGTTCATTTTATCTTGTTCATTTCAAATGGCTTGGGGCCAATTCCAAATACATACTGTAAAGACATATATTATACAAATTATATATATATATATATATATATATATATATATATATATATATATATATATATATATATATATATATATATATATATATATATATATATATATATATATATATATATATATATGAGCAATTCCAGAATTAACTGCCACTTAGAGGGTCAAAAAAATTTTTTTTTTCAAGTGGCACACCTCTGGAAAGCTATTTCCCGTGTTCAGGAGACCCTAAAAAACTAAGAAAAAATAGGGTGCCATTGAAACAAGCAGGGTGACACCTCCAAAAGTGGAAAAATTTTAAATTACCTTTTAAAATTTAAAAAAATAATTGAAATCGAGTTTGAAGTGTTCGATTTCAGTATGATATTGTTATTTAAGCTATAAAAATTTAAAGGGATCTTCGAAAAGTTAAAAAAATTTTGGCGCCAGGCTATTTAGGCGCCAGAAATTATAAGTGCTACGTCTAAAAAATGATTAGTGGGTAAATTTTATTTAATGTTTCTAAATGATGCTTGAATTTATTTCCATCTTTACACCTAAATATTTTAGAGCCTAAATTCTTCAGCGTCTGTATACTTCGACGTCCAAACAGTATCGCTATAATCTAATTTCATTTGTCAAAAAATATTGATATAATTTTTTTAAACTTCCAGATATTAAATTTTGATCTCAATAAAATTTGTAAATAATTATTTTAAAAAAAGAAGAAAATCTTGCAGATAATCTGAATTCTGCAGGGCCACCGAGGAGCGTGACAAAACAGTCAAAAAAAAGTGTGTTGAAATTGCAAAAACAAAATGTTGCGCTTAAACAGCAATTAGAGGACCAAGCAAAATTAATTGTATCCTTGCGAAAAAAACTTCTAAACGCAAAAAAGAGACAATCGACATCGAAACAAAAAAATAAAGCTTTATCTCGTCAAGTGTTGTACTGTAAGCAGTATTTTTCTCATTTAAAGAAAACGATACCTAAAATAAAATCACGAAAGGTTAGAAAAACGGTCTTACCGTTATTGTCTAGTATTTTTAATGATACTCGCCGAGCACCAACCAAAAAATTGAGCTTACAAACCTGCTTACGCGTCGATAAAGCTTTCAAAGTTTCAGGACATCGCAGTCAATCAAAAACTAATGAAAGTTACAGAAAACAGTTAAAGAAAGCAGTAGTACTTTTTTACGAAAGAGATGAAATCTCGTGTCCTGCTCCTGGCGCCCGCGAATATGTCACGAAAAACAAGATTCGAATAAGAAAACGATATTTGACCGACACGATTGATAAATTGTACAAAAAATTTTGTACAGCGCATCCTAATCTTAAAGTCTCACAATCACTTTTTTATGCATTGCGACCATTCTGGGTAACTACGCGTAAAATTACCTCCCGCGACACGTGTCTCTGCAAAGAACATGTAAATTTTGGACTGATTTTCGATAAATTACGTGTTCTAAAAATAGTTCAATCGAAGAATGTACATGAATTTATTTGTAGTATTTGCTGCAATATTCATAATAAAAATTGTATGTTCAGAGAATGTCAGACTTGTTTAAAAAATGAAGTGCCGCTCATTGATTCAAATCAATCAACGTGGTACTACTCGTGGGTGACGGAAACTGTAAGTCGACCTGGTGCGAAGGGTTTAACTTACAATGTAAAAATTACGTCAAAAAAAACCATTTACTGCACTGTCGCTGAACTGATCTTGATGGCAAATAAGATGATTCCAAAGTATCTTGCGCATGTTTTCAGAGTAAATCATCAATTCAAAACGATGGATTCCATTAAAACCAATTTAAATGACAATGAAGCTTACGTTGTCATAGATTTTTCGCAAAATTACGTATGCAAATACGCGGAAGAGATTCAAAGCGTTCATTTTGGTGCGTCTAAAAGACAAATTTCATTGCAGACAGGCGGTTTCTGGGTTAAGAATGATTCAGGTGAAATAAAGTTTCATTCATTCGCTTCAATATCCGACTGTTTGCGACACGATGCGGCGGCTTTATTACAACCGGTCTTTCAAAAAATTCGTGAATTAAAACCCGGGTTACAAAAAATTCACTTCCAAAGTGACGGCCCAACTACCCAGTACAAAAACAAAAAAACTTTTTTCTGTTTAACTACTTCTGTAAAAATTTACAACTGAATTCCGCGTCTTGGAATTTTAGCGCTGCCGGTCACGGCAAAAGTGCCGCTGATGGCATAGGCGGTAGTATAAAATCAATGTGCGATACCGCTGTAGCGAATGGTCAAGATGTTGTGTGCGCTAAAGACATGATTAATGTTGTTAAATGTCAAGAGAGTAAAATCGATGTATTTTTCGTAACTGAAGAGAACATGAATACAATTGACAAGGTTATAACGATGGAATTACAGACGATACCACAAACTCTTTTGGCACATCAAATTTCGTGGACTAACGAAAGTCCCGATAAATTAAGTTTACGCTACTTGTCTTGCAGTGAGTGTATTTCCAAAAACTGTTGCGATCATTTTGAACTTGGGAGAACCGCAATAAATTTTGAAAATTCGGAAACTTCTGAATTGACTTCAAAAGAGGAAGCAGAAATTCCCTTTTCTGTGTCGGAAAGTGATTGGGTAGTTGTAATTTATGACAAAATGTGGTATCCTGGTCGAGTAGATGAAGTTTCTGGAAATACACTCACAGTATCGTTTTTATCTCGAAAAAGAAAACTGTTTTCATGGCCTGCAGTTCCAGACATACAGAAATTATTCGTGTCACAAATTCTGTGTAAAATCGATCCTCCTCAACATGTGTCATCAAAAAATACCGACAAAAATCTGCTTCGCATGACGGCTGAGCAAGTCAATTATGTTAATAACGCGGCAGAAAAATGCGTAATTTATGAATGAATTTAAATTCTTGTTTATGATTGATTGTCGATTATTATTTAGAATATCATAATCCGATAATATATACTATAGATTATAATTTTGTTACAGGCTGAATAGTCTAAAAATAAAAATGCTGAATTAAAAGTTGAAAAAAGTATGTTACATTTATTTATTTTTTAAAATAATTATTTACATATTTTATTGAGATCAAAATTTAATACCTCGAACTTTAAAAAAAATTATATCAATACTTTTTGACAAATGAAATTAGTTTATAGCGATACTATTTGGGCGCCGAAGTATACAGACGCTGAAGAATTTGGGCTCTAAAATATTTAGGTGTAAAGATGGAAATAAATTCAAGCACCATTTAGAAACATCAAATAAAATTTACCCACTAATCATTTTTTAGACGTAGCACTTATAATTTCTGGCGCCTACATAGCCTGGCGCCAAAATTTTTTTAACTTTTCGAAGATCCCTTTAAATTTTTATAGCTTAAATAACAATATCATACTGAAATCGAACACTTCAAACTCGATTTCAATTATTTTTTTAAATTTTAAAAGGTAATTTAAAATTTTTCCACTTTTGGAGGTGTCACCCTGCTTGTTTCAATGGCACCCTATTTTTTCTTAGTTTTTTAGGGTCTCCTGAACACGGGAAATAGCTTTCCAGAGGTGTGCCACTTGAAAAAAAAATTTTTTTGACCCTCTAAGTGGCAGTTAATTCTGGAATTGCTCATATATATATGTGTGTGTGTGTGTGTTTAACGACGGGGGAAATGCATTTACGCACCATCGATCCAGACTCACATATCTGGGCCGATTCGTGTGGGACTCATCCGTAGATAATACCCACTAAAACCCTACGTCTCTCACCCCACCTACGGAACCGCCGTCAGGCATTACTTCGTTAGGTGGGGTGGGGGGGCTATTCTAGCCCTCCTCCTTTACGCCTTTCTTGGCTTCCACTTCTCGCACGCTCTTCAATTCTGAGGCGTCGCATGACCCGGGCAGCGTACGTCGCAACTGCGGCCCATCTGTCTTCCGTGGTCATCATCAATGGGATGGTGTTCTCCGGTGTCAGGCGCTGTTGCAGGATTTCCTGCAGCTGGTCTCGTTCTCCTGAGAATCGCAGGCAGTTATAGACCACGTGCCCCACATCCTCCTCCTGTCCTGGGCAAGCTGGACACGTCGGGTCGTCATCGAGCATAAATCGGTGCAGGTACGCTCTAAAGCATCCATGCCCCGTCAGCAACTGAGTCACAAAGAAGTCCACTTCTCCGTGAACCCTCAACGCCCACCCGCTGATCCGTGGGATAAGACGGTGGGTCCACCTGCCGTTCAGCGTTGCGTCCCAGCGGTTTTGCCACTGTCTCATCGTTTCCATCTTCTCTTCTTCCAGCGCAGCGAGGGCTTCTATTCGCGAGTCGTGTCTTCCCTGATCCGTCGGCGCTCGTCCGCCAGAATCTCTATAGGCGTCATTCCTGCTACTACGCATACGGCGTCATATGACACCGTGCGATACGCACAGACCACTCTCAGAGCACTCCGACGGTAGACGGATATGGTCCTCCTGGCGTATGCTGCTGTTGCCAGGGTGCTGGCCCAAATGGGCGCTGCATACAGCAGGGTCGAGCTAACCACGGTCGCGAGGAGCTTCCGCATGCTTTGCCTGGGGCCACCGGTGTTCGGCATAATGCGCGACAGGGCAGAGATCACACCATCCGCTTTCTGGCTAACGAGTCGAAGATGTTCGTCGAAATGGAGACGCGCGTCGATCCATACGCCGAGGTACCGCAGGTGTGGCCCGGACTGGATCTCATGTCTCCCCACTCTGAGGGTGATGGTCTCCCGTGTCTTCCTGCTGGTAATCAACACTGCCTCAGTTTTGTGATCGGCCAGGACCAGCCCGACCAAAGACAGCCACCGGCGAATTATCGCGATGGAGCTGTTGGCCACGAGGGTAACGTCCTCCAGGTGCTTGTCCACGACGACGAGCGCCACGTCGTCAGCTAAGCCAATGGTCTCCGCGCCATGTGGTAACTCCAATCTCAGTACCGCATCGTACATGATGTTCCAAAGTAAGGGACCCAGAACCGACCCCTGTGGAACACCACCCGTCACGTCATAGCTCCTCGGACCGTCATCTGTGTCGTACAACAGGACTCGATCTTTGAAGTAGTCGCTGATAATTGCCCTGATGTACATTGGGACTTCCAGGAGATGAAGGGCATTTAGAATGCAGCTCCACCTCGCTGAGTTGAAGGCGTTTTTAATATCCAAGGTCACGACGGCGCAGTACTTCTTAGTGCCCCTACTCCAGCGCGCTCCTGATATGGCCTCTCTAGCAATGCTCACCACTTTACCAATTGCCTCCACTGTTGAGCGCGCCTTTCGGAAACCGACCTGATTATCGGAAAGGCCGCTGTTGCTTTCGACGAAGGTCTCAAGTCTGCTGCAAACAATTCGCTCCAGGATTTTACCTGCTGTGTCCAACAGGCAAATCGGGCGGTAAGATGACGGATCGCATGGTGGTTTCTTGCCCTTAGGCAAGAGCACTAGCCGTTGTTGTTTCCAGCAGCGCGGGAAGGAACCTTCCCTCACACATCTGTCTAGAACGCCTCGTCTGGGCGAGCTTCGATGGCAGCCTTCAGAGCCGCATTTGGTATTCCGTTCGGACCCGGAGCTTTAGTGTCCCGGATCCGGCGGCAAGCATTCCGAAGTTCATCTGGGCTGACTGGGGGCACGTCCATGGGTCGATGTATCGGGGCTGCGGGGTTCGTCTCCGTCTGGATGTGTGTGTGTGCGTGCGTGCGTGCTTGCGTGTGTGTGTGTGTGTGTATGTGTGTGTGTGGTGTCTGGGAAGTTGAAGCGCTGATGTCAAACACGATTCCATTAGTCTGTAATGGCGCATGCACTTTGCGTCAGAACATACGAGTGATGTACAAGCGGTTAAGAAGCTATCTCTCAACTGAGGAGTAAATAAGTTATTTTTCAACTCACCTTACTCATAGCTATGGCAACAACAATCATCCAAATCCATCTACTTTCTGTAGGTTCAGATTGTGGCACAGAATCTTGGAACATAGGTCCATCTTCCTGAAATACAGAGAAAGACAAGTCAACTTCCATGAATATCGTAAATGTTATTATTAATTTATTACTGACTTCATTGTAATATTCATCAGTTAATTTCCTAGCAAACATTCACTCGAGATGTTAATGATCTAAAGGAGGAACAATATTTCTTCTGAAGTCTGCTTCTGTAATTAACTGTCCCGCAAAAATGTTGTGAACTGGGTGGCAAGTGTTCAACAACACAGCTCTTTGAAACTGTTGTCAACAGTTTCAGTTTCAGCACCAATTTTTATAGTATGTACTATAATTTATGTACTGTAATTTATGTATCAGCAGCCATTAGTAGATTTAGATTTATTTAATCAAAAAACAGTTAAATCTATAAGTGACGTATGGGGGAGAGGATTATCTGCGCACATTTTCTTGAGTTTCAGAATCCCTTCCCATCATTTTAACTATAAATAGTTGAAAGATGAGTAAAAGTTAAAGACAAATAAATAAATTAAAATTTTGAAACAGCGCGAGATTAGCGGCATTTGAAAAACTAGTCATTTTCGTTCCTGTGTTATAGAAAACATATTTTCAACGGTAAACCAACAGCATATTTTATTTTCTGCATTGCTAAAAAAATAGTAACTCGCCCTTACCTCTACTCCTACCACAACATGCGAAAGGAGAGTTCTACAAACGCACTAGTGCGCATAGTGAAGCTACATTTACGTCCAGAAACAAAACAAGGGGCCATCTCAGCATTTGCTCAATGGATCAATGTAACTGGACATAAACCTGATCGAGGTGGGGGTCATTGACTCGGAAGCTGAAGTACATTATTTGTTACAAACATATTAAGTCTTTTAAAAAAATATACAATACATTAGTAAATACAATACAATACATTAGTAAAAACTGTTGCATTTATGATATAGCGTGCTAAAATACAATTTTTAGCTCTAGTACTAACAGTGGTATGATCCTCAAATGTTTATATTACAATGCGAATGCAACAAAGAAAACAAAATACTTTTGTCTGATCAACTACAACTTATCTTAAAGTAACATGGTACGCAAATAAATGATTTGTATTCTTGATTAAAAATAAAAGGAAAGTCAGTAAGGCTGTCTAAACTAGAAGGGCAACAACAGTACATACTTCCTCGTATTGTTTCTAAATTTGTATTTTTAGAAAATGCAGAGAGTTCAACGAAGTTGACTGCGCCATTCTTTTTTGCGTCCGATGTTTCCTCAGTGGAAAAAAGTGAAAGAAAAACTTGGAGTGTGGGGTGTGGAGTGTGTATTTTACTTTGTCGCTACTGCTTTCGCAGTATACAGAAAGTGTTGTAATGCTGTGGGGAAAACGGCGAATTCTCGGCACAAAAACTCTTGCCAGGTAACGAAAAAGTGGACAAATCTTGTCCCTACTTGTAGTAAATAACTTCCTCCAACGTGTTGTGTGGTTTGAATCCGTGTTTTGTGGATTTTTGATACCGAAAAATCAGCAAATCGTATGTCTGTTCGACTTTGAAAAACACTAGCGTCTAAAACCGTTCAGCCTATTTTCTCCAAAATTGATATTCCCCAATCTATCTGGCCCCTTGAACTTGAAACCGATATTTTAATTTTGGCGGGTATTTTCCATTAAGCCCCTTTACGTGAATATATTTTTTTAAATTTAAAAATAAAAAATAAATTTAAAACCGAAGTATTCAACACTAATTAAATAAGTAATTTCGGAGACGAAATTTTATGAGAAGAAAAATCTGACACCATTGTTGTACGAAGGAGTCCAATGAATTTCAAAGTTTTTCAATTCTTGAAAATTCAGAATTAACAGTGAAAATATGACTAATGAGTGTATTTCACGCTACTTTAATAAGAAATTTAAACCAAAATTTTCTCAAAAAACCATGTTTGAGGAAATTTTGTATGAGTCTCAAGGGCTACAAGAAAAATAATCCCAAAGAATTCTTTTGAAAATCTTTTAAAATGATTTTTAGACGGCTCAGATCGATCGGGGAATATTCAGCTCGGCAAAAACTCTACGATCAATTTAGGCGCTGGAATTGTTCACAGGCGAACGGACGGACAGACACACGGATAGACGAGCACACAAACAGATGTACCAACAGACGGATTAACGGACGTTTAAAAACACTTTACTGTTATCAAATACAATCGAAAGTTATATTTCCGTTTGCACGTTCTGAAGTGATAATTTCCTAACAGTTCCAGTCACGCTTCGTATTGACATGCTATTGAATTATGAATTCGCCAATTCCTTTTATTTAACTTGTTTGTCATATCATGTTAATGGAATTTAACTTCTAACTTTGTTAGATTTACTACTTAGAATTGAATTTGTTGTAAAACTGATTTTAACAGTTTAAATGATAAGTTAATATGTGCTTTAAGATGAGATTCCACCCGAAAAATTAGGTAAATGTCGAATTTTGTTTTTTATTCCTAAAATAATCTCTAAACTTTTCTGAATATTTTGATATATTATTTCTTTTAAAATTGGTGCTTTTTGTTTATTTTATCGCGTTTTGAATGTGCATCAGCACAGACAGGTTGAGGTTTCAGAAGTTTCATGATTCCACATTAACAGAAATAGTTCTGAAACTATTGATTTTCGAAGGCTGTGGTTTCGCACTTTTATATTCGGTTATTTTGTTCATCCGTACAATTTGGCGGGCGTGTTTGTTCTTGTGTGTTGTTAAAGTTAAGTGTTATTTTCTCTCTCTTGGTGTAAACAGTGGGGTAGACTGGAGAGTGAAAGAAATGTCAATTAGTTCGACTCAAAAGACAACACCGAAAGGTGTTTTTAAAAAGCTTGTGATCAAGGAAAATAGATTCAATCATGAGGACTCTTGAGATTAGTAATTTGTATAATGCTTAAAATACGTTTAGTAAATAAAATCTTAATTCCAGAATTGATCCCGTCAAGCCGCCTCCCCACAAAAAACAGATATCTCAGCTGAGAAAATGGCCCAAAAAGCCAGAAAATGAGAAAACAGATAGCTTCTAGATATCAACAATAAACAGCATAATTCACAATATTTAGCAGGTTCGTTTTAAGTAAAGTAATACATCAAATATGATAGGTAATTCTTAGTCAAACTTTAGGAGCGTTCAAAACACAGTTTTTCGTCATAAATGTACCGTTTTCTCATAAACTATTCAATCCATTTTCTTGATTCCTTTACAGATTACTGTACTAGACAACGCGAAGCTATGGATCTACATTTTCAAAAAGGTTTTTTGAAAAAAGAAGTCCGAGAAAAAAATTCAGTTTTCTGCGAAGCGATTCTTTTCTATGTAGATCAGTACAACAGTAGTACAGAAAAAAATTTAAATCGGTATCTCCAATAGTTTCTGAGATAATGGGTCATCAATATTAAGAATTTAACATGGGTAATATATGAGGTGGAATCTCACCTTAATCAATTATATTATCATGACGCCTTCATTTATTGTGCTTTCGAACTTACCAAAGAATCGTCGTTGCTGTCCTGGTCGAACGCTTCGTTTGTCTCGGGAGAGAGGTATTTAGGTCCGCCCATGTGGAATAAATTAATCTCGAATTCTCTGGAATAAGTCTTCAAAGACACGTCTGAAAATAGACCTTACGATTAAATCGAGAAAAGCGGTAAGATGACATACTTCATACGAGAATCAGCAAGGAATACTGTGATATTTGAGCAAGTCGAACGTAGCTACTTTGTCAGACAGTATTTGGTCTTTGTTTTACAGACATAATTGTACTTTAGATAGCAGTTTACATCAAAATAATAAAATATTTTTGCAATACACTAAAATGTGTAATACTCGTAGCAATGTATCGGAAATTATTATTTACATCTTCAGGTTGAAATTAAAATATTAAAACAAATATAATATTTGTTGTAACATTTTAACTCCAGCCTGAAGATGGAAGTAATCATTTCCGAAACGATTTTATTTATGTATTACACATTTTAATATATTGCAAAAATATTTCATTATTTTTATGTAAAAGTGCTATCCAATATACAATTTTCTGTCTATAAAATAAAGACCAAATACAGTCTGACAAAGTTCTTACATCTACAGACAGAAAATGAAATAATAATTCAAACGTAGATACATCACTTTGACTTCACCGATAGCACAAAGATTATTGCAAATAACGTGGCAACTACTCATTGTTTCAACGCAATGCGGGTCAGGTGCAGCAACTATGCACAATGTGCTGGGCTTCATGGTTCAAAAATCATACACAGTTGTGTAGAATGAATGAGATGGGAAACAAGTATAAGTGGACTCCTTTGAAAAAAACTAGTGGCACTTAAACAGCACGTATTTTCTCGGCCGTATTTTGAGGCAAATATACGCGAGAAGTACTCAATCTTTTGAAAAATTGTACATAACCTTATTTCAAAATCTTTCTTAAAGGAACACATTTCATTAAAGGAAAAATCTTTATCTTTAATGTCTTAGATGTAGAAAGACTCCGAAAAAATTTTGAACTTTGGCAATTTTCGAAAAATCAGAGTTTTTAACGAATATGAGACCTACACCATTATCTTAAGCGTCCTTCACACTATCCAACACAAAAATTTAATGAAAAACATGCAGCCATTTTTCTATTATTTGAATATGTCCCATGGGCTCCGTGTAAAGTACCTGTAAAAATAAAATATCGGTTTCAAATTCTAAGAGCCGCAACATCAGCTAGAACGATTCTGGAAAATCAATTTTGGAGAAACTCGACTGAAAGCTTTGGCCGCTAGCTTTGGTTGCTCACAGACGGACGGACAGACGTTTTGCTATCGTTTGAGTTTTCGGTATCAAGGACCCACAAAACATGCGATTCTAGCTACACCACGTGTTAGTGAATTTTGTTTTCTAAATTTAGCAACTCGATTTATCCACTTTTGCGTTACCAGCGCCCTGTATTAAGAGCTTTTCTGCAGAAAATTCGCGTTTTTTTGCCGCAGCATTCATTACACAACTTTCTCTCTACTCCGTAGTGAGAAAGTAAAAACTAAACAATTTTACTGCTCACCTGAGGAATTAACGCCAAAATGGTGTTTTTGTTGCCAAATACAGATTTTAAATGAAATCAAATCGTTACCATGCTTTGTATTTTCACACAAAACTTACGGTATACTCCCACTCGTTTGATACGAAGTGACTGAACCTCGTCGACTGAATATCACATTTACTTTAAAGCCATCACCACTAATATAACGTATAATTCCTTAAAGAATATGGCATTAGTAGAAATACGTCATTGTGGTTATCAAGGTCTTAGTAAATTTCCTGAAGATAAAGGGGCGGTCATTCTTTCCTAAAAGTTATCGAAACACTCTAGAAACGCATAATAATTAACAAAATTACATTTTGTTATCAACTACTACACATACTTTGCAGTATTCTGAACACGATTCAGCCAAAAGCGAAAATCACTATTATCATCGGTAAAAGAAAAACCTTTAGCGACTTTCTAGAAGTATAAAAAAACTCAGAGTAAATATTCACAACAGATGTTAAAGAACGCCTAATCGCACGGAAAGTCAGTGGAGATAAGGTCCTGAACGACAAACATTTCATTGAAGAAAAGAAGCCAGAGAAAATTAAATACATCTGCAAAACGAATGGGACCTCAACGGAACTTCAAAATCAGAATGGAGATATCAAAGAAGCAAAGCATGGAGATATCAATGCGAAATAGCATCATTTCTTAAAGGAATGTGGCCGGGAAAGATGGCTCGGAGTAACAACTGATGTCACCCAGTCACTGCAGTCCCTCTGACCGGGAAGTCCAAGGTTCGAGTCCCGACGGTGTCAGGATTCGGTTGCTGTCTGGAGGAGAACTGTAGAGGCCAGCTGCTCTGATATTAAAGGAACATGGCTAACCAAAGCTCTCCAGAGCCAGTTTTTTAGCTGCTCACGAAATTGGAATTGAAGAGCGTATTGCTTCTACTCACAGTTCAAGGGATGATTTAGCCATTGAGCAAGGATAATTACTCTCAGGGCTGAAACTGTAAAACTGACGAAGTGCATAGGTTGATTCACAAACAAAATGAAACCTTAACATCGCTGTCGGTTATTAGATCTACAGGTTTCCTTCATTTTGGGTTCGAATTTTAGCATTTTGTATAGTATACATTTTAAGGGCTGTAAATTTAAGTTTCAAAATTTACAATTTTAGAAAAATTAGGGGTTTTAACCAGCGTTAGACTTGCACCATTCTCTTAAGCGCCCTTTATGCTATCCGAGAATAAAGTTTAATAAAAACTAGTGGTACATACAGCAGGTAAAACTAGCAGCACATACTTTCTCGTCTGTATTTCACGCACAATTACGCGAAAAGTACTCAAATTTTCGAAAAATTGTACATGACTTTATTTCATGATCTGTTACAACAGATTTCATTAAAGAAAAAAATCACACTCTTCAATATTTTAGTTTTAGGAAGACGTCAAAAAAATTTAGAACTTCGGCAATTTTCGAAAAATCAGGGTTTTTAACGAACATGAGACCTACACCATTATCTTAAATGTCATTCACACTATCCAACAACAAAAAAAGTAATCAAAAACGATGGAGTCATTATTTGAAATTTGAAAATGTCCCAGGGGCTTTATGTAAAGAACCCCTAAAATTAAAATATCGATTTCTAATTCGAAGAGCCGCGATATCAGCTATAGAGCGTCCGAGGTTAAGAATGAAGTACTTAAGGGCTTAAGGGCTTGTCCGGTAAATAAACATCCTCCACGTGTTTAAGATTTCAAAACTGTTTTAAATACTCATTAATATAATTTTATAAGAAGAATTAGTTTAGTAAAATAATTCCTCGAATACATTATATATTTACCAAAAATCTTGGTTAATATCTTTAGAATTTATTAATTTTTGTAGAAAGAGATACGTTCGGTTGTTTTATCAGCCATAACTGCAGTGCCACGAATGCCGTATCATACAGTGCTTAGAAAGTTCAAGTTCCAGTTGTTCACCTGTCTTTGTTCGCCTGTGTTTAGTTGTGTTTTGTTTTTGAGATTTATAGACATTTACGTCAAATTTAAATGTAATTTCTGTTTCTTTTCTTCATTTTGGTTTTTAGGCTGTGGTAAATTTATTAATTTACAATTTTTTCAAATTTAATTTCTTTTTCTTTGCAAACCTAATTTAGAATGTGTGAGCCACCAACCGTAAAGCGCCAGAATGGTAAAGTGCTCCATGTTGGCGAAAAACAGATGGTTATTAATGTTTATAACTATTAAACTATAATTATGTTTTCGAACGGTATTCGTACTCACTGCCTACCCGGAGATAACTGCCCGCTCTTCGAGAGCAAAGCAGCTAGGCTACCCGTGAATCAAATCAGTTTGTTCCCATTGGCCCGACTTATTTTGTCGCCAAAGGAATATTTTTATTATTTTGTTCGGTATTCAAAACTTATTATTTCTCTACTATCAAAAAGGAAACAAGAGCCTTGCCTTTTTGCATCTGGATGTAGTTGGCTTGAATTTTGAAAATTGTATTGAAATAGTGGTGCGCTTTAAAATTAATATTTCTTCCTGATTTCTTATGACATTCTGAAGCACAAAGGACGCGAGAAGCTTAACAGAAGCTTTCCTGTATATCGGAGTCTCATAGGAATATTTTTAGATACGAAGAAACGGAAGAAAATACGCTTTCATAAAATTGGAAAGGTTTCAGACAAAAGGTTCCAGATAGAAGGCAGCAGGCAACAGTATGTGGCAAATTCGAGTAGCTAGCCGAGACCCAAGGAAATAGAAAACGAATACTGGAAAGTGTGTGCCATTCTGTAGTACCACAAGTTAATTTACGCAGTAGAGAGGAAGTTATAAAATGCTGTGCGATAAATGGTAAAATTTTCGGCAGAAAAAAATTATTACAGGGTCGTGGTAACGAAACAGTGGATGAATCCAGTCGCTAAATTAAGAAAAAAATTCTCTAACACGTGGTGAAGTCAGAATTCACATTTTGTAGATAGTTGATACCGAAAATCGAATGATGGGAAAACGTCTGTCTGTCCGTCCGTTCGTCTGTTCGTCCGTTCGCCCTTCCGTTCGTCCGTCTGCTAACAACACTAGCGGCAAAACCGGTCAGCCAAATTTCTCCAACATTGACATTCCCCAAAATTGATCTTTCTGATGTCGCGACCCCTTGAATTTGAAACCGACACTTTAATTTTGGAGGGTACTGTTCAGGATGCCCTTAGGACAGTTTTCAAATTTTCAAAAAACGTCCTCAATCTGTTTTTCATTTAACTTTGTTATTGTATAATTTGAGAAATGTTTAAAAGAAAGGTGGAGGTCTCATTTTCGTTAAAAATCCTGATTTTTGGAAAATTGCAAAAGTTAAAAAAATTGTCGGTGTCTTCTTACAACTAAAGCATTAAAGAAAGAGATTCCCTTAATGTAACCTACGTTTCTTAAATATATATTTAGAAATAAGGTCATGTACAAGTTTTTGAAAATTTGAGTACTTTTCGCGTAATTTTGCATGAAAGTACGGGTGAGAAAGAACGTGCGGTTTTAGCACCGCTAGTTACATGCATAAAGGCGAGAAAGTAAAAAAAGACTTTCGTTAGGCAAGAGTGTGAATTTGAAACGGGACAATGAAAAATGAAGATTTCTTAGAAGTGATTAATTTAGCGGCTTTACGTGTCGCTTTTCGAAATGCGGGCGCGCTGACGCCGGCCGGACAAACGGGCGGAACAGGAAAGCAAGCGATAGACGGCGATTGCGCAACTCCTTCGAGTAAGCGCCATAATTCGCCCATTTTTGCGCGAGGTCGTAGATATCGTCGCATGCACTATCTCCCTCTGTCCGAGGGCCTTTCAATTGTTCTAGCAAGTCGTGGGGGCCGGTGGGTTGTCAATTAGGAGGGGCGGCATGTGTGTCCGAACTATCACATACATTATTTTACCTCTTCAATATATTTCTTGAACGAGGAAAACCATGGCATGTACAGAAAAAAACAACTAATTTGTGAAACTAATTAGAAAAAGTAATTTGCACATATCGGGATTTTAAACCTTATCTCATTAAATATTGATAGCAAACAATATTAATTTATGAAATTATGTAAAAAGGTCGGTATTCTTAGCATAGTTAATGGCTGCCGACTCTCCCAAACAAAACCTTAATATAATAGAAAACCTAATGTAACTTTAGAAGAGCGCTACTCCCACCTCCCACCCAACTCCTAGTATCCTCACCTTCTCAAGCTTCCATTGCCTCGCATGCACCAGCTACGGACGGACTCGCGGAAGTCCACGATGCTACCCATTCCAAAAACATTTATCTTTCGCGTGATCAGGCACTTAAAACTAAATTCGTCCTAAAAAATTGCGCTGGTGGTATGCACAAATTAAACGAGTCGATTTGTAGAATGTATAACCCTTTGCACTCCCATGCATAAGCATGATACACGTCCTACAGCTCCTACGGCGTGTCAGAGATCCCACGAGAATAATGATTGATTGATTGTTTTAGTTATTCCGGGCACGTCAACTACAAGGGTCATTAGTTCCGTAAATGTAGTGCATGTTTTTTGCTTGTAAGATGGTTTCCTCTGCGCTGTATGGCGAGATCCGACGCCAACCTACCGTCGGCTTGCGGAGTTTTCTCCAATCAGGTATCTCCCACCACTGGAACACCGCCCGCCCGGTACAAGTTCTGAGCTCCCGACCGGTCTCCTGGCGTGTGTGGTAGTGTAGTGCAAGTTAGTGTAAGTGTGTGTAATGGGAGAGGCTGAGACAAGGAAGAGGAAGGAAAGATCGCGCGGTCCGTGGCCCATTTGTTAGGGACTCAAACCGAGGAACTCCCTGTCAGAGGCACTGCAAAGCCATATCTCCTGGTACGAGAATAATGGGTATTAGCTCGTACAGTATGTAATGTGGCATGTCCTACAGCTCGTGCGGCATGTCAAAGATGCCACCCCGAAATCCCTAATTAACACGTAGGTCATGGCACACATTTCACGAATTTTCTTGGTGTATAAAATAAAGTTTTCATTGTTGAACCGATCCGGGCTTCGATTCCATTGTTAAATAATGTTGACGTAGTAATGGTACAGGATTATCATACCTTTGCATTTTACTGATTTGAAATAGCTAGTGCTGTCCGTGTGTAGTGTAATCTTGCAGCAACCAAGTGATGTTAAAACAAAGAAAGATTTAGAAGACACTTGTTCGGAGAGTATTTGCAATTTAGCGAATAAAATCCCTTTAAAACAGTGAATTGCACGTTTTGAACTTCCAAACTGATACCTATAAAATTCCAGATTAATCAGATTTACATATATAAACATATATACATACGTATAAATTAGGCAATTTAATAGGTAATTATTACACTTATAAATTAAATAACTTGATACTATGTGTCTAGGCTGAAGGCCTTTGAGCCATTACAATACCTATATCATACAGTGTTCTAACCTTTCGAATTCTGGTATTCACTCCAAATGGTCCTTTCACTCCATCGCAGAAAAGAGACCCTAAGGTACTGCTGAGGACCCCCCCCCCCCCCCCGAAGGGAAAGAAACCCACCGCCAGAAGCCGAATACTGCTAATCTCCCAGACTTTTTCTACGCACTTTCCTGGTGCGGACGACACGCATTCTCTCTCCAGTCTTTCACCTCCTCAGCACCTGAAATTAAACAGCGCCACAGCAGGTCGCCCGCACCAACGCCTTTGCACTTGCTTTTAGGCAACTCTCTCCCTCTCCTCTTTGCCCCCTTTATTTAACTATTGACAGTTTTATTTTTTTACTTACTTATTACATAAAAATTGACTATGAATTATGGCTTATTTACTTAACAGTTTACTAACATAAATTATTAATTGTTTGCTCAACTTATTTATTTCCTCTCCAGTCCACGCTCCGCTCGTGCTAACCCGTACTGCTTTCCCACTCCCTAATTTCCGTTTCCCAAATGGTCCGAACCTTTCGTAGAAATGTTTCTAATTATTTCTTGAAGTTGGTGATTTTATCACCTAATATTTTATCACCTAATTCTGGGCAAGCGTTACGTTTCTACAGGGTTATTCAAAATGATTGTCGGGGTTTAAAAAATCATAATACACGGGATAAATGACTTAGAAATATGAACCTTATTTTATAGTGAACTGGAGCTCAGTTATACATTATCAGTAATATGGGCGCCGTTAGTCACTCGACACACATCCACCCGAGAGCCCATCTCTTCCCAAACACGCTCCAATATTTCACCACGGAGGAATCTCTGATGCGCTGCTTCAGTTACAGAATATTCGTCGGCAGAGGAGAGATGAAGACTCGATGTTTAACGTAACCCCGCAGAAAACAATCCCCCGGCGCGAAGCCTGGTGAGCGTGGAGGCCGGGGCAAGAGCACTTGCTCACGCTCCGTCCCGCGGTCGATCCACCGCTGAGGAGGTTGCCCGTTTAAAAACGCTCTCTCTCTCTCTCTCTCTCTCTCTCTCTCTCTCTCTCTCTCTCTCTCTCTCTCTCTCCCCCTCTCCCTCTCTCTCTCCCTCTCTCTCCCTCTCTCTCCCTCTCTCCCCCTCTCTCTCCCTCTCTCTCCCTCTCTCTCCCTCTCTCTCCCTCTCTCTCCCCCTCTCTCTCCCTCTCTCTCCCCCTCTCTCTCTCCCCCTCTCTCTCTCCCTCTCCCTCTCTCTCCCTCTCTCTCTCTCTCTCTCACGTGCCTGTGGAAATGAGGCAGGTGGTGCGCCATGCTCTTGTAGTAGACAATCGTCCGTCGTCTTTCAACTGAGGTAGCAACCATTCTGTAATAAGTTCCCTGCTGCCTCCTGTTGATGTTGTTTTAGTGCTACAAGCAGTATTGTGTATTTGGGTTTAAGTGGGTAAATGTTTGTATTTTTGAATGGTAGTTAACATTTGATGTAGCGTGGGAATTATTGCATTTTAAATATTGATACTTCGTTTTCGTGGGAGTACATGAGGATAATACCGTAGAGGAGAATTATAAATTATTAATTTGAAAGAAATAGTAGTCGCGAATAGGGGTTGCACCCGAAATCCAGTAAAGGAAAGTCGCACCGCGATAATATTGAAGCAGGTTTAGGAATTTCCGAATAGCTGACTAAATAGTTTGAAACAGACGGGAAACATTGAAAGTTACACGGACGATAGGCACATGAATTACACAAACATCCCCTTCTGGAGAAGACGACGGCATCAAATCAACTGAGAAGAACATTATGTAAGCTTAAGAACTTTTATCAAATCCGTACAGTGTAAAAATATTTCAAGGCCATAGAACCATTCTTTAACAATGAGTTCAAAATATGTCATAAGAATGTTGTAATAAATGTTAATTGAAAATAAATTAACTAAATTAAAATTAACTAAATTAAAAAATTAATTGGAAATAAATAATTATTTGAAAATAAAAGGGACTGAGATTTCATTGATTTGCCATCAATTTAGTAATTAGTAAATTCCACAGAATTCCCAGGAATGGAAGGAAATATCCGTATTTTGCATTACTAGTCTAATACAAACAAAATTATCTGAATTTGTAGCAATTTCGTTAATGAACTGCATTAACCTAGTCCGAAATAGAAACGCAACACACACACACACACACACACACACACACACACACACACACACAGTGGGCGCGGAAGTAGGCGCCTGACTGCCGGCATTAACGCCCTGCGCGTTTGCCGCATTCCTCAGCTAAAATCCCCCCCCCCCCCCGACGCGCACGCAGCTATTCCGTGATATATAATTTATTTCTTACTTTAATTTCAGTCAAGTCGTTCTGAAATATGCATTTAATAAAGTATTGATTCCATATGAACGGTCCATAAAAACAATTATATATTGGTTCGCAATTGCCTACTGTGACTGACGAAATTAGTTAGAGCTAGAATGCGGGAATGCAAAGTATCTGCTACGAGCTGTGCCGCCGTTTTCCAATGTCATCGGAGAGATGTCTCATGAGTTGTGGGACCTTGCACTGCACAGTAACATCCGAGCGCTGAGTGGAAACTTTGGTGGCGTGTCACAGATGCCCTACGACTGCAGAGAGTTAATACTTTCTGCATTTTTTCCGCCGCTCTAGAGCTCTAGAGTCCTTAACGCTATCCGAAGACTAAGTTTGATCAAGAAATTGGTAACGTTTATGATAACGTTTTGACAATGCTTTTGAAGCTTGAAGTAGAGTACCCTAAAAATCAAAATATCCATTTGAAACTCCCAAAGCCTTGAATGCATTCAGATCGATTGGTTGATATCAATTTTGAAGGAAATGAGCAGAACGGTTTAGACGTTAGCCTTGACCACTGACCGACGGATGTTTTGCCATCAATCGATTTTTTGGCCTCAAGGGCCCACAAATCATGGATTCTGGCAATGGCACGTGTTAGAAACCATTTTTTCTATATTTAGCAACAGAATTGATCCACTTTTTCATTACCACAGCCCGGCAATAAGAATTTTTCCGGAAAAAATCCACCGTTTTCTCGCACACGATTACATCATTTTCTCTTCTTACGAAGGATTCGTAAGGCGAGAAAGTAATGATAATTTCGAGACAATTAAGGATATCTAAGTTAGTCCCATGAGTTATATTTAAATTTAATGTTAATATATTCATTATTTTACTTAAATCGGTTCATACATATGCCCAGAAATACGAACCATTGATTTGATGGTATGTACGTTTTACAAATCGAACAAGAGACGTGGAAACTTGTTTAAAAGGTGAAAATTCGTTACCAGGGCCCGGCAATAAGAGTTTTTTTGCTGAAAATGCTCCCTTTTTTGGCGTACGAATACGTAACTTTCTCTTCTTACGAAGTACCATCATTAATATGAGAAAGTAAAATGGAGTTAATTGTGTTATAAGGGCCCACACATGAACACTGCTACGTGGGTTACCAGGGTTAATCACTCCCTGCTCATCATATTAGTTAAACGGATGGACAGACGGATCGACGGGCGTTTTGAAAGAATAAAACACTTTTTGTGAATCGGGGAACCCCAAAACATGTATTTGCGTTGAAATCTCGAAATCGATTTTTCGCAGCATTTCATGACTTCCTCTACATGACATATATACGCACGTGTCCAAGAAAGTAAAATGGCTTATATTTCACACAAAATTACGCCTAAAGTACTCAAATTATCGAAATATTCTACTTGACCTTATTTGAAAATAAGTCTTTAAAGAACAGATTCCATTAAGAGAAAAAATCTTTGATTTCAATATTTTAGTTGTAGAAAGACGCAGAAAAATGAACTTTTGCAATTTTTGAAAAATTAGGGACTTTAACGAATATGATACCTGCATCAATCTCTTTAACACAAAAATATATATATATATATATATATATATATATATATATATATATATATATATATATATAGAGAGAGAGAGAGAGAGAGAGAGAGAGAGAGAGACATCACACATTTCAGGGCGCCTCTGCGGACTCTGTCCCGCGCTATCTGTTTGTACTCACGCGGAGCCAGGTGCATATTGCCGGTGTGCGTGTAGTAGCATGCCGCACTGCCATCAATGGCCTCAGTGACTATTCTTTTTCTTAAGGCTTTTAGCTTGTGGCCGTCCGCAACTTTCTTTAGTGCGGCGTCACTACCCGCGCACCATTCCCCCAGTGCCCCTACCACAAGCGCGAGTACTTCGGCGCTGTGATAACCGACGGTAATGAGGTGGGCGCGAATGGCTTCATATTTTTGGCGCTTTTCTTCTAACTTCTGTTCAAGTTTGCCCTCTCTTGTGTCAGCCACCGCCAAGTCCATCACGAGTGCCATTCTGCCCCGCGTGAGTACGAGATCAGGGCGATTGCTGCCCACCACTGCCTGATTCTCCCGGAGCTCCTGCCTCCCCGCTGCAATGGCTGCTTCTTTGTAAATGGCCCCGATGTTGTTGTGTCGGGCGTTCTGTAGTGGCAGCATTACGCTAAGCGGCATTTACGCTATTCGACAACAACATTTAATAAAAAAAATCTGGACCTTTTTTTTTTTTAAGTTTTGAAAATATACCAAGTCCTTCATGAAAAGTACCTCCAAAATTAAAAATACCGGTTTCAAATTTAGGGGCCGCGACATCAGCCAGATCGATTGTGGAATAACAATTTTGGAGAAAATCGGCGGAACGGTTTAGCCACTAGCGTTGACCACAGACAGACAGACGCTTTAATAGTCAATCAACGTTTTGGTATCAAGGACCTACTAAACCGTAATTCTGACTACACAACGTGTTAGATGAAGTAATTTACTATATATAAAAACAAGGATTGTCCTCTTTTTCGATACCAAGGCCCCTGCAGTAAGCGTTTTTGTGCCGAAAATTGGTCATTTTTTCTAGCAGCATTACAATACATTAGGTCTACTGCATAAGCAGTAGCGATAAAGTAAAAATTGCAGCCACTTTTGAGAAAGGCTTGTAAATGACTCTGAGGCTTCGGGTAAAATGCCTTCTAAGTTTAAGCATGCTTTTCAAAGTCGCAGAACTTCGAGTCGGGTCAGATCATCCCATGGATATTAATTTTAGAAAACGTCTTACGAATATTTTAGGTACTAGTGTTGTTCACAGACGGCAGGACAGACCGACGGACATTAAAAAATCAAACAAACACACACACACACACACACTCTTTTCAATGGGAACCTCAAAACATTGAAATCTGGATATCGATGTTTCGCAGCATTTCATAACTTTCTCTACATTGCGTATATACATACGTATACGAAATCGTAACAGAATGTCGAGGAAATTTT
Organism: Gryllus longicercus; assembly: GCA_038098605.1. Lineage (NCBI taxonomy): Eukaryota > Metazoa > Arthropoda > Insecta > Orthoptera > Gryllidae > Gryllus > Gryllus longicercus. The sequence goes on from JAZDUA010000005.1 coordinate 5,559,817, forward strand.
TAAAATTTGAAGGAAATTTGAAATCTCGACATCATTATCCGACTAAGGGGGCTCAACTGATGGCATTCTGCAATGCCTCTGATTAGAAGACTTTGATTAAGCAGAACTAATCGCAAAGTAAGCAGATGGGCTTTGGCTCTCGACGAATGTGACCATGGAATCGACCCTCGGAACGGAGATCGACCAGTCGAGAAACATTCGAGCTTTTCCCGACTGGTGCGATCGCCCGCTGGCGGTGATACCTGGATAGAAAAAGAGGAACAGTAACATGGCGAGTAGCTCAGCGCGTCAAGTGATGGCCGTGCTGGGCCTTTATCCGGGAGCTCCTGGGGTTCGAGTCTCGACGCTGGCAGGATTTTTTCGTCACTAGCTATTTAGCTGCATACTACGTCGCTGCCTTTAGCGGCTGGAGCCTCAGACCTGACCCCGAGCGGTTGGCTGCTCGTATCGGTAGTTTTCCGAGTTTTTCCAGATTATAAAAATAACAAAGGCGAATGGCGGAGCAGTACTCTAACAAGCCCCTGAGAGAGATTTTTTTCCATTTCAAAGTTCTGTCCTCACCCTTATCCTACAACTAGACCTCGGATTTTAGGACAAATGCCTATTTAGTTCCTTTAAGAGGTTGTGGAAAATGACTGCAAAAGTTTACGAATCATGAAAAAAGTAGATTTACTGAAAACATCTAATAGTGCCTAAAATGTTCTATAATGGTGGTTGATGTCTGTTTTAATATTTTTTGTGCATAAAACAAGTAATTTTCATGAATTCATATATTTTAATTACTCTTTTTTTAAATTTATTTTATCGAAATGGAAATACTTTCCCGTACTTTACGAAACGTGAATATTCCCTGAACGAATGCGCAATCGACTACGCACCGAAATCTCTCCACAAACATACCGAAAAGGAGCTCTGGAAGTCAATGTAAAGAGGATGTTACATGTCTCCGATCAACCTCTAAGCACTTGTTAGGCATTTTAACGCATTCCCGGTAGAGCTGTGCTGTGGACAGGTTCAGAATGAAAAGTGGGAAAGAATGAATAAAAAAATTTTAAAAAAATGAAAGTTAATAAAATAATATACTTGTAGTCACTCTTATATACGTAAAAATTCTGAACTGTCTTGAAAAATAAAAAAAAGTGCCTAATTTAATCCTTTTGTTTCAGATGACAGAAACATAACTTTTCATAACTAATGTTTTTAAATGCATGATTTAAGGGTAAGTGACCTATTGTAAGTGCATAAAATGTCACTTTTCATGTTATTAGTGCCCAATATCATAATTTTGTTACCAATTTTAGGTGCCTAAATCATAATTTTTTGTGACTAAATTTCCGAGGTCTACCAATAACACATGTTGGGAGACTAGCCGTGAGGTCCTGGGGTTTCAGTCCCGATGGTGGCAGGATTTTCGACCTTACCTAGATAGCTAGCGGCCTGTTGCTCTGATCGGCAGCTTTCTGTGCTCTCTCCAAACAGCACTAGGCGACTGCCGGAGCAGTTCCCTAATAAACGGGCCATGGACAACGTGCGATCTTTCTTTCCTCTTCCTTGTCCTATGCGCACTAAGGAGTGAGTCCACTTATACACACTTACACTTACACACCACACGTGTCGGGAGACCAGTCGGCAGCTTAGAGTATGTCCCGGCAGGGGCGGTGCCGCGCTGATGGGAGATAACCGGATGGGGAAAACTCCGCCCGCTGGCGTGTAAGTCAGCGCCGGATCTCGCTATCAAGTGGGAGATTACAGTCACCTCCTGCGATGAAAACATGCACTAACATTTACGGGAGTAATGACTGTTGCAGTTGACTCACCCGTAAGCACGCCCGGGTGTAATTAATTAATCGACAATATTACGAAGTGAAAATGAACATCGGTAATACATATCTGTCCAAAAGTTCAAGAGGTAAGCTAGACGGTTATTTTGTGTTATTAGTAAATCCATTTATCCATATGAAGAAATACAAGAACTTTGAAACAATTCGTTTGAGGTTCGTTTAATGTTGATATATTTGTACTTGCTTAGCTCTCCCCCTTCCCTCCTTCGACAAACTTTGACCCCAGGTTACGTCCATGACTGCATTTGAACAGTGAAGTGAATGATCCTATTTATTATTACACACTGCAACACGATCATTTCAATTGCCTTATTTCACATTTAGTTTGCAAAATCACGTACAGATGGCAGTGGCGTCAGTCGTCCATTAACTGCCGGAGTGTTCAGTAGTGCAGTGATATTTTACGTAAGTCTTTAAGAATTGTTCACCTTTGCGAAAGGCACATTGCATTGAATTGGATTCCTTTACGTTCTTATTGTTAAAATGAAATTACTTGCTATAATTTCGTATTGTTAGGTTTGACGAACCGGGAGTGTTTTGTGATTTCTTAGCCGCTGTAAATACTCGCGAAGCCGTAGTTCGGCAAGGGATTTTGAACTTGGCAACTCTCGTTCAGAGATCTTTGTGATTGTTGTGTATTTCGTGTTCTTTGCGCAGATGATGTCTACGAACTCATTGTAGGGCGAAGGTCGCACATTCTGGGACTTTCTCCCTGTACGACTAGCCCTAATCTCCGATACTGAAATGCGCGTGGTCGCGCTAGTTAGTGGAGGAAAAGACAGCTGTTACAACATGTTGCAATGTGTAGCGGCTGGTCACGACATTGTTGCCCTAGCTAATCTTCAACCTGAAAACAAAGGTATGTTGTTGATCAGTTTTTTGAGGAAATTTAAAAAACGGGAAAAAATAATATATTGTATGCAGTAGAATGTGTAGAGATTTCGGAAGAAATTAATCATGTGTCAGCTTCCTAGGGAACATCAATTTTATAATCATGATAATTGAAGGTATTGAAGAATTTGGGTAAAAAGCTAGAACAATCACCACACATACACACCTGCATCAATTTGCTCACTGCTTGCCATGCCTCTGAAATACAATATTTTATAAATGATTGACTTTTTTAGAGAAAGGACAGTAGTAATAGTTCTATTCCTACTACATTGTCACTTAATTCTGAGCCCAGAATGTCAGTTTTTAATATATTTTTATTTCTACTAGTGGCTTAAGGGAAAGATAACCTTTAAGTCTATTTAAAGTTGAGAATCCATAAGAGGTTATTGTTTGAGCCTTTTACCATTTTTTGAACATTTTCATATGCTTTTAGCTTTCATGTCCATGAATTTAAATCCAGGCATATACAGATTAGAATTATTTTAAATCTGCCAATTATAATTGAATTTTGTGTATGGAAAGCAAACCTTAATGGTAAATGTCTGAAAGAAGTGCAAAATGTGTATTTAATCTCAAAAATGTTGTCTTATGTACAAGAAGATTATAAATTTTCATAAGATAGAGCAAAAATGTAGTGACATATGGATAATTAAAGAATTTGTTGATTTTTCTTTTCAGGAAAATAAGGGAAATTGGAAAAAGATCAATTTTTGTTTTATAACTTTAAACAGAAAACTTACTTAATTTGACAATTTTCAATGTTTATGAGCTTTCTGCAACTAAATTTTCAAAATCTTTGTCTTGGTCTGTAGTAGACTAGGACTTTTTGTGGCTTTATGTGATTTTTCTTTTGTTTATTTTTATCTTGATGATCTTGAGGAACCTGATGATGGAAATATATTTTCCGAAATGTTGGCAAACAACCATGTAGTGATATTTCTTTACTCCTATTGAAAAGCCCCATTTAGTATATAAATTTAGGTTCATTAAGTATTCTAAGGCTTGTGAAACTTATGAAGTAAAAGCAGAATGTCTACAATCTTGAAGTGAAAGTACATTTTTTCTCTTCAATTGATGTATTATATTTGTCTAATTTACTCTGAGCCTAATTTTCTGAATAGAAATTTTGTTTAGATGATAAATATTGTGAATGTGAACAAAATGTGAATTAATTGGTAATTGTTAAAAATCCAAGTGTAAATGAATACTTTGAATTACCAAAAAGAAATCAAAATACTGTATTTGCCGTTGTGTAAGACACACTGGTGCATAAGACACACCCCTATTTTCAAGAAGGATTTCATTCTTTAATGTTAAATTTTATACTTGATTTTATTTTTATGAAAGGAATGGGAATTGTGACTTGTGAAATGTTATGATCTTTTATTCATATACTGCCGGGTTCATTATGATATTTTTCTAATATGCCTGCAAAGACGTGCCTTTTCATAAATCTTTTACACCATGACGTTGACACAAACAAATTTTCAGCATTCTTTCATCTTGCAATAGCTTTAAGGATTTCATTCTTTAATGTTAAATTTTATACTTGATTTTATTTTTATGAAAGGAATGGGAATTGTGACTTATGAAATGTTATGATCTTTTATTCATATACTGCCGGGTTCATTATGATATTTTTCTAATATGCATGCAAAGACGTGCCTTTTCATAAATCTTTTACACCATGACGTTGACACAAACAAATTTTCAGCATTCTTTCATCTTGCAATAGCTTTAGCTTCTGTGATAATCAATTTTGTAGAAATACAAATGCCTGATTTTCAGTGTACAAAAATTTTATTTTTGTAATGCTTTATACTAAACATTCACACAGTTACAAAAATTCCCTTCCGTTGTGTAAGACACATCCTGTTTTTTGACGTGTTACTGAAAGAAAAATTTCGTCTTAGACACCGACAAATACGGTAATATCAAGTAATTTTCAGACTTAGGAGAAAAGAATTCAAAAGGAATGCTTCCAATTTTTCAATGATTGAATATTTGAAAGAGGCCACAATAAGCTTGTTATCTAGAATTTCATTGCTTGCTTTTCTTGCTATTTAGTGTCTCCTTGACTGTGTTGTGGCTGGCAAATTAGTTTCTGAACTCTCTAATACTCTTCTTTAGCACTGGCAATGGTATTTTGCATGTAATGAGAACTTCAGTTACCAAGACCTTGCATGCATTGAGTTCCTAATTCTTGTTATTACTGTCACCACTTCAATCGCATATTTAACTATGTAGTGAAGCTTTTTGGAAACTTTACAACGTATATTTAAATTTTTAATCTATTTCTGTTTAACGGAGCAGTGAATGGAATTTGATTTGTTGGCTATAGAAAAGTGAAAATAAGCTTTTCATAGCAATTGGTAAGGGTTGATTATTCAGAATTATTTTAAATTTTTGTTTCTTTAGAGTGTTACTAGGATTTATTATTTTCTTGTAGTCTTCTTTTGTAAATCTTCTCGTTAATGTCTTGGTTTTTATTATTATTATTATTATTATTATTATTGTTATTATTACCACTACTACTATTTTGGAACCTTTGTAAAAGTAAGTATTAATCCTTACTTTTATTAGAGTAATTACACAAAGTATTATTGTTTGTGAGTCAAATGATTGTGCAAACTATAGTTCTACAAATTGAACAAGTTGATGTTGCGATTTGCGACAATTTAATTACGTCATTTAAAGCTCTAAATGTCAGTCTAATCAAACTTTTTCTTTCTGCTAAGGAGTAAACATTTTTATTTTGAAGAAGAAAAAAATGTTTGCTTATCTCCTGTCAAATTTAAAAATTAATCCAAGCTGATTGGTGTTTGTGATGTGATGCCCCCTAGATGAACTTGACAGCTATATGTACCAGACAGTGGGCCACCAGGGTGTTCAATTGTACGCTGAAGCAATGGACCTGCCCCTCTTTCGTCAGTCTACACATGGTGTTGCAGTCCAACAGGGACAAGTGTATACGCCCACTGCTGAGGATGAAGTGGAAGACTTATATCAGCTTTTGCGCACAGTGAAAGTAAGTTGGTTTCACAAAAATCGGAGCACTGTAAAAAGAAGAAAAATTCAATTAGCTTGTTTTGAAAATGGAGAATTTAGAAAGGTGTTTCTTATTTATCTTTGGTGCAAAGTCCAGTGTTTGTCTAGTAATGTAACAATAATTTCAGTAGAAAATGCATCAAAGTTTAAGAAATCTCTTCGGACTAATGCAAATGGTAACATATTGTAATAATATCATGTGTAGTGTGTTCTGCTTTCAGATTTTAAATAATTTCTTGACACATTTTAAATAAGCATGAAAAATGCTACTTGTTTATTGAAAAGGAAAAACATATTTTTTTTAAAATTGCAGTAAATCATGTTATTGTGCATTTATTTGCATTTGAATCTGAATTTTTTGTGGAAGGAAAAAACCTGGAGTGCTTCCTAGAATTTTGCACTACTTATATAATCAAACTTTTGGATTTAAAATGTTTTGATTATAAAAATAGTAATATGGAAAATAACAGAAACATAAAAATTCATACAAATCAAATCAAAAATATCAAACATTCTAAATGTTATCTCTGTGATTGTGGTGAAAGCATAATGACAAATTTTTATAATGTGTTTTGTGGATATTTCCTAGGAAGAAGTTGATATTGATGCTGTTGCTGTTGGGGCTATTATGTCTGACTACCAACGAATTCGAGTGGAAAATGTGTAAGTTCTTTGAAGTCTTATATAATCTTATATAAATAAATAAATCTGTTGTCTGTTCTGTGCTTGTTACTGTAATTTGAAAGTAGGTATTTAAAAATAATTTTAATGTGTGCCCTTATTATTTATTTATTTTATTTTGTGAAGAAATCTCCAGTTTCCCTGCATGAATCTGTTATCGATATTTTTAAGATGTCTCCTACTAGCATTTGTTTAGAAATTTTTTGTCATTCCAATTGTTCTTTTCAGTATATCATTGTAGAGACTTAGCGATTAAGTTCAAGTAATCCTCCATCTTTGGTGCCAAAATTTGTATCTTTTGTAACTCATGGATTCATGTTTTGGAGATGGTCGAGTCTAATTTTTTAAATTAAAAAAATATGGTTTATTTGCGTTCTATTCATGACATTATTGCTTTTCTCATTTACAATTTAATAATAATAATAACCAAATGTTGGTTGTTATTATTATTATATCTATGATTGGATGATGGTAATAATTTGACCATTTTCTCAATCAATGGAATGTTTAGCAATGTTATATCCTTCAAAATTCATGCACATGTGGCACTTATGTTCCACTAGTATTTACAAAAATATTGATAGTGAAATTTCATGATTCTTTTTTTGGTGAACATTTGTCCTAGCAACCATGTGGTCTGGTGTAATAACAATCATCAGCTGCAAGAAATTGGCATTGATATGAATGTTTAACATAATATGAGTGTTATTGTATATTAATATAAATTTTTATTTTACCTAAAATAGGTGGGCAAAAGGCATTTATTGTTACCAAATTGATATGCAAAAAGCATCTATTCTTCATCTAAAACTGTCTAATGTGAACGTGCATCGTAGTCCAACTTGTCTAAAGCAGAAAAAAATACTGGTCCCTTGAAGTTCTGCATTGAACAAGTTTTATTGTATTTACATATTTTATGTACTTTTTGTTCGTATAAATTTGTTCTCTGGTCATGACCAGTTCATTTTATTATGAATGTTTCAGTTGCAACCGTTTGGGTCTTGTGCCACTTGCCTACCTCTGGCGGAGGAACCAAGAGGAGCTGCTGCAGGAGATGATTGATTGCGAGATCAGTGCGATTGTGATCAAAGTGGCTGCGCTGGGGCTGAACCCTACCAAGCACCTGGGAATCACACTTGCAGACCTTCAGCCTCACATTATCCAAATGGTAATTAATCTCTTTATGCTTCTCCATTGTTTTTGTGCTTTATAATGTTTTGAATAATGCAGAGGGTTCCAAACTTTGTGACGTGCATCCATGGAGGCTTAGTTGGGAAGATCAAAGTTTCTGACATCTTTTGTGTTAAGAGAGGTTTATTTTTCTCATTCGTGACAAAGCAAAATTACTATCAGTCTTAGTAAATTCAGTATTCATAAATGGTTTGACTAAAAACATTTTAAAAAAAAATCAATATGCCAAAGTTAAAAAAACATAGCACATAGTACTTTAAAGAGCGTTGAGTGATGCACAGTTGCTAAAATTTGGAAGCCTCTGGTATACTTTTATTGACAGGTTTGCGGTCGTCGTTTCTTGCTGCAGTGTACATTATTCAATTTCAAGGGATTTGGAAGATGCATGTAAAGAACATGTAGTGAACATTGAATGTCGATATTAATTCAATCAATAGCAGTATTGTATTTTATGTCGGAAGCATTTAGTATTGATCATAGAGAGATGAAATTGCATGTTTATAATTGTGCATGCTATAGGAAGGAAGTATTCTTGGTATTAATGTGATGTCAAGAGGAAAGGCAGCAACAGTTAATTAGGCACACTCCTAAATACCTGAAGATATGGTTAATTAAGGAAGAATGGATAACATCAATTTCAAACCCGAACGATGTAAAAGATTGATCTAAGTATTATACTCTGATTGAAACACGTATTTTAGAATGTAGTGCCTACATTTATGAGGTGTTGGTTAGTGAAATTAAGAATCTCATCATTTGATAATTGGATCTGTATGTGTATGGGTAAAATAAAGAATGATTTTATCAGAGATTTTCAAACCAGTGTTGGAGTAACAATGTCGTATAAAGTATTGTGTAAGCATGCTTCCCAGTCACAAGTCCATTGCTAAATGTCCCACTAAAAATTTAGTCTAGCACAAACATGTTCAAAACCATTAAGTTCTATTAAAAGAGCCTAAACAGAAAAACTCATTTAATAATCATCAAACCTAAAGGCTGTCTGTTAAAGATAGATAACAAAATATACAATAAATTCCATATGTTGTTTGTAGGCAGTCAAAGTTTATTGCTTCAACATCGTTCTTGATATTACTTGACATTTGCCAATATTTGTGATGTAATATCAAGAATGATGCAGTAGACATTGACTGTCTATAAACAACATATGGAACATTGTATAATTTTGTTAGTGAAATCTTGTAATTATAAGGTCAGAGTTTCTAAAATCTTGTTTAAAATAAAACTTTCATATCTTGTATTGTCTTATGTTGTCTTGAGTTATAATAATCCAAAGCTACTTTGTTTTTCAAATGTTGAATTAGTGTAGTAATTTGGTACTGTACTCTTTAAAATTGTTAAATTTGTGTATTTTTTCAATTTAAAATCATGGCAAGCCATAAAAAAATGTTTAATTTGCGAAATAGTTTTGAAGAAAAGTAGGGAAAAATATTAATGATTAATTATAAAATCTTAAATTATAATGTGAATCAGTAATTTAAAACAATTGATTTAAAACATAGTGATTTAAATCACCAAAATTGGTTGCAACACTCAAATAACCATTCTTATTTTTAGGAATAACAGAGACAACTGTCAGAACAAAAGGTTGTTTTTGTTATGGAAACAAGCCAGACCTCAAGAATATGTAGTAAAATATGGCTCATCATCATATTCATGGAGGGGGGGGGGGTCAAAAATATTTATAAGTATCATTCATTTGCAGAGTGCTAGGAAGAAAACTTTAACTAATATTGCTCTTCACTATCATGTCTAAAGTTAAACAGGGATCCGAAATACATTCAAGAGGTTGATATGTAACACACTTTGTGTTTAGGTTTAATAAATTGCTTGTATTATTTTCAACAGATTTTATTCAGAATTTTATTTGGAAAATTTTAAAATTGAACAATTTGGTAATTGTGAACATATGTTTTAAATTACCAATTTTTTTCTTGCCATTATAATTACTGTGGCATTTATCTACATTAAAAAATTTGGACATTTTTTCAATGTACATTTTGCATTGGGCTTTATGACTGGAAATTGTGAGCAGAGCTAAGAAACAACTTTTGATTGGGTCCATTATTCAAGAAACATGATTTATATATTCCGTTTTACTGAGTGCATTTATGTAATAATTTCAAGAAATGATTTTTTCTCTCCTAAAATTCAAAATCGCTGTAAGATAAGTAGCTGCTGATTTAAGAAATGTATTTATTAACTTTAACTTGTATATTCATTAATTAATTGATAAATTGGCATGGAATTCATAAATTGGAATGAATTTACATTTTTGATGTTAGTAGGTAGTTTTGTATGCTTGGTTTGTTCTTTTCAACAAAAAATAACTACATTTAAATTAACATTCAAATCACCAATGGAATAGAATTTTCGGTTATAAGTCATAACTATATTTTAAAAGCGAAGAGTGATCACATTTAGGAGTTTGAAATTTTGTTTAATTTTGGGAGGGGTATCATCTTTTCAAAGATATCAACGTATCCAACTGTAAGAAATATTCTTTTTAACAGGTTGCCTTTAATGTATTTTTGTACTTATGCCACTTTTAATTCAATAAATTTTTTATTTCAGTTTTTGTATGCATAGTTTAATGATCATAACACACCTAAGATATTTTCCTTTTGTTTTTCCTTCAAAAATAATTTTTTTTTTATATGAAAATTAGAAGTGGAGAATAAAATATTACAATTAATCTTTTTTTAAATTTGTATATTGAAATTGCGATAAACAAAGCATACTAATTCTTAATATTTTGATTATATTCTATTAGTATGTATATATGTACATATAGAAGTGCTAATTTGGCAGTTAATTTATAATCAAGGCAATTAGAAGCAAATTAGTGATAAAATCTGAAAACTTGCTATAAAAATAATAGAATAATACTGATATACGTGGTAGCCAAAATCGAGAGTCTAGACGTAAGTGTCTTCACTGATGTGTGTTACTTTCTAACATCTATTGTTACAACTACTAAATATATTATCTTTAGAGACAAAGATACATTTGCCCATAATTCATTGTGCAAAGAGCTGTTTAGAGTTCTTGTGGAAGGTGTAATAGTGATATTGGACCATATAGGAAAGTGTAGAGATTTTTACCAGTAACAACTTTAAAATACCTGAAAGTGGAAAAATACTATTTTATATCCTTGAGTGCGGTAGAGAGAATGTCAGAAGAATTCATGTCTTTCAGGAGCTTTATTTCAAAAAGGCAGATCCCTCTACTTTTTTTGTAAGCACACCATAAATTTTTAGAAGTTTAATTAGATTGTTTCTGAAAGTAGTGAAATTATGTAGATCATCAGCACACTTAATACCCTTTATGAATCACCTTCCATGACAGATTCCATCAGAATATTCAGCTATTACAGCTTTACAGAACAACTCCCCTCCCAACCACCATCAATTTTACAAGTGCCTTCCTTCCACAAAAATGGGAAATCTAAAGTAATAATAACAATGAATCTGTAGCACAAGAACACAACCACAGCAAGAGACACTGAGGGAATTGAAGTAGGAACTTGATCCATTTAAGAATATTGCTGAATTTAAACTTTACTCTGATATTTTCATTATTCATTTAATAAAAAACATTGAATGTTATTTATACATTTATTTACAGGAACATCCCTTATAAAGGTTGTTGTAAGTAAATAAATTTACTTAAGTATATAATTTGTAAATCAGATAGAGTATCACAGAGTAATAGTAGTAATGTTCATCAGAGTCTGACAAATTTTTGCAATGTATGATATGTTCTCAGGAAAGAAATTAATGAATATTGAATTTAGATATAGTACAAATAAATTTTAAAAATAAACTATCAAGAAATATCTTACATAAAACAGTAATAGAAAATTATTAAACACAACTGTCATGAAACAAGAGTCTGTTTTTGTAGCAGAAAACAAAGAATATCAAGTGATGTTCAGTATTACGTTTAAGGCAATTTTTAAGGAGTTGTGTGATTTTGTAGGGTCATTGTCAAAAAAATAAACTTAGTCTCAAATCTCATTGGCTTCACGTGATAGTCTGTTTAAAATGTCAGAAGTACAAATATTTTTTCAGCTGCTTGTTTTGTAAAATGGCTTGTAAAGTTTGTTGCTATGTTGAATGCTGAACTTTTTGAGATAGGATTTAATACAGGATGTTTTAATAAGGACTTTACAAGTTTGAATGCTCAAACAAGCTCATTCATATGACTCACAAACCTAGGCTTGACGCTACCTAGAAGGGAAATGGATCAAGTTTTGACTCCTTTAGTACTCTTAGACAGATTTCCAGCACCGCAACTGCTAGCAGCAGATTCAGAAAAGATTTGCCAGCCCGAAAAATGATTGCTGCGTGTTTTAGTTTGAAAATTCGAAGCCTGTGAGAACTGTGCCGCTTAATTTTCATGCAGAGTATGGTAAAGATCCTCCCAGTAGGCAGCAGTTACTGTTTATCAGTGACATAAGTGTTTTAATGAAACTGGATGTATGATATGACACAGCAAAGCCTTTGGTCAACTTAGAACAAGTGAGGCAAAGCTTTGTTAACAGTCCTAAAAAATCAACCAGTGTGCTTCTCGAGAGCCAGGTGTTCCTCATATGACTGTTTGTGCGGTGTTGAGAAAATGATTGCCTCTCAAACCATATAAGTTAACAATGGTGCAAGAACGAAAATGAGCTGATAAGATTGCTCGTAAGAATTGCTTCATTTGCACATGCTACATGATGGGCTGAGGTATGGAAATTATATGGTCACCAAGTTAACTGGATTTAACGCCCCTGTTTTTTTTCTTTTGGGGGGTTTCTTCAATGCGATGTTCCCCCTTACCAGGTTTTCTACCTGAGCTGAGAGCTAGAACCTGTAACTGGTATGGCAAGAAATTGACATCAAATGGGATGAGTGCCTCGTGACCAATGAAACTCACATTGAATCGGTGTATGTAAATTTTTAATCTGTTAAAACTTGATGTATTCCGCTAAATATTAACACCAAAACCATATCAATGAGTTAAATGAATAAATCAATACGAGCCTTCAAACTTGTAAAGTCCTTATTGAAACACCCTATATTACTTGTGACGATAGAATGCAGAAAAATAAGGTTATGAAACAATCTGATCATTGTTAATGTGGGAATATCTAGTTACTATTCTTATGATCCAATATCTCATGATAATCATAATCTAGTTTAGACATAGGTGTGCCATCAATGTATGTGAGTTGTGGCAGGAATCTGTTTTGAACTCTTCTTATTCAAATGGGAGATATAACTGTATGTGATGTCCAAAATTACTGTTGCATATTCCAAGATAGACCTAACCAAGTCAGAAAATAACAGCTTGAGTGTCTTGATATTATAGAATTTTTGAGAGATCCTCAGCATGAATCCAAGCATCCTTCTGTCCTTACTGCAAGTTATTTCAATATGCAGGTTGAAGATTAGGCAGCATCAAAGGTCTCACCAAAGTCAACTATATTGTCCATGAAATAAAGGCGATAGTTGTTTACTATGTATGGGTAATGTACAGGATGTTTCTCTCTGGTATGTCTTATCACTAGACCTTGAATTTGAGGACAAATGCCTATTTATTTCTTTTAAGAAGTTTTGGAAAATAATTGTGTTTACAAATCATGAAAAAATAGATCTATTGACAGCACCTAATAATGTCTAAAATGTCCTAAAACAGTGGTTGATGTCTATTTTAAAATTTTGTTGTCTAAATCTTCCTAAACCAAGTCATTTTGAAGAATTATCATATTTTAATTACTTGTTTTTTAAATTTGTGGTACCGAAACTCAAACACTGTCCCAAATTACCCCAAATTCGAATATTCCCTGATCGAATAAGCAATCGACTACGCATCACAATCATTACCAACACACCAAACATAAGGATCTCTGCAATATAAAGATGTTTCATGCTTGCCTTTGATCAGCACACACCTTTTAGGCTAGACGATTGCACCCATTCGCGGTACAGCTGTGCTCTTGATAGGTTGAGAAGGTGAGAAGATAAAATTTTAACTCTACCACTGAGGCATATCACCACAGTGGATTTGTCATCTATGCAATCCAGGCGAGGAAAGGCACAGGTCAGGCAAAGTTTGCAATAGAGGGCCCAAGTCTTGAACCTCTAAATAAGAAAATAATAATTTCAAGTTTTCTTGTCAGTGTTTTGTGTGCTTCTGCTCCCGTGTTGTAAGTTACATTTGCATAGTGTGAAGAGGAACAATGTTGCGACCTGTTTAAAGTGCCTAACACATGATTTTTAATGCTCATTTGTGCCTATTTTCAAAACTCTGTTACCTATTTTAGGTGCCTAAATCATTACTTTTTGGGCCTAAAATTCCAAGGTCTACTTCTGACACAGCACTTTTGAGTATTTAGCTGCTTATTGTTTTCTGAGCACCAAGTGGTTATTGACGATAGGTCTGATTGTAGATTATGAGTAGAGCCCAAAAGTTTGGTAAAATGCGTGTTTTTCTTTCTGTGGGCTCGGAGTCTCCTTTGTCAGGTTGTGTTAAAAATCTAAAGAGGAAAGGATGATGATACCAGTGAAGATTTTTGGTATTTTTCATTGCTGCTGACAGACTTTTTAGCTCTATAAATCGAATCCTATGTTTGAGTATGTCCTTGGATCCCTTTTGAGGGCAGAGCTACTATCTGCACATGATACACACTTCTCAGTTCCTTCTTGTTTTCTCTTCCCTCAGCATTCCCTCCTTTCTCCTAGCAGCATGGCTGATCGAGAGGACCTAGGGTTTGGAGTCCTGGCGGAATCGGTTTTCCATTAATAGCTTCATAGCTAGATCAAAATGAGCTATGGGAGAATTCTAGTGGAACAGCTGCTGATCTATTGTTTTCTCTGGATCTTCAATAAACACGAGGTAAATGATGAAGCAGTTTCTTAACTAAAGGGCCAAGGACCATACAAGATCTTTCCCACTATATACTTGCCCCTTCCTTTCCCTTTAGAGACACACACAAAAATGCTCAAACACTACAATACCACACTTGTTAGATGCTTTGAGCTTCCCTGGCTGGGGTGGTGTCCTGTTGAGGGATGTGGAAAACCTGCAAGCTGACATGAATGTCATTGCCAAATCTAAAGTTCTAGCAGGAGAGTAACTCTTACCACCCGAGGACATAACACTTATGGCACTGATGACTAGTAGTTGACTCACCTGGAGACACCAAATAATCAGTGGCCAAGAAATGTCATCATGGTATCCCATCTCTTTCCTCTGAAATGTTCTAATAGTGTTTTCCAACATCTCATGTTTTGTGAAACATAAGGAGGTTTTATTGATGTTGCCATGCTGTATTAAAATGGACATATTTCCAAACCTGTAGACACGCTGCGGGAGGCATTTAGAATGCCATTGATTTAAAGAATTTAATCATTACTTCCATGTCATACTGTAAATGAAATGCTGGGAAATATCCTTCAGTAAAGCCTGGGTTAGGTATTTAATTATTGTTTGGTGTCTTTATTTATCTGCTTCTTGAATGTGTTTGTAAATTGATGCTATGTGCTGATTAGCTGTCCAATGTCTTCCATGAACTGAATTGTTGACATAGTTTTACCATTGAAACCTCAAAAGTGCATGTATGTATTGTTGTATTCATGTCTACATTAGAATTTTATACTTTTTAGAATCCTGAAATAAGTGAAAAAGAAATCGAAAGAATATTGAACAAGTTTGAGTTCTGTGATTGATGTGGTGGTGATGATGAAAATTATCCTAACTGAAACAGCAACTTCTGGAATTTGTCAAAAGAAAAATAGGGATGGAAGTGATGAAAATGAAGTAGATTCATTATGTTTGGAATTTGAAGATGCTTCTTCAGAAACAATGATGCCGACAAAAAATTGTTTTCAGTGTCTTTCACTCCAGAATATTTCAAAAATTTCTCCAGAACAATTAAAAAACATATCAAGTTTTCACACTGATAGATTCCTTTCCTTGTTTTGATTGAAAGCAAATTAATGAAGAAATAGTGCTTGGTGCAAATGCTTGAAGATGGTAGGGTAGTTGTAACTAGAAAAATGTGTTAACGAAAGTATTGTTCTTCACAAGAATGATTTGGAATGTAGCTAGTGAATGTGAAAAAGGACAATTTTTTTGAGGATAGAATGAACATTCAAAGATTTGTAAGACATTTCTAATTCATAGACATTTTTTCATTTGGCTGTGAGATGAACACTGTGCAAATAGACATGTGTGCACTCTTCAGCCACCAGAGGTGTATCCTGATATGAAGTGGGCCATCTCACCCTGAATGTGAAATGCACTGCTGGAGAGGGACTTACCCTGTTTGTTCATTTTTCGAGAATACAATTGAACGATTAAAATAAATATCAGGCTTGGTGCCAAAATCTTTTTTCTAATCTGCATTTTTTTATAATCTTATTCTCATTTATATGATATAAAAACCAATTTGTTTTTACGATTTTTGTCTGTCTGACTGTCTTGAGGTAATCTCTGGTACAGCTGAACTGATTTTGATGCGGTTTACCCTGAAGTGTAGTTGTATTGTTAGGTATTATATAAGCTACAATGTTTTTTAATTCTTATTTTATCTTAACTTTGTTTGTTTTTCCATAAGAATCGGTTTTATTCTGATTGTCATGACCTTCAAAACAAGAGAAAAGTTATTATCTACCAGAGATTTCATAATAGGTACTCCTTTCCTTCCCCTTAGAGCTAAATTTAAGTGTGTGCACGTTCCATTTTCCATTCCAATATCTCAAAAACAGTGAGTAAATTCTCCTATGTAAATTCAGTGTTTCAGAAAGTCTATAAAATTTCTTGCTAAATGCATTTTTGTTTATTCCAATTAAGTCCAGAGTAAAAGGCCAAAATTGTTACAGAAAATTTGCCCAGGAGTATGCAACTATCTATCTTTACAGCTCCCCATAGTATTGATGGTGGTAGCAATGATGATCATAACTAGTGGGCAAATATTTATGACCTAAAACATCACCCAAAATTATCAATAAAATGCTCTGGAAATATTTTTAAAATGCCCTAAAAGTAAAGAAAAATGACGTACAAAATGTTATCGCAACCAGTTTGGATAAACAACTCAAGCTGTTGGATATGTTACTGAGTAATGAAGGCTTCTTCAATTCGTTCAAGTGAATTCTGCTTTCAAACTTTTGATTTGGACTGTTCTTTGCCAGGAAATCTCTATCCTTAGTTATCCTGAAATTGGTTGAACCAATGACGGTGCTGCTAGACATCACAGAAACCTTAGAATACATAACTCCCAATTGCTGACATTACAATTTCTGAGGGAGGAAATCAAATAGGGTACTCAGGAATATTGTGGAGAACATTTGTTGCATCTTGTTAATATTATTTGAAGCAAGTACCATTAAAATTATATTAAAATCAATGAAATCAGCGAAAAATGCATTAAATATGACGGAAAAAAGTAAAAAATGACTTATTAGTTGAAATCCATAAAAAATGCACGATGAAAAGAAAAAAAATGACATTCATTGAAATCCTCTTCCTAATCTTCGCAAGTATATGGCAGGGTGGGCCTGAAGAGGCGGGATGATTATGATTTGTATGCAAATGCATTATTTTTGTGGTAATTGTTACGTGAAAATGGCATATCTTCATGAATCTGCCCATTTAGAGCATTCCTGATGAATTTTATTTTGCCATATTTTATGTTATTGCATATTCAACGTAATTTTTTGAAAAAATAAGATAAAAATGGTAATAATTATAAAAATTTGGTGATCATTTAAATAAAATCAAAATTCTTGAAGTTGGTGAATTATGATTTATAGTTATCACAATTTGCAGAGCAGCTCACCAGTTATAAGCCCTTGCAGTTTAGCTCATTGGCCAGCACGCTCACTTTCAATGACATGACCTCAGGTTTGATTCCTGGTCAGGCCACATTATAGTGAGCATTTATCTTCCATTGCCCCAGAGTCTGTTGCATTGGGATGATGAGAAAACTCACTTCTCAGGTTGACAAGACCAGAATACAGAGTAGGGATGTCTTTGTGCTAACCACAGGTACCCCTTAAACCCATTGCCGCAAGGCTGGGACACGGTTGGTTGTCCCTGACCCATTTGCAGGCTTTCATGCCAAGTACAGACAGACCGACAAACAGACAGACATTCATTTACCAGACATAAAGAAGTAAATATCCTTTTACCCTCAAAACTGTTGCCAACAGATTCAGATGTAGTGTATTTTGCTTACACCTCGTGCTCTACCAAAGGTAAGATTGAATTTTCTCTTAGATGGAAAAGTGATATAAACATTTATTTCCTTGTGAATGTTTTATTGCATATTTTGAAGATTGATCATATATATTATATGGCATATTTTAGGCATTTTTCCTGCATAGAAATCCAGGCTCTAATTATTTATTTATATACAATACAGGCAAACACCCACTTAAGGACATTAATAGATCAGAAAGATCAATTGAAATCATTCAAAATAAGATTTTTCGCGTTAATCGCGTTTCGCGTCAGGTCAATCAATCACATCATTCTTAGCTCTTCAACACATCTTTTGTAATGGAGCATAATAAAAAGAATTAGTTCTCGCAAATGGAACACTAAATAGTACAGTTCCGGTGGGATGCAGTCCATGCATGAATTTCACCCAAGGAAGTTTAGTATACAATATCGGGGATTCCATGAACTTATTTACCAACTTATACAAAAAAAGATCATAATATTCTCTATTAGAGTGCAGTGAGCTTATATTCAGATTAGTCGCAAAATGGTGGTATCATAAGTTAACCTAGGTGATTGCATACCAAGTTGATGAGCAACAAAAGTAAAAATTTATGCTGAACAGTTTCAAGTTTAGAGATGTGTCTTTGATAAGGAGGAGTCCAAATCTGCGAAGCATATAGCTTAAGTCTCACCAAGGTAAGGAATAAGATTTTAAGTTTTTGCATGTTAGTGAAGTTCGACAATGTGGATCTTATAAACCCCAGCATCCGATTAGCTTTATTGACAATATAATCAGTTCGTAGATGGAATCTCAGTTTACTGTCGAAAATCACCTCCAAATCTCTAAACTGTGAAACTGTTTCCAATGAAGTATTACCTAGTTTGTAATTATGATCAATAAATACCCAGCAACACAGGGTACCTTAGCTCATACTCGTATCTAACATTATTCAGTGGTTGCCCTGAATCTAAAAATGGAAAATGTAATATGACGTAAGTGTCCAATCTCCTTCATGAGAAGTGGGTCAAGTCCAATGGAAACAAAAATAATAGTATGTGTGAATGATAGTGGGCAAGAAGTATGCAAATATGAGCAATTTTAATCTTTAGAACGTTACAGATGTTAAACATCATTTTTATTCAAACAAGGTTTTGTAGAATAATCTGTTTTCAGTCTTCAAGAATGGTATCATAGCTTTGAAGTTCTGTACCATGTCCTTTAATAATTGATTTTCAAAATTCTTTTAAGGAATCAGTGTCTGCAAAATTTTTCAGGATGAACTTTTTTTTTTTCATCACACAAATGTCAATCCAATTTTCTATATCAGTGAGATGCCTCTTTAATGTGTACTATTCCTGGCTTCACCTTCAAAATGCTTATCTCCTCTGCCTGCATAATTTGGACATGATATGTAGTGGGAAATAAATTTGGTCCAGCTTTGATGTCCAAGAAATTTGTTTCTTCCATTGTAATGATTTGGAAAGACTTCGCTTTTGTAGTTACTATTATCTTAACTTAGTCCAAGGGACTTCACATAACTCTTTTCTTTTTCTTTTCTCTATTATTGTGAAGTCTCTATTGCAATTCATGATTAATTTCATTAAAAGGACCATTTGCAACAAGATACAGTCACAAATATAAAAGCATTTAGTTCTTGTTTTGAGCTGCACATTATTATTCCGCTTATTTAAATCAGATATGAATTTCTTGCAAATGCAGGAAACTGACTCGTTGCCTCATTTATCGCATATTCCTACATGCCACAAAAACATGTGTCTGTCATACCTATCCACAACATGTACTCCTCATTGATATATTTGAGCCGGAAACTCAGAAACACAGAGTACATCAACATAACAGCTTCTTGTGTGGACAGACACATACATCACATTTCATGAAATAACTCATGTCACATGGTAATGAATTCAACTACGTGTAATGGCTAAAAGAATTGGCCCAGTATGTATGGAATAGGCCAGGGCTCATCACATTTTCACTGCCTGGAGCCAAAATTAGTCCCAGCTCTCAGCGGATGGCTAAGATCCAGTGGGAGCGCTATGAAAAATGAAAAGAACAAATTCATAGTTATGAGAAATTCATCAGTCAGCCAATGCTGCTGTTACTTGTTCCACCCCGAGAGTATTTTCTAAATAGATGAAACCTAGGGAAGCCTTTGAGCTCAGTTAACAATAATTACACAAACAGTTTTGTCAAGGAAGGTATTTCAATGGATAACTGTGCTAAAAAAATTAAGAAAGGCAAAGTGTAATTGTATAAATATATTTCTCTAAGAGTTATATTACATACTTTCAAATAGTATATAGTGTCCAGTTATGATGCTTCGTGATTGATGTATTATTTGATTCGCTTGCTGTATTATTTTCAACCGTTAAAAGAACCATGCAAGCGCTACAGGATTAGGGCATTTCATGACTTGCTAATCACATCCTGATACATGAAATTCCTAAGTAAAAATAAGAACCTGACTAAGAGCTAATATGACAAGAATAGTTTTTTTCAAGCTGTTACAACTGCTGCATGTTCCTTAATGTCATACTTTACGACTTCATTTTCTTGTTACACATTTTTACATATTTAGTTCTATATTGCATATTTTTCTATTTTCACAAAATATTTGTTTATTCTATTAATTTTATTTAATATTTCTTACATATTTTTTTATGAGAAGCATTTTCAAAAAAAACGAATTTTTTCGTGCTGTCAACTTGAGGTGCACTACATGAAGATGCCGTCTATATTT
Organism: Gryllus longicercus; assembly: GCA_038098605.1. Lineage (NCBI taxonomy): Eukaryota > Metazoa > Arthropoda > Insecta > Orthoptera > Gryllidae > Gryllus > Gryllus longicercus. The sequence goes on from JAZDUA010000005.1 coordinate 5,580,467, forward strand.
TCACAGTCCGGTACTCCTGCTTCAGTTATTACAGTGGCAGGAAGTGCCCATCAGCAATTGAGGTCATTTTCACCTTTAGGTGTGATGCCGTGTTCTGTGATCTTTAATCCCAATTTCTGAGAAACATTGGTGATCACTGTTATGTCACATGTTTGTATGATGGCATCTATTGTGTCTAGTCTGGCTAAACTAGGGTCCTGAATGGCAGTAGATGAAGCTTTTTTTTACTGATGGGGGAGTTGTATGATACTATGCATTTTGTAAAAATGTACTATGCATTTTTCTCCTTCAAATGATTTTTACGTTTGTATTATGTAAATGTGTTTTATTATTAGTGTATATTAATATTGCATATTATATCCTATTTTACATACTTATTACATATTCTTACTGTTTTCATTACAGATTTATGTACATATTTTTGACATTCTTACTACATATTTTTCCTGTCTAATAATTAAACCTGTAATGTCTCTTTGGATTAATGTTTTTTAACAGGTTAAAAATTTAATGACTAAGCAAACACATTATCTCCAGTTTTAGAATTTGTAAAAATTCACTGTTTTATGAATGCATCTTTCACATTGAGACCGGCAACTCCTAACATGCTATGCATCTATTGCAGCTGGAAGTAATTAGGGAGGAAACCTACTTTCATGTGAAAAGTAATTCATGCCCTTCCCGAACGATTTGTACATCCGTAAGCCACCCAAGTAACCATGACGAACGGTTATGAAAGCTTGTTAATCTAATCAAGGCTTTTAAATAATTAAAACTATGACAAATAACACTCCTCAACACAAGGATGCCTACAAGTGTTTTGGGATTAGCAATATGGCTTGAAGTTTGTGATGTCATGCCATCTCCTTGTATTCTTAGCTCCAGGGGTTGCAACTCCGCGATGCTTGGCCAATAGTGTTGCAGAGTAAGAACACACAGGCTTGCTCTCCAATCTGACTACCTCCTTCTGGTTCCTCCTGAACAGCCGTTCATCTAGCCAATCACAGTATATAAATACAAGTGCTTTCCATTTTGGCGCTAAGGTCAAAGCTCCTGGCACATTAGGCCCAAAGAGCCCTTTGTAAAATTAGTTTTAAGATAGATAATATACTATAGTTCCCAGGTGAAGGATAATGCACTTATCATGGTTAGAGAGGCATTTGCCCCAGCCTTGACCATTTTTTTTAAATTTTACTGGTGAATATAATTCCATATCCATGAGGGTAAGTTTCCTCTAATTCCAATGGAGTGAAGTTTAAGGTGTAATCTTTCATGAGGTACTCTCTCAAATCTTTGGAGTAATCACGATATAACACATCCATTGGTTTACCAAAGTCAAGGGTTTCTGTTCAATTACCTAATGAGGATATGAGGTTACGTGTGGTGAAATGATCTGATACAAAGCCATGTTGTTGGGTAAGTGAAAGGTTGTTGCATATGGCATTGGATTCTCGGATCTTTGTTGCTATAATCCTCTTCAAGACATTCCCTGCTGCACTTGTCAGACTGTTAGGACTGTACAGTTAACTCTGGTTGTAGTGAACTTTTGAGGACTAATCCATTGTTCGTTCTATATCTGATGATGTCAAAATTAAATAGAATTTCTCTATAATTGATTTTATTAATATACCGATTAATATAAAGAACGAGATAATCTAAGAAGAGAGCTATTGTATGTTGTCATGTAGATATCCAGTAGCAATATTTTCTACTTTCCTTAATAACTGATGATATGTGAAATGGTAAGCTTTGACTCCAAACTGTGAGCGGGAAAGTGCATCAATTTTGTTTAGAAATTTCAATGGCCTCTTTAAAATAAGTGATTCAAAAATCTTACCCAAGGTGCAAAGTAAACTGATAGATCTGTAATTTTTTCCAACCCGGCATCTCCTGCCAGCGGGGCACTGCTCCATATGGAACGAGCTTTAAGCTCCCAACGTGCGGCAGTGTAGTGCATATAAATGTATGTGTGTGCAAGAAAGGGATGAGGAAAGGACAAAGAAGAGAAAGGGAAGATCGTGCATGGTCCATGGTCCATTTGTTAGGGTACTGCTCCTGCATTCACCTGGTGTTGATTGGAGAAACCATAGAAAACTACTGTATAGAGTAGCTGGGCTCTAGAATTCTCCTCCAGACAGTGGCTGAATTGGGCCTCGGCTATCTGGACAGTGTTGAAGGTTCTGCCACCATCAGAACTTGAACCCTAGGACCTTCTGGTCAGAAACTCTGCTGTGACATCAATTGATGCCCTCCTCCATCAACTGAGCCTCCTAAATTATAGGATGGGAAGTAAATAAATTTTCCAAATGTGGAGCTAATGTCTCTATGTTTTCTGAATCAGAGAATATTCCATTTGCCTTTGAAATTAGGGGATGAAATTTTTCTTTTTTTGTTAGATTCTTTATTGTGCTCCAAATAGTTTTTCATTTGTGTTATGTAGAGATTAAAAATTTTCATATTTCTTAACTCTATACTGATCTAATCTTAATTTAACTAGTCTGGTTAATTAATTTAGTTCATTTCTCAGGTTGTGCATAATGTGGTTTGCCAAAGCCTTCTAATAGTGTGTTTAGTTTGAATTAAATCAGAATTTTCCAAGGTAATTGTGTTTATGTGGAAGAGGATAGTTATATTGTCATGTTGCTATGTTAAAAGATGTGGTTACAGTCTGTGTAAGAGTACTAATATGTTCATCAATTTCCTTGATGGATTGAATGTGATAGAGAAATGTCAGTGTTATAATAAGGTGTTCCTCATACTTGGTCCAATTTGTAACATCTTAATTAATGAAGTGATTCTGTAGGCTAATTTTAATGATCGTAGAATTGTGATCTGAAAATCTTGCAGGTACAACTGATTGAATTAAATTAAAATTAACATTTTTGCTTACAGCAATATCTAAAATGATAGACAAAACATTACTATTATATGAATAGTATGTGGGTTCTATTGGGGCAAGAATGATTAAGTTGTATTATGTATTATGTATAAAATATTGAAGCTTAAAGCCATGTTAATATGTTGAAGATTTTTTTTTTATTTTTTATTATTATTATTATTATTATTATTATTATTATTATTATTATTATTATTATTAGCGTATTTTCCCAATAATGGAAAACGTTAAGCAAAAATTGACTCGTTTTGTGGAGTTCTAATTAGTTTTTGTTGAGTTCTTCTTAATTTTCCAATATTCTTTCATTCTGTTGGAGAATGCCAGTTTTCTTTCTTCAGACCATTTCGGTCTGTAGGGTTTTGATTTTGGTTGTTCTGCTTTGACTTCCCATTTGTTCACTTTGTTGCGGAAGGTGTTTTTGTCTGAGGTGTCAGTTATGTCGGCGTGTCGCATGTCTTTTTTTGTTTCTTTCATCCATGGTGTTGTACTTTTAAGTGAGGATATATAGTTTAGCATTCTTTTAGTTAGTCGAGTATTTGGTAGAGTTAGTTGGTTTGGTAGAGTTAGTCGAGTATTTTTATTATTATTATTATTATTATTATTATTATTATTATTATTATTATTATTATTATTTAGCTGTTTCTGTGTCAGTAGAAATATGACTTCCAGCAATTTGATGTTTTATATGTTTAGGCTACCAGACCTGAAGCTTTATTTGACAGTCTGTTACTTCGATGAATTATGAAACATTTTTCATTTTATAAGATATGTGTTTCCATGTTACAAGCTATTTATATTTTAAGGTGATACAAAAATGTTCGAAAATATGTTTTTATTGTTTGATCCCCTTAGCATTCCAGTTTACAATATACAATGTTAAATAATGATTTGCCATTAACAATATTTGGTGTAATATATTATTTCATATTTTCAAATTTACTAAGAGCTGACATAATTTGTGATACTAATTTTGAAATCAAATTTATTATTTCTGTGAGTGATTCTGATATATTTGTATTTGCTCAAGTAAAGGAAGGTTTTGGAAGCAAAGGAAATTCCTGATCGTTATTGAAGTTTGGTTTAGACAAATTGGAATTGGAGGACGATTTTATCTTGTTTCTTAAGAATTTCAATTAAAACATTGTGATGCAAATATGACAGACATGATTTATTTGCATTTTTAAAATTGTACATCCATGAGTATTTATTCATGATTATGATTTCCTGAATTCTTTGGTTTATTATTATCAGTATAATGACGATTGAACACATCTTGGCGTAAGTATCAATTTGTCTGAGTTTGCTCAAAATCCTGACTTTGTTCACATTGTCTTGGTTCTTTCCACCTAATGCACAGTTGGATGTTAACTAGTAGTAGTAGCACATAGATCATGTGCAATCCTTGGTGATCCTAAGAGATATTCAAAGCAGTTGGTTGCCAGCCTCTCCTTCAAAATGTCTCTTTAGATTTGCTCTCACCTCCTTTACAGTTTTTCTCCATCCTATTCTGTCTTGCACCATAATCATTGCTTCTGCCCATGTCAGGTTGGTTACTTTTTTGATTTCCTCATGCCTCGTAACTACATTATACAAAAAATCTGGTTTTAGAAAGTACCTTCTTCACTTTAGGTAAATTTAACAGATCCAATTCACTGATACGTAGGGGATTTTTTTGTTTATCATTTAGTCTATTTACTGTAACCTTTGACTTTCTTTGAGAATGTCTAATTTAGTGAAGTCAATATGCTGTGCTTCATTGCAACTACTGTCTATTGAGAAAGATATTTAAATCATATTAGTGTATATTTTATTGTATATTTTTATAATTGGAAAGCTCTTGATAGTTTCCAAAGTCTTCAATATTTGAAAAATATTATTTTAATTTTAATTTTTCTAGACTTCATCATGAAATCACTATCTGATATTTTCTTGTAAGTCTTCAAGAATTAGGAGGTAGTTTATTTCCACTTATGATTAAAGAAGGTACTTTAAAAACTTGTTCTACTTCCAGTTCTTCAGGCTCCAGAAGAACATTGTATCTTGTTGAAGTTGAAACATTGTAAACCACATTACTGGTAGTACATCTGATGTTTTAATAAGCCTGGCAGCTCTTGCATGATTGGCATTTTGAACATAATTCCTATAATATTGTTATTGGACTTACTAAATTGGCATTGTGTTAGAATTGTTGGTTGCGTTAAGGGTAGCTGTTGAAAATTCGATGCTGACGATTCTTAATGTGTTCTTTCCATTTGTGGATTGTCTTCTGAATTATTTAAAATGTTCAATGTGTTACTATGACTTGCCCCATTGTGGGGCTAGAATCATTGAATATTTACAATATTTTTAAAATTTGTCTGCATTCACTATTTGCAGATAAACACTATTTTATGAATCTTTAAAAACACTTGGTTAGCTTCATTCACATTTAGATGTAAATTGCGAAAATAATTTAAATCAAGATAAATCTCCCAATTCAACCATTTATTGCTGAGGCTTCTGCTGGTGTGGATCTAATGTGTTTAGGGCTAGGATCTTAGTTACCATAGCAACAAATTTTTTTAACAATGTTCAGATATATAGACGTCAGAGGTGGTGTCTGCAAAAGAAGCTGTTGAGTGAAGGGATGGATCATCACTGCAGCCAACTGCAAATTGTACAACTGCTACTGATAGATGCAGCGTTGATAAATGGATTCACATATTTAGCAATAAGGTTAGTTGTTGTTTTTTTCAAGTGGATCGTAGGTGTTAGGAAAAAGGCAATAGTGTGCTGTCATTGTAGCAGATCGGTTGAAAGAGATTCGCAAGAGACGACTCAAATAGTAGTACACAAGTTGCATTACAATTATATTAGAACTTTATGTAACTGTTACAAATATTACAAGAAAGTATGTGCCATTTGTAGTACAACTAGTTCACTTCCTTGTAAGCTAGTACATGCAGAGGGTATATGAATGTAGTATAGAGAAAGTTATGTAATGTTAACAAAATTATAATAATGAAAAAAAAGTCAATATTTTGCTAGCATTATTTATTTTGAAAGTCTGTGATTCTGTTTTGTTTCCACAACATTTGGAACGCTGTAAAATCTTATGATTTTTCTGAAAATATATATTCCCTTATTGTTTTGGCCAAGCCTAAGGCTCTGCAAGGATCTTTGGTGGTACTTTACATGAAGCTCTAAGGACCTGTTCAAAAATTTTAAAAATTGCTCAATTACAAATATTTTCTTTTTACTAGAATAGGGCAAAATATGCTTATAGGTGTGGTGTATATTGTGTTTCATTAAAATCCCTGAATTTTCAAAAATTACAAAAGTTCATAATTTTTCATCCCTTTCCTGCAACTACATTTTTGAAACTAGATATTTTTTCTTCATAAAATTTATTCTTTAAAGTTGGATGTACAAATTTTTCAAAATATGAGATGTTCATGTATTTTTGAGTCAAATTGTGGCAATTTTCCAAAAATATCAAAACAAGATTTCAAATCAAGATCAAAATTGGCTAGAAATTTAGTCTTTATTTTTTTGTTTGAATAGTTCAAAACATGCTTTGAAACATGGCAGAGGTCCAGTTTTCATATCTATATTCAAACTATATTTGAAAATTGCAAATTCTTCAGGCATCAGTTATATCAATCATGTAACATTTATTGAGATATTGCACATCTTGGTTCTTGTTGAAATCTTACACAAAAGGCAAACGGGAAAACAAATAAATCAGGGAATGCTCTGAATTAAGAAAAAGCTATAAACTCGTAACTAACATAAGTGAATCCTGTTATTTCCAATAATAATGATTGTGAATTTATTATGAAAGACTAATATATATGAAGAAAATAATGCAGCCAATGGCATCATTGTGGGATGCTGCCTGCACTCCTTGTGTTAACTAATATGCAAACCTGAATTTGGAAGCCAAATTTTGGTAAAAGAAAGTTTGTAAGTGTAAGTTGGAATTGGTCAGGAAAAACTAATGTAACTTCAGTAAAATACTAAGAATCACAAACGTGTATCTCCGTATTCCTATAACTTTTTTTCCATAATATTCATTTGATTAACCTTTCTGGCATTCCTTATTATTAAGAAAAGCATACTATATGAATACAAAATTAAATAATGTTCATTTTAGTATGCACTTTTTCTGGATCACCTGTCATAGAAAAACATTACACACTACTTTGGTGCGAATAGAAGGTTCTACACAGGGCTTCCAAATCATTAGGACAAAAATTATGCAAGTTCCAACATAATTGGCTACTGACATTATTTCCTATTTTTGAGAAAATGTTAATTTCTTATGACTGTCAACATTTGCAATAAGGAGCCTGTCATATCTGATTCACAATATATAAGTGACACAAGAGAAGGAAATGTAATAAATTTTGGCCCTAAATTATTGTTAACTTAAAGCCATTGAAGAAGACAATAAAAAGAGACAATATTCCCAGTACTTTTGTTGATCTATCAAATAATTATTTTAGTGTTAATTTTGGGATAATATTTTGATAGGATTTTAATATTTAAATTTTTCATCAATATCTCATTCTGTAGTTTGAGAATAATCTTTGCCTACTTTTTTGATAGCAAATATTTAACACCACTTCAAAAGTTTATACTGAATTTATGCTCTAACTGTAGTTGTTTGAAGACGATGTGTTGCTTAAGCTTAGAAGACTTGGGTAGCTTAATGATGCAAGTTTTAATGATATATGAGCTTCCTTATTAGTAAGAATATATTTGACTACATGAAAGAATAGTTTGCTTCATTGGATGAAGTATATTTTCCTGAAAATAATTAAAGCATTCAAGTTTTTAAGGTAGAATTGATTGCATAAAATTAACACATTATTAACAATATTTACAATTTTATTATATTACCAGGAACCCAGGAATGTAGAGAAACAGATGTCCTTTGCACAATCTTGACACCAGAATGTAACAGAAATGCTTGTTTTTCATTTTAAGTTGCAAATCATCTAGAAATGTGCACCACTAACTGTTCTTTAATCAAATCAGGATTTCCAGCTCATTTTTGCATACTAATTTCAAAGCAATCTGTATAGCTTGTACACAGAGAATGCCTGAGGAAAGTAGTTACAACTCCTAAGTGTATTGCTTTGACATAACGATTCCTTTGCAGAAAGAAAAATATGGATTAAATGTTTGTGGTGAGGGCGGCGAGTTCGAGACCTTTACACTTGATTGTCCCTTGTTTAACAAGACGATCATCATGTAAGTAAGAAACTCCACAGCTCCTGCAAAATCCTGAGATCAGTTCTGAGCAACCAATTTTCAAAAATAACACTTACCCTAAATGTTAAATATGTTGAATAATTAAAGAAGTTTTGATACTGCTGATTTCAAAAATAACATTAGTGAATATTTACCATGTTATAGATACACCATATCCAAAATGTATGAGAGTTTATGCAACAATCCAGTTTTTCCTTTTAAAAATGTGTTGTTTTTTTGTTGTTTTTTCCTTCCTTACCCCCTTCCCATTTTTTCCATTTATTCTTCTTCTTTATTTATTTATTTTTTTTGTTCCTCTGTGAATAACTGACCAACCAGATTTAGGCGAGCATGTAGACTTTGTTGCATCCATGTTTACCCAGAATGGTTCATTATTCCTGTTTTATTATTAAATATTGTGCCTATTGGTCTTTTGAAGCAGTGGGAATGTAATGCAGTCATTGACGTCTCATTACAGTAGTGATTCACGACCAAGTTGTTCTGAGGGTGAATATTTTTCAATTTTCTATGTTTTTTAACCCGTTTGAATAAAAATTATCCATTGCCAGATTTGTGTTTGCCTTTAAAGATAAATGTATGTATACATTTTATTTAAAGACACTCAGCATGAGATAACCTGCATTAAGAAACTCACTTTGTGACATATATGCCTTCACATCCGCTAATCTTGCAATGCATAGTACAATTTATAAGTGTATCTTTTCGTGTATCAAGCTATTCCTTTTCAGAATCATGTTGGGTGATTATGGCATCTGTTAGAACAATGTTGTAAGTAGGTTATAGTCAACTATTTTATTATAATGTTTAATTTTATTTTAAAGTAAACAGATATTGACAAATTACTAAAGATAAGTTTCAAACAAATAATAATATATGCTGAAATATTAATAATTTTTATCTATCTTTTATTAATCAAAATCAAAGAAATCCATTGCAATGAATTTTTTAAAGCAAGTCTGTCATCTAAACTAATTGGAAATCATTGATAGTAGGAAGAAAATTACACATCTCCACTGTCCTTGGCTCTGGTTTGGGGATACTTAGGTATGGAGGGATAAGATTTCTTTTTTGCATAAACAGTTTGAAAATGAGGAAAGGGCTATTTATCTTAGCATCTCCAATGTATATTTTAAGAAAGTCTTGTTCTTGCTTCATAATTCTCTGAATATGTGAATTTTGATTTTTGTTTTGATTGTAGCCATTGTAATTTTCTCACTAAGTTACAAGAGAAGTAAGGTTTTTGTCAGAAATATGATACATATGTTTATATTTCAAATTCCAAAACTAATTTTCCATTCTAATATAAGTATGAATTAATCATCAGATGCATATTTATCAACAATTCGTGGGACTAAAAATTTACAATGCAAACATTTTTCAGTCTTGACACATAAGATAATTTTTTACTTTCTTTGATCCTGTAATACTTTATTTTTTATTCTGGGAATTCCAGAGCCATTATTTAATATTGTTGAAATATAATTTTGTAATATAAGATATGTTTAAGGATCTGAATGAATAATTGTTTTACAGGAAATGCCAAAAATAGTACTGCAATTTTGTTCAATAATGAATTTAAATACGAAAATTCTGTGAGTTTGATCTGTAGTTTGTTTCATGGGAAGAAACATTACTGGGCAAAATAAGGGGTAATTTCATATCTTATAAAATTGTAATGCTTATTTTTGTTTCTGAATCCTACTAAGTCGGTTAAAAGTAAATAAATAATTTAATTATTTTTCCTTCTAGAAATCCATTTCAAAACTAAATAATATCAAGTACAGAATTCAGATTTTAAGGATTATTAAACAATGAAGAAGATGATATAGCTGCATAGACAAAAACAAAACACAACTTTTTTTTTCTTCACGCAATTTCAATATTATCTAAGATTCATCACAAATAACTTATTGATATACTTGTGTTTTTCCATTTATATTAATATCCTCTAATTTTTTTCCAGTAGTGTATATATACCTCTAAATGTTTTCGTGAAACAATTTTCCATACATTACTCTTGAATTCATTTCCAGTTATAATTATTCTTATTTTTATGCAAAAGTTCATTTAACTAGTAATTCTTATTCTTAGAACTACAAATTTGAGTAGTGATAAATACTGAAAATGATGCAGTGTATGGTTACCTGGATTCAGTTATTTCTGATTTTTTAAAATCTTACTATAATTTCTTTACATTATTTTTTTATTAGTCATGTTTCTTTCTTCAGTTTTCATATTTAAATAAATTTTGGTATATAATTAGTTAGTTTGTATTTGGCCAATTGTTTTGTTCACATAGATATGAAAATTCTTTGAAGTATTGCTAATTTGAATTTTTTTCCACCAAAATGAAAAGAACTTTATCAGCTGTTCATTTCAACTCAATTTTACAATCTTTATGAAATGAAATGATTAAAAAATGTTGAAATATGCAATCATCAAAACTAATTTTAAATATTTTTTTTAATTTTTTTTGTGTATTTCATTGGTACTAATTTTCAAAAGAGGTACATTGTATTCTGTGTTGCTCAGTACTGTTCAGAATATTCCTCCCCACCTAGATGAGCTTTTTCTGAAAGCTGCCTTTAATTTCTTGCCAACTAATTTCATGACGATTGTATTGTTTCTTTTCCATAGAGATGAATGGGAAACGGTGATCCATTCAAATGATGCAATTGCTCCTGTGGGCTATCTAAACTTCAAGAACTTCCATTTGGTGCAGAAAGATGTAAGTTGTTGATCAGTGATTTTCACTTTTTTCTGAGCATGCATTTAATTTTTTTTGTCATAATTAGTTATGATTGTCAGCTTTTACTGTGTGTGGTACTTTATTCAGTTCACATCAATTTCATTTGTGGAGGTAAAAAAATGCAAACAGAATTTCAGATGATATCTTAAATTTGGAGTTGATATCTTAAATTTTATGTTATATAAAACAATAATATTTTGAAATAGCAGATTTTGGTCTTGAAAAAAAAATTATATATATTCTTTTGAAATTGTTAATGTGATATTAATTTTTGTTGAATTTCCTGGATGATTTGAAGATGGTATCTATTATTTAATGTAGTAGAGGTAGCATTTGCATTTCAATTTGTTTTATTTGTTGCTACTGATTTTCTGGTATACCATGATAGATATTGATAAATTATATTTCAAGCCATACAAAATGACAATTTGTCATCAAAGAATTCCGTTTAATTTTGTCCTGTGCTCGGATTTATTCATATGTTTGATAGTTGAAAAGATTGTCCAATGTTCATTTGGTAAATGATATAAAATATTGATAAAATGATATTAATTTTTAGAACTAGTGGTGCTGCCGCCCAAGTACATACTTTCTCGCATTGTTTCTAAATGCTTCACAACATTAAACTTTTACATAAGCCAGCAAAAGTATTTTTGAGCAGCAAATTATTTTTCTGCTCCGACACTCAAACGCAGATCCTCGGAGTTAACGTGCCGGCACTCATGTCACTAAGTCACATGGTTTAAACTCGGGCAAAGGCATGCAAAGGTAAATGCCTGGTTCATTTAAAAAATCAATCAACAATCAAAATATCACTCAACAATTAGAATATGTTAGAAACTCCCAAAGCCTTCAGTCCGTTCAGATCAATAAGGGAATATCCATTTTGAAGAAAATCATCTGAATGGTTTAGGCGCTAGTGTTGACCACAGACGGACGTTTTGCCGTCAGTCGATGTTTCGGTATCAAAACCAACAAAACATGGATTCTGGCTACACCACGAGTAAGAAGGTTTTGCTTTTTTTAGCAACAGGATTTATCCACTTTCTCGTAACCAGGGTTCTGCAATAGTTTTTTGGGGCATAAACCACCGTTTCCTGGCACACGATTACGTAATTTTCTCTTCTTATGAAGATTTCCTAAGGTGAGAAAGTAATAATAATTTCGGAACAATTAGGGATATCTAAGTTGGTCCCATGGATACTGGTTATATTCTATGTCATTATTTTATTTAAATCGGTTCATACATTTCCACAGAAAGACGATTTGATGGTACATACGTTTTACAAATCGCACAAGAGATGTTAAAGATACTTTAATAGTTGAAAAGTCGAAAATCGCTAACATAACTTCCAGTTTATTTATTTTCATTAATAGTATTTGCGAATAGAATTGCTTCAAATGGTTTTCAATAAAGTTTCTGGAAAACTCAATAATTTTCTGCGGCAACAGAGAATTGTGACTAATAATATTCCCGACCAAGACTTGAACCAGCGAACTTTCCCTCCAAAGAGCTGAGTCCGTAAACACCAATTAGCCACCTCGGCCACCCGGGTAGTACATGGGCTTTACACTTATGTAATGGTAATAAGTGTATGGTGGTTTCAATTCCAGCATTAGGAAGCCGAAAAGTCGAAAAATTGTGAAAAAAATGTCATTTGGGCGACCGAAGAAGGTATGTGGGAAGAGAATAAGGTACAACCGAAATCCTAATTCAGGCTAAAGAGATTAGAAAACTAAATACTGTGAGAATGTCTGTGCCATTCTTTAGTACCACTAGTTGTATTTATTTATTATCACACACTGTTAAATATGAGGGAAAACTTTAATGAAAATATTTTTGAAAATAACATAACTTTAGAACACTAAGCGAAATCAATTTTTTTTAAATGTACATGACCTTTTTAAAGACCTGATTTTTTTACCATAGATTTTATTTAAAGCAAAAATAGCTATCTCTAATTTTGTAGTTTTGAAATGCTCACGTTCTTTTGGCGTTGTCGAAAAAAGCAGCTAGAGCCTAAAATGAGACTAGCACCATATTTTTTTACCGTCCCTCATTACATATGTGGAGACGAATTTTTAGGAAAACAATTCTTTAATTTCAAGTTCTAATTACATTACAACTCTTTTTTTCCCCTTTTTTCCCTTTCTTTTTTTCTTTCTTTTTTTTCTTTTTTTTCTTTTTTTTCTTTTTTCTTTCCAAAAATTGGACGTATTCTTTAAGAGTTAATTTTGTTCACTGACTTTGTCTGAGGCGAAAATGTTTATTTACAATTTGTTATTTTAAAAACTTTTTTGTAGCAATTTTCGAAAAACCGATATGGTGCTAGTCGCATTTTCGGATCCCGAAACATATATTTTACCGTGCTTTATTACAAAAGTCAGGAAGTTTTAAACAAAAAATTTGGAGCGGTATTTGAGAAAAAATGCAATAATTTCAAGTGCAAATTTCACAAAAACTACTCATTTTCTCAAAAACTTCTACATGATCTCTTATAAAGAGCTAATTTTGTATAAGATACTTTGAGGCAAAATTTTCTATCCTCAATTTTGTAGTATTAAAACTTTGGTTTACAAATTTCGAAAAATCGGGGATGTCAACGAAAATAAGATCTGAACCATTCTCTTAAACATCATTCGCACTAATCAACAGCAGAATTTAATCAAAAAATTTGGAGCCGTTTTTGAGAAAATTTTGAAAATGTTTTTGAGGCTTCATGAGAAGTACCCTCAAAAATCAAAATATCTGTTTGAAACTCCCAAAGTCACATCGGAAGATAAAATAGGCTAAAAAGACTAAATGATAATCTACTAGTTATGAGGAAAAAGGCAAAATGGTGAAAATAAGCATCAGAAGCTAAAATAGGCAAAAAAAGTCAAAATAACCCACTAAAACAACCCCCCCCCCATTTAAGTTATTCGTATTGTTGAAAGTCATAAAATTGCAACAATAACAAAAAGGCATTTTACCACAAACAATAGTGTTATGACACTAGAATTCATTTACTTTTGTACAAGTAAAGAATTTCTAGTTATATGATATTTCATTTGTATTACTTAATTTAACGCAATGCGTTTCGCACACGGCGAAAAAAAATTCATGTATGTACCACGAGCGTTGTTAACGTCGGGCTAAAGGCCTTCGGGCATTTTGTCGCCGCTCGATCATTAAAACCCGTATAACGCCCTTGGTGCATAAATAACTATTACACTTCACATGCTAGTGGCCACATGTGATGTCTTACGCTACGCTACATGCAAATTCTATATTTGAGAGACTACGCTCTGTGTCGTGGTTTGGACATAGTTGTCAACTACCCTATTGTTAAAACGTTCTCTTTCGCGTTTGGTCATGCATTCGCTATGACACTGTGTTGTATAAATTTATTTTACTTGTCTGAGATAACGTTCAAGTAATATGTGATGTTAACATTCTGGTTGCAGAGGCAAAATATGCAGCCAACACGCGCGTAATACTTGGCGGTGCGGCGGGTTGCCTATCGCTTGTGTTCAAGGGCGCCTAAGTAGACGGAGCGAGTCGCCATATCCTTTGCACCTTTAATGTGGTTAGAGCGAGATAACTGTTATGTTTAACATGCCTTTTTTATTATATTAATCGAAAGATGAGAGGTTCATCTAAGTTCTGGTAGAGTTTGGATCGATTTCACCGTCCAGTTTTTGCGTAACGAGACCGTAAAGTTTGGTGTTTTAACATGGGCTCTTATGGGGACCTGAGAGATCTGACCTGAAATTTTAAAATTGTGAGAAAATTAACTGTTGAACATGCTTTTAAAAACTTTTCTTTTGATAGCTAGCATCTCGAAGAATCAACATGCGCAATTTGAAGGAAATCTACCGTTTCAAATGGGAGAATTTTGCAAAATTATAAGCTTAACAGGAGGGTCGGGACAGTGACGCGCATCTCGGCAACACCGCTCGCTCAACGCGCTTCATTCAAATCGAGTGACAAGACCTTGCAAGAGTTCGTACATTCCTCGGGATCTTCTGGGATCAATTATGATATCATCACTCCTGGAGAACATTGCGTTTGATAGTAACCAGATATTCAGAAAATTGGAATTTTATGGATATAACGTTTAGTGGGATCTGAATGAAATTTTAATTCAATTAATATTCCCAATGACTCACTTTGATACTACTCCCTGAGAAAATGGGTGATCTTTAGAGTTTATAGAATTTTTTAAACATTCAGTACAGTATTACTGTTTTGTATTGTGCCGTACGTCAGTTTCTTGGTCCTGAACAATGATTATTTATTCAATTATTCGAAAATTATTCATATTCTCTTTTTTATTATGGAGATAGAGAGTGGATTGTCATTGTCTTTTGCACCACAGATGCTTTCACAGAACTCAAAGCAACAATCTTTAGCATAGATCAGCACCCCAAACGGTATTGCTACTGAGTGGGCATTTAATTCAGAAAGAAATAGACTTTGCAGTGACTTCAAATGTGTTGCAATGATAAAATACTGTTTTGCTGGAGTTAATAAAATGCTGGGGTTAAATAAAAACATTTTATGAAATGTTATGGTAACCATTCAATGTATAGGTGTATGCAGGATTTCCTCCTAGCAAAATTAGGCTTGGGACTCCCATCCTCGTACACGTTTTTTTTAAAATAAATATTAAAAACTTCATAAAATGTTTTTATTTGAATAAGCATTAATCAAATAGTTTACTGAACAACAATGTTTGATTTTAAAAATAAATTGAATGGAACAATAAGAAACCAAACATTTGTAAATGATAAATTTAAAAAGCAATTTCTACTTTCAAAGCAATTTGTTAATTAACATCTGTATTGGAACAATGATTTATTCTATCATAATTACTGTTTTTTAGATTTATTCATAATTAGTTTTAAAGATTTTTTGAATGAGTGCCCAGTATAGTTCTGTGCTTGAAAGCCTGTAGTATTTAAATCCGCTTGGGCAAATTTAATAATTACATTTTATTGAAATTGTAAGAGGAATGATATATCCAGCCTTTGGTAGTTTTAGTATTTTAATAGAAACTCCTTTTCTCTTCAGCACTATATTTTATCTAATTGT
This sequence comes from Gryllus longicercus, assembly GCA_038098605.1. Lineage (NCBI taxonomy): Eukaryota > Metazoa > Arthropoda > Insecta > Orthoptera > Gryllidae > Gryllus > Gryllus longicercus. Next base: position 5,596,448 of record JAZDUA010000005.1, read on the forward strand.
TTGCATTTCCTGAACAATAATAATGCATTTTGAATGATTCTCATTTTATTTTCAAAACATTTAAACCTTTTATCATTTTGAGTGCAACATCAAGACAAACAATTACAAAAGACTATGCCACTTAGAAATCTCTTTTAAAGATTTTATCTCCAACAATGGAATAATTTTATTATTGAAGGTCTCAATAATACAGCTCTCAAAATTATCTGATGCAGTATTTTCATTTTATCAGCTTTAACTTGATGTGTACTTTACACAATAATTTGCATCTAAATCAATATCATAACATGATATAAAACTATGCTGAAAACCAGCAAATAGTTTCTTTGAACTGCACCGCTGGAAATAATGCTGCACATTGCAATTGCTAAAATAGTCCTAAAATTTCAATCAAAACTATTAAAACATTAAAAATTGATCATGAAGTTTAATTAACTAAGCAAAAATAAAATAGGGGAATAACAGAAAAAAACAAAGCGTGTGATAAGAAGGATAATAAGGAGCAGAGGAAGTCAATAATTACGATGTCTGTCAAGTTAAATATAAAGCTTTATACAGTGTTGGAGAGATCCAAACTTTTGATCTTGTTAAGTAATCGAATAATCTAAGGTTTGCCCTACCATTGGTTCAGGTAATTCAAGAAATAAAAATTAGAGAGAAACAAACATTGAAAAAATATGTGAAAACTTTTTATTACGTCATTTTTCTCGTAATAATGGGGATATTATTTCGTTTTCTCTCAAATTCCGCCTTGGAAATAAATTTTCCGCCAATTCGCTTAGATTGTGATATTTACCGCGTTTCGACCAGGCAACGAACAGTATTCATAGTGATTCAAAACAACGAAACTTTGAAGAAGCATGAGTTCTGAGCAGTCATGCCAATCTCAAGGACATTACGGTGTTGCCCAATTTATTGTAGACTTTTTGCCCAACTCACACATGGAAATTTTTGCCATTATTAGTGACCACTGTACAAAAATATATAGATATGTGTCAATAATGTTACCTTTTATGATTTTACACGTACTTATTGTGTAATAGTGATTTTTTATGTTCAATTTTATGCTTCAATTTTTCATTCCATGGCCACGCGATCTGTTGGTATTAGTTAAGAAACTAGTCAACGGTAGCTCTTTATGTGGTATTAAAATATTTTTATTTCACTTCTATTAAACTAAATTAATTCGAATAATTAAATGAAACTCAGTATAAAAGCCCTATTTGGTTTATGTATGTCCTACAATACCCACTTATCTCGCAAATAATTATTTTTAACGTAATATGGACTCTCTGTCTATTAGGGAATATTTCGCTCTAACCACCTTAATATGGCTGCGAGCCATATTTTCATTACTAGATCTACAAATGACTTTTCCGTGCTGTTGATCTCGGCAGTTTGCCTGGCTCCTCTCTAACAGGGGGGAGGGATCAGGCCGTACCGTCCGTGAAACACGTTGGGATGAATTTGAATTTCTGAATTGACAAGACAGTCTTTAAATCTAATCAATTCATAATGGGGGTGTTGACCCCAGCAGGGCGCGTGCGCCAGGCGCACAAGAGAGGCAAGCTCTTTTGACTTTTCGCGGGCCGCCAATTGAACAGCCCTGGTTTATAAGAAACCATCTGCATAAGACTGTATGTATTACTGCCGAGTAAGGAATTACCCCCTCCCCTCCAGAGGAGCATAAAACCGATTTAAGAAGAAAACAGTTCGCTGATTATGGCGTATTTATATTATCAGGAATACATTCCACGCACAACACTTACCACGTTGCAATACATTCGACCATCAAGCACAACTTGCATGCGGCGTGGAGGGCCTTAACAACCCTTTTTTGGGGCATGAGTAAAGTTCTTTTCATGTCGTAGTTTACACAATGAGACGTTTCAAGATGATTCTATTCGGTTTTTAGAAGGTTCCCTTATCAACAGGCTACAAGAAACGCAGGAAGTTAGATTCCAGTGCCAACTCATTTTCACTTTTAAAACAATTTACTTTCTCTCTCTCTCTCTCTCTCTCTCTCTCTCTCTCTCTCTCTCTCTCTCTCTCTCTCTCTCTCTCTCTCTCTATCTATCTATCTATCTATCTCTATCTCTCTCTCTATCTCTCTCTCTATCTCTCTCTATCTCTCTCTCTATCTCTCTCTATCTATCTCTCTATCTCTCTCTCTATCTCTCTCTATCTATCTCTCTATCTCTCTCTCTATCTCTCTCTCTATCTCTCTCTATCTCTCTCTCTATCTATCTCTATCTCTCTATCTCTATCTCTCTCTATCTCTCTCTCTCTATCTCTCTCTCTATCTCTCTCTCTATCTCTCTCTCTATCTCTCTCTATCTCTCTCTCTATCTCTCTCTCTATCTCTCTATCTCTATCTCTCTCTATCTCTCTCTCTCTATCTCTCTCTCTATCTCTCTCTATCTCTCTCTATCTCTCTCTCTCTATCTCTCTCTATCTCTCTCTATCTCTCTCTCTCTCTCTCTGTGCGTGGGTGCGTGTGTGTGTGTCTCTCTCCCTCTCTCTCTGTCTCTCTCTCTCTTCTTTTTTTCTTTTTCCTTCTCTAAATTATGTTTTAAAATGTTGCCAGAGTGTGGATCTAGAGCTAAGTATGCGAGATCGACTGCTGGGAATACCTGTAAAAACCTGGCGTGACCTGATCAGTGACCTGGATGAAGACGTGACTGAGAAGAAGCTAATTGGGCGAGGAGAGGGTGATGAAGACTCGATAGACGAGGGCTCGAGCATCGCAGAGGACAAGCCAGAGGTGGCGGCAGCAGCAGTTGCCAGCGAGGCAGAGGCTACACCAGACCCAACATCTGCCAATGTATCGCCGTCAAACCCAGATGCTCCGGCATTACGAAATTCTATCCCTTGTGGGGATCCCTTACAGGTCAGAGCCTTTTTATGTTATTTTCCCCAGATACACTAGGCGTAAAAGTTGTCTTAGACAAGGATTAAAATCCCGATAGTGCGGATTGTTTGTTCTCTAATTGCCAGTTTTCCTCGTGCAAGGAATATGTTGAAGAGGTAAAATAATGTATGTGATAGTTGGGACATACTTGCCGCCCCTCCTAATTCACAGCCCACCAGCCGCCATTGTGCAAGGCCCTTTCGCCGAGCGCTGATTCGCTTGCTTTTCCGTTGCAGGTGCAGTGGGAAACGTCGCCCCTCCCAGACGCCCCCACGGCAGCGAGTAACGACTCCGGCTGGACGTGGTTTGGGGGGATTGTGGGACAAGGCGATGATGCTGTTCTTGCCATGAAAGAAGCTCTGCAAAAGTTGTTTAGTAAGTTGTTGAATTCACCTTTTGCTACTTCTAATTTCCTTAAAAAGTTTGCCCATAAAAATGGAATGCTCACAAGACGTTTTGTTTCATCCGTTAAGATGTATCCAAAATTCTGGGAAACCAGAGAAAGACACCTGTGGATTTCTGCTTGTAAGATTCTCTTCCACTTTGCTGATCAGCCAACTAAGGAATATTTTTTTAAAAAATCTACTTCTGTCCTTATTCTTCTGAATATTTAGGGTTATTTAGGAATCTGCTGTGCAGACATGTGTTCAAATAGACGATTGTGCAGCATTCCTGTCACAGTTGTCATCGAGCAGGGGGGCTCAGTATCGGAAAATGTGGGCTGTTCCAAACAATCTGGAAGACCTGTTCTTTTACACCACAGATTCGGCTGATCACGATTTCCAAACTCTTGTATTTAACCCGTTTCTCTGCCTCCTTGGTTATGATGTTTATATCGCATGGCACAGCCACATGTACAAATAGACACTTTTTCCTCCAAATCATGGATAACAATATCCCGTTCGTTTGTTGCTATCATGCAATTAGTTTGAATTTGTTGGTCGTTCAATATTGTGGACAGTCCAACAGACGTCACTGGTTATGGTGAGTGTTCGTACCACTTGGAGAATGTGTTTGGAACTTCGAGGGCGGTACAGATCTGCCAGTGGAGGTAACTACACATGCTGTCATGACTTTTCACGTATTTGGTCTTTGCTTGAATTGGACAAGCTAAGACAATATGATTAATGGTTTCCACATATTCCTGGCAGATGTGACAATAATCATCTTGGAAAATTTTGAGATCCGCGTTATCATAATATCAGGTTCTTAATGCCTTATCTTGGGCATCTATTACAATTGCTTCCAATTCTTCTTCATTCTTCCCCTTTTTATGCCACTTAAATTATTGATCATATCTCTATCTGCCTTTCTTTTTAGATTCTGTCCATGGAATGGTTTGTCTCTCCACGATTTCTTTAACATTTTTTGTGTCTCATGTTTTATGTTTAGTTGCATTAGAAGTTCAGTGTCTGTGTTATTCTGGGTATCTGGCATAGTTTTCTTTGCAATGTTTCTTTGCTACACAATGCCTTTGTTTCCCATTCTTCGGTCAGACTTAATGATCTGCCTCATTAGTGGTTCATTTTGATGACTGACTACAGCATTGTTATTGTTGTTGTTGTTGTTGTTTGTGAATTGGCCATTTCTGACTACGCTACACGTTCTCTTCTGAGCCCAGTCATATTCTACCCTGGAGAGAGATTAACGTGTGTAATTATGGGGATCAGCTTTTCGGCTGTGTCCCTTGGTAAGACAAGGTTGTTAAGCCTTGAATTATGAGGTGATAGGATGATGGTGAAAGGTGATCGAGGGCTTTTTGAACCATCCCAGCATTCGCCTGTATGACTGAGAGATTCCACGAAAACCCCCTGCCAAGATGGCCGGCCCATTATCTCGGTGACAGGTGAATGTAACTTTATCAGGGGATCAGTATTCAGCTGGATCCGATTTTTATCCTCCAGGGTTGTTAGCCTTGGGGGTATGGAAGACGAAAAATGATGATGATACTGAGGGGTGAAAGTGTGTCACAGACATACACAGATACACCCATGCCCGAAGCGGGACTCGGATCCGCGATCATTCGAATCCGAGACTGCTACTGCACTACTGCCTTAGAGAGCTCAGTCATCAGGACGGCATTATTATTATTATTATTATTATTATTATTATTATTATTATTATTATTATTATTATTATTATTATTGTTGTTGTTGTTGTTGTTGTTGTAAATAGTTATCGTGTGTTGTAGAACTGGTGGAGGAGCAAGCGCTGGAGATGTCGGACCTGGTGTCGGTGTCGCTGTACGTGCGCAACATGGCGCAGTACTCTGAGATGAACGGCGAGTACATCAAGGTGCTGGCGCACGCGAACCCTCCGGTGCGCGCGTGCGTGGAGGCGCCGCTGCCGGCGGAGGCGCCGGTGCTGCTGGAGGCGCTGGCCTTCCGCCCCCGCCCGCCCTCGGCGCCGGGGGCGGACGGGGCGGCGCCGGGGCCCGCCAAGTTCACCATGCACGTGCAGTCGGTGTCGCACTGGGCGCCGGCCAACATCGGGCCGTACAGCCAGGCGGTGCGCGTCGGCGACATCATGTACGTGGCCGGGCAGATCCCGCTGGTGCCCGGCACCATGCAGCTGGTGTCGGGCGGCGCGCGCAAGCAGTGCCGCCTCGCGCTGCGCCACGTGGGGCGCATCGTGCGCGCCGTCGACGCCAACACGCAGCTGCGCGACGTCGTACAGGTGGGGCTCGACGCCAGACACACATGCACACACACGCGCGCACACTCGGACACTCACTCACTCACTACACTCTCTCACTCACTACACTCTCACTACACTCTCTCACTCACTCATTCACTCGCTCACTACCCTCTCTCTCACTACCCTCTCTCACTCACTCACTATACTCACTCACTCACTCACTACACTCACTCACTCACTATACTCACTCACTACACTCGCTCACTCACTCACTATACTCACTCACTACACTCTCTCACTCACTCACTCACTACACTCGCTCACTCACTATACTCACTCACTACACTCTCTCACTCACTCACTACACTCACTCACTCACTCACTACACTCACTCGCTCACTACACTCACTCACTATACTCACTCACTATACTCACTCACTCACTATACTCACTCACTCACTCACTCACTACACTCACTCACTCACTATACTCACTCACTACACTCACTCACTACACTCGCTCACTCACTCACTATACTCACTCACTACACTCTCTCACTCACTCACTCACTACACTCGCTCACTCACTCACTATACTCACTCACTACACTCTCTCACTCACTCACTACACTCACTCACTCACTATACTCACTCACTCACTACACTCTCTCACTCACTACACTCACTCACAACACCCACTCACTTTATTATACTCACTCACTCACTACACTCTCTCACTCACTACACTCACTCACTCACTCACTACACTCGCTCACTACTCACTCACTACACTCACAAAGTGAGAGAGAGAGAAAAATCCAACAAAAATACAATACAATACTTTATTCAGGCTTACGAAAATGCAAAATATACATGTAATTTTGTATCTTGCTGAGGACACAGTCCTGGGCATGAGACCTGATAACACAGAATTTACAATTTTCTCCTAAAGTAGTATCGCTTTTTAAATAAAGAATGAATAAAAAGTATTAAATTTAAAATGAAGAATGAATGAAAGGTAACAAATTTTTACATTTCAAGAACAATGGATATCTTAAATTAAATTATATAATGAGTCCTTACTTTCAATAGTTGACCTTACAATTTCCTAGCGAAGAAATCAAATAGGTTACAGAGTAATTCCACTGCTTCCAGTATCCTCAAAAATTTTAATTTAGTTTGTAATCATTTATGTTTATATACAAATTAGGCTCCTAATGCAGAGGAAAAGGGATTTTTTTTTTTTTTTTTTGGTTTTCAATATGTACAATATATGACTGACCAAAATAAAATGTGAACAAAAAATCTAATAATTACTGGGTAATTCTGTGGAGAAAATTTCTGGTATCACATAAATATTATTCAAAGCAAGGACCATTAAAATGATATTAAAATCGATGAAATCAGCGAAAAATGCTTTAAAAATAAAGAAAAAAGGTAAAAGGAGAAGAAAATTAATGACTATGGACCAGATTTTTAGGTGATGCACCTAGAGACAAAGTTCATTTGAAGCTTTCATTTTTTACATCAAACATGTTATGTAACCCAATAGAATTGCTTTTCAGAAACTTGCCTTGCACATAATTTGCACCTAAATCACTCCACTACACCTAAACAGACCTTTAGCCCCTATTGCTCCCCTATTTCCCAATCCTAACTAACAAAATCTTATTTTTAACATGCACAATAAATGAATCTGTGAATCTTTAACTGTTTAAAGTTTATTCAAACTATATTTGTGCAAGTCATGCAGTTTGTTTTGCTTCATTTTGCTCCAAAGTAACCTGCCTCTATTTTTAACTTCCAGAGAATATAAGGGAAGGAGACCCAGTGTCGTTTATTACCACCAGTTGTGAATAATGTGTTTTTTAAAAACGTTAACAATGCTCATTCCTGAAGATAACAATGAACTTCATTGAAACAAGCTGGACTATAAATAAATGTTGAATATATAAGTGTACCTAAAAAATGTTTACTAAGTTTTAGTTTTTTGAAATAGAAACATAACTGTCTTAAAATTTACAAATCTTTATTTGATCAAAACTTGTTCATTACAAATTATTGCGAGTGCATTTTAAGAGCTCAATAGCATTTACCCCATTGGTAACTTGAGGACATCTTTCAAACAAATCCTATAGCCCATTGCACTGCATAGAGTTGTTGAATTGGATTGCATAGAGAATCACAAATAGTACTTAAAGAATAAAATGTTGCTAATGAATTAATATTGCTAATGAAGACAGTGCTTACTAACTGTCCTTCAAATGTTCTCATACACAAAGAAAACACTACTGATCTCCATTTACTATCTCACCCCATCGTGACTCGTTGGGGAAAGTGGATAAACCATTGTGTGTTTTACGCTAAAAACTTCAAAAAACATTAATGAATTTTGTTAGTAACATTGCCGAAGATCGATCTGTTGCATAGGAAAAGCTGAAAAAACTTTTGCACAATACTGCTTTGGAAAGATAATTCTTGTGTGTTCACTCTTTCATATTCCTTTGTGCATCTGTCAGCCAAGTACAGAGGGACAACTGCCTGCTATGGCGAATTTTCACAGAAGCAAAGAAGAGTATACAAGAATTTGCTCTTCAGAAACTGGAACAATGTTTGGCCAAAATTCTAGATATTTTAAAAGTTACAAACACTAATGATATGTCATTAGGTGAATGGATTGCCCCACAGGTGTTAGGTTTGCTCCCACTGGTGCCAGAGGACAACATAGAAAGATCTTTTTCTGCCTATTCAAACTTTCTGAAAGACAAGCATTTAAATTTCTATTTCCTTAACATTGAGATGTAATTCAATGTAATTTCTTTTTAATGGCACAGCAAGTTTGCATGTAACTTACTTATTTCCCCTAAGCATTTCATGGGCATTTGTCATGTTATGATGTAAAATTTATATTTGCACTAATTTTTATTTTTTGCACCTAAACATGCACCTATTTTTAATATTTTTTGCGCCTATTTTAGCACCTAAATTAGAAAATGTTTGCCCCTACAAATCTGGCCTCCACTTATGACATTTCATTAAAATCCTCCCCCTAGTGATCTATGATACAAGTGGTAAAAGTGACTTTTTATTGAGTGGTGAAATTTCTACAAACAAAATAAAAGCACTTTTACCATGTGTGTCAATTTTTATTTTTTAGACAGCCTTGCTGACTTTTTGTCCACTTTTCCTTTCAGTTGTTTTTGTTCACTTGGTGTTCTGTCCTTTATCCTTTTCGTCCTTTTGCCCTTTTTGTTCGTTTTTCCTTTCCGTCCTTTCGTCTGACCTGACGGACAAAATGACTAAAGTATTTTGCTTTTTTTGTTGCATTTACTGATTTACCAGATCACTTGAGCATCAACTTACTTTTAGCAAAAATTGAACTTTTAGCATGCTAGGCATGCCCTGAAAGAGACGAGACACTTTTAGTAGTGCATGTCTAAAAAACAGTTTAAAATACTACAAACATAATAAAAAAATATTCAATAGAAAGAGTTTAACACTGATCTTTTTTGAATTACTTGCTTACCTCAGTCTCCGTTTCTACCCTTTAATTACACTGATATGCAACCTACAGAGAAACTTTATAGTTTTCAGCTCTCCTCTATAGGTAGTTAGGAAGCCTATATTTAATTTCCTTTCATCAAACACAGTCTGTGCCTTGCTCAATATAGGTACTACGTCTGAACTGTAATCAGAATCATTATTCTGTGTGTTGGTACCAATTTTATTGCCATTCTATTTCATTCATGCGGACTTGTTATTTATTTTACTTTCCATTTATAAGTGAAATTGTATATTAACTTATTCTATTTATTCTTTTGTTATGTTTGAGACTCCAACAAGCTGTTTAAAACTTTATAATATTTCAGTTACCTTTCTACATTTCAGTTACAGCTGCCACCACAAGATTCGTACTTCAGTGAGTTTAGTTTGATGTATATTTCGGCCTGTGGCAGCTGGAACTGTTTTGATTTAATTCGTTTTCAGTATGACTTGGTTGATGGTCATTCGATTGTGAAATGTTTGAGAAGTAATACCGTATTTCTTAGTTAATGGATCTGTCAGTTGTGTGTGTTACATTTGCTTCTACTAATCAGCAAATATAACTATAGGTGAAATGGCTCTTTCCCCAGGGTATATGCTACGTCACTCATCCATCATATATCCCAGAGGCAAGGCGTGAATGGGAGAAGAGGACGAACAATGCCATTGTGGATTATGTTGTGGTTCCTCATCTGCCTAGGGGTGCGTTATTGGAGTGGCACATTTGGGCTCATCAGCACAACAACAGATTTGAATGTAAGTTGTATTTTTATTTTAATTTTTTTATTTTAAAAAAAGATACAACAGACTAAGTAGACCAATATGAAAACTGTTCATATGAGATGCTCCAGTATAAGCATTGTATAACAAATACTAGGTAAAAGTCAAAATAGTAATGACAATTTTAAAATTAAGAAGCATAATACAAAATGAAATAAATTTAGCAATAATTATATAAATGAAGTTTAATAGTTTGAGAAAATAAGTGTAGATTAAAATACAAATTTCCTCATGTTATATTATCATTTGCAAATCTAGTAAGTCTGGGAATCACAGAGACATTCTTAAGTTGAGTTCTCCAAAAAATTTCTTGAATTAACTTAATATCTTTATCATTACATGAATTTGAATATTTAGTCAATACATTCCTCAATGCAGCAAAATCAATCAACCCAGTAAGAAGATTATACATAGAGTACATCATTTATCAATCTCGCAGATTTCAATTATAATAGATTTAATAATTTAGCAATTACTAAATAGTTATGACTATATCTGGGATATTCAAGATTAGCCTTACACGCTGCATATGACAAAAATATGTGCTGAACCCTTTCAATCCTTTTAATTTGATAGTGCGAGGAGACCATACTGAAGAACAATACTTGAATTTAGATTTAACTGAAGAGTTGTATAATTTTCAGAGCACTTTTTATAAATTAAATTTGAATGTTTGTCTTTTAACGAATCCCAATTGTATCTCTCCTTTCTTTCTCCATTATTTTGGTCAGGGTTGTCCAACAGGCAGCCTGCAGGTCGTGTGAGGCCATGTTGCTGTGTTTTGTGACCCACGTTAGATTATTATTCAAAAGAGGAAGTCTCTTGCATGCATGTCAAGCGAGAACATAGTGTGCTTAACGCATGCACCCTGTCAGGGTCAACACCCCTTAATGTAAAGATAGGTTAAGGTTAGATTTAAAGATTTCTTTCTTATAAATTCAGAAATTCAAAATCATCACAATGTGTTATGTATGGTACAGCCTGATATTACTCATGGCTTCATCTCCCCCCCCCCACACACACACACACACGCACATGCACGCACACACACACGCACATGCACGCACGCACACACACACACTTTCAGAGCAGCCAGACAAACTGCCAACAATATGGGCAAGTCAGGAGTGAGTCACCCGAGTAATGAAAATATGGCACTTATGATTTAGATACCACAGTAAAATTCCTTTAAATGTTTTGCTCTTATTCGATTTTCATGATTATACGTTGTTGCTGATAAGTCCCAATATAAATACCTATATGTGTTAAATTATTTCAGATATGCATTTCACATTTATTAGTTTTTCACCTTTTTATTTGACATACTTGAGGAATTTTGGTTTTGCTGCAATTCAGGTCTATTTTTCTGTATTTATTAAATTGAGTAAATATGTGATGTAGTTATGTTTTATGATATATTTGAGTATTCATGTACAAAGGAAAATTTTCATTTCTTAATATTTATTTCCATACCATTTAATTATTATATCATTTTTCCACTATATTTTAGTACTTCAACTGGTCTGCAACTATGGCTGATAAAACATTAGTTACTTATTTATATTTGTTTCTCATGCTGAATTGAAATAAAATTAAAACATAAAAGTCCTACTCTTAAAACTACTTTTAAAACCTTTTTTTACATTATTTGTTTTAAATAATTAAACAATCCACATAGAGATTACATAGTCTGTGTAATCTTCTTGTAATAAGTCACATAGACTACGTATAGAAAACATGGAGTGATAGATGTAAAATTATAGTCTAAAGCACAACTCTGCTTCATACTTTGCTTTCAATGTAATTCTACATTTTCTTTCAGATGAGGAAACAGGATGTTGCATTGGTGATTTTCGTGTATCAATTCGAAGGCGCTGGAACTATGAGAATAACGTATCTGCTGTTGTGTGCTATGTTTCAAGTGTTGGCACAGGTACGTACATTGCTATTACTTATTACACGAATGAGCAATAAGTGCTACAATGGTTATTGCCAGCAGGGTTCAAATTCCAGTCCTACACAGAATATTTGTCATGTCAACTGCAAACCATCGAATGTGATAAAAAGGATCATCATTTTGGGGTGATCAATTGTATAATAGCTAATATAATTGTATAATAGTATACAATTGTATAATAGCTAATGTGTTTCCATTTAGAGAGACAAAAATTAAAATTGTATTGTACTGAATACCTATCAGTGAGAATTGTAAACTATCAAAAGTTCCATTTCAATAATATATGAGATCTGTTTTAGAAGTTCTCATTCAATTATTGTGGTGTGTGTGACAAAAATGTCATTTTTGTTATTTTAATTGAGGTAACATTTGGTTGATATTGCATTGCTAATGTTGATAATCTACCACATTAGATATTTAATGGCTACCTACTTCATAATATTTAAAACATCTGTTATGTATTGAGGGTTGTAGATTCATCATCTAAAAGTTGTACGTTATTTATTCAGTTGAGACAATTCCCAGACACCAAACTATTAAACACAAAACTTCTGAGAATCTATGCCTTTGCAACCCACACTGTTCCACTGAAGAAAAAGAAAGAACGACAATAAGTTTATCAAAATCATCTCGAAGAGAGGAGATTCGTTATGATTTGTAGATGAGACATGATCCCCTGAGCATCAGGGATTCTATCAGCAAATTCTGAAGAGAAAACTCTTCTGATTCAGAATTTGATAAGCAAAGTGATTGCACAATCATATTAAATCTTTTAAAACTTCTCCAGGAAGGATGGCTCAGAGCATCACTGCAGCATCTCTGACCAGGAGATCCTAGGTTCTAGTCATGGCAAGATTTTCGACTCTACCTAGATAGCTGGGTCGAGTTCAGTCATGCCTGGAGGAGAATTCTAGCGGCTAGCAGCTCTGATCAGTAGTTTTCTGTAGTTTTTCCAATCAACACCAGGTGAATCCCGGAGCAGTACCCTAACTAACGGTCCAGGGTCCGTGCACAATCTTTTCTTGTCACTTATTCCTTCACACTTGTGTGTATTACACTACTACACATCTCAGAATTGCTTGTCCTGGCTGAGGCAGTGCCCTGCTGATGGGAGATACCTGGTTGGGGAATATCCCGGTAGCCGATGGTTGTTCGGAGCAGGATCTTGCCATCTAGTGGAGGAAGATAACCTCTACCTCCTGCGATAAATCAAGCACTACACTTACAGGACTAAGTTAGGGATTCACCTGGTGTTGATTGGAAAAACTACCTTAGTAGTTCATGTGCCCGGAATTACCAAGCAATCAAGCAATCGGTTTCAAAAATTCCATTCCTTATTTCCATAGATTAATTTTGTTCTTTGTGTTGTGACTCTGTGCTCACTGAACATTGATGAAATTAAAGTTTACAAAACACATCCTTAGATTGTCAGTTCTTATGACTATAGTACGAATAAAATTAGAATGTACTTGACATTTGGGTGTGGAGAGAGCAGTGTTGCCACATACTGCCCTCTATACTATGTGCTCTCAACACTAACTAGGCATACAGAAGAAAGGAATGTTAAGAAACTTCTAACAAGTTTCTTCATAACATGTTTGCTCATAACATTTGTTCCCTAATTTTATATGACAACAATGTGTAAAAGCCGATTCTCCTGATTTGCTGTTCCCTGGGTTACGGCACTGGCAACGTCATGATACCACAAAATGTCAACTACATTCTAATTTTTTTGTGATCGTAGTATCATTCAACATTAATGTGGGAGTTTGCTCTTTTTTTTAACATTGATGGTAATTGTGAATTATGTGGTTATGATTATATTGGTATTTTGTGTTCATGCATTGATAATAATATGAAATAGTTTGTGTATATGTAGTTTACAATTATTTCTCAAAGGAAGTGAAAAAATCATTGTAAACTGTATTATTGTAGAATGTTATATTGCATTGATGATTTTCTAGAAATAACTTAGCTATGTCACATGTTTTAAGGATCACTGTTGACTGGACTGGAGAGCGGTGATGGGCAAACACAGTCATCAAATGAGACAACACCCGCCCTCACTCCACAACCACCTGAAGAAATGTCGGATGAGCACCTGTCAGAAGTCATATGCTACACGCTTGCGAAACTGCTGCGGAAAGCAGATGCCGCCACTGTTTGTAATATCCGTTTCTTTTATAAAGTGGGTGTTGCACCGAACCCAGAGAGAATAAACTCTGTGTTGGCTCATGCTGAGGGCTTCAACATTGTGCACAGCATCATACCAGTATGCCAACTGCATAATGCGCACACCTTTCTATCAATATGTGGTGTACGACACAAGTGACTGATAATGTTACCATTTCATCTGATTACCTAGCCTCTCCAAACTCTTAATTTTCATTGGATCAAACTGTTACCGCAGAGCTGCTTTGATGCTGAGTGGTTTTACCTTTGACCGTAAGCTGAAACATCTGTCACTCACTGACTTCATTACGCTAGACTACTAATTCAGAAGGGACAATTACGTTTTGTCCCCGTTAATGTTTTAGTAGTGAGACCGTACATTGGTGCTAGGTTGCATTGACTCTTGATTTGTTTTGTTATTTAATGAGAAGATCAAAGTTACTGTACATGTCTCTTAAGCCTGATAGTCAAGTCTCCTTGGGGTACTATTTTCATTCCAATGAATGCCACAATATCATACTAATCATCTATACCTGCACAAATATATTATATTGACACTGCTCCTGCAATCGTTCTGCTTAATTAAAACATTTTTTTAGTGTCTTATGTAATATTTTGTTAATATCATCTCAGATCAGATTTGGTGTAGATCTGGTGATGCCTACTTATCATTTAATCTTGCTCCATTAAGGTACATGTGAAGAAACTGGAGAATAGCTCTAGGTTTAGCAGCCACTCAGCACATTGAAATACTTATTAGTGAAATCAGAAGCCATATTGTTAAAGTGAATTCTTGCCAAGTAGTATGGGTTGTTTCTTTTTGCCACAATTTGTTATCAGAAACCTTAATTCAACCTTTTTAGAAGAAGAAGTCAGTTTCGTCAGTCAGTCAGTCAGTCTTTTTAGTCAGAAGTGTAGGCTATGAAAAATGTTATCATTTTGAAGGAAAGAAAAGTAGTGTACACTTTTTGAAGGAATTGTTTGAAAGCAACTCTGCTGTAACTGAATTGACTATTGAGGTTTTCCCCCTCCCCTTCAATTGCACCACAACCTCTGCTGCTACCATTACCACTGTTGTTGACACTTACTGTCTGTGACTCATTACTGTGCACTGATTGTTATTCTTGCTGATCTGTTCAAATGTGGTTTATCGAGGCTCTTTATTCTCTGTAACTCCTTCCTTTGATCAGGATCATCAGAAGAAGCTGCAGAATTATTTTAGTTGATAGCTTCATTCAGGTATTTACTTGTGAGTGAAATCAGCATCAATTTTGTAGAAACTGAAGTAAGTATCTAAAATTGTTGGGCATTTCTTTATTTGTTTCTGTTGAATTTGAGAATGTTAATGAATTTTCAGAATGTATGAGAAAATATGAACCTGCAATTAAGACCCTTCAGAATATCCAAGTTTTGAATTTAACAAAACTTTTTTTGCCAATTTGATATTCATTCAAATACAGAAATAATTAGAATAATTATGTCTGTAACTGTAAATTGGAAAGTTGATGTTGCTTTTGTATTTCATGAGAATTATCCCTACTTGAGAAGCTGTTGAAGCTTCAATTTAGATTATCTTGTCTAGTGCTCAGTGACAGCAAAACACTAAAACTGCTCTTCACAGAAGATCTTTGTAATTGCAGCCTTTTCTGGTCCTCCTCAAAGTTTGCTTTGATATTCTGTCAGGTCTAATCCTTTTGCTGTTATTGGCAGACATTTCTTGTGTGTATGATTATGCAGACCAAGCAGAGCATAGGGTTGGGTAAAATACTTTAAATTTAGTATTTAAATATTGTGCCAAAATACTTTGTAAATAAGTATTTAAATACATACCCAAAATACATTACATTTTGATTAGCTAAATACATACGTATTTAAAATACTTCAAATACTCAAAATATGATAATTTTATATTATATCTTTTTTATTGCAATAATATATTGTAATTCTCAATTACAATAAATTAGTAATTTAGAGTCATACAAATTTTGTAACAATAATGAACTTTAATATACATATACGTACCCACTTTCGAATATAAAATGATACAGAAAAGTATGTCCAACACAAATAAACAGAATTTCCTTTTAAAATATCTAATTATTCAAACAAATCATGAGGCAATAAACCTCTAGACGACAAAAGTATAAAACCTCCATAGGAATACAGTTGTTCAACTGGCTCGGATGAACATAATGTAGTGTCATAACAAATAAAGTATTAATTTATTGTTGGATAGCTGTCCAACATTTTTAATAATTTAGATTTATAATTTAAAAATGAATAGAATTCAATTTACAGCTGAAAGACACCTTTATTTTTGTTACAATAATGTGCATTCACTGGAGGAATCAAACAAACAAAAATATTCCTGTTATCTTCTTTATCTGTATTTAATGTATTTTAAGATTTGTTTCTTTTAAATACACCTTTTTTATGTATTTAAATTCATCTCTTAAGTACATGTTCTAAAAGCTCAAAAATTCAGTTTTTCAAAATACTAAATGTATTTAAAATACATATTTCAAGTGCAAGTACTTAAATACTGCCCAACCCTGGCTGTGAGCATGATTGGTTGCCAAAATTGCACGAGGCCTTGTTCACTCTGATAATATACAGCAGCAGATGGGTTATTACCTGACTTCTCCTTCGTCACAACAGAGCCTGCCACTTCCCAAATGTACTCTAGTTTTACTTCTGTCTTTCTCTTCTGCCAGTTCTGTTTCGAAGTTGCAGCAATGTTGCTGCTAATGGAAAGAATGGGTGTGTTGCGTGCCAGAAATACCAGGCATCATCTCTTAAACCAAACAACTTGCGCAATCTACCTATGGGATACACAAGCCAGAATTCACTTGAGCACAGATCACATAAAGAAAATTTACTGAGTAACATTATTTTCTTCTTCCTCTTTCATTGACTTTTGAAAAGCCTTGTATAAGATGTGCTGATTCTGCAATGCCAGGATCCCAAGTTTCTTGTGTGGCGAATAGAAGTGAAATAATAGTGTGGCATATAATTGCAAATGTTTGAAAAAGCAATCATTTCTTTGCAAATCTCAAAATCTCTTGTATTTTCTCTTAGGACACTATATTAATTATTTAATTTCTCGTTTTGTCTATTAAATTGCCTTCTAAATTGGAACATGGAAAGAACATCTGGCATCTCAAGAAATAAAATCTACCATTTTATATGAAATATAGTATTTGAAAAAGTTTCTAAGAGCAACTTTCCTTTGGCAAGAAGCAATTTTATTCTTTAAACACAATCCAAGAAACTTGCACAATTTTACAAAAAAGGAGTGACAACACTTTATTATTATTGTTTATTTTTCATGATGCAGAACTTTGAACATGTAGACGAAGTAGTTGCACAAATGTCCTATTCACAATTTTAATGCAGTGAATTCTGCTACAACTTTTGGTTACATTTGAATATGATTTTGCTGTGGTCTTTTGTTTTCTTATAATTTTGTTACATGTATTCTAGATGCTAAAAGTATTTGCTTCAGGGCCTGTTGATTAAGTTGTCTGATTTAGCAACTAGCGGAACTTCAATAATCCCCAAAAAAGTACTTACCTTTCCCTTCTTTTTTTTCTCCATCCTCAGTAAATGATAAATAAGAGCAATGAATAATATAACAGCTGTTATATTACTTAGATAAGGAAATAATTAGTAATATTTTTTGTCTTTTCTGATAATAAACCAAACTCAAGTGCATATGTAAAAATAAAAGATTCAGACTTTGTTGTAAATTTTTCGTTCTTACGTTTTGAAGATTTTAATTAGTAATTTACACATATTCACCAAATTTATAAATGAACAGTGCTAAATGTATTGCAGAAATGAAACTGTTAGTTTAATAGCCATCAAAGTATTTATCTATTGCTAAGGTGCATCATCCTTGAAAAAAGATTTTTAAAATGTTACATATTATTGATGACGTTAAAATGTGTACAAAATTAGCTATCCTTTTCTTTTCCATGAATTTTAAATTGAATGTGAAACCATTAATCTTTAATAATGAAATGGTTTTAATTTGACTTTGTATATCTACAGGAAGATTGTGGTTCCAAATCAATTTCTCTCCAATCCAAAGGCAAATCTCCACTACTTAACATTTAACACCAATATATTGAATGAATATTTGTCTTATCTCTACATGCTGGTCTTCTTGTCTTTAACATGTTTGACTCATAATTTTTAACATGTTGAATGTTTTCCAGCAGGAATGGAAAATATTGTTCATCAATCGTTGTCTGGGTGTTGTCAGCTAAACTTCTGGCAAGATTGTAAGTTTACATGGCAAGAGCCGAACTTCCAATTGTGTATTTCCATGATCTAGATTTAATTAAAATGAAATGGGCAAAGGAAGAAATAATGAGCCTTTGGAGGCAATGATGGTGCGCTCAAAAGTACGGAACATTTTGTGATAAAGAGTTAAGGTAAAAAATGTTAAATGGAATTGCAAGGAAGTTGTTATGATTGGCCATTCCTGGGATGCAACCAAATAGAAAATAGCTCCAACACTATCATTATGTAGCCAGTATCTACAGAAAATACCAAAATAACACAGAGTTCATATAATTTAAATACCAAGTTCATGTGAATCCATCATCCTGGTTAACATAATCTCAAGCAACATGTTAAGAAGTATGGACTCTGCAAATAGTGTAAAATCCAATGTTTATATTTAACATGTTGTGAAACTCACCATGTTGATTTGTAACCTTCAACATGTTGATGTTTAATGTCAAGTAGTGGAAACTCGTCTCAAGGCTTGGAGGCAAATGGAAAGGAGCCAGCAGGATGTAGATGGGGCTTGACAGGGGTTGCTGCCAGGGGCAAATGCCACTTATGTAGGGAACTTGGGTGCTTCTGGAAAGTACAAAGAGATTACTATAAGAAGGGATCGCTTTGACAGCAACTACTTCGCCACTGCTGACAATATAAATGCAAGTTACGTCCATGCACTCAATTTGTGCGTCCATTTACAGTTCATTTGTAAAAGACGTCATCACTATCTCATGCAATGTCATCGCCATGCATGACGTTCATTTGCTTCCCGACCTGTGAAAGTGGTCCCTTCTTAGAGGAACTTATCTATACAGGGAGATTATGAGAGCTTTTAGGTTCACGTTTTCATGACATTGCCCATACTCTTAACCTTTTATTTCCAGAGAAATTCAACTTTCTCAAGGGAAAACGCAACTGGCACTGGTCATAACAGCATCTAACAATGGACCTAGGGAATGACCTGAGGAAATATGTGCAAATTTTAATACCATCATGGCACCTTTAAGCATTGTGTTATGTAGAAACTGTTTAATCTATTGTTTGAAAGTGCAGATATTACGTGAATAATCTGTACACTGGTGGTACTATAAATATAGGATCTGTGCATGTCTGGCAATTGGAAAAAGTTTGTGAAAGAGAACCCTGGTAATGTCTGGTGACCCAGAAACTCCCATTCTATACATATCTGTGATAAAAGGGCAGAAAAGAGAGGTAAGATTTCCCATGACAGCTTGTCAATAACATCTTGTTGGTGAAAAAATAGAAAAAAGCTGAATTTTGTTTAGAAGAGTGACATCCAAGTCCCTTTCACGTTGTTCATGGGTTCAATGATTTCAGGAGTATTTGCAAAATAAAAATGTATATAAAGAAATCAAATGACACAATTTTTGGTCTAAGTGCTGCATAAAGCAAATCTTAATCAGTACCTCAAATGTTTATATGGTTGAAACATTTTAGAATTAATATGAATGAGAACTAATAAATATGCTATCAACTTTTGCTACTGATTTAAGAATAAAATGAACCGTTTATTTGCCAAGCAGTAAATAGTATGAATTGGACTAACAAATTCTGAATAGCTGTGTTTTTCAGTTTGTAATACACTTGAGCAAATGCTGCAGAAATTCTGCAGTCACATGCAAGATATTTCAGCTGAATTATGTCAACCTTCAAAGCACAATCTATGTAAATGAGAAACTAAAAACATTCCTTTAAGCTATCTTTTATACCTAGTCAGTTGAAGAGCATTGCTTTTCACCGATGTTAATAATCTGATCAGAATATGAGTGATTACTTTTTAGAAATTGCAGGTGATTCTGACAATTACATACAACTTTACATATGCCATGCTTGTTGTTCTTTACTAATCAAGGAAGACTTACTTTTACTTTTCTTTGCAAGTATTTTTGCAAACTATTCTGAATATTGACTGCTGTTGTTATAACAACACCATACTAACTGATATATGTTCACTCAAGTAGAATATTTGTAAGAATATTCAAATTATAAGACAACTGAACTATGAAGAGACTTTTCCTCATTATTTGGTATAAAGCATTTATATACCATCAAAATCACACAAATACTCTCAGTTCAGGACCAAAAAAATTTCTGGTAATAAAAATGTCAAGGGTCATGGATTATGCAGATGTATTCATCATCAGAATACCACTTGAATGTAAAAGTACCGAGTTTTATCCAGTCTTCTGATTAATTTGTAATAGCTCAAGAAAGTTAAAAATGAAGACATATCTTGCCTCAAGAAATTGAATTTCGAGTATGCTCATTTTGCTTTCTACATTGGGTAACATAGACTGTTGGAAAATTATTTTCTGCCAAGAACAGGAAAAAGAAAACCTCAGGAATTCATTGTAATTGAAATGAAATTTATTTGCGGAAAATCTTGAATTTAAGAATAACTTGTGAAATAAAGTTTTAATCAGTTTTTTGAGCAGATTACAACTAGTTAAGTTTGGCAAGTAGACAAACATTCTGAAATATCATGCATGTATTTAAAGTTTGTATAATGAGTGAAGCATGTAATAGGAATTTACTGTCAATAGACAAATGAAGGTATTAAAGGAAATGTTGAAATAGCATTTGGAACTTGTATTAAGCTATTGCAGGTCCTGAAAAATCATATATTATCAATGTCATCAAAATCAAAAATTATATGTATAAAATCTAATGGAGTGCAGAAAGAAAATTCAGTAACAAATCCATTTAAAAATCATGCAATAAGTATGTAAGCTGCTCTTAGTTATATTTTTAAGTCAGAGATAATGCATCCAATTTAAAAACATCAAATGGAATTTTTGTTCTACTATTGCAAAAAGTACTGTCACTTCTAAAGAATCTAAAAATGCATATGATTTATTTGAGTTTTTTATTTTAAAATTTTGTCAGAAGTTATAATCCGCATTTGAAACAAGCTCATTATACAAGGTAAGGCTACATCATTTTCATGCCTACCCATAAAACATGGAAATACATTTAGGTCTTGGCCAACATGAAATTGAACATCTAACTTTTGTCAGTGAAACATTATTTGCACATGGCAGATAATGTTAATAAGATGAGAACATGCTTATGTGCACTCATCTCTTCAGTGATTAATTATGATAACTAGAACAATTCTATTGTTTGAAACAAGCATGGTAAAACTCTAGTTAATATTTCACAAATTTCAATCACATTAATGGTTAGACACCAAAACAAGTTATGTTATTGAATGTATGTAGACTTTATTATAGCAAATATATTTTTCTATAGTCATACGCTTTTTAGAACAATATGTTCCAAGTTAAATATCACTGTGTCCTTATAAATATGTATTGCTGGTACACAGATATTGTTAATTTCCATTATCTAGTTACTATTTGTTCTTATTTTGGTGCCATGTTTCTTATAGGAATATTTGCTATTTTACTGTGCTTTTTTCTTAGAACAACTTCACAGAGATATAATCTAAACTGTGTGTACAGTATTTTGTCTTGAATGAATGAGCATTCTTCAAGGCAATGCAGACTTGTTAATTGACTTGTCATGACTTAGTTAATTGGTAATTATTTTGGAAAGAAGTCAAGATTTGATGTAGGGAACCCAGAAACCAAAGTCAAGTTGGTCATTTATAAGTAAATTTGAAACAAAGTGGAAATCCATCTTTGTTTGCAAAAAATGAATTCTTGCTTCACTGCCTTATTTTTAATGACAGTAAGTTATTTTTCATTAATATGTAATGTACATCGAAGTTAGTGAGTCATTTTCAATATAAAGAAATTTATGTTACAATCTACTTAGTATTTGGGTAATGTAAGTTAATCTTGAATTTAAAATGTTGGCCAATTTTTGTATTACGATGAAAGCTACTTATATATTTGGTTATGTTATTTGGCAGGTATTGAAAGACCTGAGTTCCAGGGTGTTGACTCACAATGTTTTAGGAGAAACCAGGACATTAACCTTAAAATAAAGGTTAAAAATATTTAAAAGAACTGAGAAAAAAAATTATTTCATGTAATATTTATTAATTATATATGAAGAGAATTCTCATGGGACTTTAAAAGAATGAAATATATATATATGTGAATTACATAATGAATTATTATGCTATTTCTTACATTTAATTATATTTACATATTGTTCAAGTTTTCTTTAATTACATATATTTTCCCATTTTAAGTGAGTTTTTCTCTATAATTAAAAATTAGTTGTAAAAGATTATCAATTTTTGTATCCTTTTAGTTGATATTATTCTTCACGTACTCAATGGAAATTCATATACATAATTGAAATACTTCCAGAGAACACATTTTATATGATTGGTTACTGTGGAATGAATTGACAAGGATGTTGACTAAACAGCATCTTGTGAAGTTTGGCAATGATAATTACATTAAGCATAACAAGGGGTTAGGGAAATGACGATTGCTCCAATATGTTGAGCTTTATTAAATTGCTATAAAATGTTTAAATGTATATTAATCCATTAAATGTAAATATTAACAACCTGAAAAGCATAAAAAAATACATCTCTAGTTTTGGAAATATCACTATGCCGTAGATTCAGGGTGTTGTGCTCTATTTTTGCCAAAAGTTAAAAGGAAAAGTTGGAGCCCTTTTTGAGAAGAACTTCATTATGTATTTTTCAAATTGTCATGATTTTGCTCAAAATAATAAGCAAGCTACTCATATCTTCAAACTTAAGTGCTACATCATGCATACTTTCTTGCATTATCTGTATCTTTTGCAATTTTTGAAAATTGGATGCAATAATGAGAACTGTGCCATTTCTTTATTCTATCCTAGGAAGAAAATTTAAAGAAAACATTTTGAGCTGTTTTTTAACATTTTTTAATAAATTACTTCAACTTCAAGCATAAATTATGCTAAAATTACTCAAATTTGTAAAAATTGAACATGGCTTTCTTTAAAGATTTGTTTTTTAACTGATTTTATTATTGCAAAAATTCTTACCATTACAGTAGTTTTTCAATTTTTCGAAAATACATAGTTCATTAAAAACGGGACCAGTGAGATTTTTATAAGCAAACTTTGCTGCATTCGAGATAAACTTTGAAGACAAAATTTAGAGCTGTCTGTCCGAATATTTTTTAATTGCCTGTAGTCCTATTTTACGCTCAACGAAAATGGGAGCTGCACAATTTTTATTAGGCCCTATCGGGGAAAAAGAATTGAAGTCATTTTTGAAAAAGAAGGTGAAAATTTCGTGGGAGCTTCATGTAAAGTACCCCAAAAAGTAGAATTAAAATATGACTTTAATAATGTTAGGAGTAAAATCTAGGTCTGTATACAAATCTTCAGTGAAAAGTTTGGAACCATGTTTGAGACAATTGAGTGTTTCTGAAAATGGCAATTTTTTGCTCATTTTATCAAAACTTTTTTGAGTTTTGAGAAACTTTATAAGAAATCATTTGGAGATATTTTTGAAAAAGGAAAATAGTATAGCCAATAGGGGGAGGTTTAGCTCAGGCCTCGTCTGAATTTTTTCATTGAAAAGCAAACTAAATAAATATTTTAATTCAAATTGACTAATATAAGTTATTTCTGTTCCATGGAGAAATGAATTTGTACTTGGAGGAGGGGGAGATTTTGTTTGAAATATGGGTTATTGATTATTATATATGAATAGTTTTGACGCTTATGTTGTTCACAGAGGAACGAACGTTTTTTCGGTATCAGGGGCTCTAAATAGTATGTCTCTTACAATCCCGAAATTGATTTTCCGCAGCATTTCATATTTTTTTTTACACTATTCTGCGATTTTTCTAACATTAAGAGTGACATTACGTTACTGTATTTCGCGTCTTTCTCGGTCGTGCTGTTAGATGTCGCGATCCCGTATCCAACACTGCTATACGGTCACAATCTTACGACTGTCATAATGCCATCATGAAGTAGGGCCTTGAGGGGGAGAGTTTGAAAAATCGCAGTATACATATATTGTTCCTTACATCAGAATATCCACTACTTATACGAGAAAGTAAAATTGTACATTATTGAGAGGTCTAATTTGGAACATTTCATTTAGAAACCAATGGTGTAAATAGCAAAAACTTTCTCCTAGTAGTTAGTTTTCATTTTTTGAATGGGATATAGTACCTTTTTTTTTATTTTCCTCCCTATATTACAGTAGGCCTATAGTGTAGATTCTCCCTGCACTATAGAATAGCGAGGAAAAGAGAAGAGCGAAATATTGGAACCTCCTCTACAATATGACCTTGAATATCGGTTGTCAAGTCAGTGTTGAAGATTATTTTCAACTGTAACTTCGAACACACGTCTGGATTAGTGCTGACAGATGGTTGGTGCAGATGGAGATGCAATTTTGTACCCCAAAATGGGATATCTGGATAGAGGGAACTATGTCGCGCATAACTTTCTTTTTGTAACATTCTGTCCCTCCGTCCGATTAGAAGCTTTTGTACTGAAACTGGGTAAATATTTCAGGAATAAGAGATAGTTAAGATATTTCGAACATTCTGGGCTCGGATCCTTGCAATCATCAAATGTATTTATTAAGGTAAAAAGTAATAACAATAACCATAATGTATTTGTCACGTAAATATAGCATAAGCCATGTATGACAAGTCAGAACATGTACATTATCATACAATGTACTGTGGCGGCACAGAGTTTGCGGGATTATTTTATATGAAACTGTTAGCCGTTCTTGTTAAGTTTATTTCGAAATTACGTAACATTAGGAAACGCGTAGTTGTTTGTGTGTGGAGGGCGCAGTTACGAGGCCAGCCAAGGCACCCCTCGGGACGCGGACGGCGCAAGCCCTCCAGGTGCAGACGGCACGCATCTACTTCCATCCTCCCTTCGCACCCCAGTCCCTCCACGCCGCACCGGCTAGGGCGTGGATGGGAAATCCCCGACTGCGACGGACGAAAATTATGACGGGAAATAAATAAACAGGCTCAGCTGCGTTGAACCCAGCACGCAACTGCGGAACTTCAGCATTTTCTAAGTGACAGAGTGGGCACTATAAGAATTTCCACTCGGGAACATTCGAGAACTCGGCGGTGATTGGCCGAGACAACTTTGATGCGCAATTGATTTTGAGCATCCACAGAACGTAATTTCCAGGTCAGGGAGAGCAAGGGACTTTAAAAACGTGGAAAGGGAGGAAGGGCAGAGAGCAGAAGACGAGACGAGACAACTGCCGGGTGGAGCGGATCGCAAACGGTGTTCGACCGACGAGTTGATCGGATCGCGGAGTGAGAGAGTGCGTTCTCGTTTAGTGCAATGTGATCTGAGAACTTGTGTAAAGATCGCTTAGCAGAGCGGAGCTCGAGGCGCGTTGAGGCGTCCGAGTGTGTTAACACATGAAGATGATTAAGAAAGGTAGGTGCATAAGTCGTGATTAGGCTCCCATTAATGTTGACTTCGATAGCTACGTGGATTATCTCGCACCAATATAAAGTTATGTCTTGTTCATTCGCGAATTATTCAAAACCTTCAACCCTCATTTGAAGACAGAGTGAGGAAGAGTGCGCTAATGGTGTGTGGTGTGGACCGCCGCCGCGCAGCGTCGCCTGCAGTGAATGGCCGGCGCCTCTGAGCCTCAGCCAATGGACCGCCCCGGCCAGGTGTAGTCTGGGAAACTGAGCACCTTGCGACAGCCTCCCTAGAGGAAGACAGTCCGCAGCCGCCGCGACGGAGCACCCCGCCGCTCAAGAATACAGTGAACCCTTTCGATGTAAAACCACGCAAAGGTTGATAAGAAAAGATTCAAAAGCTCTTCAAGCGACTTGAGTAAACAAAAATCCTCTTGGTTACTCCTGAATGAACAAAGAAAAATTTAAGAAAAGATTTATGCATGACAGCGTGGCCGCGCTTTGGCCTTTTAACCAATCTTACACTTATACAACACTGTAATCCCCCTTTAAATTTATTTCAATACTAATCCAAGAAACGAGAAACAATACTAATCCTAAAGTTTCATAATTTCCGTAACTTTCAGAGAATTAAAATTATGTTTAAATTCTAAGTTGAGTGAAGTGTTTTATTTTGTATAAAGCTCCACCCCATTGTGCTTAATCAAGGTATCCCGCAGGGACTGAGGCAGCTGGTGCAACAACAAGACGTCGGCTTCAGAAATGGCTGACCGAAGAATGGGGGGAGGGGGTATTTTATAAAACAACTAGAGGTTCAACGAAATGACACAGACTTTCCCGTAATAGTTTTCTATTTCCTTTGGTCTCGACTAGCTATACGAACTTGCCACATATTGAAAGCTGCAATCTACCGCCGCCAAAAAATATTATTTTAATAATATTAAAGAACAGTAAATCGTGTCCTAAAGGGCAATCTTGTTTGATAAATTTGGAGCTGTTTTTAAGAAAATGGCTCTTAAACGCTACAGTAAATTCAAAACTTGAAGCACTTTTTCACAGAAAATTTTTGAGTTTTCGAAAAGCTTCATTTGGAGTCATTTGAAGCACTTTGACTCACGAATACAAGAGTGTTTACAAATTCTGTAAATGTGCATATTACTGGCGTGAGCGATATTTAAAAAAATACATTTGTGTGACAAAAAACAAATATAATACACCGAAATGAACTTTACGTCATATTAAAGAGTGCATTTAGCACAATCCCTACTAAAAGTTAAAAGAAAAAATTTGGAGCCGTTTTTGAGAAAATCTTGTTTTTTTAATTTTTTTAAATTGCATGAATTGTACGCAGTATTGCTCAAAACAAATAAAATTTTCAAAAAATGTACATGACCTGAATGAAAGAACAAATTATTGGCAGCAAATTTCATTTGAAGGAAAAATGTCTATCTTTAATTTTGTAGTTATAGGAAAACTTCGAAAAAATTCAAACTTTTGACATTTTCGAAAATTCAGAGTTAACCGTAAAAATAGGACCTATACCGCATTTATAGGTACATTTTACTCTATTCTTATAATAAATTTAAAGAAAAAATTTGGAGCCATTTTTGAGAAAATTTTGAAAACGTCCCAAAGGCTTCATGTAAAGTACCCCTAAAAACTAATGAATGATTTTCAAAATCGCAGCTTTGACTCAGGCTAAATGGACAGGGGGTTCTTCAATTTGGAAAAAATCCTAAAAGAAATGAATACATTTGTTTACAAAGAAATTTTATCACAGAAATAAATATGCAACAGAATTGTACAAATTGGGTCATTCCTAAGCATTTGGCAGCACTGAACTCACTTTGTCAGTTCCAACCGGTTTCCGCAAGAACAACAGAAATTCGCGTTACAAGAGCAGCTCTGTTGTCAAATTTTTGCGCGTATACTAGACTTATTAAATGACCCCAAAAATAAAAATCAAGTGGAGTAAGATCGGGAGAGTGGATTAAAGGAGTCCACAAATGACTATTTCTAGAATTAATTATTCCATTTCTCGCGAACTGTGTATCGTGTGTGAATAATATCTGTCTGCAAATACCAGGTCTTAGAAGAAGACAGGTACAAAACTGCATACGCGATTCTTTATCTTATGGTTGTACGTGTTGCACATTGCAAAATTTATAAGAATACAAATTTTCATTGTGAAGGAATTTCTACACTTTAATCTTCTTAACACATAAACGAGAAGATAGTCTTCTTACACTGTTTGGTGAATTTTCTTCAGGTTCTATCACAACAATGTCACCTGCTCGCTCCGTAGCTCGAGAAAGACCGCGTTCGAAGGTCGTGCATAATGAAACAGTTTCTCGTAACCTTCTGAAGGTGTTAATAAATACGCTTTTATACTGTACAATACGATTAGGAAATCGCCTGTGTTATTCATGTACCGCTCACAAAAACCGTTAAAATAAATTATGTCTGCCTATTCCTTTTTGCTGTAACTTCGCGGCATTTTCGGTGTAAATGCACGTCACCGTAGTCAAAAGTAAACCCATATTCGACACTGTTTCAGAGTTTCTCAAAAGAAACCTCAGTGGCCCGCAGATTAATGTGCCGCATTCGAATCTGGCGGGCTTTCGAATCCAGTGTTCGCGCGCTTCGCGAGTACCAACCACTTCACTCCTACACTCCACAAAACTAACCATGCGAATATCGCTAATAGAGGAAGAATTGTTTATAGAAGATTTTTTATTCAAAACAACTTGAAAAGTAAAGTTATAAAGTTTTAGACGTTTCCTCCCCGGTCTCTGCTTATTGTGATGAGCATGAGACCCCTCCCATTTTATCAATTTAAACATTACGATACTATTTATAATGTTAGTATGTAGTTACTCGCGCAACTTTTCTTGAACGATGACCTTGCTTCCCCCCCCCCTCTGGCACTATAAACAGTTGAAGGCAAGAGCACTCATGACAAGATTCCAAACACATCTTCACTGGCGCAAAATAGAAACAAATTTCTTTTGAAGACGAGAGCTTCTATCCGTTATTTCCGTTCTATCCAAGAAATCTAAAGAAATGACCGAAGCAGGTAAAGATCTATCTCTGGAGATACCTCGAACTCCTGAGAAAGTTAGAACGCAAATTATTGAGAACGTTGCGAAGGCATGACTGGTTTTCCAGAGCATCGCTTCATTTAGAATTATTCAGTCAAAAACAGTAAAAACTGAATGTGACGAAAGAGGAAAAGATTATCAGCCCACATTTTCTTGAGTTCCAGAATCTCTTCACGTTATTTTAACTATAAACAGTTCAAAGATGAGTAAAAGATTAACATAAATAAATAAAAATAAATTTTAAAAATCGCAATATAAGCAATATTTGAAAAATAGTCATTTTCGTTTCCGACTTATAGAAAACGTATTTGCATCGGTACACGAATTGCAAGTATGATGTTTCTACATTGCTAACAAAATAGCAACTCGTCCTTACCTCTACTCTTACCATTACAAGCAAAAGATGCAAAACAAAACGTGCGCATAGTGAAACTACATTTACGTAAATTCATGAAATTCATAAAATTCATTCCTAAAATCTTGTGGCCGATTTCGTAATTAATACCCCCTCTCTGCCCGCTTATCTTCAATCCATCGTTCAAGAAAAGTTGCACGAGTTGCATAATAATAATAATAATAATAATAATAATAATAATAATAATAATAATAATAATAATAATAATAATAATATATTTGTTACATAAATACAACATACATCATGCATGATAAGTCAGGATATGTATATAATCATACAATACACAATACAGATATTTCTAAAAATTAAATACAAGATATAAATTAAATTTAAAATTCAATTCTCGTATTAAATACAATATCATGGAAAGCTATAATATAAATTAATATTAATTTTATAATGGTAGTGTAAAAAGACTTTGGTTAAAAATCAATTATAATAAAAAAGAAATTCTTCATAGGTTTGTGCCTAGGCTAGATCTGTCCGTTATACGAAGGTTGCCTTTTATGTTTCGGGATTTGGCAACCCTGGAGTTGCAATCTGGCAACTGACAGCTCTATCGTAAAGTTGGACGTTTTGAGGTTATACGTACTCGGAACGTTTTGACGTACGGTCGCTATTTGTGTTGTTTACAGTAACTTAAAAGATTCATCTTGGCCCAAAAATAGAATTAAATCGTTAACATTTTCGTGCGATTATTTTTTACAACTTTCGACGTGGATTAACTCAGCAACAGTGCATGAATGAACTTAATTCAATTTTTGGCGATGAAGCTCCATCAAGGACCAGTTTTTATCGAATGTATGGTGAATTCAATGGTGGTCGTAGTTCACTCCAAGACGAATATCGCGAAGGTTCTCCAAAATCAGTTGTTGTTCCGAAAACCATTGATGCTGTGCGTGAACTGATATTGCAAGATCGTCATGGGACCTATCGTGAGATTGAAACAACCTTAGGCATTAGTGGAACCAAAATACATTTAATATTGCATGAACATTTGACTGTCAAAAAAAAAAATAGTTCGCGTTGGATCCCACACAATTTGTCAATGGCTCAAAAAAGGCTCGTGTCGATTGGTCAAAAGAAATGCTCAAAAAATACGATCGCGGTGCTTCCAAACACGTCTATGACATCCTGACAGGTGATGAATCGTAGATTTACGCGTATGAGCCCGAAAGTAAACAGCAGTCGACTGTATGGGTGTTTCAAGATGAGCAAAATCCAACAAAAGTTGTTCGCGCACGAAGCACTTCCAAACAGATGGTCGCCTGTTTTTTCGGAAAACTGGACATGTCGCAACCGTAAGTACCACTAGAACAACTCAGAACAGTCAATTCTGAGTGGTACACAACGATTTGTTTGCCAGCTGTCTTCCAAGAAATCAGGAAAACCAACCGCCGAAGACGGATCACTCTTCACCACGACAATGCGAGCTCTCACACATCGGCTCAAACAACTGCATTTTTGAGCACCCAAAACATCAATTTGATGAGTCATCCGCCGTATAGTCCTGACTTGGCACCGAATGACTTCTTTTTATTCCCGTACGTAAAAAACAAACTGAGAGGTCAACGTTTTTCGACACCTGAAGAAGCGGTTGCTGCATTCAGAATGCATGTTTTGGAGATACCTCAACCAGAGTGGCAAAAGTCCTTCGACAATTGGTTCAAACGCATGCAAAAGTGTATAGATCTTCATAGGGAATATTTTGAAAAACGATAAAGTGATTTTCGATGATTAATATTTGTTTTTGTTCTTTAATCCTGAAATATAAAAGGTAACCCTCGTATCCAACAACCAGTTTAGGGGGTGCAACAGAAAAAGCAAAAATTACTAGTACTAGTTTATATTGATTGTAGATACGTGTTTATGATGCGTATACTCTTTTGTACTGTAGAATGTGTGGTTTAACAGGAAAGCTTTCAGTTTATTTTTGAATGTGTGTAACGAGTTTAAGCTTTTAAATTCGCTAGGAAGATCATTAGTGTAATGCCTTCCATACGGGTACTTTTTTGAAAAAGTAATGTTTCACAGAGTAAAACATACATATTTATTTTTTGTCTAGTATCATAGTTATGAACTTCTGTGTTCAGAGTAACAGAAGCCTTGTTTCCCATAGGTGTCTTCTTTGTGAAGATTAATATTTCAAATATGTACATGCATGGGAGTGGTAGTATTTGTAATTTTTTTAACAGTGGTTTGCAGGATTCACGTTTGTGAGTGTATGACATTGTTCTCAATATTCGTTTTTGGATGATGAAAGTGTTAATACTTTCTGGGGAATTTCCCCAGATTATTATTCCGTATTTTAGGTGTGAGTGAACATTGTCAAAGTACACCATTCGCAGTGTATCCAAGTTAGAATTTGACTTCAGGATGTATATGGCATAACATGACTTGCTAAGCTTGTAGTTAAGATTTGTGATATGGGAGTTCCATTTTAGATAATCTTGAATAGTCAATCCAAGGAAAGTTGTTTTTTGGGCTATTGTTGGAGGCATTTTGTTTATCATCAATTGTGCTGGAGGCTTTCCTAAGAGAATGGATTCCGAAAGTTTAGGGAGACAGTTTTACTCATGTTTGTGATGAATTTATTTTCCTGGAACCATTTTACTAATGCCTTTAGGACTGTTTGTGCTTCTTTTTATTGAGTTTGTTGGGTATTTGTTTTAATAATAATAATAATTGTGTCATCTGCAAATAGGACCATTTTGCTCTTTTTTAGGACCGGGGCACGTCATTGATATTGTAACCCAACGAGTCATGTGGCTGGAATGGGAACGGGAATTTCAATAATAATAGACATAACATTTGCATTAATAATCATTTACTCACTAAAATGATGATGATGGTGATGATTTACATTAATTACTATAATAAAAAAACGACCCTTTCTTTTATTAGAACATTAGCCATCTATTAAACTAATTACAAAAAAAGCAATGGGTCGTCATAAATACTTGTGCTGAAGGCACCCTCTCCCCCCCCCCCCCCCCCGCTTCGCTCAGCAAGTGTTCGACCGCATTTATGCGGGAGCTAAGCGGATTATTACCCTCGTTTTTTCTCGGCGGGCATCACAACACGCCCGGTGGTGGAGTCGTCGGCCTGCGTTCTGGAGCGGGCCGCCCCCGTCCAGGCAGAGGGGGTGAACACAGGGGGCTCCCAGCGTGACCGTCTGACGTCGCCGCGCTTCCTTGTGTCCTCCTACCTATCAACCGGCGTCACCAACCTCAGGCAGCAACGGTGTTCATCGGCGATGATTGATTGGAAGCCAATCAACTTCCGTATCAGCAGTCGCGGGCGATTGTCATAACGCGGTAAATTGACTTTAGGGGCGAGACTGCATCCCTTTTCGTCTGAATTTCAGTGCGCGAGGGGTCAACTTCCCTCCGCAAGAGGCTTCGAATGCTACGTAAGGTCAAGTGAGCAAGCGAAGTGAAGTTAATAACTAGAGTTTCAGTCAATGCCTTACTGAACGCAAGTGAATACTCGGAGCCAAGTTAAAAAAAAATCAAGTGACTACTCGTAGCCGTGTCACGAAATCGAATGGTTACTCATGGCCGAGCAAAGAACTCCAATGACCACTCGTGGCCGAGTCAAGAAAACAAGTCGAATCGAGTGCTCGTGGCCGAACTATCAAATCGAATGACTACAGAGCGGTGGCCTGGTAACAGCAAACCTCGGTACCCCCTCCCTCAAACAGCGTGCATCCTCCCGATACGCGGGGTTGAATTTCGTGGAGCAGGGTGGATGTGTGTGTCTAACCAATCACACGGGAACCCTTTTCTCAACGGCCAGAATGTCCGTTGCTGCTATAAAAAAAACTTCGGGCCTGTTTTCTTCGGATCCGCACGTGCGCCGCTGACCGTTGGTCGTAAATTTGTCTCCCGAGAGGGCGCAATTAGCGCTGTGTTCATTTTACGAGCGGTCGCGTGGGTGAATAGGAGACACCCACTTGACATTTGGCGAGGACCCGGCTGCCGACAAACCCTCCGTCGGCACCGCGCGGGGGTGTCCTGCCATACAACCCCTGGCCTCAATAGCCGAACTGGCGCGGGTACCTACGACCCCCTTTCGCAGCTGCGTTGCAGACGTCCGCTTTTTTCCCCTTTTTCCTGGAAATTTTTCAGCGCATGAGCTTGTACCGTTACAATATATAATAGAAATAGTATAGGCCCTAGGATTGATCCTTGTGGCACTCCATAATTTATAATTTTAGGTTGGGAAAAATGGGTGGAAATCTTTTTATCTCTAACATGCTTGATTGTGACAACTTGACAACGATTTGAGAGGTAAGATTTAACCCATTAATGTGCAATGCCTCTAATTCCCAAAGTTTCAAATTTGGATAACAGTATGTGATGGTCAATAATGTCGAATGCCTTTGATAGATCTAGAAACAAACCAATGTGGATTTCTTTCTGATCTAGAGCTACAAGTATGTCATTTTGAAAGGTGAAGATAGCTGTGTCTGTAGATCTACCATTTCTGAATCCATATTGGGCCTCTGTCAATATGCTATTTGAATTGAGAAAATTTTTGAGTCTATCATTAAAAAGCTTTTCTAGAATTTTTGAGAATAGAGATAGTAAGGATATCGGTCTGTAATTCATGTGTCTGTTGCCTGTCATTCATGTTGCCTTTTTTGAATAGTGAATTAACTTTTGCTTTTTTGAGAATTTCTGGGAAGATACATGTTAAGGAGTGGTCACAAACGCGAGTTAGCGGTTCTATTATGTTTGTTGCAGTATGTTTAATGAGGGTGTCAGGGATATTATCCAGTCCTGTAGAGAATTTGTTTTCATTTGATTTATGATTTTTTGTATTTCTGCAGGTGATGTTTCACAGATATATATGAAGTTTACATTTGTTGATGTGTGGATATTTGACTGCATAATTGTATTATTTAAGGAGTTGTCATGAATTATTTTTTCTCCAATTTCTGAGAAATGCCTATTGAATGTGTTTGCTACTGCTTGTGGGTTGCGCAGAACATTATTTTTGTAGTGAAATTCAATGTTCTTAATGTTTCTGTTTTCTGTTTTTAGAGTATTTTTCACTATGTTACACATTGCTTTTGTTTTGTTTTGTGCTTTGGCAATACATTGATCATTCATTAACAGTTTGGCCTGTTTAATTACTTTCTTCAAGATACTTTTGTATGGTTTGTAATAAGCAATGAAATCAGAGCTCCATTCGTGGTGAAGGATTGTTTCACGCATGATTCGTTTCCTTTCACATGATGTTTTGATTCCTTTTGTTATCCTGATTTATGGTTTTCGCTTATTATTTTTTCAGTGTTTGTGGGAAAACAGTGTTGAAATAACTTTAGAATATGCTTATGAATAAGTTAAATTTGGTATTCGTGTCTGTCGCTTTGTACACCTCCTCCCAGTTTCCTGAATTTATTAAAGAGTTAAATTTGTCTAAGTTTCCCAGAGATAAGTTTTTCTCTATATAGTGTTTCCTTAATAACTTTTGTGTCCATTTTGAGTTTGAGTATTTGCGCTGTATGGTCACTAAACCCTGTGTAACAACTGAATAGCTGCAATAATTTGTTTTTATTTGTGAATGTTTAAATGTATAAAGCCATCGCAGTCGGTTGTTCGGTAGAGGGGTTAAATAAACAAGCCCGGGAAAAATGAATGCTCGCAGATCGGAAGGGGAGGTCAAATCCCCTTGTAATAAACAGAAATGGTATTTGGAGGAGGCGTAATTATGAATAGAAGGACCGGGACCTTCTCTTCGGACCGGGACCGCCGAGGACAATTTTGGACTCAATAAAATTGAGGACAATTTTGGAATGAAGGACGCCTAGGCGAGAAAATTTTTGTTAAGCCTTGCACACGCCTTCGTGGATGACGCATGGTCCCCGAGTCCATTGCGTTAATTTAGTTGGATTCTAGAATATACTACAGATCCGTTTCGAATATTTTCTTCGTAATCTAAAAGATTCAATCATCGATGAAAAAATATTTACATTTCTTGTAACAATTTATGTACAATAACTTTTTAATTTATTAAATTCAATTATTCAAATATTACAATTTAAAAAATTGTAAAAAGAAATAACATTACGTAACACTTAACTATGACCCCCTACCCCTTTGTAACGCAGCGTAATCCTGCCTCAAACCCCCTCCCTCCTCCAGCGTTACGGAATTGATGGACAAGTGGTAGTAACGGAAGAAGAGGTTCATCTTCATCCGAGGTCTTGAATGCGCCACGAACACATTGAGATTTTAAGGAAGGACGATAATCGAATATTATATTTAATATGAATGAGAACATTAGGCCATGTTAATAACTACATCGCAATAAATATTTTATTCGAAAACAAGGCTGATAATTCATATTTAACATGACATACTTTTCGCGTAATTTTGCGTGAAATAAAGATATATTTTGTTGAAAGATAGGTTTTGTTGAAACAATTTTTTCTCAAAAATGGCACCAACAATTTTATTAAATTCTGACCTCGGATAGAATATAGGTCGCTTAAGATAATGGTGCATATCTCATGTTTGTTGAAAATTCTGATTATGAAATTTGCAAAAATTCAAATTTTTTTTCAGCGTCTTCCTACAACTTCAACGAAGATCATTTTTTTAAATGAAATGTACCAGGAGAGATGGCTCAGGGCATCTACTGATGTTGCAGTCCCTCTGACTGGAAGGTCCTTTGTTCAAGTCCCAACAGTGGCAGGATTTTAGGCACTAGCTTGTCAGCTAGAACGAATGCAGTCGCTTTATGGTGGAGAATTCTAGCGGTCGGTTGCTCTGATCGTTTGCTTTCCGTGGTTTCTCCTATCAAGACCAGGCGAAGGCCAGAGCAGTATCCCAACAAACGGGCCAAGGACCGCGCGCGAGCTTTTCTACCTCTTTCTTGTCCTATCCTCGCCCAAACTGACACTAACAAGCACTACACTGCCACACATGCCGTGAGCTTGTCCTGGCTGGAACGGTGCCGCGTTGGTGGGAGATACCTGGTTAGGGGGAACCGCGATAGCCGACGGTAGGTCGACCCCGGATTTCGCCCAACAGCGGGGAAAGACCACCGCCACCTCCCGGGGCAAAAAATGCACTACACTTTCGGAACTAATGACCCTAGTGGTTGATGTGCCGGGAATCACTAACAATTAATCATTAATGAAAACTGTTCATCAAAACAGATCTTAAAAGAATGTCATGTTCGGTTTTTCGAAAATATGAGCATTTTGAGTAATTTGGCGTAAAACAGTGTCGCCCGATCCGAATTCACTGCATTTCTTGTACGTAATAGAGGTGATTTCTAACAATTGGATGCTACGTAAGTCAGAATTTGTACATTATATCATATTTCTTTGTTTCTTAAATTCGAGCTTTTGTTATACGTTTACAAGTTAATCTTTATAAATTATTTAAAACCTATTTAAAATATATGAAAGAATAATTGCAGGGAATATCAGATTAGAATGCAACAACAGCATTCCGCGCCAGAAGACAGCAACTCATATCTGTGAATTACGTCTCATCGTTCGGACATGATTTAGCTGTATGACAAGCTGTTATAAGTGTCAAATTTGTGTTGAAATTTGCTTAGAAATATTTAATTTTCGCACCAAATGTTCTACAATTTGTAATAAGAAACAAAAAAGACGACTTGAGATGTGATGATTTGGAGAGAATTTGTGGTATAAATAGTATTACATAACTATTACTGTGGGCGAGAAAGTGTGTGCCGTTTTGATACCACAAGCTACTTTCTTGCGTACGCACGTTACGGAATAATATACACGTTGTATAGAGAACTACTGCGGAAAATCGACTTCAACGGAAATACACGTTTCGGGTCCCCTGACACCGAAGGCGGTGGCAGAGGCCAGCTGTAACGGAGGCCAGAGAGTGTATATTACGACAGAGGTCGTGGCAGACAGCGGGTCCCTGGTTGGGGGTACGGGGGACGGGGCGGAGTCGGGGGCCATTATTCACGTTAAATATTTCCACCTTTTTAAAAGCCTTTTATCTTTCTTTTCACTAATATTTCCTGTTTTCATGATCAGTTTATTATATCAATGCATGCTTTTTATCTATTCGGTTCTTTCCGGTCCCCATATTACGTAGCTGCTTCCTTGTATTATCTTACCTCCAGCGCCCAATTTAATTTGTCGAAGTTCTTCCCACACTTCCTTTTACAAATAGCAATTTTATTACATAACTTATCTTACCATTAATTAACTCATTCAAAGCATCCTATATCTGAGCATTTATGTCTCCACAACGACCAAGGCGTTTGCACATAAATAATACTCTATCTAAATGAACATGTAATAAAAGTATGATTACACATGTATCCACAAACATGGATTCTTTCTACACAATTCTAGAGGAAGTAATATATTACATATTGGAACAAGCTGTACCCACAGATTTGGGGAAGACGCTGGCTAAACTCAGATCATGCTGAGATACGATGTCCAACCTCTATTGAAGCGCCATAAAACTCCTACCACTGTCCTAAATCCTTCCCAATTCTGGCCTCTGGGTAGTGCCGCAGGAACGCGTATGCGGAGATGCTACCTGGCGGTCCTCTTCACGACTCGACACAACTTTCAGACTATAATATATTCTGTAGTACAGTTTATCGGAGGATTAGTGCACATAAATGAATTCTACACCAAGTTCTCGACTTGTGGACGTTGTCACAGAAATAGTGACAGAATGTATTCCCCTTCCTCCAGAAAAGGTATAATTGTACTTTTTTTTATCCCAAATAGAAAAAAAAAAGATTAAGCTCAAAAGACAAGACTCCTGTTGGCCAGAGATATTCTTATAGCATTACTAATAATTTGTTTATGCATGACAATAAGTTTTTCCATTTTTTCGATCAGAAAGATTCTTTTAAAAGTGTCTGAAAAAATACCTTTAAGTAAAAAAGTATAAAATAATAATCAAGCACAATAATGAATAGGAATCAGGTTGTTAGGCAATTGCGTATTCCTTCTGCTTTGTTGTAGAAGTCCAGAGTTCGGTTTTCTTTCCCAATGGGAGACGCTAGTTATTTTCAGTTTTATTTTCCAGATTTGAGCTATACTGTATACTTCACAAACAATAAGGCAAAATATTGCAAATTGCAAGGATAATTTATTAATTTCCTTGTTTGATTTAACTCTTGTAGGTGAAAATCTGTTAATAGTGAAAATTAAGTTATTCACATTATGACTTGAATTATTTTCTTGTTTCTTTATCCCCTTGAATACTCTACCCTGTATTGCAACAGAATGATTAATCACAGCCCTATTTCATGCTTATCTGAAAGAGGAGCCCTCTCAAATCATGTTCACTGATATTGTAGACACAGTTGCTACTTACCTAATATATCTTGCACTTCTTTTTCTCATTTTGCCTTGAGTCTGCAAATCAGTTGCAATCTGTTTGTTCACCAGCACAAAATGCAGTTCTCATCAGAAATGCCAAATTACGATTTTGGATTGCGAAATTTAGTAAGATAATATTTACAAGTGATGGAAAAATTGTGTTTTGCCAATCTTATGGTAAGCAGAAGCCATTGAGTTTTAGTCGCAATTACATGTAACAATAGGTATGCATTTTCTATTTTGTTTCATAGAAAATAGGTAATCCAAAAGTAATTTCTTTTATTTTAGTAGGTACTGTGGTTCGTTAGATAATGTGTTTACACAATTTCATTCATTTTTGTGCATATTTTGGCGTATTTTATGGTTTTACACATATTTTGACGTTTTATATTGCATAAAAATCACAATTCTAATAATAAATATCTAGAGAATAAGGTTAAAGTAGGGTACACAGTACACCCTCAGAGAAGCAAGGCGGGGTCTCCTTATGGCCTCTCGTAAATTATGCTGCGCACTCTGATAGAAATGAATAAAACTTACGGATAAGTGATTTTCATGGCTTTTCCTTCATACGCTTTGTCCCCACCACATTGTAATGCCAATTTACTTTCTTGCCAAGTTTTCTTGCTTCGCTCGCCCGGATCCAAGTCACGGCGAGGCTTGGGCCTTTGGCCAGCACATTCACTATAAACACCCTTGAATCTATCCACCACATAATTACTAATTCACTTTCATGAAAAAGTACTTTGAAAGAAAGCCTCCAGAATTCAAACTGTGCAGTTGCCACCGGAGCGGCGTGAAGTGCAGGCTTAAACGACTTCTGTAAGTTGTACCGTATACTAGACTTTAGCCGAGAATAATACTATTGTGCCATCGAAATTACTTAATGTATAAATAATAAAGAGAGTATGTTTATATCTTCATATATAGTTCAATTTTGAAGTAAGTGTTGTGCTCACCCTTCAGTAGGCTTGACCTACTGTGGTCAAACCACAGTTGATAGCACTTTACAAGCACATTTTAATAAAACTGCAATTACAATACGAAAAGAAAGAAAGGAAGGAAAAAAAACAAAAACAAACAACAACATAAGTTACGTTACTTTATGAAGTTTTGTTGCAAATTTCTTATTTTACAAACCATGAATCATGTCTTGGTCAGATAATCAAATGATTTGCTATGCAGATAAGTACAAGCACAAATGTTTTCTTTAATGTGATTTCATATACACGACTTTCAAAGAACTCCATTTCAGAGACTAGTTACACATATAATATTGAGCACTTCACTTCATTAACACTCAAATTCCTATTCTAATTCGTTACCACATTAGTTTCTCTGAGTTAAAAAGCACTAGTCTGTGACAACATTTTCAGCTGCTTTTGAGGATGTTTCTGCTTCCAGAGAGTTATTTTCTGTGGTTCGATCTATGTCAAACTCTCCAACTTTCCTAAATCCAGAAATCTGTATAACATGTGCTTTCTTGATACCTAAAATGTCAGCAAATTTTTCACTTGGGGCTCGCTTGTCTTTTTCATTCTTTGGTCCATACATCTCAGGCCAATTTGAACGATTAGTAAATATCAAGTACAAGATGTATCCAGCAGCATTCCAAGTCAGAAATCCATACAATAATGACATTCGTAAATCCCATTTTTCTGCAGTGGTTCTTTGAATAGGTTTAGTATGTCTGCGAACCCAGTACCTCAACCAATTGAACATTTTAATTGTTTCAGTGTCTGTAAAAAAACAAGAAACATTACAACTTAAATCAACACTAAATTACAGTGAACTAATAAATTATAACAAGAAAAGAAAACCAAAGCTCTTATTAATCTCTTAATAGTGTGTATAAACAAAATTTTCTTCTTGATTGTCTGTTTTCTTGCAGAAGACACAGAAAATGTAGATCTACAATGTGCTGGCTTTTGGTTCGCTTCTAGCAAAGATTTTGCAGGAAAAGTTTTCATTATATATGATAACTTAAAATTTAAATTTTTTAAAAAGCTCATGACAAAACGGCAAATTTTATTATTAACTTGATATTATATAGTCTACATTTTCTTTGATTTATTTCCACAGGTTACAATCGTATTATCTTTTCCTTTTAATAAATGTTTAACCATACTTCTACAAAATACTATAAAAAAAATATTGCACTATAATTTTATGTAATGCTTGTGGAGTACTTGTTATTCATGGAGTTATACCTTCTCATAGAACAAAATGTTTTCTACAAAGTGTCTTTGAATGAAAGAATTTTTATCTAAAGTTACTTGATACTTTTTGTAGCCACCTTCATTCAGGCCATCTCTTGGATCACCTAAAATTACGATTTAATAATTAAATATGACGTGTATAATAAAATATGTATATTATATTCTTGTATGCTGTAATTGCGGCTTTCGTTTTATTAATAGTTGTTTATTCAAATACCGCATGTAACCATTACACCTGCATCACACACAACACAGCCCCATCAATGTCATATATACTGCAATTAAAACAAGAAGGTAATGAGCTGAAAAGAGGAGGTCACAGTCATCCAATCGGTAGCTTGAATGCCAAAAATTTTAATTGTAACGAAGCTCGGAATTAGATAAGTACCCTCTGTCTTGCCACGGACTTTCTGTTTTAATTGTGTATTAATTGGTGAAATGGACTTGGACGTACCGCGTTATAAACACCAAAGTATAATTCTCTCTTCACTCCCATACCCATATCACAGTATATTGTGCCCATGCACAGCGCTGCTTCTGCCGGTTCGCTATATACTCTTTGGGGGAAACATAAGACGACAAGAGCACAGTATAACTGTGACAGGAGCAAGCGTTTTTCCATAGACCAACAAAGTCTTTGGATGCTCTGTGCGTTTTTCGCGGTGTTGCTGCATCGCGTTGTTGCGTCTTGCGCTGATACTGTACGATTTTATCTGGACCCGTGTAGTGTGCTGTGGTGTGCTGAGAGTCGAGAAAGGGCGTTGTAGCGTATTACTGTACTTTGTGTTTAACATTATCAAACTGTTTCTCAAGATGTGAATGTTTGTTTTCATTGAAGATATGGCATCTCTTTCAAAAATGTAACTATAAGTTAAAAAGGAAACGGAAACCCCGATGCTTATCACAGAGTGTTGTATCGAAATTCTGTCTGTACATTTTTAAATTTTTTCTTCAAATTGCATATTTACAAGACACCATCAGCTAGTTGTTTCTTGGTAAGTTAAATTAAGAATTTTCATATCTTGGGCCCAAATAAGTAACCGTTTTGCAGTTGCGATGAAGACGTTCAGTGAAGGTTCCGGTAATTTAAGATAACTTCTCAAATTTCCTTTATACTGTTAGGGTTGTAAGTATTGGAAAAGCTTTTCTACCCACAAGGAATGTTATAGTTCCTGTTTGTAATTCATGTTTTCTTTTGTAGGCATCTGGTGTAAAATATGAATTCAGACGAGGATCCATCATTTCCTTTCATATGCGAAGGTGTGTTATAATAATCTATGACGTATCAGTGTATTTCAGAATTGTGCATTTTCGACCACCTCAGTGGCAACCTTGTTTAAAGTTAAAAGGGTGTTTACTTGGGATTGTTTATGTGTATCAAATGTCAGTCAATAATGCAAGTTATCTCTCTTATAAAAGTGTAATGTATTTATCAAAACCTTCACGTGTCTGTAACTGATTATTTTTTGCACTGTTGAGACTTGTACGTGTCTGGGGTTATTTGATCAGACTTGATTTCTTGGTGTGAAAGTTGTGGGTTCAGATTCTGACATGGGCATTATTTGCCCAATGTTGTCTTGTATAAAAAAATGTTCTTGCTTAGTGTTTATCCCACTAGCAAGGAATTCTGCATAGTACTAATGTGTATTATTAAGATCATCTTTTGGGGTAAGAGAATTGGAGGGATAATGGAACAAAATAAAACTGGAAAACAAGAACTGGAGTGTAGAACAGAAACTGTGAAATAAATGATGGATATTTGCCAATAGTTAGTTGTCGCTGCATGCTTGTACTTAGTCTAGAAGTTAGGCAAAATGCCCTGTTAATATTATGAGTTTAAGAATTTTAACAATAGGAATCTCTTAGCTGTGCTTGAGAAATTGTTTTGGAGGATTTTCATTTTGCTTATACTAGTTGTCTATGTCTGTTAAAAAAATTCTGCCTTACTTTTACCATTTTCTTCCCCCGCCTCCCCCTTTTTTTTCTGGTGCTGATTTGAATCAACTGGAAATCAATCTAAAATCCACTGAACAACAGTGGATGTTTCATCTTTTTCTGCAAGTGGTGTGATATCAGGCAGGAAGTGATGAACTTGCAATTGAGGGTCAGAAAATGTTAAAAACGGCTTGGAGAAAGCCAGGTGATACCAATCATGATTCTTAGATTTCTTTCACGGATGATGGCAGGCTCTCTTCAGCCACAAGGAATCCCAACACATAACATTTGAACCCTTTAGATGTTATTTTCACTATACACACTTGGTGATATTTTTCATGCCTTTTGCATCTCTATTGAAGCATGAACACACATTTTATGAATAGAAAATGTATTTTTGCAAAATAAATGCCGGAACTTGTGGGCTCTACTGATTGTTTGTTTATTATGTCAATTGATGTCAGTTTTTGAAATTGAAGATCTCAATTGGATAACAGGCTCCCTCTTGTAACTTACGATGTGCCAAGAAATTAAAATCAGAGAATAAGCTTACCTACTTAAACGTTGCTACACAGCATTCTCTAACAGAGCAGTGTGATACTTCAGAAGATTTTTTCTTGAAAGGAACAATTTGTAGAAGTGATGTTTGGTATTTGATTCCATGACTTCAGGTGGGTTCTTTCCATTCATATGATGTGAATATTTCAATGGATTCTTTATGGTAAATTCTTCAGAAGTAATTCAAAAATATTTATTATATAATCAGTTTTTATGAAACAAGTTTGATACTCTTATAATGTGTTATTTGTAGGATGAAAGAGAGAGAA
Source organism: Gryllus longicercus (assembly GCA_038098605.1). NCBI lineage: Eukaryota > Metazoa > Arthropoda > Insecta > Orthoptera > Gryllidae > Gryllus > Gryllus longicercus. Next base: position 5,639,956 of record JAZDUA010000005.1, read on the forward strand.
ATTTCAACCTTGTATTTTCTTTTAGTACAGCAATTTAATAATTAAGGTTGTTTGGCAAAAGGAATTGTCATCAAATCAGAATTTAATTGTAAATTAGTTGAACAGAATTTAATTTAAACTTGACTTAGATAACTTTTAGAAGTAATATTAATAAAATGAAAATCTTTAATAAATTGATATTGCTTCATCATTATTGAAGAAATGCTTTGAATTTAAAATTTCGATTAAAATACGATATTTGCATTTAAAGCAGAGTTTTTCTTTAATATATTGATGTAATTCTTTACATAAATCTCTTTAACTATTTAGATTCTTGTCTCTCCTAGCCATGTCCAGGCTTTTTGTCCTAAGGGAAGTTGGCAACTGGCAGTGGAATCTTCTGGAGAGTCCAGAATATGTTGATTCTAGTAACCGAAGTCTATTCCTTTGATTGAACTTTTAAAGTCTGCTGTTAAAAAATATCTCTTTTTTGCAACAACTCCCTAGGCCACCATCATCAAAGAACAGTTTTGATGTATTTCTTTTGAATAATTGTTTAAAAGTCCTACTTCTTCTAATTGTTTAAAAGAAATTACTTTCTCTAACATGTTGTGTAGAATCCAGGATCCAGGATCCTTGATACCGAAAAAATTGATTGATGGATAAATGCCATCCATCCATTGCCCATCTTTGGTCAAGACTTGTCTAATGCATTCACTCAGTTTTCTCTAGTTGATATTCCCCAATTGAAATCAGTTGGGATGGCTCTGTAAGTTTGAAACATATTTTGATTTTTGAGGGTACTTTACATTAATGCTCAGCATTTCTAAAGTTTTCTCCAAAATTGCCCCAAATTTTTTTATTTAACTGCATTCTTGCATACCACAAAGGACCCTAAAAATGGCAAAGATCTCATTTTGATTAAAATCTGTGATTATTTGTTAGAGTGCAAAAGGTTCAAAATATTTTTAGCGTGTAACACTAAAATTTTGAAAATGGATATTTTTTTCTTGAATGAAATCTGTTCTTCAAAGATAGATCTTGAAATAAGATTGTATATAATTTTTTGAAAATTTGAGTAGTTTCTGTATAACAAAGGTTAATTTTTTAACAATTTCTTAATTCTTAAACCTTGCTAAAAAAAATTGTTGTACAGACAATACAGGTTCCTTTAGAAATTGGTATATGTCAAATTTTAGGTAAACTCTTGGAAATGTATGAAAAAAGGCAAAAATTTAACATTTCAAAATGTTACTTACTTTGCTTTTCTCACTCTACAAATGTGCTCATCCATAATCGGATCAAATTCAAATAACAAAACTGTTTTTAAGAAATTACTATAATTATATTCAAAACATTTTGTCACTTGTACCTTGACGTCCTTGACTTGCCAGTCGCCAACCAGCCACCACCCCAGATACTGCGTCCATGTTGCCACTGAAGATTTCCACTGTAGTCATGGACGATACGTTTGGCCCTTCAATGATAACTGGATCACGGCCTACCAGTCCGGAAACTCTGATATTGATTTCGGCCATGAAAACCTATGATGCTGTATAATCCTCAAGCTGATTGAAAATATGGTTGAAAAAGTTATTTCAGCACTGCTTGACTGTTTGATTAGTTGAGTGCTACATGGTTTTATCAAGGGAAGACCTACTTCAACGAACTAGTTTTCCGAAGGCACCGATTGACGCTATAGAGGCAACCGGACAACTTTATGTCGCCTACACGGTCTTCTCTAAGGTATTCGACCGTATGAACCATGAATTACTTGTGAGTAAGTTGTTTTTGATTGGTTTTGGTGGTTTTTTTCTTTAATGGCTTGAGAGATTCCTTCAGCACAGGAAGCAAATTTATGGCAATTCATTTTTGATGTGAAATACCATTTGAAGATCCACAAGGGACTCATGTTGGTCCAATTCTCTTCAACATCTTTATTAATGACTTACCACAGGCTTTGGAGTGTGGAGAGATTCTACTTTATGCAGATGAAGCAAAAATTTTTAGGGAGATGTGCAAATCGTTAGGATTCCTTTCTTATGCAGAGTAACCTGTATGAATTGGTCATCATAATGACATGCTTTTGAGTTTGTCTAAAAGCACTGTTATGACATATTCTCTGAGGAGATGTGACATCCAGTTTGATTACTCGATTGAGGGAGTGATTCCTGACAAGGTTCATCCCCATGTCACTGACTTGGGGGGTCACTTTTGATTCTAAGGCTTCTTTTTATACCCACTCAACTGAAACTCGAAACAAGGCTATGAGAAGACGGGGCTTCATTTTGAGATACATGAGATGTTTAGAATATCATGGTATTATCCTGTTTCTTTTTAAGTCATTAGTCAAAGCATTCTGGAATATAATAGCGAAATTTGATATCTCTTACATCCAAACACTCTGAAATATTTTATTAGTGGTTTACTCTTTTTCTAAACATTCATTGGTACTTTAAAGATCTTCCCAACTAAGTTACATTATGAGTCTATGCTGCTATATTTTCTCCTTCTGTACAAAAACAATTAGACATTTCTGAATCGATTAAAATGTTTTTGGTTCTTCAAGAATTGTCTTATTTGCTCTTTCTGCTAGTTCATTGCTCTCTGAAGTACACCTTTTTTTTTCTTTTCTTTCTTTCAGACTTAATTCTCTTTCTTTTCTAATATTGATGTATTAGTAAATACTGTTTTGTTATCGGACCACAATAAACATGTTGATTAGTTTTCTTTTCAATGCTATCTAGAATTCCTTATTTACTCATATACCTCTGAAATTAAATTTTGGTATCTAGAAATGAAGAATGCAGTCTTATCCTTTCATGATATAATTAGCTTTCATGGTGTAATAAAGAAAGTTGTTTTGTACAGTTTTTGGGATCTCATTAGCACAAAGCCCCGGAAATGTCCTACTGCTGAATAGAGAAATCCTTTCAGGCATTGCATCAAATATATTAGGTGAAAAATGTAGAATTTTCTAGGGTATGTTAATAAGAAACCTGCAGTTGCAAATACAACCCACAACAAATAATACACTGCGACACACTTTACCATTGTGCATTACCGGGAAACTGTGTATCCTAGACCTGTAAAACTAGGTTTTCGGAGTACCTGAAGGAAACACAAGTTCCTTTCTGGACCTTTTGTTTGGTTCTAGGAGTTTCATCTCTTCTTGGCACCATGACTCATTATTAGTCAGAAGCTATCAGAATCTGAAAATCTATGTAAAATTAATTAAATTATTTGCAGCAACTTGTTTTTCTTGCTTTTTTATCATTGTACTGCCCTCTTTCCTCACCTTTTTTACCAAAGCTCACTATTCTCACCTTTTTTCCAACATTGAATTGTCATTGTAAATGTAGTTAGGAGAGGGCTGGGGAGCAAAAGAGGACACACACTGGGAGTAGCATGTGCCTGGTGACTTTTAAACACTATATTATTATGGTCAGGGTAGAAGTAGGTGGCTGGAGATGTTGGGATTGTCAAATTTATTATTAGTTTCAATGATAATGCGGTATAATACGGATTCCTTTTACAATTATCCAGTAAACCATGTTATGATTGCCCATTGGTGTTTGAAATTTTGAGATTGCCAAGTAACTGCAGTTGGTGATAATAGTAGTGTAGGTGTAGATCTGCGACTGTGATCTCTAGTGATTGAACAAAATAAAATAAAATAAATAAATTCAAAAATAAATAAATAAATAAATAAAAAAAATGAAAACCTTGGAGAGTTGTGAAAAGCAATGGATAAGGTTAAGTGTAATGTATACTGACCTTTTCACGCCCTCACAGCTTCCTGTAATAGTAATAATATAATAATAACAATAATATAATATAATAATAATATTATAATTATTAGTACAGGAAGCTGTAATATTAAATTTTTATTACTTTTAAAATTGAATTGAACTAATGCCTTATTTTTCTCCTTGCATGTAAAAGATCAGTAAACAAACAGAAGTTAAAAGTATTTGATTTACAATCCCACCCATTCCACAAATATCTTGAAGATCATTTATACCATGAATAATAATACCTGCACATATAAATGATAAAGCCTTAAATAATGCATGAGTCAATAAATTAAAAAAGGCTAAATCATAATAACCCAATCCAATAGTTCTTATTATAAGACCCAACTGACTTAAAGTTGACAAAGCAATAATTTTCTTCAAATCAAACTCAAAATTAGCACCTAAACTAGGCATAAATATAGTTAAACAACCAATAAATATTATAAAATTACTCATCAAATACATTTCTTTCACCAGCTAGCGGGGAAAGGAGGTATTTCTGGGGCGACGAAACAGGCGATTTGAATTTAGCTCAGAGGCAATATTTAGGTTTGAGGATCTTTTACATGCAAGTAAATCTACTAACATGGGGCAGCTGGCATTACTTTCCCTCCGAAGGAAGGCGTACGAAGAATTTTTTCGCCCTTAAAAATCCATGGCGTCAATCGGGTTTGAACCTGCCAACTTGGGTATAACAGCCCGATGCGCTAACCATTACACCATCACTGACTATGAATTCAACTTCTCAATGATCTGTGTGTATCGAAAAAGATCACAATTTTTGAAGCAGGGGGAAAAATTACAACTTTCTTGAAAAAGATCGCCTATTAAATTGACCAACCAGATTTTTCTGCGTATGTACAGAAAGATTGTCCTACTGCGGCAGAAATTTTGTTGTCATAATGTGTTTGCTGTGGCGTATATATCATGCTTGTCCTTGGAGGGTTAAACTATTGGTGCTTAGTGAATTTAAAAATATATGCAAGTAAAAATTTGAATGCCTCGTTTCTACTGTGCATTCTATGTTATTTTTATAATGTAGCTCAAGTTACCTGAGATATTGGTCTTTAAAATTTGAATATCATACAAAAATTGGTTTATAGAAGACAAGTAAAAAAGAATGATTTCTACTAATTAGTTTCATGTGTGAATGTGTGTGATGTTCATTACATATGATAGCAAGGTTTGTCTTTAGAATGTCCATTGGCAGAGTGCAGATTTATATATTTTCTGGCATGTTCTTGATCCTGTTTTCCCAAGTGCTGTATCGCAACATACTGAGCACCATGGAATGGCATCAACTTTTTAAATGAATATGCAGTTAACACTAAATAAAAATGTGCAAAGCACCAATGGTTTATTTCTGTAAGAAATATTTTAATTTGAGCTTTTCATTTTAAATTGAGTCTATGCTCAAGAAAAGACTTTGGGCTTGTAATACTGTCATATTTTTTGGTAATTTTTAAAAATTTCTCTTAATTTAGTACTGAGCCACAACATTTATGAAAGCTTTGACTTCATTTGTCAAAACTATTCTGGACAGTCTTGTGTTGCAAGCATTCACTTAAATGTTGGTTGAAAAAATCTGGCTTGTGTTTGTTATTGTCTCAGTTTGACCCCTCAAATATTTTCTGTAGGTGTGCAAATGAAATGGGTTTGGCACATGGATTGTGATTTCTGTAGGCATGACTTGGCATGCACATTGGTGTTGAAGGTTGAAATTACACTGTGTGGAGGGACCAAAAGAGAATTTTCGAAATCAGAGATCTTACCCACCTAGGTTATCGACTCTGTATCTTCAGTTGTTTAACATCCTACTAAAGAACTGTGTGAGAAAACCTTAAATGATTTTGAATTCTGTTGACGATGCTACTTCAGATTTTTCTTGTGTGCAGGTTCATCGGGTGTCTTGGCAATCTTCGGGGAGACTTCTGGAGTTTTGCCAGTCATGAGTGCAAGTGCAGAGGTTGCGGATTTGGAGGATGTTTTTGGTAAAGCTTCTATGCCGATACAAACCACTCAGTCAGACTCTCAAGAAAATACGGTGAATGCAAAAAGTTCTGCTGATGTATTGTCAGAGTTCCCAGATACAGTTTTGCCTCCCCGTGAAGAGTCTAAGAAAGCAGATGAAATAAATGTTCCTGTTTTAAGTGATTCAATTGGACTTTCCGAGGATATACAAGAAGTGCTGATAGAATCGACCATTGTTGCTGAAAATACTGGATTGGTTCCAGTTGTAGAGGTTACCAAAACCATCACAGAAACTACTTCTACTGCTGTAACGGGTTCTGTTGAGCTTGCGGAAGAGATCATGGAAGCTTTTGCAAATTCGAAAAGCGTGTTGGATACAGAGAATCCCGTTTCTAATGATGCTTGCACATTGCAGGAGGAGCTTGACAGATTAGAGCAGCTGGCTGTTGAAAGGGTGAGGGAGATTGAGGGTGATCTGGTCAACAGCACAAAACAAATGACAGAATGCAACATTAGCTTGAATGTTCCAAAAGAATTTGAATCCACTGACGGGACTGGTAACAAACAGGAGGAATTTGTGTCTGAAATGGCTGTTCCTGATGCTTCAGGCGCTTCTGCAAAAGAAGTAGGGGAAAGTCTTTGTGAAGATGTTGTGCCATGTGTAGATTTAACATCCCCTTCAGAATTGGTTTCTGTGGTACCCGAAATTTCTAGTGCAGTTGTGGGTGTGGATAAGAAACAAATTAAACCATCAAACATAGATCTTTCAGAATCAGTTGTAGATAGTGCAATAACACAGGAGAAAGAAGCTGAAAACACAGAGTTAATTGATATTGATGCTTTGGAATCAGAGAAAACAACGATATTAGAAGGCAAAAATGATGACCCGGCTCCTGAGCTTAAAGGTAAAATTGAAAAGCCAGTTGTGGAAATTCACGAGAAGAGTAACGATGAAGTGTTAAAGTTAAAAGGCAAAGCTAATTTGTCAGTTTCAGAGGTAGAGGCTGTTAGAGGTTCAGAGTTGGTTCGGGAGGCAGTCGATATACTTTGTGATCTTGAAGGCAAGTCAGAAAAGAAGAATACAGAAGATTGTGAAAAGGATTCAGAACCTGGGGAAAGTGAAATTTCAAGAGGGGATGGAGGAAAGAAAGAGTTGATTGGTGATAAAAATGAATGTTCAGTTACGGCAGATACTCAAGTAACACAGGAAGTAATTGTGGAGAAGCAGTGTTTATCAGATGAATCAGGTACAAACAAAGATAACTCTGTGGAAATGGGTAATGCTAATAAAAATATTCCAGAAACTGATGAAGCAACTGTAGCAGCTGTTGCTGTTGAAGAAGGTAAGCAGATAAAAGATATTCAGAATTATGAGACTGAAGACGATGATTTAGAGGTTTTGGAAGCTTTTATTGTGAAGACGGCTACAAATCCAGAATTGGCTGTCTGTACTGTAAAATCCAGCAAGGATGATAATGTATCGAAATATTCATTAGAATCGTCTTTACTTGATGATTTAACAAAAGCAGATAATGGTAGTAGTACAAATGAAGTAGAAAACAGAAGTGGTAAACTAAATGAAGATTCGCCCCTCATCCAATCTGCCTGTGCTGATTCAGCACATGAAAAATCTTCTCAGAAAATAGCATCATCAGAGAACAGTGCAGACACAAACTCTAAAGCTAGTGAAAATGCAGTTGAATGCCATTTAGGATTGCAAGCGAGTTCTGTACCGTCTGAAAGAAAAATATCTAACAAGGAAGGTGCTTCAGAGACATCTGGTGATGAAATTGTGTGCATTGATAATGCAGCGAAGGGCAGCAATAAAAAAGCAGAAAAGAAAGTTGTTTTTGTGGAGGTGAAGAGGCGTACTGGCAGGCCTCTCATTTCAGGTAAAAAAGCTTCAATTGGGGACACTTCGATACTGCTTAGGAAGGAAAGCACTGAGCAAACTACTTCAGAGAAATTGCATTCTCAGAAAGGAATTGATGAAAAGCCAGCAAAACAAGACCAAAGCCCTAATAAAAGAAGTATGAGAAATTCAAAGAAAATGAAGGTAGATGAGGAAAACCTACCTTCAACATCGGGTACTCTTTCTGCCCAAAAAGGTGCAGAACAAAGTGGAGTGAGTAAAATTCAAAAGAAAAGTGTGGAACAGAATTCAGATAGTTCCGCTTCAACATCAAAAACTACATTAAAAATTAATGAAAATAAAGGAGAGGTCAGGCCTACAACTGTAGTAAATGTTGAGACTTCATCAAAAGAGAAAAAGAAACCTAAAGATATGGAATCGAATAACGATGAAAAGCCAACAATACATGCTGATCTAGAATCTTCAAGAGAGAAAAGAAATGTGGAAAACGATTGTGCTTCGAAACCCAGCAAAAAGGATGAAAGGAGATTAAAAGAAAATGTTGAAACACCAGCAAACAGAAATATAAAGAGGCAAAACAATAATTCAGATGTAACGAATTCTCGTTCCACTAGAAGTGCGAAGAAAACAATCACGGTAAAAAGTTCACAGTCAACGAACGTGAGTGAGCACACGAAAGAAAAAAATAAAGAAAATGTTGAGAAGTCCATTAATGTGCCAGTTGGTGATGGAGATATTAAAAGAAAAACGGAAAGAAGTCTGCCAAAGGAGACACCTTTAAAAAATGAGGTAGGGCAGCCCCAGAAACGCAGCAGAACCTCGACAGAAGATGGTTCGGACATCAAAAAGAAAAATAATGGAAATATACAGATTTCTGCTGCAATTAAACAAAGTCGGAGTGAACGAGTTGAAGGTTTGCCTGACTCACAAGCTTCAACTTCAACTCCCAAGAAAGTGGGAGACAATTCCGACAGGGGCTCTGCTAGTCCAAAGGTTCCCTCAGTTTCAGTGACACAAAAAGCAGCAGAAGAAAGGAACTTGCGTGATTCCGATACTCCAGTGAAACGCAAAAGGGCAGAGAAAGAAACTGAAGATAGTTTTCCTGATGTGTCTCCCACTTCAGTAAAACGTAAGAGAGGAAATTCAGGAGGGAAAGAAATTTCAGTTGTAACGCAGATTCCGCCTGATGTGTTAAAACGTAAGAAGGCAGACACGGAGACAGACATTACACTGAGCTCACAAAGTTTTCAGGCATCCCCGACAATTTTGAAACACAAAAGTGTAGGAAGAGAATTTGAACAAAATATGCCTAATGATGAAATTGAATACACTCGTGTGACTCCTTGTGATTCTAACAGAACCAGTGAAACCCTGCATAGAATTCCAAATGTATATTCCGATAGTTTGTTTGTTGAATTTGAAGAAATAACTTTTGACATGCTTCAGAGCAAGGCCAAACAATTAGTATTGCCAACCCCACTATGGGGAGCCCAAGTGTCTTCGGGAAAAGACTTGGTTGCTTTCTCAAGGTTGCGTGCAGATCTGTCTGATGACAAACCAATGATTGACAAAGCTCTAGTGTTCCAAGGATCTCTTAAACCAATCGCACTGATTAATAATGAACCTGTCGACTTGCCAATTCCTTGTGTTCGCACTTTTGAAGATGTTGTCATGTTGATCAGAAATTTCCACAGTGTTTCGTTTTGTGAAGGGACTGGTGTTAAGCAGAGACCTCAAAGTAAGTCCTGTTTCAGGTATCTGGATGTTGCGAATCCAGGTGGCAGGTGCTCTCAGTGCCTGGAAGAGCGCAGAAGGGTGCTATTTGGGTGTGCTCGCAAGCTCAGAGAGAGAATAAATGTGATGAAAGCAGCTAAAAGCCGCCAGTGAGGAGACATTTTGAAAGTTTTGTTTAATGCTCTGGTTTGTGCTTTCATGTGCAATATTGATTATTATATGACTCAAAAACTCTATGGACTACTGTAAAGTTTTTATTGTGTGTCTGTAGTGAAGAACTCAGTGGGTAAGTTCTCTTTACTGGATTGTGTTGTGAAGTAACTGAATTAATTTGTATCATAAGTATCCAATGAACAGATTCAACCATTCAAGAAAACCAAGCCCAAAAAATCAAAAATACTGTTAGCATTTTTCTTCAGAAAATAATTGCTTTTGATGTCAATTTTGTGATTTTTCTAAAATGATTAATATTGTTTAATCCTACAAAACTTCTAATCTAATTACAGATGAAAAGAAAAATTATGGTTTTGAAATCTTAAGTGAATATAATTCACATATTGTGTCAATGGACTTCCTTTGATAAGACAGAACTTGCTTTCCAAAACCAAGTATATCAAATTAAAAATAAAATAGAGCATATGTACATAACAAAACATGATGTTGCCATCAGACGAAGTGACTTGGTAGTGCACTGCTCATTATGAAAATGAGTATATTATATGGTTTAAATAATGGTGTGCAGGAGCATATTCTCAGTTAATGCTCAATTCATGTGGAATTTTGTGATGTAGAAAGTTCCTACTAGTTCATTCAGTGGTTTAATAATTTATAAAGGATAAGTAAAATTTGAAGATGTATCCTTTAATGAAAATTGTGTCTCATCAAGAAAACCAAGTGCCATGATAGCAGGAAAGATCTTCATAGTGCAAGGAGAATGTGAGAAACTATTATATTTTTTATTATTGCTGTAGTACAGGCTTAATTATGCCAAATACTTGTGTAAGCATCTGGACTAGATGAACGTTTTCTACACGTTATGCACACTAGCATATTTTTAATACATTTTGTATTATATATAAATAACTAGAGATATATATGAAAAGTGTAATAGAATGATATTACCGGATGTCTTTCAGTGTTACGAGGAAATTCGTAAGTGTCTTCTTGAAAAGTGTGGTATTGATTCTTATGACTCCATGAAGATTTTGAATTCATCATCATTAGTATGAAACTGTGTACCTTTTTTATTAGGGTGCGTCATTGTCTGTTGTTTTTAGTGTCAGTGTTGAAAAGAAGTGAATGTATACATAGTTTTTATATTCACATTGTATTGACATTAAGTTCTCTTTGAACTGAGTAGAATTTCAATGCCTGTATTTACTATGATTTATATTTACGTATTAAATTACTTTTATAAAAGTGTATAGATTGTAAATAGGGGACAAAGGGGTTGTTAGTAGAGGAGGAGTAATAATTACTTTCATTCGTTTTGTTTCTTCCCATTTGTTTTTGCATTGAACTTTCATTGAATCTTAATTCATATGCTTCTGAAATTTACTTTTTATAATGCAATGTTAAAATACTTATATTACGTTTTTCAGTTTCTTGCACCTTTCGTTTATGAAATCATGCATTTTTTAACAATAAATATATTTCTTCTGTTACTTCAAATTTTTTTTTAAATAGAATGTTTCATTTTGCTAATCAGTCTGATTTACAGACAGATACATTTACTGCCGTCTTTGAACCTGACTCAAAAAAGCTCCGTGCAACTCATCTTGTGTGTACTATATTGGATAATTTTTTTTTATTTTTATTTTTTTCATTCTCTTTCCTTTTCCAGCATAGAAAGAAAAGAATCTGTGTAATATCTAGACTAGCATAACCCTGAAAATGTTCCCTTCTCCCTCTTTCTCCTCCCTTTCTCTCTGAGTCTGTTTGACTGTGTAACTCTCTCTCTCTGTCCCTCTCATTCATTTAGTTGCAGATTCTACATGACTCTGAGAAGGTGGAGTAATATCGAGAAGCGCCGGACCAGCAAAAATGTAATAGTATGTTCAAGAAGATCTCATCCTGGAGATAACAGCGCGAGAAACACATTGATAACAGTTTCTTTGAGGCAGTTGGCTTTGGCCTCAAAATTTTAATGCCCTAGAAAGCTTTGTTTAGGAATTATTTAACGACATAGATTCAAACATGCTGCCCTGTGTTGCAGGCTGCATTTGGCATGAATATTAATTTTTGTTCTGCATCACTACACACTTGTTTTGTTTAATTGTTTTGTTTTGTTTAACAAAATTAACAGAACATAAATCTTCTGGGTGAAAATATACATAGATGTGCCAACTTTCATGGCGATAGGTCACACGGTGTTTGAGTTAACCGCTCTTATGTATACCAATATTCATGTTTATATTCAGGGTGAGTTGTGTAACTTTAGCACCGCCTATAACTTTTGAACGGTTGAAGTTACTGCAATGTAGTTTTCATAGAAGCACATGAGGGAATGGGGCTAATTGATAGTGTTTTCATTTCTGTGTTATCATTTGTATTTTATGACACCCCTTTAAATGAATTTGAAATAACAATCTTATTTCAAGACAAACTACTTATGACAAATCCATATTTTTCAATCCTTAAGTAATACAAAAAATATGAAAATGCGGAAGGATTGATAGCAGAGTTCAGGAAAAAACTGCAACAGTTTTGTGAATATTTGGAATAGGTTTCATATCTTCAAATGCTAAGATCCCTTCGCTTCCCTAAGTGTGCTCTAGCAGAAGGAGCGCTGCGTGACCTTGTGTGGCGGACAGTTACATTCAAAATATCTGTTTAACACTAGTTGCAAAAAATCAAAATTACTCCAAAAACAATGCTAATCTAACATATGAAAATATGTATAGACTGAAAAAAAATGTAAAGTTCCATTTGAACAAATAGTTACCTCAAATATCTGGTAAAATACAATTACAATTGATAAAATAGAAATGAATACATCTATCAATTAGCCCCATTCTCTCGTGCACTTGCGTGAAAACTTGCAATTACTTTAACTGTTCAAAAGTTCCAGGAGGTGCTAAAGTTATGTGACTCACCTGTATATAGATAAGCGATCATTGGTGTTACAATGGGGATGAGGGAGAGGGTTGGACTGTCCTAGGTCGCCCAGATCCGTACCTAATACTTAAATTTAAATTTATTTTACAGCAAGCAGTACCATTTCGGTTTGCTTGACTGACCACCCAATTCTACTATTTTTTGTTATTTTAAATGAAGTTACATTATTTACAAAACTATAATTTCAATAATTAAATTGTAGAAAATTTGTAATGTAATATTATGAAACTTATCTAGGGCCTGGAAGTTTTGGCATATTGTCTTTTATTCTTTTTGTTATGATTTAAGACTTATCAAAAGGTAATAGTGTTCTCGAGGAGGAAAAACTGTTCTGGAATTGTTTTAGATGTACCTTGCCTTTTTTTACCTTCTGATGTCTATTTATTATTATTGCGCCTAATTTTGGTCATCTTCGTTACAATATTCCTTTTTTCTGTTGTCACTGATTCTGATTACACCGGAAACATACCTGCAAGCCTGGACATCAAGAAGGTACTGTTGTGTTCTGTCTTTTAACTCTGTTAAGATGTTAACTTTCGTTTTGGAACCTTATAAATTGAAATGTTGTCTTCCATGTAAACAAGAGCACTTCATCAGATCTTCAAAACCATTATCACCACAATGGTAAGAAACCCTCTATAAATTACATAACACAAATTTGGAGTATTTTGAATACCCCCTTCTCCCACTGTAAAGCACTCTTGAACTCTCCCAAAATGATTACAAAGTGCTTGAGACCCCCCATATTTTTAAGAAATAAAAATAAATTACATCACAGAAAAAACAATTTGCATTAATTTTATTTGTGTTACTTTAAAAATTATGATAATTAATTTTCAGAATTAATTAATTAATTTGCGATGCTGGCTAAGATTGGAAACAAGTGATGTGTGAAGGAAAGATGCACAGACATGAAAATTTCTTGCAAGCCATGTGCATGTCGTTGTAGGTGACAATCTATTGTATCGAGTTAATTGGATTCTAGAATACATGATAGATCAGTTTTGAATATTTCCTTTGTAACCTTACAGATTCAATAACAAGTTATGAAAAAATTCTTTCTTTTATTCTAACAAATTACACAATAACTTTAATTTATTTATGTTTTATTAAAGTAATATTTTAAGGAATGTTGGACAAAAAAATTGTTTTGCCAGATGCCGAAAAATTAAAAATAAATCAATTTTACACAACATTCAACTAACACCTCCTGACCCTAAGTAACGCTGCCTCAAACCCCCTTCCTACCTTTAGTGTTACGTAATTTATGGATGACCACTTAGAAGGATTATAAAATATACTCAAATAACTCATTGTGATGAGTTGCAATTCTGTAACTGCATGCTCACCTGAACAGGTGGAGGACCATAGCAATGATCTCTTGAGAGATCTCATGCCTTATTGCCTTCCACAAAACCAAACATTGGGAAAGCAGTGGATTATTACCTTACGGCCTTCACCAAAAGGACTTTAACTAAATGTATAATAAATAAACTACATCTATTAAATTGTCAAAAACATTCACATCTTGGCAAAATACCACAGTGAATTGTGTTTGCTTTCTTTTCTTCCTTCCTTCAAAAAATTCAACTTTGCCATGCTGGATTAACTTAAAATGAGGCTCCACCCCCTCCATTTTTAATCAGTATACTTTTAAATATAGAGAATAGAATTAGAATTATTTCTTTGTTTCGTGTATTTCTCTAATAGAGGGTAACATTCATAGTGTTTTGTTCAACACGGTATACATGAGGAACATTTATAACCTGTTTAATAAAACAAGTTCAATGTATTTAAGGTTCCCATGCACTATCTCTAAAAACATACCGAAAAGTTTTTTTTCCACTAACTGTTGTAATGCAATCATCAGTTGGTAAGTTGTTCTTTCGAGACAAAGGAATTAAAGCAAATGCAAAGAAGCATGAAATATTCTACAAGTACTTTTCAGTATTTTGCAGACAAAAGAAGCAATACATTGATACCATGTACATAAATATTTGAAAAAGGAAAATGAAATTGAAAAATTATCCTTTTAGATAGCATTTTTCAAGATTCACAAAGTATTACGTGCAATTCAAAACGTGAATATTGCATTTCAGTGCAGTAATATGTAAATGTAATTTTTGGAAATAGAAATATTTTGAACTTCTTTTAAAAAGTGGCTATTTCTAATTTTGAGACCTGCTACTGTATTAAGGTCTATATAGTTCTATTTTCTTGTCGTGCATCAACAGATTTACTTGGAGCAAGCTTTAATGTATCAGCATCAGTGCTTGATATTTATTTGGAATTTTTAATATATTTCTTGTTAATCCTTACATTCAGGTCATGCATTTGAATTGTCTATTCTGTTGTTTCCAGTTGATTTCTTAACACTCAAATAAGAAAATGCTTAATCCGAAAATTTAGTTTTTACTTTCATATTTATTTGGTATAGAGAAAGTTATGTATTGCTATATTTAATAACTTTGTAAAATTGATTTTGAGATTTCAACAGAAATACACTTTTTGGAGTCCTGATACTGAAAAAAAGTGTTTTTGTTTCAAACGTTCTTACATCTGTGAACAATTAGCTCCTAAACTATTTGTAAGATATTTTCCAAAATACATATTTCCTGGTCGATCTGGCTTCACTTGAAGCTCTGCAAGTTTTAAAAACATTCCTTAATTTTTTGGGGTACTTTACATGAAGCCCCTACAATATTTTCAAAATTTTCCCAAGAACGGGTACAATTTCTTCCTTTAATTTTCTTGTGGTGGCACATGTCTGATTTTCACTGTTAATGCTGTGTTCTTAAATATTGCAAAAGTTTGGAATTTTTTCAGGGTCTCTATGAGTACAAAATTGAAGATAGATATTTTATCTTCAAATGAAATTTGTTCTCCATAATTATTTCTTTCATTAAGATACATTTTTTTTTAAAATGTTAGTAGTTTAAACGCAGTATCAAAAACAAGAATATCTCAAAAAATCTCCAAATTTTGTCTTTAAACTTTTGGTAGAGATAGTGCTAAATATTCTGTATAAGAAATTTATCAGAAGCATTTTCAAACTGAATCTGAGACAGTCCTGTAAAGATTTCTTTATTAAATATGAATTACTGTCTGTTGTAGCACTCGGCTCCTAGAAAGTATTACTACTATTGAGAAATTTTCAGAATCAATATCTAATATTTAATAAACAGGTACATAACTATCATACTAGAGGACATAAGGACTATCGTAGGATATACACTATCAAGTATTCAAGTAATAAAGATCCTATGTGCATTGCAGCACAGCCTTTTAATAATCTCCCACTTACCATAAAATCAGCTGATAATAAATACTCCAAACCACTGCTTAAATGTCACCATAATAGTGTGTGTCCTTATAAGACATCTGAACTGCTTTAACTTTTCTGGGATCAAAAACCATGTACCGCTACAAGGGTGACCACTCTTTCTACCAGTCTTTCAATTCAATAATGCAATGTACCATTTGTAATGTAGTGAATAATGTAATTATATGTTGTGTCATTGTAAGCTCTCACAATTATTATATACATCTAATGTATTGCCTGTTAGGATTCGGCTTGACCCCACATTTTACACAGTAGTTTAGTTTACCTGTATTTCATGCACAGATGTTATTTGGTATTATTAATTAAGAAAATGATCCTATTTATTTGCTTCACTTACTATATCATTCTAAAAAAGACAGAGAATAATATTTCCAGAAAAACATATCCTCATAACTTTACACAAGTCTCTAACATTCCTGCATGAGAATATCTGATACAAAGCTACAAATTTGTAATAGACAAATCATTTTCATCCAAAAACAATATAATATGATAAAACAGGAATGGACATGTTATAATTTATCCGTGTAATGTGAAATCTATTTGGAAGCATTTCTGACCCCCAGCTGCGTAATAATAAATTACTTCAAACAAAGAAATTTTATAAAACTGAAAAGTTTACATGTGTAAAACTGCACATAGAGAGTATATCTTAAAGGAGAAGTTCATGTGAAATTTTCAGTGTTGCAAAACATTACTTGCACCTGGGGTTGGAAAAGTCCCTAAAGAGTCTACAGGTTAATAATTTATTATATTTACAAAAATACTTTTCTGGTTCATGATTTTCAAACATGTTTCAAACAAAAACAACATAAATGATATATTTCTGTTATTATCTGTAAGGCAACTTTTGTAACTATCACATAGTAAATTATACAGTAATTATTGAAATTTTCATTTTTCCACCATTGTGGCAGATTATTACTTCATATGATACTTCCAAAATGCCATATACTTACTTGGGAGACTTAGCCAGGTCCAGCCAAATCTTTGTGTTAATTTTTTTGGGAATCCAATTAGCATTTATTTGAGTCCATAACGCAAAAGAAAATGTTAATCATATTGTTACTGTAAATGTAAGGTCTATGATTTATTTTCCTATTGCAAATGATAAATTGTTTTGCCCTGATGAAACACACTTAAGTTCTGTGTTGGTGAGAAGTTCTTTGCACATTTCTATTGCTTATTAGCCTGGCTCAATTTTCACATTTCTATCCAGAAGTTTCAATATTACTTTTACAACTGTTCCAAATTTGATCACATACAGAAACAATCATATGTAAAATTGTCATTTGTGCAAACTAAATACCATACCAGAATTAATTCACATTCCGATTATGTTCTTCCTTTTCTCCAGGAGTATATTTTCCTGAGTAAATTTATATTATCCAAACCATGTCCTACTTTCATAGATCCTATTCTTATATATTACATACTAGCTTGGTTGATTTTTAAATCGGATCATACAGATCCAAACAGTATGTATGTAACAATTACTTTTTTTTAAAGGAAAACTATAACAAAACAATCTT
The DNA here is from genome assembly GCA_038098605.1 of Gryllus longicercus. Lineage (NCBI taxonomy): Eukaryota > Metazoa > Arthropoda > Insecta > Orthoptera > Gryllidae > Gryllus > Gryllus longicercus. Next base: position 5,657,302 of record JAZDUA010000005.1, read on the forward strand.
ACATGCATTTAAAGATATTTAGGCTAATCAGAAAGTCACCAAGTACCAAAATGCTCACTTGTCAAGCATGCCTTTGAGAGGAAATCAAATTTATTTTCGTACAGCAGGGTTATTTAGATGCATATTGCAAAAAATTATTTTGCACTATAATTTCAGTTTTTATTTTAGAATCGCAGCCTTTACCACTAACAGATGTTTCATTTATAAAAAACCTATATTTCAAGTTAGTTTACTACAAAGCTGTTCCATATATCTTTGCCTGTAATGGAGAGACTTTCTCTGAGCTTCTACCTCACTTCTTATTGTTTCATTAATCATCCCTCTTCTTTCACGCAGTTTGCCATTAGGCTGCGTTAAAATTTATTTACTTATTTCACAGGTGAGCTCCTAAACTGTTTTGCAGAGGTCTTCTCCACAGTTGTTGGGAGTGTGTTTTTTTTTTCTTTCTTTTTTTTTAACACCATAAAGAGAAATTATCTTAGTGTACATGAGACGGGTGGAACCAGCTGATCGTTTGGGGGGTTGGATCGTAGATTTTTGTTAAATAATAAATATATTTGTTACATTGAATATTTATGTACTGTAGTTGTAATACTACATGATATTGTTTAAATAATGACAATTCTATTCTAATAACTATTTAAATAAATTTTGCTAAATGAAGGATGATAAACAAAAACTCCAGGCTTTTTGGAGGGGATCGTAGCCCCCCCCCCCCCGAATAAGCCAGTGGCAGATATTTTCATAAGACTTTACAGAAATCCTTTTAGGAACATCTTATATTTTATCAAATATGATCTTTTATTTTGCACGTCCAAAATATTTTACTTGAAATATTCACGCTTACCAGCAGTAGAAATTATCACAGTTAGGAATAAATAAAAATCAGTAAAACAAATAGAAACAATGTTATTACCGCAGCAACCCCCTAAAAATGTAAAGGTGTCGAAACAACACATGATTGGGGTATGTAGGTTTAGAATCTCGGGTGTTCTGATATTAGGACATGCTCTCTTGCAATAAGATTAAGTCATATACTACAAAACTTTTTCTTGTAGTAAGTACATTTTGTACAATGTATTGAGAGTAGAAATATGAATTTAGAGATAAATAGCTAGAAATTTACTAATTTGGGAAGTATTGCCAAGGAAAAACTATTTTGCAGTATTTTATTGAACCTGATAAAAATAGGCAACAGCAGATTTCTTGAGTATCATTACCTCCATACTATACATTAATGAGATATTTTCATGGATTCTTAGGTAAGAAGCAATGTCATCAATGCTTCAAGATATTAAATACATGACAACATTGTTACTTGAATAAGAAACCCTGAAAATATGTAATAAAATCAACTGAAGAAGGATAATAAGAAAAAACAGCATCTCTAAAACAAATCTTGGGAGTTTCAAATAAAGACAGAAAGAAACAAATAAACATACTCAATTAAGAGCTGATTTTTAGTAAAATAAATGATTTATGTATCTGTATTTACATACATACAAGTATTTTTATACAAAATTGCCACACATTACATTACATTTCTTTTTCTGGATGTATTCAACCTTCTAATCGTGTTTCCTCTGAGCAGTTTTTAAACAGAAGTTTCATATAAAATTTGAAAAAACTCTTGAATCAGGCCAAGGCAACATTTATTATTTGTTTAAATGATTAAAGGTGGTTATCATTTTAACATATGTTTAAATGTGTTCATTTAAACATTAAAATCATCAAAAGGAAATGCCAATAAAGACATGCTGGTTAAGTTTAATAAACAAAGCAATCTCACAACAATGCCTTGGGTCGCAAATAAATCAGTCATGAGTAAAGCAGCAGTTTTCAAACAGAAAACTAAATATTATCAATATGCGAACAAATTTACAAAATTAGATGGTATTACTAAAATATACTTTGTTCACATAAAAGAAGAGTGGGGCCAACACTTGTACAAAACAATCAATCACAATGCTCATATGACCGTCTTCACATTAAGCAGCATTATGATGCCTCGACTAAAAAGGCCATTTAATTCAAAGGTGGCTTCACACATTCAGTGAATATCTAAGTTCCAAATAAAATTAGAATGTGATTGACATTTTGTGATAACATGATGATGCCTGCGTTGTAATCTAGGGAACAGCGAATCAGAAGCTTCGGCATTTGCACATTGTTGTCACCTAAAATTACGGAACAAATGTTACGGGCAAACAAATATTACGAACAAATGTAACAAATGTTAAGAATAAACTTGTTACGAGTTTCTCAACATTCCTATCTTTTGTTTGTCTAGTGAGTGTTGAGAGAATGTGGCAGAGCATGCAGTATGCAGCAGCACCGTTCCCCTCCACACCTAAATGTCAATCACAATTTAATTTTATTTGTAATATAATGAAAGCTTGCTGAATCCTGAGCAGGGTGGATAGGATGCCAAATATTTGGCGCTTCTCCCATCAGCAGCATGTTGGGCACATCAAAGGAAGCTAACATTAGATGAACACACGTTGAGCGAGCAGTCATTAGTAACTCACCAAAAGTGGAGGGCCTTCTGAGTCAACAACACTTTTTTTGGCCAGTTTGATCACCCATTATGTCAATCTCTCCTTTAGCGAAGTATTCTCTCGACATTCTAAATGTAGCATTACAAAGCAGCAAAATGTGCTTTACAGTGAACTATAAATTCGGAAACAGGATCATTCTCACCATCTCCCCTCATTGTTCCCGTTATTTCTTCATTCTCAACCAACGGAAGAAACAAATTTACAAACTCTGGAGTATACGGCGGAGCAATGGCTTCTAGCACTTCAGTAACAAAATAACGAATTAATGAGATGTCTGTGTCTCCTTGCTGCCAACACTGCTTAATGTATTTCACAACCGGCACTACACAACCACGACTTAAAATGTTCACCATTCTATCAAGTAACATTTTTTTCATCTCCAGCTGAACAAGAATTTCTAATTCATCTTGCTTAGATTCAAACAACTGAATAAGTAATTGAAGAACTTTAGAGTGCAACAACAAATGGCAAGTGACAACTTCATCAAGTAAGGCTAAATGAATAGGAGTTTGTTCTGTACACAATTTGAAATAACTCGGTTCTGTAACTGTACTTTCAACCCATCTTATCACACCCACAGATACCACAGGAAACCTAATACACTGGTAAAGAATAGAAAGTTCAGCAATAAGTTCAGTTGATCCTTTGTTGATGTTACATATATCATGTACTTTCTCAATGGCTTGTATAGTTGGCTTTAATTCCTCCTTGTTGACAGTCTTCCGAGTCTGTCCTTTACGGGCTGCTGTTTCACAGACACTTGCTGCATATGCTAATAAATAAATGTACTTTGGTTTGTGCTCTGGGTTCAGTTTCACCCCAGGCTTGAATAAAGAATCTACAAGAAGCTCCAAAAACTGAGGGGTTCGAATTAAATCAATTGGAGGAGGATCTGCAGCAGAGTAATTCCGAAACAAAACTGTAATGTCAGCTGGATTGAGGGCATTTCGGGATAACATAGAAGTAAGGGCTTGGCATGCTTGGGGATACCCAGCAGCACCGTTTAATGCCATGGTGATGGGTGTAACATCATGATGATTCTGCTGAGCACATCGTGTAATTTCTTGCGATAACCTCTTCATGTTAAAACCACCACGAGCCTCTTGAGACAAGACTTGTAGGAGCACTTGGCTGTAAACATAGGTATGCTGCCCATGACATACCATTTTGGAGCACTCCTCGACGGTGCCTTGCCAGTCTTCAGTGTTTTGCAGAAAACCAGAAATGGAAGTTTTTAACACCCTAGAAAATACTTCAATTTGTTGGGCAGCTGTTGAAATGCTAGTTATTTCCCCTTGATAACCAGCATCTGAAATCAACTTTATGGTGAAGTTAAGCATCAGACAATCAGGATACTCTTCGGCTAATCTATATATAAGGGACCTCCAAGTAGGATGTTCAATCATTTCTGTCAACCATGCAGGTGTCTCTCCTTCCTCAGTAAAAATAGTATCTGCTTTCTTAGGATCAAATGTTTTCAATATCATGTCCTTCAGGTGGTTTTCTACCATGGCTTGAACATCTGTGACTTTAACACCACCTAATATCAACCATTCAGCGAGCAGATTTGCCATTTGTGCCACTGCACTGTAATTTTGTGACAGCAACTCAATAACTTGTTCTGGATTACCTCCCGCCTGGAAATACCTTTTCAACTGAGTGAATATTCCTGGTTCCATAATATAATCATGAGTACTAAATTTCTCTAAACATTCATCAAGTACTTCTTGTGCATTTTCCACTTGTTCTTCTCCCCCTTCTCCATCTCCATCATCCGCGTCTGTGTCCCATCCTCTGTTTTCCCCGTAATTATCCTCCATTTCGTTTCTGTTGATGAAAATTAATGAAAGTTTGAAAGTGAAAAAGTTTGAAAGTTTGAAATTTCAAATCGTGATCAAACACGGCTTCACCACACCCCCAATGTCAACACGCACAGTGTATCATACGGTCACAATTTCAAAAATTGTTCTTGAATTCAAGATTCATGATCGTTGATGATCCACGGACATGACTGACATTCACAGCATCAACACATTTACAACATTCTTATTACTCTCTGATCCACAGAAAATGAAACAAGATACGAAACTACTGTTGATATGGTATCAGTGTTACCATCTACTGTGCAAACGAGTAATGAACAAATACCATAGTATAATATTCTTTCGTGTAACTACCCAACATTCTATTGTTTTTGAAAGAGAGCAGGTGTTTTACTGCCGATTAGTGCTGGCATTTGCATGATACGTTTCCCTCCGTTTCTTTCCAGGATTTGCAATTGGAGGTTCTGAGCTACCTCCGGTCGGTTCTTGACCGCGAAATTCAAATATCTCACATTTTCAAATTCGTATATTTCCCTGAACCATTAATAGTAACAAGTCCATGGTTCGATAAGCTACTGACGTATCAAGCTATTTGTTGAATAGAATTGCGACAGGCATTTCTAATAAACAAATTCGATGTGTGAGGACAGTACCCTTCAGAGACGATGTTACTCTGGTTAGGGCCTACCCGTCGAGCGTTGTCGCTAGGTAAAATACATACGCATATAGATCGCTACGCATGACCATTGCCTTTGTACAACCACAGAGTGATGATATATCTCTTTAGTCTATGGTACAACTTCCTACGTATAGGATTGCTAACACGATGTTCGTATTGTATTATATATCGTGAAATAATAAGTCATAAGAAGTAAGTTTCACACAAGGTTTTGCAGAGCTAAACATAATCAAAGAGAAAGAGTGTTTGGATTACTATAAAAGATTGTGGTATGACTCGAATGTGGAAAAGGCAGAAAGAAGTAACTATGAAATATATAATGTAGATCCGTTGATAATGAATGAATTAGTTGATTCGCTTAAGAAGCTAAAAAATCGAAAAGCGCCAGGTCTTGTTGAGATTAATCTGGAATTTATTAAATACGCCGATATCGCATTAAAAATTATATTAATTAATTTTTTGAATACTTGTTGGGAGACTTGTGCAATTCCAGAAGAATGGACAAAAGCAAAGGTAAAATCACTATTCAAAAAAGGGAATAGAAGTAAACTAGAGAATTACAGAAGAATTACCTTGTGTCATACAAGATATGTACCAAAATTATTAACAGCAGATTAGCAACTCTTCTAGACAATATATTGTTAGAAGAACAATGTGGATTTAGACTTGGAAGATCATGTATGATCATACATTCTCCATTAATGTGCTTATACAGAAGAGGGTAGAATTTAATCATGAAACTCATATTACTTTCACAGATTATGAGAAACCCTTCGAGATGGTGCATTGACATATGATATGCAAGATAATGAATAGAAGAGGCATTCCACTACATTTAATTGAAGTAATCAAATCCTTATACCACAGAACTGTAATTGGATTTAAATGGAAAACTTTCCGAGAAATTTAAAATTAATTGAGGTATTAGACAAGTTTGTGGCCTATTACCTAGTTTATTTAATATTTATATAGACGGCGTTCTGAGAGAATGGAAACAGTGTATTACAGATGGCATCGAGATAAACTCTGAAACCACTCTAAATACTTTATTGTTTGCAGACGATCAGATAATTATCCAAGAAAGTGAGGATCGGTTACAGAGGGCTAAACTAAATAACATATGTGAACAATATAACTTGAGAATCTCAATTCAAAAAACCATAGAGGTGATTAGAGGCAAATATGCTATAAGAAGCAAGATATTAATAAATAATAAAATTATATAACAAGTTAGTCATTTTAGATATTTGGGATGTGATATTACTTTTGAATTCAATATATATATTTCAATAAAAACCCAAAGACTCCAAAACATCTGTAGAGAAAGGAAACAAGAGAGAAAACACAACTTAAATTTTATAAAACAATGGCTATCCCCATACTTTTTTATGAGTGTGAGACATGGACCATGAAAAAGAAAGATTTTACTAGAATTCAGATGTCTGAGATGAGGTTCTTGAGACAAGTCAAAGGCTGCACTAAAGGCTGCACTATCTACACAGAATGCGTACTGACCACATCCCAAAACAAATATATCACTCATGGTAAATATATCACTTCATGGTAAAAGAATGTCAGCTGTTCAAGATTATGATGGCATGCTGAAGATGGAACAGGAGAAGAGATGATGATGATGATGATGATGATGATGAAGAAGTAAGTGTATAATTTAACCAGTCATTAATAATTTACTGTACTGTGCACCAATTTTATTATTATTATTATTATTATTATTATTATTATTATTATTATTATTATTATTATTATTATTATTATTATTATTATTATTATTATTATATACATATACATATATACGTTATATATATTATTATTATATATACATTACATCTCAAATATATATGGATCAATCTGCAAAATGAATTACAAATCATGATTATAATTTTGAATCTAATTATAATAATAATAATAATAATAATAATAATAATAATAATAATAATAATAATAATAATAATAATAATAATAATAATAATAATAATAATAATAATAATAATAATAATAATAATAATAATAATAATAATAATAATAATAATAATAATAATAATAATAATAATAATAATAATAATAATAATAATAATAATAATAATAATAATAATAATAATAATAATAATAATAATAATAATAATAATAATAATAATAATAATAATAATAATAATAATAATAATAATAATAATAATAATAATAATAATAATAATAATAATAATAATAATAATAATAATAATAATAATAATAATAATAATAATAATAATAATAATAATAATAATAATAATAATAATAATAATAATAATAATAATAATAATAATAATAATAATAATAATAATAATAATAATAATAATAATAATAATAATAATAATAATAATAATAATAATAATAATAATAATAATAATAATAATAATAATAATAATAATAATAATAATAATAATAATAATAATAATAATAATAATAATAATAATAATAATAATAATAATAATAATAATAATAATAATAATAATAATAATAATAATAATAATAATAATAATAATAATAATAATAATAATAATAATAATAATAATAATAATAATAATAATAATAATAATAATAATAATAATAATAATAATAATAATAATAATAATAATAATAATAATAATAATAATAATAATAATAATAATAATAATAATAATAATAATAATAATAATAATAATAATAATAATAATAATAATAATAATAATAATAATAATAATAATAATAATAATAATAATAATAATAATAATAATAATAATAATAATAATAATAATAATAATAATAATAATAATAATAATAATAATAATAATAATAATAATAATAATAATAATAATAATAATAATAATAATAATAATAATAATAATAATAATAATAATAATAATAATAATAATAATAATAATAATAATAATAATAATAATAATAATAATAATAATAATAATAATAATAATAATAATAATAATAATAATAATAATAATAATAATAATAATAATAATAATAATAATAATAATAATAATAATAATAATAATAATAATAATAATAATAATAATAATAATAATAATAATAATAATAATAATAATAATAATAATAATAATAATAATAATAATAATAATAATAATAATAATAATAATAATAATAATAATAATAATAATAATAATAATAATAATAATAATAATAATAATAATAATAATAATAATAATAATAATAATAATAATAATAATAATAATAATAATAATAATAATAATAATAATAATAATAATAATAATAATAATAATAATAATAATAATATTTATTGAGTCACATATACAATTACAATCGTGTATGACGAGTCAATATGGTGCCTTGGGTGGAGAGAGCGAAGTTATATTACTGTTCAGGAGCAAACAAGGGACCATCTCAGCATTTGCTCAAAGGACCAGGGAAACTGAACAAAACCTGATCGAGATGGGGTCATTGGCCTAGAAATACAATACTTGTTACAGTTAGATTAATATATTATACAGTAGATAAATTATCTTCTAATAATTAACATTAATAATAATAATTACATTAACAATAATAATTACATTAATAATAATAATTACATTAATAATACATATCAATTATGTTTGCAACTACATCAAATTTTACAATAGTAGTACATTCTATATTTATAACTTGAAATGGTGAGGAGGCAAGTTTTGACCAGTTTTTTTCTTCTTCTATTCTCCTTCTATTTCACAGGATCATTTTCAGCTTGAAACAGTTCATATGAAACAGAAGGTCTAAAGGAATAAGAAATTCTTATTTATTTATATTTTTTAAGGGAAATGTTGTAATTTGAAAATTCCTTTACACTGTAGAACATGTTGTTAAGCAGGAAAGCTTTCAATTTACTTTTAAATGTATGAATTGTGTTTATGTCTTTGATATCATTGCCTAGTTTGTTGTAAAGTGTAATGCCCTCTATTAGGGTACTTTTTTGATAAAGTGTAGTTTCAGAGTGGGGAACATGTAGGTTATCCTTTTGACGGGTGTTGTAGTTATGCATATCAGAATTTAAAGTAAAAGTGTCTTTGTTTTCCATGAGAATTTTCTTTGTGAAGACCACTATTTCAAATATGTACATGCATGGTAGAGGAAGAATCCTTAGTTTATTAAACAAGGGTTTGCAAGACCCCAGCTTATGAGTGCTGGTCATTGTTCGCAGTATTCTTTTTTGGATAATAAATGTGCCAGTGCTTTCAGGGGCATTTCCCCAGAATATTATTCCATATTTTAGGTGTGAGTGCACATTTGCAAAATACATTGTTCGAAGTGTCTCTATGTTGGAGCTTGACCTGAGGATGTATAGGGCATAGCAAGATTTGCTGAGCTTCTTGTTAAGATTTGATATGTGAGTGTTCCATTTTAGGCTTTCTTGAATTGTTAGTCCGAGGAAGGTAGTTTCATGAGATATTGTTACAGGGTTATTGTTTATGAGCAAATGCTGTGAGAGTTTGTCTTTACATCGAGGATTCATGAAATTTAGAGAGACTGTGTTGCTGGTGTTTATGATGAGTTTGTTGTCTTGAAACCATTTTACTAGTGCTTGCAAAGTTTTGTGAGTTTCTTTTTCTAATGATTGTTGTGTTTTTGCTTTGATGATGATGTTTGTGTCATCTGCAAACAAAATTATTTTGTTGTTCCTTAAAGCCAAAGGCATGCCATTTATGTATATAAGGAATAGTATTGGCCCAAGGATGGATCCTTGCGGGACTCCACAATTTATTATTTGAGGACAGGAGTAGTATGAGGAGATTTTGTTTTCTTTTGTGTGTTGGAGGGCAACTATTTGTCTACGGTTTGATAAATATGATTTGATCCATTGGCCTGCAATGCCTTGAATCCCTAGCATTTCTAGTTTTCTTAAAAGTATATGATGGTCAATGATGTCAAAGGCTTTTGACAAATCTAAGAAAAGGCCAATGGGAATTTCCTTCTGATTTAGGGCTACAAGTATGTCATTTAAAAAGGAGAAGATGGCTGTGTCTGTGGATCTATTACTCCTGAAGCCATGTTGTGCATTTGTAAGGACATTATTTGCATTGAGAAACTGTTTGAGTCTATCATTGAAAAGTCTTTCCAGAATTTTTGAAAATCCTGATAACAGGGAAATAGGCCTGTAGTTCATTGGGTCATAACTATTGCCCTTTTTAAACAATGGTTTAATTTTTGCTGTTTTGAATATATCTGGAAATATGCCTGATTTTAGAGAGTAATTGCAGATGTGAGAGAGTGGTTGCACTATACATGGAGCACTGTGTTTAATAAGAAAATCTGGAATGTTGTCCATGCCTGCTGAGAATTTATTCTCCATTTGTCCAACGATTTTTAAAATTTCAGAGGGGGTTGTTTCATATAAAAATATGGAATTTACAATTTGTGTAATATTAGTGTTTGTTTGGTGTGTTTCATTGTTTAGAGAGTGTTGAGAGATTAACTTATTACTAATTTGTGAAAAGTGTTCATTGAATATATCAGCTATTTCTTGTGGGTCTTGTACAGTTTCGTTTTTGTAGTGGAGCTCTATGTTTTTTTTTTATTATTAGTTGGTGCTGTAGTCTTTTTAATAATGTCCCACATGGCTTTTGTTTTATTACGTGCAATTGCAATGTACTTATCATTTGTTATAATTTTTGCTTGTTTGATTACTTTTTTTAGGATCGAATTATATGTTTTGTAATATGAAATGAAGTTTGAGTTACATTTGTTATTTATTAGTATTTTATACATGTTGCGTTTTCTTTCACATGACACTTTGATGCCTGTGGTAATCCATGATTTAGTTTTCTTATTTTGGGTCTTTTTCAGTTTTTGAGGGAAAATGGTATTGAAATGCCTTAAGTCTATATTTATGAATGAGTTAAACTTATCATTTGTATCGGTTGCTTTATATACTTCATTTCAGTTTTCAAATCTGAGCAAGTTTTGAAATTTTATTATGTTTCCCTGGGAATAGTTACGGATTTCTTTGTAAGTTGTCTGTTCCACGGTTTTTGTTTCTGTTGGAAGTGTTAGGATCTGGGCAATGTGGTCACTGAAACCTGTATTAAATGTAGCAACAGAAAAACAATGGTTATTTGCATCTATTATTATTTGATCTATAGCAGTGCTACTATTTTTGGATATTTGTGTTGGTGTATTTATGGTTGTTTGTAAATTGTATGATTTTAGTAGGTCTTTGAATAGATTTTCATTACTGGATTGTGTGAGGCAATTTATATTGAAGTCACCACAAAGAATAGATTATATTAGCTGTTATCTGACAGCCGCCTAAAATACATTTTTTGAAGTTTTATCAATTTTCGGTTTCTTTGTGGCAGATTTCAAATATTACTTTTAAAATATGAAATAATATTTATCTCGTTCAATATGGAAATTTTCGTTGAAAAATTTTGAGCCGTTTTTAAGAAGATGGCATTTAAGTGTTACTATGAACGAAAAATTTGAAGCTCTTTTTTACAGCAAAATTTTGAGTTTTCGAGCAACTTCATTAGAAATCATTTGAAGCACATTCAATCTCAACTGCAACAATGTATTCAAATGGCTGAAAATTTGCATATTAACGGCGTGAGAGATATTAAAAAAAATTTAATTGTGTAATTTTTTAAAAAAAACAAAAGAATACAGCAAATTTAATTTTATGTCGTATTAAACAGTGCAAACTATCCGTACGAAAAGATTGAAGAAAAAATTGGAGCATTTTTTGAGAAAATGGCGTTTGAGCGTTTCTGAAAATGCGGAATTTTGAGCTTGTTTTCACATCAAAGTTTGGAGTGTGCATGAAAACTTATATTATTTAAAGTTTGGTACTTTTAAATGAAATAACGCGAATATAGTGCCGCTAATGTAAATATTAACGTGAGAAGCTATTAAATAATTGCATTTTTGTAATTTTTGAAATAACAAATAGAGCAATAACTCGTTTATGTCACCTTATAGTGTATATTTAGCACTATACATTACAAATGTTTAAAGAAAAACTTTGGGGCCGTTTTGAGAAAATCTAGTTTTGGTTATTTTTTAAAATTGTACATATTACACGCAATATTGCGCGAAAACTACTCTCTACAATTTTTACAAACATACACGTGATCTTATCGAGAGAACTAAATATGGAGCAGAAATTACATTCGAAGGAAAAATATCCATCTTCAAAATTTTAGTAGTAGGAAGACGCCGAAAAAATTCAACCTTTTACAGTTATCGAAAATTCAGAGTTAACAGTGGAAATCGGACATATGCCACCTTTATACATGTATTTTACTTTATTATTACAAGAAATTTAAAGAAAAAAATGAGCCAATATTGAGAGAATTTTGAGAATGTGGCTCGAGCGTATAAGTATCCCCAAATTTTAAAGAATGTTTTTGAAAATCGCAGCAATTCAACTCCAGCCAGATTGATTGTGGAATATACATTTTGGAAAAAAAAACTACGTATGAGAGGCGCTAGTAGTGTTTTGCAGACGGACGTTTTGAAAAAAACAAACTTTTTCTGTATCCAAAAGTATATTTCCATTGAAATCTCGTAATCGATTTTCTGCAGCATCACATAACTTTCCGTACACTACATATACTACTCCTATACGAGAAAGTAAAGTTGGTGCCATATTTGAGAAAATTTTGAAAATGTCTTCACGTAAAGTACCCCCCAGAATTAAAGAATGTTTTTCAAAATCGCAGAGCCTTGAGTGGAGCTAGATCGATCGAGGTGTGTTCAGTTTGGAAACCCTACTGATAGTTTAGGCGTTAGTGTTGTTTACAGACGACAGATGGACAAATCGATAGACGAATGGACATTTTGAAAACAAACAACAACGATTTTTCGGCATCGGGGAACCCAAAACGTTTATTTCCGTTAAAATCTCGTAATCGATTTTCGACAGTATTATGTAACTTAACACTACCCAAATTACTCTGTAAATACGTACGTATACGAGAAGTAACTAGTGGTGTTACAGAATGACACATACTTTCTCGTACTAGTTCGTTTTATAATTTTTTTGGTCTGGTCTAGCATTTCGGTCTTGCCCTATCTTCGTCCAATCTGCCATCTATCGCCGTCCAAAGTATGTTTTTCAATTTTTCTGGTCTCTAATGGTAGAACTGACACATGACCTTCAGAATATTATAGAAGAGTACAACCTCACTCCATATGGATATTTATGTTTCCAATTTTGGAGCCGTTTTTGAGAAAATATTGTTTGAGCATTTCTGAAAATACACATTATGAAGCTCATTTTCACCCAAAATGTTTGAGTTTTCGAGAAACTTCATAAGAAATTATTTAAAGTAATTCTGCGTAATGTATACAAATCGCTCATAGAGCCAACATAAATATCAACGGTGCGGCGGAGGATGATAAAGTGGTGGGAAAAGCAGCCATCGAAACCAGAGGCAGGAGCGAGTTTGTGGTGTTGACGTCGCCTACAGTGTATAAGGGGCGACGGGGACGGAGCAGCACTACTCTATTGAGATGTAGCTCAATGTAATAAGTGTCTATTATAGTGATTGTGCCTACTCTGACCGCGCCTCGGTATATTGTTGGTTCTGATTGGATATTGTTTATGACTTTGGATTTCACTGGTAAATCTCCTGGCGACGACGACCGTGCTGTTACATCTTCTGGTAAACACGTTTTGTGCACTGTATTGGTGCGATTTGGAATTAGGCTTGTAATAATAAACTACTATTGTTGATATACTTGTTGGTGTATTTTTCTGAACATAACACCCATAACATGACCTACCATCTATTTAATCTTCAGATTATTCAGACTGTCGTGAAAGTCAGACTACCGTGACTTTAGTGAAATGGACGTAACTGAATTCCCCAAAGAAGAAAGAAGATCCCAGTTGTTCCATAAAGAAGAACTTAATGATTTGGCGCAAGTTCTTGGCTTCTCAAAGGAATCGGCGCAAGTTTTAGGCTCACGGTTGAAAGATAAAAATTACAGGTATCGAAAGAGAGAAGAGCGCCTTGATTATTTCATGAAAGAAGAGCAGTTTGTTTACTGCAACAACATTCATGATATGCTTTCAAAATTTGAAATGAGATACATCAGTGATCATTGCAGATAGTTTTTAGATTCATTGAAACGTAGCCTCAAAGCTGTTTTGTTTGATAATGGAAATAAATTTGCCTCAGTGCCCGTAGTTTATTCTGTTTATATGAAGGAAACATGCGAAAGTGTGGAAGACCTTGTAAAAAATAGAACACCATTGTTTTTTTTCGGAGGCTTGAAAGTTATTGGAATATTGTTGGGTCTTCAACTAGGATTTTTTTGGTTCTCCTGCTTTCTATGTGAATGGGATAGCAGTATTCGTAAATTGCACTGGGCTGAAAGGTAGTCAGAAATACTTTGAATCCCGGAAGTAAAAATCGCATAAGAAGTTTGGTTAATCGTGAAAATATTATTTTGCCACCACTCTGTCAACCTTGGTATAATGAATCAATTAGTCATGTCTCTGAATAATATTGGAAAATGCTTTAAATATAATATTTGTTCAAAATTTCCTTTTCTTTCAGAGGCCAAGCTTAAAGAAGGTATTTTTGTGCGACCTCAAATTAGAAAATTCATGAAAGATGAACACTTTAAATCTTTAACGAGTGATGAAGGACTAGACTGGTCAGGTTTCAAAACTATCTCCGTGAATATTTTAGGAAAAAAAAGAAAAAACATCCAGATTTCAAAACTGGTGGATGAAATACTAATTGCTGTGACGAATTTAGGATGTAACGAACATCAAACTTCATTTCTTCCATAAGCACCTTGATTTCTAGCCCGACAATTTGGGGGTTTCCAGTAATGAACACGGAGAGAAATTTCATCAGTGGGATATCGTTATCAGAGCAGTGATGATAGCAGACTACTGTTGATCCATAAAAAGAGACATAAAATGACACAAAAGAGACATAAAATAACATAAAAGACATAAAATGAGTTGAAGATAACATAAAATTAATTTTGCTGTGTTCTTTTATTTTTTCATAAAAAACACAAACGTAATAAAAAACAACAATAAAAAACTCACGCCGTTGACGTGCACATTTCCATAAGTTATTGTAAATTACTGCACTTGAGTGGAAGTGCTTCAAATGACTATTTAAAATTTATCGAAAACTCAATTTCTGTGAAAATGAGCTTCAAATTTCGCATTTACAGTTATGCTTAAAAGTCATTTTCTAAGAAACGGCTCCAAAGGTTTCATTGGATATTTTCATTTACGGCGTGTTTTTACCATTCTTTTAAATTCTTGAAGTAATATATCAGTTCTACTATTCGGAAACCGAAAAATTGAGAAAATGAAAAATAGTACTTTAGGCGAAAATAGATGGCAGCCGGCATGAGTACGTGGCAAGTCAGAATAGCTAGTCCAGACCAAAGAAACTAGAAAACTAATACGAGAATATCTGTGCCATTTATAGCACCACTAGTTTGTGATTTGCAAACGAGAGTTTTGCTTCGGCAAATTTTGGCAAACGATATGTTAAGTTTCATCATTTGTGGATTTTTTCGGCCAGCGTGATTTTGTCACGGAAAGGTAGGTTTTGACTGCTAATTTTTTTGTGTGGGAGGGCAAACAAAACTTAAATTACGCAAACAGTGCGCCAAGTTTCGTCAAATCCTCGACTTCTTTTGGTCCACGTGAATTTAGCTCGCAACTATTTTTCTACATCTTTAATATTGAAGAATAGAGAGAATATTGAGAATATTGAGTTCTTGTATGTGGGAACTTGGCATTTGAGAGTCGGATTCATCAAACTATTACCAGCTAGCGGTGTTCTTAGGCTTGGGCCGTTTTTACTTTCTCGCTGCGGCCTGGAGAGAAAACATGCTGTTGTATACTGTTGCTGGATGTTACTTGAACTAAAAGAGTAAAATAGAAGTAAAATTATAGGAGTGTGCTAAAGGGTAAATTGGGTTAATATCAAATGTATTCAGTATTACGATATATATTCTGCTTTGCAGCTGGCCACCGTTAAAATAGCAGTGCTGTTGAGGAAAAGTAAAAGGACTACCCGTGGTCGAGATCAGAGATGGATTTACGCATAGGCACAGTAGGCACGTGCCTACGGCGGCAAATTTTCAAGGGCGGCAAATTTTCAAAGGCGCAAAATTTTCTTGATATTTTCTAAAACAAATTTAGGTTCTCTAAAAACTATAACAGCATAAATCATATTTTTTATTTTAAAAATATCATATTAATATTTAATACAAGCTATTTATTTGTCTACTTCATTAGAGTATACCTTATGATTTCAGAAGTATATGAATCTGAAACTAAGGCCCGTTGACGAAAGAAAACATGTTGCAATTCTAGTTGTCATGTTTTAGTTTCCTTTTAATGTTAACGTTCAGTGTTGAAACGTTAATAATGTTGAACGTTACTTGCTATGAAGATACAGTTTATATCCAAAATTAGCTAGTCCAAAAAAAATATTTAATTTATGAAAACAATGTGCAAAATATAATGTTATTTTTAAAGTTAAAACGTTTAAATTAATGAGGAATTGTTACTGGAACGTTACAATTAGAAATGTAACATTAATTTTAAACAGGGGGCGGCAAATTTGATGTGCCTACAGGCGGCAAAAATATTAATCCGCCCCTGGTCGAGATATCAACTGGATAAGTTTCTTAAGAGTTTTTATTGAATTATGTATATATGGACAGTCGACTGCATTACTTGGCGGCTACTTGATTACAGCACACTTCGTATCTACACAATTTTTTGCTACGAAGATTAGGTTTAGTCTGTTTTCAAAAGTTCACTGAATTGAATGAACTCTTCTCTTAGTTCACTTTCCAAATCATCGGGATATGCTTTGATCAGTTTTAACGAACCCTCTTTGATTTCTTCGGACGTAGATTCTTCAAGGTGACGAACGATGCCCAACAAGTCCCTCATTTTGATATTTGTTTCTGGAATAAGGCAGCAAGTCAATAATAACCAAAAAACTTTCAACTCTGAATTTATCAGATGATCTCTTTTATTCTCCGTCGTCAATCTATGCATATTATCGATTCGTTTGTTTCTTCTTCGTCATGAATGTCCAGGACTGTAATGGTTGTAAGACGTTACTGTTTTTGCCTTGTCTTCAACAGATGTAAAGTTCGCTCTGATAGTTTCAATGTATCCATACAGGGACTCGTACAGAATAGAAGCTGAATTGAGATCTTGATGCGGTGATTGTAACGAAACGCTGGTCTCTAATTTATCCATAGTTTGCACGAGCCCTCTAACTTTTTGCCTGGTCTCATTTATGCAGTACGAATCATTGAGAATTTGGTCTAGAACATCCAGAATAACATTGTATCCTTTACAAAGAGCTGAAATAGCGTCTGCCAGTGCACTCCATCTCGCATGGAATAATCTTTTCGGAAGCGAAAGACGATGTTCATTACTCGAAAGTGCATTCGCGAGAAGTTCCCATCGATAGTAGATGCAGAAGAGAACGCGTAAATATTCTCCACAAACAAAGAAACGAGCGGCTTCTGAAGAAAATTCCGCAGTACATTGTTCACTAAATTTAAAGGATGTGCAAAGCAGGGAACATATTCAGCAAACTGACATTCCTCTTTGACAAGCGCTTGTAATCCTTTATATTTTCCACTCATATTATTAGTGTTTTCATAAATTTGACCACTACAATCAGTTATATCGATCCCATGCTGTTAAAAAAGTAAATGAAGTTTCTGCAATCTGTGCAGAACTATGACCTTCCATATCCAAAAACTTTACAAATGTTTCAACTGGTCCAGAAGGTAAAACATACCGAATAATTAGGGTCAGCTAGTCACTGTGAGAAACGTGGGGCGTTGAATTTATTGAAATCGAATAATATTTATACTTCTAATTTCAGTTATTATTTATCTAGTAATTTGGTACCAATTAACTTGATGGATTCTTCGCATACATCTGTGGATCAATACGAAGTATTTCCTTTCCCTTCGTATTCAAATCCTTGGATAAGAAAGGATCAAATTTAGCGATTAATTCCAGTATCCCTAAATAATTGCCATTTTGTGACGAACCAATTGTTTCATTACTGCCTTGAAAAGCAAGACCTCGTTCTACCAATGCAAAAATACAGGATCGGGCAAGTACAACTTTACTCTTTGCAATATTATTTAACTTTACTGTTTTTGTTATAAGGAACAAAGGGGATTTTGGAGGGGCAGGGCGCCATCATGCTGGGGAGCGAAAATTGAAAACTTATTTGTATACTAAAAAAGTATCTGATTATTTTCTGCGTTCTTGCGTATATCAAGAAATTTTTTTTTAAAAAAAACTACCCTAATATTTTCACCTTTGAGTAATAAATACCATTTGTTACCATTTCAAGCAATTCAGTAGGCTTAGACTTCGCTTCGTTACATGGGAATGTTGCTCAAATGATGTTTACGTATTGAAGATCTTAGCGAACCGACACCTTAAGTTTAATAATAAGTTTTTCAGAATTTCTACGAAACCTCTGAAATGCTCTTTAAATTTGACCCTTTTCAGAGTTTTTCAGCAATTTCCCCCCACATGGGTACAAAATTCGATTTAACACAAAATATATAAATAAATAAATTACAGATCAATTTTTAATTATAATTTTAAAAGTTCATATGGCATACCAAATACCACATTGTATGAGACATGTGCCTTCTTAACTTTTAATTTAATTTATCTCGTGCGAAATTAAAGCTGATTTACTTTATTTTGTCACAATTACAAAAATGTATCGCACTTGTTTTTCTACCGATTTCTAACTGCAAACTAAATTCATTTTCGATATTTGCTGCCAAGCAATACATATAACGTTAGATTTGTTTACACCAGTGGTTTAGCTTATTGTTGCAATATTTAGAAAATGGAAACCTAACACTTGCCTCTTAGCGCCTTACTTGGCGACGGAATTTCAAAACTGAATAGACCAAATGATAAGTGATACTTTATTAATTTATCGATATTAGCAGCATTGATTTTAGATCTACATAATATTTATTCACTTGAACATAAATGAAATTAATTGCAGCCAATACCTGCAATTATATTATTACGGTATAATATGTAATATATGTAATAAATATATAATAATTATTTAAAGTTTTAATTTTTACAAAAATTCGCAGGCTGTCTCAAAAGTAAGTTACACTATATTTTTCCACTCGGAAAAGGCCGGAAATCTCAGACGTTTGTCTGGGTCGAGTGGCAACATTGCAAAATTTCTACGCTTCTACCACTACCGGTCTGACAGTGGCGCACTAGCAACAATGGAGATTTCACTAGTTCCTACCTCTGATTGCGAAGTTCGTGCTATTATTCGTTTTCTTACGGGGAAAAAATGAAAGTCGTCTCCCATATTCCCCTGACCTTGCACCAAGCGACTTTCATGTTTTCCGAATCCTAAGCAACATATCGGGGGAAAGACGCTTCGCATGTGAGAATGACTTGAAGTGGGGAGATGGCGTGGCAGGAAGAGTGGTTTGACACTAGGTTAAAACACTGTTGTCACGGTACAAAAATTGTATTGCAAGGCAATTATGTAGAAAAGAATTAAAGTTAGTAATTTTCAAAGTAATACCTCTTCAATTTCCTAAAATGTTTGTGTTTTTAAATAGTATAACTTACTTTTGAGACGGCACTCGTAATTTAATGTTACATAACTTATTTTAAAGCTTGAATTATATTTCAACGATTTTAAAATGTGTGTTTGATTGAATTAAGAGTCAGTGTCATATTCGGTATCGTAATTGAAATCGTGCGGATAAAGCTTGACTACTCAAAGAAACATTTCCGCGATAAATAATGAAGAGAATGAGCTGATTCCTTTCTGATTTTAATTTATGTACTAACAAATTAATAAATCTCAAACGGTTGCATTTTAAAACTAAAAGAAAATATCGTACGACATTTTGTTTAACTTTAACATAATTTATTTATATACACTCCATTCATTCTTTTTTCTTGTTTGAGACATTTTTTTCCTCAGAAATCACGGGGCCAATTGGACGTGCAACAAATGCTACTACGATAAACCGGGTCTGGTTGTTACTGTGCTCAAATAAAAGAGAGCGTTTGTCTGAAGGACGGACTCGCGAAGTTTCCCATTTAGTGAGAAGGAAAGGTCGGACGGAAAATCGCCGTTTCAACGGAAAAATACGTTACAAATACACATCAATTTCTCAAAAACGATTCACTTAAATATGAAGATGTGCACATATTTGAGCCCTTTTGAGTCTTTTTTCAGTCTTTGAGATTTGAGTCTTTTTAAGCCCATTACGATGTGTTAAAATTTAGCATACGGTTCCATTTAAAAAACTACTCAAAGTGGATTTTATATCTTCGTTGTAAAAAATAGTGTAAAGACCTAGTAAGTTGCAATCAAGTAGCCCCTGTTTACGCAATTGACTGTCAAAACGGCATCTTCGTATCTTGCACGGCTGAGGAGATACTAAAGATCTAATACAAGCGGAATATGCCACCGTTACAGGAAATGTGTGAACGGTTGTCTTTTCATTTTCCTTTAACCTTTAATTACCCGCGTTCCTCTCTGATACTCGCGCGGTGCACTGAGTGCGCCAACAAATGAAAGATAATTTATTCACTGATAAAACCAAATTTTGCGACATTTTTGAGCTGAGCCGAATTCTGTCGCTGTCTGGAGGAGAATCCTAGCGCCCGCCTACTCTGATCGGTAGTTTTCCGTAGTTTCCCTTATTAATACCAGTCGAATGCCGGAGCATTACCCTAACAAACGGGCCACAGACCGCGCGCTATATTTCCTTTCTCTTCCTTGTCCTCACCCCTTACACTAACATGTAGTACATTACCACACATGCTAGGAGACGGTCGGGAGCTTAGGGCTTGACTTGGCTGGGACCGTGCCTCGTTGCTGCGAGATACCTGGTTTGGGAAACTCACCGCAATGCCTTCGCGCTCTGAATCCGATATATCTGCGTCGAATTCCCCGAATTTAGTACCTTTGACTCCTCATCAGTAAACTCTTCAAGAACATTCCTAATATCTTCCTCGTTTAGAGAAAGTTGATCCCTATAAAATTTACCAACGCATTAAAGTTTCTATATATTTATAATAAATAATGGCGACAAATTAATTATTGATTTTGAAAAATGTGACTTTTATGAATTACTTAAGTGACTTTGTAATAAAATGTTCTAATTACGTAAATAGCACAGAGATAAAGGAACATTATTAGGCACTAATATATGAAGCCATTATAAGAGGGCGTGGAGAAGAAAACATTGTATTAGATTATTACTCGCACGGCGCACACAGTGCACCAAAAACGTATGGAGGAGAATTCAGTTAGCACCCTCCCACACTTCGCAACAAATCCGTTTGAACATGAATACTGATGAACTGTTACAGGAATACTGATCAGTGGGAAGGGCTGATGCAGTATGTAGAAAGCATTGTTGTCGAGAATCGAGAGAATGTGGTTGGGGCACTCAGTGCGCCTGCGCGGGTAATTAAATGTTAATGCGTTTTTCTGAAGATTACTCTCCCAATGTAATATAATGATCTTTGCTGATTTTATAGACCTTTTGTACATTTTATGACACATTATTTTGTGACACAAAGAGTTCTGTTAGATCTCAAGATGTATTGTTTACGTTTATTGCATGATTTTATTACTGATATTATTGTTTTCGTTGACAATTTTACCTCCCTATTACAAGGATATTTATCCGAATTGAATGTCAAATAATAATAATACTGAAATAACTTTCTATATTTTTATTAACTATTTCAAAAAATTGGTTTTACTATAGTTGACTTTTTAACCCTGTTTTTACTTCTGCAAATAAAGTGTTATCAGTTTCGTAACGTTATTACTAGTGGTGCTAAAATAGCACGTATTTTATCGCCCTTAATAACGGTTATGTAATTCTATTTATACCACCATTTCTTTCTTAATTAACACACACAAATCATAATTGTTTTTAAAACTCATTCCAAATCGTTGAGCATTTCGTGCAAAGTACATATTTTTAAAGTACATGATTATTTGGTGCTAGCATATATTTTCAATGTACGTGCTATTATTATTTATAATGTATTAATGTATAAGTATTTTAGGGAGTGTATTTGACCTATTGGGGATACTGCTTAAAACGCGCTAATGGTTATCTACTTCAATCAAGAGGTGTGGAAATAATAATAATTTATAAAAATACATATCAAAATGTAAGTGATACTGCTAAATAATTGTAATTATTCAGATCAATGATTTTTTAACCTTTAAAATTACTGACAAATGCACTTTAATTATGTTTACTATCAAGGTAAAATAAATAAATTAAATTTTTGACAAATGTCGAATTAAAGCCTTTCAAAAATTCTCACCATGGAAGTGCGGCTTCCTCGATAACTCTCGTCGGCTAGCTGGCCTGCTCGCCTAAAGTCTGTTCTGCCTTAGAATGATCCTGATGTGCTTGGATTTGCGTGTGTGTACATGCAACGCTTCCGAAAATAGTTGTCGGCATTACATATTTCCTTGTTTAAATGAAAGTTTGAAAAGTGAAGAAGGGATTTAGAGAAAGAAAAACGATCATTTAATCCAGAAAACGGTTACTGGCGACTCCGAATATGGCCAGTGTTCTGAAGTATGCCGTAGCCGAAAACGCCGAGAAATGGCGGCGGAGAAACCTTATAGCCGTCGTCCGGTGCTGACAGTTTTATCGGCGGTTGACTCATGACAAAAGTCCCAAATGGCGATCCGGTGGCCGAGATCGCTAAGTAGCGATCTCGGACTGAAGGATCGCGGGTTCGAGTCCCCCCCCTTGCGCATGGTTATATTGTGTTTGTCCTTTCACTCCCTATCATCATTATATCGTGTCATCCTCACAGTTACCAGCAATAGTAACTGTTACAAGCAATAGTAATCGCTAATGACCTAAAAGTTGATGCGACCTTAAATAACAACAAAAAAGTCCCAAATGCAGCGTTTGTTGGACTCAGTGAGGACCAGAGCAGCAGTTCTCTTCGCTTAATACGGCAAAATCATCATAGCATTTTTTAATAATTTTAATTTTTGTGTGTACTTTATCATTTTGTAGTGGCGGATGCTGTGGCAGGACGGTGTTTTACAAAACATATGAGAGGTAACCCATTAATACGGGTTAAAAAATATGTAGTTTTCAGTGTGTTTTCTTGTGTGAGTGAAGAAAATTCGTCATTGGCCGTTAAACAGTTTTCCGAACGCACATCATGGACCACGGGAGTGTTTTCGTCAAGTGTATAATGAATGCACGAAGTACGCACAGAGAACTTGTCACACCACGGAAATAATCAATTTTAGTGTTGAACCCCTTCCGGACGCGTTTGCAATGAGAAGTGTCGATAGTGAAACGGGATGCTGGAAATCGGAATTTATTGTTATCACAGGAGGGACTGCTGTTGCCACGTACGCTTCTGACAGTTGGTGTACACGCGTTCTTTTAAGGAGGTGCCTAGAGCAATTGGCCAATGAGGTTAGTATTCGCAGATTAATACTACGCTACTTTGTTTACATTAGGATCATTCTTAGGCTGAACAAAGATTATCTTCAAAAGCTCTCTGATCTCTTTACTCCGCTCGGCTGTCTTCGTCCGTGGCTTCGCATTTTCCTCTTTCGAGACGAAGGTGGAAACACTTGGGGGAGTTCCTCCGACGCACCGGTTGTATTGAAGAGTGGCCAGATCGACATACAATGTGTTATTTTATTTCGTTTCAACTTTGCTTTAAATATAAACTGTACACTCATAAATATGCAACACAAATAACTATTATAAATGTTGAAAACTATAAAAATTTCTAATAGCAAACTACTTTTAATAAATCAAACTAGTAGTACTACAGATTGGCACTGACTTTCTTGCATTGTTTTGAATAAATAACTTTTTGGGTATTACCCCGTCTCTGCTGCTACTTCTGGGAGTAACATTTTTTTATATATTCTCCATTTTTTGCCCCCTAATAGAGTATTAATGATTTCGACCTTATGTATATTGTAGAAGAATGAACTAGTGATGTTTGAGAATGTACAGACTTTCTTGCACTAGTTAGTATTGAGAGAGGCTAAAATACCTTCCGGGATATTTTGAAAAACATAATTAATATGTCGACATAGTATCATTATAAGGATATACAAATTCATGGAAACAAGACAAAAGTGAGACATTGGGAATGGATATGACGAAAAATGTGAACAAAGTTTATGGATGTAACATATTTTAAATATTAGGAAAATATTTTATTGAAATAAAATATTTACGTAAGATTACGTATTGTTAAGCAGGCAAGTGAACTCAGAGGTGCTTCAGAAAAGCAGATAAAACAGCATCGGTTAAGGTGTAATGACAATGGAAAACAATAGAAGCGGTGGAAGATGGATTGTTGCAAGATGTAAGAAGTCGGAAGGTGACTCGGTGACGATCGGAGAGAGTCAGAACGTGCGCGCCTTGGTACAAAGGTGTCATGCCGCGATTTGAGTCGGATGCAAGGCCGCAGGCAACAAAAACTTTTTAAAGTGTGTCTTAAAGACAGAACGTGATTTGAGGATGCACGAATAATAGGTCGCGATATGCTTGAACAATGCTAAATTAATTAAGTCAAGCGCGAACAATTAAAAAAATCATGATAAATCAAAGTGTGGAACATCGAAAGAGATGGTTGACGGACGACCCAAAAGCATTGTTTTGGAAAGATCAATGCACAACCAGGAACAGAGTTCTCATCTCATCGCCAAGAGGGCAGTTTGTCTACAAAAAGGGAATTATAGAACCTAAGAATCTTTACTAAGACTTTGAAAACATTCTTTCTGTTTAAGGCCAAGAATGTTAGTCATAACTAAGTAAATTAAGCCAGTTTTGTTTTTCCAAAATAATAACAATGAAGTAAAGATGGTATTTGTAAGATGGTTTGAAAGTAAAGTTATATTTGTTTTATGTCGATCCGGAAAGAAAAAAACAATTTTTGTAATAAAATTGTAGCCAGTAGTTCTTGCCGCTGTAATTTTGAGTAATTAATTTTACTTAACAGAAAAATCACTATCTTAAATTCTATAGCTGTAGGAAAACTTCGATAAAATTGAAACTTTTGAAATTTTCGAAAATTCAGAGTTAACGGAGAAAATAGACTTATGCTATCTTTATAAGTGTATTTCACTCTATTATCACAAAGTTAAAGAAAAATTTGGAGTCTTTTTAAACAAGTTTTGAAAATGTCCCAAGGGCTTCATGTAAAGTACCCTCAAAAATTAATGAATGCTTTGCAAAATTGCAGAGATTCGATTCAAATCGACAGGGGGTTCTTCAATTTGAAAAAAGAATACTACGCATGATCAGAGAATTAGTTTCTAAATTTAGCACATGGTTTATCTACGTTATCGTTATCAGGGCTCGGCAATAAAAGTTCTCTGCGGAAAATTGGCATTTTTTCTCGCAACATTTCATTACGTTCTCACTACTGCGAAAGAGGTAGCGAGAAAGTAAAAAATCTCTGTATTGAAGGATAGCGCGGAAAAATACAAAGTAGTAATTTTCGAAAATTCGAAGTTAACAGGACCTACGCCATCTTTATAAACGTTTCCACTTCATTTTTAGCAAAATTATAGCACTTTTTGAGAAAATGTTGAAAATAAAAAAATATAGCTCACAGATTTTAAATTGCTTTTATTCAAATAGTGAAAGAATCACATCTCTTCCAAGTTATATAGACGATAATCATTTTTTGTTATAGTGTTGTTTCCTCAATGAACTGCCGCAAACATACCTTAAATTTTTAACATTCTTAACACTATTGTAATCAAAGAAATAAATAAGCCGCCTTTTCAAATATCTTAAAGATATCACCCTTCTATCACAGGACTTCCTTACATTACATCCTTTCCATTAGAGAACATACCTTACATGACATTTCCATTACATGACAAATATTAGATTAAGCGTTATTCTTGGTTCCGTTCCTTGCATTTAAAAGTCTATTTCCTATCAAATTAAATAAAAATTTCAATAATATTATCGTTAAATTATTCCAAGTAGTAATTATACATCTTTTTCGTTTTTAAACCACGCATAAGATTCAAAAGAAAAAATAAATTCAATTAAAAAATAATTCTGTGAAAATTAGTTATTCCGGTTGAAAACACAAAGATCCTAGACGTGTATGTTTTTCTTTCTATTGATTCTCTTTGACGTCGCCCTCTGCTCAGTGGAGGCAGACGTGGACGAGGTGGGGGAGGTGGGACGCACGTTCTCAAAGCTGTAGTCGCGATCGTAGCCATTATACGCGTCCTTCCACTCCATGAGACTCACATCCGCAGCCCTCAACATGGCGGCCGCGCGAATGCGGTTGTACAGTCGCGGCAGCGGACGCACCAGCCGCTCGAAGTCTCTGCGCTCCAGCAGGTAGATCTGCGCAAACGCCACTGTCCCAGTCTACACGCCTTACTGTCTATTTGCTTTAACTCACACCGATATATGAATAATATCTGCTCGAATGTTCTCTGCCAAATGGAATTTTGTATTAAGCAACGTATTGTGTAGCGGATGCGGGAGTAATATGATGCAGGATCAATCGCATCTCAATATGTACGATCTACACAAACGCCTCATTGTCTACTGGATGGGTCGTTAGGATATTGAACTGATTAATATAGATGAATTTGCGTTTTATTTAAATCTCGTTAGTGCCGATAGTTGCAACATCGTTAATGACACTCAAAGCAGCCCTGGGGAACACCTGACAATCTCACCTCGCACACCTCGAGCGCCACGACGCTCTCCAGGTGGCGGTGGCGGTGCTCTCGCAGCATGAGGCCCATCTCGCCGAAGGAGGCGTTGTCTGTGAGGTGGCCTACCTCCTCGCCCGTGGACAAGAACACGGCCACTGTGCCCTGCGCCAGGAAGTGGAGGTAGCGCGCCGGGTCCCCGCTGGCGTACACCACGTCGTGCGGCAGGAACAGCTGCTCCTGCAGCGCCACCACGATGCTGTTCACCTGTGCACCCGTTCGCGCACTCCTCGGTTATCTGAGCTCCTCAGGTTCAATAGTCAATTGTTGAAACGAAAAAAGTCACAATTATCAATTTGTTTTTTTCTTAATTTTCAATTTCAGCTTATGGTAAATCATTTGGTGTGGAATCCAAGTAAGTCATGGTCCCTTTATGGTTTAAGAGCCCTTTATGGTAAAAAGGAGTACGGCAAACGAAGAAATTGCTTATATATAACGCTTTTTTGTCCGATAATGGAAGATGGAAGAATTGATTGGGATCCGCACAAATTATGTAATGTAAAAATTTGGAAAGGATTCAGCGTAGGGCAGCTAAATTTTCTTTCAGGGACAAGAAAATGGCAGAATGCGATGCGCTCGAAAACAGGCGACCAGTAGCAAAGCTCTCCGTTTTGTATAAAGCTGGGAAAGAAATGAATCGGCCGCTAAGTATCCCTACATCCATCATTAGGAGGGATATCACAGGCATAAAATAAATTTAAGGCCGCAGAGAACAGATGTCGGGAAATTTCTTTGACAAATCGAAGGATAATAGAATGGAATAATTGCTTGCAAAAACCTTTGAACCCTTCTTCGAGGGCGGAGCACAAGTGATATATGTGAAGTGAGGGGTCGTGCAGTGCAGAGCAGAGAAATATTGAAGAAAGTAATTTAAGGGTCATAGTGAAGGGAAGGGAAGTGAAGTACAGTGTAGTGCAGTGCAGTGTGGTCTTAATTAAACAAACATTCGTTTCTATTCTACGAGTTCGATTCTGGAAGTTTATTTTCTTAAGGAAATTTAATGGGATATGAATCAGTTTTTATATAATTATTAGTCTTAGTATTATTACTCCATAATTAGAATTATATATATATATATATTGTGGCGTCACCAATAATATTATAATAATTTTATATAGAAATAGCTTCCATCGCGGCGAAGTAGGTCACGGGACGGAGCCTTTTATCGCGAAGACCCCCTAACGACCGCCAGGCCGCGCCCCCACTTGACAGAGCCTGTACCGACCGCTGACACGGGTGTCCATTAGCAGCGGACACGTTTATGACCCGTCGTAAACGCCGCCACCCGAGCCACCGTGCACCTCCAACGAACAATACGTGCCCCCGCACCCTTTTTGCCACGCGCCCGCGCAAAGAACCCAAATTCCCAAAGGGGTTATTTAGATCTTGACAGTCGCAAGCTGCCGATCAGCCCCCGCTGACAATTTATGGCCCAGAAAAAACGCCACAGCTTGAGCACGTGTTCGGACAGCTGTGAGAGAAGCTTCTGGAATCGCTCACAAAGGGAGAGAGAGAGAGAGAGAGAGAGAGGGGGGGCCGAGATAGAAAGAGAGATCTCCCTGGAAAATTCCGTAAAAGCTGCAACTCGATTGGAGAACTATAATATTAGAACGCAATTACTCTCAGCCAATGGGAAGTTTCATGATGAGGGAAGGGGCAGATCTACAGATTTGGAAACGTTTTTGGGAGGGGGAAACAGAACTTACTTGAACGCGGGATGGGCAGAGGATTATTATTATGATTAGACGGTTGCTAGTGGAAAGACATTCTCAGTGAGGAGGAAGTTTATTATTATTATTATGATTAGACGGTTGCTAGTGGAAAGACATTCTCAGTGAGGAGGAAGATTATTATTATTAGAACGTGACTAGTAGAAAGACATTCTTGGAAAGGCATTATTCTCAGAAAGTGATTCTTAGAAAGGCATTCTCAGAGGAAGGAGATTCTCGGGAAAACACATGCGAAGGAGAACATCCTTCACAGTAGATTCGTCGCGGAGGAAACTTGGGCGGGAGATGGCAAGATCCCGCGTAATTTCCGCGTAAGCCGATCTGCATCCGCCGCCTAATGCCATATCGGGCCCATTCATGCCCGCACTGAACTACGGCCAGCACCCGTGTGCCCTCAACTGACTGAGTCCGCGCGATCTGGCGACTCCGTCGCCACGCCACGCTGCCAGCTGAGGAACAACCCGTGGGAGGTCGGTGACCTGAGACCGCCCGCCGTCTTCGTCTATGAGGACCGCCATCCGGCCGGTCTGTGGAGCCACCGCCCGCCAGTGGTGATAGTTATGACGCGGGGCTCTCTCGCAGGACATTTTGGCAAGAGATTAAAAGTGGCCGCGCTCAGGCCTTGAGTATTGTAGATAGAATTATGCACGGATTGTTAGAATTAAGCCATTAATGTTAGCTTTAAGAAAATTTGTCTATTAATGGTTAAGGTTATGAGCTCGCAAAGTAGATTTAAGAAGTGATCTGTGTCGCTTTCTAGCGATCTGTAAATTCCCTGGCAGCTCATGGTGCCAGGAATAAATCCAAGTTTATTACCAATGATTCAGTGTACGGATTCATGACCTCCCAACACTTCCATCCAATTCGTTGCAGGAACTGAGCCTGGCGCCCTCGTTTACATTACAATATATATATATATATATATATATATATATATATATATTGTAATGTAAACGAGGGCGACAATATATATATATATATATATATATATATATGTATATGTGTGTGTGTGTGTGTGTGTGTAATTTGCTGGCATCGGGTTATACGGGTATTATTAATATAAACAGAAGTACAATTATCCCGTTTGCAGTTGAAACTGCATATGTGACTGACTTTCTTGATTTCAACAACTTTCCCTTATTAGCGCGCACCATCTATAAGACAGTGTGAATTTGCTGTTGGCACGAGTGTGCTGTTGCCAGTATGTATTGATAGCGTAACTTCCCAACATTGGCACAACTGGTTTTATTACTGTTTGGACAGTATAAACCACATTGTGTGTTAGATTGTTCATTGCTTTTTTATTATGACACCAAAAAGGAAGAATATGAGTGCAGATTACGTTCGAAGCAAGATAGATTTCAGTGCAAAGGTTCCTTATAAAAACCAAAAAGGAAATTATGTGCCAGGAAAAGTCTTCGGAAAATCTTGCAAGTAGGGATAGTTTATTATTTTATTAAGTGTAACTATTGCTATTTTTTTACTTGTGCTGAACTCTCTAAAAGGCACTTAATACTAATTGCATTGCTAAGTTCAGTGCTTTATTATTGTTACTTCTATGTTCCTCTTATTGCTTAATATGTTAATCCAGTTTTCTTATGTCAATGTTTACATTTTACTTACGAAGGTTGCCTTTTATGATTCGGGATTTGGCAACCCCGGTGTTGCAATCTGGCAACTGACAGCTCTATCGTAAAGTTGGATGTTTTGAGGTCATACGTACTCAGAACGTTTGGACATATGAGCGCCTTTTGTGGTGTTTACAGTAACTTAAAATATTCATCTTGGCCCAAAACTGGAATTAAATCGTGAACATTTTCGTGCGATTATTTTTTACAACTTTCGACGTGAATTAACTCTGCAACAGTGCATGGATGAACTTCATTCAATATTTGGCGATGAAGCTCCATCAAGGATCAGTGTTTATCATTGGTATGGTGAATTCAATGGTGGTCGTAGTTCACTCCAAGATGAATTTCGCGAAGGTTGTCCAAAATCAGTTGTTGTTCCGAAAACCATTGATGCTGTGCGTGAACTGATATTGCAAGATCGTCATCTGACCTATCGTGAGATTGAGACTACCTTAGGCATTAGTGGGACCAGTATACATTCAATATTGCATGAACATTTGACTATCAAAAAAAATTGTTCGCGTTGGATCCCACACAATTTGTCAATCGCTCAAAAAAAGGCTCGTATCGATTGGTCGAAAGAAATGCTAAAAAAATTAGATGGCGGTGCTTTGAAACACGTCTATGATATCGTGACAGGTGATGAATCGTGGATTTACGTATGAGCCCGAAAGTAAACAGCAGTCAACTGTATGGGTATTTTAAGATGAGCAAAATCCAACAAAAGTTGTTCGCGCACGAAGCACTTCCAAACAGATGGTGACCTGTTTTTTCGAAAAAACTGGACATGTCGCAACCGTACCACTTTAACAATGCAAAACAGTCAATTCTGAGTGGTACACAACGATTTGTTTGCCAGCTGTATTCCAAGAAATCAGGAAACCAACCGCCGAAGACGGATCACTCTTCACCACGACAATGCGAGCTCTCACACATCGGCTCAAACAACTGCATTTTTGAGCACCCAAAACATCGATTTGACGAGTCATCCGCCGTATAGTCCTGACTTGACACCGAATGACTTCTTTTTATTCCCCTACGTAAAAAATAAACTGAGAGGTCAACGTTTTTCGACACCTGAAGAATCGGTTGCTGCATTCGGAATGCATGTTTTGGAGATACCTCAATCAGAGTGACAAAAGTGCTTCGACAATTGTTTCAAACGCATGCAAAAGTGTATAGATCTTCATGGGGAATATTTTGAAAAACAATAAAGTGATTTTCGATGATTAATATTTGTTTTTGTTCTCTAATCCTGAAATATAAAAGGCAACCCTCGTATTTTCAGTTGTGGGCTAAATTGTTACAATGTTATTGATGAAGACAATTGTAATGAAATCCGCACGGCGTTTGTCAACTTTCCAACAAATGATTCGCAAGATTTACATCTGCAACGGCTTATTGAAGCTCTATGGAAGTAAAGCAGAGACGCCCACGAAAAAATTATCATAATTCAGGCAACAAAAACAAAGAAGCTACATTTTTCTACCACGTTTTCTATGGAAGTAAGAGGAAACGTATATGTAAGATATCTTTTATGAACAATGTCAGCAGTAAGGTATTTCCGGGTATTTTGAATCTGTAAAATGCTGCTTCAGAGATTAACGCCAACGAAAATCGTGGGGACATTTTCATTCATGGCCTCATACTGTCATTCCCTCTAAAAAATTCGTGCTATTGAAAAAAGGAAATAAATATCTTAATGTGCGTACGAATCATAAGCTGTTCAATGAAAAATATCCACCTTGAACAATAAGATATGACGTGCGCCGCAATTATTTCCGAGAAAATTTCAATTACCCTTTTGGCGGATCAGAAGTGGATGTCTCCACGAAATGTGAAGAACTTAAACTAGAGAATAAAATCACACAATTAACTGAAATATAATGCGTCTTGCCAAATCAGTGTAACGTGTACACAAGAGGAATGGGCTTCCAAGTGTTATAGCCACCGAGATGCGAAAATAAAAAAAAAACTTGTCTCACGAAACAGTAGGAGTTTTTTTTGATTTTATGCAAAATATACCCTTCCACATATCTCAATACAACAGATGTTCTGTGGCAAATTTCGGTTTATTACTTTAACATTCATGACTTCAGAAACAATCACTCAACTGTTTACCTGTATCAAGGAGGATTGAAAAAAGAGGTCCTAATGGAGTTGCGGCCTTAATTTGTTATTATATTCGAAAAGGTCTATCAGAAAGTGTAATTGAGCTACTTTTGTTTTCCGATATATCCGTTGGGCAAAATAAAAATCATATTTCACACCAAACACTTTCGTGCTAATGTTTATGGCCGTGATTCAAGCAGGTATTAAAGAAGATCACTCACAAGTTTCCTGAGACAGGACATTGTTTCCTCCCATGTGATCTGTATTTACCATCGCTGAAACGAAAAATTAATACACATGTCCCAATTTACACACCTTTATAAAATCTGAAATTATTTGCACATAGTAAGAAAAATATCACAGTGATACTTATAAAGGGCCAGGAATATTAATTTTTGATGAATGGTGGCCCCAGTATTACGAGCATAAGAAAAATATTGCATCCTTTCCAGCACGTAATGAACAGGATAAGAAAGTCTTTGCTCACTGCAGTTTTAAATAATAATAATAATAATAATAATAATAATAATAATAATAAAAAATTTTTTTATTGCTTATAAACTTATATAAAGCGTCAAGCAATGTCAGTTTAGAAATTAACTACAATACAGTAAGTTAATTTCATTAACTTTCAGTAATATTATATTAAGTTTACTTTATCTGTCTAAATTACATGATAAAATATATCTAATTGATTAATATAAACAATTACCTTAATTTAATTTATAACAAATTACATTCAATTACATAACTTACAGTAATAATGCAAATTGTTATGAATGATGAATTACATGAATAATAATGCAATTTATCATAATAAACATTAAGGTAAATTATATTTTAAACTAAAGGAAGCCTAATTAGCACATAACAGATAACATTAACAATAAACTAAGTAGATTATGATAGTGGCAAATAGCTTACAATTAAAGAAATTCCCTTATCTTACAGTAGCAGTTTAATTAACTTACAATAAACTTAATACATTAGATGTAATAATAATAATAATAATGTAATGATAATAATTACATTCATTACAATATCTGGACATATAATCACATTATTTACTACATTACTGAATAGTATATTGCCTTATTGGACTGAATGATGACAGGTACTAAGAGTGGTCCTTCTTGTAGCAGTACATGGTTTTTAATTACAGAAAGTTAAAGCAATTGAGATATCCTGTATGGACAAACACTAATAAGATGACGTTTAAACAGTGTTTTGAAGTATTTATCATCAGCAGTTTTTTATTTTAACTGAGAGTTTATTAAAGAGCTGTGCAGCAATGTAGAAAGGATCTTTGTTAGTTGAAGACTTGCTTGTGTATTTCCTGTGGTAGCCCCTATGTCCTTCTAGTATGGTGGTTATGTACCTCTTTATTGCTCACAAAACCTTGATTTTGATTATTTGTCAATAGTAAGAATACTTTGTAAGTGTAGAGTGCTACAACCTTGAGTAATTCATATTTAATAAATCTTTACAGAACTATCTGGGATTCAATTTAAAAATGCTTCTTATACATTTCTTTTGTAGGACCATTGATTTATCCATATTTTTTTGTGTTGAACCACCCCAAATTTCAATACCGTATTGAAGTTGAGAGAAGATTGTCCGATATATACTGAAATAAGTGCATCAATTTCTAGGTATGTGGAAAGTACAAGAGGAATATATTAGAGTTTATTTTATTACAAAGTGTATCAACTTGTTTGTTATATGTTAGGTTTTGATCTATGAATATTCCTAAGAACTTATGACAATCAGTTTGGTTCAATGATTCATTGTCTACTTACACTTTTATGTTTCGGTGTTGGTGACCGCGATGAAACTTGAAGTTGATTAATACAGTTTCATTAACGTTTAATTTCAATTCATTTATGGACAAATAACGTTTAATTGATTTTAATGATTTAGTCGGATTAGCTTCTAGATGACGATGATTTTGCCCACTACCTATTAATGTTGTATCATCTGCATAAGAAATTACAGAGAAATCAGATGAGCTTAGAATACCGTTAACATATAACAGAAATAGCAGATGTCCAAGCACCGATCCTTGCGGAACACCAGATGTAATTGTATCAAAACTTGATTTAACTTTGGATATGAAATCTTTGGAAAAATATATTGTTTTTATACTGTTTATACTTTTCATTATAAAACAGGTCCTTAGTATCTCAGAACAGGTCATACATGTTTTTTATTT
Organism: Gryllus longicercus; assembly: GCA_038098605.1. Taxonomy (NCBI): domain Eukaryota; kingdom Metazoa; phylum Arthropoda; class Insecta; order Orthoptera; family Gryllidae; genus Gryllus; species Gryllus longicercus. Next base: position 5,691,874 of record JAZDUA010000005.1, read on the forward strand.
TATTTCTAAGAACAAGAATTTCATTCGGAAGCTTAATTTTGGTTTTTTTGCTACATTAATTTGACTCTTAATAAAGGGACATACAATATTCAAGTGACTATTTCATATACTCAGGAATAAGTTACATTTCTCATTAATATCGCTGCTATTGTATACTTCAGTCCATTCCTCTTTTAGGAGACGTTCATTTAACAAATGTACTTTATTATCACTTTTCACGGGTGAATGTGTATTTAGGTAGTTCAAGGCTAATGGTGCAATTGATTATTTCAATGATTTGTGCTGTGTGATCAGATAGCTGAATATCAATATTATGAGAAGAGTATTTATACATTTCAGTGTTTGAAATGATGTGGTCTATGGCAGAGCTGGAATTGTTTGTAATACGTGTTGGCCCTAATTCTACATCATGAAGATTGAAGCTCTTTAGTAAATCATGTATTTCATTGTGTTCAATATTAATGTTCAGATCTCCCAAAATAATTAACTTACAATTGTTGTTTCCTATAAGTTTAGTTAAAAGTTCTTCCAACCTGACTAGAAAGTCATTAACGATCGAATTGACAAATAAGATGCCTAGAAAGTTGACAGGTAGTAGGGCTACCATATATTGAAAGATTACTACAATACACTTTCCAACTTAGTAGAAAAATAAGCCATCATTCCAGGTTATTGAATAATATTCCAGCTACCTACACACCAAACAAAGTTCCTATTGAAAAGAAGAAATTGGAAGATGTCCAAAATACAATGGAATATGTGACATTTGAAGCAAGATGGTTTAATGAAATGATTCTCGCTTGGCAAGTAAGATACTTAATTTTTTTATTTGCAATATGAACTATTTCGTTTCTTGTAATTTGTGTCTTATAAACTAAAAAATAAGAAATTTAGTTATATTTTAAGTTCAATCGTTGAAACCAAAAATGTCACAATTTTGTTAATATTTTGATAACAATAGCAATATGCCAAACTATTTCATACTTTCTGTAAACATGATTAAGCTGTCTTTGGAGAAAAAAATGGGTTCTTTTAATAATAGGAGAAGCAGATATGAACAGTATTTCCTTTCTCCTGGAAAGTGCAAAAAATGACCAATTTGATTTAAACAATGGATTCTGACCGCTGTAAGAGATCCATGTGATTACGAGTGTGTGGTGACTGGGTCACGAGGGTCTAGAGAATGTTTTGGTAGAGCGGGGAAATTCCAGATTCCTCGAGGGAATCATTTACATTCCGAACCTGCGGCAGAGAGATTGACTCACGAGTGACTTGGGGACGTTGCGGAAGAGCGTGGAGCTGCTGATGAGCTGGCGGCAGGACGAGAAGCGCACGGCGTTTCGAATGGTGGAAGGGAGGTGCGCGATGACAGCTCTCTCTTTGAAGAAGCGGCCCTCGAACCTGTGGCTGTAGAACATGAGCATCTTGGTGCGCACGTGCACTGGCAGCTGCTGGTCGCGCAGGTAGTTGCGCACTTGGCTCCGCACCTGCAAACACACACAACATTTGTGTCAACATGTCGACAAGGATTTGAAGGTTAAATTGTGCGTTTAACAGTTTGAATCGGTTCAATTTACGGCGGTCAATAAATGTTCTCTCTGTTCATTTTGATCATCCTCCTTTGCTGTAAAAGTTGAACACCAGAGTTTCTACAGACTACGTAAGTGCGCAAAAGGGTAAGAAGTAACGGGTTGATTTTATGATATTTGCTCGTTATTTATTTAAGCTGTTGCTTCTAACTTTTTATAGCTTATGTGGTCGTTAAAGCATTTCTTTTATGATATCTAATGCCGCAAAACAGTAAATAGAAATGAAAAATTCTGTAGGATGTAATTTAAGTAATGCAGTAGTGTATAGTTACGAAATATTAAAATTACAATATATAAACTGCTCCTCTTGTGCAAAACCAGTACCCTTACCAAAAACCTAATTCAGTATTAAAGTAATCAATAAATGAGTGAAGGTATAATTGCGTTACATTTATAAATGCGGGTATGAATTACAGTCCAGACTGTGCTTGGTAGCGGTGCATTGTGTTACTCGCCTTTTCTAATTCCACTTCTGTGGAGGTTTCGCTTTCCACGTTCTCCAAAATCAGCCCAAAGAGAACAATCTGCAAAGAAGATATCCATAAAATTCGTTTGGCATTTTTTTACGACAGCTGTCTGACTATTGCGCATTTGTTTTAATGAGAAGAATTTGTTCCAGTTAAATTATACACTATGTCCCCTGGAAACTAATTTTTATCTTTAGTAGAGTTTGTGTTAAATTTCTATTTTCAGGATTCCTCGTGCCTTAACTCCACAACAATGAAATTTCGACATTATATGTATATATATGTATATATGTATATATGTATATATATATATATATATATATATATATATATATATATATATATATACACACACACACTTCCTGCAGCTTCCGTTATACTTATTGTAATCCTCTGGACATGTTTAGACAGCAGTTGGGTCATTATTACTCGTCTGTTCGGGGGACGTTGCATCCTAGGAACAGGTGCCAACGCTTTGGCCGCCATGCAGCGACCTTCTTAAGGGTAAATTCGCGGACATGGACTGCGCACGAGTTATGATACAGCTCGGTCTCCTTCAGGGCACATCGATCTTAGGAAGGTTGCAGAATGGTTTCTGAATTGTTGGTATCTATGCCTACTGCACGGCGTCTCGCTGAAGCCAAGTAATTACTTTCTCGGAATGCGAGCACGTTCACTCTAAGCAGATGGCTCACTTTTGTTTTGGTGTGAAAATACAGTCTTTTTGGCATTTTTGCTCTGTTCAATATTACGTAGACACAATACCTTCCCCCGCTTCTCAGAATTTTTAGAATAGTGCAGAACTGGCAATTTTACGCATAATAAAACAAATAATAATCTATCCCTACTTGATTTTCCGACTACTTTTCCTGGCACATAATTTCCTTTGAACTTTTTATAAGGTACTCCGTTTACACTGAAGTCTTTTATCTTGCATCGAACGTAATCTGCACTCATATTCTTCATTTTTGGAGTCATAACAACACACAATGTGGTTTATACGGTCAAAACAGTAGTGAAATAAGTTGTGCTAACGTTGGGATGTTACGCTATAAGTACATACTGCCAACAGCACAGTCGTGCCAACAGCAATTTCACACTGCCTTATATAGATGGTGCGCGCTAATAAGGGGAAGTTGTTGAAATCAAGTCGTCACATATGCAGTTTCAACTGCAAACGAGAATATTTCACATCTGTTTATAAGAATATTACATTTATTCAAAATGCAATCGGTATACCACGCTAACAGAAAATCACATAAATTTTATAATATATCTAACATACAATTGACACAGTAATAATAATAATAATAATAATAATAATAATAATAATAATAATAATAATACTGTTATCAAACCTGAAACTCTCTACGGCAGTGAGACCCTATATCTTGATTACAAAGGAGACTTCGAAAATATCAAGGAGGATGAAAGAAAAATGATCCGGAAGATCCTTGGTCCAAAACTCACAAGCTTAGGAAACCGTCTGCAGTCACACACTGTGACAGAAAACTACTCGAACATCGAAACCGATTTCCGCAAACGACGACTGAAATGCTATGGGCGCAATATGATACTAGTTTACAACCGATTAACAACGAATATTTTGACGTAGTTACAGAAATTGAAAACGACAACAGCCTGAGTGAAACAGGTCCAAATTGATCGAAAAACATCTCCCCGAGAGACAACGGAGATCGAAACATCTTCAGACACAAGATATATGTCTGGGAAATTGTACCAGAAGACAATCCAAAGATGCCAAGAGGAAAATGGACAGATAAACGTCGAGCTAAGCATAGCGAAATGATGAAACAATTTTGGAAGAAAAATAAAAATAACAGCAACAAATCTCCCAAAGTCCAGCCATATGTCAGGAGCATTTGAGGACTTAGCCACGTGGGGGACGGGCAACGTCAGAAATTTCGGCGGCAAACAGGGCATTGGCACACCCATGGTGACTCGGAATATGCGGATATAGATAGAATGCGGAATAGATATGGATATGCGGAATATGTATGGAGACACGGAATATGCGTCGTAAGGCCTCGCAAAAGCAGCCGCTGCCTGGGGAGCGCCGGGGCACCTTCGGAGCCACCGCTGGAGGTGACAGCATGCGAGCCGGTGGTGATCAGGAGCTGAACAGGCGGGCCCTGATCGGGGACAATCCCGAATATACTATAGCCGAAGATATCAGCACCCATCCATCTCCACTTACAGCTGCTCCTGCCGCAAGTGCTTCCCAGAAAAGTAATCTATTGCTTTTAGAGACCACTGCTGTACGCAGGCAACGCACAAGGATGAAGTGGACTACAGAAAGAAACACCATCATGCGTGAATACTGCACCACTACCAAAATAGAGACTGACACTACGGCCTACCGACAAAAGTTACATCAAAGATTTCTTCACCGTTTTTCCTGATTCTGAAGTTAGTGAGCAAAGAATAACGGACCAGCGTCGAGCAATTGTTCAGAAAAATGTCCTCCCTGTACCAGCTTTGGAAGCAATCACGGAAGAATTTAAAAAATGGAGAAAAAATTCTTCAGAACTTAGTAATCTGAGGGCAGTGGAGATATCAGCTGTGCAAACTCAGGATGACAATGGGACAAGCATGTCAGAAAGTATTGATGATGAGAGTAGTGAAGAGGTGCAAATTCGCAATGAATTTGCAGTCACACTTGCGGAATTTGAAGGAATTTACCCACAGAACGGCTATCTCATTCCCATACAAAATTGTCTGAAGAAATTAGCAAGAGCAATCAGCGTCTAGGAATGGCAAAGTATTGCCACAACGTCTACAACAAGGATCATCATTCAAAGAAGTACACACAGTAGCTTATTGTGGTGCGATTGTGGCTCTAAGATGTAACGGCTCCAAGGTTTCCAGCTGTGTAGCAACTGCCCACAATCGAACTGAAAAAAGAATGTTACCTTTGGAAAGACGGCTGGTGAATAGTATAGAATGCACTAGGAGAGATATTAGGAGACTCACAAATTTCAAAAAGGATATACCACAAAAAACCAGAAAAGAAAGGTGAATAACATCCTTATCAATACAAAAATACATACGAAGCACAAGCCCTTGAATTTAATAATAACAGAACATATAGACACCCTACGAAAAAAGCTTTTGGCGTTAACAAAACGCTTTCGACGCTACAGGAATTGCACTATGAGGAAGCAACAGAATACTCTTTTTAACAGAAACCAGAAAGCTATTCCACCAAAACCGCGGTATAGTACCCGTCATAAAGCAGTGCAGCAGAAGTACTGATGTGAGAAGATTTAGTGTAATGTACCAGATAGTGTTTTGAGGAAAGCAAGAAGTGTAACGGGCGTTGTGTTCAGTCAAAGAATAGTGTATAGTTGAATAAGAATTGTATTGTAAGGGTAGAATTGGTTAGCTAGTGAAGTGAAGAGGTGTTGGCGTAATGTAGAAAGAGATGAGTAGTCTAGCAGGTGTAGTTAGTGATAAGGCGCAGTGTTGTGTGTCACACGCAGGCTAAGTGTTAGTTGTTGAAATATATTACGTCGTGGGAGTCAAGCCATCAGGTCAGCTTTTTCGTGTAACTCTACAACATGAATAAGCCGACAATACTTCCCCTCTGAAAAGGCGTACGAAGGATTTTTGCCCTTAAAACTTCTCTGCTTCGAACAATTTAAACCCGTGATATTGGGTTTAAACAGCTTTGTACTCTAACTGTTACACCACCGAAACGGCCATATAGTACCCGTGATAAAGCAGTGCAGCAGGAGTACTGATATTAAAAGATGTAGTGTAACGTACTAATAGTGTTGTGAAAAAATCACGAAGTGTAACGGACGTTGAGTAGAGACCAAGAATAGTGTATTGTTGAATACGAATTGTATTGTGAGGGTGAAATTGGTCAGCAAGCGTAATGAAATGAAGAGATGTAGTGTAATGTACGAGCAAATATGTAATGAAGAAAGAGATGAATAATTTAGCGGGTGTAATTAGTGATCAGGCGTAGTGTTGTGTGTCACACGCAGTATAAATTAAGAGGCGAATAATGGTTTGAATACAGTTGTTTGAATCAGATAGAGACTAGACGGCGATGTGCATTGAAAAACGAGCAGGGTAGTGTATGAGGCAGAGTCTAATGTAGAGAACGACGTTCCGTGTAATGGAGTGAGCTAGTATATCAGACGCAATCTAATGTAGAAGGTGAAATACAGTGTAAAAGAAGGAGGTTGTGTATGAGGCAGAGTCTAATGGTAGGCAGGTAAGGGAATGTAAGAAGCAGTGTAAGGAAGTAGGGTCATACTGCCAATGTGCACTGCGTATGTGTACCTTGAAGCCAGTTCCTATCCACATGATGAGGAGCAGCACGACAGTGTCCTCCATCGTCATCCGCGGGGTCTCAAAAGAGAAGTTGGGGATGTGTGAGCTAGCCACGCCCACCACGCGATTCAAGCTGAGCAGCAGCTGGCGAATCATCAGGTGAGGCTGGTCCACGTCGAAGAATCCCAGCTCTGGGTCCATCAGCCACGACTCGCAGCCCTTCTCGAACAGTCTCTGCCCGCGTATAAGCATCGGGATCTGGATGCTGTATGCCGTAGCCCAAATGAGGAATCCCAAGAAAAGAATCACGTACAGGATGGCTGCAAGTCAAAAAGACGATTATTTTTAAAATCGTTCCCGCTAGCAATCAACTGGGACAATTATTTACTTAGCGACGAACTTACTTCTTAACGCAATTGCATATTAAATAATTACACCCCATTTGAAATTTAACCCCACACTGACGTGCGGTCTTGTTACAGCTTTTTGACATATATAAGCGGCATTTCTTCGCAATGTCCATCGATTGTTTACGCTAAAGAGTTGTTTCGAATGAGGATAATTGTCATGACTGTTAGTGGTACGATAAGGGAATATGAAAATTAAATCTTTTTTCCAGGAAAACATGCAACATTTCCATGATTCACGAGGGGTTCTTGTTTCTATTTCTCCGATTTCATTTTTCACACAATATGAATACCTAAAATTTGAAACGTTTATCATTTCTCCAAATTATCTTGTTGCTGTCGTATACACTCGTCTCGTCTTCGTCCTGGCAGTTGGGAAAGCGTCTTTGGGAGTCTGTTTCGACCGCGGGAAAATGAGAAATGGCTGGAAAATGGGACAGGCTCGAATAGAGAGAGTGCGACGGCAGAAAACCAATAATCGCCCGCGCCAGGGCAGGTGAATAGGCAGCATGAGAAACATCTAGCATCAGCACACTGGCAGCTGAGAGGCAAAAGCATATAGAGAGAATATAGTGAAATGAGACTTGTAGTAATTCCTCAGAAGCTCCTCACAGCAAGTCGTAATTTCCAGTTCCCCTAGGTGTCGGGCAGACATTTTACGGGTTCTGTTCCATTATGGTTGAATCGTAGTCCATCGCCACACGACGCCACAATGTCAGCCGCTCCGAATATATTTCTCCGCTGTCCACACGCTAATCCCTGCCCCCTTCCTCGGATTAGTGGTAGAGGTGAGGGGGCGGCGGTGGAGGCACTGATGAGAGTTCCTGACGTTCTAGCCAGGGGCCACAGCTCCGAGGGTTAACTTCACCTTGGCGAAGCTGCGACGAACTGGTTGTCTTGCTGCAGCCAGTGGGAAATTCAATTAAATTACCTTTCATTTAGTAAGACCTGGGAAATTCATATTAGCGCCATATTCGATTTGAAGACCATGGAGGACTCATCTGGGCGGAAATTACTAGCTCTCACAAGAAGCGCTCAGTTTGGCGAGAAATTAATTCTGCTCCAGCCCAAATGTGTTAACACAGCCATGTCTCATTAATATTCACAATTTTTTAATGGATACTAACTTTCGTGGCGCCTACAGGGTACGCCTAGATGCCTGGGAAAGTAAAAGACACACAGCTATCCCGACACAATTTAAGTACGTACTGACTCACAATTGGCAGAGCAACAACTGGCAGTTGGGTATTATTTCCGGCTTGTCGGAATTCAAAGAAAAACAGTGCGCAATTGTAGGGTGGTGTACAGCACTCGCCGCGCGCATCTTTATGGGTTACTAGCATCTTGAGATACAGCATTATTTTAAAGTACGTTTAGTCGCAGAACTATGGACAAAGTAACTACTTTTTGAAATAATTTTGATGCCGCTTAATAACAATATACATTTAATATTCGTAGGAAAAAAGTAATAAGTGTTAATGTAGGCATACCCAATCGTAACATCTTCATTATTTAACTATATATCCATATATCCTTGATTTTCCAAGACGAGCACTAATTGTATTTTTGTTTCAACGATAACAAGCTAATAATTAAGATAATATTCTAGCGCTTCAGAAAAAGCTAACATGGTTGTTACCTCTTCGGGTAATCGGTTGCAAACTCCCCATCTGGCACCAAGTGCTTGTGTACGTAAACACGTAGTGCAGTCGGATTGCTTTGAAGAAGTAAGGCACTATCCACACTTTTAGCAGATAGCTCTGTTCACTGCCTGCAATATGCCGTGTCCTCACGTATGCTTGCGCGACAATACTCTTGTGCACATCAGTAAAATCGATGATGGACACTAAGTCCGGGAAGAACCAGGTGGTGAGGTATCGCTTGATTATTCGTGATGGGGCCAACACCACTTCTTTGTTAGATGACTTGTAGTAGCCTGTGATAACAGTCAGCAGCATGTGCAAAATAAATATAACCTCGTTCACGATAGCTACTTGATCTGTGATTTGTTGGACAATTTTGGCCGAAGCTTTGTACTCTTTCGTTCCGGGGTGCTTGCTATCCATGAAAGGATGCAGGGGATGCGTGTCATTTTTCCATTTGCCTAAAAAAGAGTATGGGTTTCTTAAACCATATTGGAAAGGGATTAGAAAGGTGGTGATGGCCACACTTGCGATCACCACCAACTGCCATATGGCGACGAAGCGGCAGAAGGGATGCAAGATCCACCAGTACGTGTTGTGTGTCTGTCGCGCCTGCTCCGTCTCCAGCGAGTAGGTGCTGGGTAGAAGGGCTCGTAACGGACGCGACCAGCTCCAACCCACCACCTGCGCAGCACAAACAAACTCAACTTCAGCACAGCTGCACAGCTCAGCACACCCATTAAGAGTTACTCCACCACTACACAGCCCTAAGGCACTCATTATTAGCACAGCTGCACAGTCCAGCACAGCCACCAACTACCTTACCCCTGCGCTGCACAAACGCACTTAGGATTAGCAACCTGCAGACCTCAGCAGACCAATCACAAGTTCAATAATGTATTCGACCCGACGGATGTGTGCATATTAACGGTGTGAGAAATTTAAAAATAATGTATTTGTTTAATTTAAAAAAACGAAAGAATACAACATAATTAATTTCATGCCATCTTTCATGTCTTGTGACGTTTGAGCGCTTCTGAAAAAGTAGAAATTTGAGCTCGTTTTCACAGAAATAGTTTCAAATTTCAAGAAACATTATTAAACATAAAGAACAAGTACTCCGACATGCAGACGTGTAAAGAAATCACCGTTGATGTAACTATTAAACACGTGAGAGACTAGTAACAAAATTATATTTATGTAATTTTTTAAAAAACAAAAGAATAAAGCAATAACGATTTTGTAGAAATATTCTAATAATTTTAAAACGTTTTTAATTCTAATATTAATGTAATTAATAATTACGAAAAATCTAAAAAAAATGTACTTGATTTTAATGAAAGAACTAGTAATGGACAGGAAATGTCATTGGAAGGAAAAATATCCACCTTTAATTTAGTAGTTGTAGGACGAGGCTAAAAAAGTTCAACCTTTTGAAAATTTTGAAAATTTTGAGATATGCCACTTTTCTAAGTGTGTTTACTCAATTCTTACAAGAATTTTAAAGACAATATTAGTTGCTTTCTTCTAGAAAATTTTGAAAATGTCCCAGAGACTTTATATAAAGTACTTCAAATTTTAAAGAATGTTTTTTCTAAAGCTCAAAGCTTCGACTCGAGCCATGGTTTAGGCCAGTGTTTGCCAACTGGAGGAGAAATTGTGTAAGAGCCAAATACGTCTCCGAGTGCGGGCACACAAAGCAACAGTGCGTGCAGAGGGGGAGGGAGGGGCAGACGCTGGTTCCCGATAACGAAAGGCAGTGGGTCTTTGCCGGTGTTTCAGGAAAGACGAGTGGGAGGCCATCTACACCCGTACTATTTTAGGTTTGGGGAGAAAGTTTTCCTTTTAGAGGCACTCGAACATGGGCGATGTGATAAGTGTGTTTGAAACAACTGCAGTTTGTTAAAAAGTTCAATCTACAGATGCTTTACATAGCTTTGTGACCCAGAGGAACCTGCGAGATGAAAATAAATTCTTTGAATTGACTGAAAGACCGCAGCCATGGAACGAGTAAACTAATTAGCTGATTGAAATTTATGGAAAAGACAATAAACATTACGAGGATCTGCAACTTTCTCAAAAAAACTGTACATAAAAAATAATCAAGCCGGTGGTCCAAATTTTCTCTTGTGACCCCCACCGGATACATATTTCTCATCTGTTTGTTAATATTTAATATTGTTTCAGAACGAAATTATTTGTGATATTTCATTTTAATTATTTTATTGCCGTAATATGTTAAACATATTTTTTATAAAAAAGTTATCTTATAGAAGAATTAAATGGAATTACAGTACTGTTTATGATAAAAAGTCGGATAATACTGTGAGTTATGTAATAGTGTTAGATCTATTATATAATTTTTCATATTGGTTTTGAATCCTAAAAATTTCAATTATAAATACCATTTAATAAAGGTAATGAGCGAGTGCAACAAATTTGAACTTTATGTTTTGCCGCGAGATGAAAGTACGTGGTCCTTACTAAATCACATACGCTGATTGCAAAACTGAAATCAGAAATATTCAAACACGTGAGAGTGAAGGCTTTCGCGTCCGGAGTCAGTATTTAATTCGCCGCGTCCATGGCAAAGTTGCCGCCGTTTCGTTCGCAATTCTGCTTCAGGGCGTAATGCCGGATTTCGCAATTCTGCTTCAGGGCGTAATGCTGCATTACGCAGTACACTCACATCCCTATACAATTATGTATACTTGTTGATCTCGGCCAAACGTTAAATAAAAGTTTTGACTATACGTATAAGAAGCCATCTTCATCGGAATCAAGGAACTATCAACAGTAATTCTAGTTGTTGCTGCGGGAACGAATCTTGAATTAATAATTATACAAAGAAACCTGGTCAGAGTGCGCAAACCACGGTGTACACTGAAAGCCTAAATAAGATAGAGGAACCTAAGCCTTCCAAGCGTGATGTCACAAAGATGGATTCCATCACCAAGGGGTGCAATATAGGCGGAATTGTGCTGAATTGTATCGATTAGTGCTGAACCAGGAAAAATTTAATAGATTGTACAAGAATATCTCAACCTGTATATTACGGTTTATAAAGATAGTTTTTTGGAGTCTTTTGGCCTTATATTTATAGATTTTAAGGCTCTAGAACGCTTTGTTTAGTTGTTATGTATCCATATAGCTGAATGAGTGCTGCGGGTGTCATTTGACATGAATATTAAAATGATGTTTTTTAAAACAAATCCGTCATATATTTGAAACCAAATTTCAATTCGTCATGTTAATGTGAAATTATCTTTCTTTAGAGACCTCATATTAAAGATCAAGTGCGTGTGAGAGCCGCAAGATGTAGGTATACTACTGATATAATATGAGTCGATATATTTACCAAATATATAAGAATATTTAACGTACATAAAAAGGTTATCATTTTTATCTCTGAAGTTCTTGATAATCAGTGAATTTTAAGTAATCATACCCTCTTGGAGCTTCAAAGCAGTCTGAAGATGTTTATGCATTTAAGATGAAGATGCATTAAAGATGTTTCCAGCACACGATATTTGCGTGTGTAGGTGTTCGTGGATTTGTTGTGGTCTTTACTTCCTCCTATCTGACAGGTCTTACATATATCGCTACTCTGAAAAATTGCTGATTGCTTGGAGAAGATTTTATCTTCTTTATAGACATATGCTAGTCCTGATACTTCGAAGATAATCTTGGCGAGATATTTTCTCTCTCGTTACCTCCCTGTTTATGCATCGAAGGCCGACATGTCCAAAACATTGAAAAATACGTGCTTTGACCAAAATTCATTCCCAACTTGTACAGTATACAGGCGCGCCATTTGATCCAGATGCCAACCAATATTTTGTTTCATTATAATTTTGTACAGCCACTAGATGATTATTGGAGCTATTTCATCAACAGTTACAGTTTGATGCACAGCTCTAAGAATCACATTTGTATATACTTTTCCCTGAGGAGATGTCACAGATGTTAAACAGAAAACCAAATACCTGCCAAATTAATGGGTATTTGTCCATTTAGTAAATATCGAACTTGATTTTCACTGCACATGTATATTTCACTTGAATGTGTTGAACATGATAAAATATTAAAAGTTTCAAAGCGCTATATTTAGAAACTGCGTGTATTGTTGCGAGTTTAAGCGCATATTAGGTGACTCGTCGAAATGACGTCAGTTGGTGTTAAAGAAAAAAATATGAACCCTTTTTGAGAAACCTTTTTTCTTATTTTTTAAATTTGCACATATTGCATCCAATATTGTGAGGAAACTACTAAAAGTTTCAAAAACTGTACATTATCTCATTGAAAGAACTAATAATAGAGGAGAAATTTCATTTGAATGAAAAATCTCGACCTTCTTGTTTTTGTTGTAGGAAGATGCCAAAACATTAAAACTTTTGAAATGTTCGATATATCAGAGTAAAATCAGAAAATCGGACCTATGCCACCTCTAAGAGTATTTTTCTCTTTTCTTACAAGAATTTTACAGAATAAATTTGGAGCGGTTTTAAAAAAATTAAAATATTTTTGGGGCTTCAAGTAAAGTACACTTACATTTTAAAGATTGTCTTTCTAAATATCACAGCTTCGACAAGAGACAGATCTCACGTGTATTTAGCGTAAGTTGGAAAACATCGTATGGTACGTATGGTTTAGGCGCTAGTGGTGTGGAGAGAGTGATGGACGGACGTTTTATCAACAATAGGTTTTTTGGTATCAAGGACCCACAAAGAGGAATTGTGGGTATATCACGTGTTAAGAGCATTTTTTATATATTTAGTAACTGAATTCATCATAATTTTCGTAATCATGGCTCGAAAATGAATTTTTCTGCCGAAAATACGCCGTTTTTCCGCGCAGAAATACATAACTTTCACTATACTACAAATATACTCCGCTATTACGTACGTGTAACGCAAGTAAAAACAACTCAAATATCTACGCAGCGAGTGAACAAACTCAATAATTTCATAACATTAAAATCATCGCAGTTATCCTATATACCACAATCTCTCAAGGAATTTAACTCTCCCATTTGTTCCACATCTAGACACGGATCCTATACCAGTACTATGTTCACTGAAATGAATACAAAAACGAACAGCCAGTTCTCCCTGCTGTCTATCAGTGATGAGTGCCCCTGCCGAAAGTTTCGGCAACAAGATCTAACGAAGGTTTCTCCATGAAGAATTGCCTCGACCTAATAGTCACATTCTTCTCTACTCCGATTCCCTGCTCGTGGGGGTTGGCTAACCTGCCTCTGCAGCACGCGGCGCACGCGCATCCAGCGTGACGCGTTGGGGGGCAGCACGGGGTACACGCGGTCCGGGTGCTCTGGCAGCTCGCACGCGTGGTACGGGAAGCGCTTCTGCTGCCGCCGCCGGTACGCCTGATGCTCGTCGCCGCCTTCCATGCGCCTCCTCCGCTCTGGAAGAAGCAACGCTCGTTCTTGCTTTTGAGAATATTGGAGCGCGAGTCCGGGCGAGCGGAGAAATGTTATGTTTTCGTAGGGACATTTGAACCTCCTAAGCCAACCGTTGAAACTTAATGCGTTAATAGCATTCGTAAGCAAACCGATTACGAGATACTTTTTATTCAAAATGTTTAATTAGACTCTGTGATGACGATCTGAAATCTGACAGATGTATTAAAATTCATTTTAATGATTGATGTCTTCGCTTTAGCAGACGAAATGTAAAGTAATGCAGCTGGATTAGTAGTGCACTAACTATAAACTGAATTCTTCAAAAGACTATCTAGGGCCAGGCATCCAGAGAATCCTTCCTTTTAAATCTCGCGGTAGTTTTTCCGGATGCAGTAGTCGAGGCTCTGAAAGCCAGTTATCCTCCTCGCGATCTTGACTTCCCTGCTGTAAATCCTTGACGTTTAGAAACGGAAGAACAGTTCTCTTTGCGAATGATACGAATATTCTTTCCGATAAAGAAACCGTAAATAGTACAATATCAGATATTAGAAATTGGTTACGTAATAAGAAATTAATAGTAAATGAAAAGATAACGATTTGAACGCGGTTTTCCATTTCAAATAAACAGCTCTGTACTCCATTGAAATAAACGGCGTACCATTGACTGATGTTAAGGTAACAAAATTGTTAGGTCTTTCAACTCAGTCAAACCATGTAAATGAATTGATCACTAAATTAAGTTTTTTATGCCAAGCTTTCAGAATTCTTTCAAATTCAGTCAGCCTCCGTACTGCTCATTATGTATATTTCGCGATTTTTCATTCTCGCTTGAGTATGGCATAATATTCTGGGGAAATACACTGATAGCTCACAGACTTTTAGATTACAAAACATAATTGTACGAATAACAAGCAAATCACACATACATAATTCTTGTAAGCCTCTCTTTATTAATTTTTGTATTTTATCATTGCCTTGTCTCTTCGTATATGATTCAGTGGTTTTTGTCAAAAATGACTTAAGAGCGGTAATATATTTTCAGCAAGCTGGTGTATGTAACTACAACACTCATTCATCAGGTGACAGTATCAACAGCTCACTACAAAACATTCACAGACAATACATGTACATTATTTTATAGCACTTTCCAGATGGCATTAGATTAAATTCGTTACAGAATTTTGGTCCCAATAAATAAATAAATAAATAACGAACACACACACACAAGCAAACAGGCAGGCAAGCAAGCAAACACACAAACTAACTAACTAACTAACTTTGTATTTTCTAGTAAGATCCGTTTCTCAAATTTACATTTGAAAGCTTTCCTCCGCAAAAACTAGGAAACCATTTGTCTAGGGTTGGCTACGCATGTTTGCTACAGCAAATGTTCAAATTGTTTGAAGTATCGGAATTGCGATGAGGTGTAGAGAAAGAATATATATCGTATTCTTAAAGAAAAATTCTTAATTTTTAGATATTGACACAATTTTAATTTTTAAATAGAAGTATGTATTTTTGAGCACCATTTGAAAGTACTAGAAGGGTAAATTACAATTATGTGAGCATTTTTAATATCATTTGTGCTACAATACATTTAAGGATAGTACGAAGTAGAAGTACACAAGAAGTAGAAAGGCGAAATCTATTATCGCAGGCAAACACGACAAAAAGAAACATCTAGAAACCCTAGAATGAGGGTGCCTAATAATGTAATTAATTAAAGATAAAATTTACATTTTGATGATAACGGAAAATTCAAGTACATTGTGAATCTATTCGCTTTTTCATCATGTTAACTGATTCATCAATAAATACATTCCATTGTTGCAATAGAGGCTTAATGTTCCACTAAACTAAATCAGCATTATTGAAGTTAAAAATCTGGCTCTTTCTTCTCAACTGTGAGTAAAACTTCTAAGCTACAGAAATAATCTCTTGGTATTTACTTCCTGACAAGCAAATGTATGGTTATTTTATTAATTTACTTTTTTCACACCACATACCGAACAATATGAACAGACTTACGTGTCTTTTTTCTGTACTTGAGACTCTGAACTATCAGCTACTCAGTAGTGTAATGTCCATATGAAATTTATGATATTGATTTATATATTTCTGATTGTTGACTGCTTCTTTGTCACATTAAATAATCTTTTACTCAGAGAACTATATCGTTTCATCCCACGCAGAACCTATTCACGAACTAAAAAACGTTGAGACTTATTGAAAATGACAATCGCGTTCTAGTTATTTATATGCTGTAGCAACACATTTATTTTAGCCTGACATGTTATCCAACTGTTTATCAAACGATCTACGTAAGTGAAGAGGTACTACATTGCACATAATTGATGTGTTGACTTGAAGTTTTCAATATGTAGTTTTCCTAGTTCCGTGATAGGAATGATTCGCCGATTTATTTGTAATTAAATTGCGGCGCTAATTTCTCAAGTTTGTACAGGTGTTTCACATAAAACATTATAAAGAATTGACAATTAAAGTTTAATGTAATTTACATTAATCATTTTGGAACAGTTAATATTGTCGATAACACAATAAATCTGTATCAGTGGTGTCGTAACTCTTTTAGTTTAAAACTTTACTTGAAAATTAGCGTCACAATTTAACAGAAACGTTTTAGGTTAGGTTACCATTTTTTGAGAGAAAAAGACTCAAAAAACTTACCAACCAAATTTTTTGTGAAATATAGCGCAATTTCATAGTCCTTGGGCTGGATTTGAAAGACTTAAATGTGTTATGATGAAAGGTAAGTGAATTTGTCATAAAAATATGTTTTCCTAATGTATAGCTTATATCCGAGGATTCTCTCTCATCCGATTTTTCAAAACCCTTTTCGCTGTGAGAGCGCACACTTTTTTGTATTAATTCTGAAGTAATATAATTAGACGTTGCATCTTCTATTTATTCTGCGCTTCATTCTTCGCGCTCAACGAAACAACGCGAAGCACTTGAATCTGCAAAATAATAAGCCATTATCCCGAATGCTGCGCTTTTTAGAGGATCGGGACGAAAACGCGAAAGTCGACAACACAGAGCGCGTAGCGCTCTCCATTCAAATCGAGCGACAAGTTTATTAACAAGAGTTCTCACCCTTCACTCTGTGTACTGGGAGCACTAACTTCTAGAAAATATTAACTTTGACATTAACTAGATATTCAGCAAAGCTATAATTTGATGCACATAAAATTTGTTAGATAGAAATTAGAATGTAGAAAAGTTTTGAAATTTTGCAACTTTGCAACAAATCAGGGGTTGCAAAGAAAATGTGAACTGCACCATTTGCATAAAGTCCTTCATTCTATCGAACTATAAAATTTAATGAAAAACTAGAAATTATGATTTTGTTTCGAAAATGTTCCAGGGGCTTGATGTAAAGGAAAAAGATTAGCTAAAATTTCAAATAATTATACATTCCTTAGTTTTTAGAATTTATTTTCAAATATTGAATTACATGACTAGAACACAAATACTATTCTTAAAGGCGAGAAGGTATGTGCTGTGTGAGCACCACTAGTTTCATTTATTAGTGACTTCTCTGGTCATTGGTCCTGTGAGTGTAGGGCGCGTTTTCAGGCGTGAGGTGGCGGTGTTCTGCTCCTCCTGAGTGGCGAAACCCGCCACCGACCTACACGTCAGCTTTCCTCTACACGGTTTCTCCCTCCAGCGGGGCACCGCCCCAGCTGGGACGAGATATAACATGAGGCCTTAGCAGTCATTCAAGATGGCCGCCCAAGAAGGCAATACTAACAAATGTAAAGTGAGGTTACGAGACGAAGATAAAAATATAGTTGTGCACAAACCGAGAGACTGCATTTTTCATGTTTTCTGTTAAGTTGCTTGGCTTTGAATATCCTTTTCATATTTTTCCATTGACAATACATATGTAATTTCTGAAAGATTCCACTATTGTAATAATATAGTGTTATGAACAAAGCTTAAGGATATTTTTCTTTTGACAAACTTCCATTTGGAAAATTGATTTTCATGAAATTATATATTTCATATTTAAATTAAATTATATTAAATAAATTATAAAAAGAGTTCAAAGAAACATTAAACGAAGTACAGAAGTAGCTTCCAAAATTGTATTTATGGCACACCTGGGTCAAAACATTCAAAAAATTAAAAATGAAACAAAATATTACTCATTACTTCACCGGACATTTATTAATACGAACATGAAATTTAGACATTGGCAGAAAACCAAATTTTATCTACTGATATTCATTACATTATATAACATGTTTAGGTTAGAATTTGACAGTGTGTTTTTCTTTTTACAATAATTATTAAAAAATATTACATGCGTCCCAAATCAATCTCTGGCATACATTTTCTGCACTGTGACCATTAGTACATTCATGAAGCTCCCGTAAAAGTTCTAATGGAGATACTGAATTCATTATTACTTTACATGCCATTTTTCTTTGATCTTTAATTTTAAGGAATTCAGCTTCAAAATCAGTACACAGTTTAGTCAAAATTAAGTAACTGTGAATTATAATATTTACAACAGGAATTTGAGGATATAAAAGTTGGCCTCGTCTCTTGTTTGAAATAAGCTTAAAAGACTCATCTTCACTATTAAGATATTCCTCTGACACAATTACTTCCTTACAGGAAATACATTTCATTTTCTTCAACACACTATGGTAGCAATATCCAGAGATGTACACCAAGACTGGAAAGTGTTCATTACATGATAAAATATCATTTTCAGATATTTCAAGGATAGTAAATGGGTTTTCTTCTTCATCACTTTCATACAATGGCAAATCTGTCTCCATAAAGTCATGTATTTCTACAATACCAAATATCTTGGATTCTAATTTTACAGAAACTGTGGACTGAATCCTAAGTTTTTGTTCTATTACATACATTTGCCTTAAGCTAATATTGTATTGTCCATCAGCCAATTGCCTGTAGTACCCAAATCTACATTCCAATATGTATGTTTGAAATTTGCCAGGTAAAAAATATTTAAATTTAAACCTAGATGTGCAATATTCATACAAATATTATATTGCTTCTGTTGTAAGTGTTAACGCATTCATTGTTTCAGAAGTCAGGGAACCTGGAAGATGCATATCTTTCCATCGATGCAAGAAGTACCAATTTTCATTAGCATCTCCATCTTCATTGGAAAAATCTGGATAATACATGCATGAATATTAGTTTTTCTCTTTGATCCAGTTATTCCTTAAGCACTTTAATAAATGTACACTATCAAATAAAAAGAAAAGTGGTCTACTTTCTTCCAATGGATGATTGTACATAAATTTAAGTTCTTCTTCAGGCGAAAAAAGCTGCATACACCTTCTATTAATACTGTTGTAAGTATATTTTTCCTTCACAATATGTGATATAAAATATCACACAGAAACTACACTCACAGAAATGTTTTGTCAAATTACAAATTATAAAGTTAATTCGATTAAATATTATGTAAGTTCAAGATTAAAACATAGGTTATATTCAACAAAATTTTTCCAACGAAAGATTATGACATTAAGAAGTGCTCAATCAATGTAGTAACATGACAGCTTTAAAAATGCTATTGAAAATAATATTTTATATAACAATGCAATTATAACTAGTTTTTAAAATTCTGTTTTAGTTTTCTGAACTACAAAACTTCAAGAATATAAAATGGTATTACAATATAGTTCATGGAAAATAAAAGTTATACGTAAAGTCATATATATTAAAGTTATATACCTTTATTCATTATTAAATTGTTAAATATATCATTAGAGTTAATGAAGAACATTTATTGATTAAAACTATTTATATTTTGTAATGTTTTGCTTTCCGAAAATAAATTATTTACCAAAGATGGATTTTTTTGTTCAAAAGCAATTAACAGATTTTTAATTGGAAGATTACATAACGATTTTTAAAGGTAAATTAGAAAAATTACCTAACTGAAATAATTTTACATATAAGATAAATAACGATAAATTTACATTGAAATTCAGAATATAAGTAAATTTTAATATGATAAGTTTCAATAAAATTTGATATTATTATTAATATATTATTTAATTATATGAATTTAATGTAAATGTGTAATGTAATAATGTAAGATTATTTAATGTAGACCATCTAAATATAATTAAAACGTTTAATGTTTTACCAAAGAGGTAAAGCGGTCGGTTCATGTACTTCCTCTGCCTCGTGCAACCCTAGATTTTCCATCATACGAAGTACTTCGCCCCTCTCGTCGCTCTCACTGTCCTCGTCACTCCTGATCTGACTTGGTTCCCTATATTCCTGACTACCTACCATGCTAATGTTTTGCGTCTGCCTTTTACTTTTTTACTACCAAATGCACTTCCCTTCCAAAATATCACAATGCAATACACTATACAACACTTCACTGCACAGAAAAATACACTGGCTGAAAAGACACAGTACACAGCCTAATATATGCCACTAAATGCTCGTTTATCGTGTCTAGGGTTATCCTTTGCTTGCTCGATTTCAATCGATCGCTGCCCCACGAATTGGGCGCCAAAATATCTAACACACCCACCTTGGCCACAAGACTGGTACCTTCACAACAGCAGCATGAACCGTGGAGGGGGTTGACAAGATATTTGCTCGTGAAGCGAGCTTTAAATATAGGGAGCAGGATCTTCAGGGTGCGAGAAAGGTTTGAACCCTTGACACAATAAAATCTCACAAAATCCTCATAAACGAGCGTATAATTTACCCAAAAAACTTTGTGGCATAAGTTAATGACAAAAAAGCAAGAATTGAATCACACTTTTACAAAAAAAATGATCAAAAACACAAACAGAATCATTTACAGCACATTAAATGAATGAACATAATTTACTCCGAAACTGATTCATTGAAATAATTACCCTAATCTACACTGGGAATTCCATTGGAAAATTAATTATATCTAAATTTATGCTATCCTTATTACATTTGCACATGAAACAAAATTTCTATTTACAATCTCTTGCTTCAAAAAAATATTACATGTAAAGAACAAAATGTGGGCAAGTGCACTACTCTCATTTATAATTTAACTGACTACTAATGGCAGAATAATAAATGTTCCAAATAGAATGCTTAAGGCAGGCAATAGCACATCAAAATCTCCCACTACAATGCTGCAAATTGTTGCCACCCGTGTCCTCAATTTCCTAACACTTTCCCGTACTAGTCTTTTCCCTGCTGACGTGAACTTGACGTACTTTACGCAGTTCTAGCGTTACCTCGAAAACTGCCCGCTTCCTGGCCTTGGTGGTCGTGCGCTGCCTTCTGCACCGAGGTCGCTGGGTCCCAGATTACGCGTTGTACGAGACGGGATTCGCCTCTGCCGTCTGCGCTGTCTTCTTGTGTCCTCTTCCGTTCTTCCTAGTCTGCCTCTTCTTCTCCCTCGGCTTCTTGCGTCCTCTTCCGTTCTTCCTAGTCGGCCTCTTCTTCTCCCTCGGCTGCTACCGGCGCCTCTGACTACGCCCACGTTGTGAAAAATGTCCCTTGCACTTCCCTGAATACTAGTGCAAGTTCCTCGCTCGTTGCTACTTTTACTCCGTTAAACAAGAACTTTCAACGCTTTTCTGACAACGGGTAACTTTTTACTTCCCGTGATGTTAATCGAAGAAACACTTTACTAATTCTTCACTATGTCGCGGACGACTAACTAGCACGTCTGTTCGACGCCGAAAACTCCTACCTAGCAGTCGTTGCGGCGTCAAACAATATCTAAGCTGACGTTGACGAGCGGTGATGAAAATGCTGCTTACCCGACGAACGGCGACAATCAAAAGAGAGCTGCTTACTCGACGCGTGGTGGCAAGAAAAAGAGGGCTTCCGCTTGCAGGTCCGCATATTTATGGTTCGATGCCTGGGGAAATTCTCCGTGGCGGGGGTACTTCTCCTCTCTCAATCCTTCACAAGGAAAAACGTTGCTTGCTAGTTTGTCTTTGATTAGTACGGGCAACGGATACTAGGCTGCGCGTTTAGGTACTCTGATTTACGCCTGCTCTCCTCGCTGCCTGTGGGTGTTCATTCAGACGAAACGGTGGTGTTATGGGGTCGCACAATGCCATAACGCCACAAAATATATATATTGTGACGTACCTGGTTGTCGGTACTTTCCACTGCAAATCTAAAGGTTATAAAGGACGGGTGTCTTGCTCGTGAATGGGTCTTCTGAGGGACTCGATAATACATTGGTAAATCAAAGTAGTAAATTAGCATAAACACAAATACAATTTATTCATGAATCAACATCTAATACACCTGAATACATACATAAAACCTCGATGACTTGGTACCAAGATTCTAGTTACCATACAATATTATCATACCTGGGGCCCCAGTAATAATTCGACTGTTGTGGCTGCTCGCCCACGGCGACGGCGACCGTTGACCTTCACCGCGGCTCGGCGTCCCCGGGCGGTTGATGCCGCAGACACGTGCCTCGCTGGTCTGCAGAGGCGGCGATGAGAATTCCTCGGCCGCAATCCCGGATGTTTCCGCATTCGCTCCCACACACGCAATCACAGCATCTTGTGGATGTCCATTGCGTTCATACCATGCACTCGAATTATATTAGTGCGCCCTTCCTCGGTTCTGTTCGGCTTCCCTCTCGCAACCGCTATGCACGTGATCCCACTTCGTACCGGCGTTCATTACACTATGCACTGTTCTATAAATTACCGGCTTCCAATCAGCGATTATACAAACCTAACACTATTTCACGTTCTTCGTCTTTGGTAATGTCCTGCTCTGCTTGCAGCTAACCGTCTTTCTTCGGCCACTTTCTTCCACTCGCTCTCAGCAACTGTCCTCAACGGCCGTCTCCCGGCCACTCTCCTCGGCCGCCACCCGGCAACAACTTTCAACCGTCGCGCCCGACTCCTAACGGCCGAAATCCCCCCCTCTCTCGCTAGGCCACGGCGGAGACGACGACCACTCTTCCCCCCACTGTTTGTCCTCGCACCTGCCGCTATGCCGCGTAGTTCAAAATGAGTAGTAATTATACTCCTGTACTTCTTGTCTTTAATTACGTATGGAAACGCTTCCGCGTTTCAATATATAATAATAATAATAATAATAATAATAATAAAGACGTGAGTGTGTGAGATGTCAAAACAATTACATTTTGCGTAATGTTTTAAACCTGAAGGTGGAACAACATTGCGTTAAGTCATCTTGTAGAATTCATCTAGTACTATCCCCACAAAAAGTTTAAAAGAAATATGTGAAGCCTTTTTTTTAAAAAAAAATGGTTTTGTTATTTTCTAAAATTGGACAAAAAGTACTAAACTTTTAAAAATGTACCTGACCTTCATTAAAAAAAATACGGTGACCAAATTTAAATGGGAGAAATATCACTAACTTCAATTCTATTGTTGTAGGAAACCGCTTCAAATATTAATCTTTTATAATTTTTTCTAAAATTCAGAGTTAACGGTGAAAAATAGACCTATGCTATCTTTATAAGTGTATTTCACTCTATTATAACAAGAAATTTAAAGAAAAATGTGGAGTTTAAAAAAAATTTTGAAAATATTCCAAGGGCTGTATGTAAAGTACCTCTAACAATTAATGAATACTTTTCAAAATGGCCGAGCTTCGATTCAGGCCAGATCGACAGGGTTTTCTTCAATTTGGAAAAAATCATACTCATGATTTGAGAATTTTCTTCTAAAGTTAGCCACTGTTTTATCTACTTTTTCGCTATCAGGGCTCGGCAGTAAAAGTGTTTCTCCTGAAAATGGCATTTTTTCTTGCAGCATTACATATATTTCTCTTTACTCCGTAAGAGGTAGCGAGAAAGTAAAAAATCTCTCTATTGAAGGAGAACGCAGAAAAACACAAAGTAATTTACGAAAATTCGAAGTTAACAGGACCTACGCCATCTTTATAAAAGTTTTCACTTCAGTTTTAGCAAAATGTAAAGCAATTTTTGGAAAATGTTGAATATAAAGAAATAAACACAAATTTTAAATTCCTTTTATTCAAATAGTGAAAGATTCACATCTCTTCCAATTTATATAGACGATAACCATTTTATTGTTATAGTTTTGTTTGCTCAATGAATTGCTGCAAACATACCTTTGAGTTTTAACCTCCATAACCCTATTGTAATTAAACAAATAAATAATGCTCCATTTCTAATACCTTAAAGATATCACCCCTATCACAGGACGTCCTCACATTACATCTATTCCAATACAGAACTTCGCTTACATGACATATTTCCATTATATGACAGAAACAAATATTAGATTCAGCGTTATTCTTGGTTTTGTTGCATTTAAAAGCCTCATGCCTATCAAATTAAATTAAAATTTCAATAATATTATCGTAAAAACATTCGATGTAGTAATTATAAATCTTAATTCATTTTTAAACCACGCATAATATTCATGGTAACATTAAATTCAATTAAAAAATAATTCTGTGAAAATTAGTTATTCCGGTTGAAAACACAAAGTACCTAGACGTTTAAGTTTTTCTTTCTATTGATTCTCTTTGACGTTGCCCTCTGCTCAGTGGAGGCAGACGTGGACGAGGTGGGGGAGGTGGGACGCACGTTCTCAAAGCTGTAGTCGCGATCGTAGCCGTTGTACCCGTCCGTCCACTCCATGAGACTCACATCCGTCGCCCTCAACATGGCGGCCGCGCGAATGCGGTTGTACAGTCGCGGCAGCGGACGCACCAGCCGCTCGAAGTCTCTCCTCTCGAGCAGGTAGATCTGCGCAAACGCCACTGTCACAATCTACACGCCACATTGTCTATACGCTTTAACTCACACCGATATATGAAAAATGTCTGCTCAAATGCTCTCTGCCAAATGGAATTTTGTATTAAGCAACGCATTGTGTAACGGATGCGGGTGTAATATGATGCAGGATCAATCGCATCTCAACATGTACGATCTACACAAACGCTTCAATGTCTACTGGATGGGTCGTTAGGCTATTGAACTGATTAACATAGATGATTTAGCGTTTTATTTAAATCTCGTTAATGCCGATAGATGCTACATTGTTATTGACAATCAAAGCAGCCCTGGGGAACTCCTGACAATCTCACCTCGCACACCTCGAGCGCCACGACGCTCTCCAGGTGGCGGTGGCGGTGCTCTCGCAGCATGAGGCCCATCTCGCCGAAGGAGGCGTTGTCTGTGAGGTGGCCCACCTCCTCGCCCGTGGACAAGAACACGGCCACTGTGCCCTGCGCCAGGAAGTGGAGGTAGCGCGCCGGGTCCCCGCTGGCGTACACCACGTCGTGCGGCAGGAACAGCTGCTCCTGCAGCGCCACCACGATGCTGTTCACCTGTGCACCCGTTCGCGCACTCCTCGGTTATCTGAGCTCCCCAGGTTCAATAGTCAATTGTTGAAACGAAATAAGTCACAATCATCAATTTGTTTTTGTCTTGATTTTCAATTTCAGCTTATGGTAAATCATTTGGTGTGGTATCCAAGTACGTCATAGTTCCATTATGGTTTAAGAGCCGTTTATGGTAAAAAAATAGTGCGGCAAACATGAAGAAATTGCTTACATATATATATATATATATATATATATATATATATATATATATATATATATATATCGCTTGTTCGTCCGATAATGGAAGATGGAGCAATTTGTTGGGATTCCCACATAATTATGCAGGGTTAAAATTTGGAAAGGATTCAGCGTAGGACAGCTAAATGTATTTTCAGGGACCATAAAATGTCCGAATGGGATTCACTCAATTACTGGCAATCAGTAACAAGTATTCGCTTTATATAAAGCTTGGAAAGAAATGAATAAGTATCTCTACGTATATCAGTAGGGGGTATCACATGCACAAAATAGATTTAAGAGCGTAGAGAACGGATGTCGGAAAATTTTCTGTGACAAATTATATATAAAGTGAGGAGTCGTGCAGTGTCAAGCAGAGACATAATGAAAGAAGTGATTAAAGGGTCATAGTAAAGTGAAGTGCAGTGCAGTGCCAGTGCAAAGTGGTTTTAATTAAACTTTTAATATGCAGTTTAATTATCCGGTTTTCTTTTTCTTAAGAAAATTTAATGCTATATTAAGTAAGTTTGTATATTATTATTATTATTATTATTATTATTATTATTATTATTATTATTATTATTATTATTATTATTATTATTATCTTACATTATTCACAGTATCTACTGGTCGGTAT
Organism: Gryllus longicercus; assembly: GCA_038098605.1. NCBI lineage: Eukaryota > Metazoa > Arthropoda > Insecta > Orthoptera > Gryllidae > Gryllus > Gryllus longicercus. The sequence continues at coordinate 5,717,909 of JAZDUA010000005.1, forward strand.
GTCAACCACACACAGGTATGATGACCAGGTGTGTGGTTGCTTTACTGAAGGTTCAGATGGCTTCTGACAATACGGCATGTATTCAAAATTACTGTCTTCTGCATATTATATACATTCCTGGTATCCAAGTGAAGACACTCCCGTGCCCGAAGTGTCATTTTCGGGATCACTCCTGTAGCTGATATTATTATAGGCACAGTTGTCACTTTACTGAAATTCCACTGAGTTGCGACTTCATAGGCGAGATCGGTATACTTCTGTATCTTCTCTTGATATTTTACCGATATGTTGTGGGTATTGGGTATTGATATATCGATAAGGAAAACCTGCTGCTGGTTTCTATCAATGTACGTTATATCGGGTCTATTGCCGCCGACATGTCTGTCAGTGATAATGGAACGATCCCAGTAGAGTGTGTGCTCACTACTTTCAAGCACATTCTGAGGCACATATTTATAATACGGCACGGAAGTGGCGAGTAAGCCTTTTCTCAATGCCAAATATTGGTGTACCTGCTTCGCCACTTCATCATGCCTCTTTTTGTATTCCACCTGTGCGTGGCTGCTACATCCACTTGTCACGTGTTGGATAGTTTCGCTTGCAGCCTCACATCTTCTACATGAGTCGGAATGAATGGTAGAATCTCTCAGAATGTGTTTTCTGTAGTTCAATGTTGGTACCACTTGGTCCTGGATAGCTATCATGAAGGCTTCTGTCTCCGGAAAGAGATCCCCGTGCTGGAGCCATGCGTGCAACGCAGAGATGTCGACTTCTGGTTTACTCAGCTCGTGAGGATATCTTCCATGCAGTGCCTTCGCTTTCCATAAGGTTATCTTCTCTTCCGTTTCAATGATTGATTGAACAGGCGGATCAAGCTTTTTCAAGTTCAGAGGACTATAGTTATTATCAACTGCGCTCACTGCTTGCTGAACTCTCCCACAATGTTCCAAGAAGTATCTTCTGAGTGAAGCAATTTGAGAGCTGTGTAGATTTATGAGATCTACAATACCTCGGCCTTCTTGCGACCTTGGAAGGGTAAAACGCTCAGTACTTGAATGGGGATGATGTTTTCGGTGTTGAGTCATAGCGGTTCGAATTGTTCTCTGGAGGTTGTCGAAGTCGGTATTGCTCCATTTAATAACGCCAAAGGAGTATGTCAGCACTGGAATAACAAATGCATTGATGGCCTGCACAAGGTTTCTAGCAGAGAGTTGAGTTTTTAAGAGTCCATGCAATCGTTTACACAGTGCAGTTGTTAGTATGTTCTTAGTAACAGTGTGTTAGATTCGGAGTGACTGTTGGAAACCCAAGTATTTGTAAGTTTCATGGGGTTCCATGAAGGTAATCTTTGGGTCATTATCAGTTTCCAAATTTATAACTTGAATATGACCCCGAATGATATTCACTCTCCTACACTTATCCAAACCGAATTTCATCTAAATGTCGTCAGTGAACTTCTCCGTCACGTTTATTCGTTGCCGCATATGACTCTCAGTGTCTGCATAGAGCTTCAGGTCATCCATGTAAAGGAGATGTGAGACACGAAGAAGAGTTGAGTTCCCCCTTTTAAGAGAGAATCCATAATTAGATGAATTAAGTAGAGTAGAGAGGGGATTCAAGGCTAAACAGAACAATAAAGGGCTTAAAGAGACCCTGGAAAATCCCTCGGCGGATGTGTATAGTATCTGTGTGGACGGATTGTTTTCCATTAGAGAGATAGGGTTTTGTATTCCATCGACTCATCGCAGTTTTCAGGAAGTTTTGGATAAACGTGTGGACCTTGTATACATCCAAACATTGAAGGAGCCAAGAATGGGGCATTGAAGGAGTCGAATGCTTTAGCGTAATCTATATAGCATGCGTACAAGTTTCTTTGTTTTTCAAGCACTTGCCCCATAATTACAGAGTCTATAATGAGTTGCTCCTTGCATTCCTGAGGTCCAGGTCTACATCCTTTCTGTTCATTTGATAAGATGTTCTGTTCCTCAATGTGTGTCATCATCATTTGTGAAACACAAGATGTTATGAGTTTGTAGAAAGTTTGAAGGCATGTTATAGGCCTGTACTTCGAGGGTTCTTTAGTGTCACCCTCCTTTGGTAACAAAAATGTTCTACCTTCAGTGAGGAAGTAAGGTAGACTTTCTGGATTGTGAAGAAAATATTGAATTATATTAGCTATATGATGGTGAGTGCTGGTAAATTTTTTGAGCCAATAATTGTGGAGGCCATCACTGCCTGGTGCCTTCCAGTTATGTGCTTTGTTCAAAGCTGCTTGGACAATTTCTACGGTGATGATTGGTTCACCCATTAGAGGAATATCTCGGTGTCTGTCATATTCCATTTCAATCCACGTCCTATCTGGGTTGTGGGACACAGCAGATGACCAGATAGGCTTTTAAAAGTCCTCTATTTGTGCCTTTGAGGGAAGCTTTGACTCTTTCATATTATTTACAAGCCCTTTACCCTTTGACATATTCCTGTAGAATGCTTTCTGGTTTCTGTTAAAAACAGAGTTCTGTTGCTTCCTCGTAGTGCAATTCCTGTAGCGTCGAAGGCGTTTTGTTAACGCCAAAAGTTTTTGTCGTAGGGTGTCAAGATGTTCTGTTATTGTTGAATTCAAGGGCTCGTACTTCGTATGTATTTTTGTATTGATAAGGATGTTGTTCACCTTTCTTCTCAGTTTTTCTGAGGTATTTCCATTTTTAAATTGTGTGAGTCTTCCAATATCTCTCCTAGTGCTTTCTATACGATTCACCAGCCGTCTTTCCCAAGGTGGCATTCTTTTTTCACTTCGATCATTGTGGGCAGTTGCTACGCGGCTGAAAAGCTTGGAACCGTTACATCTTGAAGCCACAACCGCAGCACAATAAATTGCTGTGTGTACTTCTTCGAAAGATGGTCTTTGTTGTAGATGTTGTGGCAATACTTTCTCATTCAAGGCGCTGATTGCTCTTGATAATTTCTTCGAGCAATTTTGTCTGGGAATGATATAGCGGATCAGTGGGTCAGTTCCTTCAAATTCCGCAAGTTCGACTGCAAATTCATTGCGAATTTGCACCTCTTCTCTACTCTCATCATCAATACTTTCTGACATGCTTGTTCCATTGCCATCCAGGGTTTGCACTACTGATATCTCCACTGCCCTCAGATTACTAGGTTCTGAGGAGTTAAGCATGTTTCTCACTTCTTGCTTGATTGCTTCCAAAACTGGTGCAGAGAGGAGATTTTTCTGAACAATTGCTCGACGCTGGTCCGCTATTCTTTGCTCACTAACTTCAGAATCAGGGAAACGGTGAAGAAATCTTTGATGTAACTTTTGTCGGTAGGCCGTAGTGTCAGTCTCCAATTTGGTAATGGTGTAGTATTCATGCATGATGAAGGTATTTATTTCTATAGTCCACTTCATCCTTCTGCGTTGCCTGCCTGCGGCAGTGGTCTCTGGAAGCAATGGATTGCTTCTCTGGGAAGCACTTGCGGCAGGTGCAGCTATAAGTGGAGATGGATGGGTGCTGCTATATTCGGCTGTAGTATATTCGGGGTTATCCCCGATCAGGGCCCGCCTGTTCAGCTCCTGATCACCACCGGCTCCCATGCTGTCATCCCCAGCGGTGGCTTCGAAGGTGCCCCGGCGCTCCCCAGGCAGCGGCTGCTTTTCCGAGGCCTTACGACGCACATTCCGTGTCTCCATATTTATATGGGTGTGCCATCGCCCTGTTTGCCGCCAAATTTTCTGACGTTGCCCGTCTCCCACGTGGCTAAGTTCTCAATTGCTCGTACGTAGGGCTGGACTTTGGGAGACTTATTATTATTATTATTATTATTATTATTATTATTATTATTATTTCTTCAAGTCTCTCGCTTAGCGAGGTGCCTATAGCAGACACCGGGACCTTTGTAGAACCAAATTGCCTGCTTCGCTTGCAAATTCGGGCGGTCAGTAATATCAATAGAAACTTTCTAACGATGCGTGCAGTACTCAGGAAAACAGCCTTTTGCATTTTTTGAATGTGCCAGTTCTTATGGCCAAGACTAGCAGACGAATTAATTCTTCGGAGATCAGTCTATTTGCAGAGATGACCACAGGGATTACTACAACAGATACTAAGCGCCACATGTCGCTCAGTTCAATAGCCAAGGCCTGATATTTGCGCTTCTTCTCGGGAACAGAAGCTACTATATTTTGATCTAAAGGGATAGCTATGTCGACTATAATCCCTTTCCGTGAATGTCTGTTGGCTTTGACCCTGCGATCAGTGGTGACTGACCAGAAAAGAAGGCTGCTAATGAAGTTTCGTGCTACATTTTTTAATTATATTCATAAGGACCTATGAAAAAGTGTAATTGAGCTGCTTTTGTTTTCTGATGTATTCTTTGGGCCAAACAAAAATCATACTTCATACCAATCACTTTCAGACCAATGTTCATGGCCGTGCTTGAAGAACGCTTATGAAAAAACTAATGAATATTAAAGGACTGTAATTTGTGTCAAATAAACTAAAAAACATTTATGTTTTAAGTTCAACCGTTTAAAACCCAGATATGTCACAAATTTTTAATATTTTTATAGCAAAAGCAATATGCAAAACGTAAACTATTTCATACTTTCTGTAAATATGATTAAGCTGCCTTGGAGTAAAAAATGGGTTCTTTTAATAATAGGAGAAGCAGATTCAACAATGGATTCTGACCGCTGTAAGAGATCCATGTGATTACGAGTGTGTGGTGACTGGGTCACGAGGGTCTAGAGAATGTTTTGGTAGAACGGGGAAATTCCAGATTCCTCAAGGGAATCATTTGCATTCCGAACCTGCGGCAGAGAGATTGACTCACGAGTGACTTGGGGACGTTGCGGAAGAGCGTGGAGCTGCTGATGAGCTGGCGGCAGGACGAGAAGCGCACCGCGTTTCGAATGGTGGAGGGGAGGTGCGCGATGACAGCTCTCTCTTTGAAGAAGCGGCCCTCGAACCTGTGGCTGTAGAACATGAGCATCTTGGTGCGCACGTGCACTGGCAGCTGCTGGTCGCGCAGGTAGTTGCGCACCTGGCTCCGCACCTGCAAACACACACACAAACAACATTTGTGTCAACATGTCGACAAGGAATTGAAGGTTAAATTGTGCGCTTATCAGTTCGAATTGGTTCAATTTACGGCGGAGAATAAATGTTTTCTCTGTCATTTTGAAAATTCTCCTTTGCTGTAAAGATTGAAAAGATAACACCAGAGATCCTGCAGACTACGTAAGTGCGCAAAAGGGTAATATGTAACGGGTTGATTTTATGATATTTGCTGGTTATTTATTAAGCCGTTGCTTCTACCTTTTTAGAGCGTCTGTGGTCGTTAACGCATTTCTTTTGTGATATTTAATGCCGCAAAAACAGTAAAATGAAATGAAAAATTGTGTAGGATGTATTTTAAGTAATGCTGTTGTGTATAGTTACGAAATATTAAAATTACAATATATAAACTGCTCCTCTTGTGCAAAACCAGTACCCTTACAAAAAACGTAATTCAATAGTTAAAGTAATAAATAAATGTGTAAAGAAATATTTGTGTTACATTTATAAATGCGGGTATGAATTACAGTCCAGACTGTGCTTGGTAGCGGTATATTGTGTTACTCACCTTTTCTAATTCCACTTCTGTGGAGGTTTCGCTTTCGACGTACTCCAAAATCAGCCCAAAAAGAACAATCTGCAAACAAGATATCCATAAAATTCGTTTGGCTTTTTTTACGACAGCTGCCTGACTATTGCTCATTTGTTGTAATGAGAAGAATTTGTTCCAGTTAAATTATACACTATGTCCCCTGAAAACTAATTTTTCTTTACTAGAGTTTGTGTTAAATTTCTATTTTCAGGATACCTCGTGCCTTAACTCCACTACTTCGAAATTTCGCCATTATATGTATGTATGTATACACACACACACTTCCTGCAGCTTCCGTTATACTTATTGTAATCCTCTGGACATGTTTAGACAGCAGTTGGGTCATTATTACTCGTCTGTTCGGGAGACGTTGCGTCCTAGGAACAGGTGCCAACGCTTCGCCGCCATGCAGCGACCTTCTTTGTGAGAAATTCGCGGACATGGACTGCGCACGTGTAATGATAGAGCTAGGTCTCTTTCAAGGCACTTCGCCCTGAGAAAGGTTGCAGAATGGTTTCTGAATTGCTGGTATCTATGCCTAGTACACGGCGTCTCGCTGAAGCAAAGTAATTACTGCCGCCGAACGCAAGCGCGTACCCTCTCAGCAGTTGGCTCACTATGGTTTTAGGGGCATAAGACAGGCTTTTTGGCATTTTGCTGTAAACAATCTTACGTAGATTGAATACTTTGTTCCGCTTTTAAAATGTTTTAGAATAGTGCGGTAGATACCAACAAACAACCAGGCCATATTTCAAAACATCTGGAACTTTTTCACTTAGTTTGTCTAATTTGACTAAACTAAAAAATAATTTTTGTTATTTCTCCGTCATCAGAAATACACATCGGAGATAAACAGATAGGTACCTTTTGTTTTAACAAGTTCCCTACCAGTGGTGCAATCAACAGGCGTAATTTAATATTTTAAAATTAGTTTTAAACGTGAAACCTTATGTGGCGGTGGTAGAGTAGTGTAGCAGTCTTAGTGCAATGATCAAGCATAGTGCTGCTAATCGTATTTAGTGTATTGTAAATGACTAAGTGTTAGTTGTTGAAATATATTACGTCGTGGGAGTCAAGCCATCAGGTCAGCTTTTTCGTGTAACTCTGCAACATGAATAAGCCGACAATACTTCCCCTCTGAAAAGGCGTACGAAGGATTTTTGCCCTTAAAACTTCTCTGCTTCGAACAATTTAAACCCGTGATATTGGGTTTAAACAGCTTTGTACTCTGTTACACCACCGAAACGGCCATATAGTACCCGTGATAAAGCAGTGCAGCAGGAGTACTGATATTAAAAGATGTAGTGTAACGTACTAATAGTGTTGTGAAAAAATCACGAAGTGTAACGGACGTTGAGTAGAGACCAAGAATAGTGTATTGTTGAATACAAATTGTATTGTGAGGGTGAAATTGGTCAGCAAGCGTAATGAAATGAAGAGATGTAGTGTAATGTACGAGCAAATATGTAATGAAGAAAGAGATGAATAATTTAGCGAGTGTAATTAGTGATCAGGCGTAATGTTGTGTGTCACACGCAGTATAAATTAAAAGGCGAATAATGGTTTGAATACAGTTGTTTGAATCAGATAGAGACTAGACGGCGATGTGCAATGCAAAAGGAGTAGGTTAGTGTATGAAGCAGAGTCTAATGTAGAGAACGACGTTCCGTGTAATGGAGTGAGCTAGTATATCAGACGCAATCTCATGTAGAAGGTGAAATACAGTGTAAAAGAAGTAGGTAGTGTATGAAACAGAGTCTAATGGTAGGCAGGTAAGGGAATGTAAGAAGCAGTGTAAGGGTCACACTGCCAATGTGCACTGTGTATGGGTACCTTGAAGCCAGTGCTTATCCACATGATGAGGAGCAGCACGACAGTGTCCTCCATCGTCATCCGCGGGGTTTCAAAAGAGAAGTTGGGGATGTGTGAGCTAGCCACGCCCACCACGCGATTCAAGCTGAGCAGCAGCTGGCGAATCATCAGGTGAGGCTGGTCCACGTCGAAGAATCCCAGCTCTGGGTCCATCAGCCACGACTCGCAGCCCTTCTCGAACAGTGTCCTCCCGCGTATAATCATCGGGATCTGGATGCTGTATGTCGTAGCCCAAATGAGGAATCCCAAGAAAAGGATCGTGTACAGGATGGCTGCAAGTAAAAATTACGTTTGTTTTCAAAATCGTACCAGTTAGCAATCAATTGGGACAATTATTTACTTAAGACGAACTTACTTCTTAACGCAATTGCATATTTAATAATTACAACCTATTTGAAATGTAACCATACACTGACGTGCGGTCTTGTTATAGCTTTTTGACGTATATAAGCGGCATTTCTTCACAATGTCGATCGATTGTTTACGCTAAAGAGTTGTTTCCAATAAGGATAATTGTCATGTCTGTTAGTGGTACGATAAGGGAATATGAAAATTAAATCTTTTTTCCAGGAAAACATGCAACATTTCCATGATTCACGAGGGGTTCTTGTTTCTATCTCTCCGATTTCATTTTTCACACAATATGAATACCTAAAATTTGAAACGTTTATAATTTCTCCAAATTATCTTGTTGCTGTCGTATACACTCGTCTCGTCTTCGTCCTGGCAGTTGGGAAAGCGTCTTTGGGAGTCTGTTTCGACCGCGGGAAAATGAGAAATGGCTGGAAAATGGGACACGCTCGAATGGACAGCGTGCGACGGCAGAGAACCAATAATCGCCACGCGCCAGGGCAGGTGAGTAGGCAGCATGAGAAACATCTAGTATCAGCACACTGGCAGCTGAGAGGCAAAAGCATATAGAGAGAATATAGTGAGATGAGACTTGTAGTAATTCCTCAGAAGCTCCTTACAGCAAGTCGCAATTTCCAGTTCCCCCATGTGTCGTGCAGGCATTTTACGGGTGCTGTTCCACCATGGTTGAATCGTAGTCCATCGCCACACGACGCCACAATGTCAGCCGCTCTGAATATATTACTCCGCTGTCCACACGCTAATCTCCGCCCCCTTCCTCGGATCAGTGGCAGAGGTGAGGGGGGCGGTATTGAAGACACTCCCTGACGTTCTAGACAGGGAGCCACAGATCGCAGTGTTAACTTCACCTCTCCGTGACAGCGACGAACTGGTAGTGTTGCTGCAGCGTAACAATTTCTATTTTTTTTAGTAAGACCTGGGAAAATTCATGTTGGCGCCATAACCGGTTTGAAGACCATGGAGGATTCAACTGAGCTGGAAATTACTAGCTCTCACAAGAAGTGCCCAGGTCGGTGAGAAATTATTTCTGCTCCGGCCCAAATGTGTTAACACAGCCATGTCTCATTAATATTCACAATTGTCGACTTTGTAGGCGATATATTTCACAGTTCACTGGTTGTTCTTCAGACGTATCTCCTCTCGCGTGACAATGTTGTCAGAGAGGCTGAAGCAAAGTCGCAGTAACTTTCGCATCCACTAATGCATATTTATCGCATTGATGACACCTTGAGCACCCGTCACAGTCACCTGACGATGAATTTCAATGGAAGACACAACACAGAAGAAGGAAAAGAATGATTCGTGCCACGCAAATGTCGCCATTTCTAGGATCAAATTCACTGCCCACTCTAACTGAAACCGCTGCAATTCAGAATTGTCAGTTCTGAAATGGTATTTACAGATCTGCACCGTACAGTACTGAACTGTCAACTATGTCTCACATACACAAACGAGTGTGCGTATTTTAAATCGCATGTTTATATCTGCACTCAGTTCTGAGCAAAAAAATCGGAGATTTTAGAACTTGAGGGCACCTCGATCTGCTGAATAGTGTTTTTTACCCTCTAACGGTGCAACAAAGCTTTAAGATGAAAAACATATGTTTGGTTTGTTTATTTGTGGCTTTCCGCACGATTTATCATGTATAAAATACTTTTAGAAAAGTATTTATCGCTGTTTTTACGTACCTCATTACTTTTGTTATCGCTATGACTACTGTATCGTGAAATAATGTGTACATTTGTGTTTGCCGAATTGCAACTGTTACATGATTTCACTCTTCATCGATGATTTGCCAACACGAGCACTTTTTGTATTTTTGAGTCAACAATGACAAGCTAATAATTAAGAAAGTATTCTAGTACGTCAGAAAATGCTAACATGATAATTACCCCTTCGGGCGATGGGTTTCAAATTCCCCATCTGGCACCAAGTGTTTGTGTACGTAAACACGTAGTGTAGTCGGATTACTCTGAAGAAGTAAGGCACTATCCACACTTTTAGCAGATAGCCATGTTCACTGCTTGCAATATGCCGTGTTGTCGCGTATCCTTGCGCGACCAAAGAGTGGTGCACAACAGCAAAATCGATGATGGACAGTAAGTCTGGGAAGAACCAGGTGGTGAGGTATCGCTTGATAATTCGAGATGGGTCCAACACCACTTCTTTGTTAGATGACTTGTAGTAGCCTGTGATAACAGTCAGCAGCATGTGCAAAATAAATATACTCTCGCTCAATTGAGCTATTCCATTTGTGTTACTTTTTACAGTTTCGGCAATAGCTTTGTACTCTTTCGTTCCGGGGTGCTTGCCGTCCATGAAAGGATGAGGGGGAAGTGTGTCATTTGTCCATTCGCCTAAAAAAGAGTATGGGTTTCTTAAACCATATTGGAAAGGGATTAGAAAGGTGGTGATGGCCACACTGACGATCACCACCAACTGCCATATGGCGACGAAGCGGCAGAAGGGATGCAAGATCCACCAGTACGTGTTGTGTGTCTGTCGCGCCTGCTCCGTCTCCAGCGAGTAGGTGCTGGGTAGAAGGGCTCGTAACGGACGCGACCAGCTCCACCCCACCACCTGCGCAGCACAAACGTACTCTGCATTACCACAGCTGCACAGCTGAGAACACCCATTAAGAGTTACTCCACCACTGCACAGCCCTAAGGCACTCATTATTAGCACAGCTGCACAGTCCAGCACACCCACCAACTACCTTACCACCTGCGCAGCACAAACAAACTCAACTTCAGCACACCTGCACACCTCAGCAGACCACTCAAGTTCAATAATGTATTCGAACCGTTTGTCATGAGCATATTAACGCCGTGAGAAATTTAAAAATAATATATTTGTGTAATTAAAAAAACGAAAGAAGACAACAAAATGAATTTAATGTCAATTTTCATGTCATGTGACATTTGAACTTTTTTGAAAATACTGAAATTTGAGCTTGTGTTAAAAAAGAATTTAATTTGCAAGAAAAATGATTAAACATCATCTAGAAAACATGTACGCGGACATACAATAGTGTACAGAGATCACCTCTAAATGTAAATATTAAAGACTTGAGAGAATATTAAAAAAAATTGCATTTTTGAATTGTTTGTAGAAACAAAAGAATAGAGCTATAACAATATTAAAGAAAGATTTTAAGAATTTTTAATACTAATAATAATGTATTTAAAAACTGAAAAATCTTAAAAAAATGTACTTGACCTTAATGAAAGAACTAGTAATGATCATGAAATATAATTGGAAGGAAAAGTCTCCATCTTTAATATAGTGGTTATAGGAAAGGGGCAGAAAAGATTAAACCTTTTGAAATTTTTGATAATTAGGAATGAGCTGTGAAATATACCAGTTTTCTACGTGTCTTTACTCAATACTTTAAGACAAAATTTGTAGCTTTTTTGAGAAAATTTTGAAAATGACACTGAGACGTATAAAGTATCTCACATTTTAAAGAACGTTTTTTCTAAAGCTCAAAGCTTCGACTCGAGCCAGGGGTTTCATTGTTTAGGCCAGCGTTTGCGAACTGAGGGAGAAATTGTGTCAGAGCCAAATACGTCTCCGAGTGCGGGCACACAACGCAACAGTGCGTGCGGGGGGGTGGGGTGGGAGGGGCAGACGCTGGGAAACCATCTACACCCGTACTTGTTTTCAGTTTGGGAAGAAAGGTTTCCTTTAGAGACACTCGAACAAGGGCGATGTGTTCAGTGTATTAGAAAAAACTGCAGTTTCTTAAAATGTACGTATGCATTACGTAGCTTTGTGACTCTGCAAGATAAAAATATATTCTTTGAATTGACAGATACACCGCAATAACGAGACGAGTAAAGAAATTAACAGATTGAAATTTATGGAAAAGACAATAAAAATTACAAGGATCTGCAACTTTCTATAAAAGAAAACACTATACATAAAAAATAATCAAACCGGTGGTCCAAATTTTCTCTTGTGACCACCATCGGATACCTATTTCACATCTATTTGTTAAAATTTAATATTGCTTCAGAACGAAATTATTTGTGATATTATATACCGTTTTAATAATATTTTTGTCCTAATATGTTAAACTTGTATATTATAAAAAAGTTATCTTATAGAAGAATTAAATGGAATTATAGTACAGTTTTTGATAAAAAGTCGGATAATACTGTGAGTTATGTAATAGTGTTAGATCTATTATATAATTTTTCATATTGGTTTTGAATCCTAAACATTTAAAAAACAAATACCATTTAATAAACGGAATGAGCGAGTGCAACAAATTTGAACTTTATCTTTTGCTGCGAGATGAAAGTACGTGGTGCTTACTAAATCACATACGCTGATTGCAAAAATGAAATCAGAAATATTCAAACACGTGAGAGTGAAGGCTTTCGCGTCCGGAGTCAGTATTTAATTGGCCGCGTCCATGGCAAGGGTGCCACCGTTTCGTTCGCAATTCTGCTTCAGGGCGTAATGCCGGATTTCGCAATTCTGCTTCAGGGCGTAATGCTGCATTACGCAGTACACTCACATCCCTATACAATTATGTATACTTGTTGATCTCGGCCAAACGTTAAATAAAAGTTTTGACTTCACGTATAAGAAGCCATCTTCATCGGAAGCAAGGGACTATTAACAGTAGATCTAGTTCTTGCTGGGAGAACGAATCTTGAATTAATAATTATACAAAGAAACCTGGTCATAATGCGCAGACCACGGTGTACACTGAAAGCGTAAATAAGATAGAGCAACCTAAGCCTTCCAAGCGTGATGTCACAAAGTTGGATTCCATCACCAAGGGGTGAAATATAGATGGTATTGGTAGTATGAATAAGTGCTGAACCAGGAAAAATTTAACAGAAAGTACAAGAATATGATATTCTGTAGATTACGGTTTATAAGGAATGTTTTTTGGAGTCATTTGGCCTCAAAGTTTTGGTTTTAAAGTTCTAGAATGCTTTGTTTATTAATGATGTATCCATATAGCTGAATGAGTGCTGCGGGTTGCATTTGACATGAATATCTAATTTTTTTAAAAATAAATTGTCATATTTGAAGCCCAAGTGAAATTTCTTTCGTCTCTGTGAAATTTTCTTTCTTTAGTGATCTCATATATAAAGTTAGGTTCCGTGTGAGAGCCGTAAAATGTAGGTATACTTCTGTAATAATATATGAGACGATGCATTTAACAACATATAACAATAAAACTTTACAAATGTTAAAAGTTTTTAATTTTTATCTGTGAAGTTCAGTAACTTTTTAGTAATCGTACCCTCATGGAGATTCAAAGCTGTGTGAACATTTTTTTTTAAAATTCGAACACACCATCCATATATGTTTGTACATGTTTGCGTATGCAGATGTTTCCTGGACTTGTTCCGGCCTTTACCTCCTCCTATCTAGCAGGTCTTTCGTATATCGCTACTCTGGTGAGTTGCTCCGAGAAGATTTTATCTTCTTTTTATTACATAGACAGATGCTAGTTCTGCTATGTCAAAGACCATCTCGACGAGATATTTTCTCTCTCGTTACCTCCCTGTTCATGCATTGATTGCCGACATATCCCAAACATTGAAAAATACGTGCTTTGACCAAAATATATTCCAAATATTTATGTTACAGATGCTTTTATTTACTTTTTCCTGAGAGGATGTCACAGATGTTAGACAGAAAATCAAATACCCATGAAAATGACGGGTCGTAGTCCTTTCAGTTAATATCGTACTTGATTTTCAGTGTAAATGTCTATTTCTCTTGAATGTGTAGAAAATGATTAAATATTAAAATTCACAAAGCGCTGAATTTTGAAATCACGTGTAGTGTGGAGAATTTTAGATAAAATTAGGTGACCCGTCGAAATGAGAGCCACTATTGTTCACGAAAAAAATTGTATCCGTTTTTTAAAAATTTGTTAATTTTTGAAATTGCACATATACTCCCAATGTTGGGCGGAAACTACTAAAAGTTTCAAAAAAAACAAAAACTGTTCATCACTTCATTGTAGGAACTGTATCCAGAGAAGAAATTTCATTTGAATGAAAAATCTCATTCTTTATGTTATAGTTGTAGGAAGATACCGAAAAATTTCAAACTTTTGAATCTGTCTATAATTCAAAATAAAATCTGAAAATCGGACCTAAGCCATTTCTTAATGTGTTTTACACTTGTCTGACAAGAAATTTAAAGAAGAAATTTGGAGCAGTTAAAAAAAAAATGAAAATGACGCTGGGGCTTTATGCACCCATATTTTAAAGAATGTTTTTCCAAAATCTAAAATCTTCGACTAGAGCCAGATCAATCGCGGATTATCCACTTTGGAAAACATCGTAAGTAGGGTTTAAGCGCTAGTGGTGTTCACCTAATTGATAGAAGGACGAACGGAAATTTGGCCATTAATAGGTCTTTCGGTGTCAAGGAACCACAAAAGAGGGATTCTGGCTTCACCACCTGTTAGATAAATTTTTCTTAATTTAGCATTAGGATTTATCCACTTTTTCGGTATCATGGCTCGGCTATGATGTTTTTCTTTCGAAAATCCGCAGTTTTTTATTCCCATCATTATATAACGTTCTCTATACTAGGTATATTTTCTCCGTATATACACCGTATTAGAGAGAGTAAAAAGTTGGATCCATTTTGTGAAAATAGCGTGTGACAGTTCTTAAATTATGGTATTTAGAGCTCATTTTCACATACAAGTTCCAAGGGCGTCATTTACAGTTTTCAAAATTTACCACATTTTTCAAAATTGAGTCCAACTCAAATTTGACTTCGACTCGTACCAGATCGATTGGGGTTTCTTCAATTGAAGGGTTGAAGTAAATAGGGATCTAAGTGCCAAGAATCAAAATTTTGGGTTTTGATCGTTAATATGATCCATGTGCCAACGCCAATAACGTAAAATAGGATCTGTGTGCGTAAATGGGGGCTTAGTAGTTGCAGTGGTCACCTACAGAATGCGCTGGGTGTATGTGCCAGGCTGTCCAACATATAAAGGTATCTAAGTCCTCCCGCCAGGTTGCCTTCTGTAAACAACGTAAACAGTTCGTTTTGACTTGTTGGTTGAATGTGAGGTAGAGGTTATCGTGCTATAAAGTTTTTTGTGAGGGACACGTTTATTGATTATTAATATATGCTTCAAATTGTAAGTTAGTAAACAAGTATGGGTGATGATGTCAAGAAACGATGGAAGAAAGGTGATGGAAGATTATCAGAAGAAATAAAAAAACTAAGAAATGCACGCAAGGCTTATGTTACGGCTAGAAACATTTCTGTGAGTGCAAAAGATGCTCCAATGCAACAAAGTAACTGTAAGTGTAAATACAGTTGCAAAACTATACCATATGACCAAAAGATGTTGCTATTTAATGATTTTTACAAGGCCGATCATAATAAACAACAGAATTACCTATTAGGCCTATTACAAGTAAAACATGTATCAAGACGTAGACATGGACAATATAACGATCCTGCTGAAAGTAGGCGCCAAACAACTGTATTGTACACTGTTCCAAATGGGAATGGGGAAATTGTACAGGTGTGTAAGAAAACATTTTGTAATACTTTTGCAGTGTCTGGAAAAAGGTGCCAGCTTTTAGTAAAGCTTAAGCAAAGTGGTAACCCAGTTTATATTGAAACCCGTGGAAATAGGCAGTCTAACAGGAAATTTTCTGATAGTGATAGAACTCTTGTTTGTAGTCACATAGAGTCATTTCCTCGTTATGAGAGCCATTATGGCAGGAAAGATTCCAGCAAGGAATACCTTTCTCCTGATTTAAATATTTCTAGGTTGTATCAGGCTTTCAAGGAAAAATACCCTGATAGTCCTGTAACATATCGCTATTATTATTTGATTTTCAATAAACAATTTAAAAGTAAACTGTCCTTTAAAAGACCTAGAACAGATACTTGCCCAACATGTGATTTGTTATGTTGTAAAATTGCAACATCAGTTGGAACAGCTAAATCAGAGTCTAGGAATAAACTAAATTTGCACCACAAGAAAGCAGAAAAAGCTAGGAATGAAATGAAAAAAGATTTCGCCGAATCACAAGCTCTATGAGAGACTCAGTAATGCTGTTTTATAAACAACTGATTTGTAATAATATTGTTTTAATAAAGTTTTACCTTTTGCAATGTTGTTTGATGACTAGCCTATATTTAAGTTATTTTTATTTCTGCAATAAGAAAAGTAAATAATAGGCCTATGAAAAGTAAAATTTAGTTATTAAATAACTAAATTTTACTTTTCTGCCTATTATTTATTTGCAATATCATTATTTGCAAAAAAGGATATAAGTGCCAGTGGCACTTACGTCTTCTTTTAGGTTACAACACGTGGACTTAGATCCGACCTGATTTGTATAAGTTTTAATTTTATTTCAAGTTAATTTAATAAAAAATTAATTGTTTTAATGATAATACCGTGCTTATAATACCTCACACTGAATTGTAAATTCTATTGTGTTTTGAAAAAATAGATTTGTATGCTCACTACAGAAAAAAACATGATTTCTGGGAAATTTGGAATTTGGCACTTAGATCCCTATTTACTTCAACCCTTCTAGGAAAAAATTTACTAATGGTTTAGGCGCAAGTAGCGGACGGAGGGATGGATGGACAGGCGGAAGGAAGTTTTGCCTTCAATTGATTTTTCAGTATAAAAAATCCCCCAAAAAATACATGCTACTCCACATGTTAATTTTTTTCCATTTATAGCAACTGGGTATTTCCACATTTTTGTTACCAGGGTTTGTTATCAGGTTTTTCTGCCGAAATACGCCGTTTTTCTGCACAGCAATCATATCTTTCCCTATACGACGAATATACTTCGTCAATACGTACGTATACGAATAAGTAAACGAACAGTCAGTATAAAAGCTGTCTATCAGTGATGAGTGCCCATGCCGAAATTTTCGGCAACCAAATCTAACGAAGGTTTCTCCATGAAGAATTGCCTCGACCTAATAGTCACATTCTTCTCTACTCCGATTCCCTGCTCGTGGGGGTTGGCTAACCTGCCTCTGCAGCACGCGGCGCACGCGCATCCAGCGTGACGCGTTGGGGGGCAGCACGGGGTACACGCGGTCCGGGTGCTCTGGCAGCTCGCACGCGTGGTACGGGAAGCGCTTCTGCTGCCGCCGCCGGTACGCCTGGTGCTCGTCGCCGCCTTCCATCCGCCTCCTCCGCTCTGGAAGAAGCATCGCTCTGTTCTTGCTTTTGAGAATATTGGAGCACGAGTCCGGGCGAGCGGAGAAATGTTATGTTTTCGTAGGGACATTTGAACCTCCTAAGCCAACCGTTGAAACTTGATGCGTTAATAGCATTCGTAAGCAAACCGATTACGAGATGAAGATACTTTTTATTCAAAATGTTTAATTTTACTCTGTGCTGACGATCTAAAATCTGACTGATGTATTACAATTCATTTTAATGATTGATGTCTTCGCTTTAGTAGACGAAATGCGAAGTAATGCAGCTGGATTAGTAGTGCACTAACTATAAACTGAATTCTTCAAAAGACTATCTAGGGCCAGGCATCCAGAGACGTGCCGCCATTGTGTATCAATTTCTGCAATCCTTCCTTTTAAATCTCGCGGTAGTTTTTCCGGATGCAGTAGTCGAGGCTCTGAAAGCCAGTTATCCTCCTCGCGATCTTGACATCCCTGCTGTAAATCCTTGACGTTTAGAAACGGAATAACAATTCTCTTTGCGAATGATACGAATATTCTTTCCAATAAAGAAACCGTTAATAGTACAATATCAGATATTAGAAATTGGTTACGTAATAAGAAATTAATAGTAAATGAAAAGATAACGATTTGAATGCGGTTTTCCATTTCAAATAAACAGCTCTGTACTCCATTGAAATAAACGGCGTACCATTGACTGATGTTAAGGTAACAAAATTGTTAGGTCATTCAACTCAGTCAAACCATGTCAATGAATTGATCACTAAATTAAATTTTTTATGCCAAGCTTTCAGAATTCTTTCAAATTCAGTCAGCCTCCGTACTGCTCATTATGTATATTTCGCGATTTTTCATTCTCGCGTGAGTATGGCATAATATTCTGGGGAAATACACTTATAGCTCACAGACTTTTAGATTACAAAACATAATTGTACGAATAACAAGCAAATCACACATACATAATTCTTGTAAGCCTCTCTTTATTAATTTTGGTATTTTATCATTGCCTTGTCTCTTCGTATATGATTCAGTGGTTTTTGTCAAATGACTTAAGAGCGGTAATATATTTTCAGCAAGCTGGTGTATGTAACTACAACACTCATTCATCAGGTGACAGTATCAACAGCTCACTACAAAACATTCACAGACAATACATGTACATTATTTTATAGCACTTTCCAGATGGCATTAGATTAAATTCGTTACAGAATTTTGGTCCCAATAAATAAATAAATAAATAAATAACGAACACACACACACAAGCAAACAGGCAGGCAAGCAAGCAAACACACAAACTAACTAACTAACTAACTTTGTATTTTCTAGTAAGATCCGTTTCTCAAATTTACATTTGAAAGCTTTCCTCCGCAAAAACTAGGAAACCATTTGTCTAGGGTTGGCTACGCATGTTTGCTACAGCAAATGTTCAAATTGTTTGAAGTATCGGAATTGCGATGAGGTGTAGAGAAAGAATATATATCGTATTCTTAAAGAAAAATTCTTAATTTTTAGATATTGACACAATTTTAATTTTTAAATAGAAGTATGTATTTTTGAGCACCATTTGAAAGTACTAGAAGGGTAGATTACAATTATGTGAGCATTTTTAATATCATTTGTGCTACAATACATTTAAGGATAGTACGAAGTAGAAGTACACAAGAAGTAGAAAGGCGAAATCTATTATCGCAGGCAATCACGACAAAAACGAAACATCTTGAAACCCTAGAATGAGGGTGCGTAATAATGTAATTAATTAAAGATAAAATTTACATTTTGATGATAACGGAAAATTCAAGTACATTGTGAATCTATTCGCTTTTTCATCATGTTAACTGATTCATCAATAAATACATTCCATTGTTGCAATAGAGGCTTAATGTTCCACTAAACTAAATCAGCATTATTGAAGTTAAAAATCTGGCTCTTTCTTCTCAACTGTGAGTAAAACTTCTAAGCTACAGAAATAATCTCTTGGTATTTACTTCCTGACAAGCAAATGTATGGTTATTTTATTAATTTACTTTTTTCACACCACATACCGAACAATATGAACAGACTTACGTGTCTTTTTTCTGTACTTGAGACTCTGAACTATCAGCTACTCAGTAGTGTAATGTCCATATGAAATTTATGATATTGATTTATATATTTCTGATTGTTGACTGCTTCTTTGTCACATTAAATAATCTTTTACTCAGAGAACTATATCGTTTCATCCCACGCAGAACCTATTCACGAACTAAAAAACGTTGAGACTTATTGAAAATGACAATCGCGTTCTAGTTATTTATATGCTGTAGCAACACATTTATTTTAGCCTGACATGTTATCCAACTGTTTATCAAACGATCTGCATAAGTGAAGAGGTACTACATTGCACATAATTGATGTGTTGACTTGAAGTTTTCAATATGTAGTTTTCCTAGTTCCGTGATAGGAATGATTCGCCGATTTATTTGTAATTAAATTGCGGCGCTAATTTCTCAAGTTTGTACAGGTGTTTCACATAAAACATTATAAAGAATTGACAATTAAAGTTTAATGTAATTTACATTAATCATTTTGGAACAGTTAATATTGTCGATAACATAATAAATCTGTATCAGTGGTGTCGTAACCCTTTTAGTTTAAAACTTTACTTGAAAATTAGCGTCACAATTTAAGAAAAACATTTTAGGTTTGGTAACCATTTTTTGAGAGAAAAAGACTCAAAAAACCGACCAACCAATTAGTTTGTGAAATATAGCGCAATTTCTTAGTTCTTGGGCTAGATTTGAAAGACTTAAATGTGTTATGATGAAAGGTAAGTGAATTCGTCATAAAAATATGTTTTCCTAATGCATATCTTATATCCGAGGATTCTCTCTCATCCGATTTTTCAAAACCCTTTTCGCTGTGAGAGCGCTCACTTTTTTGTATTAATTCTGAAGTAATATAATTAGACGTTGTGTTATGGGATTATTTTGTAAGTGCGCCTTGACGTTGTTAGGTTGTCAACACTGTGTCACTAGATTGTCGTTGGGAATCAGTTGTAGTCAGTTGAATTTATGTTCAGTATTCAGTTTTGATATCAGACACAAGAGACACTATTTTGTATCCATCTTAATCCACATTAAAGTTTATGTATTTAAATTAGTTACAGTATTCTTTATTGGCCTCATAACATGGCGCAGTCTGGAAATATTTTATTTATATACTGAAATGTGGTGATATATTCGGCGATTGATGATATCAATATCTCTGTGAAAAGTGAGGTTATATGAACACGAGTTGAATTGTGGATTGCGAATGAGTACAGCATTCGTTAATAGGTGTCTGATATTAATATATATGAGAAACGTATATTGATATAAAGCTATAATGGAAGGTTTGAAGCCGCCATGGTGTTTAAATTTGAACTCTTCCAATATGTCAGAGGAGTGGAAAATTTGGAAACATAGTTTTGAGACGTATATGGTGGCATCCGGTGGCAATGAAAAAAGTGATTTGGTGAAGATTGCTATTCTTTTACACGTTTTAGGTGAAGAGACAATGCGTATTTATGATATGCTTGACATTACGGAAGATGAAAAAAAGATTTATGCCACAGTTATGACGAAAATTAACAACTATTTTGTACCTCAAGTTAATACCAGTGTAGAGACGTATAAGTTTAACTGTCGTGTGCAAGGACAGTCAGAAACTTTTGACAGTTTTGTTACGGATCTGAAGAGAATGAGTGCACTTTGTGATTTTGGTAATGCACGTGACAGACTCATAAAGGACAAAATAGTGCAAGGTGTATGTGACGAAAATCTAAAACGAAAATTGCTTGCTGAGGCAAACTTAACCTTAGCCAGCGCAGTTGAGATGGGTAGAGCAGCAGAGCAGACACAACAACAATTGGAGACAATGGAAAGACAGTCATTATCTGTCGAGACCATTCAGAAGAATAATGAGCAATACGCGAGGAAGTCCACGGGAAGCTCCTGGCAGGGAAACAAGGTACAGCAGCCGTCAACGAGTAAAGCCTATCAAAAAAAGGGGTCAACTTCAACACCAGTCAGAGGATGTGGTAAATGCGGACTTAAACATGAGTGGGGACAGTGTCCGGCATTTGGTAAGACGTGTCGAAAGTGTAAAGCGTTAAATCATTTTGCGAGAATGTGTAAAAGTAAACTAGTGTATGAAGTAAACACAGACAGTGAGGACGACGGAGATTGTTTCATGGGTTCAATTCAAGTAGAAAAAACAGTAAATAGCATTGATTATAATAAAAACGACTGGTATCAGATTGTGGAGTTAACTGATTGTGACAAGAGAGTGAAGTTCAAACTAGACACGGGGGCACAAGTTAATGTGTTGCCTATGTCTAAATTAAAGCAAATGAAAGTGGAACAAAACATAGTTCATAGTAATGTAACGTTGGGAACCTTTGCCAACACAAAGATACCAGTTGTTGGTAAAATCACTTTGCAATGCAAAGCAAATGACCGTATTAAAAATTTAGAGTTTCAGGTTGTAGATTTTGATAAAAGTTTTCCAATTTTAGGTTTGAAAGGAATCGAAAAGTTAGATTTATTGCAAAGGAGTGTGAGTGAAATCAAACTAGAACCTGTTTTTTCTACGCATCGGGATTTATTTCGGGGTATTGGAGATATATCAATAAAAAAATGTAAAATTGTGTTGAAAGATGATGCCGTACCGAAAGTGTCCGCGTGTAGGAAGATCCCATTTAAACTGGAGATAAAAGATGAGTTAAATCGAATGGAAAAATTAAACATTATACAAAAAGTGACAGCGCCTACAGATTGGGTTAATCCTATAGTTGTAAACAAACCTGATAAGAATGTCAGAATTTGCTTAGATCCGTTTGAATTGAATAACGCGATTAAAAGGGAACATTTTAAACTACCAACATTTGAGGAATCAACGGCTGATTTGAACGGAACAAGATTTTTTTCGACGCTTGACGCTCATGAAGGGTTCTACCAAATTCGTTTGGAGGACGAAAGTTCGGATTTAACGACTTTTAATACTCCTTTTGGTCGGTATAAATTCTTAAGATTACCTTTTGGCCTATCTTGTGCTCCTGAAATGTCTCACGCCACTTTTACTGATATTTTTAAAGATATTGAAGGAGTAAAGTTTTATATTGATGACATTTTAATTGCAGCAAAAACTCAAATAGAACATGATAAAGTATTAAAACAAGTATTGGATAGGGCAAAGGAAGTAGGAGTGAAATTTAATAAAGAAAAATGTATATTTGGAGTCAGTTTGGTTAAATTTATGGGACACATTTTGAGCCAAGATGGTATTCAAATTGATAAAGATAGAATAAAAGCAATATTGGAAATAGCGGTACCAGGCAATAAAGCGGATCTGAGCAGATTTTTGGGTATAGTGACATTTGTATCACGATTTATACCGAATATGACTGATTTGACTTGTACTTTGCGCGGATTGTTGAAAAAAGACGTAACTTGGAACTGGTCGAATCAGTGTCAAACAGATTTTGACAAGCTGAAAGAGTGTTTATCGCAGGCACCGGTATTGCATTATTTTGACGCCAATAAACCGGCAACACTTTCAGTTGATAGTTCGCAGAATGGTCTTGGAGCAGTCTTACTACAGGATGGTTGTCCAGTGATTTATGCTTCTAAAACATTAACTGATACTCAGCAAAAGTATGCCCTGATTGAAAAGGAAACTAGCGATTGTTCATGGCTGTGAGAGATTCCATCAATTCATTTATGGTCAAAAGGTTGTGGTGGAGACCGATCACAAGCCATTGGTTTCTATATTTCAAAAACCATTGGACAAGGTTCCTCTTAGACTTCAACGATTGAGACTTAAGCTACAGGGTTATGATTTAGATGTTCGTTATAAACCGGGAAAAATGTTAAATATCGCTGATGCTTTATCGCGTGCGAGTATTGATGATGTAAATTTCCGGTTGAATGACGAGTCTGATTTACAAGTTAATTTGTTGAATGTAATGTATAACGTAACTGATGAAAAGTTGAACAAAATAATTAAATATACAGAAAAAGACGATGAGTTACAAAAACTAAAAGAAGTAATACAAAATGGGTGGCCTGTAGAAAAACGATATGTTCCGCCGGAATTAACTCCATATTGGTCAGTAAGGTCAGAATTGAGCGTTTATAATGGCTTAATAGTAAAGGGGCTACAGATTGTAATACCGCGACTACTGAGACGTGAAATGATCGACAGAGCACATTATAATCATATGGGCGTTGAAAAGACGACAAATAGAGCACGTGATTGTATGTACTGGCCAATGATGTTTAAGGAAATTAAAGATAAAGTTGATAGTTGTTCTGTCTGCCTTTGTAATTCGAAATCTAATCAAAAAGAAACCCTTGTAAATAGGGATCTTCCTACGAAACCGTGGGAAATTGTAGCGATGGATATATTTCAATTTGAAAAAAAAAGAATACCTGCTGATAGTTGATCTGTACTCAAAATACCCAGAAGTCGCGCAACTTAGAAATATGTCGTCAGAATCGGTGGTAAATGAATGTAAAGCTGTTTTTGCTAGACATGGCAAGCCTGAGAAAGTCTATTCAGACAACGGGACAAACTTTGTGAGTAGAGAATTTCGAAATTTTGCTAAGGAATGGGAATTTGAGTGTACGACTTCGTCAGCAGGTTATTCACAGTCAAACGGGTTTATAGAACGGCATGTCCAAACGATTAAAAATTTGCTTAAAAAATCACTCAAAGATAATAAAGATATTTATTTAACACTGCTGGAGTATAGAAATACGCCGTTAGATAGTAATTCGCCATCGCCGGCGCAATTGTCATTCAATCGTAGACTTAGAAGTATGTTGCCTTATACAGATAAATTACTAAAACCTGAGATTCAAAAGGATATTGTAATACAAGCCCAAAATAAACAATACATTCAGAAATATTATTATGACAAACAAGCGAAAGATCTAGTTCCGTTGCAGGTAGGAGACAGGGTTCTTTTGCAAACAGAAAAGAGAAATTGGAAACCAGGTGTGGTACGAGAGACAATGAGTAGACCGCGATCATATAAGGTAGAGCTTGAGTCGGGATCGGTGTTAGAGAAGAACCGCAGAATTCTTCGAAAAGATAGTGCTGTGGTTGTTGATAAAAATAGATATAATGATATTTCTGAAAATAATGTTGATAATGAAGAGAATGTTGAAATTGAAGATAGTGTGAGTAGTCCTACATCGGAAGCAAATGTTAAAGTAGACAAAGTTGTAACGAATGATAATTCGCCGAACAATGTAAATGCTGAAAATATTGTTGTTGACCATAGTAATTAACGAAACATTGTAAAATCAAGTCCAGTTAGTAGACCTAAAAGAATTACTAAAAAACCTTCGTATTTGAATGATTATACAACGTAACTTCAGGGGAAGATGTTATGGGGTTATATTGTAAGTGCGCCTTGACGTTGTTAGGTTGTCAACACTGTGTCACTAGATTGTCGTTGCGAATCAGTTGTAGTCAGTTGAATTTATGTTCAGTTTTCAGTTTTGATATCAGACACAAGAGACACTATTTTGTATCCATCTGAATCCACATTAATGTGTATTTATTTAAATTAGTTACAGTGTTCTTTATTGGCCTCATAACACGTTGCATCTTCTATTTTTTCTGCGCTTCATTTTTCGCGCTCAACGAAACAACGCGAAGCACTTGAATCTGCACAATAATAAGCCATTATCCCGAATGCTGCGCTTTTTAAGAGGATCGGGACGAAAACGCGAAAGTCGACAACACAGAGCGCGTAGCGCTCTCCATTCAAATCGAGCGACAAGTTTATTAACAAGAGTTCTCACCCTTCACTCTGTGTACTGGGAGCACTAAATTCTAGAAAATATTAACTTTGACATTAACTAGATATTCAGCAAAGCTATAATTTGATGCACATAAAATTTGTTAGATAGAAATTAGAATGTAGAAAAGTTTTGAAATTTTGCAACTTTCGAAAAATCAGGGTTTGCAATGAAAATGTGAACTGCGCCATTTGCATAAAGTCCTTCATTCTATCGAACTATAAAATTTAATGAAAAACTAGAAATTATGATTTTGTTTCGAAAATGTTCCAGGGGCTTGATGTAAAGGAAAAAGATTAGCTAAAATTTCAAATAATTATACATTCCTTAGTTTTTAGAATTTATTTTCAAATATTGAATTACATGACTAGAACACAAATACTATTCTTAAAGGCGAGAAGGTATGTGCTGTGTGAGCACCACTAGTTTCATTTATTAGTGACTTCTCTGGTCATTGGTCCTGTGAGTGTAGGGCGCGTTTTCAGGCGTGAGGTGGCGGTGTTCTGCTCCTCCTGAGTGGCGAAACCCGCCACCGACCTACACGTCAGCTTTCCTCTACACGGTTTCTCCCTCCAGCGGGGCACCGCCCCAGCTGGGACAAGATATAACATGAGGCCTTAGCAGTCATTCAAGATGGCCGCCCAAGAAGGCAATACAAACAAATGTAAAGTGAGGTTACGAGACGAAGATAAAAATATAGTTGTGCACAAACCGAGAGACTGCATTTTTCATGTTTTCTGTTAAGTTGCTTGGCTTTGAATATCCTTTTCTTATTTTTCCATTGACAATACATAATAATTTCTGAAAGATTCCACTATTGTAATAATATAGTGCTATGAACAAAGCTTAAGGATAATTTTCTTTTGCCAAACTTCCATTTGGAAAATTGATTTTCATGAAATTATATATTTCATATTTAAATTCAATTATATTAAATAAATTATGAAAAGAGTTCAAAGAAACATTAAACGAAGTACAGAAGTAGCTTCCAAAATAGTATTTATGGCACACCTGGGTCAAAACATTCAAAAAATTAAAAATGAAACAAAATATTACTCATTACTTCACCGGACATTTATTAATACGAACATGAAATTTAGACATTGGCAGAAAACCAAATTTTATTTACTTATATTAATTACATTATATAAAATGTTTAGGTTAGAATTTGACACTCTGTTTTTCTTTTTACAATAATTATTAAAAAAATATTACATACCACCCAAATCAATCAATTTTCTGCACTGTGACCATTAGTACATTCATGAAGCTCCCATAAAAGTTCTAACGGAGATACTGAATTCATTATTACTTTACATGCCATTTTTCTTTGATCTTTAATTTTAAGGAATTCAGCTTCAAAATCAGTACACAGTTTAGTCAAAATTAAGTAACTGTGAATTATAATATTTACAACAGGAATTTGAGGATATAAAAGTTGGCCTCGTCTCTTGTTTGAAATGAGCTTAAAAGACTCATCTTCACTATTAACATATTCCTCTGACACAATTACTTCCTTACAGGAAATACATTTCATTTTCTTCAGCACACTATGGCAGCAATATCCAGAGATGTACACCAAGACTGGAAAGTCTTCATTACATGATAAAATATCATTTTCAGATATTTCAAGGCTAGTAAATGGGTTTTCTTCTTCATCACTTTCATACAATGGCAAATCTGTCTCCATAAAGTCATGTATTTCTACAGTACCAAATATCTTGGATTCTAATTTTACAGAAACTGTTGACTGAATCCTAAGTTTTTGTTCTATTTCATACATTTGCCTTAAGCTAATATTGTATTGTCCACCAGCCAATTGCCTGTAGTACCCAAATGTACATTCCAATATGTATGTTAGAAATTTGCCAGGTAAAAAATATTTAAAATTAAACCTAGATGTGCAATATTCATACAAATATATTATTCCTTCTGTTGTAAGTGTTATCACATTCATGGTTTCAGAAGTCGGGGAACCTGAAAGATGCATATCTTTCCATCGATGCAAGAAGTACCAACAATATCATTAGCATCTCCATCTTCATTGGAAAAATCTGGATAATACATGCATGAATATTAGTTTTTCTGTTTGATCCAGTTATTCCTTAAGCACTTTAATAAATGTACACTATCAAATAAAAAGAAAAGTGGTCTACTTTTTTCCACTGGATGATTGTACATAAATTTAAGTTCTTCTTCAGGCGGAAAAAGCTGCATACACCTTCTATTAATAGTGTTGTAAGTATATTTTTCCTTCACAATATGTGATATAAAATATCATACATAAACTACACTTACAGAAATGTTTTGTCAAATCAACAAATTATAAAGTTAATTCGATTAAATATTATGTAAGTACAAGATTAAAACATAGGTTATATTCAACAAAATTTTTCCAACGAAAGATTATGACATTAAGAAGTGCTCAATCAATGTAGTAACATGACAGCTTTAAAAATGCTATTGAAAATAATATTTTATATAACAATGGAATTATAACTAGTTTTTTAAATTCTGTTTTAGTTTTCTGAACTACAAAACTTCAAGAATATAAAATGGTATTATAATATAGTACATGGGAAATAAAAGTTATACGTAAAGTCATATATATTAAAGTTAAATACTTTTATTCATTAGTAAATTGTTAAATATATCTTTAGAGTTAATGAAGAACATTTATTGTTTAAAACTATTTATATTTTGTAATGTTTTGCTTTCCAGAAAATAAATTATTTACCAAAGATGGATTTTTTTGTTCAAAAACAATTAACAGAGTTTCAATAGGAAGATTACATAACGATTTTTAAAGGTAAATTATAAAAATACCTAACTGAAATAATTTTAAGATAAATTTACAATGAAATTCAGAATATAAGTAAATTTTAATATGATAAATTTCAATAAAATTTGATATTATTATTAATATATTATTTAATTATATGAATTTAATGTAAATGTGTAATGTATAATGTAATATTATTTAATGTAGACAATCTAAATATAATTAAAACGTTTAATGTTTCTACCGAAGAGGAAAAAAGTTTGTATGTTATACGTAATACATATATGGTTTATTTATGTATATATCCATGTACTTTATGTTGTATACTTTTTATTTTAAGTTTGAAATACACAAAAAATTGAAAAAGTAGTAATAGTTCCTTTTCTCGTACCAATTTTCAAAAAAATATCTCCCTAAAAATGCCTACGATGTTTTTTTCTTCGTTTATGAAAACTGAGTTGTCCAGTTGCTTTAACTATACTAAGTCAATTGAACCGCTCCAACTGTAAATTACAGTAGGCGCTAGTGTAACTTTCTCAGTTGGCAGAACTGTGACAACTCATTCACTACAGCTGTGATTTTCGGTTGAACATCGATGAACTGCATTTTTACAGTTAACCGTACAGAGTTTTACATTTCAATGAACTGTATTGTTACTCTGTTGTATAAACTAAAATATTTCTGTAGTGACTCTTTGTACTGTAAGTTTACAGTTCTATTTAATGTACTTTTCTCTCAGTGTATAAGGGCCAACTAACTGCCCTAATAAAATAAGTCAGGTTGCATATATTCCAGAAAATTTGCTAATATAGTAAATCGTTTTTTATTACACACACACACACACACACACACATATATATATATATATATATATATATATATATATATATATATATATATATAATAACGACGTGAGTGTGTGAGATGTCAAAACAATTACATTTTGCGTAATGTTTGAAACCTGAAGAAGGAACAATATTGCGTTAAGTCATCTTGTAGAATTCATCTAGTACTATCCCTACAAAAAGTTTAAAAGAAATATGTGAAGCCTTTTTTTTTTAAAAAAATGGTTTTGTTATTTTCTAAAATTGGACAAAAAGTACTAAACTTTTAAAAAATGTACGTGACCTTCATTAAAAAAATACGGTGACAAAATTTAAATGGGAGAAAAATCACTAACTTCAATTCTATTGTTGTAGGAAACCACCTCAAAAATTAATGGTAAGAGTTAATGGTGAAAAATAGACCTATGCTATCTTTATAAGTGTATTTCACTCTATTATCACAAGAAATTTAAGAAAAATTTGGAGTTTAAAAAAATTTTGAAACTATTCCCAGGGCTGTAAGTTAGTACCACAACAAATTAATTAATACTTTTCAAAATGGCAGAGCTTCGATTCAGGCCAGATCGACAGGGTTTTCTTCAATTTAGAAAAAATCATACTCATGATTTGAGAATTTTTCTTCTAAAGTTGGCAACTGTTTTATCTACTTTTTCGCTATCAGGGCTCTGCAGTAAAAGTGTTTCTCCTGAAAAGTGGCATTTTTCCTTGCAGCATTACATATATTTCACTTTACTCCGTAAGAGATAGCGAGAAAGTAAAAAATCTCTATATTGAAGGAAAGCGCGGAAAAACACAAAGTAATTTACGAAAATTCGAAGTTAACTGGACCTACGCCATCTTCATAAAAGTTTTCACTTCAGTTTTAGCAAAATGTAAAGCAATTTTTTTGGAAAATGTTGAATATAAAGAAATATACACAAATTTTAAATTCCTTTTATTCAAATAGTGAAAGATTCACATCTCTTCCAAGTTATATAGACGATAATCATTTTATTGTTATAGTTTTGTTTGCTCAATGAACTGCTGCAAATGTACCTTAGAGTTTTAACCTCCATAACCCTATTGTAATTAAACAAATAAATAATGCTCCATTTCTAATACCTTCAAGATATCACCCTTCTATCACAGGACCTCCACACATTACATCTTTTCCAATACAGAACATCGCTTACATGACATATTTCCATTATATGACAGAAACAAACGTTAGATTAAGCGTTATTCTTGGTTCCGTTCCTTGCATTTAAAAGGCTCTTTCCTATCAAATTAAATACCAATTTCAATAATATTATCGTTAAAACATTCGATGTAGTAATTATACATCTTAATTCATTTTTAAACCACGCATAATATTCAAAGTAACATTAAATTCAATGAAAAAATAATTCTGTGAAAATCAGTTATTCCGGTTGGAAACACAAAGTACCTAGATGTTTAAGTTTTTCTTTCTATTGATTCTCTTTGACGTCGCCCTCTGCTCAGTGGAGGCAGACGTGGACGAGGTGGGGGAGGTGGGACGCACGTTCTCAAAGCTGTAGTCGCGATCGTAGCCATTATACGCGTCTTTCCACTCCATGAGACTCACATCCGCAGCCCTCAACATGGCGGCCGCGCGAATGCGGTTGTACAGTCGCGGCAGCGGACGCACCAGCCGCTCGAAGTCTCTCCGCTCCAGCAGGTACATCTGCGCAAACGCCACTGTCACAGTCTACACGCCACACTGTCTATACCTTATAACTCACACCGATATATGAAAAATATCTGCTCAAATGCTCTCTTCCAAATGGAATTTTGTATTAAGCAACGTATTGTGTAGCGGATGCGGGTGTAATATGATGCAGGATCAATCGCATCTCAACATTTACGATCTACACAAACACTTCAATGTCTACTGGATGGGTCGTTAGGATATTGAAATAATTATAGATGAATTTGCGTTTGATTTAAATCTCGTTAATGCCGATAGATGTTACATTGTTAATGACACTCAAAGCAGCCCTGGGGAACACCTGACAATCTCACCTCGCACACCTCGAGCGCCACGACGCTCTCCAGGTGGCGGTGGCGGTGCTCTCGCAGCATGAGGCCCATCTCGCCGAAGGAGGCGTTGTCTGTGAGGTGGCCCACCTCCTCGCCCGTGGACAAGAACACGGCCACTGTGCCCTGCGCCAGGAAGTGGAGGTAGCGCGCCGGGTCCCCGCTGGCGTACACCACGTCGTGCGGCAGGAACAGCTGCTCCTGCAGCGCCACCACGATGCTGTTCACCTGTGCACCCGATCGCGCACTCCTCGGTGATCTGAGCTGCCCAGGTTCAATAGTCAATTGCACATAATTATGAAGGGTTAAAATTTGGAAAGAATTCAGCGTAGGGCAGCTAAAAGTATTTTCAGAGACCATAAAATGTCCGAATGGGATTCACTCAATTACTGGCAATCAGTAACAAGTATTCGCTTTATATAAAGCTTGGAAAGAAATGAATCGGCGGCTAAGTATCTCTACATACATCAATTGGGGGTATCACTTAAACAAAATAGATTTAAGAGCGTAGAGAACGGATGTCGGGAAAATTTCTGTGACAAATTGACCGATAAGAGAATGGAATAGATTGCTTGCAAAAACTCTGAAATTAGTAAATTATTTTAGGGTAATGCTAAGGAAATGAGGCACTTGACTAAGAATAGTAGGTCCTAGAGCGATCTCGAGTGTTATGTTCGCACGTATATAGTCATGCAGTGACAGGCAGAGACATAATGAAAGAAGTTATTTAAGGGTCACAGTAAAGCGAAGTGCAGTGCAGTGCCAGTGCAAAGTGGTTTTAATTAAACTTTTAATATGCAGTTTAATTATCCAGTTTTCTTTTTCTTAAGAAAATTTAATGCTATATTAAGTCAGTTTGTATTTTTATTATTATTATTATTATTATTATTATTATTATTATTATTATTATTATTATTATTATATACTTAAGTCTCTCACTTAGCGAGGTGCCTATAGCAGACACCGGGACCTTTGTAGAACCAAGTTGCCTGCTTCGCTTGCAAATTCGGGCGGTCAGTAATATCAATAGAAACTTTCTAACGATGCGTGCAGTACTTGGGAAAACAGACTTTTGCGTTTTTTGAATGTGCCAGTTCTTAAGGCGAACTTGCAGACGATGAAATTAATTCTTCGGAGATCAGTCCATTTGCAGAAATGACCACAGGGATTACTACAACAGATACTAAGCGCCACATGTCTCTCAGTTCAATAGCCAATGCCTGATATTTTCGCTTCTTCTCTGCAACAGAGGCTACTATATTTCGATCTAAAGGGTTAGCTATGTCGACTATAATCCCTTTCCGTGAAGGACTGTTGGCTTTGACCGTGATATCAGTGGTGACTGATCTGAAAAGAAAGCTGCTAATGAAGTTGCGTGCTACTTTTTTAATTATATTCATAAGGACCTATGAAAAAGTGTAATTGAGCTGTTTTTGTTTTCCGATGTATCCGTTGGGCCAAACAAAAATCATACTTCATACCAATCACTTTCAGACCAATGTTCATGGCCGTGCTTCAAGAACGCACATTAAAAAACTAATGTATATTAAAGGACTGTAATTTGTTTCAAATAAACTAAAAACATAATTATATTTTAAGTTCAATTGTCTAAAAACCATGTATGTCACAAATTTTTAATATTTTTATGACAAAAGCAATATGCAAAATGTAAACTATTTGATACTTTCTGTAAATATGATTAAGCTGCCTTGGAGTAAAAAATGGGTTCTTTTAATAATAGGAGAAGCAGATTACACATAGGATTCTGACCGCTTTAAGAGATCCATGTGATTACGAGTCTGTGGTGACTGGGTCACGAGGGTCTAGAGAACGATTTGGTGGAGCGGGGAAATTCCAGATTCCTAAAGGGAATCATTTGCAGAGAGGTTGACTCACGAGTGACTTGGGGACGTTGCGGAAGAGCGTGGAGCTGCTGATGAGCTGGCGGCAGGACGCGAAGCGCACGGCGTTTCGAATGGTGGAGGGGAGGTGCGCGATGACAGCTCTCTCTTTGAAGAAGCGGCCCTCGAACCTGTGGCTGTAGAACATGAGCATCTTGGTGCGCACGTGCACTGGCAGCTGCTGGTCGCGCAGGTAGTTGCGCACCTGGCTCCGCACCTGCAAACACACACACAAACAACATTTGTGTCAACATGTCGACAAGGAATTGAAGGTTAAATTGTGCGCTTATCAGTTCGAATTGGTTCAATTTACGGCGGAGAATAAATGTTCTTTCTGTCATTTTGATCATTCTCCTTTGCTGTAAAGATTGGAAACATTACACCAGAGTTCATGCAGACTACGTAAGTGCGCAAAAGGGTAAGAAGTAACGAGTTGATTTTATGATATTTGCTCGTTATTTATTTAAGCTGTTGCTTCTAACTTTTTAGAGCGTCTGTCGTCGTTGACGTATTTCTTTTATGATATCTAGTGCCGCAATAAGAGTAAAATGAAATGAAAAATCTGTAGGAAGTAATTTAAATATTGCTGTTGTGTATAGTTACGAAATATTAAAATCAAAATATATAAACTGCTCCTCTTGTGCAAAACCAGTACCCTTACAAAAACCTAACTCAATAGTTAAAGTAATAAATAAATGTGTAAAGGAATATTTGTGTTACATTTATAAATGCGGATATGAATTACAGTCCAGACTGTGCGTGGTAGCGGTACATTGTGTTACTCACCTTTTCTAATTCCACTTCTGTGGAGGTTTCGCTTTCGACGTACTCCAAAATCAGCCCAAAAAGAACAATCTGCAAACAAGATATATCCATAAAATTCGTTTGGCACTTTTTTACGACAGCTGCCTGACTATTGCGCATTTGTTTTAATCAGTAGAATTTGTTCCAGTTAAATTATACACTATGTCCCCTGGAAACTAATTTTTTTCTGTACTAGAGGTTGCGTTAAATTTCTATTTTCAGGATACCTCGTGCCTTAACTCCACAACCACGAAATTTCGACATTATATGTATATATATATATATATATATATATATATATATATATATATATATATATATAAAATACACACACTTCCTGCAGCTTCAGTTATACTTATTTTAATCCTCTGGACATGTTTAGACAGCAGTTGGGTCATTATTACTCGTCTGATCGGGAGACGTTGCGTCCTAGGAACAGGTGCCAACGCTTCGCCGCCACGCAGCGACCTTCTTTGGGGGAAATTCGCGGACATGGACTGCGCACGTGTTATGATAGAGCTAGGTCTCTTTCAAGGCACTTCGCTCTGAGGAAGGTTGCAGAATGGATTCTGAATTGTTGGTATCTATGCCTAGTACACGGCGTCTCGCTGAAGCAAAGTAATTACTGTCGCTGAACGCAAGCGCGTACCCTCTCAGCAGTTGGCTCACGTTGGTTTTAGGGGTATTACAGGCAGGCTTATTAGCCTGCCTGTAATTAGGCAGGCTAATTAGTGTTTAGGGGTATTACAGGTAAGACAGGCTTTTTGGCATTCATGCTGTAAACAATCTTACGTAGATAGAATACTTTGTTCCGCTTTTCAAATTTTTTAGAATAGTGCGGTAGATACCAACAAACAACCAGGCCATATTTCGAAATATCAGGAACTTTTTCACTTCGATGGTCTAATTTGACTGAACTAAAAAATAACTTTTGTTGTTTCTCCGTCACCAGAAATACCCATCGGAGGTAAACAGATAGGTGCCTTTCGTTGTAACCAGTTTCCCTACCAGTGGTGCAAACAACAGGCGTAATTTAGTATTTCAAAATTTGTTTTAAACGTGAAACCTTATGTGGCGGTGGTAGAGTAGTGTAGCAGTCTTAGTGCAATGATCAAGCATAGTGCTTATCGTATTTAGTGTATTGTAAATGACTTAGTGTTAGTTAATGAAATATATTACGTCGTGGGAGTCAAGCCATCAGGCCAGCTTTTTCGTGTAACTCTACGACATGAATAAGCCGACAATAATTCTCCTCTGAAAAGGCGTACGAAGTATTTTCGCCCGTAAAACGTCTGTGCTTCGAACATTTTAAACCCGTGATATTGGGTTTAAACAGCTTTATACTCTAACTGTTACACCACCGAAACGGCCATATAGTACCCGTGATAAAGCAGTGCAACAGGAGTACTGATTTTAAAAGATGTAGTAAAACGTACTAATAGTGTTGTGAAAAAAGCTCGAAGTTGTGCAGAGACCAAGAATAGTGCATCGTTGAATACGAATTGTATTGTGAGGGTGAAATTGGTCAGCAAGCGTAATGAAATGAAGAGATGTAGTGTAATGTACGAGCCGTTATGTAATGAAGAAAGAGATGAGTAGTCAACCGAGTGCAATTATTGATCAGGCGTAGTGTGGTGTGTCACACGCAGTATAAATTAAAAGGCGAATAATGGTTTGAATACAGTTGTTTGAATCAGATAGAGACTAGACGGCGATGTGCATTGAAAAACGAGCAGGGTAGTGTATGAGGCAAAGTCTAATGTAGAGAGCGACGTTGCGTGTAATGGAATGAGCTAGTATATCAGACGCAATCTAATGTAGAGGGTGAATGCAATGTAAAAGAAGTAGGTAGTGTAAGAGGCAGCGTGTAATGTAGAAGGTGAAATACAGTGTAAAAGAAGTAGGGTGATGCATAAGGCAAAGTCTAATGTAGAGAACGAAGTGCAGTGAGAAGAAGTAGGGAAGTGGATGAAAGGATGTGAAATGTAAACGAAGATGTGCAGTGTAAAGGAGTAGGTTCATACTGCGATTGTGCACTGTTTATGGGTACCTTGAAGCCAGTGCTTATCCACATGATGAGGAGCAGCACGACAGTGTCCTCCATCGTCATCCGCGGGGTCTCAAAAGAGAAGTTGGGGATGTGTGAGCTAGCCACGCCCACCACGCGATTCAAGCTGAGCAGCAGCTGGCGAATCATCAGGTGAGGCTGGTCCACGTCGAAGAATCCCAGCTCTGGGTCCATCAGCCACGACTCGCAGCCCTTCTCGAACAGTCTCTGCCCGCGTATAATCATCGGGATCTGCATGCTGTATGTCGTTGCCCAAATGAGGAATCCCAAGAAAAGGATCGTGTATAGGATGGCTGCAAGTCAAAATTACGTTTGTTTTCAAAATCGTACCAGTTAGCAATCAATTGGGCCAATTATTTACTTAAGACGAACTTACTTCTTAACGCAATTGTATATTTAATAATTACAACCTATTTGAAATGTAACAATACACTGACGTGCGGTCTTGTTATAGCTTTTTTACATACAAGCGGCATTTCTTCACAATGTCCATCGATTGTTTACGCTAAAGAGTTGTTTCGAATAAGGATAATTGTCTGTCTGTTAGTGGTACGATAAGGGAATATGAAAATTATATCTTTTTTCCAGGAAAACATGCAACATTTCCATGATTCACGAGGGGTTCTTGTTTCTATCTCTCCGATTTCATTTTTTACACAATATGAATACCTAAAATTTGAAACGTTTTTCATTTCTCCAAATTATCTTGTTGCTGTCGTACACACTCGTCTCGTCAACGCCCTGGCAGCTGGGAAAGCGTCTTTGTGAGTCTTTTTCGACCGCGGGAAAATGAGAAATGGCTGGAAAATGGGACAGGCTCGAATAGACAGAGTGCGACAGATTGCAGTGTTAACTCCACCTCTCCGTGGCAGCGACGAACTGATAGTGTTGCTGCAGCGTAACAATTTCTATTTTTTTAGTAAGACCTGGGAAATTCATATTCGCGCCATAACCGATTTGAGGACCATGGAGGATTCAAGGATTCAACTGTGCTGGGAATTACTAGCTCTCACAAGAAGTGCCCAGATCGGTGAGAAATTAATTCTGCTCCGGCTTAAAAGTGTTAACACAGCCATGTCTCATTATTATTTTCAATTGTCGACTTTGTGGGCGATATATTTCACAGATCACCGGTTATTCTTCAGACGTATCTCCTCTCGCGTGACAATGTTGTCAGAGAGGCTGGTGCAAAGTCGCAGTAACTTTCGCATCCACTAATGCATATTTATCGCATTGATGACACCTTGAGCACCCGTCACAGTCACCTGACGATGAATTTCAATGGATGACACAACACAGAAGAAGGAAAAGAATGATTCGTGCCACGAAAATGTCGCCATTTCTAGGATAAAATTTTCTGCCCACTCTAACTGAAACCGCTGCAATTCAGAATTGTCAGTTCTGAAATGGTATTCACAGATCTGCACCGTGCAGTACTGAACTGTCAACTATGTCACACATACACAAACGAGTGTGCGTATTTTAAATCGCATGTTTATATCTGCACTCAGTTCTGAGCAAGAAAATTGGAGATTTTCGAACATGAGTGCACCTCGATCTGCTGAATAGTGTTTTTTACCCTCTAACGATGCAACCAAGCTTTAAGATGAAAAACATATGTTTGGTTTGTTTATTTGTGGCTTTCCGCACGATTTATCATGTATAAAATACTTTTAGAAAAGTATTTATCGCTGTTTTTACGTACCTCATTACTTTTGTTATCGCTATGACTACTGTATCGTGAAATAATATGTGTACATTTGTGTTTGCCGAATTGCAACTGTTACATGATTTCACTCTTCTTCGATGATTTGCCAACACGAGCACTTTTTGTATTTTTGTGTCAACAATGACAAGCTAATAATTAAGAAAGTATTCTAGTACGTCAGAAAATGCTAACATGATAGTTACCTCTTCGGGCGATGGGTTTCAAATTCCCCATCTGGCACCAAGTGTTTGTGTACGTAAACACGTAGTGTAGTCGGATTACTCTGAAGAAGTAAGGCACTATCCACACTTTTAGCAGATAGCTATGTTCACTGCCTGCAATATTCCGTGTCCTCGCGTATCCTTGCGCGACCAAAGAGTGGTGCACAGCAGCAAAATCGATGATGGACAGTAAGTCTGGGAAGAACCAGGTGGTGAGGTATCGCTTGATAATTCGAGATGGGTCCAACACCACTTCTTTGTTAGATGACTTGTAGTAGCCTGTGATAACAGTCAGCAGCATGTGCAAAATAAATATACCGTCGCTCAATTGAGCTATTCCATTTGTGTTACTTTTTACAGTTTCGGCAATAGCTTTGTACTCTTTCGTTCCGGGGTGCTTGCCATCCATGAAAGGATGAGGGGGAAGTGTGTCATTTCTCCATTCGCCTAAAAAAGAGTGTGGGTCTCTTAAACCATATTCGAAAGGGATTAGAAAGGTGGTGATGGCCACACTGGCGATCACCACCAACTGCCATATGGCGACGACGCGACAGAAGGGATGCAAGATCCACCAGTACGTGTTGTGTGTCTGTCGCGCCTGCTCCGTCTCCAGCGAGTAGGTGCTGGGTAGAAGGGCTCGTAACGGACGCGACCAGCTCCACCCCACCACCTGCGCAGCACAAACGTACTCAGCATTACCACAGCTGCACAGCTGAGCACACCCATTAAGAATTACTCCACCACTGCACAGCCCTAAGGCACTCATTATTAGCACAGCTGCACAGTCCAGCACACCCACCAACTTCCTTACCAGCTGCGCTGCACAAACGCGCTCAGTATTATCGTAGCTGCACTGCTAACCACGCCTACCTTTTCCCACCCCACCATCTGCACAGCACAAACGCACTTAGCATTAGCACAGCTGCACACCTCAGCAGACCACTCACAAGTTCAATAATGTATTCGACCCGCCCGTCATGAGCATATTAACGCCGTGAGAGATTTAAAAATAATATATTTGTGTAATTAAAAAAACGAAAGAAGACAACAAAATGAATTTCATGCCAACTTTCGTGTCATGTGACATTTGAGCGTTTTTGAAAATACTGAAATTTGAGCTTGTTTTCACAAAAAATGTTTTAATTTGCAAGAAAAATGATTAAACATCATCTAGAAAACATGTACGCGGAAATGCAATGGTGTAAAGACATCACCTCTACATGTAAATATTAAAGACTTGAGAGAATTTAAAAAAATTGCATTTTTGAAATGTTTGTAGAAACAAAATAATAGAGCAATAACAATATTTAAGAAATATTTTAATAATTTTTAATACTGATTTTAATGTATTTAAAAACTGAAAAATCTTAAATAAATGTACTTGACCTTAATGAAAGAACTAGTAATAATCATGAAATATAATTGGAAGGATAAGTCTCCATCTTTAATGTAGTAGTAATAGGAAGGGGCCGAAAAAATTAATCCTTTTGAAATTTTTGATAATTAGGAATGAACTGTGAATAATACCAATTTTCTACGTGTCTTTACTCAATTCTTTAAGACAAAATTTGTAGCTTTTTTGAGAAAATTTTGAAAATGACACTGAGACTTTGTATAAAGTATCTCACATTTTAAAGAACGTTTATTCTAAAGCTCAAAGCTTCGACTCGAGCCAGGGGTTTCATTGTTTAGGCCAGCGTTTGCGAACTGAAGGAGAAATTGTGTCAGAGCCAAATACGTCTCCGAGTGCGGGCACACAACGCAACAGTGCGTGCAGAGGGGGAGGGAGGGGCAGACGCTGGGAAGCCATCTACACCCGTACTTGTTTTCAGTTTGGGAAGAAAGGTTTCCTTTAGAGACACTAGAACAAGGGCGATGTGTTCAGTGTATTAGAAAATACTGCAGTTTGTTAAAATGTACGTATGCATTACGTAGCTTTGTGACCCTGAAAGATAAAAATAAATTCTTTGAATTGACAGATACACCGCAATCACGGGACGAGTAAAGAAATTAACAGATTGAAATTTATGGAAAAGACAATAAAAATTACAAGATCTGCAACTTTCTATAAAAGAAAACACTATACATAAAAAAATAATCAAACCGGTGGTCCAAATTTTCTCTTGTGACCACCATCGGATACCTATTTCACATCTATTTGTTAAAATTTAATATTGCTTTCGAACGAAAATATTTGTGATATTATATACCGTTTTAATAATATTATTGTCCTAATATGTTAAACTTGTATATTATAAAAAAGTTATCTTATAGAAGAATTAAATGGAATTATAGTACTGTTTATGATAAAAAGTCGGATAATACTTTGAGTAATATAATAATGTTAGTTCTATTATATAATATTTCATATTGGTTTTGAATCCTAAACATTTAAAAAACAAATACCATTTAATAACCGGAATGAGCGAGTGCAACAAATTTGAACTTTATCTTTTGCTGCGAGATGAAAGTACGTGGTGCTTACTAAATCACATACGCTGATTGCAAAAATGAAATCAGAAATATTCAAACACGTGAGAGTGAAGGCTTTCGCGTCCGGAGTCAGTATTTAATTGGCCGCGTCCATGGCAAGGGTGCCACCGTTTCGTTCGCAATTCTGCTTCAGGGCGTAATGCCGGATTTCGCAATTCTGCTTCAGGGCGTAATGCTGCATTACGCAGTACACTCACATCCCTATACAATTATGTATACTTGTTGATCTCGGCCAAACGTTAAATAAAAGTTTTGACTTCACGTATAAGAAGCCATCTTCATCGGAAGCAAGGGACTATTAACAGTAGATCTAGTTCTTGCTGGTAGAACGAATCTTGAATTAATAATTTTACAAAGAAACCTGGTCAGACTGCGCAAACCACGGTGTACACTGAAAGCGTAAATAAGATAGAGGAACCTAAGCCTTCCAAGCGTGATGTCACAAAGATGGATTCCATCACCAAGGGGTGAAATATAGATGGAATTGGTAGTATGAATAAGTGCTGAACCAGGAAAAATTTAACAGAATGTACAAGAATATTATATTCTGTAGATTACGGTTTATAAGGAATGTTTTTTGGAGTCATTTGGCCTCAAAGTTTTGGTTTTAAAGGTCTAGAATGCTTTGTTTAGTAGTGATGTATCCATATAGCTGAATGAGTGCTGCGGGTTGCATTTGACATGAATATCTAAATGATTTTTTAAAAATAATCCGTCATATTTGAAGCCCAAGTGAAATTTCTTTCGTCTCTGTGAAATTTTCTTTCTTTAGTGATCTCATATATAAAGATAGGTTGCGTGTGAGAGCCGTAAAATGTAAGTATACTTCTGTAATAATATATCAGTTGATGCATTTAACAACATATAACAATAATACTTAACAAATGTTAAAAGTTTTTAATTTTTATCTGTGAAGTTCAGTAACTTTTTAGTAATCGTACCCTCATGGAGATTCAAAGCTGTGTGAACATTTTTTTTTTAATTCCCACCCACCATCCATACATGTTTGTACATGTTTGCGTATGCAGATGTTTCCTGGACTTGTTCCGGCCTTTACCTCCTCCTATCTAGCAGGTCTTTCGTATATCGCTACTCTGGTGAGTACTGATTGCTCCGAGAAGATTTTATCATCTTTTTATTACATAGACAGATGCTAGTTCTGCTATGTCAAAGACCATCTCGACGAGATATTTTCTCTCTCGTTACCTCCCTGTTCATGCATTGATTGCCGACATATCCCAAACATAGAAAAATATGTGCTTTGACCAAAATGTATTCCAAATATTTATGTTACAGATGCTTTTATTTACTTTTTCTTGAGAGGATGTCACAGATGTTAGACACAAAATCAAATACCCATGAAAATGACGGGTCGTAGTCCTTTCAGTTAATATCGTACTTGATTTTCAGTGTAAATGTCTATTTCTCTTGAATGTGTAGAAAGTGATTAAATTTAAAATTCACAAAGCGCTGAATTTTGAAATCACGTGTAGTGTAGATAATTTTATATAAAAATTAGGTGACCCGTCGAAATGAGAGCCAATATTGTTCACGAAAAAAAAAATTGTATTCGTTTTTTAAAAAAATGTTAATTTTTGAAATTGCACATATACACCCAATGTTGGGCGGTAACTACTAAAAGTTAAAAAAAAAACTGTTCATCACTTCATTGTAGGAACTGTATCCGGAGAAGAAATTTCATTTGAATAAAAAATCTCTTTCTATATGTTATAGTTGTAGGAAGATGCCGAAAAATTTCAAACTTTTGAATCTGTCTATAATTCAAAATAAAATCTGAAAATCGGACCTAAGCCATTTCTTAATGTGTTTTACACTTCTCTGACAAGAAATTTAAAGAATAAACTTGGTGCAGTTTCAAAAAAAAGAAATTGAAAATGACGCTGGGGCTTCATGCACCCAAATTTTAAAGAATGTTTTTTCAAAATCTAAAATCTTCGACTAGAGCCAGATCAATCACGGATTATCCACTTTGGAAAACATCGTGAGTATGGTTTAAGCGCT
The DNA here is from genome assembly GCA_038098605.1 of Gryllus longicercus. Lineage (NCBI taxonomy): Eukaryota > Metazoa > Arthropoda > Insecta > Orthoptera > Gryllidae > Gryllus > Gryllus longicercus. The sequence goes on from JAZDUA010000005.1 coordinate 5,759,694, forward strand.
AGTGGTGTTCACCTAATTGATAGAAGGACGAACGGAAATTTGGCCATTAATAGGTCTTTCGGTGTCAAGGAAGCACAAAAGAGGGATTCTGGCTTCACCACCTGTTAGATAAATTTTTCTTAATTTAGCATTAGGATTTATCCACTTTTTCGGTATCATGGCTCGGCTATGATGTTTTTCTTTCGAAAATCCGCAATTTTTTATTCCCAGCATTCTATAACGTTCTCTATACTAGGTATATTTTCTCCGTATATACACCTTATTAGAGAAAGTAAAAAGTTGGAGCCATTTTGTGAAAATAGCGTGTGACAGTTTTTAAATTACTGTATTTTGAGCTCATTTTCACATACAAGTTCCAGGGGCGTCATTTACAGTTTTCAAAATTTACCACATTTTTCAAAATTGAGTCCAACTCAAATTTGACTTCGACTCGAACCAGATCGATTGGGGTTTCTTCAATTAGGAAAAAATTTACGAATGGTTTAGGCGCAAGAAGCGGACGGAGGGATGGATGGACAGGCGGGAGAAAGTTTTCCCTTCAATTGATTTCTCAATATAAAAAATCCCCCAAAAAAATTCATGCTACTCCACGTGTTAATTTTTTTTCCATTTATAGCAACTGGGTATTTCCACATTTTTGTTACCAGGGTTTGTTATCAAGTTTTTCTGCTGAAATACGCCGTTTTTCTGCACAGCAATCATATCTTTCCCTATACGACGAATATACTTCGTCAATACGTATGTATACGAATAAGTAAACGAACAGTCAGTATAAAAGCTGTCTATCAGTGATGAGTGCCCATGCCGAAATTTTCGGCAACCAAGTCTAACGAAGGTTTCTCCATGAAGAATTGCCTCGACCTAATAGTCACATTCTTCTCTACTCCGATTCCCTGCTCGTGGGGGTTGGCTAACCTGCCTCTGCAGCACGCGGCGCACGCGCATCCAGCGTGACGCGTTGGGGGGCAGCACGGGGTACACGCGGTCCGGGTGCTCTGGCAGCTCGCACGCGTGGTACGGGAAGCGCTTCTGCTGCCGCCGCCGGTACGCCTGGTGCTCGTCGCCGCCTTCCATCCCCCTCCTCCGCTCTGGAAGAAGCAACGCTCTGTTCTTGCTTTTGAGAATATTGGAGCGCGAGTCCGGGCGAGCGGAGAAATGTTATGTTTTCGTAGGGACATTTGAACCTCCTAAGCCAACCGTTGAAACTTAATGCGTTAATAGCATTCGTAAGCAAACCGATTACGATTCAAAATGTTTAATTAGACTCTGTGCTGACGATCTGAAATCTGACTGATGTATTACAATTCATTTTAATGATTGATGTCTTCGCTTTAGTAGACGAAATGCGAAGTAATGCCGCTGGATTAATAGGGAATAACTGTGAACTCAATTTTTCAAAAGACTATCTAGGGCCAGGCATCCAGAGAACCCTTCCTTTTAAATCTCGCGGTAGTTTTTCCGGATGCAGTAGTCGAGGCTCTGAAAGCCAGTTACCCTTCTCGCGATCTTGACATCCCTGCTATAAATCCTTAACGATTAGAAAAGGAAGAACAATTCTCTTTGCAAATGATAAGAATATTCTTTTCGATAAAGAAACCGTAAATAGTACAATATCAGATATTAGAAATTGGTTACGTAATAAGAAATTAATAGTAAATGAAAAGATAACGATTTGAATGCGGTTTTCCATTTCAAATAAGCAGCTCTGTACTCCATTGAAAATGAACGGCGTACCATTGACTGATGTTAAGGTAACAAAATTGTTAGGTCTTTCAATTCAGTCAAACCATGTAAATGAATTGATCACTAAATTAAGTTCTGTATGCCACTCTTTCAGAATTCTTTCAAATTCCGTCAGCCTCCGTACTGCTCATTATGTATATTTCGCGATTTTTCATTCTCGCTTGAGTATGGCATAATATTATGGGTAAATACACTTATAGCTCACAGACTTTTAGATTAGAAAACATAAATGTACGAAACACAAGCAGATCACACATACATAATTCTTGTAAGCCTCTCTTTATTAATTTTGGTATTTTAGCATTGCCTTGTATCTTCGTATATGATTCAGTGGTTTTTGTCAAAAATGACTTAAAAGCGGTAATATATTTTCAGCAAGCTGATGTATATAACTAAAACACTCATTCATCAGGTGACAGTATCAACAGCTCACTACAAAACATTCACAGACAATACATGTACATTATTTTATAGCACTCTCCAGATGGCATTAGATTAAATCCGTTACAAAATTTTAAGTTCCAAGTAAACTCTTTTGTGCTGCAAAACTTTTTCTATACAATTAAAGACTATACCGAGCATTCAAATGAAATGTAATATCAATTTTAGCAATGGCAGGTAATGTATAGTTTACCATTTGGATTGTATAATTCCAAAGAACCTGTAACACGTATTGCACTTCAGCATCTGGTTCAATGACCACCATCTCGTCCACTTCTCCTGATCCTTAAGCGAATATTGAGATGGCCCCTGTATTTGCTTCTGGACATAAATGTAACTTCAAATTAAATTCTCCCCATAGCACGTCACACAGTTTTTATCTGTTTTGACGTAAAAAAATAAATAATAAATATATGAATAAATAAATAATTAAATAAACTTTGTATTTTCTAGTAAGATTCGCTTCCCAAATTTACACTTGAACACTTTCCTTCGCAAAAACTAGGAAACCATTTATCTAGGGTTTGCTACAGCAAATGTTGTTCAAATTGTTCGTAATATCGAAATTGCGATGAGCTGTAGATGTGTAGAGAAATAACACATATCGTATTCCTAAAGAAAAACTTTTAATTTTTAGATATTGTCAGAATTATAATTTTTAAATAGAAGTATGTATTTTTCTAGCACCACTTGATAATACTAGAAGGGTAGATTACAGCTATGTGAGCATTTTGAATATTTCTGCTAAAATACATTTAAAGATAGTACGAAAATGTTCTTCCTTTTAGAAAAGGTTGACATGCGTTTTTGAAAGTACAATGATCTTAATAACATTATAACAGTTTAATACAGTTTAGCTTGCTAATGAATGTAATTGACCATTACTGACATTTGCAGGATAACGTCAGGTTTCACTCGGAATCATGTAAGATACTCTCAGCCATGAGCACGGTTGCAATGTGGGCAAGGCGGCACCCGAACGTGAAAGGCGAAAAATATTATAGCAGGGAAACCCGACAAAAACGGAAAATCTAGAAACCCTAGAATGATGGTGCGTAATAAAGTAATTAATTAAAGATAAAATTTATATTTTGATGATAACGGAAAGCTCAAGTACATTGTGAATCCATTTGCGCTTTAATTGTGTTAACTGATTCATCAGTAAATACATTCCATTGTTGGAATAGGGCCCAATGTTTTATTTAAATTAAATTCAGCATAATTGAAGTGTAAAATCTGGCCCTTTCTTCCCAACTGTAATTAAAAGTGCTAAGGTATAGAAATAATATCTCTGTACTTACTTCCTGACACACAAATATGCGGTTCTTTTATTAATTTACTTTATTCACACTACTTACCGAACAATATAAACAGATTTGCGTATCTTTTTTCTTTCCTCGAGACTCCAAACTCTCAGTCACTCAGTAATGTAATGTCTATATAAAATTATTGTGATATTGATTTGTTATTTCTGACTATTGAAGCAAGGCTTCTTCATTGACTGCTTCTTTGTCAGATTCATTAGTCTTTTACTCAGAAAAATATAGTTTGACCCTGCAGAATCTATTCCACGAACTGGAAACGCTCAGACTTATTGAAAATGACAATCGCGTTTTAGTTATTTATATGCTGTAGCAACACATTTATTTTAGCCAGACGTGTTATTCAACTGTTTATCAAACGATCCTTATAAGTGAAGAGGTAGTGCATTGCACACTATTGATGTGTTGACTTCTTGAAGTTTTCAATACTATGTATTTCTGATTCAGTGATAGGAATGATTAGCGGATCTGTTTGTATTGAAATCGCGGCGCCAATTTCTGAAGTTTGTCCAGGTTTTTCACATAAAACATTATAAAGAATTGAAAATTAGAGTGTAAGAATTTATATTAATCATTTTAGAACTGTTAATATTCTTGATAACATAATAAAGCTGTATCAGTCGTATCGTGACCCTTTCAGTTTAAAACTTTACTTGAAGATTAGCGTCACAATTTAACAGAAACATTTCAGGCAAATAGCCACCATAATAAACAAACCAAATTTCATACCGAACAATATGAACAGACTTATTATCTTTTTTCTTTACTTGAGACTCCGAACTATCAGCTACTCAGCAGTGTAATGTCCATATGAAATTTATGATATTTATTTGTATATTTATGATTATTGGTAGCTTCTTTGTCACATTAAATAGTATTTTACTCAGAAAAATATAGTTTACCCTATGCAGATCTATTCCACAAACTGAAAAACACACAGACTTTTCGAAAATGACAATCGCGTTCTAAATATTTATATGCTGTAGTAACACATTTATTTTAGCCTGACATGTTATTCAACTGTTTATCAAAATATTATTAGATGTATTTTCTATTCTTTCTGCGCTTTATCCTTCATGCTTAACGAAACAACGCGAAGCACCTGAAACGTTTATGCTCTGATAGAGCAAAGAATAATATGCCACTTTGACGATTTTGTATAAAATTTTGTTTTAAAAATTTCAAAGTTATATTTCGTTTGATTCTTCCAATCAACTACATTATTGAATCTAGGACCAGATTAACTATCCCAACTGATGACACTACAGTGCTTGTATCCGAAAGATTCTAAGATTAGAGTCTGGGCGATAGCAGGGTTTCCAACACACATTCAGGTCTGTTCAGCCTTAGAATGATCCTGATGTAAACAAATACACGTGCTTAATACATCCTATTTATTTTAGATAACTGTATATCTAGGTAGTGTTTTGCAAAGCAATGCAGGAGAAAATGTGTTTATCAAAAATAGATTTTTAAAAAAGGCCATGTTACATTTTCTGAATATGAGTATTTTTGGGGGAATTTGGATACAAAAATAATGGCCGGTCCGAATTTACTAATCTTCGTTGTCGTTATGACTGATACTTGGATGCTTAATATATTATAATTTGTTAATATTTAGTTTTTGTACCAAATGTACAATTTGTAATGAGTAGGGTTGTGTAGTATTTAAATACTAGTATATTAAATACGCACTTTAAATAATCACGTGTTCATCCACGCAACTTGAATGACTATTTTCTTTGTAGGTTTCATATATTCGCCAGCTAGGGGGTTTACTGTCTCATCACTTGCTTGAAAAATCAGTTGATTCAAAGAAATTTCATTTCTTTGTGTTAAGCATATATTTGATAGCATATATTTAAATTTGTGTATACATATGGTTACAATTTATTACAATATTTATTGGTCAGAAATTTGTATGACTCTCAATTACTAATTTACTGTAATTTACTATATATTGTAATAAAAAAATATAATACAAATTTGTTAGTTATTTACAGTATTTTGAGTACAATATACTTCGTGGAATTAATTATTAAATGTTGAACATTATAAATTTAAAAAATTACAAAATAATAAGCAATTTTTCGGAAGGCTGCGCTTTTTAGAGAATCGGAACGGTAACTCGCAAGTCGGCAACACTGTGTACGAAGCCCACTTCATTCACATCTGGTGACAAGTTTCTTAACAAGAAAAAGTCTACAGACACTAAACGTGAAGATAGAAAAGTATATTGGTCGCATCATCTACAAGGACTGTGCTGCATATAAAGTATAATTGTATTTTCATTGTCTTCTTTTCGCAACTCAAAAGCGAATGTGATATAACGCGAGTATTTGCGTTTTATCTATAAGAAAGATACAAGAGAAATATCTTAAAGACGACGCGTGGTACCCAGTGTCTTCAAGCTGTTCTATCTTTGCCTACGGGGACTGTTTCTACATGTTGACGAACTAAATAGTACAGAGTGTTCCCGCAGGTAGGAGCCGCCGAAGGACGACGCGTGGTACCCGGTGGCTCTGAGCAGCTACCTCGCCGCCCACAAGAAGGGCATCTGCCCGTTTTCGGAGCAGGGGCGCAACCACGAGGTGGGCCTGCTGGACACGGACGTGCTGCTGGAGCACCTGCAGATGGAGGAGCCCGTGGTGCAGGCGCGAGAAGGACGCATCGTGTTCGTGCGTTCCGCCGCTGAGAAGGCGCGCCTGCGCCACTCTGGCAACGTCGCAGCGCGCGCTAACAGCGGCAACGCTGCCCCTGCGGCGCCCGACGGTAAGCGGTCCCTGAGGCAGCTGCGTTGCGTTGCGATATTGGAATTTCATGTGGTCGACCGTTTGCAGAACAAAACAAAGGAAATAATATTTCGCCCACAAGGTGCAGCTAGGTCGACAAGTGTTTCTTCAGTTTGGAAAAAGTCCTACATAGGGGTTAGGCGCGAGTGTTCAGAGTCGGACGGACAGACATCCGGGCGTTTGCCGCCAATTGCATTTTTGGTATCAAGGAGTCACAAAACCGGATTTATGACACCAAGTGTTAGAGTTTTTTTCTTAGTTTAGGATCTGGATGTATCAACTTTTTCGTTATCAGAGCTCGGCAATAAATTTTGTTTTGCCGAAAATTCGCCGTTTTTTCGGGCAGCATTACATAACTCTCTCTATGCTACGTATAGTACGCCGTGTATACGTATCTAAACGAGAAAGTAGAAACTGGTTGAGCTGCAATCGCTTTTCCAGATTTTACCTAAAACTGTTCCTTTTTTTGATTTTAATGGCTCCCGCATTAGCGACAACTAATTGCCTCTAATAAAATAAGTCAGTTTGCATATATTCGAGAAAATTTGATAAAATGAGCAGATGCGTAAGAAAAAAACCCGAATCCTCTGGGAAGCAGCGTTCAGAAACGGAAAGTTTTGAGGAAAGTGGCGCAAAAACTGAAAGTTTTTTCTTTGATACAATAAAACGTCGCTGTTGACAATTTGACATTGTAGTGCATTTATTATCTCCAATAAAACAATGAAAATGTCATAGTCATGAAAGCTTAGGTTTTGCTGCAATTTTTAAAGGAATATTTTCTCTATAGGAGTTCGTAAAAAAATGGTCAGAGTACCTTCAATTGATCTCATAAATTTTTAAACTTATTAGAAAATTAATTAATTTCATTAATTTATTTACCACCAAAAACAATATGACACACAATGGTATGAACAACTGTGACATACAATGGAAAGAAGTGGATTCAGGTCACATTTTCTTAAATTCTACGATCCCTATCCACACCCATGTACAAAATGAACTATGAGTACAGGTAGAAACGAGCGTTTTGGGCAAGAATTGATAAGATAATATTCGCCCCGTGCAATAAAAACTATTTCCAATGACAAATCAACTAGTGTCTATGGTTTGCCTCATAGTCTTTTTGGGAAGAAATCGAAATATTTTATTACCGCGAGAACATGGAGAACCATAATTTGAATAAGTGGCTTTTATTCCTCACTGAATTCTAACAAGTGCACAGATAGTGAAGTTACATTTTTGTCTACAAGAAAATAATGGGCCATGTATATGTATGTATATATATATATATATATATATATATATATATATATATATATATATATATATATATAACGACGTGAGTTAGTGAAATGTCATAACAATTACATTTGTGTAACTTTTGAAACAAAGAGGTGGAGCAATATGACGTTTAAGTCATCTAGTAGAGTTCATTTAGCACTATCCACACTAAAAGATTAAAAGAAATATGTGAAGCCTTTTTGGAAAAAAAGGTTTCTGTTATTATAATAAAATTGGACGAAAAGTACCAAAGTTTGAAAAAAAAGTGTACGTGCCCTTCATGAAAAAACTACGGAGAAAAAATGTTACTTGAAAGAAAAATCACTTAGTTCAATTCTATAGATGTAGGAAAACGCCACAAAAATTAATCCTTTATAAATTTTCGAAAATGCAGAGTTAACGGTGAAAAATAGACCTATGCAATCTTTATAAGTGTATTTCGCTCTATCACCACAATAAATTTAAAGAAAAATTGGAGACCTTTTAAGAAAATTTTGAAAATGTCCCAAATGCTTCATGTAAAGTAACTCCAAAAATTAATGAATACGATTCAAAATTGCAGAGCTTCGATTCAGGCCAGATCGACAGGGTTTTCTTCAATTTGGAAAAAGTCATACTCATGATTTGAGAATTTTTTTCTAAAGTTAGCAACTGTTTTATCTACTTTTCGGTTATCAGGGCGCGGCAGTAAAAGTGTTTCTGCTGAAAAGAGGCATTTTTTCTTGCAGCATTGCGTATATTTCTCTTTACTCCGTAAGAGGTAGCGAGAAAGTAAAATATCTTTGTATTGAAACAAGGCGCGGAAAAACACAAAGTAGTTCAATTCAAACAACATTTTTAAGTTAACAGGATTACGCCATCTTAATAATTGCTTTCATTGCATTTTTAGCAAAATTTAAAGTAATTTTTAAGAAAATGTTGGAAATGAAAAATGTATAGCACGAAGATTTTAAATTGCTTTTATTCAAACGGTGAAAGGATCACATCTCTTCCAAGTTATATAGACGGTAATCATTTTTTGTTATAGTATTGTTTGCCAAATGAACTGCCGCAAACATACCTAAAACTTTTAACATCCATAACACTATTGTAAGAAAACAAATATATAAATCTCCTTTTGTAATATCTTAAATATATAACCCTTCCGTCACAGGGCGTGCGTACATTATAACCTTCCCATTACAGAACATCCCTTATATGACATATTTGCATTTATGACTGAAACAAATATTAGATTAAGCGTTATTCTTATTTCCATTCTTTGGATGTACTAGTCTAATTCTTTTCTAAATAATTAACAATTTCAATAATATTATCATTAAAACATTTGATGTAGTAATTATACATCTTAATTCGTTTTTAAACCACGTACAATATTCAAAGTAACAGTAAATTGAATTAAAAAATGTTCTTTGGAAATTAGTTATTCCGGTTGAAAACACAAAGATCCTAGACGTTTAAGTTTTTCTTTCTATTGATTCTCTTTGACGTCGCCCTCTGCTCAGTGGAGGCAGACGTGGACGAGGTGGGGGAGGTGGGACGCACGTTCTCAAAGCTGTAGTCGCGATCGTAGCCATTATACGCGTCCTTCCACTCCATGAGACTCACATCCGCAGCCCTCAACATGGCGGCCGCGCGAATGCGGTTGTAGAGTCGCGGCAGCGGACGCACCAGCCGCTCGAAGTCTCTCCTCTCCAGCAGGTAGATCTGCGCAAACGCCATTGTCACAGTCTACACGCCTTACTGTCTATATGCTTTAACTCACACCGATATATGAAAAATATGTGCTCAAATGTTCTCTGCCAAATAGAATTTTGTAATAAGCAACGTATTGTGTAGAGGATGCGGGTGTAATATGATGCAGAATTAATCGCATCTCAATATGTACGATCTACACAAACGCCTCATTGTCTGCTGGATGGGTCGTTAGGCTATTGAACTGATTAACATAGATGAATTTGCGTTTTATTTAAATCTCGTTAATGCCGATAGATGCTACATCGTTAATGACACTCAAAGCAGCCCTGGGGAACTCCTGACAATCTCACCTCGCACACCTCGAGCGCCACGACGCTCTCCAGGTGGCGGTGGCGGTGCTCTCGCAGCATGAGGCCCATCTCGCCGAAGGAGGCGTTGTCTGTGAGGTGGCCCACCTCCTCGCCCGTGGACAAGAACACGGCCACTGTGCCCTGCGCCAGGAAGTGGAGGTAGCGCGCCGGGTCCCCGCTGGCGTACACCACGTCGTGCGGCAGGAACAGCTGCTCCTGCAGCGCCACCACGATGCTGTTCACCTGTGCACCCGTTCGCGCACTCCTCGGTTATCTGAGCTCCCCAGGTTCAATAGTCAATTGTTGAAACGAAATAAGTCACAATCATCAATTTGTTTTTGTCTTGATTTTCAATTTCAGCTTATGGTAAATCATTTGGTGTGTAATCCAAGTACGTCAAGGTCACTTTATGGTTTAAGAGCCGTTTATGGTAAAAAAAGAGTGCGGCAAACGTGAAGAAATTGCTTATATCTCGCTTGTTCGTCCGATAATGGAAAATGGAGCAATTTGTTGGGATCCGCACATAATAATGAAGGGTTAAAATTTGGAAAGAATTCAGCGTAGGGCAGCTAAATGTATTTTCAGAGACCATAAAATGTCCGAATGGTATTCACTCAATTACTGGCAATCAGTAACAAGTATTCGTTTATATAAAGCTTGGAAAGAAATTAATTGGCGGCTAAGTATCTCTAAGTATATCAGTTGGGGGTATCACATGCACAAAATAGTTTTAAGAGCGTAGAGAGCGGATGTCGGGAAATTTTCTGTGACCAATTATATATAAAGTGAGGAGAAGTGCAGTGTCGAGCAGAGACATAATGAAGGAAGTGATTTAAGGGTCATAGTAAAGTGCAGTGCAGTGCAGTGCCAGTGCAAAGTGGTTTTAATTAAACATTTAATTTGCAGTTTAATTATCCAGTTTTCTTTTTCTTAAGAAAATTTAATGCTATATTAAGTCGGTTTGTATATTTTTATTATTATTCATATTATTATTATTATTATTATTATTATTCATATTATTATTATTTTTTCAAGTCTCTCGCTTAGCGAGGTGTCTATAGCAGACACCGAGCCCTTTGTAGAAGCAAATTGCCTGCTTCGCTTGCAAAGTCGGGCGGTCAGTAATATCAATAGAAACTTTCTAACGATGCGTGCAGTACTCAGGAAAACAGCCTTTTGAATTTTTTGAATGTGCCAGTTCTTATGGCCAAGACTTGCAGACGAATTAATTCTTCGAGATCAGTCCATTTGCAGAGATGACCACAGGGTTTACTACAACAGATTCTAAGCGCCACATGTCGCTCAGTTCAATAGCCAAGGCCTGATATTTGCGCTTCTTCTCGGGAACAGAAGCTACAATATTTTTATCTAAAGGGATAGCTATGTCGACTATAATCCCTTTCCGTGAATGTCTGTTGGCTTTGACCCTACGATCAGTGGTGACTGACCAGAAAAGAAGGCTGCTAATGAAGTTGCGTGCTACATTATTAATTACATTCATAAGGACCTATGAAAAAGTGTAATTGAGCTGCTTTTGTTTTCCGATGTATTCTTTGGGCCAAACAAAAATCATACTTCATGCCAATCACTTTCAGACCAATGTTCATGGCCGTGCTTCAAGAACGCTTATTAAAAACTAATATATATTAAAGGACTGTAATTTGTGTCAAATAAACTAAAAAATATTTATGTTTTAAGTTCAACCGTTTAAAACCCAGATATGTCACGAATTTTTAATATTTTTATAGCAAAAGCAATATGCAAAACGTAAACTATTTCATACTTTCTGTAAATATGATTAAGCTGGCTTGGAGTAAAAAATGGGTTCTTTTAATAATAGGAGAAGCAGATTACACATAGGATTCTGACCGCTTTAAGAGATCCATGTGATTACGAGTCTGTGGTGACTGGGTCACGAGGGTCTAGAGAACTATTTGGTGGAGCGGGGAAATTCCAGATTCCTAAAGGGAATCATTTGCAGAGAGGTTGACTCACGAGTGACTTGGGGACGTTGCGGAAGAGCGTGGAGCTGCTGATGAGCTGGCGGCAGGACGCGAAGCGCACGGCGTTTCGAATAGTGGAGGGGAGGTGCGCGATGACAGCTCTCTCTTTGAAGAAGCGGCCCTCGAACCTGTGGCTGTAGAACATGAGCATCTTGGTGCGCACGTGCACTGGCAGCTGCTGGTCGCGCAGGTAGTTGCGCACTTGGCTCCGCACCTGGAAACACACACACACACACTCACACAACATTTGTGTCAACGGATGGACAAGGGATTGAAGGTTACATTGTGTGCTTATCAGTTTGAATGGGTTCAATTTACGGCGGAGAATAAACGTTCTCTCTGTCATTCTGATCATTCTCTTTGCTGTAAAGATTGAAAACATAACACCAGAGTAAGTGCGCCAAATTGTATGAAGTAACGAGTTGATTTTATATTTGCTCGTTATTTATTTAAGCTGTTGCATCTAACTTTTTTGAGTTTTTGTGGTCGTTATCGCATTTTTTTATGATATCTAGTGCCGAAAAAACAGTAAAGTGTAATGAAAAATTCTCTAGGATGTAATTTATGTAATCCTATAGTGTATAGTTACGAAATTTTAAATTAAATATACGTAAACTGCTCCTCTTGTGCAAAACCAGTAACCGTACAAAAAACATAATTCAATAGTTAAAGTAATAAATAAATGTGTAAAGGAATATTTGTGTTACATTTATAAATGCGGGTATGAATTACAATCCAGACCGTGCGTAGTAGCGGTACAATTTGTTACTCACCTTTTCTAATTCCACTTCTGTGGAGGTTTCGCTTTCGACGTACTCCAAAATCAGCCCAAAAAGAACAATCTGCAAACAAGATATCCATAAAATTCGTTTGGCATTATTTTACGACAGTTGCGTGATTATTGCGCATTTGTTTTAATGAGAAGACTTTGTTCCAGTTAAATTATACACTATGTCCCCTGGAAACTAATTTTTTTCTTTACTAGAGTTTGTGTTAAATTTCTATTTTCAGGATACCTCGTGCCTTAACTGCACAACAACGAAATTTCGCCATTATATATATTTTGTGGCGTCGTCGGGTGCGAGTAACTCACAGACACGGAGTTGTTTATACAGTTTTATTACAAGATATTTACAGTATATACATACTCCCTGGAAACGCGCTGCACTCCCAACACAGCATACCTCTGAGGCATTCCCGCCCCAGCCTGACGCAAACCCCAGCGGCTTGGCGCCGCTCCCAGTCTGTGTCCCGTGGCAATCGCCACACCTCGCAGCCGAAGCTCACGAGAACCCCTGGCGGGTGAAATGTGCCTGCCGCACTCCGATCCGGTTCAGACTAGAATGAATCCGGGTGGTTACTTTCCAGCCGCCTCGCGAGGGGTCACGTGACAGACCTCACACGCCGGCGGCGTTCTCTCATCCCTGAATGTGGGCCTGTTTGCAATTTGGAAGTCCAGCTGCACCGCAGCTGGACGCACCAATCAATTTCCTTTGCGACAGTAGACACCCGCATTCCGAGACACGCCCCCCCCCGGGCCCCCGAGGCGGGGCCCACCTGTTGCGGCCTTCCGCTCGCCGCCAAAGGACTGCCCCCTAGGGCCGGCCTCCGGCGGCCCACTGCCCGCCGCCAAAGGACTGCTCCCGCCCCCTCGCTGGCCATCCGACATGTGTTGACCGTCTGGCCCCTTGGCACGACGTTACAATCTCTCCCATACTTGGGGTGAAATTTTTTTTCGCAGACTTTTCAATCACAGAGAAAAAATTTCCAAGATTGTACGCCGACTTCTCCTTAATACATTACGGTATTACACTTATGTTCCTTTGGTACTTCTTATGTCCCAATTTCATATTATACTTGTACCTTTACACAAAACCTTGATGTTAATTTGAAACAACCATCATTAATGATTTTTCCCCAAAATAGCTCAGCTAGAATCATTAACTCAGAATTTAACCAAGTTGCCCTCCAAAATGTTCAAAAACACATTTCAAATTTTACTGTGATTTTAACCTTGGGCAACAAATATCACAACCCTCACAGCCTTACACTGTCTATCACAAAACCTAAATCTTAAAATTAAGAAGACACTTTATATACAATCATTACACTCTTAACAATAGTATTTACAATTTTATAAAATTGCACCGTTTTTGTACATTTTGGCTCCACTGTCGTGGTGCCCCCTTGCACTCCTCCAGATCACTCCAGGCTCGTACATGCGACTCAGTGCATCCACATTTACATGCTCTGTACCTTTTTTATGCATGATGGTGATGTCGTATTGTTGCAATAACAGCGACCAGCGCATCAATCTGGGATTATTCCCTGCAGAATTTTTTAACCAGACCAGCGGATTATGGTCTGTCTCAATTTTTATTGCTACCTGTCCATCCAAATAATATCTGAGCTTTTGAAGACCCCATATTATCCCCAGACACTCTTTTTCCGATGTAGCAAATTTGGATTCCGCCGGTGTAAGCTTCCTACTTATATAGAGTACCGGATGCTCGTCTCCGGCATCGTCTTTTTGAGCTAAAATTATTCCCAACCCTCTATCGGAAGCATCTGATTGTAGTATAAAGCTTTTAGAAAAGTCCGGTGCTTTCACCACTGGGTCGCCGCAGAGCGCCTCTCTCAATCGGCAGAATGCTTTTTGGCATTCATCTGTCCACGTTACTTTTCCTTGCCGCTCTCGCCTGCGTAACAGGTCTGTCAAGGGTGCCGCCTTCTCCGCGAACCCGTGAATGAATTTGCGATAATACCCAGAAAGACCTAAAAATGCGCGCACCTGCTTTTTCGTTTTCGGGACGGGAAAGTCTCGGATTGCCTTCACCTTCGCGTCTACTGGTCTGAGCTCGCCCTTTCCGACCACATATCCCAAATATTGCACATGTGTTTGTGCATACTTGCATTTCGCGGGTTGGACAGTGAGTTTTGCCTGCTGCAAAATTCCAAACACTGTGTCGAGATGACGCACATGTTCCTGCCATGTATTGCTAAATACTGCAATATCATCCAGGTAAGGCAAAGCGAACTCTTGACATTCCCGTAAAAGCGATGCCATCATCCGACTGCATTGATACGGCCCATTACGTATTCCAAATGGTAGACGCAACGGCCTGTATGTGCCGAAACTCGTAACAAATGCAGCGTATCTCTGTGCCCTGGCGGTGAGACCTATCTGCCAGTAGCACTTGGCCAAATCGAGTGTTGTAATAATCTTTGCTGCCACAACGGTCTCGATTCTTTCGTCCATATTTGGCAATGGGTAGTACTCCGTTTTAATGATTTGGTTTAGGCGCCTGTAATCAATACATGGCCGCGGTTTCTTGCCCGGCGCCTCAACCAGAATCATTGGCGACGTAAAATCAGATTCGCCTACTTCGATAATGCCTTCCTTGAGCATTTTCGTGATTTCGTCTCTTAAAATTTTTGTTTGTCTCGGTGACATCCTATACGGCGCGCTCCTAAGTGCGTGTGATCAGTGAGTTCTACGTCCATTGTTACGACGTCAGTTAATCCTGGTTTTTCCGAAAATATGTTTTTATGTTTGAAAATTACATCTTTCAAGGCTGCCCGAAATTCCGGCTCCACATGGGTGTCGTCAAGCAATGACTCGATGTCAAAATCACTTGAGTCTAATTTCAACGCGTACCGATCCAGCTCGTCTTCTTCCTCCGCCGTCCCTTCCGAAGTGATACCGAGGAAGTTAACGTATTCGGTCCGTTGGTGGTACCGCTTTAACATGTTTACGTGGTACACTTTTGCCTCTTTTTTCCCTGGCATTTGTACTACGTAATTAGTTTCCGAAATCTGTTCTTTAATTTCGCCCGGACCAACCCACTGAATTGCCAACTTCTGTGTTTTGTTCGGAGCCAAAACTAGCACTTTGTCTCCCGTCGCAAACGTCCTGCGAATGGCCCTCCGGTCGTACCAAACCTTACGTTTCTCTTGTTCGGATGCCATTCGCTGATGTGCTAGCTCCCGGGTTTGTTTTAGTCTGTTTATTAATTTAAAGACATGCTCGACCACCTGACTCGTCTGCTCTTCTGCACCAGCCAAGTGCTCATACATCAGCGTGATGGGAGTACGCAGGTTTCTGCCGTAGACTAGTTCGGCCGGTGCGAATCCCAGACTTTCATGTACCGTGGTTCGCAGGGCGAACATAATAGCTGGGAGCTGTTTCTCCCACTCTGTCCCGGCCTCTAAGCAAAGCACCTTCATAAGTCTATTCATGGTACGGTGTACCCTCTCGATTGCATTACTCTGCGGGTGGTACGGTGAACTGTGGATTAAGCGGATGCCGAATCGCTCCGCAAATTCCGCCGTCAACGCGCTCGTGAAGCATGTCCCTTGGTCGGTTTGTAGTTCCCGCGGAAATCCTATCCTACTAAATAATTCTAATAAGGCTTCGATGACTGTTGCTGACGACAAATCTTTTATCGCTTTAGCTTCGGGAAATCTGGACGCGAGACACATTGCGGTGAGGATGTACTTGTTGCCGGCTTCGGACTCTGGAAAGGGCCCGCACGCATCGATATTAATCTTTGCAAATACTTCTGAGACGACAGGTACGAGTTTCAGCGGCGATTTCTTTTTGTCCCCTGCGCGTCCTACCCTCTGGCAGCTGTCGCAGGTGCGCACGTAAGTTTCCATGTCTTTAAAGCAATTTGGCCAGTAAAAATACTTGGCCATGGAGTCCTTACTCTTTGTGACCCCCAGATGTGCATTCGCCGTTTTGTGACAGACCTTTAGCACCGCACTACGATAGATCTCCGGCATTACAATCATTTCGTAGCAGTCGCCGCGTTTACTCTGCCTGGCCCGGAACAACAATCCGCCTTTTTCGAAATAATCATTTTTTTCTGAGCCGACTCCTCTGGCTAGCTCCGTTAACTTTTTTATCTCCTCGTCTTCCTGTTGCGCTATAGCTAATGACTGTTTGTCGATTTTTAAAAGATTTATTATGCCCGCATCTGATTCGGACGCGCCCCTTTCCTCATCTTCGCCCACCAACAATTCCTCCGTTCCGCCCGTGACATTAGTGGACGCTGAGGGCGACGGCTCACGCCTTTGTCGGTCAGGCGAAGTTGTACGCGTCCTTCCGTGAATTTGTGACCTGGTCTGCACAGCACATGCTAGTTGTGGTTCAACAAACCCCCTTTTAACCTCATCCATCAAGGTAGCCGTACGGTTACTTAACAAATAGTAATCCAGCTGGCAATTACTATTCGCTACGGCTGCCTTTGTAACGAACCTGCCGATGGTCCCTTCTAGCGTGACGCGTGCCACCGGCAGATTCTTTGGTTCTGCATCTAGTGGTTGCATCACCCAAACGTATTTCCCGGTCAATTGGTCATCCGTCACATGTTTGCCGCTTACAATATCATAAGTAGCACCTGAATCTCGAAGTAATTTCACGGCAAAATTATTGACCTTTCCGACGCATGTGAATGGTTTTAACAATGCTTGACCTTGCGTTTCGGCTACGTGATATATTTTTTCCACGCTCTTCCGATCCGGACATTGCCTACGAAAGTGCCCCGCTTCTCCACACTTAAAGCAAGTGGCCGCCTTAGGCCTTTCAAATTCAGCTGTGTGATTCACCTTCGATTCGGGCTGTTTAGTTACTCGCGGCGTACCTTCAGTCGCCTGGTCCACCCTTCTTATCTGCGTTTTCTCGTTGCCCGTAAATCTAGAGAAACTACGTTTCCAGCCTGCCCGGTTGTTTTCATAGCTATCGAGTTTCTTTGCTAGCTCGAGTGACGCTGCAAGATCTCCCCACTCATCAATAAAATGGTCGCGCATTTCTGCCGGTACCCTCCGCTTTAATTGGTCCGTAACCATTAAATCTAAGAGCTTGTGGAATTCCGTAATCTTAAGCCCCGCAACCCATTCCTTGCAATAGTTACTTAATTCCCGGGCATATACGCTCAACGTGGTTCCCGCACGTCTTTGGTGTGATGCGAATAACTGTCGAAATCTTTCGGCGTTAAATTTAAAGATTTCTAACAGCCGCCTTTTTGCATCCTCGTATTCAACGCCACCCGCTCCCGAATCCAGCATCAACCATGAATTTACCTGATTAGGCAACAGTGCCATGAGATTTGTCACCCATTCAGATTCTGAAATACCTAGTTGCCCTACCTGTGCTTCGAACACACTAAGGAACATTGTAATATCATCATTTTCGCCCTTAAACCGATCCATGACGTTTTTAATTTGCACGGTTGCCTTCGTTGCGGTACCGGTACTACTTATCGATTCCCGTGTCGAGGTGGTCGTCGTCATACGCAACTTTTCTATCTCGTGCTGTCTATCGCGTTCGCGCTCCTGTCTCTCACGTTCGCGCTCGCGTTCGCGCTCGCGTTCCTCAATGAGAATTTCCTTGGTCGCATTAGCGAGTTCCCGCACAACATCCTCCTCATATTGCGCGCTATCGACAATTATTTGTTTTAGTGCAACAACCGTTTCATCACCAGAAAGCGTTTCCCCCATCTCTTTGGCCACTCGAACCAACACCTCCTTCCTGAATCCCGCAAGATACGCCATACTGCCTGAATTAATCCTAGCGAGTACAAAAAGACACGCCATTATATATATTTTGTGGCGTCGTCGGGTGCGAGTAACTCACAGACACGGAGTTGTTTATACAGTTTTATTACAAGATATTTACAGTATATACATACTCCCTGGAAACGCGCTGCACTCCCAACACAGCATACCTCTGAGGCATTCCCGCCCCAGCCTGACGCAAACCCCAGCGGCTTGGCGCCGCTCCCAGTCTGTGTCCCGTGGCAATCGCCACACCTCGCAGCCGAAGCTCACGAGAACCCCTGGCGGGTGAAATGTGCCTGCCGCACTCCGATCCGGTTCAGACTAGAATGAATCCGGGTGGTTACTTTCCAGCCGCCTCGCGAGGGGTCACGTGACAGACCTCACACGCCGGCGGCGTTCTCTCATCCCTGAATGTGGGCCTGTTTGCAATTTGGAAGTCCAGCTGCACCGCAGCTGGACGCACCAATCAATTTCCTTTGCGACAGTAGACACCCGCATTCCGAGACACGCCCCCCCCCCGGGCCCCCGAGGCGGGACCCGCCTGTTGCGGCCTTCCGCTCGCCGCCAAAGGACTGCCCCCTAGGGCCGGCCTCCGGCGGCCCACTGCCCGCCGCCAAAGGACTGCCCCCGCCCCCTCGCTGGCCATCCGACATGTGTTGACCATCTGGCCCCTTGGCACGACGTTACAATATATATATATATATATATATATATATATATATATATATATATATATATATATATATATATATATAACGAGGTTCCGTGTAATGGAGTGAGCTAGTATATCAGACGCATTCTAGTGCAGAAGAAGAAATACAGTGTAAAAGAAGTAGGGTGATGCATAAGGCAAAGTCTAATGTAGAGAACGAAGTGCCGTGTGAAGGAGTAGGGAAGTGGATGAAAGGAAGTGAAATGTAAACGAAGATGTGCAGTGTAAAGGAGTAGGATCATACTGCGATTGTGCACTGTGTATGGGTACCTTGAAGCCAGTGCTTATCCACATGATGAGGAGCAGCACGACAGTGTCCTCCATCGTCATCCGCGGGGTCTCAAAAGAGAAGTTGGGGATGTGTGAGCTAGCCACGCCCACCACGCGATTCAAGCTGAGCAGCAGCTGGCGAATCATCAGGTGAGGCTGGTCCACGTCGAAGAATCCCAGCTCTGGGTCCATCAGCCACGACTCGCAGCCCTTCTCGAACATTCTCTGCCCGCGTATAAGCATCGGGATCTGGATGCTGTATGCCGTAGCCCAAATGAGGAATCCCAAGAAAAGAATCCCGAACAGGATGGCTGCAAGTCAAAAAGACGATTATTTTTAAAATCGTTCCCGCTAGCAATCAACTGGGACAATTATTTACTTAAGACGAACTTACTTCGTAATGCAATTGCATATTTAATAATTACAACCCATTTGAAATGTAACCATACACTGACGTGCGGTTTTGTTATAGCTTTTTGACATATAAGCGGCATTTCTTCACAATGTCCATCGATAGGTTTCGCTAAAGAGTTGTTTCGAATAAGGATAATTGTCATGTCTGTTAGTGGTACGACAAGGGAATATGAGAATTAAATCTTTTTTCCAGGAAAACATGCAACATTTCCATGATTCACGAGGGATTCTTGTTTCTATCTCTCCGATTTCATTTTTCACACAATGTGAATACCTAAAATTTGAAACGTTTATCATTTCTCCAAATTATTTCTTTATGTCATACACACTCGTCTCGTCAACGCCCTGGCAGCTGGGAAAGCGTTTTTGGGAGTCTATTTCGACCGTTGGAAAATGAGAAATGGCTGGAAAATGGGACAGGCTCGAATAGAGAGAGTGCGACGGCAGAGAACCACTAATCGCCACGCGCCAGGGCAGGTGAGTAGGCAGCATGAGAAACATATAGCATCAGCACACTGGCAGCTGAGAGGCAAAAACATACGTTGAGAATATAGTGAGATGTGACTTGTAGTAATTCCTCAGAAGCTTATCACAGCAAGTCGGAATTTCCAGTTCCCGTAGATGTCGGGCAGACGTTTGGCGGGTGCTGTTCCACCATGGTTGAATCGTAGTCCATCGCCACACGACGCCACAATGTCAGCCGCTTCGAATATATTTCTCCGCTGTCCACACGCTAATCCCCGCCCCCTTCCTCGGATTAGTGGCAGAGGTGAGGGGGCGGTATTGAAGACACTCCCTGACGTTCTAGCCAGGGAGCCACAGATCGCAGGGTTAACTTCACCTCTCCGTGGCAGCGGCGAACTGATAGTGTTGCTGCAGCGTAACAATTTCTATTTTTTTAGTAAGACCTGGGAAATTCATGTTGGCGCCATAACCGATTTGAAGACCATGGAGGATTCAACTGAGCTGGAAATTACTAGCTCTCACAAGTGTCCAGGTCGGTGAGAAATTATTTCTGCTCCGGCCCAAATGTGTTAACACAGCCATGTCTCATTAATATTCACAATTGTCGACTTTGTAGGCGATATATTTCACAGTTCACTGCTTGTTCTTCAGACGTATCTCCTCTCGCGTGACAATGTTGTCAGAGAGGCTGAAGCAAAGTCGCAGTAACTTTCGCATCCACTAATGCATATTTATCGCATTGATGACACCTTGAGCACCCGTCACAGTCACCTGACGATGAATTTCAATGGAAGACACACCACAGAAGAAGGAAAAGAATGATTCGTGCCACGAAAATGTCGCTATTTCTAGAATCAAATTCACTGCCCGCTAACTGAAACCGCTGCAATTCAGAAGTGTCAGTTCTGAAATGGTATTCACAGATCTGCACCGTACAGTACTGAACTGTCAACTATGTCACACATACACAAACGAGTGTGCGTATTTTAAATCGCATGTTTATATCTGCACTCAGTTCTGAGCGAAAAAATCGGAGATTTTAGAACATGAGGGCACCTCGATCTGCTGAATAGTGTTTTTTACCCTCTAACGGTGCAACCAAGCTTTAAGATGAAAAATATATGTTTGGTTTGTTTATTTGTGGCTTTCCGCACGATTTATCGTGTATAAAATACTTTTAGAAAAGAATTTATCGCTGTTTTTACGTACCTCATTACTTTTGTTATTGCTATGACTACTGTATCGTTAAATAATAATTGTACTTTGTGTTTTCTGAATTGCAACTGTTACATGATTTCACTCTTCATCGACGATTTCCCAACACGAGCACTTTTTGTACTTTTGAGTCAACAATGACAAGCTAATAATTAAGAAAGTATTCTAGTACGTCAGAAAATGCTAACATGATAGTTACCTCTTCGGGCGATGGGTTTCAAATTCCCCATCCGGCACCAAGTGTTTGTATACGTAAACACGTAGTGTAGTCGGATTGCTTTGAAGAAGTAAGGCACTATCCACACTTTTTGCAGATAGCTATGTTCACTGCCTGCAATATCCCGTGTCTTTACGTATTCTTGCGCGACCAACGACTTGTGCAGACTAGAAAAAGCGATGATGGACAGTAAGTCTGGGAAGAACCAGGTGGTGAGGTATCGCTTGATAATTCGAGATGGGTCCAACACCACTTCTTTGTTAGATGATTTGTAGTAGCCTGTGATAACAGTCAGCAGCATGTGCAAAATAAATATACCGTCGCTGAATTGAGCTATTTCTTTTGTGTTACTATGAACAGTTTTGGCAATAGCTTTGTACTCTTTCGTTCCGGGGTGCTTGCCATCCATGAAAGGATGAGGGGGAAGTGTGTCATTTCTCCATTCGCCTAAAAAAGAGTATGGGCTTCTTAAACCATACTGGAAAGGGATTAGAAAGGTGGTGATGGCCACACTGGCGATCACCACCAACTGCCATATGGCGACGAAGCGACAGAAGGGATGCAAGATCCACCAGTACGTGTTGTGTGTCTGTCGCGCCTGCTCCGTCTCCAGCGAGTAGGTGCTGGGTCGAAGGGCTCGTAACGGACGCGACCAGCTCCACCCCACCACCTGCGCAGCACAAACACACTCAACTTCAGCACAGCTGCACAGCTCAGCACACCCATTAAGAGTTACTCCACCACTACACAGCCCTAAGGCACTCATTATTAGCACAGCTGCACAGTCCAGCACACCCACCAACTACCTTACCCTGCGCTGCTCAAACGCACTTAGCATTCGCAACCTGCAGACCTCTGCAGACCAATCACAAGTTCAATAATGTATTCGAACCGTCCGTCATGAGCATATTAACGCCGTGAGAAATTCAAAAATAATATATTTGTGTAATTAAAAAAACGAAAGAAGACAACAAAATGAATTTCATGCCAACTTTCATGTCATGTGACATTTGAGCGTTTTTGATAATACTGAATTTTGAGCTTGCTACCACAAAAAAGGTTTTAATTTGCAAGAAAAAATATTATACATCATCTAGAAAACATGTGCGCGGAGATGCAATAGTGTAAAGAGATCACCTCTAAATGTAAATATTAAAGACTTGAGAGTATATTAAAAAAATTTGCATTTTTGAAATGTTTGTAGAAACAAAAGAATAGAGCAATAACAATGTTAAAGAAATATTTTAAGAATTTTTAATACTAATATTAAGGTATTTAAAAACTGAAAAATCTTAAAAAATTGTACTTGACCTTAATGAAAGAACTAGTATTGATCATGAAATATAATTGGACGGAAAAGTCTCCATCTTTAGTATAGAAGTAATAGGAAGGGGCCGAAAAAATTAAACCTTTTGAAATTTTTGATAATTAGGAATGAACTGTGAAATATACCAGCTTTCTAAGTGTCTTTACTCAATTATTTATTTCTTTAAGACAAAATTGGTAGCTTTTTTGAGAAAATTTTGAAAATGACACTGAGACTTTGTATAAAGTATCTCACATTTTAAAAAAACGTTTTTTCTAACGCTCAAAGCTTCGACTCCAGCCAGGGGTTTCATTGTTTAGGCCAGCGTTTGCGAACTGAAGGAGAAATTGTGTCAGAGCCAAATACGTCTCCGAGTGCGGGCACACAAAGCAACAGTGCGTGCAGAGGGGGAGGGAGGGGCAGACGCTGGGAAACCATCTACACCCGTACTTGTGTTCAGTTTGGGAAGAAAGATTTCTTTTAGAGACACTCGAACAACGGCGATGTGTTCAGTGTATTAGAAAAATCTGCAGTTTGTTAAAATGTACGTATGCATTACGTAGCTTTGTGACCCTGCAAGATAAAAATAAATTCTTTGAATTGACAGATACACCGCAATCACGGGACGAGTAAAGAAATTAGCAGATTGAAATGTATGGCAAAGACAATAAAAATTACAAGGATCTACAACTTTCTAAAGAAAAAAGCACATAAAAAATAATCAAACCGGTGGTCCAAATTTTGTCTTGTGGCCCCCACCGGATACATATTTCTCACCTGTTTTTAACATTTAATATTGTTTCAGAACAAAGTTTTTGTGATATATCATTTTAATAATTTTATTGCCGTAATATGTTAAACATGTATTTTATAAGAAAGTTATCTTATAGAAGAATGAAGTGGAATTACAGTATTGTTTATGATAAAAAGTCGGATAATACTGTGAGTTATGTAATAATGTTAGTTCTATTATATAATTTTTCATATTGGTTTTGAATCCTAAAAATTTCAATTATATATACCATTTAATAAAGGTAATGAGCGAGTGCAACAAATTTGAACTTTATGTTTTGCCGCGAGATGAAAGTACGTGGTCCTTACTAAATCACATACGCTGATTGCAAAACTGAAATCAGAAATATTCAAAAACGTGAGAGTGTAGGCTTTTGCCAGTCAGTATTTAATTGGCCGTGTCCATGGCAAGGGTGCCGACGTTTCGTTCGCAATTCTGCTTCTGGGCGTTATGCTGGATTACGCATTACACTCACATCCATATACAATTATGTATACTTGTTGATCTCGGCCAAACGTTAAATAAAAGTTTTGACTTTACGTATAAGAAGCCATCTTCATCGGAAGCAAGGGACTATTAACAGTTGTTCTAGTTCTTGCTGCGAGAACGAATCTTGAATTAATAATTTTACAAAGAAACCTGGTCAGAGTGCGCAAACCACGGTGTACACTGAAAGCGTAAATAAGATAGAGGAACCTAAGCCTTCCAAGCGTGATGTCACAAAGATGGATTCCATCACCAAGGGGTGCAATATAGGCGGAATTGGTAGTATGAATAAGTGCTGAACCAGGAAAAATTTAACAGAATGTACAAGAATATTATATTCTGTAGATTACGGTTTATAAGGAATGTTTTTTGGAGTCATTTGGCCTCAAAGTTTTGGTTTTAAAGGTCTAGAATGCTTTGTTTAGTAGTGATGTATCCATATAGCTGAATGAGTGCTGCGGGTTGCATTTGACATGAATATCTAAATGATTTTTTTAAAATAATCCGTCATATTTGAAGCCCAAGTGAAATTTCTCTCTTCTCTGTGAAATTTTCTTTCCTTAGTGACCTCATATATAAAGATAGGTTGCGTGTGAGAGCCGTAAAATGTAAGTATACTACTGTAATAATATATGAGACGATGCATTTAACAACGTATAACATTAATACTTAACAAATGTTAAAAGTTTTTAATTTTCATCTCTGAAGTTCAGTAACTTTTTAGTAATCGAACCCTCATGGAGATTCAAAGCAGTGTGAACCATTTTTTTTTCTAATTCCAACACACCATCCATATATGTTTGTACATGTTTGCGTATGCAGATGTTTCCTGGACTTGTTCCGGCCTTTACCTCCTCCTATCTAGCAGGTCTTTCGTATATCGCTACTCTGGTGAGTACTGATTGCTCCGAGAAGATTTTATCTTCTTTTTATTTAATAGACAGATGCTAGTTCTGCTATGTCAAAGACCATCTCGACGAGATATTTTCTCTCTCGGTACCTCCGTGTTCATGCATTGATTGCCGACATATCCCAAACATTGAAAAATACGTGCTTTGACCAAAATGTATTCCAAATATTTATGTTACAGATGCTTTTATTTACTTTTTCCTGAGATAATATCACAGATGTTAGACAGAAAATCAAATACCCATGAAAATGACGGGTCGTAGTCCTTTCAGTTAATATCGTACTTGATTTTCAGTGTAAATGTCTATTTCTCTTGAATGTGTAGAAAATGATTAAATTTTAAAATTCACAAAACGCTGAATTTTGAAATCACGTGTAGTGTGGAGAATTTTATATAAAAATTCCGTGACCCGTCGAAATGAGAGCCACTATTGTTCACGAAAGAAAAATTGTACTCGTTTTTTAAAAAATGGTTAATTTTTGAAATTGCACATGTACACCCAATGTTGGGCGGAAACAACTAAAATTTCAAAAAAAACTGTTCATCACTTCATTGTGGGAACTGTATCCGGAGAAGAAATTTCATATGAATGAAAAATCTCATTCTTTATGTTATAGTTGTAGGAAGATGCCGAAAAATTTCAAACTTTTGAATCTGTCTATAATTCAAAATAAATCTGAAAATCGGACCTAAGCCATTTCTTAATGTGTTTTACACTTGTCTGACAAGAAATTTAAAGAATAAATTTAGAGCAGTTTTAAAAAAAAAATTGAAAATGACGCTGGGGCTTCATGCACTTACATTTTAAAGAATGTTTTTTCAAAATCTAAAATCTTCGACTCGAGCCAGATCAATCAAGGATTATCCACTTTGGAAAACATCGTAAGTATGGTTTAAGCGCTAGTGGAGTTCACCTAACTGATAGAAGGACGAACGGAAGTTTGGCCATTAATAGGTCTTTATTAATAGGTCTTTCGGTGTCAAGGAACCACAAAAAAGGGATTCTGGCTTCACCATCTGTTAGATAAATTTTTCTTAATTTAGCATTAGGATTTATCCACTTTTTGGGAATCATGGCTCGGCTATGATGTTTTTCTTTCGAAAATCCGCAATTTTTTATTCCCAGCATTATATAACGTTCTCTATACTAGGTATATTTTCTCCGTATATACTCCGTATTAGAGAAAGTGAAAAGTTGGAGCCATTTTGTGAAAATAGCGTGTGACAGTTTTTAAATTACAATATTTTGAACTCATTTTCACATACAAGATCCAGGGGCGTTATTTACAGTTTTCAAAATTTACCACATTTTTCAAAATTGAGTCCAACTCAAATTTGACTTCGACTCGAACCAGATCGATTGGGGTTTCTTCAATTAGGAAAAAAATTATGAATGGTTTAGGCGCAAGTAGCGGACGGAAGGATGGATGGACAGGCGGGAGAAAGTTTTGCCTTCAATTGATTTTTTAATATAAAAAATCCCCAAAAAAGAATTCATGCTACTCCACGTGTTAATTTTTTCCCATATATAGCAAATGGGTATTTCCACATTTTTGTTACCAGGGTTTGTTATCACGTTTTTCTGCCGAAATACGCAGTTTTTCTGCACAGCAATCATATCTTTCCATATACGACGAATATACTTCATCAATACGTACGTATACGAAAAAGTAAACGAATAGTCAGTATAAAAGCTGTCTATCAGTGATGAGTGCCCATGCCGAAATTTTCGGCAACCAAATCTCACGAAGGTTTGTCCATGAAGAATTGCCTAGACACCTAATAGTCACATTCTTCTCTACTCCGATTCCCTGCTCGTGGGGGTTGGCTAACCTGCCTCTGCAGCACGCGGCGCACGCGCATCCAGCGTGACGCGTTGGGGGGCAGCACGGGGTACACGCGGTCCGGGTGCTCTGGCAGCTCGCACGCGTGGTACGGGAAGCGCTTCTGCTGCCGCCGCCGGTACGCCTGGTGCTCGTCGCCGCCTTCCATCCGCCTCCTCCGCTCTGGAAGAAGCAACGCTCGGTTCTTGCTTTTGAGAATATTGGAGCGCGAGTCCGGGCGAGCGGAGAAATGTTATGTTTTCGTAGGGACATTTGAACCTCCTAAGCCAACCGTTGAAACTTAATGCGTTAATAGCATTCGTAAGCAAACCGATTACGAGATACTTTTTATTCAAAATGTTTAATTAGACTCTGTGCTGACGATCTGAAATCTTACTGATGTATTACAATTCATTTTAATGATTGATGTCTTCGCTTTAGTAGACGAAATGCAAAGTAATGCAGCTGGATTAGTAGTGCACTAACTATGAACTGAATACTTCAAAAGACTATCTAGAGCCAGGCATCCAGAGACATGCCGCCATTGTGTATCAATTTCTGCTTTCTTTTAAATCTCGCGGTAGTTTTTCCGGATGCAATAGTCGAGGCTCTGAAAGCCAGTTATCCTCCTCGCGATCTTTACATCCCTGCTGTAAATCTTTGACGTTTAGGAACGGAAGAACCGTTCTCTTTGCGAATGATACGAATATTCTTTCCCATAAAGAAACCGTAAATTGTACAATATCAGATATTAGAAATTGGATACGTAATAAGAAATTAATAGTAAATGAAAAGATAACGGTTTGAATGCGGTTTTCCATTTCAAATAAACTGATCTGTACTTCATTGATATGAACGGCGGACCATTGACTGATGTTAAGGTAACAAAATTGTTAGGTCTTTCAACTCAGTCAAACCATGTAAATGAATTGATCACTAAATTAGGTTCTGTATGCCACTTTTTCAGAATTCTTTCCAATTCAGTCGGCCTCCGTACTGGTCATTATGTATATTTCGCGATTTTTCATTCTCGCTTGAGTATGGCAGAATATTCTGGGTAAATACACTTATAGCTCACAGACTTAGATTACAAAACATAATTGTACGAATAGCAAACAAACATTCATAATTTTTGTAAGCCTCTCTTTATTAATTTTGGTAGTTTTGCATTGCCTTGTCTCTTCATATATGAATCAGTGTTTTTGTCAAAAATGACTTACTTAAGAACGGTAATATATTTTCAGCAAGCTGGTGTATATAACTACAACACTCATTCATCAGGTGACAGTATCAACAGCTCACTAGAAACCATTCACAGACAATCGATGTACAATATTTTACAATATTTTCCAGATGACATTTGATTAAATCAGTTACAAAATTTTAAGTTCCAAGTAAACTCTATTGTGCTGCAAAACTTTTTCTGTACAATTAAAGACTATACCAAGCATTCAAATGAAATGTTATATCAATTATAGCAATGGCAGGTAATGTATTGTTTACCATTTGGATAGTATAATTCCAAAGAACCTGTAACACGTATTGTACTTCAGCGTCTGGTTCAATGACCTCCATCTCGATAAGGTTTTCGTCCACTTCTCCTGATCCTTAAGCAAATACTGAGATGGCCCTTGTATTTGCTTCTGGACATAAATGTAACTTCAAATTAAATTCTCCCCATAGCACGTCACATAGCACACACACGTTGTATGTTTTGACGTAAATATATAAATAATAAATAAATAATTAAATAAACTTTGTATTTTTTAGTAAGATTCGCTTCCCAAATTTACACTTGAACACTTTCCTTCGCAAAAACTAGGAAACCATTTATCTAGGGTTTGCTACAGCAAATATTGTTCAAATTTTTTGAAGTATCGAAATTGCGATGAGTTGTAGATGTGTAGAGAAATAACATATATCGTATTCCTAAAGAAAAATACTTAATTTTCCGATATTGTCACAATTATAATTTTTAAATAGAAGCATGTATTTTTCTAGCACCACTTGATAATACTAGAAGGGTAGATTACAGCTATGTGAGCGTTTTGAATATTTCTGCTAAAATACATTTAAAGATAGTACGAAAATATTCTTCCTTTTAGAAAAGGTTGACATGCGTTTTTGAAAGTACAATGATCTTAATAACATTATAACAGGTTAATAAATTTTAGCTTGCTAACGAATATAATTTATCATTACTGTCATTTGCAGGATAACGTCACGTTTCACTCGGAATCATGTAAGGTACTCTCGGCCATGAGCTCGGTTGCAATGTGAGCAAGGCGGCACACGAACTTGAAAGGCAAAAAATATTACAGCAGGAAAACCCGACAAAAACGGAAAATCTAGAAACCCTAGAATGAGGGTGCGTAATAATGTAATTAATTAAACATAAAATTTATATTTTGATGATAACGGAAAGCTCAAGTACATTGTGAATCCAGTCGCGCTTTCATTATGTTAACTGATTCATCAATAAATACATTCCTTTGTTGGAATAGGGCCCAATGTTTCATTAAATTAAATTCAGCATAATTGAAGTTAAAAATCTGGCCCTTTCTTCCCAACTGTAATTAAAAGTGCTAAGGTATAGAAATAATATCTCTGTACTTAATTCCTGACACACAAATATACCGTTCTTTTATAAATTTACTTTATTCACACTACTTACCAAACAATATGAACAGACTTGCGTATCATTTTTCTTTCCTTGAGACTCCAAACAATCAGTCACTCAGTAATGTAATGTCTATATAAAATTGTGATATTGATTTGTTATTTCTGACTATTGAAGCAAAGCTGCTTCATTGACTGCTTCTTTGTCACATTCAATAGTCTTTTACTCAAAAAAATATAGTTTTACCCTGCAGAATCTATTCCACGAACTGAAAAACGCTCAAACTTATTGAAAATGACAATCGCGTTTTAGTTATTTATATGCTGTAGCAACACATTTATTTTAGCCTGACGTGTTATTCAACTGTTTATCAAACGATCTTCATAAGTGAAGAGGTAGTGCATTGCACATTATTGATGTGTTGACTTCTTTAAGTTTTCCATACTATGTATTTCTAGTTCAGTGATAGGAATGATTAGCGGATCTGTTTGTATTGAAATCGCGGCTCTAATTTCTAAAGTTTGTCCAGGTGTTTCACATAAAACATTATAAAGAATTGAAAATTAGTGTGTAAGAATTTATATTAATCATTTTGGAACTGTTAATATTCTCGATAACATAATAAAGCTGTATGAGACGTATCGTGACCCTTTCAGTTTAAAACTTTACTTGAAGATTAGCGTCACAATGTAACAAACATTTTAGGCAAATAGCCACAAAAAAAAAACAATCCAAATTTCATACCGAACAATATGAACAGACTTACATGTCTTTTTTCTTTACTTGAGACTCCGAACTATCAGCTTCTCAGCAGTGTAATGACCATATGAAATTTATGATATTTATTTGTATATTTATGATTATTGGCAGCTTCTTTGTCACATTAAATAGTATTTTACTCAGAAAAATATAGTTTCAACCTATGCAGATCTATTCCACAAACTGAAAAACACACAGACTTATTGAAAATGACAATCGCGTTCTAAATATTTATATGCTGTAGTAACACATTTATTTTAGCCTGACGTTATTCAACTGTTTATCAAACGATCTTCATAAGAATTTTCAAAGAATTGAAAATTAGAGTGTAAGAATTTATATTAATCATTTTGGAACTATTAATATTCTCGATAACATAATAAAGCTGTATCAGTCGTATCGTAACACTTTCAGTTTAAAACTTAACTTAAAGATTAGCGTCACAATTTAAAAGAAACATTTTAGGTTAGATAAACATTTTTGTGGCAAACAGCCACAAATACAAACCAAATTTCATATGGCAATAAGCGTAACTTCTTGGTCCTTGGGCTAGGTTTTAAAGACATGAATGTGTTATGGTGGAAAGTAAGTGAATTCTTTATAAAAATATGGTTTCTTAATGTAGAGCTTATATCCGAGTATTCTCTTTCTTCCGACTATTCAAAATCCTTTTCGCTGCGAGAGCGCACACTCTTTCGTATTAATTTTGAAGTAATATTATTAGATGTATTTTCTATTTTTTCTGCGCTTCATCCTTCATGCTCAACGAAACAACGCGAAGCACCTGAAAGGGGTTTGCTCTGATAGAGCAAAGAATAATATGCCACTTTGACGATTTTGAATAAAATTTTGTTTTGAAAATTTCAAAGTTATATTTCGTTTGATTCTTCCAATCAACTACATTATTGAATCTAGGACCGGATTAACTACCCCAACCGATAACACTACAGTTCTTCTAGCCGGAAGATTCTAAGATTCTAAGTCTGGGCGATAGCAGGGTTTCCAACACACATTCAGGTCTGTTCAGCCTTAGAATGATCCTGATGTAAACAAATACACGTGCTTAATACATCCTATTTATTTTAGATAACTGTATATCTAGGTAGTGTTTGTGCAAAGCCATGCAGGAGAAAATGTATTTTTAAAAATAGATTTTTAAAAAAGGTCATGTTACATTGTCTGAATATATGAGTATTTTTGGGGGAATTTGGATACAAAAATAATGGCCGGTCCGAATTTACTGCGCTTCGTTGTCGTAATGACTGATATTTGGATGCTTGATATGTTATAATTTGTTAATATTTAGTTTTTGTACCAAATGTACAATTTGTAATGAGTAGGGTTGTGTAGTATTTAAATACTTGTATATAAAATACGCACTTTAAATAATTCACATCTTCATCCACGCAACTTGAATGACTATTTTCCTTTGCAGGTTTCATATATTCGCCAGCTAGGGGGTTTAATGTCTCATCACTTGCTTGAAAAATCAGTTGATTCAAAGAAATTCCATTTCTTTGTGTTAAACATATTTTTGATAGCGTATATTTGAATTTGTGTATACATATGGTTACAATTTATTACAATATTTATTGGTCAGAAATTTGTATGACTGTCAATTACCAATTTACTGTAATTTACTATATACTGTAATAAAATTATATAATACAAATTTGTTAGATATTTACAGTATTTTAAGTACAATATACTTAGTGGAATTAATTTTTAAATATTGAAACATTATAAATTTAAAAACTACAAAATAATAAGCAATTTTCCAGAAGGCTGCGCTTTTTAGAGGATCGGAACGGTAACTCGCAAGTCGGCAACACTGTGTACGAAGCCCACTTCATTCACATCGGGTGACAAGTTTCTTAACAAGAAAAAGTCTACAGACACTAAACGTGAAGATAGAAAAGTATATTGATCGCATCATCTACAAGGACTGTGCTGCATATAAAGTATAATTGTATTTTCATTGTCTTTTTTTCGCAACTCAAAAGCGAACGTGATATAACGCAAGTCTTTGCGTTTTATCTATAAGAAAGATACAAGAGAAATATCTTAAAGACGACGCGTGGTACCCAGTGTCTTCAAGCGGTTATATCTTTGCCGACGGGGACTGTTTCTACATGTTGACGAACTAAATAGTACAGAGTGTTCCCGCAGGTACGAGCCGCCGAAGGACGACGCGTGGTACCCGGTGGCTCTGAGCAGCTACCTCGCCGCCCACAAGAAGGGCATCTACCCGTTCTCGGAGCAGGGGCGCAACCACGAGGTGGGTCTGCTGGACACGAGGTGGGTCTGCTGCTGGAGCACCTGCAGGTGGAGGAGCCCGTGGTGCAGGCGCATGAAAGACGCATCGTGTTCGTGCGTTCCGCCGCTGAGAAGGCGCGCCTGCGCCACTCTGGCAACGTCGCAGCGCGCGCTAACAGCGGCAACGCCGCCCCTGCGGCGCCCGACGGTAAGCGGTCCCTGAGGCAGCTGCGTTGCGTTGCGATATTGGAATTTCATGTGATCGACCGTTTGCACAACCAAACAAAGGAAATAATATTTCGCCCACAAGGTGCTGCCAGGTCGACAAGTGTTTCTTCAGTTTGGAAAAAGTCCTACATAGGGGTTAGGCGCGAGTGTTCAGAGTCGGACGGACAGATATCCGGGCGTTTTGCCGCCAATTGCATTTTTGGTATCAAGGAGTCACAAAACCGGATTTATGACACTAAGTGTTAGAATTTTTTTCCTAATTTAGACACTGGATGTATCAATCTTTTTATCAGAGCTCGGCAATGAATTTTGTTTTGCCGAAAATTCGCCGTTTTTTCGGGCAGCATTTCATAACTCTCCCTATGCTACGTATAGTACGCCGTGTATACGTATCTAAACGAGAAAATAAAAACAGGTTGAGCTGCAATACCTTTTCCAAAATTTACCTTAAACTGTTCGTTTTTTTGAGTTTAATGGCTCCCGTATTAGCGACAACTAATTGCCTCTAATAAAATAAGTCAGTTTGCATTTATTCGAGAAAGTTTGGCAAAATGAGCAGATGCGTAAGAAAAGAACCCGAATCCTCTGGGAAGCAGCGTTTAGAAACGGAAAGTGGCGCAAAAACTAAAAATTTTGTCTTTGAAACAATAAAACGTCGCTGTTGACAATTTGACATTGTAATGCATTTATTATCTCCAATAAAACAATGAAAATGTTATATTCATGGAAGTTTAGGTTTTGCTGCAATTTTTAAAGGAATATTTTCTCTATAGGAGTTTGTAAAAAAATGATCAGAGTACCTTCAATTGATCTCATAAATTTTTATACAGATTAGAAAATTAATTAATTTCATTAATTTATTCACCACCAAAAACAATATGACATACAATGGAACATACAATGGTATGAACAA
Organism: Gryllus longicercus; assembly: GCA_038098605.1. Lineage (NCBI taxonomy): Eukaryota > Metazoa > Arthropoda > Insecta > Orthoptera > Gryllidae > Gryllus > Gryllus longicercus. The sequence goes on from JAZDUA010000005.1 coordinate 5,793,272, forward strand.
CTGTGACATACAAAGGAAAGAAGTGTATTCAGGTCACATTTTCTTTAATTCTACGATCCCTATCCACACCCATGTACAAAATGAACTATGAGTACAGGTAGAAACGAGCGTTTTGGGCAAGAATTGATAAGATAATATTCGCCCCGTGCAATAAAAACTATTTCCAATGACAAATCAACTAGTGTCTATGGTTTGCCTCATGGTCTTTTTGGGAAGAAATCGAAATATTTTATTACCCCGAGAACATGGAGAACCATAATTTGAATAAGAGGCTTTTATTCCTCTCTGAATTCTAGCAAAGTGCACAGATAATGAAATTACATTTATGTCTACAAGAAAATAATGGGCCATGTATATGTATGTATAACGATGTGAGTGAGTGAAATATCATAACAATTACAGTTGTGTAACTTTTTAAACAAAGTGTTGGAGCAATATGACGTTTAAGTCATCTAGTAGAGTTCATTTAGCACTATCCACACTAAAAGATTAAAAGAAATATGTGAAGCCTTTTTGGAAAAAAAGTTTTCTGTTATTATATTAAAATTGGACGAAAAGTACCAAAGTTTTAAAAGAAGTGTACGTGCCCTTCATGAAAAAACTACGGAGAAAAAATTTTACTTGAAAGAAAAATCACTTTGATCAATTCTGTAAATGTAAGAAAACGCCGCAAAAATTAATCTTTTATAAATTTTCGAAAATGCAGAGTTAACGGTGAAAAATAGACCTATGCAATCTTTATGTGTATTTCGCTCTATTATCACAAGAAATTTAAAGAAAAATTGGAGACCTTTTAAGAAAATTTTGAAAATGTCCCAAATGCTTCATGTAAAGTAACTCCAAAAATTAATGAATACGATTCAAAATTGCAGAGCTTCGATTCAGGCCAGATCGACAGGGTTTTCTTCAATTTGGAAAAAGTCATACTCATGATTTCAGAATTTTTTTTCTAAAGTTACCAACTGTTTTATCTACTTTTCGGTTATCAGGGCGCGGCAGTAAAAGTGTTTCTGCTGAAAAGAGGCATTTTTTCTTGCAGCATTACATATCTTTCTCTTTACTTTGTAAGAGGTAGCGAGAAAGTAAAAAATCTCTGTATTGAAAGAAGGCGCGGAAAAACACAAAGTAGTTCAATTCAAACAACATTTTTAAGTTAACAGGATTACGCCATCTTAATAATTGCTTTCATTGCATTTTTAGCAAAATTTAAAGTAATTTTTAAGAAAATGTTGGAAATGAAAAATGTATAGCACGAAGATTTTAAATTGCTTTTATTCAAACGGTGAAAGGATCACATCTCTTCCAAGTTATATAGACGATAATCATTTTTTGTTATAGTATTGTTTGCCAAATGAACTGCCGCAAACATACCTTAAACTTTTAACATCCATAACACTATTGTAAGAAAACAAATATATAAATCTCCTTTTGTAATATCTTAAATATAAACCCTTCCGTCACAGGGCGTGCTTACATTATAACCTTCCCATTACAGAACATCCCTTATATGACATATTTGCATTTATGACAGAAACAAATATTAGATTAAGCGTTATTCTTATTTCCATTCTTTGCAAATACTAGTCTAATTCTTTTCTAAATAATTAACAATTTCATTAATATTATCATTGAAACATTTGATGTAGTAATTATACATCTTAATTCGTTTTTAAACCACGTACAATATTCAAAGTAACAGTAAATTCAATTAAAAAATAATTTTATGAAAATTAGTTATTCCGGTTGAAAACACAAAGATCCTAGACGTTTAAGTTTTCTTCCTATTGATTCTCTTTGACGTCGCCCTCTGCTCAGTGGAGGCAGACGTGGACGAGGTGGGAGAGGTGGGACGCACGTTCTCAAAGCTGTAGTCGCGATCGTAGCCATTATACGCGTCCTTCCACTCCATGAGACTCACATCCGCAGCCCTCAACATGGCGGCCGCGCGAATGCGGTTGTACAGTCGCGGCAGCGGACGCACCAGCCGCTGAAGTCTCTCCGCTCCAGCAGGTACATCTGCGCAAACGCCACTGTCACAGTCTACACGCCTTACTGTCTATACGCTTTAACTCACACCGATATATGAAAAATATCTGCTCAAATGCTCTCTGCCAAATGGAATTTTGTATTAAGCAACGTATTGTGTAGCGGATGCGGGTGTTATATGATGCAGGATCAATCGCATCTCAACATGTACGATCTACACCAACGCCTCATTGTCTACTGGATGGGTCGTTAGGCTATTGAACTGATTAACATAGATGAATTAGCGTTTTATTTAAATCTCGTTAATGCCGATAGATGCTACATCGTTAATGACACTCAAAGCAGCCCTGGGGAACACCTGACAATCTCACCTCGCACACCTCGAGCGCCACGACGCTCTCCAGGTGGCGGTGGCGGTGCTCTCGCAGCATGAGGCCCATCTCGCCGAAGGAGGCGTTGTCTGTGAGGTGGCCCACCTCCTCGCCCGTGGACAAGAACACGGCCACTGTGCCCTGCGCCAGGAAGTGGAGGTAGCGCGCCGGGTCCCCGCTGGCGTACACCACGTCGTGCGGCAGGAACAGCTGCTCCTGCAGCGCCACCACGATGCTGTTCACCTGTGCACCCGTTCGCGCACTCCTCGGTGATCTGAGCTCCCCAGGTTCAATAGTCAATTGTTGAAACGAAATAAGTCACAATCATCAATTTGTTTTTGTCTTGATTTTCAATTTCAGCTTATGGTAAATCATTTGGTGTGTAATCCAAGTACGTCAAGGTCCCTTTATGGTTTAAGAGCCGTTTATGGTAAAAAAGAGTGCGGCAAACGTGAAGAAATTGCTTATATCTCGCTTGTTCGTCCGATAATGGAAGATGGAGCAATTTGTTGGGATCCGCACATAATAATGAAGGGTTAATATTTGGAAAGAATTCAGCGTAGGGCAGCTAAATGTATTTTCAGAGACCATAAAATGTCCGAATGGGATTCACTCAATTACTGGCAATCAGTAACAAGTATTCGCTTTATATAAAGCTTGGAAAGAAATGAATTGGCGGCTAAGTATCTCTACGTATCAGTAGGGGGTATCACATGCACAAAATAGATTTAAGAGCGTAGAGAACGGATGTCGGGAAATTTTCTATGACAAATTATATATAAAGTGAGGAGAAGTGCAGTGTCAAGCAGAGACATAATGAAGGAAGTGATTTAAGGGTCATAGTAAAGTGAAGTGCAGTGCAGTGCCAGTGCAAAGTGGTTTTAATTAAACATTTAATATGCAGTTTAATTATCCAGTTTTCTTTTTCTTAAATGGGTTCTTTTAATAATAGGAGAAGCAGATTCAACAATGGATTCTGACCGCTGTAAGAGATCCATGTGATTACGAGTGTATGGTGACTGGGTCACGAGGGTCTAGAGAACGTTTTGGTAGAGCGGGGAAATTCCAGATTCCTCAAGGGAATCATTTACATTCCGAACCTGCGGCAGAGAGATTGACTCACGAGTGACTTGGGGACGTTGCGGAATAGCGTGGAGCTGCTGATGAGCTGGCGGCAGGACGAGAAGCGCACGGCGTTTCGAATGGTGGAGGGGAGGTGCGCGATGACAGCTCTCTCTTTGAAGAAGCGGCCCTCGAACCTGTGGCTGTAGAACATGAGCATCTTGGTGCGCACGTGCACTGGCAGCTGCTGGTCGCGCAGGTAGTTGCGCACCTGGCTCCGCACCTGCAAACACACACACAAACAACATTTGTGTCAACATGTCGACAAGGAATTGAAGGTTAAATTGTGCGCTTATCAGTTCGAATTGGTTCAATTTACGGCGGAGAATAAATGTTTTCTCTGTCATTTTAAAATTTGTCTTTGCTGTAAAGATTGAAAAGATAACACCAGAGATCCTGCAGACTACGTAAGTGCGCAAAAGGGTAATATGTAACGGGTTGATTTTGTGATATTTGCTGGTTATTTATTAAGCCGTTGCTTCTACCTTTTTAGAGCGTCTGTGGTCGTTAGCGCATTTCTTTTGTGATATTTAATGCCGCAAAAACAGTAAAATGAAATGAAAAATTGTGTAGGATGTATTTTAAGTAATGCTGTTGTGTATAGTTACGAAATATTAAAATTACAATATATAAACTGCTCCTCTTGTGCAAAACCAGTACCCTTACAAAAAACGTAATTCAATAGTTAAAGTAATAAATAAATGTGTAAAGGAATATTTGTGTTACATTTGTAAATGCGGGTATGAATTACAGTCTAGACTGTGCTTGGTAGCGGTATATTGTGTTAGTCACCTTTTCTAATTCCACTTCTGTGGAGGTTTCGCTTTCGACGTACTCCAAAATCAGCCCAAAAAGAACAATCTGCAAACAAGATATCCATAAAATTCGTTTGGCTTTTTTTACGACAGCTGCCTGACTATTGCTCATTTGTTGTAATGAGAATTTGTTCCAGTTAAATTATACACTATGTCCCCTGAAAACTAATTTTTTTCTTTACTAGAGTTTGTGTTAAATTTCTATTTTCAGGATACCTCGTGCCTTAACTCCACTACTACGAAATTTCGCCATTATATGTATGTATGTATGTATGTATACACACACACACACTTCCTGCAGCTTCCGTTATACTTATTGTAATCCTCTGGACATGTTTAGACAGCAGTTGGGTCATTATTACTAGTCTGTTCGGGAGACGTTGCGTCCTAGGAACAGGTGCCAACGCTTCGCCGCCATGCAGCGTCCTTCTTTGGGAGAAATTCGCGGACATGGACTGCGCACGTGTAATGATAGAGCTAGGTCTCTTTCAAGGCACTTCGCCCAGAGGAAGGTTGCGGAATGGTTTCTGAATTGCTGGTATCTATTCCTAGTACACGGCGTCTCGCTGAAGCAAAGTAATTACTGCCGCCGAACGCAAGCGCGTACCCTCTCAGCAGTTGGCTCACGATGGTTTTAGGGGCATAAGACAGGCTTTTTGGCATTTTGCTGTAAACAACCTTACGTAGATAGAATACTTTGTTCCGCTCTTCAATTTTTTTAGAATAGTGCGGTAGATATCAACAAACAACCAGGCCATATTTCAAAACATCAGTAATTTTTTATTTCGTTGTTCTAATTTGACTGAACTGAAAAATAATTTTTGTTATTTCTCCGTCATCAGAAATACGCATCGGAGATAAACAGATAGGTACCTTTTGTTTTAAAAAGTTCCCTACCAGTGGTGCAATCAACAGGCGTAATTTAATATTTCAAAATTAGTTTTAAACGTGAAACCTTATGTGGCGGTGGTAGAGTAGTGTATCAGTCTTAGTGCAATGATCAAGCATAGTGCTGCTTATCGTATTTAGTGTATTGTAAATGACTTAGTGTTAGTTAATGAAATATATTACGTCGTGGGAGTCAAGCCATCAGGCCAGCTTTTCCGTGTAACTCTAAAACATGAATAAGCCGACAATAATTCTCCTCTGAAAAGGCGTACGAGGGATTTTCGCCCGTAAAATGTCAGTGCTTCGAACAATTTAAACCCGTGATAATTAAGTTTAAACAGCTTTGTACTCTAACTTTTACACCACCAAAACGGGGGTATAGTACCCGTGATAAAGTAGTGCAAAGGGATACTGATATAAAAGATGTAGTAAAACGTACTAATAGTGTTGTGAAAAAAGCTCGAAGTTGTGCAGAGACCAAGAATAGTGCATCGTTGAATACGAATTGTATTGTGAGGGTGAAATTGGTCAGCAAGCGTAATGAAATGAAGAGATGTAGTGTAATGTACGAGCCGTTATGTAATAAAGAAAGAGATGAGTAGTCAACCGAGTGCAATTATTGATCAGGCGTAGTGTGGTGTGTCACACGCAGTATAAATTAAAAGGCGAATAATGGTTTGAATACAGTTGTTTGAATCAGATAGAGACTAGACGGCGATGTGCATTGAAAAACGAGCAGGGTAGTGTATGAGGCAAAGTCTAATGTAGAGAGCGACGTTGCGTGTAATGGAATGAGCTAGTATATCAGACGCAATCTAATGTAGAGGGTGAATGCAATGTAAAAGAAGTAGGTAGTGTAAGAGGCAGCGTGTAATGTAGAAGGTGAAATACAGTGTAAAAGAAGTAGGGTGATGCATAAGGCAAAGTCTAATGTAGAGTACGAAGTGCAGTGAGAAGAAGTAGGGAAGTGGATGAAAGGATGTGAAATGTAAACGAAGATGTGCAGTGTAAAGGAGTAGGTTCATACTGCGATTGTGCACTGTGTATGGGTACCTTGAAGCCAGTGCTTATCCACATGATGAGGAGCAGCACGACAGTGTCCTCCATCGTCATCCGCGGGGTCTCAAAAGAGAAGTTGGGTATGTGTGAGCTAGCCACCCCCACCACGCGATTCAAGCTGAGCAGCAGCTGGCGAATCATCAGGTGAGACTGGTCCACGTCGAAGAATCCCAGCTCTGGGTCCATCAGCCACGACTCGCAGCCCTTCTCGAACAGTCTCTGCCCGCGTATAAGCATCGGGATCTGGATGCTGTATGCCGTAGCCCAAATGAGGAATCCCAAGAAAAGGATCACGTACAGGATGGCTGCAAGTCAAAAATACGATTCTTTTCAAAATCGTACCAGTTAGCAATCGACTGGGACAATTATTTACTTAAGACGAACTTACTTCTTAACGCAATTCCATATTTAATAATTACAACCTATTTGAAATGTAACCATACACTGACGTGCGGTCTTGTTATAGCTTTTTGACATATAAGCGGCATTTCTTCACAATGTCCATCGATTGTTTACGCTAAAGAGTTGTTTCGAATAAGGATAATTGTCATGTCTGTTAGTGGTACGATAAGGGAATATGAAAATTAAATCTTTTTTCCAGGAAAACATGCAACATTTCCATGATTCACGAGGGGTTCTTGTTTCTATCTCTCCGATTTCATTTTTCACATAATATGAATACCTAAGATTTGAAACGTTTATCATTTCTCCAAATTATCTTCTTTATGTCGTACACACTCGTCTCGTCAACGCCATGGCAGCTGGGAAAGCGTCTTTGGGAGTCTGTTTCGACCGCGGGAAAATGAGAAATGGTTGGAAAATGGGACAGGCGTGAGTAGACAGTGTGTGACGGCAGAGTACCAATAATCGCTACGCGCCAGGGCAGTTGAGTAGGCAGCATGAGAAACATCTAGCATCAGCACACTGGCAGCTGATAGGCAAAAACATATAGAGAGAATATAGTGAGATGAGACTTGTAGTAATTCCTCAGAAGTTTCTCAGAGCAAGTCGTAATTTCCAGTTCTCTTTGGTGTCGGGCAGACCTTTTGCGGGTGCTGTTCCACCATGGTTGAATCGTAGTCCATCGCCACACGACGCCACAATCTCAGCCGCTCCGAATATATTTCTCCGTTGTCCACACGCTAATCCCTACCGCTTCCTCGGATTAGTGGCTGAGGTGAGGGGGGCGGTATTGATGACACTCCTTGACGTTCTAGCCAGGGAGCCACAGATCGCAGGGTAAACTTCACCTCTCCGTGGGAGCGACGAACTGGTACTGTTGCTGCAGCGTAACAATCTCTATTTTTTTTAGTATAACCTGGGAAGTTCATATTCGCGCCATAACCGATTTGAAGACCATGGCGGATTCAACTGGGCGGAAATTACTTGCTCTCACAAGAAGTGCCCAGCTCGGCGAGAAATTAATTCTGCTCTGGCCCAAACTTGTTAACACAGCCATGTTTCATTGTTATTTACAATTGTCGACTTTGTAGGCGATATATTTCACAGATCACCGGTTATTTATCAGACGTATCTCCTCTCGCGTGACAATGTTGTCAGAGAGGCTGATGCAAAGTCGCAGTAACTTTCGCATCCACTAATGCATATTTGTCGCATTGATGACACCTTGAGCACCCGTCACAGTCACCTGACGATGAATTTCAATGGAAGACACACAACAGAAGAAGGAAAAGAATGATTCGTGCCACGAAAATGTCGCCATTTCTAGGATCAAATTCACAGCCCACTAACTGAAACCGCTGCAATTCAGAATTGTCAGTTCTGAAATGGCATTCACAGATCTGCACCGTACTGTACTGAACTGTCAACTATGTCACACATACACAAACGAGTGTGCGTATTTTAAATCGCATGTTTATATCTGCTTTATATCAGTTCTGAGGAAAAAAATCGGAGATTTTAGAACATGAGGGCACCTCGATCTGCTGAATAGTGTTTGTTACCATCTAACGGTGCAACCAATCTTTAAGATGAAAAATATATATTTGGTTTGTTTATTTGTGGCTTTCCGCACTATTTATCGTGTATAAAATACTTTTAGAAAAGTATTTATCGCTGTTCTTACGTAGCTCATTACTTTTGTTATCGCTATGACTACTGTATCGTGAAATAATATGTGTACTTTGTGTTTGCCGAATTGCAACTGTTACATGATTTCACTCTTCATCGATGATTTGCCAACACGAGCACTTTTGGTATTTTTGGGTCAACAATGACAAGCTAATAATTAAGAAAGTGTTCTAGAACGTCAGAAAATGCTAACATGATAGTTACCTCTTCGGGCGATGGGTTTGAAATTCCCCATCCGGCACCAAGTGCTTGTGTACGTAAACAAGTAGTGCAGTCGGATTACTCTGAGGAAGTATTGCACTATCCACACTTTTTGCAGATAGCTATGTTCACTGCCTGCAATATCCCGTGACCTCTGGTATCCTTGCGCGACCAACGACTGGTGCAGACGAGAAAAAGCGATGATGGACAGTAAGTCTGGGAAGAACCAGGTGGTGAGGTATTGCTTGATAATTCGAGATGGGTCCAACACCACTTCTTTGTTAGATGATTTGTAGTAGCCTGTGATAACAGTCAGCAGCATGTGCAAAATAAATATAGCGTCGTTCAATTGAGCTATTTCATTTGTGTTACTTTGAACAGTTTTGGCAATAGCTTTGTACTCTTTCGTTCCGGGGTGCTTGCCATCCATGAAAGGAGGAGGGGGAAGTGTGTCATTTCTCCATTCGCCTAAAAAAGAGTATGGGTTTCTTAAACCATATCGGAAAGGGATTAGAAAGGTGGTGATGACCAGACTGGCGATCACCAACAACTGCCATATGGCGACGAAGCGACAGAAGGGATGTAAGATCCACCAGTACGTGTTGTGTGTCTGTCGCGCCTGCTCCGTCTCCAGCGAGTAGGTGCTGGGTAGAAGGGCTCGTAACGGACGCGACCAGCTCCACCCCACCACCTGCGCAGCACAAACGTACTCAGCATTAGCACAGCTGCACAGCTGAGCACACCCATTAAGAGTTACTCCACCACTGCACAGCCCTAAGGCACTCATTATTAGCACAGCTGCACTGTCCAGCACACCCACCAATTACCTTACCCCTGCGCTGCCCAAACGCACTTAGCATTAGCAACCTGCAGACCTCAGCAGACCACTCACAAGTTCAATAATCTATTCGACCCGACGGATGTGTGCATATTAACGGCGTGAGAAATTTAAAAATAATATATTTGTGTAATTAAAAAAACGAAAGAAGACAACAAAATGAATTTCATGCCAACTTTCATGTCATGTGACATTTGAGCGTTTTTGAAAATACTGAAATTTGAGCTTGCTACCACAAAAAAAGTTTTAATTTGCAAGAAAAATGATTAAACATCATCTAGAAAACATTTACGCGGACATGCAATAGTTTAAAGAGATCACCTCCAAATGTAAATATTAAAGACTTGAGAGAATATTAAAAAAATTGCATTTTTGAAATGTTTGTAGAAACAAAAGAATAGAGCAAATCCAATATTAAAAAAAGATTTTAAGAATTTTTAATACTAATATTAATGTATTTAAAAACTGAAAAATCTTAAAAAAATGTACTTGACCTTAATGAAAGAACTAGTAATGATCATGAAATATAATTGGAAGGAAAAGTCTCCATCTTTAATATAGTAGTTATAGGAAGGGGCCGAAAAAATTAAACCTTTTGAAATTTTTGATAATAAGAATGAACAGTGAAATATACCAGTTTTCTAAGTGTCTTTACTCAATTCTTTATTTCTTTAAGACAAAATTAGTAGCTTTTTTGAGAAAATTTTGAAAATGACACTGAGACTTTGTATAAAGTATCTCACATTCTAGAGAACGTTTTTTCTTATGCTCAAACCTTCGACTCGAGCCGTGGTTTAGGCCAGCGTTTGCGAACTGAAGGAGAAATTGTGTCAGCGCCAAATACGTCTCCGAGTGCGGGCACACAACGCAACAGTGCGTGCAGAGGGGGAGGGAGGGGCAGACGCTGGGAAACCATCTACACCCGTACTTGTTTTCAGTTTGGGAAGAGAGATTTCCTTTAGAGACACTCGAACAAGGGCGATGTGTTCAGTGTATTAGAAAAAAACTGCAGTTTGTTAAAATGTACGTATGCATTACGTAGCTTTGTGACCCTGCAAGATAAAAATAAATTCTTTGAATTGACAGATACACCGCAATCACGGGACGAGTAAAGAAATTAACAGATTGAAATTTATGGAAAAGACAATAAAAATTACAAGATCTGCAACTTTCTATAAAAGAAAACACTATACATAAAAAAATAATCAAACCGGTGGTCCAAATTTTCTCTTGTGACCACCATCGTGTACCTATTTCACATCTATTTGTTAAAATTTAATATTGCTTTCGAACGAAATTATTTGTGATATTATATACCGTTTTAATAATATTATTGTCCTAATATGTTAAACTTGTATATTATAAAAACGTTATCTTATAGAAGAATTAAATGGAATTATAGTATTGTTTATGATAAAAAGTCGGATAATACTGTGAGTTATGTAATAATGTTAGTTCTATTATATAATTTTTCATATTGGTTTTGAATCCTAAAAATTTCAATTATAAATACCATTTAATAAAGGTAATGAGCGAGTGTAACAAATTTGAACTTTATGTTTTGCTGCGAGATGAAAGTACGTGGTCCTTACTAAATCACATACGCTGATTGCAAAACTGAAATCAGAAATATTTAAACACGTGAGAGTGAAGGCTTTCGCGTCCGGCGTCAGTATTTAATTGGCCGCGTCCATGGCAAAGGTGCCGCCGTTTCGTTCGCAATTCTGCTTCAGGGCGTAATGCTGCATTACGCAGTACACTCACATCCCTATACAATTATGTATACTTGTTGATCTTGGCCAAACGTTAAATAAAAGTTTTGACTTCACGTATAAGAAGCCATCTTCATCGGAATCAAGGAACTATCAACAGTAATTCTAGTTGTTGCTGCGGGAACGAATCTTGAATTAATAATTATACAAAGAAACCTGGTCAGAGTGCGCAAACCACGGTGTACACTGAAAGCGTAAATAAGATAGAGGAACCTAAGCCTTCCAAGCGTGATGTCACAAAGATGGATTCCATCACCAAGGGGTGCAATATAGGCGGAATTGGTTGTATCAATAAGTGCTGAACCAGGAAAAATTTAATAGATTGTACAAGAATATCTCAACCTGTATATTACGGTTTATAAAGATAGTTTTTTGGAGTCTTTTGGCCTTATATTTATAGATTTTAAGGCTCTAGAATGCTTTGTTTAGTTGTTATGTATCCATATAAGTGAATGAGTGCTGCGGGTTGCATTTGACATGAATATTAAAATGATGTTTTTTAAAACGAATCCGTCATATATTTGAAACCAAATTTCAATTCGTCATGTTAATGTGAAATTATCTTTCTTTAGAGACCTCATATTAAAGATCAAGTGCGTGTGAGAGCCGCAAGATGTAGGTATACTACTGATATAATATGAGTCGATATATTTACCAAATATATAAGAATATTTAACGTACATAAAAAGGTTATCATTTTTATCTCTGAAGTTCTTGATAATCAGTGAATTTTAAGTAATCATACCCTCTTGGAGCATCAAAGCAGTCTGAAGATGGTTATGCATTTAAGATGAAGATGCATTAAAGATGTTTCCAGCACATCGTATGGTACGTATGATTTAGGCGCTAGTGGTGTGAAGAGAGTGATGGACGGACGTTTTATCAACAATAGGTTTTTTGGTATCAAGGACCCACAAAGAGGAATTGTGGGTATATCACGTGTTAAGAGCATTTTTTATATGTTTAGTAACTGAATTCATCATAATTTTCGTAATCATGGCTCGAAAATGAATTTTTCTGCCGAAAATACGCCGTTTTTTCGCGCAGAAATACATAACTTTCACTATACTACAAATATACTCCGCTATTACGTACGTGTAACGCAAGTAAAAACAACTCAAATATCTACGCAGCGAGTGAACAAACTCAATAATTTTATAACATTAGAATCATCGCAGTTATCCTATATACCACAATCTCTCAAGGAATTTAACTCTCCCATTTGTTCCACATCTAGACACGGATCCTATACCAGTACTATGTTCACTGAAATGAATACAAAAACGAACAGCCAGTTCTCCCTGCTGTCTATCAGTGATGAGTGCCCCTGCCGAAAGTTTCGGCAACAAGATCTAACGAAGGTTTCTCCATGAAGAATTGCCTCGACCTAATAGTCACATTCTTCTCTACTCCGATTCCCTGCTCGTGGGGGTTGGCTAACCTGCCTCTGCAGCACGCGGCGCACGCGCATCCAGCGTGACGCGTTGGGGGGCAGCACGGGGTACACGCGGTCCGGGTGCTCTGGCAGCTCGCACGCGTGGTACGGGAAGCGCTTCTGCTGCCGCCGCCGGTACGCCTGGTGCTCGTCGCCGCCTTCCATCCGCCTCCTCCGCTCTGGAAGAAGCATCGCTCTGTTCTTGCTTTTGAGAATATTGGAGCGCGAGTCCGGGCGAGCGGAGAAATGTTATGTTTTCGTAGGGACATTTGAACCTCCTAAGCTAACCGTTGAAACTTAATGCGTTAATAGCATTCGTAAGCAAACCGATTACGAGATGAAGATACTTTTTATTCAAAATGTTTAATTAGACTCTGTGCTGACGATCTGAAATCTGACTGATGTATTACAATTCATTGTAATGATTGATGTCTTCGCTTTAGTAGACGAAATGCGAAGTAATGCAGCTGGATTAGTAGTGCACTAACTATAAACTGAATTCTTCAAAAGACTATCTAGGGCCAGGCATCCAGAGAATCCTTCCTTTTAAATCTCGCGGTAGTTTTTCCGGATGCAGTAGTCGAGGCTCTGAAAGCCACTTATCCTCCTCGCGATCTTGACTTCCCTGCTGTAAATCCTTGACGTTTAGAAACGGAAGAACAGTTCTCTTTGCGAATGATACGAATATTCTTTCCGATAAAGAAACCGTAAATAGTACAATATCAGATATTAGAAATTGGTTACGTAATAAGAAATTAATAGTAAATGAAAAGATAACGATTTGAATGCGGTTTTCCATTTCAAATAAACAGCTCTGTACTCCATTGAAATAAACGGCGTACAATTGACTGATGTTAAGGTAACAAAATTGTTAGGTCTTTCAACTCAGTCAAACCATGTCAATGAATTGATCACTAAATTAAGTTTTTTATGCCAAGCTTTCAGAATTCTTTCAAATTCAGTCAGCCTCCGTACTGGTCATTATGTATATTTCGCGATTTTTCATTCTCTCGTGAGTATGGCATAATATTCTGGGGAAATACACTTATAGCTCACAGACTTTTAGATTACAAAACATAATTGTACGAATAACAAGCAAATCACACATACATAATTCTTGTAAGCCTATCTTTATTAATTTTGGTATTTTATCATTGCCTTGTCTCTTCGTATATGATTCAGTGGTTTCTGTCAAAAATGAGTTAAGAGCGGTAATATATTTTCAGCAAGCTGGTGTATGTAACTACAACACTCATTCATCAGGTGACAGTATCAACAGCTCACTACAAAACATTCGCAGACAATACATGTACATTATTTTATAGCACTTTCCAGATGGCATTAGATTAAATTCGTTACAGAATTTTGGCCCCAATAAATAAATAAATAAATAAATAAATAAATAAATAACGAACACACACACACAAGCAAACAGGCAAGCAAGCAAGCAAACACACAAACTAACTAACTAACTAACTTTGTATTTTCTAGTAAGATCCGTTTCTCAAATTTACATTTGAAAGCTTTCCTCCGCAGAAACTAAGAAACCATTTGTCTAGGGTTGGCTACGCATGTTTGCTACAGCAAATGTTCAAATTGGTTGAAGTATCGGAATTGCGATGAGGTGTAGAGAAAGAATATACATCGTATTCTTAAAGAAAAATTCTTAATTTTTAGATATTGACACAATTTTAATTTTTAAATAGAAGTATGTATTTTTGAGCACCATTTGAAAGGACTAGAAGGGTAAATTACAATTATGTGAGCATTTTTAATATCATTTTTGCTACAATACATTTAAGGATAGTACGAAGTAGAAGTACACAAGAAGTAGAAAGGCGAAATCTATTATCGCAGGCAAACACGACAAAAAGAAACATCTAGAAACCCTAGAATGAGGGTGCCTAATAATGTAATTAATTAAAGATAAAATTTACATTTTGATGATAACGGAAAATTCAAGTACATTGTGAATCTATTCGCTTTTTCATCATGTTAACTGATTCATCAATAAATACATTCCATTGTTGCAATAGAGGCTTAATGTTCCACTAAACTAAATCAGCATTATTGAAGTTAAAAATCTGGCTCTTTCTTCTCAACTGTGAGTAAAACTTCTAAGCTACAGAAATAATCTCTTGGTATTTACTTCGTGACAAGCAAATGTATGGTTATTTTATTAATTTACTTTTTTCACACCACATACCGAACAATATGAACAGACTTACGTGTCTTTTTTCTGTACTTGAGACTCTGAACTATCAGCTACTCAGTAGTGTAATGTCCATATAAAATTTATGATATTGATTTATATATTTCTGATTGTTGACTGCTTCTTTGTCACATTAAATAATCTTTTACTCAGAGAACTATATCGTTTCATCCCACGCAGAACCTATTCACGAACTAAAAAACGTTGAGACTTATTGAAAATGACAATCGCGTTCTAGTTATTTATATGCTGTAGCAACACATTTATTTTAGCCTGACATGTTATCCAACTGTTTATCAAACGATCTGCATAAGTGAAGAGGTACTACATTGCACATAATTGATGTGTTGACTTCAAGTTTTCAATATGTAGTTTTCCTAGTTCCGTGATAGGAATGATTCGCCGATTTATTTGTAATTAAATTGCGGCGCTAATTTCTCAAGTTTGTACAGGTGTTTCACATAAAACATTATAAAGAATTGAAAATTAAAGTTTAATGTAATTTACATTAATCATTTTGGAACAGTTAATATTGTCGATAACATAATAAATCTGTAACAGTGGTGTCGTAACCCTTTTAGTTTAAAACTTTACTTGAAGATTAGCGTCACAATTTAACAGAAACGTTTTAGGTTAGGTTACCATTTTTTGAGAGAAAAAGACTCAAAAAACTTACCAAATTACCAACTTAACAAACCAAATTTTTTGTGAAATATAGTGCAATTTCATAGTCCTTGGGCTGGATTTGAAAGACTTAAATGTGTTATGATCAAAGGTTAGTGAATTCGTCATAAAAATATGTTTTCCTAAGGCATATCTTATATCCGAGGATTCTCTCTCATCCGATTTTTCAAAACCCTTTTCGCTGTGAGAGCGCACACTTTTTTGTATTAATTCTGAAGTAATATAATTAGACGTTGCATCTTATATTTTTTCTGCGCTTCATTCTTCGCGCTCAACGAAACAACGCGAAGCACTTGAATCCGCAAAATAATAAGCCATTATCCCGAATGCTTCGCTTTTTAGAGGATCGGGACGAAAACGCGAAAGTCGACAACACAGAGCGCGTAGCGCTCTCCATTCAAATCGAGCGACAAGTTTATTAACAAGAGTTCTCACCCTTCACTCTGTGTACTGGGAGCACTAACTTCTAGAAAATCTTAACTTTGACATTAACTAGATATTCAGCAAAGCTATAATTTGATGCACATAAAATTTGTTAGATAGAAATTAGAATGTAGAAAAGTTTTGAAATTTTGCAACTTTCGAAAAATCAGGGTTTGCAATGAAAATGTGAACTGCACCATTTGCATAAAGTCCTTCATTCTATCGAACTATAAAATTTAATGAAAAACTAGAAATTATGATTTTGTTTCGAAAATGTTCCAGGGGCTTGATGTAAAGGAAAAAGATTAGCTAAAATTACAAATAATTATACATTCCTTAGTTTTTAGAATTTATTTTAAAATATTGAATTACGTGACTAGAACACAAATACTATTCTTAAAGGCGAGAAGGTATGTGCTGTGTGAGCACCACTAGTTTCATTTATTAGTGACTTCTCTGGTCATTGGTCCTGTAAGTGTAGGGCGCGTTTTCAGGCGTGAGGTGGCGGTGTTCTGCTCCTTCTGAGTGGCGAAACCCGCCACCGACCTACACGTCAGCTTTCCTCTACACGGTTTCTCCCTCCAGCGGGGCACCGCCCCAGCTGGGACAAGATATAACATGAGGCCTTAGCAGTCATTCAAGATGGCCGCCCAAGAAGGCAATACAAACAAATGTAAAGTGAGGTTACGAGACGAAGATAAAAATATAGTTGTGCACAATCCGAGTGACTGCATTTTTCATGTTTTCTGTTAAGTTGCTTGGCTTTGAATATGCTTTTCTTATTTTTCCATTGACAATACATATGTAATTTCTGAAAGATTCCACTATTGTAATAATATAGTGCTATGAACAAAGCTTAAGGATATTTTTCTTTTGCCAAACTTCCATTTTAAAAATTGATTTTCATGAAATTATATATTTCATATTTAAATTAAATTATATTAAATAAATTATTAAAAGAGTTCAAAGAAACATTAAACGAAGTACAGAAGTAGCTTCCAAAATTGTATTTATGGCACACCTGGGTCAAAACATTCAAAAAATTAAAAATGAAACAAAATATTACTCATTACTTCACAGGACATTTATTAATACGAACATGAAATTTAGACATGGTCAGAAAGCCAAATTTTATCTACTGATATTCACTACATTATATAACATGTTTAGGTTAGAATTTGACACTGTGTTTTTCTTTTTACAATAATTATTAAAAAATATTACATGCGTCCCAAATCAATCTCTGGCATACATTTTCTGCACTGTGACCATTAGTACATTCATGAAGCTCCCATAAAAGTTCTAATGGAGATACTGAATTCATTATTACTTTACATGCCATTTTTCTTTGATCTTTAATTTTAAGGAATTCAGCTTCAAAATCAGTACACAGTTTAGTCAAAATTAAGTAACTGTGATATTTACAACAGGAATTTGAGGATATAAAATTTTGCCTCGTCTCTTGTTTGAAATGAGCTTAAAAGACTCATCTTCACTATTAAGATATTCCTCTGACACAATTACTTCCTTACAGGAAATACATTTCATTTTCTTCAACACACTATGGCAGCAATATCCAGAGATGTACACCAAGACTGGAAAGTGTTCATTACATGATAAAATATCATTTTCAGATATTTCAAGGCTAGTAAATGGGTTTTCTTCTTCATCACTTTCATACAATGGCAAATCTGTCTCCATAAAGTCATGTATTTCTACAGTACCAAATATCTTGGATTCTAATTTTACAGAAACTGTGGACTGAATCCTAAGTTTTTGTTCTATTTCATACATTTGCCTTAAGCTAATATTGTATTGTCCATCAGCCAATTGCCTGTAGTACCCAAATCTACATTCCAATATGTATGTTTGAAATTTGCCAGGTAAAAAATATTTAAATTTAAACCTAGATGTGCAATGTTCGTACAAATATATTATTCCTTCTGTTGTAAGTGATATCGCATTCATGGTTTTAGAAGTCAGGGAACCTGAAAGATGCATATCTTTCCATGGATGCAACAATATCAACCAACAATATCATATGCATCTCCATCTTCATTGGAAAAATCTGGATAATACATGCATGAATATTAGTTTTTCTCTTTGATCCAGTTATTCCTTAAGCACTTTAATAAATGTACACTATCAAATAAAAAGAAAAGTGGTCTACTTTCTTCCAATGGATGATTGTACATAAATTTAAGTTCTTCAGGCGAAAAAAGCTGCATACACCTTCTATTAATACTGTTGTAAATATGTTTTTCCTTCACAATATGTGATATAAAATATCACACATAAACTACACTCACAGAAATGTTTTGTCAAATCACAAATTATAAAGTTAATTCGATTAAATATTATGTTAAATCAAGATTAAAACATAGGTTATATTGAACAAAATTTTTCCAACGAAAGATTATGACATTAAGTAGTGCTCAATCAATGTAGTAACATGACAGCTTTAAAAATGCTATTGAAAATAATATTTTATATAACAATGCAATTATAACTAGTTTTTAAAATTCTTTTTTAGTTTTCTGAACAACAAAACTTCAAGAATATAAAAAGGTATTACAATATAGTATGGTATTACAATATAGTTCATGGAAAATAAAAGTTATACGTAAAGTCATATATATTAAAGTTATATACCTTTATTCATTATTAAATTGTTAAATATATCATTAGAGTTAATGAAGAACATTTATTGTTTAAAACTATTTATATTTTGTAATGTTTTGCTTTCCAGAAATATATTATTCACCAAAGATGGTTTTTTTGTTCAAAAGCAATTAACAGAGTTTTAATTGGAAGATTACATAACGATTTTTAAAGTTAAATTAGAAAAATTACCTAACTGAAATAATTTTACATATAAGATAAATAACGATAAATTTACATTGAAATTCAGAATATAAGTAAATTTTAATATGATAAGTTTCAATAAAATTTGATATTATTATTAATATATTATTTAATTATATGAAATTAATATAAATGTGTAATGTAATAATGTAAAATTATTTAATGTAGACCATCTAAATATAATTAAAACGTTTAATGTTTTACCAAAGAGGTAAAGCGGTCGGCTCATGTACTTCCTCTGCCTCGTGCAACCCTAGATTTTCCATCCTACGAAGTACTTCGTCCCTCTCGTCGCTCTCAGTGTCCTCGTCACTCCTGATCTGACTAGGTTCCCTATATTCCTGACTACCTGCCATGCTGTTTTGCGTCTGCCTTTTACTTTTTTACTACCGAATGCACTTCCCTTCCAAAATATCACAATGCAATACACTATACAACACTTCACTGCACAGAAAAATACACTGGCTGAAAAGACACAGTACACAGCCTAATATATGCCACTAAATGCTCGTTCATCGTGTCTAGGGTTCTCCTTTGCTTGCTCGATTTCAATCGATCGCTGCCCCACGAATTGGGCGCCAAAATATCTAACACACCCACCTTGGCCACAAGACTGGTACCTTCACAACAGCAGCATGAACCGTGGAGGGGGTTGACAAGATATTTGCTCGTGAAGCGAGCTTTAAATCTAGGGAGCAGGATCTTCAGGGTGCGAGAAAGGTTTGAACCCTTGACACAATAAAATCTCACAAAATCCACGTAAACGAGCGTATAATTTACCCAAAAAACTTTGTGGCATAAGTTAATGACAAAAAAGCAAGAATTGAATCACACTTTTACAAAAAAAAGATCAAAAACACAAACAGAATCCTTTACAGCACATTAAATGAATGAACATAATAACATACCGAAACTGATTCATTGAAATAATTACCCTAATCTACACTGGGAATTCCATTGGAAAATTAATTATATCTAAATTTATGCTATCCTTATTACATTTGCACATGAAACAAAATTTCTATTTACAATCTCTTGCTTCAAAAAAATATTACATGTAAAGAACAAAATGTGGGCAAGTGCACTACTCTCATTTATAATTTAACTGACTACTAATGGCAGAATAATAAATGTTCCAAATAGAATGCTTAAGGCAGGCAATAGCACATCAAAATCTCCCAATACAATGCTGCAAATTGTTGCCACCCGTGTCCTCAATTTCCTAACACTTTCCCGTACTAGTCTTTTCCCTGCTGACGTGAACTTGACCTACTTTACGCAGTTCTAGCGTTACCTCGAAAACTGCCCGCTTCCTGGCCTTGGTGGTCGTGCGCTGCCTTCTGCACCGAGGTCGCTGGGTCCCAGATTACGCGTTGTACGAGACGGGATTCGCCTCTGCCGTCTGCGCTGTCTTCTTGTGTCCTCTTCCGTTCTTCGTAGTCTGCCTCTTCTTCTCCCTCGGCTTCTTGCGTCCTCTTCCGTTCTTCCTAGTCGGCCTCTTCTTCTCCCTCGGCTGCTACCGGCTTCTCTGAATACGCCCACGTTGTGAAAAATGACCCTTGCACTTCCCTAAATACTAGTGCAAGTTCCTCGCTCGTTGCTACTTTTACACCGTTAAACAAGAACTTTCAACGCTTTTCTGACAACGGGTAACTTTTTACTTCCCGTGATGTTAATCGAAGAAACACTTTACTAATTCTTCACTATGTCGCGGACGACTAACTAGCACGTCTGTTCGACGCCGAAAACTCCTACCTAGCAGTCGTTGCGGCGTCAAACAATATCTAAGCTGACGTTGACGAGCGGTGATGAAAATGCTGCTTACCCGACGAACGGCGACAATCAAAAGAGAGCTGCTTACTCGACGCGTAGTGGCAAGAAAAAGAGGGCTTCCGCTTGCAGGTCCGCATATTTATGGTTCGATGCCTGAGGAAATTCTCCGTGGCGGGGGTACTTCTCCTCTCTCAATCCTTCACAAGGAAAAACGTTGCTTGCTAGTTTGTCTTTGATTAGTACGGGCAACGGATACCAGGCTGCGTGTTTAGGTACTTTGGTTTACGCCTGCTCTCCTCACTGCCTGTGGGTGTTCATACAGACGAAACGGTGGTGTTATGGGGTCGCACAATGCCATAACGCCACAATATATATATATATATATATATATATATATATATATATATATATATATATATATAATAACGACGTGAGTGTGTGAGATGTCAAAACAATTACATTTTGCGTAATGTTTGAAACGTGAAGGTGGAACAACATTGCGTTAAGTCATCTTGTAGAATTCATCTAGTACTATCCCCACAAAAAGTTTAAAAGAAATATGTGAAGCCTTTTTAAAAAGAATGGTTTTGTTATTTTCTAAAATTGGACAAAAAGTACTAAACTTTTAAAAAATGTACCTGACCTTCATTAAAAAAATACGGTGACCAAATTTAAATGGGAGAAATATCACTAACTTCAATTCTATTGTTGTAGGAAATCGCTTCAAATATTAATCTTCTATAATTTTTTCTAAAATTCAGAGTTAACGGTGAAAAATAGACCTATGCTATTTTTATAAGTGTATTTCACTCTATTATCACAAGAAGTTTAAAGAAAAATTTGGAGTTTAAAAAAATTTTGAAACTATTCCAAGGGCTGTATGTAAAGTACCTCTAACAATTAATGAATACTTTTCAAAATGGCCGAGCTTCGATTCAGGCCAGATCGACAGGGTTTTCTTCACTTTGGAAAAAATCATACTCATGATTTGAGAATTTTCTTCTAAAGTTAGCAACTGATTTATCTACTTTTTCGCTATCAGGGCTCGGCAGTAAAAGTGTTTCTCCTGAAAAATGGCATTTTTTCTTGCAGCATTACATATATTTCTCTTTACTCCGTAAGAGGTAGCGAGAAAGTAAAAAATCTCTCTTATGAAGGAGAGCGCAGAAAAACACAAAGTAATTTACGAAAATTCGAAGTTAACAGGACCTACGCCATCTTTATAAAAGTTTTCACTTCAGTTTTAGCAAAATGTAAAGCAATTTTTGGAAAATGTTGAATATAAAGAAATACACAAATTTTAAATTCCTTTTATTCAAATAGTGAAAGATTCACATCTCTTCCAAGTTATATAGACGATAATCATTTTATTGTTATAGTTTTGTTTGCTCAATGAACTGCTGCAAACATACCTTTGAATTTTGACCTCCATAACCCTATTGTAATTAAACAAATAAATAATGCTTCATTTCTAATACCTTAAAGGTATCACCCCTATCACAGGACGTCCTCACATTACATCTTTTCCAATACAGAACTTCGCTTACATGACGTATTTCCATTATATGACAAAAACAAATATTAGATTCAGCGTTATTCTTGGTTTTGTTCCTTGCATTTAAAAGCCTCATTCCAATCAAATTAAATTAAAATTTCAATAATATTATCGTTAAAACATTTGATGTAGTAATTATACATCTTAATTCATTTTTAAACCACGCATAATATCCATGGTAACATTAAATTCAATTAAAAAATAATTCTGTGAAAATTAGTTATTCCGGTTGAAAACACAAAGTACCTAGACGTTTAAGTTTTTCTTTCTATTGATTCTCTTTGACGTTGCCCTCTGCTCAGTGGAGGCAGACGTGGACGAGGTGGGGGAGGTGGGACGCACGTTCTCAAAGCTGTAGTCGCGATCGTAGCCATTATACGCGTCCTTCCACTCCATGAGACTCACATCCGCAGCCCTCAACATGGCGGCCGCGCGAATGCGGTTGTACAGTCGCGGCAGCGGACGCACCAGCCGCTCGAAGTCTCTCCTCTCCAGCAGGTAGATCTGCGCAAACGCCACTGTCACAGTCTACACGCCTTACTGTCTATACGCTTTAACTCACACCGATATATGAAAAATGTCTGCTCAAATGCTCTCTGCCAAATGGAATTTTGTATTAAGCAACGCATTGTGTAGCGGATGCGGGTGTAATATGATGCAGGATCAATCGCATCTCAACATGTATGATCTACACCAACGCCTCATTGTCTACTGGATGGGTCGTTAGGCTATTGAACTGATTAACATAGATGAATTAGCGTTTTATTTAAATCTCGTTAATGCCGATAGATGCTACATTGCTAATGACACTCAAAGCAGCCCTGGGGAACTCCTGACAATCTCACCTCGCACACCTCGAGCGCCACGACGCTCTCCAGGTGGCGGTGGCGGTGCTCTCGCAGCATGAGGCCCATCTCGCCGAAGGAGGCGTTGTCTGTGAGGTGGCCCACCTCCTCGCCCGTGGACAAGAACACGGCCACTGTGCCCTGCGCCAGGAAGTGGAGGTAGCGCGCCGGGTCCCCGCTGGCGTACACCACGTCGTGCGGCAGGAACAGCTGCTCCTGCAGCGCCACCACGATGCTGTTCACCTGTGCACCCGTTCGCGCACTCCTCGGTGATCTGAGCTCCCCAGGTTCAATAGTCAATTGTTGAAACGAAATAAGTCACAATCATCAATTTTTCTTGATTTTCAATTTCAGCTTATGGTAAATCATTTGGTGTGGTATCCACGTACGTCATAGTTCCATTATGGTTTAAGAGCCGTTTATGGTAAACAAATAGTGCGGCAAACATGAAGAAATTGCTTTTATATATATATATATATATATATATATATATATATATATATATATATATATATATATACAGGGTGGTCGTTTTAACTTGAGACAAGTGAATATCTCGAGAAATATGCATCCTACGAAAAAAGTGTTCGAGATAAAAAGTTAATATTATCGTGGGGGACATCAGTCAGTGCTAAAAGTAGCCACCCCCCGCCCCCCCTTTGGGGGGGTCGGGGGGGTCACTTTCATATCTTAAATGGGAACCCCCATTTTTTATTGCGGATTTAGATTCCTCATAAAAAAAGAAGTAACTTTAATTTGGGACATTTTTTCCAAATTATTAATAGATGGCGCTAAAATCGGAAAAAACTATTTATCCCGATTCCCTAGAAAAATGAAGGAAACGGTCTCATATCTTGCGAAATTCACATTGGATCGAAAAACTGCAAAACATGTGTTTAATATTTTTCAAAAACTTATCGTATGACTCAAAACATGACCCCCCACCTCCACTCCCTGGGGGTGGAGCGGCGGGCAACTTTGGAATCTTAAATGGGAACCCCCATTTTTTAATGCAGACTTGTATTCCTCATGAAAAAAGAAGTAACTTTTATTAAGGATATTTTCTCGAATTGTTGATAGATGGCGTTGTAATAACAAAAAATAGACTGGAATACGAAAAATTGGAAATTATTAGATTTCGCTTTTGCAAAACAAACAAATAATAACCTGTTATGTTATTCAAAGCTCTTAACTACTTTTAGCGTTACCCAGGAACAACGACGTGGACGTAGTAGTTACTGTTCCCATCGGGGTGCTTGTTTTAGGTGAGTCCCCTTGCCTCTCACCATCGGGGTGCTTGTTTTAGGTGAGTCCCCTTGCCTCTCACCATCGGGGTGCTGGTTTAAGGTGAGTCCCCTTGCCTCTCACCATTGGGGTGCTTAACTTCGGGAAGCCCCTAGAACCTAAACCCATTGTTAGGTTTCTTATCTCAGGTGCGATCTTCAAAAATATCAAAAAATGGCATTTGCTGCGATTACAGCGCCATCTATCAATAATTTGGAAAAAATGTCCCAAATAAAAGTTACTTCTTTTTTTATGAGGAATCTAAATCTGCAATAAAAAATGGGGGTTCCCATTTAAGATATGAAAGTGACCCCCCCGACCCCCCCAAAGGGGGGGCGGGGGGTGGCTACTTTTAGCACTGACTGATGTCCCCCACGATAATATTAACTTTTTATCTCGAACACTTTTTTCGTAGGATGCATATTTCTCGAGATATTCACTTGTCTCAAGTTAAAACGACCACCCTGTATATATATATATATATCGCCTGTTCGTCCGATAATGGAAGATGGAGCAATGTGTTGGGATTCCCACATAATTATGCAGGGTTAAAATTTGGTAAGGATTCAGCGTAGGGCAGCTAAATGTATTTTCAGGAACCATAAAATGTCCGAATGGGATTCACTCAATTACTGGCAATCAGTAACAAGTATTCGCTTTATATAAAACTTGGAAAGAAATGAATTGGCGGCTAAGTATCTCTACGTATATCAGTAGGGTGTATCACATGCACAAAATAGATTTAAGAGCGTAGAGAACGGATTTCGAAAAAATTTCTGTGACAAATTATATATAAAGTGAGGAGTCGTGCAGTGTCAAGCAGAGACATAATGAAAGAAGTGATTTAAGGGTCATAGTAAAGTGCAGTGCAGTGCAGTACCAGTGCAAAGTGTTTTTTATTAAACTTTTAATATGCAGTTTAATTATCCAGTTTTCTTTTTCTTAAGAAAATTTAATGCTATATTAAGTCAGTTTGTATATTATTATTATTATTATTATTATTATTATTATTATTATTATTATTATTATTATTATTATTATTATCTTACTTTATTCACAGTATCAGTAACCACATACAGGTATGATGACCAGGTGTGTTGTTGCTTTACTGAAGGTTCAGATGGCTTCTGACAATACGGCATGTATTCAAAATTACTGTCTTCTGCATATTATATACATTCCTGGTATCCAAGTGAAGACACTCCCGTGCCCGAAGTGTCATTTTCGGGATCACTCCTGTAGCTGATATTATTATAGGCACAGTTGTCACTTTACTGAAGTTCCACTGAGTTGCGACTTCATAGGCGAGATCGGTATACTTCTGTATCTTCTCTTGATATTTTCCCTATATGTTGTGGGTATTGGGTATTGATATATCGATAAGGAAAACCTGCTGTTGGTTTCTATCAATGTACGTTATATCGGGTCTATTGCCGCCGACATGTCTGTCAGTGATAATGGAACGATCCCAGTAGAGTGTGTGCTCACTACTTTCAAGCACATTCTGAGGCACATATTTATAATACGGCACGGAAGTGGCGAGTAAGCCTGTTCTCAATGCCAATAATTGGTGTACCTGCTTCGCCACTTCATAATGCCTCTTTTTGTATTCCACCTGTGCGTGGCTGCTACATCCACTTGTCACGTGTTGGATAGTTTCGCTTGCAGCCTCACAACTTCTACACGAGTCGGAATGAATGGTAGAATCTCTCAGAATGTGTTTTCTGTAGTTCAATGTTGGTACCACTTGGTCCTGGATAGCTATGATGAAGGCTTCTGTCTCCGGAAAGAGATCCCCGTGCTGGAGCCATGCGTGCGACGCAGAGATGTCGACTTCTGGTTTACTCAGCTCGTGAGGATATCTTCCAGGCAGTGCCTTCGCTTTCCATAAGGTTATCTTCTCTTCCGTTTCAATGATTGGTTGAACAGGCGGATCAAGCTTTTTCAAGTTCAGAGGACTATAGTTATTATCAACTGCGCTCACTGCTTGCTGAACTCTCCCACAATGTTCCAAGAAGTATCTTCTGAGTGAAGCAATTTGAGAGCTGTGTAGATTTATGAGATCTACAATACCTCGGCCTTCTTGCGACCTTGGAAGGGTAAAACGCTCAGTACTTGAATGGGGATGATGTTTTCGGTGTTGAGTCATAGCGGTTCGAATTGTTCTCTGGAGGTTGTCGAAGTCGGTATTGCTCCATTTAATAACGCCAAAGGAGTATGTCAGCACTGGAATAACAAATGAATTGATGGCCTGCACAAGGTTTCTAGCAGAGAGTTGAGTTTTTAAGAGTTCATGCAATCGTTTACACAGTGCAGTTGTTAGTATGTTCTTAGTAACAGTGTGTTAGATTCGGAGTGACTGTTGGAAACCCAAGTATTTGTAAGTTTCATGGGGTTCCATGAAGGTAATCTTTGGTTCATTATCAGTTTCCAAATTTATAACTTGCATATGACCCCGAATGATATTCACTCTCCTACACTTATCCAAACCGAATTTCATCTAAATGTCGTCAGTGAACTTCTCCGTCACGTTTATTCGTTGCCGCATATGACTCTCAGTGTCTGCATAGAGCTTCAGGTCATCCATGTAAAGGAGATGTGAGACACGAAGAAGAGTTGAGTTCCCCTTTTTAAGAGCGAATCCATAATTAGATGAATTAAGTAGAGTAGAGAGGGGATTCAAGGCTAAGCAGAACAATAAAGGGCTTAAAGAGTCACCCTGGAAAATCCCTCGGCGGATGTGCATAGTATCTGTGTGGACGGATTGTTTTCCATTAGAGAGTTACAGTTTTGTATTCCATCGACTCATCGCAGTTTTCAGGAAGTTTTGGATAAACGGGTGGACCTTGTATACATCCAAACATTGAAGGAGCCAAGAATGGGACACGGTGTCGAATGCTTTAGCGTAATCTATATAGCATGCGTACAAGTTTCTTTGTTTTTCAAGCACTTGCCCCATAATTACAGAGTCTATAATGAGTTGCTCCTTGCATTCCTGAGGTCCAGGTCTACATCCTTTCTGTTCATTTGCTAAGATGTTCTGTTGCTCAATGTGTGTCATCATCATTTGTGAAACACAAGATGTTATGAGTTTGTAGAAAGTTTGAAGGCATGTTATAGGCCTGTACTTCGAGGGTTCTTTAGTGTCACCCTCCTTTGGTAACAAAAATGTTCTACCTTCAGTGAGGAAGTAAGGTAGACTTTCTGGATTGTGAAGAAAATATTGAATTATATTAGCTATATGATGGTGAGTGCTGGTAAATTTTTTGAGCCAATAATTGTGGAGGCCATCACTGCCTGGTGCCTTCCAGTTATGTGCTTTGTTCAAAGCTTGGACAATTTCTACGGTGATGATTGGTTCACCCATTAGAGGAATATCTCGGTGTCTGTCATATTCCATTTCAATCCACGTCCTATCTGGGTTGTGGGACGCAGCAGATGACCAGATAGGCTTCCAAAAGTCCTCTATTTGTGTTTTTGAGGGAAGCTTTGACTCTTTCATATTATTTACAAGCCCTTTACCCTTTGACATATTCCTGTAGAATGCTTTCTGGTTTCTGTTAAAAACAGAGTTCTGTTGCTTCCTCGTAGTGCAATTCCTGTAGCGTCGAAGGCGTTTTGTTAACGCCAAAAGTTTTTGTCGTAGGGTGTCAAGATGTTCTGTTATTGTTGAATTCAAGGGCTCGTGCTTCGTATGTATTTTTGTATTGATAAGGATGTTATTCACCTTTCTTCTCAGTTTTTCTGAGGTATTTCCATTTTTAAATTGTGTGAGTCTTCCAATATCTCTCCTAATGCTTTCTATACGATTCACCAGCCGTCTTTTTTAAGGTGACATTCTTTTTTCACTTCGATCATTGTGGGCAGTTGCTACGCGGCTGAAAAGCTTGGAACCGTTACATCTCGAAGCCACACCGCAGCACAATAAATTGCTGTGTGTACTTCTTCGAAAGATGGTCTTTGTTGTAGATGTTGTGGCAGTACTTTCTCATTCAAGACGCTGATTGTTCTTGCTAATTTCTTCGAGCAATTTTGTCTGGGAATGATATAGCGGTTCAGTGGGTCAGTTCCTACAAATTCCACAAGTGCGACTTCAAATTCATTGCGAATTTGCACCTCTTCTCT
Source organism: Gryllus longicercus (assembly GCA_038098605.1). Classification (NCBI taxonomy): domain Eukaryota; kingdom Metazoa; phylum Arthropoda; class Insecta; order Orthoptera; family Gryllidae; genus Gryllus; species Gryllus longicercus. The sequence goes on from JAZDUA010000005.1 coordinate 5,821,616, forward strand.
ACTCTTATCATCCATAATTTCTGACATGCTTGTTCCATTGCCATCCAGGGTTTGCACAGCTGATATCTCCACTGCCCTCAGATTACTAGGTTCTGAGGAGTTAAGCATGTTTCTCACTTCTTCCTTGATTGCTTCCAAAACTGGTGCAGAGAGGAGATTTTTCTGAACAATTGCTCGACGCTGGTCCGCTATTCTTTGCTCACTAACTTCAGCATCAGGGAAACGGTGAAGAAATCTTTGATGTAACTTTTGTCGGTAGGCCGTAGTGTCAGTCTCCAATTTGGTTATGGTGTAGTATTCATGCATGATGAAGGTATTTATTTCTATAGTCCACTTCATCCTTCTGCGTTGCCTGCCTGCGGCAGTGGTCTCTGGAAGCAATGGATTGCTTCTCTGGGAAGCACTTGCGGCAGGTACAGCTATAAGTGGAGATGGATGGGTGCTGCTATATTCGGCTGTAGTATATTCGGGGTTATCCCCGATCATGGCCCGCCTGTTCAGCTCCTGATCACCACCGGCTCGCATGCTGTCACCTCCAGCGGTGGCTCCGAAGGTGCCCCGGCGCTCCCCAGGCAGCGGCTGCTTTTCCGAGGCCTTACGACGCACATTCCGTGTCTCCATATTTATATGGGTGTGCCATCGCCCTGTTTGCCGCCAAATTTTCTGACGTTGCCCGTCTCCCACGTGGCTAAGTTCTCAATTGCTCGTAGGGACTTTGGGAGGACAAAGGGCTGGACTTTGGGAGACTTATTATTATTATTATTATTATTATTATTATTATTATTATTATTATTATTATTATTATTATTATTATTATTATTATTATTATTATTATTATTATTATTTCTTCAAGTCTCTCGCTTAGCGAGGTGCCTATAGCAGACACCGGGACCTTTGTAGAACCAAATTGCCTGCTTCGCTTGCAAATTCGGGCGGTCAGTAATATCAATAGAAACTTTCTAACGATGCGTGCAGTACTCAGGAAAACAGCCTTTTGCATTTTTTGAATGTGCCAGTTCTTATGGCGAAGACTAGCAGACGAATTAATTCTTCGGAGATCAGTCCATTTGCAGAGATGACTACAGGGATTACTACAACAGATACTAAGCGCCACATGTCGCTCAGTTCAATAGCCAAGGCCTGATATTTGCGCTTCTTCTCGGGAACAGAAGCTACTATATTTTGATCTAAAGGGATAGCTATGTCGACTATAATCCCTTTCCGTGAATGTCTGTTGGCTTTGACCCTGCGATCAGTGGTGACTGACCAGAAAAGAAGGCTGCTAATGAAGTTGCGTGCTACATTTTTAATTATATTCATACGGACCTATGAAAAAGTGTAATTGAGTTGCTTTTGTTTTCTGATGTATTCTTTGGGCCAAACAAAAATCATACTTCATACCAATCACTTTCAGACCAATGTTCATGGCCGTGCTTCAAGAACGCATATTAAAAAACTAATGAATATTAAAGGACTGTAATTTGTGTCAAATAAACTAAAAAACATTTATGTTTTAAGTTCAACCGTTTAAAACCCAGATATGTCACAAATTTTTAATATTTTTATGGCAAAAGCAATATGCAAAACGTAAACTATTTCATACTTTCTCTAAATATGATTAAGCTGCCTTGGAGTAAAAAATGGGTTCTTTTAATAATAGGAGAAGCAGATTCAACAATGGATTCTGACCGCTGTAAGAGATCCATGTGATTACGAGTGTGTGGTGACTGGGTCACGAGGGTCTAGAGAACGTTTTGGTAGAGCGGGGAAATTCCAGATTCCTCAAGGGAATCATTTGCATTCCGAACCTGCGGCAGAGTGATTGACTCACGAGTGACTTGGGGACGTTGCGGAAGAGCGTGGAGCTGCTGATGAGCTGGCGGCAGGACGAGAAGCGCACGGCGTTTCGAATGGTGGAGGGGAGGTGCGCGATGACAGCTCTCTCTTTGAAGAAGCGGCCCTCGAACCTGTGGCTGTAGAACATGAGCATCTTGGTGCGCACGTGCACTGGCAGCCGCTGGTCGCGCAGGTAGTTGCGCACCTGGCACCGCACCTGCAAACACACACACACATAACATTTGTGTCAACGGGTCGACAAGGGATTGAAGGTTAAATTGTGCGTTTAACAGTTCGAATCGGTTCAATTTACGGCGGAGAATAAATGTTCTCTCTGTCATTTTGATCATTCTCCTTTGCTGTAAAGATTGAAAAGATAACACCAGAGATCCTGCAGACTACGTAAGTGCGCAAAAGGGTAATATGTAACGGGTTGATTTTATGATATTTGCTGGTTATTTATTTAAGTCGTTGCTTCTACCTTTTTAGAGCGTCTGTGGTCGTTAACGCATTTCTTTTGTGATATTTAATGCCGCCAAAACAGTAAAATGAAATGAAAAATTGTGTAGGATGTAATTTAAGTAATGCAGTTGTGTATAGTTACGAAATATTAAAATTACAATATATAAACTGCTCCTCTTGTGCAAAACCAGTACCCTTACAAAAAACGTAATTCAATAGTTAAAGTAATAAATAAATGTGTAAAGGAATATTTGTGTTGCATTTATAAATGCGGGTATGAATTACAAGGTTTGTCCCAAAAGTAAGTTGAATGACCTTACGCCCCCGAAGCAAGCCACTAGCAAGGCGCGCCAAGTGACGTGAATGGTTGTGTGGGGTTTAGGGAAGCTAAGGACAAGAACGTCAGTTGTCTGCAGGCTCTTTCACAGTGCGCATCACTGCTAGTTTGAACCCTTGTATTAGTGACGCGTCGGAATTTTAAGATGCCACGTTTCAAGGACCAGCGTTACGCAATAAAATTTTGTGTTTTGCTCAAGAAGACGGGCGCTGAGAATGTTGCCATGCTAAGGGAAGCTTATGGCGATAGCACCATGTCCAACAATATGATTTACCGCTGGCAAAAGGTGTTTCGAGAAGGCAGAGAGGACGCCGAGGATGAAGACCGCTCTGGACGCCCGTCAACGTCACATTCCGATCAAAATGTGAAGAAAGTGAGGGACATGCTCAACTCAAATCAACGCCTGAGTATTAGAATGTTGGCAGATGAGTGTAATATCCCGAAAAGTACTGTGCATCGCATTGTTACCGCAGATTTGGGCATGCGGAAGATCTGTGCGAAGATGGTCCCCAAGGTGCTTTCCGATGAACAGAAGGCTGCTCGTGCAAGGATTTCGCGTGACCTCCTGGAGCAGTGTGAAAATGATCCGAATTTTTTGTATAATGTGATTACGGGTGAAGAAACATGAGTTTTCGAGTATGACCCGGAGACCAAAAGACAAAGTGCTGAGTGGCACACGCCAGATTTCCCCGCGCCCGAAAAAGGCGAGAATGAGCAAGTCCCGTGTAAAGGCCATGCTCATCGTGTTTTTCGACAAAAGAGGCATTTTCCACTCAGTGGTTGTGCCACAAGGACAAGCAGTGATCAGTCATTTTTACTTGCAAGTCCTGAAAAGGCCTAAAGCAGAGTCAAACGCGTCAGGAAGGAGATCGCCAGCACTTGGCGTCTTCACCATGACAACGCGCCGTCGCACACCTCCTTCATTATTTGAGAGTACTTAGCAAAACGCGATGTAGCAACATTGCCCCAGCCGCCGTACAGCCCTACTTGGCACCACTGGACTTCTTTTTGTTCCCGAGGATCAAGAAGGAACTCAAGGGCCACCATTTCGCGACTTTGGAAGCCGGCAAAGAAGCAACGACGAGGTGCTCGAAGGAGGTCTCCGTCGACGCCTTCCAGGGAGCGTTCAGCGACTGGGAAAAATGCTGGCGCAGGTGTTCCGAAGCGGAAGGAAGCTACTTTGAAGAATTTTAGTTACTTGTATATTTATCTGCAATAAATCTTTTTTCTTGGACTTATTCAACTTACTTTTGGGACAGACCTTGTACAGTCCAGACTGCTCTTGGTAGCGGTATATTGTGTTACTCACCTTTTCTAATTCCACTTCTGAGGAGGTTTCGCTTTCGACGTACTCCAAAATCAGCCCAAAAAGAACAATCTGCAAACAAGATATCCATAAAATTCGTTTGGCTTTTTTTACGACAGCTGCCTGACTATTGCTCATTTGTTGTAATGAGAAGAATTTGTTCCAGTTAAATTATACACTATGTCCCCTGAAAACTAATTTTTCTTTACTAGAGTTTGTGTTAAATTTCTATTTTCAGGATACCTCGTGCCTTAACTCCACAACAATGAAATTTCGACATTATATGTATATATATATATATATATATATATATATATATATATATATATATATATATATATATATATATATATACACTTCCTGCAGCTTCCGTTATACTTATTGTAATCCTCTGGACATGTTTAGACAGCAGTTGGGTCATTATTACTCGTCTGTTCGGGGGACGTTGCATCCTAGGAACAGGTGCCAACGCTTTGGCCGCCATGCAGCGACCTTCTTAAGGGTAAATTCGCGGACATGGACTGCGCACGAGTTATGATACAGCTCGGTCTCCTTCAGGGCACATCGATCTTAGGAAGGTTGCAGAATGGTTTCTGAATTGTTGGTATCTATGCCTACTGCATGGCGTCTCGCTGAAGCAAAGTAATTACTGCCGCCGAACGCAAGTGTGTACCCTCACAGCAGTTGGCTAACGATGGTTTTAGGGGCATAAGACAGGCTTTTTGGCATTTTGCTGTAAACAATCTTACGTAGATTGAATACTTTGTTCCGCTTTTAAAAAGGTTTTAAAATAGTCCGGTAGATACCAACAAACAACCAGGCCATATTTCAAAACATCAGGAACTTTTTCACTTCGTTTGTCTAATTTGACTGAACTAAAAAATAATTTTTGTTATTTCTCCGTCATCAGAAATACACATCGGAGATAAACAGATAGGTACCTTTTGTTTTAAAAAGTTCCCTACCAGTGGTGCAATCAACAGGCGTAATTTAATATTTCAAAATTAGTTTTAAACGTGAAACCTTATGTGGCGGTGGTAGAGTAGTGTAGCAGTCTTAGTGCAATGAACAAGCATAGTGCTGCTAATCGTATTTAGTGTATTGTAAATGACTAAGTGTTAGTTAATGAAATATATTACGTCGTGGGAGTCGAGCCATCAGGTCAGCTTTTTTGTGTAACTCTACAACATGAATAAGCCGACAATACTTCCTCTCTGAAAAGGCGTACGAAGGATTTTTGCCCTTAAAACTTCTCTGCTTCGAACAATTTAAACCCGTGATATTGGGTTTGAACAGCTTTGTACTCTAACTGCTACACCACCGAAACGGCCATATAGTACCCGTGATAAAGCAGTGCAGCAGGAGTACTGATATTAAAAGATGTAGTGTAACGTACTAATAGAGTTGTGAAAAAAGGTCGAAGTTGTGCAGAGATCAAGAATAGTGTATTGTTGAATACGAATTGTATTGTGAGGGTGAAATTGGTCAGCAAGCGTAATGAAATGAAGAGATGTAGTGTAATGTACGAGCAAATATGTAATGAAGAAAGAGATGAATAATTTAGCGGGTGTAATTGGTGATCAGGCGTAGTGTTGTGTGTCACACACAGTATAAATTAAAAGGCGAATAATGGTTTGAATACAGTTGTTTGAATCAGATAGAGACTAGACGGCGAAGTGCATTGAAAAACGAGCAGGGTAGTGTATGAGGCAGAGTCTAATGTAGAGAGCGACGTTCCGTGTAATGGAGTGAGCAGTATATCAGACGCAATCTAATGTAGAGGGTGAAATGCAGTGTAAAAGAAGTAGGTAGTGTATGAGGCAGTGTGTAATGTAGAAGGTGAAATACAGTGTAAAAGAAGTAGGGTGATGCATAAGGCAAAGTCTAATGTAGAGTACGAAGTGCAGTGAGAAGAAGTAGGGAAGTGCACGAAAGGAAGTGAAATGTAAACGAAGATGTGCAATGTAAAGGAGTAGGTTCATACTGCGATTGTGCACTGTGTATGGGTACCTTGAAGCCAGTGCTTATCCACATGATGAGGAGCAGCACGACAGTGTCCTCCATCGTCATTCGCGGGGTCTCAAAAGAGAAGTTGGGGATGTGTGAGCTAGCCACGCCCACCACGCGATTCAAGCTGAGCAGCAGCTGGCGAATCATCAGGTGAGGCTGGTCCACGTCGAAGAATCCCAGCTCTGGGTCCATCAGCCACGACTCGCAGCCCTTCTCGAACAGTGTGCTCCCGCGTATAATCATCGGGATCTGGATGCTGTATGCCGTAGCCCAAATGAGGAATCCCAAGAAAAGGATCGTGTACAGGATGGCTGCAAGTCAAAATTACGTTTGTTTTGAAAATCGTACCAGTTAGCAATCAAATGGGACAATTATTGATTTAAGACGAACTTACTTCTAAACGCAATTGCATATTTAATAATTACAACCTATTTGAAATGTAACCATACACTGACGTGCGATCTTGTTATAGCTTTTTGACATTCAAGCGGCATATCTTCACAATGTCCATCGATTGTTTACGCTAAAGAGGTGTTTCGAATAAGGATAATTGTCTGTCTGTTAGTGGTACGATAAGGGAATATGAAAATTAAATCTTTTTTCCAGGAAAACATGCAACATTTCCATGATTCACGAGGGGTTCTTGTTTCTATTTCTCCGATTTCATTTTTCCCACAATATGAATACCTAAAATTTGAAAAGTTTATCATTTCTCCAAATTATCTTGTTGCTGTCGTATACACTCGTCTCGTCTTCGTCCTGGCAGCTGGGAAAGCGTCTTTGGGAGTCTTTTTCGACCTCGGGAAATTGAGAAATGGCTGGAAAATGGGACAGGCTCGAATAGAGAGAGTGCGACGGCAGAGAACCAATAATCGCCACGCGCCAGGGCAGGTGAGTAGGCAGCATGAGAAACATCTAGCATCAGCACACTGGCAGCTGATAGGCAAAAACATGTAGAGAGAATATAGTGAGATGTGACTTCTAGTAATTCCTCAGAAGCTCCTCACAGCAAGTCGGAATTTCCAGTTCCCATATGTGTCGGGCAGGCATTTTACGGGTGCTGTTCCACCATGGTTGAATCGTAGTCCATCGCCACACGACGCCACAATGTCAGCCGCTCCGAATATATTTCTCCGCTGTCCACACGCTAATCCCCGCCCCCTTCCTCGGATCAGTGGCAGAGGTGAGGGGGGCGGTATTGAAGACACTCCCTGACGTTCTAGCCAGGGAGCCACAGATCGCAGAGTTATCTTCACCTCTCCGTGGCAGCGACGAACTGGTAGTGTTGCTGCAGCGTAACAATTTCTATTTTTTTAGTAAGACCTGGGAAATTCATATTGGCGCCTTAACCGATTTGAAGACCATGGAGGATTCAACTGAGCTGGAAATTACTAGCTCTCACAAGAAGTGCCCAGGTCGGTGAGAAATTATTTCTGCTCCGGCCCAAATGTGTTAACACAGCCATGTCTCATTAATATTCACAATTGTCGACTTTGTAGGCGATATATTTCACAGTTCACCGGTTGTTCTTCAGACGTATCTCCTCTCGCGTGACAATGTTGTCAGAGAGGCTGAAGCAAAGTCGCAGTAACTTTCGCATCCACTAATGCATATTTATCGCATTGATGACACCTTGAGCACCCGTCACAGTCACCTGACGAGGAATTTGAATGAAAGACACCACAGAAGAAGGAAAAGAATGATTCGTGCCACGAAAATGTCGCCATTTCTAGGATCAAATTCACTGCCCACTCTAACTGAAACCGCTGCATTTCAGAATTGTCAGTTCTGAAATGGTATTCACAGATCTGCACCGTACAGTACTGAACTGTCAACTATGTCTCACATACACAAACGAGTGTGCGTAATTTAAATCGCATGTTTATATCTGCACTCAGTTCTGAGCAAGAAAATCGGAGATTTTAGAACATGAGGGCACCTCGATCTGCTGAATAGTGTTTTTTACCCTCTAACGATGCAGCCAAGCTTTGAGATGAAAAACATATGTTTGGTTTGTTTATTTGTGGCTTTCCGCACGATTTATCATGTATAAAATACTTTTAGAAAAGTATTTATCGCTGTTTTTACGTACCTCATTACTTTTGTTATCGCTGTGAGTACAGTATCGTGAAATAATGTGTACATTTGTGTTTGCCGAATTGCAACTGTTACATGATTTCACTCTTCATCGATGATTTGCCAACACGAGCACTTTTTGTATTTTTGAGTCAACAATGACAAGCTAATAATTAAGAAAGTATTCTAGTACGTCAGAAAATGCTAACATGATTGTTACCTCTTCGGGCGATGGGTTTCAAATTCCCCATCCGGCACCAAGTGTTTGTGTACGTAAACACGTAGTGTAGTCGGATTACTCTGAAGAAGTAAGGCACTATCCACACTTTTAGCAGATAGCCATGTTCACTGCTTGCAATATGCCGTGTTGTCGCGTATCCTTGCGCGACCAAAGAGTGGTGCACAACAGCAAAATCGATGATGGACAGTAAGTCTGGGAAGAACCAGGTGGTGAGGTATCGCTTGATAATTCGAGATGGGTCCAACACCACTTCTTTGTTAGATGATTTGTAGTAGCCTGTGATAACAGTCAACAGAATGTGCAAAATAAATATACTCTCGCTCATTTGAGCTATTTCATTTGTGTTACTTCGGACAGTTTCGGCTATAGCTTTGTACTCTTTCGTTCCGGGGTGCTTGCCATCCATGAAAGAATGAGGGGGAAGTGTGTCATTTGTCCATTCGCCTAAAAAAGAGTATGGGTTTCTTAAACCATATTGGAAAGGGATTAGAAAGGTGGTGATGGCCACACTGGCGATCACCACCAACTGCCATATGGCGACGAAGCGACAGAAGGGATGCAAGATCCACCAGTACGTGTTGTGTGTCTGTCGCGCTTGATCCGTCTCCAGCGAGTAGGTGCTGGGTCGAAGGGCACGTAACGGACGCGACCAGCTCCACCCCACCACCTGCGCAGCACAAACGTACTCAGCATTAGCACAGCAGCACAGCTGAGCACACCCATTAAGAGTTACTCCACCACTGCACAGCCCTAAGGCACTCATTATTAGCACAGCTGCACTGTCCAGCACACCCACCAACTACCTTACCACCTGCGCAGCACAAACAAACTCAACTTCTGCACACGTGCACACCTCAGCAGACCACTCTCAAGTTCAATAATGTATTCTAACCGTCCGTCATGAGCATATTAACGCCGTGAGAAATTTAAAAATAATATATTTGTGTAATTAAAAAAACGAAAGAAGACAACAAAATGTATTTATTGTCAATTTTCATGTCATGTGACATTTGAACGTTTTTGAAAATACTGAAATTTGAGCTTGTGTAAAAAAAAATTTAATTTGCAAGAAAAATGATTAAACATCATCTAGAAAACATGTACGCGGACATGCAATAGTGTAAAAAGATTACCTCTAAATGTAAATATTAAAGACTTGAGAGAATATTAAAAAAATGCATTTTTGAAAAGTTTGTAGAAACAAAAGAATAGAGCAATAACAATATTAAAGAAATATTTTAATATTTTTAATACTAATATTAATGTATTTAAATACTGAAAAATCTTAAAAAAATGTACTTGACCTTAATGAAAGAACTAGTAATGATCATGAAATATAATTGGAAGGAAAAGTCGCCATCTTAAATATAGTAGTTATAGGAAGGGGCCGAAAAGATTAAACCTTTTGAAATTTTTGATAATTAGGAATGAACTGTGAAATATACCAGTTTTCTAAGTGTCTTTACTCAATTCTTTATTTAAGACAAAATTTGTAGCTTTTTTGAGAAAATTTTGAAAATGACACTGAGACTTTGTATAAAGTATCTCACATTTTAAAGAAAGTTTTTTCTAATGCTCAAAGCTTCGACTCGAGCCAGGGGTTTCTTTGTTTAGGCCAGCGTTTGCGAACTGAAGGAGAAATTGTGTCAGAGCCAAATACGTCGCCGAGATCGGGCACACAAAGCAACAGTGCGTGCAGAGGGGAAGGGATGGGCAGACGCTGGGAAACCATCTACACCCGTACTTGTTTTCAGTTTGGGAAGAAAGGTTTCCTTTAGAGACACTCGAACAAGGGCGATGTGTTCACTGTATTAGAAAACACTGCAGTTTCTTAAAATGTACGTGTGCATTACGTAGCTTTGTGACTCTGCAAGATAAAAATATATTCTTTGAATTGACAGATACACCGCAATAACGAGACGAGTAAAGAAATTAACAGATTGAAATTTATGGAAAAGACAGTAAACATTACGAGGATCTGCAACTTTCTCAAAAAAAACTGTACATAAAAAATAATCAAGCCAAATTTTCTCTTGTGACCCCCACCGGATACATATTTCTCATCTGTTTGTTAACATTTAATATTGTTTCAGAACGAAATTATTTGTGATATTTCATTTTAATAATTTTATTGCCGTAATATGTTAAACATATTTTTTATAAAAAAGTTATCTTATAGAAGAATTAAATGGAATTACAGTACTGTTTATGATAAAAAGTCGGATAATACTGTGAGTTATGTAATAATGTTAGTTCTATTATATAATTTTTCATATTGGTTTTGAATCCTAAAAATTTCAATTATAAATACCATTTAATAAAGGTAATGAGCGAGTGTAACAAATTTGAACTTTATCTTTTGCTGCGAGATGAAAGTACGTGGTCCTTACTAAATCACATACGCTGATTGCAAAACTGAAATCAGAAATATTCAAACACGTGAGAGTGAAGGCTTTCGCGTCCGGCGTCAGTATTTAATTGGCCGCGTCCATGGCAAAGGTGCCGCCGTTTCGTTCGCAATTCTGCTTCAGGGCGTAATGCTGCATTACGCAGTACACTCACATCCCTATACAATTATGTATACTTGTTGATCTCGGCCAAACGTTAAATAAAAGTTTTGACTACACGTATAAGAAGCCATCTTCATGGGAATCAAGGAACTATTAACAGTAGTTCTAGTTGTTGCTGCAAGAACGAATCTTGAATTAATAATTATACAAAGAAACCTGGTCAGAGTGCGCAAACCACGGTGTACACTGAAAGCGTAAATAAGATAGAGGAACCTAAGCCTGCCAAGCGTGATGTCACAAAGATGGATTCCATCACCAAGGGGTGCAATATAGGCGGAAGTGTTAGTATCGATTAGTGCTGAACCAGGGAAAATTTAATAGATTGTACAAGAATATTTTATTCTGTAGATTACGCTTTATAAGGAATGTTTTTTGGAGTCACTTGGCCTCAAAGTTTTGGTTTTAAAGGTCTAGAATTCTTTGTTTAGTAGTGATGTATCCATATAGCTGAATGAGTGCTGCGGGTTGCATTTGACATGAATATCTAATTTTTTTAAAAATAATTTGTCATATTTGAAGCCCAAGTGAAATTTCTTTCGTCTCTGTTAAATTTTCTTTCTTTAGTGATCTCATATATAAAGATAGGTTGCGTGTGAGAGCCGTAAAATGTAGGTATACTTCTGTAATAATATATGAGACGATGCATATAACAATAATACTTAACAAATGTTAAAAGTTTTTAATTTTTATCTGTGAAGTTCAGTAACTTTTTAGTAATCGTACCCTCATGGAGATTCAAAGCTGTGTGAACATTTTTTTTTAAAATTCGAACACACCATCCATATATGTTTGTACATGTTTGCGTATGCAGATGTTTCCTGGACTTTTTCCGGCCTTTACCTCCTCCTATCTAGCAGGTCTTTCGTATATCGCTACTCTGGTGTGTACTGATTGCTCCGAGAAGATTTTATCTTCTTTTTGTTACATAGACAGATGCTAGTTCTGCTACGTCAAAGACCATCTCGACGAGATATTTTCTCTCTCGTTACCTCCCTGTTCATGCATTGATTGCCGACATATCCCAAACATTGAAAAATACGTGCTTTGACCAAAATGTATTCCAAATATTTATGTTACAGATGCTTTTATTTACTTTTTCCTGAGAGGATGTCAAAGATGTTAGACAGAAAATCAAATACCCATGAAAATGACGGGTTGTAGTCCTTTCAGTTAATATCGTACTTGATTTTCGGTGTAAATGTCTATTTCTCTTGAATGTGTAGAAAATGATTAAATATTAAAATTCACAAAGCGCTGAATTTTGAAATCACGTGTAGTGTGGAGAATTTTAGATAAAATTTGGTGATCCGTCGAAATGAGAGCCACTATTGTTCACGAAAAAAAATTGTATCCGTTTTTTAAAAATTTGTTAATTTTTGAAATTGGACATATACTCCCAATGTTGGGCGGAAACTACTAAAAGTTTCAAAAAAAAAAACAAAAAACTGTTCATCACTTCATTGTAGGAACTGTGTCCAGAGAAGAAATTTCATTTGAATGAAAAATCTCATTCTTTATGTTATAGTTGTAGGAAGATACCGAAAAAATCCTAACTTTTGAATCTGTCTATAATTCAAAATAAAATCTGAAAATCGGACCTAAGCCATTTCTTAATGTGTTTTACACTTGTCTGACAAGAAATTTAAAGAAGAAGTTTGGAGCAGTTTTTAAAAATAAAATGAAAATGACGCTGGGGCTTTATGCACCCATATTTTAAAGAATGTTTTTCCAAAATCTAAAATCTTCGACTAGAGCCAGATCAATCGCGGATTATCCACTTTGGAAAACATCGTAAGTATGGTTTAAGCGCTAGTGGTGTTCACCTAATTGATAGTAGGACGAAAGGAAGTTTGGCCATTAATAGGTCTTTCGGTGACAAGGAACCACAAAAGAGGGATTCTGGCTTCACCACCTGTTAGATAAATTTTTCTTAATTTAGCATTAGGATTTATCCACTTTTTCGGTATCATGGCTCGGCTATGATGTTTGTCTTTCGAAAATCCGCAGTTTTTTATTCCCATCATTATATAACTTTCTCTATACTAGGTATATTTTCTCCGTATATACACCGTATTAGAGAGAGTAAAAAGTTGGATCCATTTTGTGAAAATAGCGTGTGACAGTTCTTAAATTATGGTATTTATAGCTCATTTTCACATACAAGTTCCAAGGGCGTCATTTACAGTTTTCAAAATTTACCACATTTTTCAAAATTGAGTCCAACTCAAATATGACTTCGACTCGTACCAGATCGATTGGGGTTTCTTCAATTGAAGGGTTGAAGTAAATAGGGATCTAAGTGGCAAAAATCAAGATTTTGGGTATTGATCGTTAATATGATCCATGTGCCAACGCCAATAACGTAAAAAAGGATCTATGTGCGTAAATGGGGGCTTAGTAGTTGCAGTGGTCACCTACAGAATGCGCTGGGTGTATGTGCCAGGCTGTCCAACATATAAAGGGATCTAAGTCCTCCCGCCAGGTTGCCTTCTGTAAACAACGTAAACAGTTCGTTTTGACTTGTTGGTTGAATGTGAGGTAGAGGTTATCGTGCTATAAAGTTTTTTGTGAGGGACACGTTTATTGATTATTAATATATGCTTCAAATTGTAAGTTAGTAAACAAGTATGGGTGATGATGTCAAAAAACGATGGAAGAAAGGTAATGGAAGATTATCAGAAGAAATAAAAAAACTAAGAAATGCACGCAAGGCTTATGTTACGGCTAGAAACATTTCTGTGAGTGCAAAAGATGCTCCAATGCAACAAAGTAACTGTAAGTGTAAATACAGTTGCAAAACTATACCATATGACCAAAAGATGTTGCTATTTAATGATTTTTACAAGGCCGATCATAATAAACAACAGAATTACCTATTAGGCCTATTACAAGTAAAACATGTATCAAGACGTAGACATGGACAATATAACGATCCTGCTGAAAGTAGGCGCCAAACAACTGTATTGTACACTGTTCCAAATGGGAATGGGGAAATTGTACAGGTGTGTGAGAAAACATTTTGTAATACTTTTGCAGTGTCTGGAAAAAGGTGCCAGCTTTTAGTAAAGCTTAAGCAAAGTGGTAACCCAGTTTATATTGAAACCCGTGGAAATAGGCAGTCTAACAGGAAATTTTCTGATAGTGATAGAACTCTTGTTTGTAGTCACATAGAGTCATTTCCTCGTTATGAGAGCCATTATGGCAGGAAAGATTCCAGCAAGGAATACCTTTCTCCTGATTTAAATATTTCTAGGTTGTATCAGGCTTTCAAGGAAAAATACCCTGATAGTCCTGTAACATATCGCTATTATTATTTGATTTTCAATAAACAATTTAAAAGTAAACTGTCCTTTAAAAGACCTAGAACAGATACTTGCCCAACATGTGATTTGTTATGTTGTAAAATTGCAACATCAGTTGGAACAGCTAAATCAGAGTCTAGGAATAAACTAAATTTGCACCACAAGAAAGCAGAAAAAGCTAGGAATGAAATGAAAAAAGATTTCGCCGAATCACAAGCTCTATGAGAGACTCAGTAATGCTGTTTTATAAACAACTGATTTGTAATAATATTGTTTTAATAAAGTTTTACCTTTTGCAATGTTGTTTGATGACTAGCCTATGTTTAAGTTATTTTTATTTCTGCAATAAGAAAAGTAAATAATAGGCCTATGAAAAGTAAAATTTAGTTATTAAATAACTAAATTTTACTTTTCTGCCTATTATTTATTTGCAATATCATTATTTGCAAAAAAGGATATAAGTGCCAGTGGCACTTACGTCTTCTTTTAGGTTACAACATGTGGACTTAGATCCGACCTGATTTGTATAAGTTTTAATTTTATTTCAAGTTAATTTAATAAAAAAATAATTGTTTTAATGATAAAACCGTGCTTATAGTACCTCATACTGAATTGTAAATTCTATTGTGTTTTGAAAAAAATACATTTGTATGCTCACTACAGAAAAAAACATGATTTCTGGGAAATTTGGAATTTGGCACTTAGATCCCTATTTACTTCAACCCTTCTAGGAAAAAAATTACTAATGGTTTAGGCGCAAGTAGCGGACGGAGGGATGGATGGACAGGCGGGAGGAAGTTTTGCCTTCAATTGATTTTTCAGTATAAAAAATCCCCAAAAAAAGAATACATGCTACTCCACATGTTAATTTTTTTCCATTTATAGCAACTTGGTATTTCCACATTTTTGTTACCAGGGTTTGTTATCAAGTTTTTCTGCCGAAATACGCCGTTTTTCTGCACAGCAATCATATCTTTCCCTATACGAGAAATATACTTCATCAATACGTACGTATACGAAAAAGTAAACGAATAGTCAGTATAAAAGCTGTCTATCAGTGATAAGTGCCCATGCCGAAATTTTCGGCAACCAAATCTAACGAAGGTTTCTCCATGAAGAATTGCCTCGACCTAATAGTCACATTCTTCTCTACTCCGATTCCCTGCTCGTGGGGGTTGGCTAACCTGCCTCTGCAGCACGCGGCGCACGCGCATCCAGCGTGACGCGTTGGGGGGCAGCACGGGGTACACGCGGTCCGGGTGCTCTGGCAGCTCGCACGCGTGGTACGGGAAGCGCTTCTGCTGCCGCCGCCGGTACGCCTGGTGCTCGTCGCCGCCTTCCATGCGCCTCCTCCGCTCTGGAAGAAGCAACGCTCTGTTCTTGCTTTTGAGAATATTGGAGCGCGAGTCCGGGCGAGCGGAGAAATGTTATGTTTTCGTAGGGACATTTGAACCTCCTAAGCCAACCGTTGAAACTTAATGCGTTAATAGCATTCGTAAGCAAACCGATTACGAGATACTTTTTATTCAAAATGTTTAATTAGACTCTGTGCTGACGATCTGAAATCTTACTGATGTATTACAATTCATTTTAATGATTGATGTCTTCGCTTTAGTAGACGAAATGCGAAGTAATTCAGCTGGATTAGTAGTGCACTAACTATAAACTGAATTCTTCAAAAGACTATCTAGGGCCAGGCATCCAGAGAATCCTTCCTTTTAAATCTCGCGGTAGTTTTTCCGGGTGCAGTAGTCGAGGCTCTGAAATCCAGTTACCCTCCTCGCGATCTTGACATCCCTGCTATAAATCCTTAACGATTAGAAACGGAAGAACAATTCTCTTTGCAAATGATACGAATATTCTTTCCGATAAAGAAACCGTAAATAGTACAATATCAGATATTAGAAATTGGTTACGTAATAAGAAATTAATAGTAAATGAAAAGATAACGATTTGAATGCGGTTTTCCATTTCAAATAAACAGCTCTGTACTCCATTGAAAATGAACGGCGGACCATTGACGGATGTTAAGGTAACAAAATTGTTAGGTCTTTCAATTCAGTCAAACCATGTAAATGAATTGATCTCTAAATTAGGTTCTGTATGCCACTCTTTCAGAATTCGTTCAAATTCAGTCAGCCTCCGTACTGGTCCTTATGTATATTTCGCGATTTTTCATTCTCGCTTGAGTATGGCATAATATTATGGGTAAATACACTTATAGCTCACAGACTTTTAGATTACAAAACATAATTGTACGAATAACAAGAAGATCACGCATACATAATTTTTGTAAGCCTCTCTTTATTAATTTTGGTATTTTAGCATTGCCTTGTCTCTTCGTATATGTTTCAGTGGTTTTTGTCAAAAATGACTTAAGAGCGGTAATATATTTTCAGCAAGTTGGTGTATATAACTACAACACTCATTCATAAGGTGACAGTATCAACAGCTCACTAGAAACCATTCACAGACAATCGATGTACATTATTTTACAATTTTTTCCAGATGACATTTGATTAAATCCGTTATAAAATTTTACGTTCCAAGTAAACTCTTTTGTGCTGCAAAACTTTTTCTATACAATTAAAAACTATACCGAGCATTCAAATGAAATGTAATATCAATTTTAGCAATGGCAGGTAATGTATTGTTTACCATTTGGATTGTATAATTCCAAAGAACCTGTAACACGTATTGCACTTCAGCATCTGGTTCAATGACCACCATCTCGTCCACTTCTCCTGATCCTTAAGCAAATATTGAGATGGCCCCTGTATTTGCTTCTGGACATAAATGTAACTTCAAATTAAATTCTCCCCATAGCACGTCACACAGTTTTTATCTGTTTTGACGTAAAAAAATAAATAATAAATAAATGATAAATAAATAATTAAATAAACTTTGTATTTTCTAGTAAGATTCGCTTCCCAAATTTACACTTGAACACTTTCCTTCGCAAAAACTAGGAAACCATTTATCTAGGGTTTGCTACAGTAAATGTTGTTCAAATTGTTCCAAATATCGAAATTGCGATGAGTTGTAGATGTGTAGAGAAATAACACATATCGTATTCCTAAAGAAAAACTCTTAATTTTTAGATATTGTCAGAATTATAATTTTTAAATAGAAGTATGTATTTTTCTAGCACCACTTGATAATACTAGAAGGGTAGATTACAGCTATGTGAGCATTTTGAATATTTCTGCTAAAATACATTTAAAGATAGTACGAAAATGTTCTTCCATTTAGAAAAGGTTGACATGCGTTTTTGAAAGTACAATGATCTTAATAACATTATAACAGTTTAATACAGTTTAGCTTGCTAATGAATGTAATTGATCATTACTGTCATTTGCAGGATAACGTCAGGTTTCACTCGGAATCATGTAAGATACTCTCAGCCATGAGCTCGGTTGCAATGTGGGCAAGGCGGCACCCGAACTTGAAAGGCGAAAAATATTATAGCAGGGAAACCCGACAAAAACGGAAAATCTAGAAACCCTAGAATGAGGGTGCGTAATAATGTAATTAATTAAAGATAAAATTTATATTTTGATGATAATGGAAAGCTCAAGTACATTGTGAATCCATTTGCGCTTTAATTGTGTTAACTGATTCATCAGTAAATACATTCCATTGTTGGAATAGGGCCCAATGTTTTATTTAAATTAAATTCAGCATAATTGAAGTTGAAAATCTGGCCCTTTCTTCCCAACTGTAATTAAAAGTGCTAAGGTATAGAAATAATATCTCTGTACTTATTTCCTGACACACAAATATACGGTTCTTTTATTAATTTACTTTATTCACTCTACTTACCAAACAATATGTACCGACTTGCGTATCTTTTTTCTTTCCTTGAGACTCCAAACAATCAGTCACTCAGTAATGTAATGTCTATAAAAAATTATTATGATATTGATTTGTTATTTCTGATTATTGAAGCAAGGCTGCTTCATTGACTGCTTCTTTGTCACATTCAATAGTCTTTTACTCAGAAAAATATAGTTTCACCCTGCAGAATCTATTCCATTAACTGAAAAACGCTCAGACTTATTGAAAATGACAATCGCGTTTTAGTTATTTATATGCTGTAGCAACACATTTATTTTAGCCTGACGTGTTATTCAACTGTTTATCAAACGATTTTCATAAGTGAAGAGGTAGTGCACTGCACATTATTGATGTGTTGACTTCTTGAAGTTTTCAATACTATGTATTTCTAGTTCAGTGATAGGAATGATTAGCGGATCTGTTTGTATTGAAATCGCGGCTCTAATTTCTAAAGTTTGTCCAGGTGTTTCACATAAAACATTACAAAGAATAGAAAATTAGAGTGTAAGAATTTATATTAATCATTTTGGAACTGTTAATATTCTCGATAACATAATAAAGCTGTATCAGTCGTATCGTAACCCTTTTAGTTTCAACTTTACTTAAAGATTAGCGTCACAATTTAACAGAAACATTTTAGGCAAATAGCCACAAAAACAAACAAACCAAATTTCATACCGAACAATATGAACAGACTTACATGTCTTTTTTCTTTACTTGAGGCTCCGAACTATCAGCTACTCAGCAGTGTAATGTCCATATGAAATTTATGATATTTATTTGTATATTTATGATTATTGACAGCTTCTTTGTCACATTAAATAGTATTTTACTCAGAAAAATATAGTTTCACCCTGTGCAGATCTATTCCACAAACTGAAAAACACACAGGCTTATTGAAAATGACAATCGCGATGTTATGTTATTTATATGCTGTAGTAACACATTTATTTTAGCCTGACATGTTATTCAACTGTTTATCAAAATATTAGATGTGTTTTCTATTCTTTCTGCGCTTCATCCTTCATGCTCAACGAAACAACGCGAAGCACCTGAAAGGGGTTTGCTCTGATAGAGCAAAGAATAATACGCCACTTTAACGATTTTGTATAAAATTTTGTTTGAAAATTTCAAAGTTATATTTCGTTTGATTCTTCCAATCAACTATATTATTGAATCTAGGACCAGATTAACTATCCCAACTGATGACACTACAGTTCTTCTAGCCGGAAGATTCTAAGATTAGAGTCTGGGCGATAGCAGGGTTTCCAACACACATTCAGGTCTGTTCAACCTTAGAATGATCCTGATGTAAACAAATACACGTGCTTAATACATCCTATTTATTTTAGATAACTGTATATCTAGGTAGTGTTTGTGCAAAGCAATGCAGGAGAAAATGTGTTTATCAAAAATAGATTTTTAAAAAAGGCCATGTTACATTTTCTGAATATGAGTATTTTTGGGGGAATTTGGATACAAAAATAATGGCCGGTCCGAATTTACTGATCTTCGTGTTCGTTATGACTGATACTTGGATGCTTGATATATTATAATTTGTTAATATTTAGTTTTTGTACCAAATGTACAATTTGTAATGATTAGGGTTGTGTAGTATATAAATACTTGTATATAAAATACGCACTTTAAATAATTCACGTGTTCATCCACGCAACTTGAATGACTGTTTTCCTTTGCAGGTTTCATATATTCGCCAGCTAGAGGGTTTACTGTCTCATCACTTGCTTGAAAAATCAGTTGATTCACAGAAATTCCATTTCTTTGTGTTAAACATATTTTTGATAGCGTATATTTGAATTTGTGTATACATATGGTTACAATTTATTACAATATTTATTGGTCAGAAATTTGTATGACTGTCAATTACTAATTTACTGTAATTTACTATATATTGTAATAAAAATATATAATACAAATTTGTTAGATATTTACAGTATTTTGAGTACAATATACTTCGTGGAATTAATTATTAAATATTGAAACATTATAAATTTAAAAACTACAAAATAATAAGCAATTTTCCGGAAGGCTGCGCTTTTTAGAGAATCGGAACGGTAACTCGCAAGTCGGCAACACTGTGTACGAAGCCCACTTCATTCACATCGGCTGACAAGTTTCTTAACAAGAAAAAGTCTACAGACCCTAAACGTGAAGATAGAAAAGTATATTGATCGCATCATCTACAAGGACTGTGCTGCAAATAGAGTATAATTGTATTTTCATTGTCTTTTTTTCGCAACTCAAAAGCGAATGTGATATCACGCGAGTCTTTGCGTTTTATCTATAAGAAAGATACAAGAGAAATATCTTAAAGACGACGCGTGGTACCCAGTGTCTTCAAGCTGTTATACAATATCTTCGCCGACTGGGACTGTTTCTACATGTTGACGAACTAAATAGTACAGAGTGTTCCCGCAGGTAGGAACCGCCGAAGGACGACGCGTGGTACCCGGTGGCTCTGAGCAGCTACCTCGCCGCCCACAAGAAGGGCATCTGCCCGTTTTCGGAGCAGGGGCGCAACCACGAGGTGGGCCTGCTGGACACGGACGTGCTGCTGGAGCACCTGCAGATGGAGGAGCCCGTGGTGCAGGCGCGAGAAGGACGCATCGTGTTCGTGCGTTCCGCCGCTGAGAAGGCGCGCCTGCGCCACTCTGGCAACGTCGCAGCGCGCGCTAACAGCGGCAACGCTGCCCCTGCGGCGCCCGACGGTAAGCGGTCCCTGAGGCAGCTGCGTTGCGTTGCGATATTGGAATTTCATGTGGTCGACCGTTTGCAGAACCAAACAAAGGAAATAATATTTCGCCCACACGTTACAACCAGGTCGACAAGTGTTTCTTCAATTTGGAAAAAGCCCTACATAGGGGTTACGCGCGAGTGTTCAAAGTCGGACGGACAGACAGACGGGCGTTTGGCGACAATTGTATTTTTGGTATCAAGGAGTCACAAAACCGGATTTATGACACCAAGTGTTAGAGTTTTTTTTTCTTAATTTAGACACTGGATGTATCAACCTTTTTATCAGAGCTCGGCAATGAATTTTGTTTTGCCGAAAATTCGCTGTTTTTTCGGACAGCATTACATAACTCTCCCAATGCTACGAATAGTACGCCGTGTATACGTATCTAAACGAGAAAATAAAAACAGGTTGAGCTGCAATACCTTTTCCAGAATTTACCCTAAAACTGTTCGTTTTTAGAGTTTAATGGCTCCCGTATTAGCGACAACTAATTGCCTCTAATAAAATAAGTCAGTTTGCATTTATTCGAGAAACTTTGGCAAAATGAGGAGATGGGTAAGAAAAGAACCCGAATCCTCTGGGAAGCAGCGTTTAGAAACGGAAAGTGGCGCAAAAACTGAAAATTTTGTCTTTGAAACAATAAAACGTCGCTGTTGACAATTTGACATTGAAATGCATTTATTATCTTCAATAAAACAATGAAAATGTCATAGTCATGAAAGGTTAGGTTTTGCTGCAATTTTTAAAGGAATATTTCCTCTATAGGAGTTTGTAAAAAAATGATCAGAGTACCTTCAATTGATCTCATAAATTTTTTAACAGATTAGAAAATTAATTTTTTCATTAATTAATTTACCACCAAAAACAATATGACATACAATGGAACATACAATGGAACAATACAAAATGAACTATGAGTACAGGTAGAGACGAGCGTTTTGGGCAAGAATGGATAAGATAATATTCGCCCCGTGCAATAAAAACTATTTCCAATGACAAACCAACTAGTGTCTATGGTTTGCCTCATAGTCTTTTTGGGAAGAAAGCGAAATATTTTATTACCGCGAGAACATGGAGAACCATAATTTGAATAAGTGGCTTTTATTCCTCACTGAATTCTAGCAAAGTGCACAGATAATGAAATTACATTTAGGTCTACAAGAAAATAATGGGCCATGTATATGTATATAAAACGACGTGAGTTAATGAAATGTCATAACAATTACATTTGTGTAACTTTTGAAACAAAGAGGTGGAGCAATATGACGTTTAAGTCATCTAGTAGAGTTCATTTAGCACTATCCACACTAAAAGATTAAAAGAAATATGTGAAGCCTTTTTGGAAAAAAAGGTTTCTTGTTTTATATCAAAATTGGACCAAATGTACCAAAGTTTTAAAAAAAATGTACGTGCTCTTCATAAAAAAACTACGGAGAAAAAATTTTACTTGAAAGAATAAACACTTAGTTCAATTCTATATATGTAGGTAAACGCCGCAAAAATTAATCCTTTATAAATTTTCAAAAATTCAAGAGTTAACGGTGAAAAATAGACCTATGCTATCTTTATAAGTGTATTTTGCTCTATTATCACAAGAAATTTAAAGAAAAATTGGAGACATTTTAAGAATATTTTGAAAATGTCTCAAATGCTTCACGTAAAGTACCTCCAAAAATTAATGAATACTATTCAAAATTGCAGAGCTTCGATTCAGGCCGGATCGACAGGTTTTTCTTCAATTTGGAAAAAGTCATACTCATGATTTGACAAATTTTTTCTAAAGTTAGCAACTGTTTTATCTACTTTTTCGCTATCAGGGCGCGGCAGTAAAAGTGTTTCTCCTGAAAAGTGGCATTTTTTCTTGCAGCATTGCATATATTTCTCTTTACTCCGTAAGAGGTAGCGAGAAAGTAAAAAATCTCTGTATTGAAAGAAGGCGCGGAAAAACACAAAGTAGTTCAATTCAAACAACATTTCGAAGTTAACAGGACCTACGCCATCTTAATAATTGCTTTCAATGCATTTTTAGCCAAATTAATGTAATTTTTAAGAAAATGTTGGAAATGAAATATGTATAGCACGAAGATTTTAAATTGCTTTTATTCAAACGGTGAAAGGATAACATCTCTTCCAAGTTATATAGACGATAATCATTTTTGTTATAGTATTGTTTGCCGAATGAACTGCCGCAAAAATACCTTAAACTTTTAACATCCATAACTCTATTGTAAGAAAACAAATATATAAATCTCCTTTTGAAATCTCTTAAATATATAACCCTTCCGTCACAGGACGTGCTTACATTATAACCTTCCCTTTACAGAACATCCCTTATATGACATATTTGCATTTATGACTGAAACAAATATTAGATTAAGCGTTATTCTTATTTCCATTCTTTGCATATACTAGTCTAATTCTTTTCTAAATAATTAATAATTTCATTAAAATTATCATTAAAACATTTGATGTAGTAATTATACATCTTAATTTGTTTTTAAACCACGTACAATATTCATAGTAACAGTAAATTCAATTGAAAAATGTTCTTTGAAAATTAGTTAATCCGGTTGAAAACACAAATATGCTAGGCGTTTAAGTTTGTCTTTCTATTGATTCTCTTTGACGTCGCCCTCTGCTCAGTGGAGGCAGACGTGGACGAGGTGGGGGAGGTGGGACGCACGTTCTCAAAGCTGTAGTCGCGATCGTAGCCATTATACGCGTCCTTCCACTCCATGAGACTCACATCCGCTGCCCTCAACATGGCGGCCGCGCGAATGCGGTTGTACAGTCGCGGCAGCGGACGCACCAGCCGCTCGAAGTCACTTCGCTCCAGCAGGAAGACCTGCGCAAACGCCACTGTCACAGTCTACACGCCACACTGTCTATACGCTATAACTCACACCGATATATGAAAAATTTCTGCTCAAATGCTCTCTGCCAAATGGAATTTTGTATTAAGCAACGTATTGTGTAGCGGATGCGGGTGTAATATGATGCAGGATCAATCGCATCTCAATATGTACGATCTACACCAACGCTTCATTGTCTACTGGATGGGTCGTTAGGATATTGAAATAATTATAAATGAATTTGCGTTTGATTTAAATCTCGTTAATGCCGATAGATGCTACATTGTTAATGACACTCAAAGCAGCCCTGGGGAACACCTGACAATCTCACCTCGCACACCTCGAGCGCCACGACGCTCTCCAGGTGGCGGTGGCGGTGCTCTCGCAGCATGAGGCCCATCTCGCCGAAGGAGGCGTTGTCTGTGAGGTGGCCCACCTCCTCGCCCGTGGACAAGAACACGGCCACTGTGCCCTGCGCCAGGAAGTAGAGGTAGCGCGCTGGGTCCCCGCTGGCGTACACCACGTCGTGCGGCAGGAACAGCTGCTCGTGCAGCGCCACCACGATGCTGTTCACCTGTGCACCCGTTCGCGCACTCCTCGGTTATCTGAGCTCCTCAGGTTCAATAGTCAATTGTTGAAACGAAAAAAGTCACAATTATCAATTTGTTTTTTTCTTAATTTTTTTAATTTCAGCTTCTTGGTAAATCATTTGGTGTGAAATCCAAGTACGTCAAGGTCCCTTTATGGTTTAAGAGCCGTTTATGGTAAAAAAAAAGAGTACGGCAAACGTGAAGAAATTGCTTATATCTCGCTTGTTCGTCCGATAATGGAAAATGGAGCAATTTGTTGGGATCCGCAGATTTATGAAGGGTTAAAATTTGGAAAGGATTCAGCGTAGGGCAGCTAAATGTATTTTCAGATACCATAAAATGTCCGAATAGGATTCACTAAATTACTGGCAATCAGTAACAAGTATTCGCTTTATATAAAGCTTGGAAAGAAATGAATCGGCGGCTAAGTATCTCTACATACATCAATTGGGGGTATCACTTGCACAAAATAGATTTAAGAGCGTAGAGAACGCATGTCGGGAAAATTTCTGTGACAAATTGACCGATAAGAGAATGGAATAGATTGCTTGCATTAACTTTGAAATTATTAAATTATTTTAGGGTATTGCTAAGCAAATGAGGCACTTAACTAAGAATAGTGGGTTCTAGAGCGAACGGGAGTGATATGTTTGCACGTGAATATATATATATATATATATATATATATATATATATATATATATATATATATATATATATATATTCTAACACCCCCCTTACCTATCACACAAACTGTATACCTTCTGCACACACCTCGTGCACTGTAAGTGGGTTGTTAAGATAATATGCTCGTGAAGCGAGCTTAGAATCTCAGGAAGCAGGATCTTTGGGGTACGAGAAAGGTCTGAACCCTTGACACAATAAAAGTCACACAAATCACACATAAAGGAGCATATAATTCACTCAAAATTCTGTGGCATGAGTTGATAACAACGAAAAACAAATCAAAAATAGAATTACACTTTCAAAATGATCAAATAAATACAAATAAGCAACCTTTACAGCCTATTCAATAAATGAACACTTAATTTTGTTCAGAATTAATTTTCTGAAGCAATTTCTCTAACCAGTACTGGGAATTCCCTTTGAAAATTCAATACGTCTAAATTTAAGTTATTCTAGTTACAATTGCACGTGAAATTAACCTTAATTTACAATCTCTTGCCTTTCTTTAAAATATTACATACAATAAATAATATGTGGGCAAGCGCACTACTCTCAATTTATCTTTTAATTATAACTGCTAATAACAGAATAATGACTGCTCCAATAGAATGGTTTAAGGCAAGCAATAACGCATTAAATCTCCCACTACAAAGCTGCAAATTATTACCACCCGTGTCCTCAGTTTTCTAACACTTCTGAATCTAGTCTTTTCCCTGCCGACGTGAACTTGACCTAATTTCACAGTTCTACAGGT
Organism: Gryllus longicercus; assembly: GCA_038098605.1. Lineage (NCBI taxonomy): Eukaryota > Metazoa > Arthropoda > Insecta > Orthoptera > Gryllidae > Gryllus > Gryllus longicercus. The sequence goes on from JAZDUA010000005.1 coordinate 5,847,234, forward strand.
TACCTCGAAACTGTCCACTTTCCAACCTTGAAGTCGCGTGCTGGGTTGCGCACCGCGTTGCTCGATTCCGAAGTTCTGCGTTGCCTGCGCTGTCCTCTTGCGTCTTCTTCTATCTTCCTGAACGGCGTCTTCTCCCCGATCGACTCGCGTATTCTTCCGTCTCCACTAATCGGTTTCTTCTCCTCCCACGGCTGCTACCGCCTTCGATTACGCCCAATTTGTAGAAAATGTCCCTTGCACTTCCCTGACTGCTAGTGCAAGTACTTCGCTCGTTCCTAACTTTTACTCCGTTAATCAAGAACTTTCAGAGCTTTCCTCACAACGGGCAACTTTTTACTTCCCGCATTAGTTAATAGAAGAATACTTCACTAATTCCTCACTACTTCGCGGACGACTAGCTAGACGTCTTTGCAACGCCGGAAACTCCTATCTAAACAGTCGTTGCGGCGGCAATTACTGCCTAACCTGACGAGCGCTGATGAAAATCTGCTTACTTGCCGAGCGGTGACTTACTAGAAGAACTGCTGACCCGACGCGTGCTGGCAGAAGAGAGATGTTGACCCGATGCGTGATGGCTAGGAAAAGAGATCTTCCGCTTGCGTGTCCGCCCATTTATTGGCGTTGCCTGGGGAAATTCTCTGTGGCGGGGGTAACTTCTCCTCCTTCAACCCTTCACCAGTAAAACGTGGCTTGATAGTTCGTGGTGACTAGTACGAGCAACGGATACCAGGCTGCGCGTTTTGCTACTCTGGTTTTCGGCTGCTCTTCTCGCTGCCTGTGAGCGTTCATGCCGATGAAACGGTGGTGTTATGGGGTTGTATAATCCCATAACGGCACAATATATATATATATATATATATACATATATATATATATATATATATATATATATATATATATATATATATATATATATATATATATATATATATAAAGTGAAGAGTCGCGCAGTGACAAGCAGAGACATAATGAAAGAAGTGATTGAAAGGTCATAGTAAAGTGAAGTGCAGTGCAGTGCCAGTGCAAAGTGGTTTTAATTTTAATATGCAGTTTAATTAACCAGTTTCCTTTTTCTTAAGAAAATTTAATGCTATATTAAGTCAGTTTGTATATTACTATTCTTTCTTCTTCAAGTCTCTCGCTTAGCGATGTGCCTATAGCAGACACCGGGACCTTTGTAGAACCAAGTTGAATGCTCCGCTTGCAAATGCGGGCGGTCAGTAATATCAATAGAACTTTCTAACGATGCCTGCAGTACTCAGAAAAACAGCCTTTTGTATTTTTTGAATGTGCCAGCTCCTAAGGCCAAGACTTGCAGACGAAATAATTCTTCGGAGATCAGTCCATTTGCAGAGATGACTACAGGGATTACTACAACAGATACTAAGCGCCACAGTTCGCTCAGTTCAATAGCCAAGGCCTGATATTTTCGCATCTTCTCGGCAACAGAGGCTACTATACTTTGGTCTAAAGGGATAGCTATGTCGACTATAATCCCTTTTCGTGAAGGTCTGTTGGCTTTGACCCTGCGATCAGTGGTGACAGATCGGAAAAGAAGGCTGCTAATGAAGTTGCGTGCTACATTTTTAATTACATTCATAAGGACCTATGAAAAAGCGTAATTGAGCTGTTTTTGTTTTCCGATGTATCCGTTGGGCCAAACAAAAATCATGCTTCATACCAATCACTTTCGTACCAATGTTCATGGCCGTGTTTCAAGAACGCATATTAAAAAACTAATGTATATTAAAGGACTGTAATTTGTGTCAAATAAACTAAAAAATATTTATATTTTAAGTTCAACCGTTTAAAACCCAGATATGTCACAAATTTTTAATATTTTTATAACAAAAGCAATATGCAAAATGTAAACTATTTCATACTTTCTGTAAATATGATTAAGCTGCCTTGGAGTAAAGAATGGGTTCTTTTAATAATAGGAGAAGCAGATTCAACAATGGATTCTGACCGCTGTAAGAGATCCATGTGATTACGAGTGTGTGGTGACTGGGTCACGAGGGTCTAGAGAACGTTTTGGTAGAGCGGGGAAATTCCAGATTCCTCAAGGGAATCATTTACATTCCGAACCTGCGGCAGAGTGATTGACTCACGAGTGACTTGGGGACGTTGCGGAAGAGCGTGGAGCTGCTGATGAGCTGGCGGCAGGACGAGAAGCGCACGGCGTTTCCAATGGTGGAGGGGAGGTGCGCGATGACAGCTCTCTCTTTGAAGAAGCGGCCCTCGAACCTGTGGCTGTAGAACATGAGCATCTTGGTGCGCACGTGCACTGGCAGCTGCTGGTCGCGCAGGTAGTTGCCCACTTGGCTCCGCACCTGCAAACGCACACACACACACACTACATTTGTGTCAACGGGCCGACAAGGAATTGAAGGTTAAATTGTGCGCTTATCAGTTCGAATGGGTTCAATTTACGGCCTAGAATAAATGTTCTCTCTGTCATTTTGATCTTTATCCTTTGCTGTAAAGATTGAAAACATAACACCAGAGATCCTGCAGACGACGTAAGTGCGCAAAAGGGTAAAAAATAACGAGTTGATTTTATGATATTTGCACGTTATTTATTTAAGCTTTTACTTCTAACTTTTTAGAGCGTCTGTGGTCGTTAACGCATTTCTTTTATGATATCTAATGCCGCAAAAACAGTAAAATTAAATGAAAAATTCTGTAGGATGTAATTTAAGTAATGCTGTTGTGTATAGTTACGAAATATTAAAATCAAAATATATAAACTGCTCCTCTTGTGGAAAACCAGTACCCTTACAAAAACCCTAATTCAATAGTTAAAGTAATAAATAAATGTGTAAAGGAATATTTGTGTTACATTTATAAATGCGGGTATGAATTAAAGTCCAGACTGTGCTTGGTAGCGGTATATTGTGTTACTCACCTTTTCTAATTCCACTTCTGTGGAGGTTTCGCTTTCCACGTACTCCAAAACCAGACCAAAGAGAACAATCTGCAGAGAAGATATCCATAAAGTTGCGTTTGGCAGTTTTTTATGACAGCTGCCTGGCTATTGCGCGTTTGTTTTAATGAGAAGAATTTGTTCCAGCTAAATTATACACTATGTCCCCTGGAAACTAATTTTTTTCTTTACTAGGGTTTGTGTTAAATTTCTATTTTCAGGATACCCCGTGCCTTATTTCCACAACAACGAAATTTCGACATTATATGTATGAAGAAGACACTTCCTTCAGCTTCCGTTATACTTATTGTAATACGTATTGTATGTTTAGACAGCAATTGGGTCATCATTTCTCGTCTGTTCGGTAGTCGCGCGTCCTTGGAACAGGTGCCAACGCTTCGGCCGCCATGCAGCGACCTTCTTAAGGGTAAATTCGCGGACATGGACTGCGCACGAGTTATGAAAGAGCTAGGTCTCCTTCAGGGCACGTCGCTCTTAGGAAGGGTGCAGAATGGTTTCTGAATTGTTGGTATCTATGACTAGTACACGGCGTCTCGCTGATGCAAAGTAATTACTGCTGTCGAACGCATGCGTGAACCCTCTCAGCAGTTGGCTCACGTTGGTTTTAGGGGTATAAGACAGGCTTTTTGGCATTTATGATTTAAACAATCTTGCGTAGATAGAATACTTTGTTCCGCTTTTCAAACTTTTTAGAATAGTGCGGTAGATACCAACAAACAACCAGGCCATATTTCAAAACATCAGGAATATTTTCACTTCGTTTGTCTAATTTGACTGAATTAAAAATTATTTTTGTTGTTTCTCCGTCACCAGAAATACGCATCGGAGATAAACAGGTAGGTGCTTTTCGTTGTAACCAATTTCCCTACCAGTTGTGCAATCAACAGGCGTAATTTAATATTTGAAAATTAGTTTTAAACGTGAAACCTTTTGTGGCGGTGGTAGAGTAGTGTAGCAGTCTTTGTGCAATGATCAAGCATAGTGCTGCCTATCGTATTTAGTGTATTGTAAATGACTAAGTGTTAGTTAATGAAATATATTACGTCGTGGGAGTCAAGCCATCAGGCCAGCTTTTCCGTGTAACTCTACAACATGAATAAGCCGACAATACTTCCCCTCTGAAAAAGCCTTAAAACTTCTCTGCTTCGAACAATTTAAACCAGTGATATATGGTTTAAACAGCTTTATACTCTGTTACACCATCGAAATGGCGGTATAGTCCCCGTGATAAAGCAGTGCAGCAGGAGTACTGATATTAAAGATGTAGTAAAACGTACTAATAGTGTTGTGAAAAAATCTCGAAGTTGTGCAGAGACCAAGAATAGTGCATCGTTGAATACGAATTGTATTGTGAGGGTGAAATTGGTCAGCAAGCGTAATGAAATGAAGAGATGTAGTGTAATGTACGAGCCGTTATGTAATAAAGAAAGAGATGAGTAGTCAACCGAGTGCAATTATTGATCAGGCGTAGTGTTGTGTGTCACACGCAGTATAAATTAAAAGGCGAATAATGGTTTGAATACAGTTGTTTGAATCAGATAGAGACTAGACGGCGATGTGCATTGAAAAACGAGCAGGGTAGTGTATGAGGCAAAGTCTAATGTAGAGAGCGACGTTCCGTGTAATGGAGTGAGCTAGTATATCAGACGCAATCTAATGTAGAGGGTGAATGCAATGTAAAAGAAGTAGATAGTGTAAGAGGCAGCGTGTAATGTAGAAGGTGAAATACAGTGTAAAAGAAGTAGGGTGATGCATAAGGCAAAGTCTAATGTAGAGTACGAAGTGCAGTGAGAAGAAGTAGGGAAGTGGATGAAAGGATGTGAAATGTAAACGAAGATGTGCAGTGTAAAGGAGTAGGTTCATACTGCGATTGTGCACTGTGTATGAGTACCTTGAAGCCAGTGCTTATCCACATGATGAGGAGCAGCACGACAGTGTCCTCCATCGTCATCCGCGGGGTCTCAAAAGAGAAGTTGGGGATGTGTGAGCTAGCCACCCCCACCACGCGATTCAAGCTGAGCAGCAGCTGGCGAATCATCAGGTGAGACTGGTCCACGTCGAAGAATCCCAGCTCTGGGTCCATCAGCCACCACTCGCAGCCCTTATCGAACAGTGTCTGCCCGCGTATAATCATCGGTATCTGAACGCTGTATGACGTAGCCCAGATAATGAATCCCAAGAAAAGGATCGCGTACAGGATGGCTGCAGTTGGAAAAATTATTTTTTTATTAAATCAAGCATTCTAACAATCAACTAGGACAATTATTTACTTAGCCACAAACTTACTTCTTAACGCAATGCTATATTTAGTAATTACATCTCTAAACTCTAAATATAACTTCACACAGTCGTGCGGTGTTATTTTAGTTTTTTGACACAGGCTTCATTTCTTTACAATATATATATATATATATATATATATATATATATATATATATATATATATTGAAACAAATAATGTGTTTCATTACACTAATTAAACATTAGTGTAAGAAATCAATATATATTTTGGACTGCGCGGTGCGTGCGCCGGGCGCTGCGAGCAGCGAGGGGAGCTAGCGACGGTTGCTACCGCCACCGGTTCCACCGCCGGGAGGCCAGCGTGAGAACGTCGGTTGAAAACGGGGTAGCGAGCACGTGCGGGCAGTCGTTAGGAGAATCGCGAGGAGAACAGACGGTAGCGGAGCGGCGGAGAGTTCGGACGTGTGGCGAAAATCTCGCCGGTAGTGCATGGACAAAGAGAACATGCGGTATAGTTAATGAACTACTAGCGACTGTAATATAGTAGACACGTGAGTGAGACATTGAAAGTATCAGTAGAATATAAGATTCGCGTTGATGGAACATTCGATCGCGTTCGTGTTAGTTAGCGTAGTGGAAACCTTACCGAAACCGTATGGTACGGAACTAGAACCAGCACGCATTATAGGTGCAGGTTGGGTAATTAAATCCATCGACGGAAGGTGGTTCGAGAGAAGTGCAACGCCGCGGTATCAAGATCCGAGTCGGGGAGGAGCCGCAAGGTCACCAGCCCAGGACGACCGCCACGCCATCAGCCGCCGACGGCCCGTAGCCGCTGTAGAGGTCGGCAACCCTGTCGATGCGAGCTGTTCAACGAGCATCAAAGGTATTTGATCGGGGCCCCGAAGGTATAATAAATATCTGTTACAATAAATCTTGGTACCAAGGCAGAGTATATAAAGATTGTCAGATCATGTAATTACCCTATTTGATTTGCAAATAAATCCTGTTCATGATTGTATTTCTATTCCTGATTAACTTTACCAATGTTATACCAACTTATCCAGGGACCCATTCACGGAAAAGATACCCTCCTTTAGTGTTATATTGCAGTGAAATACCAGGCATCACCAGGTATGTCACAATATATATATATATATATATATATATATATATATATATATATATATATATATATATATATTGTGGCGTTATGGGATTGTGTGACCCCATAACACCACCGTTTCGTCTGTATGAACACCCACAGGCAGCGAGGAGAGCAGGCGTAAATCAGTGTACCTAAACGCGCAGCCTGGTATCCGTTGCCCGTACTAATCAAAGACGAACTAGCAAGCAACGTTTTTCGTTGTGAAGAGAGGAGAAGCAAGCCCCCACCACTGAGAATTTCCCCAGGCGTCGTACCATAAATAGGCAAACCCCAAGCGGAAGCTCTCTTTTGATTGTCGCCGTTCGTCGGGTAAGCAGCATTTCATCACCGCTCGTCAACGTCAGCTTAGATGGTATTTGCCGCCGCAACGACTGCTAGGTAGGAGTTTTCGGCGTCGAACAGACGTGCTAGTTAGTCGTCCGCGACATAGTGAAGAATTAGTAAAGTGTTTCTTCGATTAACATCACGGGAAGTAAAAAGTTACCCGGTGTAAGAAAAGCATTGAAAGTTCTTGTTTAACGGAGTAAAAGTAGCAACGAGCGAGGAACTTGCACTAGTATTCAGGGAAGTGCAAGGGACATTTTTCACAACGTGGGCGTAGTCGGAGGCGCCAGTAGCAGCCGAGGGAGAAGAAGAGGCCGACTAGGAAGGACGGAAGAGGACGCGAGTAGAGAGGAGAAGAAGAGGCCGACTAGGAAGAACGGAAGAGGACGCAAGAAGACAGCGCAGACGGCAGAGGCGAATCCCGTCTCGTACAACGCAGACGCCAGCGCACTACATCAGGAAGCGGGCAGTTTTCGAGGTAACGCTAGAACTGCGGAAAGTAGGTCAAGTTCACGTCGGCAGGGAAAAGACTACTACAGGAAAGTGTTAGGAAATTTAGGAGACGGGTGGCAACAATTTGCAGCATTGTAGTGGGAGATTTTTGATGCGCTATTGCCTTAAACATTCTATTTGGAACATTTATTATTCTGCTATTAGCAGTCACAGTTAAATTATAAATGAGAGTAGTGCACTTGCCCACATTTTGTTCTTTGCATGTAATATTTTTCGAAGCAAGAGATTGTAAACTGAATTTGGTTTCATGTACAAATGTAATTAGGATAGCATAAATTTAGATATAATTAATTTTCCAAGGGAATTCCCAGTGTAGATAAGGGTAATTATTTCAAAGAATTAGTTTTGGAGTAAATTATGTGTTCATTCAGTTAATGTGCTGTAAAGGATTCTATTTGTGTTTTTTTTTAAGTTTTCTTTGTAAAAGTGTGATTCTATTCTTGATCTTTTGTCATTAACTTATGCCACAAAGTTTATTGGGTAAATTATACGCTCGTTTATGTGCATTTTGTGTGATTTTATTGTGTCAAGGGTTCAAACCTTTCTCGTACCCTGAAGACCCTGCTCCCTAGATTTAAAGCTCGCTTCACGAGCAAATAACTTGTCAACCCCCTCCACGGTTCATGCTGCTGTTGTGAAGGTACAAGTCTGTGTCGAAGGTGGGTGTGTTAGAATATATATATATATATATATATATATATATATATATATATATATATATATTCTAACCGGCTTATCTATCGTACACCACTGGTACCTTCTCTGCACACTCAGCATGCACTTTAAGCAAGTCGTTAAGATATTATGCTCGTGAAGCGAGCTCTTAGAATCTCAGGAAGCAGGATCTTTGGGGTACGAGAAAGGTCTGAACCCTTGACACAATAAAAGTCACACAAATCACACATAAACGAGCATATAATTCACTCAAAATTCTGTGGCATGAATTGATAACAACGAAAAACAAAAAAAATCACACATAGAATTACACTTCCAAAAATGATTAAATAAACACAAATAAGCAACTTTGTCAGCTTATTCAACAAATGAACACTTGATTTTGTTCAGAACTAATTTTCTGAAACAATTTCTTTGACCAGTACTGGGAATTCCCTTTGAAAATTCACTACGTCTAAATTTAAATTATTCTAATTACAATTGCATGTGAAACTAAACCTAATTTACAATCTCTTGCCTTTTCAAAATTTTACATACAATAATTAACCTGTGGGCAAGCGCACTACTCTCAATTTATCTTTAAATTATAAGTGCTGGTAACAGAATAATGGCTGCTACAATAGAATGGTTAAAGGCAAGCAATTACGCATTAAATCTCCCACTCCCAAGCTACAAATTATTAACACCCGTGTCCTCAGTTTTAACACTTCTGAAACTATTCTTTCCCTGCCGACGTGAACTTGACCTAATTTCAGTTCTACAGGTTACCTTGAAACTGTCCGTCTTTCAACCTTGAAACAGCGTGCTGCGTTCCGCACCGCGTTGCTCGATTCCGAAGTTCTGCGTTGCTTTCGCCGTCCTCTTGCGTCCTTTTCTCAGCCGTCGTCTTCTTCCCGGTCGACCCACGTATTCTTCCGTCTCCACTAATCGATTTCTTCTCCTCCCACGGCTGCTACCGCCTCCGATTACGCCCAATTTGCAGAAAATGTCCCTTGCACTTCCCTAACTGCCAGTGCAAGTACTTCGCTCGTTCCTAACTTTTATTCTGTTAATCAAGAACTTTCAGAGCTTTCCTGACAACGGGCACACTTTTACTTCCCGCATTAGTTAATAGAAGAATATTTCGCTAATTCCTGACTACTGCGCGGATGACTAGCTAGACGTTTCTCAACGCCGTACACTCCTATTCTAAACAGTCGTTGCGGCAATTTCTAACTAATCTAACGCTCTGATAAAATCTGCACACTTGCCAAGCGGTGCCTTACATGAAGAACTGCTGACCCGACGCGTGCTAGCAGAAGAGATGTTGACTCCAGGCGAGATGGCGAGAAAAAAGAGGGCTCTCGCTTCCGCGTTTGCGTATTTATTGGCGTTCGCCTGGGGAAATTCGACGTGGTGGGGATTATTTCTCCTACTTGTGCCTTCCACCAGCAAAAACGTGGCTTGATAGTTCGCGGCGACTAGTACGAGCAACGGATACCAGGCTGCGCGTTTTGCTATTATTGTTTTCGGCCGCTCTTCTCGCCGCTTGTAAACGTTTATGCCGGCGAAACTGTGGTGTTATGGGGTTGAATAATCCCATCTCGCCACATTGTCCCCTCCTTCTCTTCTTAAGATTTTTTTCGGCGGCGAAATAAAATCTTAAGTTGCTTCTGCCGCTTTCCTTACTTCTGCTGCTTTCCCTACTTCTTCCGCTTTCGTTATTACTTCCGCTTTTTTTACTTCTTCTGCCGTTTTCCTTGCTTCCTTTACCGCTTTCCTTGCTTCTACCGCTTTCCTTACTACTTCCGCTTTTATTACTTCTTCTGCCGTTTTCCTTACTTCTTCTACCGTTTTCCTCGCTTCTACCGCTTTCCTTACTCCTGCTACCGCTTTCCTTACTTGTTCCACAAGAATTGGGTTGATGTTCACCGTAATCGCTTTCCAAATTATTCCCTCTCGGATTATCTCATTTATCAAAACCCTTACTTTGTCACGGTAGGCTATGGGGATAGGATAATTCTTCGCTTTAAATGGTCGCGAGTCCGTTAGCTCGATCCGAAATTGATACCCCTTTATCGGTTCGTTGTGATTTTTGAAGACATCCTTGACGCTTATCAACATTTCGTACAATGCATTTTTCTGATCAACCCTCAACTTTTCTTGCTCCATTGTTTTCTTCCTTATTTCTCCCTTTATTTCATTCTCCTCCATTTGTACGCTACACATTTCGATTTCTGCGAATTCTTCTGATTCGTCTCCCTCATCTACATGTGCATTTCGCGCCTCTTGACTTTCATCTTCCTCCCAAACATTTTCTCCGTTGATCAGAACTTGCTTTTCTCCTATGTCGATAATAGCGCCATGTTCCGCCAAAAAATCCACACCGATAATTAATGGGTAAATTAATTTCTTCACCACCAAACAAATTATATCAAACATTTTTCCTCTGATTGTTACTTCTACCATTACTTGTTTCCTCACTGGATGAGATTTCCGCCCCCATGCATCTACCATTCGAGTGTTATTGGTTGGTAATTCCAAGACGTTTATTTTCCTGCTTACTAGCTCTTCATACCACTCTTGCGATATCACAGATTTAATTGATCCGGTGTCTACCAATGCCTTACTATGCACACCAGCGCAACTAATTTCAATCACGGGACATTTCTCCCCTTTTCTCGGCTTCCAATTCTCCCATAAATTTTCTCCATTATTCGTAATTCGGTTTGCAGTTATAGGGATCGCGTGTTTGTCGTAATATTTGTTCGATTTGGGACCCCTCTTCAACTCGAACTTGGCGTGTTTCCCGGTCCCGTTCAATTTCTCGTACCGATTTCATTTCGCGGACTCCGTGACCTCGCCCGCTGCACGTTCCTGCTCGTACCTGGTCTCTCGCCGTCGTGACCTTGACTGCGCACCTCCCTGTTCGCCGTCTCTTCGTTCCGCGGCCCTCCGTCCTGCCTGTGTTGTCTGGATCCACCTTGATTTTTGCTCCCTCCTTTCTTTGACGATGGAACTACCGTGTCTTGAAGAATTTGCATTGCGTTGATATTTGATTTTGTCGTCTTCGGAGTTTGGTTCATATTTTCAAACGCCAAATCATAATTGCCTAACAAAATTTGAAATTTTTCCACATCTTTTACATCAACGCTGCGTAACAAATTCTGGATGCTTAGCGAAAAATGTCTTGTGAGAATGCAAATTATTTCTTCGTCCGCTACGGGAGGAGAGCACATTTTCAATGCTGCTATTTTTCGTGCCGCGTAGTCTCGCATGGTTCCGCTAGAATTACGGTAATACCCGCTCATTAACGAAATTTTGAAGTTCATCTGCTGTTCCTTTCCCCAGTAACGGTCTAGGAACCTCACTACAAATTCGTCAAATGAATTTGGCATTGGGCATAACGTTTCTAGCCACGCTTTTGCATTGCCTTCTAACGCTTGATGCAATAATAAAGTTTTGTGTGCTTCGCGAACATTCGAAAGCACGAAAAAGCTCTGCAACGATTTAATAAAAGCGTTCGAATTCTCGTTTGGATGACCTGAGAATCTAAGCGATGGTGGTATATTAATATTGCTTCCTCGGCATGCTCCCCCTCCTTCTACTTTACTTTCCGCTATTTCTCGCAGTTCCTGAATCTTACGTTCTTGTTCTTCAAATTGTCGCTTCGTATCTGCACTGCTTTCGGTAATCTTGCCGCGAACTTCTTGGACTTCCTCTTGTATTTGCCCGAAACGTGCCCTATTCTCTTCATCTTTCTTTTCGATTTCCGTAGACATCGAATCAATTCTCGCTCCGACTTCTATGTGCTTTTCCTCAATTAACTGAGTGCATGTTGCTACTTGCACCGCGATCTCTCCCCGAAGCTCGTCACATTTAACAACCACCTCTGACAACATAGACTGTTGAAAATTCTCAAATTTTTCATTGAAAACCTTGGTCTGGTCGTCAATTTTCTCGGCTAATTTTTGCACTTGCTCCTCTGATTTTCGCGATTGTTCTTTGATTTCTGCTAAATTTCGCGACTGTTCTTTGATTTCGGCTGCTAATTTTTCAGACTGTTCTTTAGTTTCTACTGCTAATTTTTGCACTAGCTCCTCTGATTTTCGCGACTGCTCCTCTGATTTTCGCGACTGTTCTTGAATTTCTGCCGCAAATTTTTGCCCTTGATTTTCTATTTTCTCGGATAATTTTTGCATTCGCTCGTCAGTTTTTCGCCCTTGATTTTCTACTTGTATTCCGATGTGTCGCGCAAAATTCCCTAACAATGCCTGCATTAATGTTTTCATCGTATCTTCTTGCGTGCGTTGCGACGGTTGTTCTGGCGTAGTCTCCGCTGACTCGGTGCGATCCGCGGTCGGCTCACGTACTTCTTCTGCCTCGTGCAACCCTAAATTTTCCATCCTACGAAGTATCTCGTCCCCCGCGTCGCCCTCACTGTCCTCGTCACTCCTAATCTGCCTAGGTTCCCTATATTCCTGACTGCCTGCCATTCTAATGCTTTGCGTTTGCCTTTTACCTTTCTAACAATACAAAATGCACTTCCCTTCCAAAATCACAATACAATGCACTATATAACACTTCACTGTACACAGAAAACACTTGCTGAAAAGAAAACACAGTACACAGCCTAATAAATACCACAAAATGCTCGTTTATTGTGTCTAGGGTTCACCTTTGCTTGCTCGATTTCAATCGATCGCTGCCGCACGTAATGGGCGCCAAAATATCTAACCGGCTTATCTATCGTACACCACTGGTACCTTCTCTGCACACTCAGCATGCACTTTAAGCAAGTCGTTAAGATATTATGCTCGTGAAGCGAGCTTAGAATCTCAGGAAGCAGGATCTTTGGGGTACGAGAAAGGTCTGAACCCTTGACACAATAAAAGTCACACAAATCACACATAAACGAGCATATAATTCACTCAAAATTCTGTGGCATGAATTGATAACAACGAAAAACAAAAAAAAATCACACATAGAATTACACTTCCAAAAATGATTAAATAAACACAAATAAGCAACTTTGTCAGCCTATTCAACAAATGAACACTTGATTTTGTTCAGAACTAATTTTCTGAAACAATTTCTTTGACCAGTACTGGGAATTCCCTTTGAAAATTCACTACGTCTAAATTTAAATTATTCTAATTACAATTGCATGTGAAACTAAACCTAATTTACAATCTCTTGCCTTTTCAAAATTTTACATACAATAATTAACCTGTGGGCAAGCGCACTACTCTCAATTTATCTTTAAATTATAAGTGCTGGTAACAGAATAATGGCTGCTACAATAGAATGGTTAAAGGCAAGCAATTACGCATTAAATCTCCCACTCCCAAGCTACAAATTATTAACACCCGTGTCCTCAGTTTTAACACTTCTGAAACTATTCTTTCCCTGCCGACGTGAACTTGACCTAATTTCAGTTCTACAGGTTACCTTGAAACTGTCCGTCTTTCAACCTTGAAACAGCGTGCTGCGTTCCGCACCGCGTTGCTCGATTCCGAAGTTCTGCGTTGCTTTCGCCGTCCTCTTGCGTCCTTTTCTCAGCCGTCGTCTTCTTCCCGGTCGACCCACGTATTCTTCCGTCTCAACTAATCGATTTCTTCTCCTCCCACGGCTGCTACCGCCTCCGATTACGCCCAATTTGCAGAAAATGTCCCTTGCACTTCCCTAACTGCCAGTGCAAGTACTTCGCTCGTTCCTAACTTTTATTCTGTTAATCAAGAACTTTCAGAGCTTTCCTGACAACGGGCACACTTTTACTTCCCGCATTAGTTAATAGAAGAATATTTCGCTAATTCCTGACTACTGCGCGGATGACTAGCTAGACGTTTCTCAACGCCGTACACTCCTATTCTAAACAGTCGTTGCGGCAATTTCTAACTAATCTAACGCTCTGATAAAATCTGCACACTTGCCAAGCGGTGCCTTACATGAAGAACTGCTGACCCGACGCGTGCTAGCAGAAGAGATGTTGACTCCAGGCGAGATGGCGAGAAAAAAGAGGGCTCTCGCTTCCGCGTTTGCGTATTTATTGGCGTTCGCCTGGGGAAATTCGACGTGGTGGGGATTATTTCTCCTACTTGTGCCTTCCACCAGCAAAAACGTGGCTTGATAGTTCGCGGCGACTAGTACGAGCAACGGATACCAGGCTGCGCGTTTTGCTATTATTGTTTTCGGCCGCTCTTCTCGCCGCTTGTAAACGTTTATGCCGGCGAAACTGTGGTGTTATGGGGTTGAATAATCCCATCTCGCCACATTATATATATTAATACAATAAAGAGTTGTTATCGATAAGGTAATATTATCAATATTTTTATCTCTGGTAGTGGTACGATAAACGAATATGAAAGTTTTACAAGAAATATATTGCAACATTTCCATGATTCACGAAGTACGTTCTAATTCTTTGCTCTCCAATTTCATTTTTAAATGGATTCATTTTCATTCAATTTCATTTTTCAATGAAAATTCAAATTTTTCAATTTTTCAATTTTTCAAAATTTGAAACGGTTATCTTTTTCCGCATATCTTCTTTCTGTCGTACACCCTCGTCTCGTCAACGCCATGGCAGCAGGGAAAGCGTCTTTGGGAGTCTGTTTCGACCACGGGAAAATGAGAAATGGCTGGAAAATGGGACAGGTTCGGATAGAGAGTGCGACGGCGGAGAACCACTAATCGCCCGCGCCAGGGCAGGTGAGTAGGCAGCATGAGTAACTCCTTTGAGGTTGCTTTTACGAAGAGACTCCTCGGAGCCAGCAAAGACAATGCGGAACTGCTAACAGGATCCAAAACATTGATGATCAAGGTAAACAATTGAATAGCAACATTATTTTCAATGAGAACAATCATCGCATGTATTTTCTGAAGACATTCCATTGGCCTGGCTGCAAAATAGAAACTATTTTTCTACACATTACACATCATTAACAGCCTACGGTAACGAAAATGACAAATCAATTAAAACACTCTGAACTATTCACTACAGCGTCAGCACACTGGTAATAGATGGGCAAAAACATATAGCAAGAAAATAGTGAGATGAGACTTCTAGTAATTCCTCAGAAGCACGTCGCGATTTTCAGTTCCCCTGGGTGGCCGGCAGACATTTTACGGGCGCTGCTCTACCATGGTGAAGTCGCAGTCCATCGCCACACTACGCCACAATCTCAGCCGCTCCGAATATATTTCTCCGCTGTCCACACGCTAATCCGTGCCCCATTTCTCGGATTAGTGATAGAGGTGAGGGGGCGGCGGTGGAGGTACTGATGAGAGTTCCTGACGTTCTAGCCAGGGGCCACAGCTCCGAGGGTTAACTTCACCTTGGCGAAGCAGCGACGAACTGGTTGTCTTGCTTCAGCCAGCGGGAAATTCAATTAAATTACCTTTCATTTAGTAAGACCTGGGAAATTCATATTAGCACCATAATCGATTTTAACAACATCGAGGACTCATCTGGGCGGAAATTACTAGCTCTCACACGAAGCGCCCAGCTCGGCGGAAAATTAATTTTGCTCCGGCACAAATGTGTTAACACAGCCATGTCTCATCATTTGTCACAATTGTTGAATAGAAAGTAACAATCATGGCGCCATATTGTGTCAACATTGTTAGGCATATTGAGGAGCTCAAATTTTGAGCTTTTTCATCTGCATTCGGAGCACCCACCTGTCGCACAGTTTCAGCTCTTCAGGATTGTGTGCAAACGTCCTACGGAAATGCAAACTTTGGAGGCGATATATTTCACAGTTAACCGGTAATTCTTCAAAGGTGTCTCCTCTCGCGTGACCAAGTTGTCAGAGAGGCTGGTGCAAAGTCGCAGTGTTGTCAAAGAACGTTCGGCCTTTTAACTTTCGCGTCCGCTAATGCACATTTATCGTATTGATGACACCTTGAACACCCGTCACAGTCACCTGACGATGAATTTTAATGGACGACACACCACAGAAGAAGGAAAAGAATAATTCTTGTTTCGAAAATGTCGCCATTTCTAAGATCAAATTCTCTGCCCACTCTAACTGCAACCGCTACAATTCAGAATTGTCAGTTCTGAAATGGCATTCACAGTTCTTTGCTGTACACTACTGAAATGTCAACTATGTCACACATACACAAACGAGTGTGCGTATTTTAAATCGCATGTTTATATCTGCACTCAATTCTGAGCAAAAAAATCGGAGATCTTAGAACATGAACGCACCTCGATCTGCTGAATAGTGTTTTACCCTCTAACGGTGCAACCAAGATTTAAGATGAAAAATATCATTCACGCAATATCTTATAACCAAAGTAATTAACCTTTCAGTATGCGCTCAGCTTATAGAGTACGCGATTTTCATTTGCTTGATGTATAGCCTCTAAAATGTAAGTAAATACTTTATAATTACGTGTTATATTAAAATATTTTATTCGGACGTTTTCACATTACATAAATTTTTTTGACCAAAAAACAAAATAGGCATAAATGTTTGATGAATTTGCAAGATTCCAGCCTGCTAGAAAGTTTTTTTTGCATGTGGTTATGCGTCTACAAAACAACTCATCTGAAGTGTCTATAAAAGAGATGAACGCAGAGAGTTCATGTTTCACGTGACTTTTGTTTACGCTGCAAGAATACTTTTCTTCAATTTTTTTATGTTCTATAAAATTTGCTTTTCAAGAGAGTGTTTTTCCACTTATTGTTTTTTAATTTATTTCTTGCCGCACGATCTATCGTGTATAAAGTGATTTTAGAAATGTATTCTCCGCTGTTTTCACATAATTCATTCCTATCGTTATCGCTATGACTACTGTATCGTGAAATAATATGTGTACATGTGGGCTTGCCGAATTGCAACCGTGACGTGATTTCACTCTTCATCGATTATTTTCCAACACGAGCACCGATTGCGTTTTTGTATCAACAAGAAGAAGCTAATAATTAAGAAAGTACTCTAGCGCGTCAGAATATGCCAACAGAGTTGTTTACCTCTTCGGGCGATGGGTCGCAAATTTCCCATCCGGCACCAATTGCCTGTGTACGTGAACAAGTAGTGCAATCGGATTACTTTGAAGAAGTAAGGCACTATCCACACTTTTAGCAGATAGCCATGTTCACTGCCTGCAATATTACGCACTTTCACGTATGCTTGCGTGACAAAATTCATGTGCCCATCAGCAAAATCGATGATGGATACTAAGTCTGGGAAGAACCAGGTGGTGAGGTATCGCTTGATTATTCGTGATGGGGCCAGTACCACTTCTTTGTTAGATGACTTGTAGTAACCTGTGATAACCGTCAGAAGCATATGCAAAATAAATATAGTCTCGTTCCATGTCACTATTACCTTTATGATATGATTGACACTTTTGGCCGAAGCTTTGTACTCTTTCGTTCCGGGGTGCTTGCCATCCATGAAAGGATGAGGGGGAAGTGTGTCATTTCTCCATTCGCCTAAAAAAGAGTATGGGTTTCTCAAAAAGTATTGGAAGGGGATTAGAGAGGTGGTGATGGCCACATTGGCGATCACCACCAACTGCCATATGGCGACGAAGCGACAGAAGGGATGCAAGATCCACCAGTACGTGTTGTGTGTCTGTCGCGCCTGCTCCGTCTCCAGCGAGTAGGTGCTGGGTCGAAGTGCTCGTAACGGACGCGACCAGCTCCACCCCACCACCTGCGCAGCACAAACGTACTCAGCATTACCACAGCTGCACAGCTGAGCACACCCATTAAGAGTTACTCCACCACTGCACAGCCCTAAGGCACTCATTATTAGCACAGCTGCACAGTCCAGCACACCCACCAACTACCTTACCACCTGCGCAGCACAAACAAACTCAACTTCAGCACAGCTGCACAGCTCAACACACCCATTAAGAATTAGCCCACAACCTGCGTAGCACAAACGCACTCAGCATTAGCGTAGCTTCAGATTCCAGCACACCCATCCATTCGCTACCTCACCAACTGCGCAGTGCCAACCCTCTCCGTTTTAGCATACTGCACAGTACTAGCAACTGCACATAGTTTACAGTTGAGCACACCCATCCTTTCCCACCCTACCACCTGCTCAGCGCAAACACACAATGCTTTATTATTTGTGATACACGACGGCGCACGCCGTACGTCAAAAGGGCGGTTCGTTACTTTTATTACTAATTTCATTGTCCCTCTCTTGAAATTAAAACCAATGGCTAAATGATCAGCAGAAAAAAAGTTTTCTTTATCGTTCCTTCACTTGTTAATGACATTAAAATGACGTTAAAATTATGATGAACTGAAGTAATTATACTGCAATTACTAAAATGGCATAAAACGTCTAACATATTTTATCATTCACTTCCTAAATAATTGTAATAAAAAAGTGCATAACCAAGGTACATGTACTGCAAGTTGAAAATTTTTGAAATTTCCGATAATTCAGAGTAAAACATGAAAATCGGACCTATGCCACCTCTAAGTTTATTTTACTATTTTTTTAAATAATTTTAAAGAATAAATTTGGACCTATATAAAAATAAATTGAAAATATTCTTAGGGCTTCACGTAACGTACACCCAAAGTTTAAAGATTATCTTCCAAAATCTCACCTAGAGCCAGATCAAACGCGTATTATCCACTTTGGAAAACATCGTATGGTACGTATGGTTTAGGCGCTAATATTGTTGACAAAATGATAGACAGACGGACGTTTTACCAACAGTAAGTTTTTTGGTATCAAGGACCCACAAAAGAGGAATTGTGGGTCCTTGATAGGAGTACTTTTTCTATATTTATTAACTGAATTTATCCACATTTTCGTAATCAAGGCCCTGCAATGAATTTTTCTGCCGAAAATACGCAGTTTTCCGGGCAGCAATACATAAATTTCTCTATACTACGAATATACTCCGCTATTACGTACGTATAAAGCAAGTAAAAACAACTCAAATATCTACGCAGCGAGTGAACAAACTCAGTAATTTTATAACATTAGAATCATCGCAGTTATCCTATATACCACAATCTCTCAAGGAATTTAACTCTCCAATTTGTTCCACATCTAGACACGGATCCTAAACCAGTACTATGTTCACTGAAATGAATACAAAAACGAACAGCCAGTTCTCCCTGCTGTGATGAGTGCCCCTGCCGAAAGTTTCGGCAACCAAATCCAACGAAGGTTTCTCCATGAAGAATTGCCTCGACACCTAATAGTCACATTCTTCTCTACTCCGATTCCCTGCTCGTGGGGGTTGGCTAACCTGCCTCTGCAGCACGCGGCGCACGCGCATCCAGCGTGACGCGTTGGGGGGCAGCACGGGGTACACGCGGTCCGGGTGCTCTGGCAGCTCGCACGCGTGGTACGGGAAGCGCTTCTGCTGCCGCCGCCGGTACGCCTGATGCTCGTCGCCGCCTTCCATCCGCCTCCTGCGCTCTGGAAGAAGCAACGCTCTGTTCTTGCTTTTGAGAATATTGGAGAGCGAGTCCGGGCGAGCGGAGAAATGTTATGTTTTCGTAGGGACATTTGAACCTCCTAAGCCAACCGTTGAAACTTAATGCGTTAATAGCATTCGTAAGCAAACCGATTACGATTCAAAATGTTTAATTAGTCTCTGTGCTGACGATCTGAAATCTGACTGATGTATTACAATTCATTGTAATGATTGATTGATGTCTTTGCTTTAGTAGACGAAATAAGAAGTAATGCAGCTAGATTAGTAGGGCAATAACTGTGAACTGAATTGACTAGCACATTGAAGTAAAAAAAGGGTGACATTCGTTTTTAAACGATCTTAATAAAAATATAAGAGATTAAATAAATTTTTGATTTATTTAATCGAAAAGCAGTGAAAATGTTGTGACGTATGGGGGAAAACATATTATGCGAACGTTTTCTGGAGATCCAATATCCCTTCCCATCATTTTAACTATAAATAGTTGAAAGGTGAGTAAAAGTTAAAGATAAGTAAATATTAAAAATACAATTTTAAAAAAGAGCAAGAGTAGCGACTTGTGAAAAACTAGACATTTTCTTTCCGGAGTTACAGAAACCTTATTTGCGACAGTAAACAAACCACAGATTTTATTTTCAGCGTTGCTAACAAAATAGAAACTTGCTCTTACCTCGACTCCTACCACTACAGGCAAAATGAGAATTCAACAAAACGTGCGCATAGTGAAGCTACATTTTACGTAAAGAAGCAAAACAAGTTTATATCTCTTTGCTCAATGTATCAGGGAAACTGGACAAAAACCTGATAGAGATGGGGGTCATTGACATGGAAGCTGAAGTACATTATTCGTTACAAACATATTAAGTCTTTTTAAAAAATGTAAACGATACAAATGTAAACTAATTCATTATATATTACTATTTTGTTAAAATAAACATTATTTTTCTTATTGATGATCAGTATAGTCTCTAATTGTATAGAAATAGTTATGCAGAAGAAAATATTTTAGTTTTAACTTAAATTTGTGTACCGACTTCAATTGTTTAATGTCATCCGGCAATGCGTTGTAAAGAAGGTAACGTATATGTATTGAATGTGGATTTCTTGTAGTGAGCTGTTGATACTGACACTTGATTAATGTGATTTCTACGACGTGAGTTGTAATCATAAATATCAGTTTTACATGAAAATATGTTCCCATCGTTAAGTAAGTCAGTTTTGACAAATATTACAGATTCGTAAATAAATAGTCAAGACAATGGTAAGATTGCAAGGTCAATGAAGAGAGGCTTGCAGGGATCACGTCGATGGCATTTTTTCATTATTCAAATAATTTTCTTTTGCAAACTTAAAGATTTGGGTACTACATGATGACCTTCCCTGAATATTATGTCATATCTCAGGCTGGAATGCACATTTGCAAAATACACGCAACGAGCTCTATCAAGGATGGCAGAATTTGAGAGAATTCTGAATGCGTAACATAATGAACATAATGTAGTGTTTAATTCTGTTATATGTACATTCCATTTGAGATTTGACTAAATTCAGAGATCTAGAATTTTGTTACCTTAATATCAGCTATTACCTTAATATTGTTAATTTTCAATGGACCATGTGATTACTGATTTGAAATGCAAAAACGCATTGAAACTGTTTTTCCTTCGTTAACTATTAATTTATTATTACAAAACCAATTTGAAACTTCTAAAATCGTACTATTTATTGTTTCTTTTTTCCAAAAACATTCGTGTCATTGGCAAACAGAACCGTTCTTCCGTTTTTAATAGACGAGGGCGTATCGTGTACGTATAACAAAGAAAGATCGAACCTTCCGGGACCCCATATTCAATTGGTAAAGAATAGGAAAAATAAGTAAATAATGTCCTTCCGTGCCAGTATGGTATTTCTATCTTTTGAGATAGATGTTTAAGGTGGGCGGTTATCCAATCTAGGGAGATACCACGAATTCCATCAGGAGGTAATTTTGATAGCAAAATGTTATGGTGAATAACGTCAAAAGCTTTCGAAAGGTCTAAAAATATTCCAGTGGGTGCTTCATTTTAGTTCATTGATGTATCAACATCTTTAAGAAAAAATGGCAATTTCCGTCGATTTTGATTTTCTAAACCCGTGTTGTGAGTCTGAAAATGCTTCGTTTTTCCTGAGAAAAGTTTCCATGTGCCTATAGAAAAACCTCTCTAATATTTTGAGAAAACTGACAAAAGAGAAATTGGTCGGTAATTTTGTATTTCATTTTTGTTCCTTTTTCAAAGTGTCTTAATAATCTAAACTAGATGAACATTAATTTTGTAGTTTATTGACTATTCTCAGTATTTCGTTAGAAGCTCGTCTCAATCAGTTTCCCTGATCCTCGAGCAAATGCTGAGATGGCCCCTTGTCTTGCTTCTGGACATAAATGTAACTTGAAATTAACTTCTCCCCATAGAACGTTTCACACAGTTTTTAACTGTTTTTGACGTAAATAAATAAATAAAAGAAGTTTCGGAAATAAACATCGTGTCGAAACTTTTTGGGGAAGGGTTGTTGAATTTTGTGGTTTTAGTCCCTTGGTGAGTTCAGCCGCAATTCTAGAAATGTGTTGGTTGAAGCGATTGGCCACTTTTTCCGGATTACGTGCTTCTCTTACATTATCTTGTAAAACAACATACACTACTAAGTATCGAGATGATATGGTCGTATTTTTTACGATATTACATATTTCTATAACATTTCTTTAGGTTTGTTATTTGAGTTCAAAATATCATGATTATTTTTGTCTGAACTATTACTTTCCTTAAAATTCTTTTGCATGCTCGGAAATAGACATGAAAACCGGGTGATACGTTATGATGTTTAGGAATAAAATAAAGCGTACGTTTGTTTTTACACGATGTAATAATACCTAGTGTGATCCAAGTATTATTTTTCCGTGAAATATTTAATTTTCTCTTTTTTAGAGGAGAGTATGCGTTAAAGTGAAATGAAAGTTTTGAGAAAAATATATATTTCATTTGTGTCAACAGCGTTATAAACTGTGTCCCATGATTCCTTCAGCGAGTATTAAATAATTTTATGTTAACTTAAGTGAATGCTCTGCACACGCGTGTATTATTTATTGTGTTAGTGTTCATGTTATTAGTAATTCGAATAATTTGTGCTTCATGGTCACTGTAACCTAGATTAGTAGTTTTTATTTCATATCTAGTTTTGTTTTGTTAATTATAATTTGATCTATTGCTTTTTGTGATGTAAATGTGTTCTGAGTAGGTACATTCACTGTAATATCTAAATTAAAAGAATGCAGTAAATTGAGAAAGTGCTCTTCTTCGTGGGATTCGCTCAGAAAATCAATATTGAAATCTGTACAAATGGATTCAAAAGATAGATTACTAATTTTGTTCAGAGTTATCTTTAGATTTTCTAAGAAAATGAAATTATCTAATAATCGCTTTATTCGACGTCTGTAGATGCAAAGTAATTTAGTTTTGAGTGTAGTAAGATCTACGACTTATTTCAAAAAACTTTTTCAACTGCATATAACTTGAATTCTGACAAGAAGATAGAATCAATGTCATTTCTTACGTAAATACACGAACCACCGTAAGCAGGGCTCTTATTTGATTCCCACACTCCACAATACGATTCTGCAAGGTAAAAACTAGGAATTTGGAGTGTGGTTAGATCATTATGAGACAAACAATGTTCGGTAATGCAATAAACATCTATTTGACCTATACCACACTGTAATGATGCCTCGACAAATTCAATTTTATTTGAAAGAGTTTGCACAATTGCATAATTTGAATTTTTTTGCATGTACCCACATGGATACTTTTCTGCTGCATTTAACTGTAGTTGCTATTTATTTATCTCATTTTTACTTTCAGGCGTAGTCGAAGGAAGTATCGTGCTCCAGCAATGACATGCGGCGAGGAACGCGGGGGGGGGGGGATATGTAGATAAATGAATAATGGGAGAGGTACTACAAGGATAGGGAATACATTAATTGGTACAAAGATGTCCCGGAGAATGGAAGAGAACTAGGAGATGTGGATCGGGATGGGTGTTGGGCAGGACACTGCCGAAGTTGTGAAAGGATGCAAGCTCGCTACCGAGTGCGTTTTCCGACAAGGTTATGGTGAAGACCATGCCGGGCGAAGTGTTTTTTTGACAGAAAGATTAGCTCAAATAAGTTAACATGTGTGTCACTCAGATGCAATTCCAATTGATTGTTTTCGTGTTTAATTTCTTTGCGCAGTGTTGGTTTGTTGTATCAGAAGGGCAGAGTCGAGGCAATAATGTTTGTGTTTTAGCTTTCTAAATGTATGTAATTAATCATTGCTGTCATTTGCAGGATAACGTCAGGTTTCACCCGGAATTAAGGTACTCTCAGCCATGAGCTCGGTTGTCATGTGAGCAAGGCAGCACATGAAGTTTATAGGCGAAATATATTATCGCAGGCAAACCCGACAAAAACGAAAAATCTAGAAACCCTGAATGAGGGTGCGTAATAAGTAATTAATTAAAGATAAAATTTATATTTTGATGATAACGGAAAGCTCAAGTACATTGTGAATCCTTTCGCGGTTTCATTGTGTTAACTGATTCATCAATAAATACATTCCATTGTTGGAATAGGGGCACAATGTTTCATTAAATTAAATTCAGCATAATTGAAGTTGAAAATGTGGCCCTTTCTTCCCAACTGTAATTAAAAGTGCTAAGGTATAGAAATAATATCTCTGTACTTACTTCCTGACACACAAATATACGGTTCTTTTATTAATTTACTTTATTCACACTACTTACCGAACAATATGAACAGACTTGCGTTTCTTTTTTCTTTCCTTGAGACTCCAATCAATCAGTCACTCAGTAATGTAATGTCTATATAAAATTATTGTGATATTGATTTGTTATTTCTGACTATTGAAGCAAGGCTGCTTCATTGACTGCTTCTTTGTCACATTCAATAGTCTTTTACTCAGAAAAATATAATTTCACCCTGCAGAATCTATTCCACGAACTGAAAACGCTCAGACTTATTGAAAATGACAATCGCGTTTTAGTTATTTATATGCTGTAGCAACACATTTATTTTAGCCTGACGTGTTATTCAACTGTTTATCAAACGATCTTCATAAGTGAAGAGGTACTGCATTGCACATTATTGATGTGTTGACTTCTTGGAGTTTTCAATATTATGTATTTCTAGTTCAGTGATAGGAATGATTAGCGGATCTGTTTGTATTGAAATCGCGGCGCTAATTTCTGAAGTTTGTCCATGTGTTTCACATAAAACATTATAAAGAATTGAAAATTAGAGTGTAAGAATTTATATTAATCATTTTGGAACTGTTAATATTCTCGATAACATAATAAAGCTGTATCAGTCGTATCGTAACCCTTTCAGTTTAAAACTTTACTTGAATATTAGCGTCACAATGTAACAGAAACATTTTAGGCAAATAGCCACAAAAACAAACGAACCAAATTTCATAAGTCAATAAGCGTAACTTCTTGGTCCTCGGGCTAGATTTTAAAGACATGAATGTGTTATGGTGAAAAGTAAGTGAATTCGTCATAAAAATATGTTTTCTTAATGTAGAGCTTATATCCGAGGATTATCTTTCTTCCGACTTTTCAAAACCCTTTTTGGCTCGAGAGCGGACACTTTTTTGTATTAATTCTAAAGTAATATTATTAGACGTTGCATCTTCTATTTTTTTCTGCGCTTCATCCTTCACGCTCAACGAAACAAGGCGAAGCACCTGAAACGTTTTTGCTCTGATAGAGCAAAGTTCGCTGAATAATATGTTACATTGACGATTTTGTACAATTTTTTTTCTTTCAAAATTTCAAAGTTAAAATTCCGTTTGATCCTTCTAAACAACTACGTTATTGAAGCTAGTGAGTGACTGCAAAGGATTAAGTGACTCAGATATCAGCTGATGACACTAATTTGCTTAAGAGATTGATGAAGGTCTCATGTTCGATAAAATACCTAATTTTGGAAAATTTCAAAAACTCTAATTTTTTGGCGTCTTCATACAACTACAATTAATATATTTTGCGTGTTGAAGTTTGTTTATGAAAGACAGATTTTCAAATAATGTCGTGCTAATTTTTTCGAAAATATGAGTATTTTTGGCGTAAATTGGACAAGAATTTGACATGGTAAATTCGCATTTCCAGCACAACGTTTGAAGTCATGTCAGTTTGTAAAAGTAATTTGAGAGATGCTTGGAGGCAGTTGGATATTCTGGAAATCCCTTTTCATTGTTTAACTTAATATTATTGTATTATTGATGTTTATTATTATTATTATTATTATTATTATTATTATTATTATTATTATTATTATTATTATTATTATTATTATTGTCATCTATTACCATTGTATTACATTTGGAATGTTTTAAGATTATTGTAAGTAACTAGCTACCGGTCAAGTCTACTTGCAAGGAAATAAAATTATTATTTTTAATATTATTATTATTATTATTATTATTATTATTATTATTATTATTATTATTATTATTATTATTATTATTATTATTATTACTAATCAGAGAACATAAAGTGCGAAAACTTATATCTATATTAAGTTGCAATGTAAATGCATATTTCGTAACCATTATAAATATTGCGAGGACAAAATGATTTCTCGCAAGCATTTGCTTGAAGAGCAAAGTGATATCGATTAATTTGGAATATTAATTCCTTTGAGCATTCCATTCAGGGCGTAGAGACCTTTGCAATTTCTAAGATTTCTGATCTTCATTGATACGCGCGCGGTATTGCTGACTTTAATTTTAATTATAATTTACTTAATTTAATTACAATTATAGTTTTAATTATAAAATGCTATTGAAAATAATTTTACACAAACTCATTTAATGTACGATAATTTTAGATTCTTTTTCAGGTATTTGGCAACTCTGGTTTAATGTTGCAATTTAACAATAGGGACGTCGCGTTACGGCGGGATGATCACAGAATAATCTCTCATTGTCAGGGGGTGCTTCTAAGAAAGGATGAGAGAAGGTGGTATCGACAACCTGGATATACGAGTGAATCGACATTGTGGATGTAAATAGTGGATTTACATTTTTTCTGGTGGTAATATAAGGAGTGGTAAAAGGGGCTTGGAGGTTGTAATTCAAATGTAGAAAATAAATACTACGTTTAATATTATATAATCATTAATTCTATTTTTAATTGAACTGATAACAGAAAGCGATAATGATGGTTCTCATTAACATAAACTAATAATTTTATTTTCGGCTAAAATATGCATCGCGCATCGTTGGTACATTTATGTTGAACGTAAATACACTGAATTCAATAGTAGAAAGATTTTTTCGTTTAAACGTTTAAATAAATAAAAAATGTATTTTTCGCGATTCGTTTCTTAGAGAACTTTTCAAATGGTTGTTGAAGCATCAGACAGAAATTGTCATATTTTACATACTGGTATTGTGGTGAGTTTTCGTTGGCATTTACAATGAAATAATTATATGAGTCGCCATTGCCAACAATATTGTTTATTACAATAACAGTTTTCGATGGCGTAGGTTCGATCCTGGATCCTGTATCCTGTATCCTGACAATCGTACGTCTGGCAACAATAGGCATTTGATCATCTCGCCAAGAGCAGAGAGTACATATAGCTGCTGCGATTGGCTGGCGGGAAACCCGTCTCGTTTTGGTGGCGATGTGAAATATGCCACCAAGGGCGCACAGTATGAATCTTTAGTACGAGTTCAGGGAGTGGAAACGAACTGGAGTATTCGTTCAGTGTCAACGTGGATATTCGTTGTTTGGAAGTTTGTCATCCTTCCCGATTCTGAAACGATACTTCCGTTTGCAAAGAAATGACGGATTTAACGGTCGTGTAATAAAAAAGAATATTATCAAATCGTAATCCCTGCTGGTTGTTGGCTTCTTTGTGTGTGATGTTAATGGTGTTTATTTGGTAATGGTAAGCAAATGGGTGTAATAAAAATAATAATGATTATTACTGAAAGTATTTGCTTTTAGTTATTTTGAAAAAGAAGTAAGATAATACTCGATTTCTTTTTGTTGAAAATTTGTATAGCTCTGGTTTCTCTAGAGGACGAATGCCCCTTCCTTCAGGTTAGTTTTTTAATCAGCAACACCTGCTCATTTGTTGATGCTAAACATGTTAGTCGCTTTTCTTTTTTTTTTTTTTACTTTTAATTTTAATTTTACATGGATACGATTTTTTCTTATTATTAAAAGTTGCAAGAAGTGTTCTTGTAATAGAAAAGAGGGATGTGAATTATGGAGTTTAAGAAATCTTAGCCAAATTATACTCCCCTCCCATACGTCAAATATTTTTTGTTTAACTAGCTAGTGTATGACTTCTTCGGTTTTGTCATGTGTATAATTTTTTCAGCCATAACAGGAAACCATTAAATTATATGGTGCTTTGTGAAAATGAAATAAAACATTTTTTGCACAAAAAGTTTCAGCTCTGAGAAAAGAGTTTTCACTAGTGTAAAAAGGTGGCTGAAGAGTAAAATAGATTTTAAGATTAAATTTTAAAATAGATTTTAGATTAATGGAGTGAAATTTATGTTTTCATCCATTTATTATTTTATCTTTAATTAAATTACTCACATTTCTTATGTAATGATATCAAGTTGAATGGATTTGAGCAAGAATCATGTAATTCAATTTAGTAATTAAATAAAATATTAAAAAATATGAAGATGGTTACATTATCTTGTTGCAAAATCAGTTAATAATTTTTGTGACAGATTTTTAGAAAACCTGCTAGTATTGTGTGGTAGGTTGTAGGCTATGAATTTTTCTTGTTGGCAAAAAACGCTCTTGTAATAAAAAAAGTGGGATATGGATTATGGAGCTCAAGAAATCTTACACAGATTATACTCCCCTCCCATACGTTATATACTTTTTTATGACAATCTTATGATGCACACTAGCAAGTACATGACTTCCACGTTTTGTCATGTACTATATATTATTATTTTTTCAGGAATAACACAGAAATTATTAAATTATATAGTGCATTATTATTAATCTCATTGTTTTGTGATGATGAAATCAACAAAAACATCTTTTGCTATAAGTTGTTAAAACTCTGAAGATGGTTGCATTATCTTGTAGCAAAATCAGTTTATAATTTTTTAGACTGTTTTCAAGAAAACCTGCAAGTATTGTGTCCTATGTTTCTTATTTGTTTTATCATTTTCATGTCTGATTTTTCATTGAAGAACTGTTTTCAAGATAATAAGTTTTTATCAATGAATTTTGGCCATGAACAGTGCGAACTATCTACTTCCTTCGAGCAAACTGTTAATAAAAGTAATTATAATATATAATAGGTATAGTAATAATAATTAATAGTAAAAGAATGGGGGACGGATTCTGGAGCTCACAAAAACGTGTAGGATATACTTCTCCCACTTGTTACCATGTGACATACAGTTTTTACTATTTTTTTAAAATGAAAATCAATGAAATAAATTAAATTAATAAATGGTAGACTAAAAGAAATGATAATATTGACCAACTACCTTGATGTCTTGAATTTGGCAAGTTATACTTCAGTACGTGCAATTCAGGGAAGTGGGCCCAAAATAATTTCTGTTCCGTTTTTCAAAGCATTTTAATGCATCAAAACTTTTTTTTTTGACATTTAATTTATTTTTCAAAAACTTCAATAATTACTTACAGCAGCTTACATGCAATTCCCCTTGTTGTTCAATTTGACACGTTTCAAATTGTAAAATGTGAAAATAAGATGAGTTGAGTTTCATTTTAGATCACAACCTCAGAAATTCTTTTCAAATGTCTTCGATTTTTCAATTTTTATCTTTCTACAAATCTTTCCCTGTAGTCAGTTTCATGAACTCAAATATTTATTAGAAAAAACACACAATGACAATTTTTTGTAATATATTTCCTCAGAATCGAAATACTGCATTGTAATTATTTATACGCAGTGCAAAATGTTTAAAAATTAGGGTGATATGTTCCATGAAGTTCTATTCTCTAAAGTTTACGTATCCTGGTCTTGACCATGTGATATGAATGGGAAACACTCTTGCAGTATTGTGAGTGGTGGGTAAATAGCATTACTTTTTGCTGTTGCAAATGTTATTGAATTGGTTTTTAGTGTCGATGCATGATTAATTCTGCTATTCCTTTTTTGTGATTTGTATGTCTAGTCAAGAGAATTACTTCTTGTTAGTATTGTTTATTGACAAGGTGGCCACTTTCTGCTAAACCAGGAAAAATAAAGGAATTTCATTGCTTTGGAAAAATCGGGTAAATTGTGAAAGCATCATTAGAAGTCAGAGAAAATTTTGAGATGTTTAGGGAATTACAGATTAATTAATTTTTTTTAAAAGAAAAAAAAGCACAGCAGTAATTTTTGCTCAATTTCTCTTGCTTGAGTTTTCTTATTACGTATTTTATCACAACAAAATCAGAGAGCTGACATTAGTTTCAGGCTTGCTTCAATATTTTCCTTAAATAGTGTGAAAAACTCCACAAATCTTATCATTGAAATATTTGTAAAATGCTCTGGACAATCAGAAACATCAGGGAAATTTGTTTCAGGAAATGAGTGGCCACCTTTATTGATTATAAAAGGGCAAATTATATGCTCATGTGCTTCTCTTATGGATGTGAATTTATTTTGATTTGTAAATAGCTTGAACTAGAGGAAAAGGCCGGTTAATAGAGGTTGCCTACAATGTTTAGTGAATCATTCCATCGGCAAGAGTGAGTTATGAAAAACACACTTATAAAAATCACCTATTTCTTTTGCTCCATGTAGTCCAGCAAGTTATGGAGAAGAATCAATATTTTTATGAGCATTCAAAACAAAGATATGGATTTTGAAAGTAGAATAAAGCAATATCAAGGAAAGACAAAGAACTCACTTGCAGTGGTTGCAACGTCTTCTGAACAACAAAGTTTTTGAAGTTGACAAAGAGGGTAGCGGAATAAGACAGTCGAAAGTGCCCTTGGGGATAAAAAAATTTATGTTGAAAATTATATTTATATATCTCTGAGTGGTTTACATCTGGCGATGTTTCTCAGTTCCTCGTTTCCAGCCTTCTCTGTCTACTAAATCTTCTTCTTGTCAAATTTCTTGTTGCCTTTGCAGTCAGTATTCCTTGTTTCCATGGGGTTGATGGTCTGCCCTGTCGTCTTCTCTATGTAGGTATTCATTTGTATACTTTTTTATATACTTACATCTCTTCCGGTATTCTCAGCACATGTCATTACCATTGAAGTTTTTTTTCATTCTGCAGTTGAAAATCATATTTGTTGTGTAAAAAGACAATTTGTTTGTTAGATTTAAATCTATTTACCAGGAATGTTTCACACAAATGTTAAAAAAACAAGTTTTTTAGTATCAGTTTACATTTTTTTAAATCCCATTACACCTGTTTTTTCCCATTTGCAAGAAGTACTCTAGGCAAATTGATGAATAAAACCCAAAAATACCCAGAGAGCTTTGTATTGAGGAATATTACTTTTTAAATGTAGTTCCCATAAAATACTGATTTTCATCATTTGAAAACAAATTGAAGTACATTTAGCAAGTATAAATTATATTATTTTAATATAATTTAATTTATTTATTTTACGTGAAATCCCTTTGTATGGTAATTACAATATAAGTGTGAAGTATACAAATTGCTTGGAGTGTATATGAAATGAACGTAACAAAATATAAATAAAAGAAATAGTAGTAGGCTAATAATGTAGATTGGTAATCAAATACAATATTATTTGCAAGCTTTCTAAAGCACGAAGTAGAAGGGTTTAAAAAGCCTATTTGGTTGCATGCTTACTCCCTCCTCTTTCTTTCAAGATTTCAAACTCATATAATCATTACCGTTATAATCATTATCATTACCATTAAATTTTCGTTAATGTTATTATGGTTGGGTTAGTAGCGTAACAAAATGAGTGCGATCCCACCCACAAAACACAAAACATTTATCCACCCTAAAAACGGGTCCTCATTTACCTGGGCCCGCCTGCATTGCAGGCCTGAATGTTAAGCCACCTCGTTGGGTAATAAAAGTAACAAACAGTGTAATATGTAGCAAAGTTTCTAAAGAAGTATGCGTTTTACTGTATTGTTTCTTCATACTCGAGTTGTCTTTTTACTTTTTTATGTGATTGATGGATGATTCTGGGTTTGTTGATTGCTGTGGTCATTGGTCCTGTTATATGAGTGTATTTTTTATACTGAGAGGAGGTGGTGTTTTCCCATGTGGATGATGAGATCCAGTACCAACCTACACATTGACTTGTGGGCAATTTCCTTTTCAGGTGTCTTTCTCAGCCCAGACAAGGTGTAAGCTCTTCTCTGGTGAGGTGGTTATGCTTGTCGTGGGTGTATGTGTGGGTATTGTAAACTTCATATGAGTGTATTAATACCCATTACGCAGTGTTTCAAACTACATTTTCTGAGGCTAGTAATACCTATTATAAGTTAAACTTTAAATTGAACGGTTATGTGTCAGCTGGCTTGCAATATGTACAGTGTTCAACCAATGCCAACTAGCAAAGAGTTACAGGCGTACCAGATGGTTATGTGTAATCACAGTCTGACTTCAAACAAGCAGTACAGTAGATATAAACCAACACTCACTTGTAAAGAGGCAATCCCACTGATCTAGTTAAAAGAGGCAGTACATGAGTCAAGTTAAGTCTTCTCAACTATAAACTTCTCTGTGAGAGGGTCAAACACCTGCACTATTGAGAAGCTGTATCACAATGACTATCATTACGCAGTGAGTTGCAGCCATCTAATAGAAAAATTATACAATGGGTGTATAAAAATACTTTTCTATATCAGTTAAGAAAATTGTTAGAAAAATAAAAATAAACTGCATTTACCTATAAACTGGAATGAGAGGAAGCCACATACAATCCATTTTGTGTTGCGGCGTATGTTGTTCCAGGATATTCCCTGTCAAAAGTTGTTAATTAAGAATCCCAAATGTGCGTACTCTTGAAAACTATTATGCTTAGTGGTAACTTATCATGAGCTGCATTTCTTCTGAATAGTTTAGAGAAATTTTCCAGCTGGTCCAGCAGTAACTTGAAGAAGTGCTTTACCTACTTTTCTTGAAACCTAAACTTGACTAGGTTCAGTACAAAACCTTGACTTGTCTATGTAAATTTGTTCTGGTTGAAAATCTCAAGTACCTTCTGTTAACAAAGATAAATATTCTGTAATAAGTGCAGATTCTATAATTATGATAGATGGACATGTACATCTTTTATGAGAAAATTGCAAGAGATTGTTAGTTTTTTTTGAGGAGGGGCTCCCATATCATCATTTAAAATGTAGCCATTCCTTGGTATTCTATTCTTGGTGTGTTCAAGTTCTTTTTTTACCATTAACACTTTTTTAAAGCTGGGGTTACCATTAACATGGATAAATCTGATTACCTATCAGTTGAGAACAAGATCTTCAAAAAATTGGAGGAAGTATGAAAAGAGTAAACAAATATAAATATTTGGGAAATAGGAAAGGGAATAAAAGGGAAATAATAAAGAAGAAATAAGGAGAATAATAATCTTGGAGAGAAACATGAAGTATAAACTGTCATATGGAACAATATCATCACTAACACTACCAAAAGATGTCTTTACTCCACACTAGTCAAGTGTTACAATGTACGGTTAGAAGTTTGGGAGATAAAAGAATAAGAGTGAAGCTGCCCTTGAAATAAACTACTGATGTACAAGTTGCTGTTACAGTAGACATGAAAGAATCAGGAACGCTGACATAATCATGTGACAGACATGACAGAAAAAGCAGATTGTCTGGTAGGGTCCTGTTATGTGCATGACAGATAAAAGATGGCCAAAATGAGTCCTGCAAAGGATGCTGGCAGAAAGGCAGAAGAGAGAGACCCAGACGTGCATGGCAGCAGGGAGTGAAAGAGAATATGATGGCAAATGAGATGCAAGATGATGTATGGACAAATAGAGAGGGTACTGGGAGGAGAGAAATGGCAACAGCTGTAGAGTAACTCTGTATTATAAAGAATGTGTTGCTGTTTATTTATTATAATATGCTATTGCAATATTCATGAAGACATTGTTTTTCTTTTATTCTTTATTTTTCATTTCCATTAGGGTTTTTATCCAGTTGACGGCCAATTACTCTTTACATCTTGATGGGATGCATATTCAACCATACTGTAGGCACCAACACACTTATAGGCTTCCCTGATCTTGGGTCAGCAGACCGCGAGACTCTCCAACAACACATACATGAGAGACAAGGGACAAACAACCATGCCCATGGCTGGATGCAAACCCATGACTTTGGATGAATGCGCTGAGTCAATGCACTCAGCCATCTTCGCCATCGAGGTCGGTGAAGAAGTTTGATAAAATATTTAATTTATTGTGGTTATTGAAGATAATTTTATTTATTATTTTATTGAGAAATGTCAATGCTACTTTTTTGGAAACTATTTTGCACAGCAACATTTATGCAGGTGCATGCCTCTAGTCTAATCTTTTTTTTATGACTTATATATTTTTTTATTCGTATTGCAGATGATTGTAAGATTTTTATGGCCATTTGATCTAGTGCTGATGTGATTGCCTGACAATATGGTTTATTTGTTGATTTGCCTTCTTTAATGACCTCACTTTAGACCCAAACAAATGTGTGCATGTTAAATTCACAAGATCTAGAATAAACATAGTCAAATACTACAAGATTCAATCTGTTACACTGGAAAAGATGTCTTCCATTTATGATCTGAATATAATTTTTGACAGTAGAATGTCATTTCCGGATCACCTCGATTACATTATAACTAAATCAAACAGAATACTTGGCTTTGTCCGTAAAATATGTAAAGAAATCGGATCAATACAAATCTTGAGATCCCTTTACATTATGCTTGTCAAACCGTTTCTATCCTTTGGCTCTGATTTGATAACCATATCAAATTTGTCATATAAAACGTCTTGAAGCCAACTAACACAGGGTTTTTAGAATGGCTGCCTTTAAACTCAACCTACCTGATCCTTATATAGCCCATGATTACACAGCAATAGCTTGGTCACTCAACATCCCTACACTTGAATCTCATGGAAACTATACATCTCTTATTTTCTTATACAAATTAATTTATGGAATCACAGAGAGTCCTCTTTCTACTTCTGCAACTTTACTTCTGAGTCCCTGCGATCAACATTAGATCTACAAATGCTTTTTAACACTAATATGCTCAATATACCAACAATAACCCTATAAATTGATCAACCCTCAAATTGTACCATAGACATCATAAAATTGATATTTTTGAACCATCAAATGCAACATATAGAAATCCTTGTGAGTGTGAAATGCTTGAATTTGCATGATTTTGTTATTTCATTTACTTACTTATACTTCACCAAATGCTTTTCTACAGTGCTTGTGAGTTCATAAAACACACATTGTAACAATTGTATGTACTTTCTACTATGTGTCATTATAACTACTTTGGCTAGAAAAGGACTTAGATCCATTTATTTTTTAAAATAAAATAAAATACTTAAGTAATTTACAACTTGTGATATTGTTAAGTTTTGATACCAAAGTTGGTTAAATTTTCCCCTGTCCAAAAAACCTCAACTGGATTAAAACAAAACCTTAAAAAGACAAAACTCCCACTTCAGGTTTTAATGATTTTTGAGTTATTTCATTATCAGTGTAGATACTATGGTATACTCTTACTCATTACTTACCGAGAGAAAAAATAATTCAATTGAAGTTTCTAAGACTAAAACAAATACAACACATGAGAAGTCTTAACGCCGAGTTTCATATTTTTATACAACAGTATGTGAAAGTAATGCCCATCAGTTGTCCATAAGTGCAAAAATTGCAAGTTAAAAGTTGCATTGTAAATAGTTTCAGTTTTATCTCACATTTGGCATCCATTGTGCATTTTAAAGTGTTAAATAACTCAATTGATTTTTTCTTGCCTCACATTTCCACTTGATGCAGTGTAGTTTATATTAAACAGATAATAAACCAAAATAATAATTAATAGTAGGTTTAAAAATTGTTAAACAAAATTTTATTATTAAACCATTGCATATCTTTTGAAAAAAAAGAATCAAATTGTAGCATACTATAAAGTTCTTGCATGATTTTGTTGGTTTCTATGAAGTCACTCAAGTGTCATCTCTGTACTTAAGTTCGAAGTGTCATCTCTGGGCATATTCCTTAATAGTTTAGATAATGTAGTTCTAGGAATATTAGATATTTGTTTTCTTCATTTTTCAAAATGTTTCCAGTATTTATATTCCAGACATTTGCTTATCCCAGTAATGGTCTAGTGTAGTATATAGAGAAATATTTTTAACTCAAGAAAGTTTAGAAAAAAATCATCTTTTTATACCCTGGTCAATTTTGACATAACTATTCATCCAGTTATAATATTTAATTTTTTGTATATCAATTCTACATTGTCCCAGAATGATTCAGTTGCTGAAAGGAAAACACACATTTCAAAATTGGAATGATGTGTCTGAAATTATATAATTGTTTTGCAAATATATAAGTATAAATTCAGAATCTGAAATTACTTTTTGTGCTGTTGAGACTGATAAGCTTTACTAATTTACTAATCCATTTTGTGCAGACAATGGTCATGGACTTCCCTTCCTCACCTGTAAAGAAGCCTTGAAATCAAAGAATCATTATGGCCAGTTGTGAGTTAAGAGTCTTACTTCATAGTTTCTATAGCTTTTTTATTGTCAATGAAATGCAAATTCACATTCAAAGATGAATAAATTGCATGATATGTGTAAGAAATTATTTATTTGGGACTTTATGTGTTCTAAAGATGTACAGTTACCAGCAAAATTTATATTTGCATTTTTTTTATTTTTGGTAGTAACTGTTTATTGTTATTTATATGTGTATTACAGGTATAGTAGATGTGCAAACTAGGCAAGTTACAAATGAACTCAGAATATAATCATACTTTTGGTTATCCAAGAGGTTTGTGTTGGTTGGTCATGAACTGAGATTATCAATTTCTTTTGGTACTCAAAGTCAGTCGGTAAGGTTTGGTGAAAAATGAACGTATTACATGAGTAAATGGCAAGGTTTAAATTCTGAAAAGTGACATATCTTGCTAGAGGGTTATTGAAATTTAATTGTTTTTGAGCAAACAAATGTATACAAGGTTAATTATATTCAAATCACGGCAATGTCATGAGCAAATATATGCAATCAGCAGTGAGCGTTGGCTTCTGCTGTGGATTTCATTTCCTCCTGGTCATTAGATTAGAGACCATGACCCAGGGGCAATTCAGAGGAAAAGGGTGAAGTGGCACTTCGATTATTGATATAAGAATTATATTTTAAATTTTTTACCTTATCACATTCTAAAAATATGTTGGTTTTAATTGAAACACAAAAGTGTATTTTTCAGTCATTGCTGCAGCTAAAACATTGACCTAGTAGGGCCAATTTTCTTGTAAGTGGAAGCAACAAAATATTTTGTTTAAGATATATTCTTTATTTTTCATATATATATTGGTCCAATACATAAACTTCTTTTGTGATTGCTACCAAAGTATCTGAATAAAAAAGAGTTTGGAATCTTCTGTTTTGTACATTGTTAAACTTGTGCAAAACTTTTTGCGTGCTAACATTTTGAGTTATTTTGTTCTCAAATTCAAGAATTGTCAAGTTCTCTAGTCTTTGATGTTTCATGGCTAATTTTTGAGGTCATTTAAATCCCTTTAAAACTGAAAATATTCTCTCACAAAGAGCTGCCTGCAACAAAAAATTTTGATGGCTGCTAATATTTTGTAGGTAATTTCAAAAGCTTCTTTTTGTTTGTGCATTTCTTTGAATATATCAGGATTTCCTAATTTTTTCAAAACAGCATGGATGACATTTAATTCTTTAGTAGGCTCTAATAACACTGCATGACATGATTTTGGTACCTGAAAAACTGATTGCTATTATAGTTTTCTGTTATTTACAGTATGTTGGCAGTAGATGTCTTTTGATTTCATCACGTCTTGTTTTTGAAGTACACATCGATAGATTTTGTCCATTGTAGTAAATGCCATTTGCAATAATGACACTATGGTGCAAACCTAGTAATCACTACAACAATTGCTACTTTTGCTTGACTGATGTAAAAGGATTTTTTAAGAAAATCAAGCATAATATTGAGTATTCTTCTGTGAGTTATGTAATGAAACTAATACCTCATAGCAATGATGTGCTTCTTCCTTTGCCTCAAAATAAAAGTCAAACTGATGTTATTTTACCTCCCCTAGATACAAAACTTGGGTTAGTGAAGATTTTTGTGAAGATAATGAATGGAAATGGCCTAGGACTTTTTTTATTTAAAGTCTTAAATTTTTACAATTACGTGATGCACAGTTAAAAGAAAGATTTTTATCGTTTCACAAATGTGTCTTATAATGAAAAACTAAAACATTGATCGATAACTAAATGACTAAGAACTACATGCATAAACATCATTTAATGCCACGATGGAAGTTTTTAGGTAATTTCTGAGCTGAAAATGTGGAATTTTTGGTGAACAATTTGTTAAATACATATAAAAAGATGATTTGCCAAATGTTATTAAAAATTCATTTTGTTAATTCCCATTTCTTTTTTATCTCTTGAAATCTTGAAGCTGTGAGTGTTGCATAAGAAGAGCAGTTCCACAATGATGTGAAAAGGCTAGAAGAACAGTTTTAAGGTCCTTGAGACGCAGCTATGTTAGGAGATAACTTCTGGCATTTAAAGCGTAATGATACCTTCCAATATACAAGGAAAAGTTGAATATTTTTCATTTTTTTGTGTACTATATATACCTAAGAACATTTTAATGTGTCCACATATATTATTATAAGTTTTGTTGTCGTTTTTACTCGAATTATGGCTTTTACTCGAATGGCGCAGACTTTCTCGTATTAGTTTCCTGTTCCCTTTGAGAAACTGCTGAGAAACATCCCTTTGACGGCTTCGCTTTGTTACCGAGGTCATTGAGCTCTCACCATGTGCTGTGTGCGAGATGCGAGGTTTCGGCGGACGGTATGTGACGCTGGCTGTCGCATCTCTTGACTTCTCATCGACGCTCTGCATCCCCCTCTCAAAGCCTCGCCATCGCCTCCTTTGAGCACATCTCTCTTCCAGTAGGACCGGCAACCCCAGTGGGCAGA
Source organism: Gryllus longicercus (assembly GCA_038098605.1). Lineage (NCBI taxonomy): Eukaryota > Metazoa > Arthropoda > Insecta > Orthoptera > Gryllidae > Gryllus > Gryllus longicercus. The sequence continues at coordinate 5,885,759 of JAZDUA010000005.1, forward strand.
GGTTTGGTCCACCGGTATGGCCGAGGGTACGTGGTATGTTCGGGTTCATCACTTGAAACCAAGAGGTCGCCGGTTCGAGTCCCTGATTTTAATTTGATGAAACTGCTGTTGTAGAAAAGTATTAGGGATTCGAGAAACTTTATTGAAAATCATTTGTAGCATTCCTACCCACAAATGCAATCATCACTTATACAAATAAACTGGACGTCTCTGTACGTGCTTTTGCAATTTGTAACTTTTAAACATTTTTTCACTTCTTTTAGCGATTTGTAAAACGTATGTCACGCCAAATCAATTGTTGAGTTTCTGTGCATCTGTATGGACCGATTTAAGTAATTAATGAATCTATCGACATGAAACTTAAATACATAGCTATGTGAGCAACTTAGATATCCCTAACGGTTCAGAAATTGTTATTAGTTTCTCGCCTTACGAATTCTTCCTGAGAAGAGAAAGTTATGTAATCTTGCGCCAGAAAACGTCGAAATTTTGCCAGAATAAACCTCATTGCTGGGTTCTGGCAATGAAAAAGTGAATCAATCCTGTTGAATATAGAATAAAAATTATTTCTAACTCGTGGTGTAATCGGAATCCTTGTTTTGTTGGTTCTTTATACCGAAAAATCGATTGACGTCAAAATGTCCGATTGTCTGTCCGTCTGTGGTCAACACAAGCGCCTAAACCGCTCAGCTGATTTTCTTCAAAATTGATATACCCTGATTGACGCACTGGAGGCTTTGAGAGTTTCTAGCGGATATTTTGATTGTTGAAGTTTTTTTACATGAATCGGGCATTTACATTTTTAAACCTTTGTCCGAGTTCCTCCATCTAGCGCTTCTGTGGCGTAGTGGTATGAGTGCCGGCACGTTAACTCTGAGGATTTGAGTTCGAGTCTCGGAGCGGAAAAATAATGAGCTGATTGACAACACTGGTGGTTATGTAGTAGTGTAAGGTTGCGGAGCTTTCAGAAACAATGCGAGAAACCATGTGCAAGATTTTCCGCTTCTACAAGAGAAGATATGTAGCGATGATTCTGACTAAACCTTTTATTTATTCAATCATTTGTATGGGAGCATTCCCTTTAGAACATAGCACGTACAAATTATACAAAGTTTAATACACAAAATAAATGTATTTAAGAAAATTACAGGCAACAGTAATATTTCTGATAATATCCTGAATCAGATGTAGAGTAATGACGATTCGTTGCTTATAATAGTTTATAATAACAGACTGCACAAAGAAAAATGTAGTATATAATCAAAATTGAAAACTGAAATAATGGCTTAAGAAATTAGCTCGTATGTGCAAGATGTATGTCAAAAGTTCTCGGAATGAATTGTTTTTAAAATCATTTATTCAATACCAGTTTACAACCTATTCAGAACCTTTCAAAGTATTCTCCTCCTGTTTCGACGCGCCATTGCCAACTCTTCAACCGATCATTGAAAGCGCCCTGGAAGTCATCAATAGTACTCAGTGTGGCCGTCACAGCAGCTTTTTCCGCCTCCAGCACCCCACGCCGAGTGCCTTTCAGGGTTCTTTTGATCCTTGGAATAAAAAGAATTCCGCTGGTGCCAGATTGGGGCTGCACGGCGGCTGGGGCAGCGTTGTCACACCCATTTTGGACAGCACCTCTGAGAAAAGCGATGTGTTGTCACGACGCACGATCCATTTGTCGCGAATTCTTTTTCGCACAATTTTCGTTTCGTCAACAATCGTCAGTTGAAATGCGGTGGGCGATTTCGGTATTTTACACTCCCCTGCAATCTCCGACCGCTGTTCTTTGCCTGCCACTTGACGCACTTTCTGCACCGATCGTCCGTTTGCGATGTGGACAGGCGTCCCGGGCGGTGGTCGCCGTTGACGGAGTCGCGACCTTCCCAGGGCCTCTTCAGAGCTTGGCTTTCCGAAGCATTTTGAGCGTCTCCGCACCGTTTCCCCCCACTTTTGCAAACTGGTCCATTTTGTTGTGATTATTGTAGAGTGGATATCAATTCTACATGAAAAGACGTGAATCTTTTAGTGCGTGTTGGATTTATTCCACATTAGAATCATCAACCGTCTTATCGCTAAGATACAATCTATTCAGTGCTAACATCACACGAAATCTATATCATATCAATATTAAATATTTCGTGTGAAGATCATTTGTCTCTTTGATGACTCCTACTTTTCTTCTTATCCTTGCTTTTACGTTCCGAGAATATATTTCAATAACAGGTAACGTCGAACGAAACTGAAACAAAATTAAACAGTTAGTCAGGTTAAGAGACGTAACGTGTTTTCACAAAGTGGTATGGTGCTTTGTCAGAATGTCAGGTCACATGTGTACAGACTTCACACATGCTAGTAGAATCGTCTCGTTCAACATACTGGCCTACACAAAATTAAGTCTTCGTACCATATGCTTGATTCCACCAGTTATCTTTAAGTCTTGCGACCAATTGATTACCGCCTTACTGTCCGTAAACAATTTTGTCGGACGTTCAATTAAATCCGTAGAACTTAGATCTTCTAGCGAAGAAACAATCCATTTCTGTTGGCGTATAGCATCCTCGATTCCCGACAACTCAACCTCCATCGTGGAATGTCACAGTCTCTACTGATTTGCTCAACTACACCTGGAGTACGTACAGGATGTTACGATTCCAGAATATATCTCTTAGAATATTTTTCTATATGTCGTTTGGTCCAATGTGTATCCGTCTGAACATTTTCTTATTCTGATTCCTAAGAAGGTTTCGGCGTCAATTCCATCCAGTTCTTTGATTGTGAGTTTTCTTCTGAGTTTGCAAACTACGTTGATCATCAATCAGATTATGATTTTGACCAACAATCAAACAATCGCCTACGTAGAAACTAATCGCAATGAATTCTTTGGGATTTTGGTTTGTAAAAACACACGGATCACTGTCGCATTCTTTCAGAATATTCTTAAACCAACACCTCCCTCCTTCCGGTAAACCATACAAACTTATACGTAACTTTAGAATCATACCTTCTGGAACATTACACCATCCAGTGATGAAAACATCCCGTTCGACCTCACCGTTCAAATAAGCAGTCTCCACGTCAACGTAGCGTATGACGTTTTTTCATTGCAACAACACACAATAGTGTTCTAAATGTGTCCATTCGTACAACTGGACTATATGCCGAATCGTAATCTAAACCGCAGGTTTATCACGAAGCATCTATCATCAATCGCGCTTTATATTTGCACATTCGCGCTTATAATTTACCATTCGCAAGTTTTTTCTTAAATGCCCATTTTTTCGCGTATCAGCCAACTCGGACTACGCGTACAACCTGCTTCAGCAGGTGCAAGTACCTTTATCTGGGGGAATCACCATTTTAGCTGAATTCCGATTTTTATTCCCTAAGGTTGGTAAGCCCTGGAGATATGGATGAAGAGATGATAATGACAGTGAAGGATGAAAGGACAGCACACACAGACATACACAAATACACCCATGCTTGAGACGGGACTCGAACCCGGGATCTTCTGGTCCGAGACTGCCCTTAGGAACTCGGCCAGCAAATATCCATTTATTATTTAATATTTGGTGATCGCCTTTCAGGGAAGCATTACTATTTACCACGTATTATATTTTTTCAAGCAATCCAATTCACGTGAAACTGCACTTTTCCATTTCTCACTTACATTTAACGTAACATTCTCTTTGTAGTTTCGTGGCAATTTCTCGTCGCTGATGTCCATTTAGTAAGCATAGGTTGCTTGATACTTTTTCGTAGCTTTTTAATTCTCGTTTTTCGATCTTGGAACGAAATCATGATTCAGTTTTCCATTATCAGAAAACACCTTCCCTGTCGCTTCAGGAAGTACTTCTTCCATTCTCTTTCCACCTTCGGATGTTCTTTCTTCACATTCTTCCATAACAGATTCAGCTTGCGCTTCATTCCATATCAGTTATGTTAATTGATACGACGTCTTTTATGCTACCTTCGCTTATACCACCTTTATCGTTGTGTAGCCATTCATTTCTATAAATAAAATTATAAGATTTAAAATCATCAGATTCTTCATTCTTCAAGATTTTGAAACCCGATTCATTCTCGAAAAGCACATCCCTTGATTCGTGTACCGTTTCTTTAGCGCGATCAAACACTCTGTAGGCCCTTTTGTTTCTGGAATATCCAGTAAAGATCCCCAATTTTGCGCGATCATTCAATTTCCTTCTTGATTTATTTACTGTAGTGAATAATCTTTGCATCCGAATATGCGGAAATGTTTAACGGTAGGATTGATACCTGTCCGTATTTCAAGAGGTACTCTTGAGTTATTATTAACTATTGAATTTATTGTTATTATATTGAACTATTATTTCTCTTGCTACGTGGCGTGACGTTATAAAAGTAAGTTGCAATTGATGCTCCTTCCAACCAAAATCTCTTTGGTAAACGTGAATCAATTGGTAGTGTCTTCACTGTTTCAATGACCGATCTATTCGCCCTTTCGGCGATGTCATTGCTTTGAGGGGAATACGCGACCGTTGCCTCGTCTTTTATCCCTTCATCTTGTAGAAATTCGATAGTCGAGTGTTTACAAATTCTCGACCATTGTTAGTTTTAATGTATTTTACATTTGTGCCGGTTTCATTGCGCCTACGTTTTACAAAATCTGTAATTCTGTCAGCACGTTCATGTTTATTTCTAATAAACTATATGAAATATCTTTAACTATATTCATCGACTATGTACCTTTTTCCACCGATGGATAAAACGGACATTGAACCTCACAAATCTATATGTAATCGTCCTAAAATTCTCGTGGATCGTTCAGCGGCCACTTCTTTAAACGGTAATGGCGCAAGCTGTCCACGAATACACGCCTCGCACTTTTTTCTTCATCCTGAAAACCGTGTGTTTCTTAGTGAAGTTCCTTAGTTCCCCGCTTCGTATAATGATTTCGTATTGCTTCATCAACAGAATAAAGTTTTCCTAAAGGGTAAAGGAAAGTCTGAATTTTTTTATTCAGATTGATAAGTGGTCTAACTTTGAAAAACCTGTCATTCTTATCTATGACAGTATTGTCGTTTAGATGAAAGTATCTATGCTCTTCCCGAAAATGCCCTCTCTTGATAGCGCTAGCAACAAATGAATTGTGTGCATTTGGTCTTTGTTCCCAGCACTGGTCACAACGTGGAGGGCGACAGTAACCCGACAAAATCAAGATTGCAATGCACCTGTAGATATCTTCGTGACTCTCTTGAATTTGTGCTCAATTTTGCATTACATAGGAAACCCTCTCGCGATTTTGGCTATAACTTGGGAGAACAATATGAGGAAAACACAGTGAACTTCGACTGATAACAATACTGGTACATTGTAATTATATTTTGTTGAAGTTAAGAAGTAGTTCTATTAGCATGCATATTTATTTCTGACTTTATTTTTCGGAATATTCTGTTGTAAAAAATAATGAAAAATCGTCTAGTTTAGTTCTATCTTCATTTAGAGGAAATTTTATTTCACTGGCTTTCTCAAAGACTGGTTTTTATCAATATTGCAGCATTGTAATGGAAATGAAAATTCTAAAAAATTGAACTTGAATTTGAAAAGACTCATTAATAGAATTATTCGCACCATTATCACACTCCTCGATATAATTTTTATTGCTCAAACTAGACAACATTCCAGGGATAAAATCGTCGCCCTCATCAGAAGAATCATCTAATCAATTATTCAAAAACTCCTGAATTTGAATGTTGAGAATCGCTGTGAATTTGACATCTGCATAAGCCTTCTAAGCATCTGCATACGTCGCCAGCACGAAAACTACTTACAAAGATGTCATCTGGGGGCTCAGAGCGAAAGTCACCTTTCACTAAGGAGGTCGGGGTTCGATTCCCGGACAATCTCATGTGAAATGTGTTCCAACAAAACAAGTTTGGCTGCTTCACAAGGGCTACTCCAACCCGTGTGAAGTGTCCTGAACCCTATCCTAATTCCTTCTTCCTTGGGTAGTGACGCAGGAGGCGCGTACGCGGTGATGCTACCTGGCGGTCCTATTGACAAGTGACTGCGACGAGACATGACACATGACATACTGTTAATGGAGGATTACTGTTAATGGAGGATGCGTCTACCTAGACGCAACAAATTAAATAAAGAAAAAAAAAGAAAAGAAAAGAAAAAAAATCGACTATCCCCGCAACCACATATCTATTCCTGAAAAAAAAAAACGCGAATACCTGCAAGAAATGGAAGCACACATTGACGCGTTTGTCCTGTGGCCATTTTAGTGATATAAAAAAGCGCCCAGGAACGCACGAGAGACGTTTATATCCTGTCAAATGGTGCTTTTTACCTAGTGATTTATTTTGTTGCGTACATTGTTATAATTAGCGTTGCCAAGTTTTTGCAAGCTTTTGGCCATGAAATATTCTCGTAATTATGTCACAAAAATGTTGAAATGTGTACAGAAATTGTTACGATTTGCAGCATTTTGGTAACGGAAACGTATATTAAAACGATATTCCATCTTTTTCTGGCCTAGAGAAACAATATGCTAGGGAGAGAGGGAGATGTTTTCAGTGGGGAAGGTGTGGAAAAGAGGTCTTGCCAAGCATGGTCAATCTGAGATGCCAAAAGAAAATGAGAGGTGGCACGTCTTTGCGATAAACCGTTGACAGAAGATGTTACATCGGCGGCATTGTCTGGCAGTAATCTGAAACTATATAATTTGTAAATATGCAGCCTGATGCTATTATAACAGATGATTCAGTTAGTGAACAAAACAGCCTACGCAATGTTCTTCCAGGTTGCCAAACTACTCTGTGAAATTCACGTTTTGCAAACATTTTGGAGATATTTATTAAATGCAGAGAATGTGCAACGGGAAGACCGCCCAGCAATATTCCATCATTTTGAAGAACGTTTTGCTTGTGAAGATAAGGTTGAGAGTGAAGCTCTTTGAAAACATTATTTCTAGTGATATTCTTCAAAAATATTTCAACATTAGTTTGCAATTTTTAATTATAAATTACAGAGTTGAAGAATAGCTGCCAGCATTCACACATCACTAATTAAGTAGAAGACATAACACTAAATATTTAAGTGAATCAAATTTCAGGGCCATTCAATGCAAGGTACTGCAACGGGTTAAGTCATATAGTGTTGTTCAACTCTTAGATTTTCTCACTACCAGATATGGTTCATTCTGAAAGATAACTTGCAGACTTTTTAGGAAAAAGATTTTAAAATAAGGCAAGATCAAAGTAGGAAATTCCTGAGGATGAAACGGAGAACCTCAGTGTCACAAGCGTGGATAGACATATTTCTTATAAAAATTCTGGATAAGCACACGGAATATGAAGTGGGGACATCCATACAGCTCAATCTTCAGGACAAGAATGCAAGAATGCGCATCGTGCGTACACTTTTATACATACAGTCACTAGTTACATAGTAATCCTATAGATCTCGGTAAATACAATTTCTCTAATATAAATGTACGTAAATATTCCAACACGCCTCCTTAGATTTATATACAATATTCATACTAATATCGTTCTCTATATCTACACTTATCCGATTACATTTAACATTTCTCGAATTTTCACGAACTGAACTTTACTTAACGATTTAGTAAAAATGTCAGCTTCATTATTATTCGAATCTACTTTGAGTACATCTATAATTCCTTCAATCTAAAATTCATTTACAAAGTGATAATGTACTTCAATACACTTTAAATTTTTTTTAAAGTTTCGTAATTTTGCAATGCTCAAAGCGCCTGAATTGTCTTCATATATTTTCACGGGTTTGTCAAGTTTTACATAAAAAATATCCAAGATCTCTCTCACTAACTTAATCTCAGTTACGGTTTCCGACAATGCTAAGTGGAAGATTTCGCAACGCTACCTAGCTTCTTTGATTTCCAAAATATGACACTTCCGAATAATCTAATTACATATCCAGTCGTAGATTTACGATCTATGTTATCGCCTACCCAAACAATTTAGAGTATCAATCGTTTCACTTTTACTGTATGTTAGTTTTAGATTTTTTGTCAAATACAAATACTTCAAGATACGCAAAGCATACTGAAAATGAGTGTCGCTATAACAATTTTGAAATCTGCTCAAGTAATTTACACTGTAGCTTATGTCTGGTCGCGTTCCTGAACTAATATACAAAAGAGCACCTATCAAGTTCCTGTATCTAATATTGTGATATACATCTTGCGCAGGTTCTAATTTCAAATTTACTTCCATTGGTGTATTATAGTTTCGAATTTTCAATGGTATATTTTTGAGCTAAAGATTCAATATAAGCTTCCTGGCTGAGATGCATTACATTCTTTCCATAATCATAATTAATATTAATCCCAAGAGAATTCTTGACTTCACCTAAATCTTTCATTCTAAACTGTTCTGACAAAAGACTTGATTGTTTTAATTTTAGTTCTGTTTTTGCCACAAATTAACAAATCGTCGTCAAACATAAATAAATCATATCGTCTCCATCTCTCTTAACATACAAACAATAATCATAATTACTTCTTTAAAAGCCTATCTCATCCAAAAAATTATCAAAACAATCATTCCACTTGGTCGTGGACTTTCTCTCAAACCGTACGTTTTATCTAATTTACAAACTTTGTCCGTGCCGTCTTTGTAACTTTCCGCTTATTTTACATAAATTTTTGATGAAACTTTACCATTAAGAAACGCTGTTTCTACATCCATTTATTCGATAATTAAGCCCTTTTGACAACAATATGAAAGCAATATTTTCAATTTTTGCATTTTCGCAAACTTACTTAATACTTATATCATCTTGCTTGTGAACTAATGTCCAAGTTGTATTCTTTTCGAAACATTCAAATACTCGGTTCATTGCCTGCTTCCAAAACTCAGATTCGTTACTATTCATCGTCTCCTCAAAATTTGCAGGACTATCTGCGTTACAATAGTTAATATAAATCACATTGTTATAAGTACAGCTGTCTTTTAATCTATTAGGTAGTCTGCGCTCTCTTTTTGATCTCGTTAATTCTTGTACCTGATCTTGATTATTTATACTTGAAGTCTCTCTTTCAATACTCTCTTTTGTGCTGTTGTCATTTAAATCTGATTCACAACTTTCACAATTAGAATCATCTGAATATTCAAATTTCGAATCATTGTTTTTAAAACCAATACATTTAACATTTTCTTCTATAATATCGACATGTCTAGCAACAATTATTCTGTTTTTTGCTAATACCCTATAATCGACTTCACTGTGGCCTAACTGCCAAGTCTGCTTCACGGTCCCACACACATTTTCTCAATTGTTCTGGTACTCGCACAAAAAATCTACTCCCATATAAACGTAAATGTTTAGCGTCGGGGTTCTTTTTGAAAATAATTCCATAAGGTGTTTTATTTTCAATAGCGTTAGCTAATGTTCTATTTTTAAGGTATGCAGCTGCACACACCATTTCTAGCCAAAATTCTCTATCTACTTTTGCTTCAGCTAATAAACATTGCGACATGTCCATAATTGATCTGTTATATCTTTCAGCCGTATCGTTCAATTCATGTACATGAGGTGAACAAGCATTGAAAAAAATTTTTTTTTCTTATATCAAATCGTAGATTCTTTTGTTCAAATATACTTTTGCGTTATCACATCTCAATTTTTTTAAGTTTTACCGGTCAAATTGTCGACTTCATTTATGTATTCTATAAAACAGTCATAAACTTGATCTTTTGATTTAATGGTATAAACTCGACGTATTTTATTGTAATCATCAGTAAACGAAAGAAAATATCTTTCCCCATTAAAAACTGCTGTTGCACGAGGTCCATTTAAATCAGTGTGACCTATTTCTAAAATTTCTTTGGCGCCGCTTCTATTGTTATCAAAAGATAAATTATGCATTTTATATTCAATACATGAATTGCATTTCATAAATTCTGATTCTAATTTTTCAGGTTTGCGGTCTAAGTTGTTGATCTTTACACAATGTTTGCAAATAGTTAAAATTTACAAGCCTTAATACACGATGAAACTTTTCTTTTGATGTAATACAACCTTTATTCTCGCTCGCGATATTTACATTTGCTTTTTTAACATTGAACTAGTCATTTTATACAATCTTCCTTCTTTCCAAGCAATCGCAGTTAACTCTTGATTTTGATTAATAAGTTTGGAATTATTACCTACTGATACAATTTTGTGGTTATCTGTGATTCTTGCATAACTAATCAAATTTCTATCCATTTTCTTAACATAAAATTCATTACGCATTTCAATTGGTATTTTTGTATCATAAACTAAAAAATATCTAATTACATGTCCGACTTAAGTAGCTTTTAAAAATGTACCATCTCCAATTTTAACATTTACAGTTTTTTAAAATTACACAATCAGAAAAATATTCGGCGTTATTAATTACATGATCTTTACAACCACTATCAAGTAACCAATCAAATTTGTGAACCAATCAATTTGTTCCCTGCCTCTTTACATGCCACTAGATTGAATTTATGTCGGAATACTATTCATGCTGAGTCCATTTTGCCGATAGCTGGCTCTGCTGCCTTGATACTTACCGCCTCTAGATCTGCGCTGCCCACGTTTCCAGTTATCATAACCTCCATGCTGCTCGCCTCGGCCACGTTGCCAGTTATAGCTTCCATGCTGTTCGTTACGACGTTGCCAATAATTATATGGGCCATGTGGCTCGTTACGATCACGTTGCCAATTATAACCTCCTTGTTGATAGAAATTACTTCGATTGTTTCCTCAGAATTGTCCGCCACGTTTTCAGGACCCTCTCTGACAATAATTTTGATGAGCCTGATAATAATTTTGCTCCCGTTTCGTCATGCTCGTCTTGCTTTCACTGTTGAAAGCATTGGATCTCGTCCTTGAATGTTCATCTTCGTCTCTCAATTTCATTATCTGGATCTTATTTTTCACGAATTCTACAGTTTTGTCTTCTTTCAGAACATCAATTAAATCACCAATATAACTGTACAATACTGGCAGTGTTCTCAACATATCCATTTTTTCCTTTTCTGATACTTTAGCGTCCGCACACTTTAATTCATTTACTACTTTCTCAAATTCACTGAAAAATACCTTCGTATCGCTAAAGTCTTTTAACCTCAATTTATCTGACTTGTTGTGACAAACTATTTGTAATGCTGTTTGTTCTTTGGAATACATTTCGTCAAACTTCTTCATGATTTCATAAGCCGTTTCTTTGTCATACACGAACTCTTAATTGTTTATTTGTAATAATGCTATATGTGTAACATATAGCCTTTAAATTGCTTTCATCCCAATATTCTTTGTCTGTACTTGTTTTTTTTCTTGTAATAACTGAATAACATTTTTTCAATTTTAAATACACAATAAAACGTTTCTTCCAATTTCCTTAATCCTCACCATGAAAAACTGGTATCATAACATTTGCCATTTTTCTTTAAGTTTTCTTCAATTTTTCTTCACAAATTTCTAAACCAACGAACTGATACCATGTTAAAGAAAATAAGAACAATGCTGAATGCTGGACCAACAGACATCTGATAGTATGAAAAGTGGTTTGATGTGATTGCGTGTTGTTCTAAATTCGTGAAGGTTTGTGCTTTGTACTAATTCAGAAGAACAAAGCCTCGAAACTTGTAAATAGCCCAAATTCATTTTGTTATATTTGTGGAAAATTAACTCTGAAATCGCAAAAACTGAACCTTAGTGCTGTAGTAGGGAATATAAAATCATCTGAAAATAAACTTATTCAATACTTATTAATATGTAAGTAAAACATATATCACAATACGACAGGATTAAAGATACATTTTGTAGCTTACCGTAAATGCATGATGTTACACCTGAGTTTCATAACAAAATATGCTATATTTCACAATTAAAAAAGACAGTGGTGCCACAGCCTGGCACAGACTTGATTAGTTTTCTATTTCCTTTGGTCTCGGCTAGCTATACGAACATGCCACATACTCTTGCCTCCTGCCATTTAACACCGCCCAAAATACACTTTTTGAAATTATCTTAATTTTTCGATTTACTAATAATAGAATGGTAATATTTTATGAATATTAAAGAATAGTAAAACCGTCCAAAATGACAATGTTCTTTGAAAAATTTGGAGCCGTGTTTAAGAAAATGGCGTTTAAGCGCTACAGTATATTCGAAATATAAAGCACTTTTTCACAGAAACGTTTTGAGGTTTTGAAAAACTTCATTGGAAGTCATTTGATGCATTTTAACTCACAAATACAATAGTGTTTACAAATTGCTGTAAATGTGCATTATTACTGACGTGAGAGATATTTAATAAAATACCTTTGTGTAATTTTAAAAAACATAAAAAATACCCCGAAATGAACTTAACGTCATATTAAAGAGTGCAATTAGCACTATCCTTTCGAAAAATTTGAAGAAACAATTGGGAACCATTTTTTTAGAAAATGGCGTTTGAGCGTTTCTGGTATTGCGAAAATTTGTGCTAGTTTTCACAGAAAACGATAGATGAGAGACAAGTCGAATAACTTAAATGTTTGTAATTTTTGAAAAACAACAACAACAACAACAAAAGAATAGAGCAATATGAAGTTTGTCATCTTACAGAGTGCATTTAGCCCTATCCCTATCAAAAGTTTAAATGAAAAATTTGCAGTGGTTTTTGAGAAAATCATGTTTTTGTATTCTTTTAAATTGCACGCAGTATTGCGCAAAAACTACTAAAATTTTCAAAAAAATCACTTGACCTTAATGAAAGAAACAAATATGGACAAGAAATTTTATTTGAAGAATAAATCTCTATCTTTAATTTTGATGTAGGAAGACCCCGAAAAAAAATTCAAACTTTTGAAATTTTCGAGGATTCAGAGAACTGAAAATCGGACCTTTGCCATATTTATAAGTGCATATTACTTTATCCTTATAAGAGTTAGAAGAAAAAAATAGAGCCATTTTTTAGAAAATTTTGAAAATGTCCTCGGGGTTTCATGTAAAGTACTCCCCGAAAACTAATGAATGATTATCAATCTCGCAGAGCTTCGACTCAGGCGAAATGGACAGGGGTTTCTTCAATTTAGAAAAAAATTCTTCGCATGGTTCAGGTTCTATTACCACCAGACGAACGAACGAACGTTTTGAAAAAAGATACTTTTTCGATATCAGGGGTCCCTGAAACGTTTATTTCCGTTGAAACCACGAAATAGATTTTCCTCAGCTTCACATAACTTTCCCTATACTACGTATGATACTCCGTATATACGTATGTATACAGAGAAGTGAAAAGTACGTTCTTTTTGAACTGTTTATTGGATAAAATAAGTATCAAGCAATATAATTCGTATTTTAGCTTGATTACTTTTCCTAAAAAGGTTTCTTTTCTGATAAACGGAAACAGAAAAGTCTGAAAACAGGAAGTTTCGATTCACGACGCCACAATATTACTATCACTTCAACTCGTTATCTTATCGCGTTTACAGGCTACATGGGGTGACATGAATACATGGTGTACATCACGTGTAATATAAAATAGCTCATAATTAAATCATTAGAATGCGATTATGACCTGAGAAACATTTTTAACCCTGAGTTACACTATGCAATAAAGGGTTAACTTGAGTCTTCCTGCCAGTGACTTTGAGGTTAGGTTTGAGGTAACCAGTATACACAATCGAGAGCGGTTTACCAACATCTGAATAGTAATACATTTTACATAAATACAGGAGCAATGTTGCCATGTGTTCGTTGCCATCTTTCCCTCAGTTTACGGGAAATAATGCTTTTTCAAGTTATAGAAGTTAAAATTACTGAAAAACTATCCCTGTACGCGACATTTTGATTTCAAATATGAACTTCCCATTGTAAATTCATATTGAATCACATACGTTTATTTCAGAAATATAATCCTTGCTGATCAGTGTAATTAGCATTCTAACTGCTTTATTGTTAAACCGGTTTACGCTTTAATGAAGTATCATAAGACGTTCTTCTCTGTTTGCCCTCCATATCGTAACTAAAACCCTCAATAACAGCCCAATGATAACGCTCTATAATAAATAAAATATAATAATAATTCTTAACGCTCAACAAGCAATGTCCGGAGCAAGTTTTCAACTTCGTACAAATTCACACCGAAAAAAAGAACCTTTGGGTATACCAGATCCATGATACTGTATTAAAGAATCTTGTTTTTGTTGTTGTTTTTTGTGCAATAAAGCAACATTCTGCATGAAACAGTCGTTTTCTATACCAGCATTAAAACGAGTTGTTTTTTTCGTTTCAATAAATAGTTAATCAATTGGCGTTTTACTGAGCAGTCTGTTCTCATTATATCGTTCGTGTCAATATGTCACGGGCGTGCTGACAAAAAAAAGCGTTTAATCCTAATTTACAATACTTACGCAATTTGTTAATAACTTTGAAGACTCAAAATGAAATGATATCTATGTTTTCGTTTAATGATGAGGTAGATCGCTGTCACTCGAACAAAATGCAGAAGTAGTCCTCTAGGGCAAAAATCTCTATATTCAATTTAGTAATTTTTTTTGCAATTTTCGAAAAACTGAGTAATTCCCAAAAATGGGACTAGCACCATATTTTGAACTGTTCCTTATTGCAAATAAGAAAATTACTACTAAACTGAAAAAACTACTAAATTGAATATAGAGATTTTTGCCCCTTACAAAGTCTCTTGTACAAAATTAGCTCTTTAAAAAAAGCATGTACATTTATTTGTACATGGAAAATCTAGAACTGCGACTCGGCGTGGTGCGACTGTCGCGCACTCTATCCATGAGTATCAGTAGACTTTCTTGTAGTATGTACTTTTGATACTAGGGTCTGCGTATGTAAACGTAATTCTTGTGTTTATGGTGAATTGATAAAGAAACGACATTAATTAATCACAATTTCGCTGGAATTAATAATTTTAATGTCAAAACTTTTGTTATTTTTTATGCCAAAGACGTAATGAAAATATTAGATAAAACATTCGTAATACGTCATATCGGTTACTGAACGTTTTATTCAGTAAATACAATGAATAACGAATCGTCGTTGTGCCTTAAACTAATGAGTAAGGAAAATATCGAGCTTTGGTGACGCTTGGCTCAGCTAGCCAAACTAGCACCTTTATATTTTTGAAGAGGTACAGGTCGTCCTCTAGAGCATTATGCCTACTTCTGCATTTTGTTCGAGTGACAGCGATCTACCTCATCATTAAACGAAAACATAGATATCATTTCATTTTGAGTCTTCAAAGTTATTAACAAATTGCGTAAGTATTGTAAATTAGGATTAAACGCTTTTTTTTTGTCAGCACGCCCGTGACATATTGACACGAACGATATAATGAGAACAGACTGCTCAGTAAAACGCCAATTGATTAACTATTTATTGAAACGAAAAAAACAACTCGTTTTAATGCTGGTATAGAAAACGACTGTTTCATGCAGAATGTTGCTTTATTGCACAAAAAACAACAACAAAAACAAGATTCCTTAATACAGTATCATGGATCTGGTATACCCAAAGGTTGTTTTTTTCGGTGTGAATTTGTACGAAGTTGAAAACGTGCTCCGGACATTGCTTGTTGAGCGTTAAGAATATGTTTAACAACGAGCGACGTTAGGAGCGATTTTTCGAATTTGTAGGAATGCAATAAACTTTATAAACGAGTTACATACGTTATTGTTGTATAACAGCATTATAAATTTATAGGAAAATAAAAGTATTTGGGAACACATTTATTATGACGTCACATGAAATTTACAACCG
This sequence comes from Gryllus longicercus, assembly GCA_038098605.1. Lineage (NCBI taxonomy): Eukaryota > Metazoa > Arthropoda > Insecta > Orthoptera > Gryllidae > Gryllus > Gryllus longicercus. The sequence goes on from JAZDUA010000005.1 coordinate 5,901,536, forward strand.
TGCAAAAAACTGTGGTCAGCTGTGTTTTACCGACACCCATCAAGATTCTTTTTCTGCAATTGGCTGAAGGTGTGATAACGCAATTATCCAGGCCGTAAATGACAAACACATAATCAGTGGCATAAGACGCCACATTTTTGAAAGATTTATTTCTTCTTCTTCTTCTTCGTCTTCTTCTTCTTCTTCTTCTTCTTCTTCTTCTTCTTCTTCTTCTTCTTCTTCTTCTTCTTCTTCTTCTTCTTCTTCTTCTTCTTCTTCTTCTTCTTCTTCTTCTTCTTCTTCTTCTTCTTCTTCTTCTTCTTCTTCTTCTTCTTCTTCTTCTTCTTCTTCTTCTTCTTCTTCTTCTTCTTCTTCTTCTTCTTCTTCTTCTTGTTATTATTGTTATTATTGTTATTATTATTATTGTTATTATTATTATTGTTGTTATTATTATTATTATTATTATTATTATTATTATTATTATTATTATTATTATTATTATTTTGGTTGCGAATTGGCTGTCCCCATATCATGCAAACGTGCAACCCCCGCGGCTCAGTCATATTTATCGACAGGTGGTGCACGTGACTTTTATGGGGGGACAAGCCTGTTCAGGCTGATTCCGTTAGTCCTGGGGGATGAGGTGAAATGATAATGATGATGAAGGATGAAATGGGCAATCACGAACATACGGAGACACGATGCCCGAGGCGTAACGATTTTAATGAGCGTCGCCGAAGACCGCATCGCTCTCGGGTAAATATTCTTCCGTCGGTGGGCTGAGTAGTAGTACCAGCTGGCCTCGGCGGAGTTTTGTTGTTAAGAGTAATTTCATCGCGTGGAGGTTAGAATCAGTTTTTACGAGAGATCAGTTGAATTCCGATATCTTTATTAATGCAAAATTGTACTGATACAAAACATGTCATAATGCTTTTGAGAACGTAGGCCTTGTGAAAACTATCAGAATTCTGTTGGTACTTTTTGATATTGCATAACTTTCAAATTAATGTGGACTATATAATGTTTTACAATTAGAATAATTGATGTTTATAATTTCTATTGATTGATCATTATGACTAATGATGAAGTGAATGGGTGAAAACTAGAACAGTGTAAGTGACATTTTATAAATTTTGAGAAACTTGTTTAATTCTTTATCGCTGTAAAATCAGGTTTGTTTGTTTCATTATTAAAACCACATTTCAATTGTTTATTAAATCACAAATTTACATTGGTACTGAAATATAACCTACTATAAACATGTTTTTCTCCAAATTTATTTACTGTTTTGGTTTTTACCCATTCAATTATTCATCATTGACAGACTGATTTGGTTAGTTAATTGTGAAATTATTGTAATATACTTAATAATATAATAATACTGTAATTAATTTGTTCAACAATTCATGACAGGTAAAGCGTGCTTCATTGAAATGTTAGCCATGAAGAATTAGCCCAAGACCACTATTAATCGCTATGTAATATTTTATTAAAATTTGGATTCTACTGAAAATATTCACCTTGGAAAATATTCACGCAGTGTTAAAAGGTTTCTGTGAGGAAGAAGATTCTAGTTGATAAACATTCTCTGAGTACTGATTGTCAAAATGCATGAAGTTAATTGAAAGTTAAATAACTTCCAAGAGAATGTCTTAAATATAAAAACCAACAGTCATTTCTTGAAATTTAGATATTAGGTACACCATGGGTGTATACTATGAATTATTTGAATATACTTATTAGTAAAAGGATATTATAAGATGTTAAATAATAAATTCTATTTTATGAAAGATAAATGCTTTTCCACTTTCACTATGAACATCTTAGACTTAAAAAATGAAAATTGAAAGGTTTTATACCTTCAATAACTTTCTTATCTATAAATAAAAGTCAATTTGAATATGGGTTGAAAGGTATCAAAAAAGCAAACATAATTGAAAAAATAATTATCTATATTTGTGATGTGATTTCTTTGAAGGATTCAACTGTTGCTACAAACTTCAACAAATATTTTAAAACAATTATCCACTGATTATTTCAAGTCAAACTTTATGCAATTGAAATTACTTTCCCAAGTATTTTGAGAACATATCTAAATAAAAAAAACGTTCCCTAAAAGTCTATGACCTACAGTTAACTAATTCAAAACTCAGTCTGCCAAGTATGCCAGGAAGAGGAGAAAAATGTTCTATTTTGAAATGAAAATTATACAAAGAAAATTTTAAAATTAAAAATATTTGTATTGTAACATCTCATAGTATAACATTTGATTGGATGTGACCTAAATGTGACCTAACAGCGTACATTGATAAATTTTAATCTCATATTCAATTAAGATGTCTTATGATACGTATTTCATTAGTAAGTAATATACTCCTCAAATGATAAAACTTTTCTTTTAATTATATCTTCATTTCTAATTCTTTTTAATTCAAAGGAAGAATATTTTTGTTTTACCTGAAGGTAATTTTTGATTTATATGGTGTATGTTATCAGAATTTATTTTCAATTCACATTCGTACACATCAAAAATTAACGTCACAAAATTGAAAAAGTTCTTTCTTTTAATAAAAAATAATTATAATTTATTTTAATTATTAAACTTTTACAAAGGTAGTTAACATCAGCAAATTTAATGAAGTGACTACTTATAACTTCTAAAAGAATATAGCTCTCAATACTGTAATTAGAGGGAACACTCATAAATAAATAAATAAAATATTCATACTTACACGAGGAAGGATTCAGTAATTGCAAGAAAAGACTTGTAAAAAATAATAAAAAACGCCCCTACATGTTTGTAGCAAAAATAAATAAATTTATGAAATTAATTTTAGAAAAAAAATAAAGATATTAATAGAAAAACAAATTTCATAAATTTAGTTATGTCTACAACTTACTATACCTGATTTACTATAACTTCCATCACCAACAAACAATTACAGAACTTTCTAACTACCGTACACAATATTTATTTTCAGAGAGATATTTAGAGTTCATTCACATATGCAGATACAAACACATGGGGAATTTAATAAAGATAAAAATATTTGCTAAACATCAACTGGTAACACAGTCCCCACCCCTCAACCAAAAAACTCAAAGTTGAGTTTTTGCAGTTTTCTCTAGTTCTAATGCTGCAGATTATATTCTTCTCTCAACCCCCTATATGCACTATGAAGTCACTATTTGAAAGTCATTGGTGTTTTTATCTGAATTTTGAATAATAAGTTGCTGTTGTTAAATATATGAAATATAAAAGTGTAGCGACATATAATTGACATATAATTTCATAAATGCTTATTGAAAATTAAATTGATGTAACAGTTATTAAAGCTTTTCTGCCAATCCTGATAGTATATAGCACTTGAGAAACCTATAAAAGTACAAATGATGTAACAATGTACAAATGTACAATGTACATATGTAATAATGATAATAATAATAATAATAATAATAATAATAATAATAATAATAATAATAATAATAATAATAATAATAGCCAAATATCACTATTTCACCTGAAATATAACCACTCACTTGCTCTTGTTGGAATAATATAAATTTGCAACTCTGCACCTGAGAAGAATAAAAGTTGTCAAATATTTTTCAACCCAATTTCATGGGCATCCATATTCCTTTTAATTAGAAACATCAGAGGGTCGTGGAATGGATCACCAAAGGGAAATTTCTCATCATAAGAGACATCCTGAATATTTATTATTACTGCAATCTCTGAAGCCTCCTTTCTTATTTCTACTCTACACTCGTCTTCTATATTCTTCGCAGTATTTGCCGCATAATTATCCCAAATCTAGCAGTGTTTAGAATAAATTACTATGTTATATTAATAACATTTCTAAAAATATTTGTGGGAAATATTTTTTTATTTATTCACTTCTTGAACCGGGTAAACGGTATTCACGTTACAAGCAATTAATTGGGCATGCTGATCTAATTCCAATGTCACAAATTTATACATACTTCAGTATCTGCAAATCACGCCTTATTTATTCTCTTATTTGTCCCACTTAATATCTTTCAATTGTAAAGAATTTAGTAGATATTTTGCCTGCTTTCCGAATATAACCATATCTGGAGCAGACGAAAGGCTCGCCAAATAAACACAAATCCTGCTAGTTGAACTTCTCATTTCTGTAGTGAAGTCTACAAATATTAACTAAATATAGCATGCAGACAATTTTAACTTTTATCTTAAACATTATTTCTAAATACTTTCACACCATTTTATCACTATAACAAACTATTTTTCCGTGAACATTTTCCTTCAGCAGAATGACAATACAATAGGTGGTTTCACGGTTCTAAGACAAGTTAGCCAACGTTCGTGGAATTAAAGCGACTAATTTCTGCGCGTTAATCACCGACCACGCCTGGAACATTCCCTGTGGTGTGCCTACAATAGCTGTCAAAAAAACCGGTCTGTATCCTCGGTCGGTGCGAAATTGTGTCACCTGGGCGAACTGTAGACGTCCGTGTGTCGAAATGCTGACCTCGCGCTCCCCTCACTGCTCCTACAAACTGATACGGCGCTTCGGAGAATGGACGTTTATATCACAGTTCGGAAAGGGGATCCTCTTTCGAAATATTCATTAATCAATTCACATAGTTCGACTTCTTTAAATGTGTTCACAATAAGATAAGCTTTAAAACCAAAACGTGTTTGCCGTTTGATGTTAGAAAAATTGAAGCATCTCCCAACCCCTATTTTACACCTATTACAATATACAAACAAATACTTGTAGTATTTATGAATCAAATTAGTCAATTCTATTTTAATAAATTAGTAATCTGCCGTAGAATTTGCGTTCCAGTCAGCTGGTGCTCAAAAAGGTCCGATCCAAGAAAAAAATTGGATTTTTTTTCTCAACGCTTCTTTATGATTTCGAAAAAATCGAATTTATTTTTGCCCCATCCAAAAAGGCCGGCTTCACAGAGAAAACTGTAAGAAATCCTATTTCGCACTTTGTTCAGTTTTTTGCTAATATTTCAAAAACTGCATTTTATCGAAACTGCTGGTATTTACAAAATTTAACTTTCCTACAACATTCATATATTTCACTTCAGGATGTTCCCTTGTTAGTTATTTTCGAAGCTAAAACCTTGTTTACTCCATTGACGAACTCTTACGGTCTTCTCTTTGTGACCTAAGAAATTCTTCATGTTCTTGTGATACGTTCAGTCGTATCCATCACATTTAGACGGGAAATGTCAAATAAATTGACGAGGTCACCTTTCCAAATCTTCCGTTTCATATTTACTTTATCCGTGTTCCTCGATTTATCTTTAACTATGTTTTGGTTTCTTTATATAGCTTCTGTACACCAACACGGGTTATCTCCTCAATCTTAACTTATATATTTACTTTCCTCCTCACTTCCTATAGTTCAGTACTAGTAGATTTAGGAGCATCCGGAAGTGTTTCTTTCATTTGTTTGGGTTGATAAATGATATCTCACAGAACTTATTTCTATGACGGGAGTCGAGCTCCTAAAATCTTACCAGTAGTCACTTTTTCTTGCAGCCAAATTCCTCTTTTGCTGTCTGTTTTAAAGTTCAGTTACCCACAAAAAATGAAAGAAACACACGATACTCCCATTGGTAAAAACACTTGAAAATTTTCAAATGGGAGAGTCGGAAATTTCACTAGTTTAAGATAAAAGGGATCGGTATGCAGCCCCTTAATTTATCCAATACTCTTGAAATTTGGCATATAGGTCTTTTGCATCTCTGGCACTCGAGATGTAAGAAGGGTTTTATGAATATCACAACATCCTGGAACTTAAACAATTTTTGCAGTAGACGGAACGACTTGAAACTCGTGATGTCCTGTTAAGTGTCTTTGATGATGTGTGTTCAGGAGAAACGGCTAATTCAACAACACTCCATGTCATTTCGCTGTTTTACACCGTAGAAAGGCCCGATATTGATGACGGGCTTCGTTGTCGTGGGAGAGTTGGTCCCGTGATTCACGACTCGCCGCTTTCTGCAGAGGACCTATTCAGACCGACCTTCAAAGAGTGTGTGTATGTGCAAGTGTACCTCACATTCCGCACACTCACTGTATGTAATATTTACATCCCTCCAAGACAAATTATGACGAGCGATGATATCTTGGGCCTGATAAACCAACTGCCCGCACGCATCGTGGGTTAGTGGTGTATACACCCACTAGCCTCTTTGGGGTCTTCCCGAACTTGTCAGTCATTTTGGAATCAGTCATCTCAACCATCAACCTGATGATTCTCAGCCCATATGAACTAACACATTTCGCCCTAGCGACAAATTCAAGCACTTCTATTGGCCTAGCTCCTCACTTTCAATCGCTGTTGGAAGACCTACATTGAAGTGACCCAACCATTGTCTCTGTTGATCGACTAGGTCGTGTCTTTGTTTGACCCCCTAAGAGGATCTTGCAACGCCCTGAGTGATCAACATGTCAAGCTAATGACGACCTCTCAGAGACCCTTCGGTAATGGGGACGCAGTGGCCTTACATTTCAATAGTGCTCTCCTTCCACTGTAATTCAAAAATCAACCGGTAAACAGCCACACCCCTTTGTCACGTGCCTTAAATATTGACACCATCCTGCATCTTTTGAAAGACTTGAATATCCCAAGTCTGACATGAAACTTGCTTTGAGAAAAAAATTGAAAGCCCATCTTTAACTTGAAAATCTGAGTCAGATTCTTGAGCAAATTCTGTTATTCAATCTCCCATACACACTTAACATGGCACGTTAACTAGACGGTGATTTTTCTCACAGTGAGGAATTGGTCCAAATAACACATTCAAGGTTACAATAAGCAATTTCTCGCTTGTTTTGTCATCTCAAAGATGGGGAACAAAAGTAGCAGTCATCACTGATTTCGTTGCTCACGTCGCATTAAATTCCAGATTTAGATATACTAAGTGAAAAAACAAACAAACAAAAAACAGTAAAACAGTATGTGACGTATGGGGCAGAAGATCATCTGCGCACGTTTCCTTGAGTTCCAGAATCCCTTCCCATCATTTTAACTATAAATAGTTGAAAGATGTGTAAAAGTTTAAAATAAATAATTAAAAATAAATTTAAAAAAGCTTGAGATTAGCAATATTTGAAAAAAATTGACATTTTAGTTCCCGAGTTATAGAAAAATTATTTGCATCGGTAAACGAATTGCAGGTATGATTTTTCTGCATTGCTAACAAAATAGTAAGTCGCCCCTACCACTACTCCTACTATTACAAGCAAAAGGACAGTTCAACAAAACGTGCGCATAGTGAAGCTACATTTACGTCCAGAAGCAAAACAAGGGGCCATCTCAGTATTTTCTCAATCGATCAGGGAAGCTGGTCAAAAACCTGATCGAGATGGCGTTCATTGACCCGGAAAGTTCTCGGATTCTAAAATAAAATATTCGTTGTTACCTTTAAACCTCAAACCAAGATATTCGCATTTTGTCCACACATTTGAGTCCTATTTTTGTCGTGATATACTCAGTCTCAGGTAAGCTAAGTAGGTTTTCTCCAATACCTCAGTTACATTTCTTAGTTTCCTTTAATTCATCATATATAAAGTAAATTGTTCCGGGAATTATCACAATCACTAGTAGCCATTTTTCAAGATGCACAGGTATGTGCACTAACTGAGGGAAAGATGGATGCTGAAACTATTGCTGCAAGATGAAACCTGACATACCGCACAATTAATCAGTTTCTATGTTGGAGACCAGACAGGGAAGTAGATACAAGGGAAAATCCAAGACAGTAATTAATTTATTCTGAAACCAATAATAGCATTGCTGGTAATTTGCCGTACCGTAATTTGACCTACTGTACATTGATTTTCATAAAAATTACATGATAGAGAAATTGTGAAATCATTTCCGGTTTAAGCTCATAAAGAGAGATCAAAACTCGTAACAAAATCTTATGCATATTTTTTGTCGCAGACTAGCGTGGTTAGGGTCTAGTAGGCTCAACGATACCACTGAATGGTGATTAATGTCGTTCGAAATGTTATGCCCGGTGCAGTTTTAGACAAGTTTAAAAATATGTTAATTTTTTTAATTAGTTAAAAAAATGAAAATGACCATATTGTTCTAAACAAACCTACGTACCGTGGTTAGCCTGTGGCAGAATCTGTCCATACTTATCGCAGAGCTGCGTGAAAGCTTTATATAAATGGAACAATATTGTTTACGCTTGCGCTAATAGCAATAGGCCATCAACAGAAGTAGAGTGGCAGCAGCAGAGAGAAACAGACAGTAGTGACCAGGAGTTATTTTTGTATTATTTTGTCAGTAATATGACATTGAAAAGCGTATTTTTAATTACAATTTAATTGCTGTGTATTTTCATGTTATTCCAATGATTAATTTGTGTATTTAAATTAGAAGATGTATGCCTTCATATTGTGAATACAGTATAGTTTATACGTACAAGAGAATTACGTAACGACATATACTGTCTTTGTACGTTCTACAATAAGAGATTTGTATAATATACAAATACCAAAGTACCCATTTTATTTTCAAAAGAAAGAAAAATAAAATTTAACTCCCGAATTGAAACGTCATTGGCCATTATCTCCTCTCAAATATTGTGTGTAGTTTGTGTATTTGAAGGAATACGTTTATAGGTGCTAGAGTAGACGCATTTGAATTTTGGATGAAAAGCAAATGAAGGTTATCTTCATATAGATAATAAATAATATTGGAAACAGTTTTGCTCATAAACGTCTGGCGGTGAGTTGATTCCCATTGATGGTATAATGCACGTGAAAAATGGTAAAGGTAAATTTTAAATTAATTGCTTATGTCAGGAAATTAGATTTTTTACCGTGTCATTTTCAGATTTTGTATTTTACTAATTAAAATACCATTCTGGATGTATTGCTAAGTATTCTGCATTTTAACATGCTGTATCGCATTCAGTGAGTCAAATTTTTGTTCCACATTGACCATTGCATATCGACGAACAATTACAATTTTTACTCTCTGTAGAACCGCCATTATCCGTGGCAACGTCAGGGAAGAAGCTCCCAGGAAAATGGAAAAGCTACGCCGATCGAAATATTTTACTGTTCAAAACTTATGTTAAAATGTTATTTACATTTTATAAAATGAATTACTTGCGTTTATAACAATTTAAAATGTATCACAAAAAAATTGCTGACAAAATGTTACCTTTGTATTTTCCTGGATAATTAGGTGTAATTATATACAGGGTAACCGACACAGTCGTGGGCACCAATGTAGTGATGGACACAGCAACTGTAAAGGGGGCAATAATTAGATTTTCAAACAGCGAGAGGCCCTCTGCATGTAATCTCTGTGCCATGTCTTTATGTTTGCAACCCCGGAATATGAATTGAGTGCAGCCCCGCAGTGAGCGTAGGTACCTTTCAGTAGTTAGTGGTGTGCACCGAAGCGTTGTGGATTCGTAAGACGAGATGTGTCCAGTTATTAAGGATTTCAGCCAATTGGTCTGCTTTTATTTGCAATCCACGCTATGCGTAGTGTAACAAGGTTTGTAATCTACGTTTATATATGTGATTTCATCTTCTTAGAGTAGACTGTATCCAAAATAAGGTAGTGCTCATAACTAAATATTTCTGTCGTGCAGGACAATGATGGACATGGACTTCCCATCACTGTAATTTGAGGAACTTATTTTTTATGCATTGGTGTAATGTTAATACTGAATTTTCGAACTTTGTTTGCCTAGTTCAGCGAAAATATACCTTAAGAAAGATTTTTAACAGTGATGAGCACTGGACCATTCACGGAAGTTCGAACATGCCCATTACTGTCTCAATAAATCTTGCGGGGTTAAATATTGAATTGAATTGATGCCTTAGTGTACGTGGCAAGACTCAGGCCATCAGACCCGTTCTTCCGTCTGTCCACGCAAATTTCGGTTCGCTCCTTTCACCCACTCGGGCGACGAAACTGGCGATTTGAATTTAGCTCAGAGGCTTAATTTAAGCTTGAGGATATTTTACATGCAGTCAATCTACTAACATGAGACAGCAGGATTTACTTCCCCTCCGAAGGAAGGTGTAGAGTGATAGCAGAAAACACACCATCTAGAGGAAACTAGTTATCGGGCTGTCTCCAGGAAATAAAACCTCAATTCTGCACAAACGATGACATATTCATCCATTGAAGATTTAAACCCACTTACAGGAGGTGAAAGAAATAAAGACATTTGTCAGCCGAGCTCTTCTGCAGGCATTTACGAGATGGAAAGAAGCAGCACCAAGTCTCTTTCTTCCAGAAGTCCACGGAAGTATTTTCTTCAGGGCTGGTTCCAGTGCGAAAACATGAATTTTAAGAGCCATTGTGTTGTGCCAATTGTGTCAAAAGGTGTTTCATAAATAATGCATTTTCTTTGAAGATTCAGTGGAGGAAAGTGATTCAGTCGACGAAAATATATTATTTTTATGTTCAATGTTTAGACATATTAAATAACTGAAGCTTAATAAACCAGCTGTTACAAGCCAATTGCTTTCAACAAGGCGAATTCTTGGAGCCTTTTACAAACAATTTTTCTAAGTACCCATAAATATATTACAAAGTGCCCACGTTAGTCTTGAAAGTGCTCATAATTATATTTTCTGCCTTATTTTAGTTTTATATTTTATACAATGTGAAATATAAAGTTCAACTATTGAACTTGGCCTCATAAATGTACACGACGTAGTATGTGTATGTTAGGGGGGCGGGGCGAATGCCGCCATTTTGTGCAAGAAACCACCCGCTCAGTGTGCACCCAGTTGTGTGCGTGCGAAGTGCCTTTTGCTTCACTTCTGTTCAAAATTATCAACAGACCTTAGGTAACACCACAAGTGCTTTGGAAATTATTGATAAATTTCCGACTCTCGAAGCAAACACTGAATTTATCTGATAATTTCCAACGCATTAATAACACTATTACACGAATGAAATTATGTCCAACAGAGTTCCAAAATGCGTCAAATATTGAAGATAATTGGAAGCTATGTTAAAATCAAAGAGGTTTAGGTTATAGTACATACGCCGTTTATTGGTCATGGACAAAGCGATCGATGTACAATACCGCCACCTTAGATAGATGGCTTACAGTTTATGATTGGCCCGTACGAAGAAGCGGTAAGGAAAATCGGATAGAAAATGCGATAAACTTTTTCAGATACACCACCCTGTTCGGGACATTTTGTATGAAGAGTTTAACACTATTGGTTTAAAATTCATGACTGAAATAGTCAACATAATGAATGTGTGACGGGAGTGCTACGATTGAAAACGCCGCCAGTTGTGAAAGAAGGTTGGTCCAACGATTTTTGTTGGCTTTTAAACATCGATTGATATTTGACAACTGTGAAGTTCTCAATGCAGACGAGTGACCGAAGGTGGAGCTTCATCTGTGAAGATGGCGAACGTTACGATGTTTGAAGTTACAAGTGACCGAGGGAGCATTGTGGAGACGAACTGGTGGGAAGAATCAATAACAAGGCTCATGAAAATCGCCATTTTACGACAAAAGAGCTTTTGTTACAGTTGCTTCAAATTTAATGGAGCTTTTTGCACGAGTAATTGACCCGAATGTTTGGCTAAGATACATTTTGTGCTAGACGGATACCGCAAAAAATTGAGGACCAGAAAACTCAACGGATGGCAGTAGTCTTGAAATTCCCTGAAGCGTGTTACGAAGACGGCGATTCATTTCTTGATCGTATCGTGTCTCGGGAGAAGATGGTTTAAGCACGACCACTGTAAAACAAAAATCAATGTAACTCCATGTCAGCAAGAAACCCAAGAAAGTGCTTGCATTCCATGCTGACATGAAACATGTCTACTGTTTTTGGAATGGGACAAGTTGACTTTTGGAAAGTGGTTCAACAATTAATCCTGAAAAATATTGTGAAACATTTCAGAAGTTGCGTAGAACAATTCAAAATGAACCCCTAGAAAAACTCTGCAAAAGTGTTCTGCTGTTTTATGACAACGCCTGACAGCGTTTGGCAAAGTAGACTCAAGAACTCTTACATACCTTTCTTGAGATTTTCCACCAACCGCCAATTTATTTTCGCAAAACGCGAATTTCGCGAAACAGCATAAGAGTGTTTCTTGTTTATTTAACCGATCTGACACCAGGTGAGTACTTCTTGTTTACACACAGGCAACGCAGATGTTCAGGCTGGGGTTAAGGGATATTGTAAGTCCTAGAGGCAAATATTTTAGAGCAAAGTGTTTGTAAGATTTTTCATCGCTCTGGTAAGTGAGCCTAACACCAACAGCGGCTACGTCGAAAAATAATGTCAGCATTTACAGCTTCGAAATATATACAAATAGAAACCTGAATTGAAATTTTATTTTACGTGGCGAGACTCAGGCCATCAGGCCCTCTCTTCCGTCTGACCACGCAAATTTCGCTACGCTCCTTTCACCAACTAGCGGAGAGCGGAGGTATTTCTTTGGTGAATAAACAAGAGATTTGAATTTAGCTCAGAGGCTTCATTTGGGATTGAGGATCTTCTACATGCAAGTAAATCTCGCCCTTAAAAATTCACGGCTTTGATCGGGTTTGAACATGCCAACTTGGGCAGGTTCAGTTAGTAACAGTTAGGCTAACTATTGCACATTCGCCGCCACAGTTACACCATCGCCGTTTGTGCTCTTTTGTTCTTCCACAATTTATTTTTACTCCCAAACGTGAGCTACAATGTATGTACAATAATGTACATTGTACATTATACATTACATTGTACATTGTACATTGTACATACATTGTACATTGTACAATAATGTACAATGCCTTCGTATATTTCGTTACTTCAAAATTTTAAAAAAATGTATACTTTAGATAATATTGTGTTTACATAACGTAGCTTTACACTTTGCATAGGTTATAGCGCAACTAAATGAGTTCGTCACATAGCTTTTACTTTGTGCTATTAAACCCCAATACATTCTTGATGGTAATCTCGTCTAGTTAGGTCTTGTAAAATATATTTATGTTTCTTTTATCATAAGGTAGACTTTTAAATGCATATGCATTAACCGATTTTATATTTTTTAGTTATATCTTTAGGTATTGATGATTGAAAATTATCTGTTGTGATAAATTACGATAATTATTATAAATGAAATGTTCATGTGAACAAAGTTGAATACTGTGTCGATTCTTATTTTTCAGTGAACCTCAGTAATCCTTTTATTTTCAAACTACGCAGTTGAGTAGAAAGACTATGTAAAGGCGTTGGTGCGGTGGGAAGACACACCGCTCTCAAACTGTGAAAGTGAGCTAGCCTTGTGTCGAATCTAATTGGAAAATTGTGAAGCTAGTACATCAAATTACATATCTTCTACGTTATAATAACATGTTCATAAAACTTTAATAAAATTATATACAGATTCTTTCAGTTGACTTTACTTCAGCTTAGTTCTTCACTTGCAGGAAGGACTGAAAGAGCGGTGAATCTTTTTATTTTTTTAAATTTTAGGTCGCTTTTCAATTTCTTGGTCATTAGCAACCTTGTAGCACACCTTTTTTGGCACAACAATCAGATTCGGCGTTGATTTACAAATCCTGGGGACTATACTCTAGGTGTTGTGTTGGCAATTCACAAGCACAAATTAAGTTGGGGATTTTTCGATCTCTCTACACAACAGTGTCAACCTAATAACACACGGTGAATTACCATTGTTACATTACCCAGTGATATTCAAAGACTTTAGACCTTCGCAAATTTAACGTTTCAGCAGAATAGAATTTCTTATGTAAGTAAAGGTGGGCACCCGCATATGGGACAGATATACAGAAGGCAATCGTAGTGGATTGCCACGAAAAAACAAATTGCGAGAGAATCCATTACCCACGAAAGTCTTGCTGATTTTGGGTTATGACAGCGAAAGTATACTCGTGTGTCACCTTGTTCGTGAAAGTCAAACACTCTCACAGCATAGTGCAAAAGATGATTGTTTCTTATCTTCTAGCGTCGTAAACAGCGGACACGTCCGGGGCATATGAACAATGCAATACTCATCCATTGTTTTTAAATGTGTTCTCTTCTGCGTTGCTCAAATCCTGGATATATATTATTTGCATTTTTGTATCATCAAATACTAACACTTCGAAGAGAGAGTGTGTATTAGCCAATTTAAATGCATCTCTTCGACTTATTTGAAATGCGTCCCCGTCTGCGAAGTTCAAATCTTGGATACATAATCTTCGCATTCTTCCATCAGGTACTGACACTTCGGAGGAGCGTGCTTCAGCGACTTTGAGCGCATTTCTTCCACTTATTTGAATTGCGTTCCTCTCTGCCTTGTTCAAACGTTCGATACATAATCTTTGCATTGTTTTTCTTCATCAAGTGCAAACACGTCTTCGGAGGGTGAGTGTACATCAAGGACTTTGAGCGCATCTCTTCCAATTATTTGAATTGCGTTCTTCTTTGCCTTGATCAAACGTTCGATACATAATCATTGCATTTTTTCTTTATCAAGTACTAACACGTATTCAGAGGACGAGTGTACATCTACGACTTTGAGCGCATCGCTTCCACTTATTTGAATTGCGTTCCTCTCTGCTTTGTTCAAACGTTCGATATATAATCTTTGCATTTTCTTTATCAAGTACTAACACGTCTTCGGAGGGCGAGTGTACATCAAGGACTTTGAGCGCATCTCTTCCAATTATTTGAATTGCGTTCCTCTCTGCCTTGTTCAAACGTTCGATACATAATCTTTGCATTTTTTCTTTATCAAGTACTAACACGTCTTCGGAGGAAGAGTGTACATCTACGACTTTGAGCGCATCTCTTCCAATTATTTGAATTGCGTTCCTCTCTGCCTTGTTCAAACGTTCGATACATAATCTTTGCATTGTTTTTCTTCATCAAGTGCAAACACGTCTTCGGAGGACGAGTGTACATCAAGGACTTTGAGCGCATCTCTTCCAATTATTTGAATTGCGTTCCTCTCTGCCTTGTTCAAACGTTCGATACATAATCTTTGCATTGTTTTTCTTCATCAAGTGCAAACAAGTCTTCGGAGGACGAGTGTACATCAAGGACTATGAGCGCATCTCTTCCAATTATTTGAGTTGCGTTCCTCTCTGCCTTGTTCAAACGTTCGATACATAATCTTTGCATTGTTTTTCTTCATCAAGTGCAAACACGTCTTCGGAGGAAGAGTGTACATCTACGACTTTGAGTTCATCTCTTCCACCTTTTTGAAATGCGTCCTCCTGTGCGGTGTACCTATCCTGGATACATACTCTTCCCATTCTTGCATCATCTACTACTGACACTTCTTCGGCGGAAGTGTTTGCATCAGCGATTTTGAGCACATTTATTCCATTTATTTGAATTGCGTCCCCCTCTGCGCTGTTTATGTCTTGAATATATAATATTTACGGTTGTATGATCAAATACTAATGAGCGTGCATCAGCGGATTGCGAACAGCTTCTGCACTGGTTTGAAAAGCATTTCCCTTGGATTCCCTATCTCGGATACATAGTCATTGTTGTTTTGCATGATCGAGTTTTAATATTTCCCCGGAGGAAGAATCTTGAACTTTGAACAATTATTTTTCTTTTGTTTGAAATGCGTCCCACTTAGCGTTGTTTATATCTGAGATACAGTCTTTGCAGTCTTTCATCAAGTACTAATATCTCTTTGTTGGAAGAGTGTGCGTTAATGACATTGATCTCATTTCTTAGTAATGCGGCCTCCGTTGCGTTGTTCGTAACTTCCGTATATACACTTTAAGGTTTTGCATCATCATCTTTTGTCTTCAGTGGAAGCGTGTGTTGACGAGTTTCAGTACTTCCACTTGTTTGTTGAAATATTTACCCTCTGCTTTGGTTGTATCATGTATATGTTTGCTTATTTAATTAAGTATTGTTTCTTCAGGTGAACAATAAATCTCTGCAAGTTCATGCTCTTCTTCTCCACGCCATTGAAATATGTCCTTCTTTTCACTGTGATGCCTTTGTGTTTCTGCATTTTGTGCAATTTTTCTGCAATTTTTTGCAATTTTTAATGGAATTTGATACTTTGCTTGAAAATAAATATTCGGTTTTTGGTAAATTTTCATTTCATTCACGTTCCAGATAAGCGCTTATGGCGATGAATGAAATGATTTTGGAGCACATCTCTTGCACTTATTTGAAATGCATCTCCCTCTCTATAAATATCATGGAAACATAATCTTGCATTATCAATAACTAATATTTATCTGGAGGAAGAGTGTGCATCAACGTATTTGAAATACATCTCCCTCTGCATTCATATCTTTAGTACATGCTCTTTGCAGTTTTGCTTGATCAAGTCATAAGGTGTCATTCTCTTGTAGCGACGTCGTTACTTGTATTCAGTCACTTCTCGTCAGTGATTAAGTTAATGAAATAAGAATTCTGATAATTGATTAATATAGTTTCTGTAGGTGCTTGTATCATAGGTTGTGTTGAATTCTGAGTTGTTAGAAATCAAAACTTCTATTATTTGGAACTTCTTGATGGGATGTTGATGGGTTTAAGAAGAATCGTAAGTTTTGATGAACTGAGAGTTGTGAGAAATCACAGATTCGTTTGTTAAAGATTCTTCATATGTTGATGGCTATGGTACGTAGCTGAATACTGGAAAATTAATTTTAGTTAACTTCAACTGCTTGACAAATTCTTGAGTTGTGAGTACGTCACTGTGAAGATATTGGACGTGGTGAACTGAAAGGAATTGTCTATGTTTAACAACAGTTTTTACGAAAACAACACGACAATTTATTGAAACGAATTCCGTGGTGGTAGCAGCAGTTATCTTGTGGTAATCCACATTGTGAGAAAGGAAATAATCGTCCACAATCAAACTTTGTGTGATTTTAATGATGTTTATTTTTGAGACAATATCTCCCTACAAAAATTCAAAGTATTCTACGAAGTAGAGAGAAAGTTACTCCGTTACGAAAAAAACCGCAAATTTTCGGCAGAAAACTTTTTAACTGCGCCTGTCAACAAAAATGTGGATAAATCTAGTTGCTAAATTTAGCAAATAAAAGTACCCTCTAACACGTAGTGTAGCTAGAAGACTTGTTTTGTGAGTCCTTGTTATCGAAAAATCGAATGACGGCATAATGTATGTCCGTCTGTGAACAATCCTTCAGCCGATTTTCTCCAACATTGATATTCCCCTATCGATGTGCCTGATGTCGCGGCCCATTGAATTTCAAGCCGACATCTTAATTTAGGGGGTACTTTACATGAAGCCTTTGGGATATTTTCCGAATTTAAAAATAAATAGCTCAAATAAGCATCATAGTTGATTCAATTTTATTGTTGGATAGTGTGAAGAACGTTTAAGAGAATGGCGTAGGTCTCACGTTCATTGAAAACTCTGATTTTGGGAAAATTGCAAGTTCAAAATATGTTCGGCGACAACTACAATTGTGAAGATTCAGCTTTTTTCAGCAACGGGAACACTGGGCTAAGGGAAGGAAAACTAAAAGAAAAACAAGGGACCCCTTCAGGCAAAGGGAAGCCAGTTCTAAGGGGAAAAACCCTGCAGGCCGGAGGCAGCAAGGTTGGCAGCCACACTCAGACAAACCTGGATAGACCATTCTACTCTATTCTACAATTTGTATTATCAATGTATTGATGCATTTTCTTTGAAGTAATCCGCAAACCTTAGCTGAAATGTGCGCAACAATGCCGCAATTGATATTTGAGAAGTTTATCGTTGAATGGCGAGATGGTGGTGGCGATTTTCTTTAACGAAATCAGTGTATTAATAATTAATTTTGAAATACGTTCTTGTACAATGTTTCGAAAATTTGAGTACTTATCGCGTAATTTTGCGTGGAAGGGCGAGAAAATACGTGCTGATTTAGCACCACTAGTTAAATATTCCGAAAGTTCTTTGTTCTTGGCCTTTATACGTTTCTTGTGTGTCAAAATCAGTTTGATTTTGATCAACATTGGCATTGAAATATGAAAAACCTGGGTGGGTTATTAGCCCCTCGCAGGTTTGATTGGTGATGGGGCTGCCATCTGGAAGCCTCAAACCTTTCGTATATACTATATACTAGTATGAAGGGTTGCGTCTTCAGCCTTCGTGCCGTTACCTTTTGGTCCTAGGCATGGGTCTTCTTTCTTTTAATCCCCAAAGATTGGGGATTGAGATATGTAGGAATAGTATGGAGTCAAAGGTTGACCAGGTCCCTGGAGGGGTAGGCCAGTGCTCATAGGCTTGTACCGCTAAATGCCATAGATGGCTCCTGTAATGGAGTACTCCGACAGAAGAGCACTGAGAAGAGCGAAGTATGGTCAGCAAGGAGTCAGTGAGGTAAAACTCAGTAGCTAATGAGAGAAGAGCGAGGGCGAGTCTTCGGCGCCTTAAAACGGGAACACTGGGCTAAGGGAAGGAAACTAAAAGAAAAACAAGGGACCCCTTCAGGCAAAGGGAAGCCAGTTCTAAGGGGAAAAACCCTGCAGGCCGGAGGCAGCAAGGTTGGCAGCCACACTCAGATAAACCTGGATAGACCATTCTACTCTATTCTACAATTTGTATTATCAATGTATTGATGCATTTTCTTTGAAGTAATCCGCAAACCTTAGCTGAAATGTGCGCAACAATGCCGCAATAGATATTTGAGAAGTTTATTGTTGAATGGCGAGATGGTGGTGGCGATAAGATAGAGCGGGAGCGTAGGCTTCCGCAGTCGGAGTCAGTATTTAATTGGCTGTCCGGGTCCATGGCAAAGGTGCCGACGTTTCGATCGCCATTCTGCAACCTTCCTCAGGGCATAATGCCTGATAAGATAAAGCGGTTTTGTTTACAATTGGGCTTCTGTTTTGCGTTTACAAATTTGCTTTATAGAAATGATTTGAAACCTATTTGATAATCCGTACTTTTTGTTCGGGCTGCAAGGTATACACACTTTCGTTAAGGAAAAGGTCACTCATCTATGCATATTACTGCATTTCTGCAATACATTCCATATTATAGTCTCAAAAATTCAACGAGTTTAAGATATAGTAGAACGTCGATTATCTGTTTTGTAATAAAAATTAGGTTCGCTTTTTGAGTACATATTTTGTCACTTAAAAATTAAATACGCTTTCCGAAACTTAAGGATTTATTTTATATTTTAACATAATAAAAACGTTGCTGTTTCTCGTCTACGGAACGCTAAAGGGTTAATTGTAGAGTATACTATAATGGTTGGCACTTGCACAGTCATTGGAACCTCGACGATGCCAATGACTACGCATGCGACAATGATTAGCACTGAATATGGAGGGTTGGCACCCCGTGCCAACCACTGGTTAATTTGATATCAGGCATTTCAAACAAATACCATGAATAATTAATTAGTAATGAAGTTATGCACGGTCTAAATAAACGTACAGTATAAGTAAATAAATTTACACAGTTATTGGCAAATTTACACAGGCAGAGTTTCAATTACTGAAAATATTCCATTTTAAATCACAGTTGTTGGCACCCCTCCATTACGTCACTGATATAGTTTGCAATCCCTCATAACTACAGGTTACATACAAAAATTCTTCTTACTCCCAAAATATATTTTAAAAAGAAGATGCAAGAATAACACAAAACAGAGCATAGTTCTGAAGAAGAAAGTCTTACCTTAAGAAACAGCCCTTGCCAGCAGAAGGCTGTTGCACCATCAGGTATAAAGCGGCCATGACAGACAACGGAAGTCTAATAGAGGTTAATTCCTGAACCACGAGGACAAGCACAGAACAGCGATTCCATTCGCTACTCAAAAATGTCACTGCTGTTCGCCACAGTCTTATTATCGGAAGTAATTATTAAAAAATATATTAAAAACAAAGAGAGCTAACATGGAAATTTATTATCCTACAACCATCCTTATTCAGAATAATAGGTTCTAATTAATTGTAATGTCATAGAGTGAGTTCCAGAGACAAGAGAGTGCCAGCAAGTGTCTTAACAGTGCCAACCACTGTACAGTTTACCCTACATTGCAGTTTCCTGTAATGCGAAAAAGTATGTGCGGTCGTAGAGACAGTAGTTTAAGTTGTAAACAATTATTTTCTCAGAAACAGCTCCAAATGTTTCCTTGATTTTTTCTCTCATATGCAACAAAGAACTGTAAAGAAAGTGGTACTGGTCCCATTTTCGTGACGCACTGTATTTTCGAAAAAAGAAAAAAATCTGAATTGTAAGTTTCGAATTTCCCGCGCTTTGTTTGAGGCGGTGTCACTCTAAAGGCTGCTCCACACATACGGCATTTCGGCATTTGGCGAATGCCGAGCAACCGCTCTCCGAATCCCGAGTAGTGTGGACGGGTTGCTTGCGATTCGCCGAGCGCCGAACAATCAGTATTCGCCCTACCCACCGCGTGTCGGCCTTTAGGACATATAAAAGGGAACAAACATTCGCCGAACACATCAGCCTCTCGGGGTTGGGCGAGCAGGAGCTCGCTGCTCGGCGAATGCCAAATGTGTGGACCGCCTTAATGGGAATATAGTTTGAAATATGCTTGGAGGTAGTCATTGAAATCTCGACAGGAAAGATTGGAGTCATGTACATTTTTTTTGAAAATTTTAGTAGTTTTCGAGCAATATTGCGTGAAATATATGCAATTTTAAAAAATAACCCAAACAAGATTTTCCCCAAAACGGCTCCAAATTATTTATTTAAACATTTAATAGAAATAGTGCTAAATGTACGTTGTGAGATGACATAACCGCCAATTACCTCTACTCTATTTTTTCCAAAATTACAAAAATGAATTTTTTGACTTGTCTCTCACGTCGTCAATATTTACATTAGTGGTTATTTGTTTACATCATTGTATTTAGGAGTACATGTGCTTTAAATAATGGTAGATAATGTTTCTCGAAAACTCAACAGTTTTGTGTGAAAACTAGCTCAAAATCCCGCATTTTCAAAAACGCTCAAACGCCATCTCAAAAACAGCTCCAAATTGTTTCTTATTGTTTTCCAACGGATAAAGTTAATTGCTCTCTTTAATATGACATTAAGTTCATTTTGGGATATAATTGTGTATTTTTCAAAAATTGCATAAATTTTATATTTTTTAAAGATCTCTCTCGCCGTTAGTATGCACATTTCCTACAATTCGTAAACAATATATTTGTAAGTTAATGTGCTTCAAATAACTCCTCATGAATTTTTCGAAAACTCAAAAAGTTTCTGTGAAAAAGATCTTCAAATTTCGTATGTACAGTACAGCTTAAACGCCATTTTCTTAAAAACGGCTCCCAATTTTTCAAAGAAAATTGCCATTTACATCGAAGTTTTACTGTTCTTTAACGTTCTTATAATAATATTTCGGTTCTACTATTAGAAAAATGTCAAAAAATGTACTTTGTGCAGCGATAGATGGCAGCTGGCAAGAGTATGTGGCAAGTTCATATAGGTAGCAGAGACAAAAGGAAATAGAAAACTAATACGGGAGAGTCTGTGCCATTCTGTAGCACTACGAATTTTTACTTTATTTTTTTAGTATCGTCTTTTTTATTTGCGATTCCGCCAAGAAGGAATAAGGCGGGATTACTACTGATAGTTTCCTTTCCCGGCGCTAGTGGTGCTGAGAGGCTTGTAGCACGCCACGGATTGTGCCGCTGACACCTGTAAAGCTTCATTCACAATGCAAACTTTAACGGAAACGTAAGGAAGCAGCAAAACATAGAAATGAGTTAAGGGAGACCATTCACAATTCCTTCATGTAATCGTAGTCGTAAATCCGTAATCTTATGAGTCCACAAGCACCAACCTTTTATGCTAAGTTTACGTCAGAATTCTACCGACGACCAATCAGAGAGCAGCATGAAAGAAACAAACATGGATTGTATTAAGGTATTTTGCTGTTATATCATTTCATTACTGTTATGTACTGAACTAGTTTGCGAACTGTTTTGACGCGAGTAGTGAATTCAAAGTAATAATTTATGCAATGTTTCTTCTGACAGCTACTCGCATTTACGTATAAAGACAAATCGACAGGAAAATCGAAGAAAATGCTAGAAACCATTGTTGAAAGATCTTTTCACCATACTAGAAACGAATCAGCAATCGATCGAGCTTCAATACTCTGAAATCTGATTGGCTGAGGTGAAATTCGACATTGTGATTGCTTGTTTTAGGTGTAATTGTACTGCTAGCATACGACATTACGTTAGGTTTAAGTTTGCATTGTGAATGAGGCGTAAGAGGCCTTGATATCACTGATTCATGGTTCCGGTGTAGCGAATCACGAAAATAGAAAGTCTCTTCCTGTTGTCATCGCGCTGGGTTCCGCCGGTGGCCGCGAGGGCGCTCTGCAGCGGGGAGAGGAGTAGGACGGAAGCTCTCGGCCGCAAGGGCTTATCGCTCCCGCCCTAGGGGCAACAAACGTTTTTGGCATTCAGGACACTAATTTTTGTTTGGGCTAAGAATGATCCTAATATAAGGAAAAAAAGCATAGTATTCATTCGCGACTACTAACCTCATTGGCCGATTACTCTAGGCACCTCCTTAAAAGTACGCGTGTACACCAACTGTCAGAAGCGTACGTGGCAACAGCAGTCCCGCCTGCGATAACAACAAAGCTCCGATTTCCAGCATTGACACACGCACAGCCTTTCACTATCCACACTTTTCATCATTGCCGACGAGTCAGGAAGGGGTTCAACCCTAAAATCGTTTATTTCCGTGGTGTAACAAGTTTTTTTTTATGTGTAGTCGCCTCTCTGCGTGCGTTGTCTATAGTAACCGACACACCCATGGTCAACAATGTGCGTTTGGCAAACTGTTTAACGGCCAATGTTGGATTTTTCTTCGGCCACCCGAGAAAACACACTTAAAATTACATTTTTCAACCCGTATTATTAGGCTACCTCATATGTTTTGTAAAAGTCGGTCCTGCCTCAGCATCCGCCATTGCAAAATGATGAGGTGTGCACAAAAAGTAATATTAAAAGATGCTAGGATGATCTTGGCGCACTATGCGAAGAGGACAGACTGCTGCTTTATCACTCTCGCAGTTCAACGAACGCTGTCGTGTGCATTTAAAACTTTTGTTATGAGTCGACCGCTGAGAAAAGTGTCAGCACCGGACGACGGCTGTAAGGTTTCTTCGCCGCCATTTCTCAACGTTTTCGCCTTCGGCATACTTCAGAACACTGGCCATATTTGGAGTCTCCAGTAACCGTTTTCTGGATTATATGATCGTTTTTCTTTCTCTACATCCCTTCTTTTCTTTTCAAACTTGCATTTAAACAAGGAAGTATGTAATTCCGACAAGAACTATTTTCAGAAGCGTTACACGTACACACATGCAAATACAAGCTACCAATAAAGAGGATGTATTAAGCACGTGTATTTGTAAACATCAGGATCATTCCAAGGCTGTACAGACCTTAGTAGAAATTCCCATGTTTTTGCTTGATGCTCTCTTACATCTTCACTGCTAACAATGTGAAATGCTTGTGGGCAAAAAAATATAGGTTTATTTATTGAGGACCCGTTTTACCGGTGCCTGATAAAGTGTCTGATACCCTATCCAGAAGGTATCTTACTGATATGTTGAATATTTGTGTTTTACGAGTGTCTGATAAATATATCCCGTGGTTAATGTAGCCTCTAAATAATCTGGAGGTTTGAGATACTGTTAAATGTTTATCTGGTAGATAACTCCAAAATAAATTTGACGTGAATTGCGGTTGCGGCTTTTGTGTGTGAAGGGGCAGTGTATTTAAGGAGTATCGGTGTTATTTCAGTGATGGAAGACATAAAAGAGATGATAGATGACGAATTCGGCGAGTTCTTTGACCGCTTAGAGCGTCCGCGCAGACGGCGTGTGGTTCAAGATCGGCCAGAGAATTTTGAAATCCTCCACAATCATGATTTCAGATCCCATTTTAGATTAACAAAGTCTTCGGTGAGCAAAGTTCTGTCTTTGATAGAACAGAAAATAAAAACAACTGGTTTGTGAGTACCGAGTCATATTTCTGCAAGAAATTGTCCTGCAAAATTCATTTTATGTCAAGATCATAAAATGTATACTTTGTGTTTTCTTAGTAATGCAGTGGCAGCCAATGAATCGTCTTCGCCTCGCTACGTTATTTTGAAACGGGATCATTTTTTTTATTGTGATTGGAGATTTCAGTGGTGTGAGCAAATCTACTTCAAAAGTAGTACGTCAAAAGTCTCATGCAATTGCCGAATTGACACCTATGTTCGTGAAATTTCCAAGGAATATAGGAACCATTCAACAAGATTTCTATGAAATTACCACATGTCCTAGAGTTCTGAGAGCAATAGATTGCTCACCTATTCCCATACAATCACCTGAAAATATGTAACATTTATTTTCTGTTTAAGAGAAGTGACTCACAAAAATATTTTTTCAGGAGAGTGATTTTAAGTTGAGTGCAGTCGATTTTACAGTGTTCTACTCTGTAAAATGACTATTTTGTCAATTTATTCAAACAATATTCAAAGTTCAGTATTCAAACAATTGAAGAGGAGAATGATTCTTCCAGAAAATACGGTAAGTCCCACTCTGTCTGTCTCTCTCTCTCACGAACGAAAGGGAGATCTTTCTTTGACCAGTTCCTATATCTTTTTAGCGCCTTATCTCTTTTTTGTCGCTTTCCGACTCCTGTTGCACCAACTACTATGATTCTCTAACACGTGATGTAGACAGAATCTATGTTTTGTGGGTTCTTGATACCGAAAAATCAAATGGTGGTAAAACGCCTGTCCGTCCGTCTGTTCCTCTGTAAACAAAGCTAGTAGATAAACCATTCAGATTATTGCCAAAATTCATATTCCTGGATGGAGCTGAACGAATTTAAGACCTCGTGATTTTGAAAGAGGTTTTGATTTTGGAGGCACTTAATATGACACCTCAATATTTTCAACATTTTCTCAAAACTACTCCAATTTTCATTTTTAAATTAAACTTTGTCCTCGAATAGCGTAAAGAACACTTAAAAGGTAAGATGCAGATCTCATTTTCATTGAAACATCTGATTGTTCGAAAACTGCAAAAGTTCAAAGTTTCATTTTATAAATCTACAATGTTTACGATAGTGCCTTGTTTCCTTCGCAAAATCTGTTCTTTAAAAACATATTTTGAAACAGTCATGTACAATTTTTCGAAAGTGTGAGTAGTTTTTGCATAATGTTGAGTGAAGACCTTCTGTAAGGAACCGAAGTGCGCGTCCGGAAAGAACTACCACATCCTGAGGAAGTGCATTCGCAATAGGCACGCCTCGGTTTCCCATGACTCATTTTGTGATGCCGCCTACGTCGAACTCGCCATCCAGGACGCGATCGACCGTCAGCCCGCGGCGGACGCCTTCATCGCAGCCACGTTGCTTCTCTGCTCTCAACTCTAGCCCGAGATATTGACGAGCCGTTAGACTCTTTCACGTATTTTAATTAACTCGGGACCAACCCTAGCTTTTGCCTCAGATATTGGCGAACCGTTAGATGTGTTTGGCGTATTTTAAGTAGCTCGAGACCAGCCCTAGCTTTTGCCCGAGAAATTGGCGAATTGTTAGATGTATTTGGCGTATTTTAAATAACTTGTGACCAGCTCTAGCTTTTGCTCGAGATATTGACGAAGCTATAGACGCATTTTTCGCATTTTAATGAACTAGGTAGATTAATTAAGTAGAATGGGAAGTGGCATACAGACCGGGTGATTTTCACGAGGAGAAAAAGAAAAGATATTGCAAAATCATCCGTTCCGATCTCCATCCCTTGCCGCGGACCATGCACGTCCGTGTGGTGCTGTTGCTGTTGCTGGGGCTCCTGGCCAAGGCCCAAGGAGGCAGACCAATAAGGGTGAAGAAGTGCTGTGCGCAGTACGAGGTGCTGGCCGGCGACGGGCAGTCGTGCGTGGAGACCGACTGGGGCCGGAACGCCTCCTCTGCGCGCCGCAAGCTGTACCTGGCGGCGCACACAGGTCGGAATCGGCCAAAAAGTGGACAAAATTAGTAATTTTTGTCCGATCTCTTTGAAAATTTGGATTTATATATGTTTTGGGTCCCTGAATACAGTCCATGTGCCACTTTTTTAAATTTCTGAAATCCAAGATGGCGCATCCAAGATGGCGGACCATTTTTGTTAAATTTCGATTTATGCTACAAAAGCATTAACAAAATGATTCCTTTAACTAATTTTAATTATTCTTAAGTATTTTGTACAATGAAAACATATGTTTTCAAAAGAAAAATCAAAGAAAACAGAATTTTATATCATAAAATTAATATTTCATAAATAAAACCATTTTTGGCATTTATTTATAATAAAATACTATTCTTATTGTTATATTAATATTCTGTTTTGTCATACTTATGACATATTATATATATATATATATATATATATATATATATATATATTGAAACAAATAATGTGTTTCATTACACTAATTAAACATTAGTGTAAGTAACCAATATATAGTTTGGACTGAGCGGTACGGACGCCAAGCGCTGCGAGCAGCGACGAGGGGAGCTAGCGACGGTTGTTACCGCCACCGGTGCCACGCCGGGAGGCCAGCGTGAGAACGTCGGTTACAAGCGGGGCAGCGAGCACGTGCGGGCAGTCGTTAGGAGAATCGCGAGGAGAACAGACGTTAGCGGAGCGGCGAAGAGTTCGGACGTGTGGCGAAAACCTCGCCGGTAGTGCATGGACAAAGAGAACATGCGGTGTAGTTAATGAACTATTAGCGACTGGAATATAGTAGACATGTGAATGAGATATTGAAAGTATCAGTAGAATAAAAGATTCGCGTTGATAGAACAATCGATCGCGCTTGTAGTAATTAGTGTAGTGGGAACTTTACCGAAATTGTGTGGTACGGAACTGGGACCAGCACGCGTGATCGGCGCGGGTTGAGCAATTGAATCCATCGACGGAAGGTGATTCGAGAGAGGTGCCACGCCGTGGTATCAAGATCCGGGTCGGGGAGGAGTTGCAAGGCTACCAGCCCAGGACGACCGCCACGCCACCAGCCGCCGACGGCCCACCGTTGCTGCCGATGTCGGCAACCCTGTCGATACGAGTTGTTCTACGAGCATCGAAGGTATCTAGTCGGGGCCCCGAAGGTATGATAAATGCATATTACCTCTAATCTTGGTACCAAGGCAGAGTGTATAGATGTTATCAGATCATGTAATTAACAAATTTGATTTGCAAATAAATCTCGTTCATGATTGTATTTCCATTTTTGATTAACTTCCCCAATATTATACCAACTTATCCAGGGACCCATTCACGGAAAAGATACCCTCCTTTAGTGTTATATATTGCAGTGAAATACCCGGCATCACCAGGTATGTCACAATATATACATATATATATATATATATATATATATATATATATATATATATATATATATATATATATATATTTGTTTTAAGATATCATCAATTGTTTGGAAAATAGCAGGTAGAAAGTTTTTTGCTTGATTAAATATTAATATTTTCTATAAAAAACACAATTAAATATAGTATTTTTATAAATTTAAATATAAATGGCAAACATTTTTTTTGTATGAAATATTAATTTTATTACATAGAATTTTGTTTTTTTTAATTTTTCTTTTTATGTTTTTATTGTAAAAAATGCTTAAGAATAATTAAAATTAGATAAAAGAATCATTTTGTTAACGATTTTTTAGAATAAATCAAAATTTAA
This sequence comes from Gryllus longicercus, assembly GCA_038098605.1. NCBI lineage: Eukaryota > Metazoa > Arthropoda > Insecta > Orthoptera > Gryllidae > Gryllus > Gryllus longicercus. The sequence continues at coordinate 5,929,219 of JAZDUA010000005.1, forward strand.
CAAAAATGGTCCGCCATCTTGGATTTTAGAAATTTAAAAAAAGTGGCACATGGACTGTATTCAGGGTCCCAAAATATATATAAATCCAAATTTTCAAAGAGATTGAACGAAGATTACTAATTTTGTCTACTTTTTGGCCGATTCCGACCTGTGTGCGGCGCCGCTGGACGAAGGGCAGGTGCGCCCCTGGCTGCCGCAGGGGCTGCCCGCGCACAACATCACCCTGGTGGTGTTCAGCGCTCTGAGGCGGTACCCGAATACCGCGCGCGTTAATTCTTCTTCTCTCTGGGAGCAACACAAGCCTCCCGGCGACGACGTCTGGAAGAGAGAGGTCGTCTTCGTGGACGACGAATACATTGCCAGGCCCAGGCCGTGGGCGGGGCACATGTCAGTTGGGAAGGGCGATTTAGTTCAACAATCGATTGAACATACGATTAATCGGAATCGATAATTTTTACAGCGATTAAGTTTTCCGATTTTAGCTCAATTGTTTTAATTCAAATATTAATATTTTCAAGACGAGCAAAATATGAAAGTAAGGAAACTTTCGAACATAAGAAACGGAATTAGTCTGTTTATCTCCAACTTCGACATAAAGTGAGGGCATCATACGCGATTCATTTCATGTTAGTAAAACTAATAAAATGAAAAGTCACTATGTGGATTTTTAATATTTTAGTGATTAATATTTAGTATGTAATAAGAAAGAGAATTACCATCATCTGGGCTGTCCGGAAGTCGCTGCGTCGAAGGCTGAGGTGCCGAGGTTTCGACCAACATACCATGGTCTTCTTCAGCAGCCTTTGACGCGGACCCAGACATCCCAGATCATGACTGGCCGCGGAAGCCTACATCACTAGACAGAATTCCTAGAATCGTCCGCAACCAAGTTCATCGATAAATTACAATTATTGGTGTTACTGTTTCTAGAAATTATCCGTCCATTTTCATTTTAAACTGAGTTACAGTCATGAGTACACGTGTAGAATGGATGTTATTTAAAGGATAAACAAATATTATTATTTAAATCATGCTGTGCTTCTAAAAAACTACCGAAAATCAACAGCGATGTGTGAAAACATTTTGAAAAAATGGAACCAAAAAAAAATGGCTTTCAAACTGTGTAATGCAAAATGACAATTTGTGGGAACACCACAAATTTCTAGATCCACTTATTGACTCACAATATTCGAAAACCGGATTCTATTATAAAGAAAATAAAACAGTCTGCTGAGGTAAGTTAATAGCCAAAGTTTAATAAAGAAAATTTAACAAGGCAGAAAATTGAGAATGAATCTCAGAATCGTAAAAGGTTTTCTTAAAATAAGAAATGTTACTAAACGATTAATTAATTTACAAATGAAAAATTAACGATTTTACGCATTATTTAAAACTTGGAAAATTAATTGATTATGTAAGATTCAATGATTAATGCGGAACGATTAATCGAAGCTTATTACTCCAATAAAAATCGAATATTATTTAATAATCTCCCGTCCCTACAGGTCAGCTAAGTACTGCGTCGATGCGGCTCTCCCGCCGCTGCAGCCCTTTCTTCTGTTGTTCAAGACGCAGTGCACCGACGACGAATGCATTTCAAAGTGCTGCAAGGAAAGGCAAGTCTTGGTGAACAAGGACGGCTTTTGGCAGTGCGAAAACGATCCGGAAGGTTATTGGTCGCCTATCAAATCTACATTGCGAAAGGTCTTAGACATTGATCCAGAGTTTCCTTACGAGGAACCATGGTCAACCACGTACGCACTATGGTGCACACACCACCGCCGCGCGTCCCTTGAAGATCGTCCTGCCGGTTGGTCGCGCTATAAGTTCCGCCATTTTCTCTTCTCCTCCTGGAAATTTTGCGTCGACCACTTCCGCGACAGCAGCGCTTTACATGAAGGGCTATTCTACTGCGAACATCCACGCATCGCGAGGGGAATTTACTGGCTGCTGCGACCGCTGTGTGTGATCTCGGCGTTACTACTGGCCGTGGCGTTATTATCAATCGCATGCGACAGCGGCATGCGACGCAAGGTGCACGGGTGGTGTCTTGCTCACCACGCTCTGTGCCTCTTTGGATTCAACGTGGGACAGGTGGTGTATTATTTGGCAATCAGTGACGAAATAGACATGATATTTATTGAAAAAATACCTGCTGACCTCCAAAGAACGTGCACATATTTAGGTGAGTACTTAAACGCAGCCTGCAGAATAGAGATTAGGTGGAACGGGGGATTGGGGTAAATGACCAAATGTACTTGTTACACTAAAGATATGGATGTTTTCAGTTGTGACAATGGCACTCCCAGTCCTTAGAGTATTATCTCTACAACTTAAAATTGCAATAAACCCCTCCCCTACCCGGTAAGAGGGTATTCGATATTGGTGCAATTTGTGTGTGTAACTCAGGAACTGTCCTGTTACAATGTCAAGGTTGATGCCACCAGTGGTAGTCCGTGGCACGACTAGCACGACAAAATACCCCCCCCACACACACACACACACATCTGATGTCGCGTCTCCTTGAATTCGAAGGTGGTTTACTTTTTGAGGGTACTTTACGTGAAGTCTCAACATTTTCCAAATGTTATGAAACATGTCTTCAATTTTTTGTCGGACAGAACAAACAACGCTTTTAGAACTTACACGACTTATTTTGGTTGAATTTTCAAAAATTAAAAAAGAAAAAAATTGGTACCTGCTTAGAACTACAGTATTGCAGTTCTAAGAGATATCTGTTCTTCAAAATTTGGTCTTTAAATACGGCGATGCATGATTTTTTGAAAATATGAGAAGATAGCGAGTAGTTTTCCGTAAAATGAAGACAATTTTAAAAACAAGATTTTCTCAAAACCCACTTCAAATATTTTCTCAAATTGTTTTGTCGAAGCAAAGTACACAAAGCAAGCTCTCTAGACCAAAGTACGGTTATAAAAATAAACTCTGCACTTTCAAAATTTGCAAAAATGAAACATTGCAAAACTACAATATTGTTGATAGAGATCTTTTACTGAATTAAATTTGTTCTAAAAATTAATATTTAAATAGGGATTTTTTTCTATATTTCTTTGAAATGTTTGAGTCGTTTCGCCATCGTAGATTGAAATATTGCAAATGTTGATCTCAATGATGTACTAATAAGTAATCCTATTTCCGTAGTTCTCTCGATGTATTTTCTGCTGACCGCTTCCTGGTTTTGGCTTACGGCTCTCTGTGTGAACATGGCGCAGGGTTTCAGGTAAGATCTGCATTATTAACTTTCTCGGGATCTACAGAATATTTACAGTATTTTGTATTCGAAAGTACCGGGGAGTGCAAACTGTTCGTCAACGCTGGTCCTTTTTACTTTCTCGTCCTTAAGAAGAGAAGGTTTTGTAATGCTGTGGAGAATGCTTTGTAATGCGGTTAATTTTCGCCAGAATGACTCTTTCTTACAGGGCTGTGGTAACGAAAAATTGGATAAATTCTGTTGCTTTACTTAAAAAAAACTAGTGGTGTTAAAAAATCACATACTTTCTCGCATCGTTTTAACTATTCCGCTATATTATACTACTACATAAACTTGCAAAAGGGTTTTCAACCAGCAACAATTTACTTTCGCTCTGAGCCCCGAACTCAGCTTTTCCGAGTTAACTTGCCGACACCCATACCACTACACCACAAATGCGCCGTATGGCGTGAACCTTCGTAAAAGTGAGAAGCAGTAATATTCGGAACAGTAAGGGATACCACACTAAAAGGAAAACTTAGTTTGTCCCATGGGTAGTGTTTATCATGAATTTAAATTTCATGTTGATAGATTCGGTAGTTGAAGTCGATAGATTAAGTAGACAGAAGTAAGAAGAGGAAGTAGATAGAAGTAGATAGATTCAGTAAAGCAGTGGCACAGCTACTCCGGTACCTGTCCATAACGTTCCCCGTGCCTCTGAAGCGCTGAATTAATCTACAAATTGTTGACTTGTTAGGATCTGGCGTTTCGTAACCTTTTTTATTGTAACATTATCTGACTCTTTGAAAAAGATTTAGTGTCGAAGTCCACCAAAAATTAATGATGATTCGTCATCATTTTCGAAGCGATTCTTCTTTCGTAAACATGAGTTCCTACGATCATGAATGAATGGTCGCCCAAGGACAGAGTAAATGCCTTCTCTTTCTTTCAACTAAAATAGCACCGTTCGTCCATCCCGAAATGTGAGGGCACGCGACCGTGGGTAGTTGAAAGTGAAAGGGATACCGAAGGTATTATCTTTAAACTTACTTTAAGTTTAATTCACAATACCAGTATGCTTCTATGCTACCAACCGGTGCAACTTCTAAAGAATTTTAAACTTAATAATTTTGGTCTAAGATCCTACCCTCTATCCTCTTAATTGTACAGAAAATTAAATTCATTTATGCGCTATTGGGGTAACTAGTGTTATTGGGGTAACAACCTTGTTGATCATATGTATTGGATTACTAAATAATAAAAAATTCTTTCTGAAAACAAAACGAATAATCACATTTATTTTTATGGCTTCTGGCATGGTAACATAAACGTTATTTCAGGCTCACCTGTTCCTCTAATGATATACGAAATCTAGCCATTCTACAAAATCATGATCTCTAGTGTATGGATATTATGTTCACAGCTGTGAATCCTTTTATACAAAACTGTCATTTCTTTTTATCAAATCACACGTAAAAACACTTGTGGTTTTTTTAACTATTAATAATACGCCTTATATTAACAATAGAATAGTACACATATTGACTGCCCGTAATTATGCTTATTCATAAGTCAAAAAAACATTAAGAAAACTAACTTCATGTTTTGTGCTAGTTGTCCTTTATTAAACAAAGTAATGTTTCCCTGAAATCATTCTTTACACTACTCGAATGGTTCACCGTCATTATCATCATCCTCCTGGTGTTATCTTATTCTCATTTGCATTACATAGTTCCGTCCGCCCTTCAAACCCGTATTGCATTGAATACTTGTTTCCCCCATTCTCGCTTCAGCTGCGGGCCAGTGCAATCGCTCCGCCAACAGCAGCTAGAATCGTTCAGTGTGATAGTGCAGCGCAACATCACGCCAAACGTTAAGAACATTGTGTTCGTAATAGTGTTCAGTGACCATAGCTATTCAACTACGAGTGCTTTAGTAGTTGAATGAACCACAATGTTTTATCCAGCACAGGGCGAGTGGTTAGTGAAGCCCTAAATTCGTTATATCATTCGGAAGAGTCATCTAATGTGGTTCCCGACGAAGGCAACGTGAATCTCACCGACAGCATGGAATTCATCGAAATACCGCCTCAACGCCAACACTTCGCAAGCAACAACATCCAATTCGGGGTCGGATCATCAGTCCAGCCCGAGGAACGAATGCATTCTCAACAGTCAGCCGCTTCAGCCCAACCGTATCATAGCAAGGTAATGTCGCAAGAAAAGCGAGCCAGCGATAACGACAGTGATAACAGAGACCTTAAACGTGTAACCACAGACAGGCAGCCCCCGGCAGGGTCGAACCTACAAAATCAATACAATGTAGAAATCAAAAACAGATTTAGTTGGCTAAACGAAGAAATTCCAGATGATCTAAGTGACGAAAATAAAATCCCACCAATTTTTGTTACTAATTTTGAAAACCAAGTTTCTCTCGCGAATGAAATAAAGTTTAATGTCTCATCCAACTTCACTACAGAATTCAAAAATCAAAAGATTCGAATCCAATTCCAATCAGTGACCGACTTCCGAAAAGCAGTTAAATATTTTGTGGCCACCAAAAAACAATTTCACACGTATTCGGATAAAATTAGTAAAAAATACTCCATAGTTATCAAGAATATTCATCCTTCAATCTCAGAAAATGAAATATTAGCCGAAATCAATAACAAATTCAACTCAGCTATAAAAGTTACACGACTGTATAAAAACAATTCCCCCATCCCAGTAGTGGCAGTAGACTTTGATGGAACTCACAAAATCGATGATGTGTTGGAAATAAAACAAATAGGTAATAACATTGTGAATCCAGAAAGAAGAAAGAAAACCAAGGGCCCCCTACAATGTTACCGGTGTTTAGACTTTGGTCACAGCAAAAACAATTGCAATCATTCAATTACTGGGGTTCCCCAAGGTTCACCACTTTCCCCCACGTTGTTCAATTTATACACAGCAGATATTCCTACTTCAGCACATATAAACACCGCTCAATTTGCCGATGACACTGCACTGTATATCTCAGGAAATTCTTTAACAACTCTTCAAACACAGCTTCAGAATCACATAAATTTACTAGCAAATTGGGCTAATGTCTGGAAAATAAAGTTGAACCCAACAAAATCTGTAGCAAAAATATTCACATTAAGACCTTTTACACACCTTCCTCCATTCTTCATAAATAACGACATCATCAATTGGACACCAACTAATAAAACAATTAAATACTTGGGCTTAAACTTCGATACCCGACTCAACTGGAAGCAACATATAGAGGTAAAAACTCATCAAGCCAAAATTAAACTAATTCAACTCCGACCCTTACTGAATCAACATAGCCAACTCTCCAAATCCAATGCTCTATTACTCTACAAAACAATAATCCGGCCGACATTACTCTATGCTTGTCCCATCTGGACCAATGCAGCTAATTCCAACCTAAACAAAATACAAGTTATCCAAAATAAATTTTTAAGATTAATTACAAAAGCACCATGGTTCATCAGTAATAATCAATTACACAATGATTTAAATATAAACACAATAAAAAACCAAATAGCCTATCTTGCACACAACTTTTACACTAACCTTCCCCTAATTCAAGCAACATCCTTCTATAAACTAGGCAAAGCCCCCAATTATCGAACGAGAATTAACAACAGATTTCCCCTCCATTCATTTTATAAAATATTCGCAAACTTGGAATAATACTAATCTGAGGTGCTACCTGCTTCCTCTCCCAGTATATTGTTTTATATAATTGTAATGTATAATTTAAGTTAATGTAAGTTAGTATAAGATAGGTTAAGATCATCAATCATTTGCACAGTTAATATGTAAAGTGAACAATGTAATGTCTACCAAAATAAAAATAAATTAAAAAAAAAGAAAACTTGCTTCCCTCGCCTGAAGGCCGTGTCTGCGGCGTCGCTCCTGGTTGGTTCCTTGGTTGCCACGAGGAGCGCGCGTCCTTCCCTGCTTCCCCACTCGGCCGCCCTCCGCTGTCCACCGCCCTCTCCCACGCACGATAGTCAACAATAACGATGAATAATCAGCTCCGCATTTATCTCTTCACGATTTTCAAACAATTCACTACGATCCCATTTTCTGTACGGTCACGAACCCATTCTCTACACATGGTTTTACATTGAGCACGTAAGTAATTAGAACAATTATCACGGCACTGTGCTCATGTATCTCGTCCTTGCAATTTCCTGTATTCGTTACTGTGGCATTACTCGTTGCGTGTTCCTATATTCGTCAATCTAGAATCAAACATTATTTATTAGATTGACGCACCGTGAATCTGCCACGTGGTGTCCCACCACAATTACTCTCACTCCTGCTAATGTTCACTCATTCATAGCACGCGGTGATATAGTCCCAAATTCCATTTTACACTCCTATGTTCAGCATTTTACCAAATTAACACTCACCGGGGCCGTAATGGCGTAATTACCGTCGCTCTGGCACCAATTCTATCTTATTTCGATGCGCTGGAGTCAGGATGCAGCTCGCCAGCCCGCTATTTTACCACCTTTTTTAAATTTGAAGTCGTAGGCTTCCGCGGCAGTCATGTGCATGATCTTGGCTGTCCGGGTGACGCCGCGTCGAAGATTGTGTTGCCGACGTTTCGACCATCTTGTCGTGGTCTTCCTCAAGGCTGGTATGAGGCCCTGAGGAAGACCACAACAAGATGGTCGAAACGACAGCAACACAGCCTTCGACGCAACGTCACCCGGACAGCCAAGATCATGCATTTTTTAAAATTTGTCCGAAAGTACGAAAACATTTTTAAAATTAGCTTCGGCTATTTTACTTGGGAAAAGAGATTCACCAGATGAACTCTTTAAAGCAGATAAACGTCATTTTGAGATCAAAAATCGAGTGGATAAAAGAGCTCGTGCGTATACTCCGCTCATTTTTTCCGGTATTTGACAACGGAAGATCTTAGAGCAAGGTGGAGTGATAACAGATGACCTTAGAAGTAAAATGTATCTAAAATAAGATGTGGGGAGATGGAATAATGCTGATACTTACACAATTAGTTCATTTTTTTAAAAACAAGTTCCAAATCAGACACGATATTTTGAGTAATGCCTCAAACAATTTTAAGATGGTATTCGAAGGAAGACGGAACTATGTGAAAAAGATAGTAGTATAGCATCTCTAGTTTGATATATGTGGAAAAATAGATTGAGATGCAAAGTGACGAACGCATAAACCGACTGTCTGGCTTGCGAATCCCGCAAGTCCCTCCTCCTCCGTCGGGGCTGGCCGCACGCCGCCTGGCCTGGCCGTGCCGCCGCGCCGACAGAGGGCCCACAACAGTCGGGTGGATGATGCAACGGCGCAGAAGGGGAAGGGGGAGGGAGGTGTTTTCGTAAATTTCTCTTTACGACGCTCCTATTCGTCCGATTTGCATGATTGTCACGGCGTTGGATTGAGGAAGCATGTCGCCATCGCGCTATAAGCCCACATTTTTTAATTTGTTCTCGGAAGTTTGAGAACTAATTTCAAATTCGCGTTTTTGCTAGATTTTTGGGAAAAGGTCATCGTAGCGTAAATTCTATTTTAAAAAGGCGTCAAATTCCGTTTAGAGATCGAAAATCGGACCATTGGTTCAGACGTTATCAGTAAAGTAAATTGCCCTGTGATAGTGCTGCGATCTATTGAATTTTCCTACAAGTATTTTTCGGTGCATTTAGCCTTAATGTAAAAATATATATGAAAAACAAAATTATTTGTATATATATGTAAAAAACTTATATACCTAACATGTATATCGATGGCAACTTGCCATAACAATTATATATGTATTAATCTCTTCAAAACCTTGAGAAATTGTAAAAATTGAACAGGTAGAAATAAAAAAAGGAATTTATTTAGTTTCTTTCTTTTGTTCAGGTTGCAGGCGGCGGCACCTTCTAAGAGGAGTGGAAAAATGAAATTCCTCTTATTTTCTGGCATAGCACGGGGGTTGCCCGTCGCCATGACAATAACATGCTGCTTCTTGTTCACTCCACCAATTGATTTTGTCACGCGTAGTACCACACCTTGGTATTCTCCATCTCTTATGGAAGCAAGAATGTGCTACAACGAACCTTTCCATCTTAGCCAATTAGGTACGTACCCTTACAAGTTGCCTCCAGTAGCAAAAATGCTGCTGAACAAATCTCTACAAAATACGGAGTAGTTTTCCAAACGACAATGAAACAAAAAAGTCTTCACCTGTACTTCAATACTATTACGTATACCAATTCTTTACTCATCAAGAGAATTACAAAAATGTCTATTAAATAACGCAACTCGAAGGGAAAAATTGAATGGCATGCAGCCCCGTCCTGGGAGGCTTGATGTGGCATGTCGTAAACAGCGACGCGCAGGGTATGGGGATTCAGTCGGTGTGAGAACAGGTGTGATAACACAATCAAACATTTGCAATTTTCATTCAAAATTCTATCGGTTTAGTTGTTTTGTAGTTTTCGCGACTTTCTGGGTATCTAGCCAGGGGCATCTTTTGCATGGGCGAAGACGGAATGATTTTCTTTCAATTTCGTTGCGTTTCGGAAATTAGTAATATATATAAAAAACGAACAAATGTGAAATATCATTCATCCAAAAGTATTTGATTTATTCCGGAATTAACGATTGAGTCACGTTTGAATAAATAGCACTAGAACCCACTGAAAAATGCAGAAATTTGAACAAATATTTAGAAAATGGTAATAATATTTTCATTCTATTGGTTTACGAGACTTTTCAGATATAGGTATTTTGTTTAGAAGAGTTGAATGAATGAGTCAACAAAGTTAAGTCCCTAAGCAATGAATAAAAGTTTATTTGAATCTTATGGCTCTCTCTTAAGTTGATCTATCAGTTCTCACCCATTGTTTGCTCGAAATTGTTTCGTTAAAATGTTTTCCGTTGATTCCTTCAAACTATTTTTAATCATGGAAGACTTTGTTTGAAATCTAATAGTTAAATTTCATCGTCGGGAGCTCGGATTTTATTTAACCATCGAACACATAAATTATATTTAATCGGACAAGTATACTCGAGTCCGGTTATAGTGGATTCGGTTATTATGAACCCTTGGTTATAATGAACTTAAGTCCTGATCCCGTTTCACTTACATTACAAATAATCATAATAATTTTCGGTTATAATGAACCTAAACCTTGGCTATAGTGAACGTAGGAAATATGTCCTGGAAATTAATTATCTCCGGGAAAGTAATATATCGCCTCAGTGCCACAAATTCCAACACTAGAAAGCTTGAAAAAAATAAAAGCCAAAGGTTATAATCGAAGAAATTTCCCCTGAGATGAAGGTAGCCGACCCGGAATGGGGTCCTTACTGGTGACGTTATGCTACTCAATTTCTCTGTGGAAGCAAAGGCCGTGTCCCACGTGTGCTACAGCCGGCTGCGCCCACGCGCGATTGCTTGCTTCAGTTTGAATCTTGATGTTACTCGATATTCCGTGGGATCAAGAGCGTTGGGTTCTGCGTAGACGACAGGAAGCATGCGACTGCCACAGTCTGGTGATATCCGCATCGGAAAAGCGATCAGTTTTATTGGCCGCTTTTACCATCCCGCATCTCGGACGTTATAAGGTGAGCGAAAGGGTCTTCGGAGAGTGGGACGGTGCAAGGGTGTCAAGACTGCATTACGATACACAGACTCAGAAGGCAATGCTGAAAGTGAAGAAGGATCTAGATAAATTACTATCAAAAATGTACAAAACAAAGAATTGAAAATTATTTTTTAAGGACCAAAAGATATTTAAATTTTCAGTCCGTGTGGTTAATATATTTTGCTGGATCATTATTAATAAAATCAGTCGTTACGGAGAACTTCTAGTGTTTAACTTTTATATAGTGAACCAAAAATGTTAGTCCTGAGAAGTTCACTATAACCGGAGTTGACTGCATTATGCCTTGTGAAATCCATTTTGTACATGCTACCTTGCTAAGTAGGAACCATCAAGAGAACGTTTAAGATTGGATAGAGAACAGCAAGTTAACTTAGGTAGTCAAATTATACATACAATGAAATTTGCGGTCACAAGAATCAACAGGGCACAATATGGTTTGGACTAATGTTCGAATCTGAGAACAGCTACTCGTATAAAACAGTATGTTTTAGTGAGATGATTCGGATTAGTCAAATTCCACATTTTATGAATGTACATACAGCTTGATACTACGAGACATATCACACTAGTAAAATGTGGCGTCGCCGTCACTGTAAACTGTTTTAAAAATAGTTTCATATTTTGAAAATTTTTATCGTATTTAATTTCTGTCACGTACGTTCGTTCGTACGTTTGTTCGAATATGTTCTTTTTAGTATCTGGCTTTGGACTTACATCCCAATGAAATTAGACCAAAAAATGGCAATCGAATTGGAAAAAATCCCTGAGTTTTGAAAGTTGGCATGATTGTTTGTTGGTACCTACTGCATAACATACTAAAAATCCTGAAGTGTGGGGGTGAGCCGGGGCGAAGCGGCCGTTTGAAGGCTATTTTGAAGATTTTTGCATATGCCTTCATAACTGTAAATTTCAGAGAAAATTATTTTCTTTACGAAACTATAGTACATAAAAGTTTCTATGAGGTTTTGTTGTAAAATTAAACATTTTACAGTCATACGCTTGACAAGTTCAGGTTATTGTATACAAAGCCCTACTTATCTTATAAAAATGTTTTGATACGTTCAGTGCGCGGAGGTAATTTTATTTTGGTTTACGATGTACCAACAATATGTATTTGCATTTTTTTAAAAATAAAAACGGAAGATTCTACATCTTTACACATCTTATTTTGTATACAGACTTATGAGAATCCGTGGTCATTGGGGTTCAAGAGTACCTCGGGTACGAAAACTGATAACACGGACCTGAGAATTTAAACTTTCGGATCATTGCATAATGTTTAAGTAGTGATCTTTTATATTTCTGACATGCTGGTTCCGAAACTGAATGTTTTTCTCTATTACATCAGGTGTTTTTGCAAAATCGAAATGAAAATTCGAGTAATATAAGACATACCAGAGGCAAGATTACAATTAATATATGATAATATGTAAGGAAGGCATATCTTTCTTATTATTTTTACTCATTTAAACTACTTTATTACATACGTATGAACATAACATAGAAATATTTAGTCTATTGCTTATACAGATTTGAAGAAAAACAGCCCAAATGGACCAAATACCTCCTAATGTATCGAGAATGGTAAGACGTCGGTTTGAATATTATAACGTCTTAGTTTAAGAAAATTCTTTGCCTTGCTTTTCGCGTGTGAGATGTAATTCTATCTTCTCAGTTTAGTAACTAACAGTAACCTGCAAGCATGTCTCTGTTCCATTTCCCTTGAAATCTGCGTTCCAAATCATTTAGATTCTGGAATCTTTCTCCTTGTTCTTCGCTAGATGTCGCCTTACTCCGGATCTAAATGCACTTTTAAGCTCATTTTGCTGCCTAAATATTGGAAAGAAACAAGCATTATATCCACTTTTTGTTTGTAGTCTTAATTCTATTGCTGCCAAGAAAGTTTTTGATCACATTCCGGAATGATTTTGGGAAACAGTTTGTTGGGCGGGGGTAATAGTATGTTGAACTTGTCAATACGAGGTTTTTGGTTTACGTTTTTCTAGAATACAATCCACTGTCTACTTGGCCATTCTTTTCGGGGCCAGTAGTGTAACCTCACTCGGCTATCCCACTCGGACACCCATCTAACACATTACCTATCACTAAATTAGCACAGACATTCCACTTGGGTTCCTGATACTTCAGTTTACACCTCATAATCTCAAGACTTCCATATGTTTCTCGCGTAATAACAGAATGAGCGGATGAAAGTGTGTTTTCATTGTTAAGCTGGACATATTTCAAATTACGCTTGGCTAGATCTATAAAAAGTCTCCATTGTGTAGAGTCATACTGTAGTAATCCTAGTTTCAGATAATATCCAGGGCGATGTTGCAGAAAACCAAAGTTCCCTCTTTATAAAACAAGGTGTTAATTCTTGTTTGTGATATATGTACCAGTGCCAACATATTCCTTTCACGAAGTCTAGATCTGAGTATCTTGGCAGATTCCTTTGTATACGACCAAGATCTCGAACAAAATCATTTAATACACTTTGCATGAAAAGTTACGGTTCCTTTTCAACATCTTCATTCAAGAAATCAGTCACATTCACATACAGAATAGGGGCTGTCTCAACTCTTCTCCGGGTCTCACATCTTCTTTACATGGATGACCTGAAGCTCTATGCAGACACTGAGAGTCATATGCGGCAACTAATAAACGTGACGGAGAAGTTCACTGACGACATCAAGATGAAATTCGGTTTGGATAAGTGCAGGAGAGTGTATATCATTCGGGGTCATATGCAAGTTATAAATTTGGAAACTAATAATGAACCAAAGATTACCTTCATGGAACCCCATGAAACTTACAAATACTTGGGTTTCCAACAGTCACTCCGAATCAGACACACTGTTACTAAGAACATACTAACAACTGAAGTGTGTAAAAGATTGCATGGACTCTTAAAAACTCAACTCTCTGCTAGAAACCTTGTGCAGGCCATCAATTCATTTGTTATTCCAGTGCTCACATACTCCTTTGGCGTTATTAAATGGAGCCATACCGACCTCGACAACCTCCAGAGGACAATTCGAACCGCTATGACTCAACACCGAAAACATCATCCCCATTCAAGTACTGAGCGTTTTAGCCTTCCAAGGTCGCAAGGAGGGCGAGGTGTTGTAGATCTCATAAAGCTACACAGCTCTCAAATTGCTTCACTCAGAAGATACTTCTTGGAACATTGTGGGAGAGTTCAGAAAGCAGTGAGCGCAGTTGATAATAACTATAGTCCTCTGAACTTGAAAAAGCTTGATCCGCCAGTTCAACCAATCATTGAAACGGAAGAGAAGATATCCTTATGGAAAGCGAAGGCACTGCATGGAAGGTACCCTCACGAGCTGAGTAAACCAGAAGTCGACATCTCTGCGTCGCACGCATGGCTCCAGCACGGGGATCTCTTTCCGGAGACAGAAGCCTTCATGATAGCTATCCAGGACCAAGTGGTACCAACATTGAACTACAGAAAACACATTCTGAGAGATTCTACCATTCATTCCGACTCGTGTAGAAGATGTGAGGCTGCAAGCGAAACTATCCAACACGTGACAAGTGGATGTAGCAGCCACGCACAGTTGGAATACAAAAAGAGGCATGATGAAGTGGCGAAGCAGGTCCACCAATTATTGGCATTGAGAACGGGCTTACTCGCCACTTCCGTGCCGTATTACAAATATGTGCCTCAGAATGTGCTTGAAAGTAGTGAGCACACACTCTACTGGGATCGTTCCATTATCACTGACAGACATGTCGGCGGCAATAGACCCGATATAACGTACATTGATAGAAACCATCAGCAGGTTTTCCTTATCGATATATCAATACCCAATACCCACAACATATCGGGAAAATATCAAGAGAAGATCCAGAAGTATACCGATCTCGCCCATGAACTTGCATCTCAGTGGAACTTCAGTAAAGTGACAACTGTGCCTATAATAATATCAGCTACAGGAGTGATCCCAAAAATGACACTTCGGGCACTGGAGTGTCTTCACTTGGATGCCAGGAATGTATATAATATGCAAAAGTGTGTAATTTTGAATGCCGTATTGTCAGAAGCCATCTGAACCTTCAGTAAAGCAACCAGACACCTGGTCATCATTCCTGTGTGTGGTTGACATACCGACCAGTAGATACCGTGAAAAATGTATAATAATAGTAATAATAATAATAATAATAATAATAATAATAATAATAATAATAGGCACGCGTTTGGAGTAAAAACCAAAGTATGTACACTATAGTATTGCTTATATCGTACTATAATCCATCGAATCTTCACTTCGATGTCTGTGTTTCCAAGATTTTGTGAAACTTCTTTATATTTCACAGAGAAAATCTTGAATTTTCTCTGAGGGTCTGATTCAGTCTGTTGATTGTCGAATGCATCGGGCGGTTGGTCTTTCATCGCCACCTGCCGCAAAGAACTAGGGCAGGGACTAGGGCACGAACGAGCCTGGACTCGGGTAAAGTGGCCGTGGGGGAGGGGGCCCGGGATTCCCAAGTCCGATATGGCACTGGGACAGTGGTTCGCAAATAGACAACGTGGTGAATGCTCACACCACGTTCACTGATTGGCTCGCTTACTTGGTGCCCTTCTCCGCTCTACACTTCCTCGTGACTCCACGTCCACGTGTCTACTGCGTCTGTTCATTCACGAGCCACCTCATTCTTATAGTTGGGAGCTGACTTGATTGCGAGGCTGAGGAATGCGCTCTGTGTTCTTGGAATCTGCCCTCCCTCCCCCGCCTAATCTGCAACTGCTAGCTGTCCCAAATATATTACGCCAAGTATCCATAGACAAAAATGAAAACATCATACGAAAATAAGGAAAACAAATAAGCAATAAGTGAATACCATCAATGTGGAATTTTTTTTATCTTCACAATATGGTATTTTCTTACGGGAGTACTCAAGGCTGCCCCGCCGGCTTCAAATCCTTTTTTAATTAATATCACAGTTCGAAAAGACACTTCAGTATAGTTTACTACCCGAAAATTGCTGTTATGCAGCGTGTGATGAAGAACGCCCGAATTATTTTCTTCGTAACTAGACGTATAATTTCCCCAGCTTAACTGTGTATTGTTTGACCTTCACTACGAACAGATGCTATACCGTCCCACCAAAAGTCAGAAAACAAATTAAAATGAATACGCTATACACTTGTGTTACGAACAAGAAGCAAACAACTTGTCACTCATTGAGTTCATGTCTTCTCAGAACAAGAAACATTCTATATCAGATGAAGTGATATTGAACCTCATACAATGTTGTCAAAGCAGATATACTATTTCCTCGACTGCTCGCGTAGGCGGCAAATTGCAAAACACGTCAATATGCCGAATACTTACACTGTAGGTCTTCGCGAATTCTTTAGTTCAACCTCTTATGTACGACAGATGACAGTAATATTTAAATATGTGGTTTATTAAAGTTTTGGAAATATAGTTATTTGTGCAATGTAATTGAATTTCCCTCACTATTCAAGGGAGATTATTGTCAAATTGCCGCCTTGCGAAAGATAAGGCGTCAAAAATCGTTACACTAGTGGGAACACTTTTCAGGTTTTCAACGTCAAAAGTAATTTGTTGAGATCGCAAAGTGTGAAAGTGGCTTTTAGATTGTACTATCTCAGGTACTAAAAATTTCGAATTATTGAGGAGTATACTGCACTGTAATTCAAGTACAAAATGGCTAATAAATTGAGTGTTTGTAAACATTTCTTTCAATAATATTATAGATCCTCCAATAATCACTACTAAATTCAGAATTCCAACGTTGCTTTTGCATCAGAATCGCTTACAACACTACCAACAAAAAAATCGCTGCCGTCATCTCGAAAAACGAAAAGGAGATTCTAATCTCATGACTTGAAAAATGGAAAACAAGAGACGGTGAGTGATCCATCAAAAACAAAATTCGAAAACTGCAGAACTCGTCAGTGCAATAAGTCGCAGAGACAACCACTCATTTTTCATAATTTATTTTTTCATGTTACAAACATAAGATGTACAAACTTTTAGAATTTCGTTGGTCAGTCACAAAAGCTTTGTGTTCTCTCTCTTGTATCTGCCTGTTAGTCTGTACAACAGAGATTGTGAAAGTATTGCATGTCTGTCCTACCGACTCCGATCTCACAGGTCTACCCTTGATTTCGGTACTTTTGAATAAATGTAAATAGAAATAATAATAATTATTATAATAATAATTACACTGAAGATAACTGCTGCTACATGCATAAAAAGTACCAAGAAATTCAAAATTATAATTTACTTTTAGTTTACGAGATAAAACTTTCCCCAATGTTACCAGTAATTGTACCTCGCGGCATGAAAATTCGTCACCCTCTCATCGTTTCGCCTCTCTCCCTAAAGCGTTGCCGTGGGAGACGCCAGAAGTGTGCAGGATCTGTGGTCGCTTCCGATGACATACGAGGGTCTATGTTATTGCCTTCCCCTTACGGAGTTAGGAGAGGTGTCACAGCAGGAGCGGATCCAGCCAATTATTTTTCGGGAGGTGGGGGTATATTTTTGTATACATCAATTTTTGTAAATAATAAATGAATTTATTATTATATTGTATATTATTTAGAGATTCACCAAATGAACCCTTTAAAGCAGGTAAACGTCGTTTTGAGATCAAAAATCGAGTTGTAGGATAAAGAGCTCGTGCTTCGCTCATTTTTTCGGTATTTGACAACGGAAGATCTTAGAGCAAGGTTGTGTGATAACAGAAGACCTTAGAAGTAAAATATATCTAAAATAAGATGTGAGGAGATGGAATAATGCTGATATTTGAGTGCTATACTGTAACACCCCCGGTAGTCTCTGGCTAGAAAATACGCGGTTAGCGGCCCGGTTATAGCTCAGTCGGTGATGGAAGGAATCGTTAAACAGGTACAATGGCAGTGCGAAACAAACACTTTGATCACTGGTAAAAATTACTTTTATTCCTGGGCAATCAAATCTAATGCCCCAGGGAAGTTACATTTGTAAATTTAGTAAAAAAAATGAGAAAATTAGGTAAAAAGAAAAGAAGATGAAAAGTTAGTATTCAGAGTAAAGCTTAAAAACTAGGAAGAATTATAACTAACATTACAATGGTAAAAACAAAAGTTACAAGTCAATGTGCCATAGCGCGGCACCGCATTACAAAATTTACACAGGGACGAATGCCCTTGAGTGATACTGCCTGGAAAAAGGTCTTTGCGCGCCCGGGAGGGCCGGCGCGGTCGGAAGGGGCGTCTGGCGGCCTTCAAAAGAATGCATCGGAGGGCGATGGCCTCCCGTGCCAACAGCTGGGCAGCCGCCTCGTGACGTCACCAAGGGCGGTGACGTCTGGCGTCTGGCGTTGAACTGCGTCTGGAAGTGTCTGAGAGAACTGGTAGAACTCGGAGTGGTCGGGCGATCTCAGGAACGTAGTGATCAACCATGCGTCTCTCTGATTCTCATGATAATTGTCGAACACAATTTCGGACAGTCTAGAACTCCTTCAGAGAAACATTCGCCTCTCTTCACAACTAATCCCCACTTCAGAGAAATTTCTCTGTCTACAGCAGTTGGTCCAATGCTCAAGCTCGCAGTAAAATTATATAAGTCCTTCATAGGCGCACTCGCCCGAATAGCTCCCCCCCGTAGAAGTTTCTCTCCCAACTGCCCTCAGCCTAATGCTCTGGCCCCGTCTGATGCTCTGGCCCTTCTGATATTCTATCAGTCGAAATCGTGTCAAGTCAACTTTTACCCCCACCCTCTTTCTCGTGTGCTCCAGCTCCTTATAATAGTCGCGTCGCTATTGGCCAAAGGTAGTGTCGCAGTGCACTATTTTCAACCAATCGCCACGGGGGAAGCCACGGAACTTTCCGCTCTCTGTGCCAGCTGCGAGTGCACAGTGTTATTCTTATTCCTTCTAGAACATCGGCCATGCCTGCGCAAGGGGGCGTGTTGTCCGGTGAAAGAATTTATCGCTCTGGGTTTCCCCGGATTACGAGCAGGCGTTCTAGAAATTTAGCAGATGTTCTTGCGACCACGTGCCTCTCTCCGTTAGTCTTTTGACACCAGCTCTCATAACAACTTCGTTAATGGGCCGGGGGCGCAAATGTCTGTCACGATAAGCAAGGTTGCGCGCGTGTCGCCATCTGTTTATTCTCCCAGTAGAACTCGGGGCGAACGAGTTTGTTTTATTTTCCTAGTATGAGGAAACCGGTATCGCTACAATACTCCGCTCAATTTTTTCAGTAATTGACAACGGAAGATCTTAGAGCATGGTTGTGTGATAACAGAAGACCTTAGAAGTAAAATATATCTAAAATAAGATGTGAGGAGATGAAATAATGCTGATATTTACACATTGAGTTCCTTTTTTTAAAAAAAATAGTTCCAAATCAGAATCGATGTTTTGAGTAATGCCTCAAACAATTTTAAGATGGTATTCGAAGGAAGACAGGAATATGTGAAAAAGATAGTTATGTACTACTATTACAGACCGTTTACCACGGTCTGTAATAGTAGTATAAAATCTCTAGTTTGATATCCATGGAAAAATACATTGAGATGCAAAGTGACGAACGCATAAACCGAGTGTGTGGCTTGCGTGTCCCAAGTCTCGCCTCCTCCGTCGGGGCTGGCCGCACGCCGCCGGGCCTGGCCGCGCCGCCGCGCTGACAGAGGGCCCACAACAAACGGGTGGGTGACGCAATGGCGCAGAAGGGGAAGGGGGGGCGAGGTGTTTTCGTAAATTTCACTTTATGACGCTCCTATTCGTCCGATTTGCATGATTGTCACGGCGTTGGATTCAGGAAGCATGTCGCCATCGCGCTATAAGCCCACATGTTTTAATTTGTTCTCGGAAGTTTGAGAACTAATTTCAAATTCGCGTTTTGCTAGATTTTTGGAAAAAGGCCATCGTAGCGTAAATTCTATTTTAAAAAGGCGTCAAATGCCGTTTACAGATCGAAAATCGGACCGTTGGTTCAGACGTTATCAGTAAAGTAAATTTTAGTTATTTTGGTGCTGCCACGTGGTGGCCACAAATTGTACTAGTGTCGGTACATTTAGCCTTAACTTCAATATGTAAAAGTTTCAGTGCATTTTTATCAATACTATTCACAGTAAATCCAGGAAGTCTACTTAACTTGTGCAATAGTGGCCTATGCAGTACAGCCCATTCTTTTGTCGAAACAATCATAATGTTTATTTTATTTATAAAACTTTAACCTAGCTGATGGATTATATCATGAATAAAATTAAATCATAAAAATCATAATTAAAATTAAAAGTATATTCAATCAGGATAGTAAAGAAGAGAGATTTCATGACTTCAATGAATTTTATACTGCCTTTGTATAACATTTTAGGCAGATTCCATTCTCCCTCCTTTTTCGGTAGATGTAAAATCTTCTGTAGAAGAAAGTGCAGAAATTTTGTCTGTTAATGAATAATTAGATTAAAATAAATCTGGCTGCCTACTTCTCAATTAATATTTGTTGCGAAAATGGCCGAACTTCATTTATTCCAGTTGTCTGTAAAATTTGTTATGCAATAGTGGGCTAACACACGCAGAAAATTGCATTTTCCATCTTTCATTATTGGCACTATTATGAATAGTAAGGTACAACACCAAAGTAATTATTCATTAAAATTTCTGCATTTGCAGCATCATAAAACACTAGCAAATTAATTTTAATATTGCGAGTAACTTCATTAGCCATTTACTCCAAACCCAGAATCTGAAAATTGGCCACTACTGTGCCAATATCCTCATGAACATTAATTGCCTATCGAATCAAAACAGGATGTGTACCAACTCCAGCCTTACACACACATATTATGCTAAATAGCCTTATATTTTACAAATTCATCAACGCTGTAAAAGCCATGGCAAGATAAGAAGGAATAAAGACATCTTTCAAATGCACCTGGCTCAGGCAAATCTTTGAGGTGCTTAGGTAGAAGATTGTACAAACAAAGTCCAGTGTGGAAGTTATTTTGACATAAGTGATTTTTAACAGGTGTTACAATCAGATCTTCTTTATTCTTTGTATTATGACAATGAACTAGAGATTTCTTTGAATACAGATGTGACTTTAATTTTACAAACATTAAGATTTCATAAATATGCCTATGTGATAATGATAGTGTGTGTATTGTTTTCAAAAGTTGTCCAAAACTTTTGTCTCTACTCACTCACATCTTTATTCTAATTGCTCTTTTTTGAAGTTCAAAAATTTGTTGGACATGAGATGAGGTACCCGAGAACATTATGTCATGAAATTGATGGAGTGAAAGAGAGCAAAGTACAATATACAAGCTGATTCAATACGCAATGCTCTTCTGGTGTAACATAAAGCAAAAGCGACTTTATTCAACCTTTTTGATACTTCTTGAAAAAAAGGGGTTTCCATTTCAATGTGTTGTCCAGCCAAATTCCCCAAATTTTGATTGGTCCTTAGATGATGTCTTTGTTTTGAATTTTTACTGGTGGACATTCAAAATTGATATTTTCGGATTGATGAAAAGAAATTGTTAAAGTTTTCTCTTTGTTTATCACTATCTTATTAATAGAAGATAAAATAGACAGAGAATATTTTTTAAGGTAATTTTGATTAGATGTAATATAAAAATGATAGTTGAAAAGACACAACTTGTGAAATTGACTGGAGAAGAAATCTTGTCTAGATGGAAACGTATTTTGAGGATGATTTTTAAATGTGGTGAATTGTTTAACATTGTTGATAGATCTTTCCCAGAACCTGGTAATACTAATGAAATATTATTAGATAAATGGAATAAAGAAAATGGTAAAGTTAAAAAATGTATTATTCTATAGCTTGATACAAAACATTTGCTACGTTTTGTAAGATGTGAAACAGAAACAAAAAGTGTAAGAGATAAGTTGCATCAAATTTTTTTTGTCACAACCTGAAGAGAATTTTGATTTGTTGAGACACAAATTTCATGATATATAATAGGATTGAGCTACAGGAGTACAGGGACATTAAGAAAAATAGATGATATTCAAATTAAAATGTCATTATTTACAATGGCAAGAAATTAAATTGATTTATGTGCAATAATTTTACAGACTTCACCTAAGGAACTTGATCATACCTGTATTACATGGCACGATCTAATACACAATGATAATAAGGACATATTTTGAAAGATTGTAGAATTGGATTGGTCTGTTTTAAATCCAAAAATTAGAATCATGGTTCTAATGATTGTAAAAATCAAGATAAAGTTAAGGAATATGCAGTGTCGTCTATTGAAAAAATTGTATTAATTCAATATATTATTTGTGACCCTCTGGTTTGAAATTATGTTCCATAATTTATTGAATGCCATCAATAATAATTTATTTCGTTCTGTTTTTGTTTTATAAAGATTAATGTTAATGCATATGTGCATATAATGCATATTCTCAACGTTTCAAATGAGTGAGTTTGCTTAACTTCAGGAGATCTATAAAGATACATTACATTATATTAAAGTTATTGGCATGCCATTGTATAATAATAATTACATAAAATTTTAGTTTAGATTTATAGATATTAAGTACAAGAATTTAAGAAAACGGAGATACTTACTTAAATTCTCATGAGGTTTTATGTAATTATTATAATACAATGACAAACTAAAAATCAGATTTTTATGACCTAAAAAGTCCAAAATATGCCCTTTAGTATGCAATAAAAATTAATATTTCATTTTCCTTACAAATCTTTCTTGATAAAATTCAGGAGAAGAATACTTTGATTGAAAACAAATATATTTTTGTGCAAACATGATACAATCTAATGTACTTCATAGGAGAAATAATTGAAGTAAATATTCACCTTAATGAAGTGCATTGTATGTCTTGGTGCATTTCTTCTGCCTGGTTATTTTATCATCTATAGAAAAGAAAAAAAAAAACACAAACTGTGACAAGCTCTTTGTAATAAATAATTTGAATCGAAATTGAATGAAAAAAGATTACATGAAAAGTTGATACATTTCAGAGGTAAGTCTCTATTTTAATGAAATATGCAAAACATACCACTATATATACACAAATATGTACCAACAGGAAAATATGCACCAAAGTATTACACAACATATTATCCAATTCTAACTAAATGTCAAGAAATTTCACTTAGCTATACCCTGAAGCAATGGATATACAAAATCATAGAAATCCGCTCCCTAAAAATGACTAAACAAATGTACTGTATCTTTATATCTCCTGCAGATGAGCGAACTTACATGCTCAAAATGCCAAGAATAAAACTCTGCCCATATGCATTAATGTTTGCATTGTAAAATAAAGCCTTCATAAAGTAAATTATATAAATGAAATTGTGATGAATGGTTTACAGACAATAGGGCTACTCACATTACAATGGACATGACTGGTTTTCTTCATGTAAACCGTTACAGTATTTTAGAAAAAGGGACAGTGCTTATCAAGGGGAAAAGAAGAAGCACTTGGTTCTGGTTGCATAGATGCGAAAATATTTGATGGAGGGAAATGGACAGATCATTATTTTGATGGTGTTTGGTATTTTCCTCAAGTAACTTGCAATTTTTTTCAATTAAATGGTCAAAAGGGAATTGATCAAATGGTTCAAGTTAAGGAAAATAATGGGTTTTTTATAAAGAAGGATTTCTTATTGCAATGGTTTTATCAGATGACTGGAAAGATCTTTGTAGATTAGTAAAAGTCAACTATCAAGAAAAATCAAATTTCATTTCTAATAATGATTATAATATATAAACAATGCAGTGATAGATGGCAGCTGAGCTTGGGAAACCTAGCCCAGACCAATGAAATTAGCAAACAAACTAGTATGACAAAGTCTGTCTCGTTCTCTAGCACTGCTAGTTTAAAAAATGTTTATTGTCCATGATCGGCAATTATTGCCTTAAAAAGGCATTCAACAAAATTCGTTGAAAACTAATAAAATTCATAAACTTTTTGAGGGATATTTAGGAAAGAACCTCAAATTACTGTCTGAACCTGTGTCTGCCTGTCTCTCTCTCTTTCTCTCTCTCTCTTTCTCTCCGTCTGTCTCTCTCTCTGTCTCTCTCTGTCTGTCTGTCTCTCTCTCTATCCCCTTTCTCCTCTCCTCTCTCTCCTCTCCTTCCTCTCTCTCTCCTCTCCTTATCTCTCTCCTCTCTCTCCTCTCCCCCTCTCTCTCTCCTCTCTCTCCTCTCTCTCCTGTCTTTCCACTCTCTCCTCTCTCTCTCCTCTTCACTTTTTTAAAAGTAAAAGTTTTTCTGATAAAGATGTAGCATTAGCAGCTGATGAAGGGGCGTTTGCTTGTCGAACTGTCCAGTACATAAATCTTTCAGAGCCATGGATTGTACTTCCAAACTTATCTTGTGTACTTGTGGAATATAATTTCTGTGAAGCTGTAGCAAAACCGTGGCAAAAGAGTTCTTTTGAGTAGTCCTTTTGACTACCCCTTCCTCTTCCCCCACTCACTTTCCCTTCATTGTTAGGCTTGCTCTTCTACCATTCTAGAGATGGCTGCCATCTACTTGGTACCACCATGTTTGATTATTTTGACCATTTGTAACATTCATGTGAGATCCACGTTGCTTGAGTAGTAAGTTATTTTCTTTTCTTCTTTTTTGTATTTATATGATATTTATTTTTCCACTATATCCACTGTACACCCCCCCCCCGTTTTGTGTTCTACTTATGTTTTCTTCATTTCATTTTGCTAGAGATCCACTGAGGATGGGAAAAGTGTTTCCCGAAAGTTGACTCTGGAATATTGTTAATAAAAATATTTAAACCTTTGTGGAGATTATTTCCTGTACAATACCATGAGGCTCCTTAAACAAAAATAGGAAGTATCAGTTTGTACGATGAGAATGTGTACTTTAAACAATACTTATCTCCGGGAAAATGGATGCTGGAAAGAACATCACCGAGCCATTGCTGGGTAAAAATTATTTCACATTTTAATGCGAACAATGTCCATACATTCAATATTTTTTTTAAAAAATTAGAATTTCTTCAGTTTACCTGCAACTAACGACCCCCTCTGAACGAGTACTTTCTTCCATGAATGGCTTGTGGACAGTGACACGAACGCTCTTTCAGTGCAAACTCTAAAGGCCATGTTGGTTAATAAGGTGAACTTTACTCAGACTTGTGGAAACTTCTACAAAACGATTAGTGATAAAAAAGACTTACTGAAGATAATTCATTCTTCAGAAAAATACCAATAAATGCTACACTAATGATTCTAAAGGATTTTTGGTTGGAGTGAATTGAATATTACTACAACATGTTACACTTATTTATTTGCTTATCACAAATATCCAAACTTCAGCTTTTGTGACAAAATAGTGTGAAATATCCTCTTTTATTGTTGAAATAAAAACAAATAGTCTTGTTTTCAGGTTTTTGAAATTCGGTCACCTTGCATTGTTGGCGAGGAGAGCTTTCGAGCGCAGTTGCGCAGAGGGTAAGCGAGCGTGTGCGCTCTGCTCGCCAGGAGGCGCCCTGGTCGGGGCTCCTCTACGCAACGTTTTGCTTCCTTCTGCCTGCGTTGCCTACTCCCGCTGACTTCTCTCTCTTTCCTCGTCGCAGCAGCCCCATTAAAAAACCCACGTAGCCCCCTTCAGGGGCGGCCAACCAAGTAACGATTGCCGCCCGCAAGAAGTCCGTGAGGTAACCCGCTGCGCGATAAGGCAAGTCCCTATCTCTACGGGGGTAATCACTCCAGGGGCCAAACTTTATAGCAGGCCATTGGGCGTTGTTGTGTGTAGTCAACCACATTATGAGCTCGGTCAGAAGTTCAATACCTCCGGAGAGAAGTATCAGTTTAATATACAGTTTAATTCTGTAACAAAAGAGTCGATATCATGCGTGTTTAACTAATATGCTTAGTGTTTTAGAGAATAGTCAAATAAGGTCTTACGTTTTCGCGTCGACTGTCGTGGCACTTCTGTTTCTGCTCTCCCCTGTCTGTCCTCTCCCCTTTGCAGTGTGTGCCGTGGGAGGGTTGTTTCGTTCTGTGTGTCTTTGACCCTGAGGGATCTGGTCCTCCTCTCGGCGAAGCACAGAGTTGCCTCGCTTGAGGTACTCAACCTTCCTCAAAGTCAGCGCGATGCAAATAATATTAGTCATTACTAGACAGCACACAGGGCCATAGTAGAACAGGGCGGTTCCACCTTTTATAAAAGGAATTAATGACGAAATTTTAACTGAAACATCAAAATGATTAGAAATATTTAATTTTGTTGGAAAGACCTGAAAATATAAATTCATGTTCAATAAATGAAATGGTGAGAAATATTTTTATCTAAAATATTATATAAGATTAAAGTCCCTCAATTTTTTGAAGCATCACGTATCTTTAGTACATTGTACTTTGTACATTTGTACATTGATAGTTTTAATGTTTTTGTTAAAAATCTATCGAATATTTTTAAATTAGCGTCCGTTTGATATATGCTTAATTGATTTGCAGCTCAACTGCTAAGGTCCTGTACGTGCAGTGAATGGTTTAATTACGAGGGTGGCGGTGTCTGGCACCACCTTTGGTTTTCTTAACCAGGTATCTCCCACCAGCGGGGCATCGCCCGCACCCGGGACACGCTCTAAGCTCCCGATCGGTCTTCCGATGTGAATGACAGGGCAGTGCTTGCCACGGTAGGAAGGTAAGATCGCGCACGGTCCGTGGTCCGTTCGATAGAGTACTGCTCCGGCAGAGCAGCCGGCCGCTGGGATTCTTGTGCAGACAGCGGCTGAAACCGACCTAGCTATCTCGATGACCGTTCGCCAACTGGAGGACAAATGACATCGGAGCAGCGTTGCCCTCCGCGGGCTCGCGCTCGCGGAAGCAGTGCAAGCGAAGGGGGTGGGGCGGGCAGACGGCGCTCGCCGCCGTTTCAGGGAACACGAAGGGGAAACCATCCACACCCCTTAATTTTCATTCGGTATGGGAAGAAAGGTCTCCTTTGGTAGATACTGGGTCCTACTGAAGCATATGTAGCTTTGCCACCCAGAGAAACCTGCGAGATAAAAAAAATTCTGAGATTTGACATAGCCCCGAATTATGGGATGAGTAAATGAATTCACAGTTTCTATATTATGTAAAAGATCCCGAGCATTCTCGAATAATACTACCAAAAACATTTTAAGGTTGAGGTCCAAATTATCTCACGTGGCCCCTACCATGCACCTATTTGTTATTTATTTGTTAACATTAAATTATTATTTCAGAACGAAGTAATTCGTTGTTATATTACATTGCATACAATATTATTGTATATTTTAAATCTGTCTTTTCCAAACATTTTACCAAATTGAAGAATGAAAGTACAAATACAGTACTGATTATGATTAGAGTCGGATATTGCTTTAAGTAATGTAATAATGTATGTTTTATTATACACGTTGGACTAAAAGTCTCGCAACGGTCAAAGAAGTTAGGGAGGGACACCCTAGTGCCACACAGCGACACCCACCTCTTGTTTCGATCGCAACGTGACGTCACTGTGAGCTAAAACCTCTCGACTCAAAACGCCAGCAGCTCGCTCTTGCGCCGATCCTCATGTGTCGTTTCGTTACTTGTGCGGGCAGCATAAACATAAACGTTAATTTTGTGTTCCTATCCCCTTTATAAACTACCATACTAGTATATTCTGACGAAGTCTCCTAACCAGCTGATTCCGGCTATGATGGCCGTCTACCACTTACCTCCATAAAACGCAAGTGGTTCGATGTAACACGTTCTTGTTTCCACAAGCGTTGGGGTGTTCCAGGCCGGGGTCTGCCGCCACTGCGGTCGAGTGAACAAGATGGAGCACGTTATTGTGAGCACTGCGGGCAGCCCCCAAGCGCAGGCCGAAATGACCATAAATTTCTTTCTGCTTTCTTTATTCAAGCGTGGCATGTTCAACCTACAGGAGAATCAGAAGTAACAACTGCGACATGCAGTGGTTGTTGAGGTCACGTGGTTCGTGACGCCAACTGGCGCTGCGCAGAGTGGACCATCCGTCTCTTTCCACCGAGATTCCCACCACAGAACGTGTTAGAGGAAGGAATTTATGGTAGGGACAAGACATATCTACTTTTTCTTTACCGGGGCCCGGAAGTAGGAGTTTTTCTGTCGAAGATTCGCCGTTTGTCCCGCAGCAGTTACAATACCTTTTTTCAATTCTGCGTAAGCAATAGCAAGGAAGTAAAAAAGTTTCGTAATATATCATAGGTTTTGTTTTTCAGGTATCGTGGATTATTTGTTTGAATATTTAGTGATTTGCTGATTTCATTGATTGGATTCTTACTTCTGGAACGAGAGTGTGAACATCGGTATTTCGTCCAACAAAATCTAAGAAATAATACATTTTGCAGACGACAGTAAAAGTAAACTAATGTAGGAGGAGAACGTACAGCTGTTGGAACAACTGACTAGGTTTCGTTTGGAATCGAATATTGTTCGTACCTGAAGCCCCTCGCCATGTTTGCACACATAGCCGTCAGCCAAAACCAGGCAGCAGTCTGCACGAAGTACATCGTCAGTGCTGCGAACAGAAGACTCTCATCAGTGAAATGTTATATTGCTCTGTAAATAAAAAAGAAGGGTTCGTAACAAATATGCACAAAAAGAAGATATTTCAAACTGTTTTTTTTATAGCAGACAGCGAATAAAACTCCCGTTGCAATATTTTAATTCGTTTAAGTGTTATTAGCTTATAAAAAAAATTCTCTGGCATATTTAATAACGCCGAGTATGATATTTATGGCGAATATTAATAGAAAACATATTATTTGATATTTTCTACTCAATAGTACGACTTGCGTTGCTCTATATTTATCTGCTAGTAATGAAACTGGTCAATAACCATAAAGATATTACAGTGCAAACTCCATTACGCCCAAACAGTGGCTTAAAGAGCCGTTGTGCCGATGATATTTTCTCTCAAGGCCAAGTTGCGCTTCAATGTTCTGGAATTTTTTACTCTCGGTCACGGACCCAGTGATAGTAAAATTAAGTGATTATTTACCGGTAAATATGAAAATAATATTTTGGTTGCTTTTTGAAAATTTGTCGGAATTTGAAAACCCGCCCAAAACCGCACAAGTTTTGATGCATTTCCGGCAGTTGGGCGGTATTCCGCGAAGTTAATTTTTGTCCCGCGAGAGAGAGAGACGTTTTCCAGCCCCAAAAGCGGAATTCCGCCCAATCTGGCCCCCCTGACGCGAGATAAAGAGGGTTTGAGCGAGGGCGCTTAGAAACCTGTGATCGAGACGATCTGCGAGTGTACGGATCGAAGTGGCACCTGCGGTGGTCGATCACTCGCTGGAGACAGGCAGGCGATGGACGTTACTGGAGTCAAAGGGCGAAAATGGGATCCAGGCGCTTACGCTGTGGCCGTTGAGCCCGTGGTTGGGAGAGAGTAAAGAATTGTCAAAAAATGTCTACGGGGAACAATTACATCTATGGAAGACTGATAGTAAGACGTGTATGCATAATATTTGTGGCATCCGCGACCAGCGGTACCGCGAACCGCCACTTGGTGCGCTGCCTTCTTCATGAGCGGCGCGGGTTAGTCCGGGCTGACACTGCAAGAAGCAGCAGCAGCAGCTGTGCTCGTCGCCTCGAAGGGAAAGTCAGCGGACCTTCAGTGAACCGAGCTGTCCCTCCGGCCCTTTGGTAGGGGCAAGCAGCACGCACACCTTTCCCCGGCCCTTCATAAGCGGATCGCTGCGCCTTATCCAGCAGTGCAAGTTTGGGAGTTGCTACGAGTCTACAAGTCTGCCTCCCTGTCTGCAGTATACTACGCCACTACTCTGCACTTTTGGATTTTGGATTAGGGGTACGAGGAACATCAGCACTTACGTCAACTGGATTGTTCCATCTTCCGGCTTGCGTTTTCGAATTTTGCAAAATAAATTGTTGGTCCAAATTGAAGTTGACTTATTTAGTACACAGAAATATTATCGCACATTTAATTTATACGCGAGTCTTATATGAATATTTGTACGACAAAATATGTATATCACAAAAAATATTATACTCACCAATATTCTTACAGAAAATCTGCATATCCTGCGATATGCTGTCTTTTCCTTCTTTGTCCAACTGGTCACTAATTGAGATGTAGTACCAAATCTGCCCAATATTGAAAGCCAACAGACAGGCAGCGTGGCTAGCAAGACAACGCCCATGGAGTTTTCGTCGCGTATTCTTGTCGCATGCTACAGAAAGCAGCGACGCCAACAGTAGCAGAGCGGAGAGCAAGCACAGGGGCCGGAGCAGCCAGTAGACGCCTCTGGCGATACGCGAATGCTCGCAAGTGAATACCCCTTCGCGTAAGCTGCTGTTGCTGCTGCGGTAGAAGTCGAAGCAAGTCTCCCAGGTGGAGAACAGGAACTGGTGGACACCTCGCGAACGGCGAGACCAGTCGGCGAACCGTTCCTCGAAAGGCAGGAGGCGGGGGTGGTCGCAGTACCAGTTGCTGAAGTGGGGGAACTCTGCGTCAAATACGGCGAGTGAGGACTTGTTGGGCGTCCAGTACCCTCGAGGATCCGATTGACACGTCCAGCGTCCTCGTATGTCCTGCAGCAGCTGGCCGTCGCGGCAGCACTTGTACGCGCACTCCTCATCGTTGCAGTGCGTCCTGAACTGCAGGGCGAAGGGCCCCAGCGGCGGGGGCGCGGCGTCCACGCAGTACTCGGCCTTCCTGAAGCCACCGCGCGGCCGGGGCCTGGCGACGACGAACCGACCTAGGAAGGGCACGTTCCGCTCCCGAAGGCTCTCGCTACCAGGTCGATCCGCATCCCACGATGACGTGCTGACCGAAGAGGCGAAGTCATTGCCGATGAGTTCGTAAGAAGACACTTTGCTGATGTTGCGCAGCGGGAGGCCCGGTGGCAGCCAACGCCGCACCCACTCGCTGTCCACAGGGGCGACAACTTCGCCGTACTCGTTGCGTTTAAACGAGAAGTTTTGCGGCCAGTTTCGAGCTCGCACGCACGATTTCCCGTCGGCGGAAAGCATCTGGAGATCGTCGCAGCACTTCCTCAATATTACCCCCTTCTCGTCTTGATTAGCGCCCGCGGCGGCCAATACGACAGCCAGCGTAAGAGCGAGGAGTGTTGCAGGTCGCATCCCTTGATAGCTCCTCGAGCAGCCGAAACTTTGTCCACTGACAGAAGAGCGATCACTTAGGGACGTTGGCGGTGGAGCGAACCTCTCTCTTGAGAAAAGTGTTCCTTAATAATGTCTTCTCCTCATAAATATAAAATTTGCGAACGTGGCGTGTGTTTCTGAGGCGAGTGATCGAAGAGCCAAGAGTTGAGTAACTGAAAGGGCAGAGGCAGAACGTCTCCGTCTGTGCCCGAAGCGGATGCTTTTCCCTTCCGCCTCTGGCTGCAGCCCCAGCCCGCCTCGCGTCATGTGGGCGCGACCTTTCAGGAAGTTGCCCCAGAGGGCATTCGCTCCGGCCCAGCGCAGCTGCACAGGATGTGGCTGTGCGATAAGCAAGGCTTGAACAATTTAGTTGCTTTGAATTTTTTTAACACATATAGTTAAATCAACACACATGTTTCATTATACCACAATTTAGAATTGGATTAAAGAGATTTTGCTCCAGCGCTACGCGGTCAAAACAAAATCTGCCAGATGGCAGTCCAGGAGGAGAGGTCTGTGTTCTCCACGACAATCTATAACAGTACGTTCTGTCTCGCATTGTCGCTATTCACACATCTCGGCGATCGCTTGAACAAGTGATTACTAGTTATAACGCATGAGATGCGAAAAGTAAATCTTTTAACTCCAATACATCAATAGAAATACAACAATTCAAAATTGCGATTCAGGCTGACAAAAACATTATCACCGAATATTGGGAAGTAATTCTATGAATTTCAAAGTATCGTTTAACGGCGTTGCCATTCTTGTATTTGAACCTGATATAAATTCAGTGGCTATCACAATCACAAACACACTAGTAATAGGTTTCTTTTCAAACAAAACTGAAGTAGTTTTTGATAAAATCTTGTTTTAATATTGCCGTATTTCATTCAAAATTTCGTGAAAACCATTTAATTTTTTTAAATATCTGCTACATTGTTTAGTATTTATCTGAGTGAGGTTATCGGATCCATTTCCAAAATTGTTTGTATCTTTTAGCAAATATATTGTCAAGAACTGATGCTTTGAACTTCTAATGCTGTCCTTCTAGCAATGTACTTGGAAGGGTTTGGGTACAAGGGTTTGGAGAAACGCTCGAAAGTAAATCCAGGCCCTCCATGTTAGGAATTGGGACCTAAAGCCTGCACTCCATCGCTTCAGAACTTAGCAGTAGAAGGAGCCTGACACACAATAGACGACGAATTGGTCCTAGGAAACAGACGTCAGTGAATATTCGTGCATAAAATATTCAAGAACTGTGAACATGTTATTCTATTAACAGAATCGAAATTATGTTCTCCAATAACATGTTTTGGTTCGAAATAATGTTATAGGAATGTTCAATGTTAAGAACAATGTTCCGCCAGGAAAAAAAATTCAACTTCCCGCATATAGATTCTTCAAAATCTGCACTTCTTTCCACCATTAAAGAATTTGAGGTCTCATTGTATGGGGTGCAGTGGCGGCCGATACTGAATTCTATTGGTGGTGCCAGAGAGTGTTGTGACAATTATTGATGTTAATAATATATCTATGACCCAAATATGTACATGTCATTAAAAAATGAATATACTTACCAATATATTTGCAAACATCCTGTAGCTCTCGCGGTATTTCTTGTTTTTCTTCTTCGTCCATTCTGTCACTAATGGAGATGTAATACCAAATCTGCCCGATATTGAAGGCCAACAAGCAGACAGCGTGACTAGCAAGGCAACGCCCGTGGATCTTTCGTCGCATGCTACAGACAGCAGCGACCCCATCAACAGCAGAGCAGAGAGAACGCAGAGTTGCCGGAGCAGCCAGTGGCCGCCTCTGGTGACGCGTGGGTAATCGCAGTAGGAGACGCCTTCTTTTGAGGCGTCGTTGCCGCTGCGCTACAGTCGAAGCACATGCGCCGTGTGGAGGAGGGGAACTGGCGAACACCTCCGGCGTGGCGTGACCGGTCGGCGTAGCGTTCCTCGAAGGGCAAGGGATCTCCGGATCGAAGACGGAGAGGCATGTCTTGCTAGGGCTCCACACGTCTGTCGCATTCCCTTCACACGTCCAGTGGCCGTCGTTGTTCCTCAGCAGCACGTGCGTAAGCATTCCTCTTCGGTGCACCTCCTTCGGAAGTTGATGGCAAAGGGCCCCAGGGGGGAGGTGCAGCGTGCACCATGCTTCAGGGTTCTTTCCAGGAAGACGACGGTGCCCTGCCAGAGAGTCGCGTTTTCAAGCAGCGCTGCGTCCCACAACGAAGACGCCCTCACGGGACCGACCGAGTTCTCTAGATCTGCGTTGCATTCATCGGTTCGCACTTGGCTTACGCTCGGCAGCCAGCGCCGCCCCCACTCGCTGTGCAGAGGAGGCAGAACCTCATCGGCCTTACCTCTTTTAGCTGACGGCTCAAAGTTTCGCGCCCAGTTGGCTTCTACGCACGACTTCCCATCAGCTGCGAGCATTTGGTGTACGCCGTTTTCTCCTTGGTCAGCGCCCTCAGTGGCCGCCAGGAGCGCCAGCGTCGGCGCGCGAAATGCACACATGGCGCACGAGACGCGCTGGAGGTGGAGCGAAGGCTTCCTTCGATAAGACCACGGGAAATTGATTTGTTGCCCACTTAGGTTTCCCCTCTTAGGCTGGAGAGAAGAGCCAAGGCGAGCGAGTGGCTGACGGCTGAGCGAACCTCTCCCTTGCTAGCACCAGTGAATTGAACTGGTTGTTCACTAATAAGAGTCTCCTTTACGCAAGTATCGTACATGCGAGCATGGTGTGTGATTTCGATTGTTGTATCCCGTTTTATTGCAGTGGATGGAAATCGATGAACCAAGAGTGGCATGAAGGAAAGGGCAGTTGTTAATCGGGCAGACACAGCGCGGGAGGCGTCCGCTGTCGAGGGCGACTGTTTCCTTCTGAGAGGTGAAGACTCCATTGGTGGCTATGAGCAATTGTTTGTCGCTTCCGCCAGATAACACAGCACGTCCTGCGTCCGCTTGGCCACGAGCTTAAGGACGTCTTGGATAAGGACAAGCTTCCACCTTAGCAAGCCTGAGAGGGAAATTGACAGGGCTGACGCGTGGAAAACTCAATTGCCTTCTGTTTTTTCTTTCAGTAGGGATTTATAATTTTCCTCTCGCAATAGTACCTCTTTATTCTAAATTGTAATTGGTACAACGGACGTTTTGCTTGTGAGTTCTGCACGAAACGATGCCAAACGAGCAGACAATGCAAAATCACCGAGATGGATTCGGTACGCCAGGGTTTGACTCCAAATGAGAGAAAAGCTGTCGACATAAATTATGTGAAAATTTGTAAATTGAACGTAGGTTTTCCATACACTGACTGGAACTGCATAATCATTTTTCATTCCTATTACAGATGATACTAGTGTTTTTAAACAGCACATAGTTTCTAACATTAATTTTAAATTTGTAATTTTCGAAAATTGAGACAGTCCAACAATAATGAGACCCGCGCCATTTTGTAACAGACCTCTTGCCAAGCTGAATGACAGATATTTTCATGTATTTATACTTTAAGTGTAAATATGGAATATTAAATTTCCTTTCAATTATAGATTACTCTGGGGCTACAAAGGCACATATTGGCACATTATATATAGCGACTACGGATTGTTGTAATATTACGAAACACGCGATGGGAATCGAACTTTGGTTCCTTAGAATGAACATTCTTATTACCCCATTCAACCCAATTCATGCACTATATCACGAGATCCGTAGCTATACTCAAGTTTTCTATCGCTTCAAAAGTGTTGAAAATTAGAATTAGCAGTATTAAAGAATTCAGAGATGATCACTTTCCTTATTTCTTGTTTTAAAGAACAGATTTCATTCAGGATAAAACTAATATATCTATAAGACGGGCAAAGACGGACAGACGTATACGTTTTGGGAAGAGTGGCCCGAAATACAAAGCTTTTACCGTCATTACAATTTTTGTATCAATGACCCACAAACCTTGTATTTCGGCTGCACAAGTTAGAGGAAGTAATTTACTACATATGGGAATATAATGTATCCACTTCTTCGATACCAGGGCCTCAAAACTGGAGTTTTTTTAATTGCTTATCTTTCCCATCATTACAATTGTTTTTCTTTACTACTTACGAACATAGAAGCGTGAGAAAATAAAAACCGATAATCATTTTTATGTGTATTAGTTTAAAAAAATCAAATAATTAATACGTTTGTGGTAAATGAATCCATTTTTAAGAGCCTCTGGAATATGTCTGACTTGCGTGAGACACGAAAAACAAATATTTTGTGAAGTCGTGGTAAATTATATTTCCATACTCTGGCATTTTTGAATGTTCTACCTTCTTTCTGCACCGCAGGCCGTAAATTATATATAATTATATAAATTATAAAAATAAGGACACTATTGATACAAAATAATGGAATTAAAATGTAGTCATATAAAATAATACAATTCTGATATTAGTAATAATAAATTAGAAGTAGAAGTATTAATAATAAATATTATGATAATATTAATAATAGTAATTTAATATCACTATAAGAATTAGCTAGATATGTAAGAATTAAAAATGTGTAAATAAAAATCTTTTTGTTTAAAGAACGAAAGATATTACATAGTCTTTTGCTCCTAATTATGTATACTATTCAGTTCTGCTACAGTTTTGACACGAACTCTGGTATTTCTCACCTTTACGATGACATCTGTTGTTCAAACGTTCTCTTGGCCGAAATGTTCCATAGCCTTTTTTAGGACTTCCAGCCGCATCCTCCCCAAATGGTGACACCTGTTTTCCTCATATTCTTTTTGATGAAAACATTTCCCGGCTCTTTATAACTGATGAATTTTACAATTTTAGGACGAGTATCACCATTAATTTTCGTTACAACTCGATGGCTGCGATCAATACCGCTCAGATCTAATTGGCCACCCGTCTGTTTGGCAACATTGATTGCAGTCGGGTTCCCTGTTGATCCGTAGGCGGTTTCGCCGCTGGGACTGCTTAGGCTCAGTGTGCAGCAGTTGAAGAGATAACTAAATAGCGTAAAAGTAAGTGCTTCTGCGCGACGTGTCGCGAGCCTAATCTTCACTTTTGAGAGAAAATCGGGGCAGAGGGGTCCGGGAGTCAAGTGGCCATACACAATGGCTCGGGTTAGCTCATTTCATTTCAATTTGTTTTAACGAGTCGGTGGATGTGAAAGGGGCCTAACTTTTATTGTTTTGAGTAAAACAGCTTGCTTACCTTTCCTTCTTGGAATACCTCTTGGTGCGGTAGAATTTCCGTGTGGGAAGTCCAGGTCTCCGACTTACCCCGTTAAACCCGAGTGTTTGCGTTGCGAGCTCACTTGAAAACTCTGCTTTCGCGCACTTCGTAAGAAGAGAAAATTTAATAAGTAATCGTGAGTAGAAATCGAGATGGTGGCGAACTGTTTTTTAGTCGAGATTGTGTTGTCAAATTAACCTTTTAGATCTGATTTTAAAATTCTATTTAATAATCCATATATTAGTCCATTTGCAAGGAATATAATATATATTTTTCACTGGTCAAATGGTCACTTATCTATATATATTATAGCAAATCACCAGCAATACATTCCATATTATAGACTTTCAAAATTTCATTGAGTGTAAAGCAAAACAGTAGTACGTCGATTAACTGTTTTTATACAAATTAGATTCGCTATTTTGAATAAATATTTTGTGAGTTGAAAATTAAACAAGTGTTTCCAAAAGAGGAGGATTTATTTACTTATATTTTCACATAACATACACATTCTTTTATTCTGGGCTATAAAAAGTTAAAGGGTTCATTCTTCTATATTAAATGTTTATTATATTAGATGCGTGTGGTCGCGGACACTAGTTTGCAAAAATGAAATAAAAACACTGCAGCACGTTATTATAAACTTAAAAGGTTTATTTTCCGGCGCTTCGTTTGGGGCGATGTGCAGTCAACCTCAATACAGCCTCAGTGAGGAGATCAACATCTCTGGAAATGAGAACCATTTTAATTCTGTAACAAAAGAGAAGAGAAGGTAATTGTATTTTACTAATATTCTTGGTCTTTCAGAAAATGATAAAATAATGTCTCACGTTTTATCGGGGATCGACTGTTGTGCTGGAGGCGCCCTGGTCGGGGCTCCTCTACACAACGTTTTGCTTCCTTTTGCCTGCGCTGCCTGCCCCCGCTGACTTCTCTCTCTTTCCTCGTCGCAGCAGCCCCATTAAAAGACCCACGTAGCCCCCTTCAGGAGCGGCCAACCAAGTGACGATCGCCGCCCGCAAGAAGTCCGTGAGGTAACCAGCTGCACGATAAGCAAAGTCCTTATCACTAAGAGCATAGGGATATGTTCTTTCTAAAAAACTGAGGTTATTGTGTGTGGTCAACCACACTATAAGCTCAGTGAGCAGTTCAATTCCTCCGGAGAGAAGTACCATTTTGATATATAGTTTAATTCTGTAACAAAAATGACAAAACATGTTTTACTGATATTCTTTAATGTTTTAAAGAGTGAAAAAATAATGTCTTACGTTTTCGCATCGACTGTAGTGCCACTTCTGTTTCTGTCCTGTGGCGTCCGTCCATTGCCCGTCGCAGTGTGTGCCGTGGGAGGGTTGTTTCTTTCTGTGTGTCTTTGACCCTGACGTATCTGGTCGTCCTCTCGGCGAAGTACAGAGTTGCCTCGCTTGAGGTAGTGAACCTTTTTCAAAGTCAGCGCGAGGCATATAATGTTACAGATGACCAGACAACACACAGGGCCATAATAGAACAGTGCAGTTCCAGATTTTGCATAAGGACGTGGCGCCCTGATATCTCCTGAAACATGGAAATGATTAGAAAAACTAGTTTTGTTAGAATTACCTGAAAACCGAAATCCTAGTTCAATAAATGAAATGGATATAAATGTTTTGATCTTTAATAATATTATAAAATTATAATAGGCTTTTTAAATTTCTTTGAAGCATGAATGTATCACCAATTGTTTATATAAATTGTATGTCTGAAATTCTTCGAATTTTTCACATTCGGAATCCGTTTTCTCATATGCTTAATTGTGTGTGTGTGAGAGTGAAAGGAATGAACAACGCTTCGTCAGGGCACATGGCCGATAGTGTTCTCCTTCAGTGGAAGATAAAAAGATTAATGAACAGGGCCGGATGTAGGTATTTCGGGGTCCCCAAAAAAAAAATTGTTTCCCCCCCCTTAAAAATAGCTCAATTTGTTATAAAATAAAAACCTTGTACTAATACAAGTACTTCCTGTACAAATTCAAATGAAAACTACTATTTTTAATATAAAATCTTACTTATTTTATATTTATTACATTAAATGTATTTTACAAAATACGTTATGCATATATTTCCGAAGGGCATGGCCCCGAGCACCTTGCGTAGGTAAATCCCGCCCTGTTAAAGAATAATGCCAAGTAAGCAATTCGGTAAAAGTTGACAGTCTCTTTAACCAATACTTTTCGAAAACTGCGGTTGATCTCACAAAATGGAACAAATTTTAAAAAATGAATATCGTACGTTTTCCCCCACAAAAATTCGACACGTTAGTTTTCAAAAACGCTTTCTGTAACCCTCATAATAGTTAACAAAAAAATAAATATACGGCTGGTTTAGAAGATTTGTCGGGCTGTTTATTAGAACTTTGCTCAACTGCTCTTAAACGCCCTTTATCTCATATTTTGTTTGCATCTTTATGCATAGGAATATTTCCAGGTATTTTCAAAAGAACAAAAATTAAATTCAAAAGTTTCGGAAAAAATTATTTTGTCAGTTTTCTTGGAAATATTAGAGAAGCATCGAGGTCTAAGAGATATAAGTGAAACAGTTCTCAGGAAATAAACCTGTGCTTTCTGACTCAATACGGATTTGTAAAATAAAAATCTACGGAAACTGACATTCTTTTGTTTATTAAAGATGTTTTTTATCAAAGAATCAAAATGAAGCTCCTATTTGAATATTTTCAGATATGCCGAAAGGTTTTGGCGTCATTGTCAATAACATTTTTTTTCTTAAAATTATCTTCATATAGAATTTGCAGAATTCCCCTAGTTTGGATATTATCGGACCTTAAACATCGATTCCAAAAAGTAGAAATATGCGAAATGTTTCCCCCAGCTAATAGCTCAATTTGTTATAAAATAAAAACCTTGTACTAATACAAGTACTTCCTGTACAAATTCAAATGAAAACTACTATTTTTAATATAAAATCTTACTTATTTTATATTTATTACATTAAGTGTATTTTACAAAATATGTTATGCATATATTTCCGACGTGCATGGCCCCAAGCACCTTGCGTAAGAAAATGCCGCCCTGTTAAAGAATAATGCCAAGTAAGCAATTCAGTAAAAGTTGACAGTCTCTTTAACCAAGACTTTTCGAAAACTGCGGTTGATCTCACAAAATGTAACAAATTTTAAAAAATCGTATCGTAAAAAAGTGTCGTACGTTTCCGCCACAAAAATTGGACTCGTTAGTTTTCAAAAACACTTTCTCTGCAACGCTCATAATAGTAAACTAAAAAATAATTATACGGCTGGTTTAGAAGATTTGTCGGGTTGTTTATTAAAACTTTGCTCAACTGCCCTTAAACGCCCTTTATCTCATGTTTTTATTGCATCTTTATGCATGGGAATATTTCCAGCTATTTTCAAAAGAACAAAAATTAAATTCAAAAGTTTCGGAAAAAATTATTTTGTCAGTTTTCTTGGAAATATTAGAGAAACATCGAGTGCTAAGAGAGATGACTGAAACAGTTCTCAGGAAATGAACCTGTGCTTTCTGACTCAATACGGATTTGTAAAATGAAAATCTACGGAAACTGACATTCTTTTGTTTATTAAAGATGTTGTTTTATCAAAGAATCAAATGAAGCTCCTATTTGAATATTTTCAGATATGCCGAAAGGTTTTGGCGTCATTGTCAATAACATTTTTTTTCTTAAAATTATCTTTATATAGAATTTGCAGAGTTCCCCTAGGTTGGATATCATCGGACCTTAAACATCGATTCCAAAAAGTAGAAATATGCGAAATGTTTCCCCCAGCTAATCTTAATTGCATCGGACGAAGGCGTCACAATTCTGACCCATGGTCGAAACTGACCCCACAGCAATACATAATCTCGATCGGTGAGACTCGATATGACGTCATCACTACCAGCTAAAATCGTTCGCTGCAACATAATGCAGAGTGGCCTATCTTACGCCAATGATCATATGTCGATTTGTTACTTGGGCGTAGAGCACAAACATAAAACGTTAATTTAGTTTTCCTTCTCCTTTATGTATTATCATACTGGTAGATTCTGCCCTAAGCCTCTTGACCAACTGCATTGATCATCCATTACCATTATTACGGGGATAAAGTCGTTCAACGTAACACACTCTTGTCTCCATTAGCGACGGGCTGTACCATGGTATTGCCATCCGCAAATTTGGTTGATGAAACAAGATGCAACACGCTATTGTGAGCACTGCGGGCAGCCCCCAAGCGAAGGCTGAAATCACCAGGAATTTCTTTCCGCTTCCTTTATCCAAGCGTGGCATGTGCAACCTACAGAAGGAACAGGAGTATTAGTTATTTACAACACAAATTGATTCCACTGATGATGTGGTAAAGCAAGGTTCTCTCTCCTTTCCGCAACTCTAAGAGCGATTGGAAAGGGACATGAACTCGCCAGCAATTAAGGCAACTCGCGAATTCCGAATGACCGAAGAATCACTTTCTGTTCCCTTTGTTACGTGTCCTGTGCAATGAGTAGAATGGTAAAAAATTGATGCTATTATTATTTTCGGCGAACTCTGAATTTTTAAAAGTTCCAAAATTTTAACATTTAAAAATTAGAAAGTTTAAGATTTAGATTTTTGTCTTAAACAAAACATATTCTAAAGATAGCTCTTTAAAGAGGTCATGCACATTTTTTGAGAAAAAGTATTTTTTACGTAATTTTTGCTTGAAATTAATGAAATTTCTAAAAGAAATATTTTCTCAAAAAAGGTCCAGAGCTTTTCTTTATTTGTTTTTCCACAGATACAACAGAATACGCTTAAAATAATGGTACAGATCTCGTTTTCGTCGAACTGTCCGTATTTTCGGAAAGCAAATACTTAATATTTGAAAACTACGAAACTGAAGATATAGATTTTTGCCTTTAGAAAAATCTTTAAAAAATAAGCTCATTAAAAAAGGTCTATAATTTATTTAAGAAAACCTGTAGTTTTCCTGTAATTTCTGCTTGACATTAATGAAATACTCGAGTATTCAGGTGTTCTACCAACTATGAGCAGCGAGAGAAAGTGTTGGAGAACAATAATGGATCTAATGCAGATTAAAGTAATTAAGGTTATTTTAATTATAATTTACTATTGATAATTTGTTATTACTACCGTGCGTGATGTTGCCACACAATGCAGTGATGAATATTTGAGAAGTTATTCATTGTTAC
Source organism: Gryllus longicercus (assembly GCA_038098605.1). Taxonomy (NCBI): domain Eukaryota; kingdom Metazoa; phylum Arthropoda; class Insecta; order Orthoptera; family Gryllidae; genus Gryllus; species Gryllus longicercus. The sequence goes on from JAZDUA010000005.1 coordinate 5,970,663, forward strand.
AAGAATTTCATTGTCATAGATGGACGAGAGAAGTCGGGTTTATTTACTGAACGTTAATGTTACAATGTGTTTATGTTTAGTAAAATGGTACATTTAACTTCCTTAAATTCGGGAAAATTTATACATACATACAAAAGCTGAATATTACATCACAATGTCGTAATTTCGCATACATTCATAAGGTGTTACATTAAGCAGTTATATTATTCTACATGTTCAATTTATTTGTGAAATTATCTTTGCTCTTCTGTATATTGTACTGTAAATAATGCGAGAAAGTATCTGCATTAAAGCACCAGTAATTTCAGTTGTCATGGATCCTTTTTCAATATTTTTTGTTTTCTAGATTTCATTGATTCGATTATTACTTGTAGAACTATTTATTTGATTTGATTTATTTGGTCAAAAAACAGAAAAAACTATGTGACGTATGTGGGAGAAGATCATCTGCGCACGTTTTTTTTGAGTTCCAGATTTCCTTCCCAACATTTTAACTAGAAATAGTTGAAAGATGAATAAAAATTAAAATATAATAATAACAACAACAACAATAATAATAATAATAATAATAATAATAATAATATAAAGCACGAGATTATCAACATTTGAGAAACTACACATTTTCGTTTCTGAGTTATAGAAAACTTATTTGCATCGGTAAATGAACTGCAGATTTGATTTTTCCGGATTGCTAACAAAATAGTAACTCACCCCAGCTCTAGTCCCATCACTACAAACAAAAGGAAAGTTCAACAAAACGTGCGCAAAGTGTCGGATATTTCGTAGCACAAAAGCCAAGAAAGAATATATTTTGCTAACAACCATAAAAATATGGATGCTATCTACCACAACGAAAGCGTTTAGTTTTTCGAGCAACTGATTTCTCTTCGTTTAGAATCGAATATATTTTTCGTACCTGAAGCCGCACGCCATGTTTGCACACAGGGCCGTCAGCCAAAACCAGGAAGCTGTCAGCACGAAGTACATCGAGAGAGCTGCACACAAAAGACAGTCTCATTAGCGAATTGTTAGATTACTCTAAAGATAAGAACAAGAGGTTCGTAACAAACATGCTAAAAAAAATCACAAACTGGTGGTGCTACAACTGCTCATACTTCCTCGCATTATTTATATCTTCTCCGCTGTATTATAATTATATTATAACCGCTCGAACTCAGTGACTCCGAGTTAAGGCTAAATGCACCGAAAAATACTTGTAGGAAAATTCAATAGATCGCAGCACTATCACAGGGGAATTTACTTTACTGATAACGTCTGAATCAATGGTCCGATTTTCGATTTGTAAACGGCATTTGACGCCTTTTTAAAATAGAATTTACATTACGATGACCTTCTTCCAAAAATCTAGCAAAAACGCGAATTTGAAATTAGTTCTCCAACTTTCGAGAACAAATTTAAAAATGTGGCCTTATAGCGCGATGGCGCCATGCTTCCTGAATCCAACGCCGTGACAATCATGCAAATCGGACGAATAGGAGCGTCGTATAGTGAAATTTACGAAAACACCTCGCCCCCCCCCACTTCCCCTTCTGCACCGTTGCGTCACCCACCCGCCCGTTGTGGGCCCTCTGTCAGCGCGGTGGCAATAGCCAGCCCCGGCGTCGTGCGGCGAGCCCCGACGGACGGACGGAGGAGGCGGTACTTGCGGGACACGCAAGCCACACACTCGGTTTATGCGTTCGTCCCTTTGCATCTCAATCTATTTTTCCACGGATATCAAACTAGAGATTCTATACTACTATTACAGACCGAGGTAAACGGTCTGTAATAGTAGTACATAACTACCTTTTTCACATATTTCCGTCTTCCTTCGAATTCCATTTTGAAATATTTTGATGCATTACTAAAAATATTGATTCCGATTTTTAACTATTTGTTTAAAAAAGGAACTAATTGTGTAAATATCCGTATTATTCCATCTCCTCACATCTTATATTAGATATATTTTACTTCTAAGGTCTTCTGTTATCACTGCACCTTGGTCTAAGATCTTCCGTTGTCAAATACCGTAGAAAATGAGCGGAGTATACGCACGAGTTCTTTTATCCTACAACTCGATTTTTGATCTCAAAACGACGTTAAAATGTTTTCGTACTTTCGGACAAATTTAAAAAAATGCATTATCTTGGGTGTCCGGGTGACGTCGCGGCGAAGGCTGTTTTGCCGACGTTTCGACTATTTTGTCGTGGTCTTCCTCAGGGCTGGTATGCCCATACATAAGATGGTATGGACATGGTAAGACCACGACAAGATGGTCGAAACGTCGGCAACAATCTTCGACGCGGCGTCACCCGGACAGCCAAGATCATGCACACGACTCTGGCCGAGGAAGCCTACGACTTCAAATTTTAAAAAAGTGGTAAAATAGCGGTCTGGCGAGCTGTATCCTGACTCCAACGCCGTAACAAGCATCGAAATAAGATAGTATGAATCATGACTTATCCCAGCGTACTTGGTAAGTTATTTTGATATAAAATAAATTTGTTATATTCGTATAATTTTGAAGTGAATAAATAATTCCTCGTGAGTCATTTCATACAGACTACTCAAATGAATAAAGGGTAATGATGCAATTGGATAACTCCTAGATGTTTGCTTGCATTTGGAGCGTGTTTTCCCTTCCATTTTCTTTGTTTTATAAACAGTGGATTTTCTAGAAAAGTTATCTGTAGAAATTGCATCATGCAAAACCAGTTAGACGTGACTCTTTCGTGACATATCGGACACAATGATATAACTAATATGGAACATTCAAACGAGTTTAAAAACGAAGGATATCTTTTTCTGTGAGTATGATCTTAGGATATGCTTTACTCTAACGCTTACACGACGTAATGCAATCTACACAACATTCCAGAGTAGATAGAAAATGAGGTTTCTTTTAATGTGAATTATCTTAAAGTATATGCTTACAGTAACAACATTTTTAAAATCCTTTTTTTTTCTTTTTCCGAGGGATGACTTTTGCCGATTGAGTGAATCACACGGTATTCATACAATTGTGTTGTTATTTGCACAATCTCGGCTGTCTCCGTTCTTTGGTAATGGAATATTTATAGTGCATTGCAAATCTGTTGTTCACTGTTTTCTTTTGCAGATCACATTGCATAATTGTGTTAGTTTCGCCAAGACTTCTTCCCCTGTATCTTTGAATAGTTCGATTGGAATATTATCTACATCCGGGGACTTCCCATTTTTCAGTTGTTTTGTCGCCCAATTCATTTCTTCGATCTCAGGTTCTTATTTGTAATCATCTATATTTATACACTACTCTATTTGTAAGTCCTTCTTATATAACTTCTTCGTGTATTCTTCCCATCTTTTCGTGAACTCTTCTTTTGTTGTATTTATTTTGTCGTTCTCGTTCTTAACATTCGCCATTGTTGGTTGTGTCCGTGGTCATATTTCATTGTCCGTGGTCATATTTCGGATGATCTGGAAAATTTGTTACGATCTCCATTTGTTGTTATGTTCTTCCACTTCTTCGCTTTTTTCTTGAATAAATTTTTCTTTATCTTGTCTTGGTCTGGGCTGGAATCACCGTAGAGTTTTCTGACTTTCGTCTGATCATTTGCTTTCTTTGCAGAGAAATATACCCAGCAAGTCGATCAAGTGGGTGATCGACCCAGCAAGTCGTCCAAGAGGGTGACTGACGCAGCAAGTCGATCAAGTGGGTGATGGACCCAGCAAGTCGTCCAAGAGGGTGACTGACGCAGCAAGTCGATCAAGTGGGTGATCGAGCCAGCAAGTCGTCCAAGAGGGTGACTGACGCAGCAAGTCGATCAAGTGGGTGATGGACCCTGCACGTCCATCAAGGGAGGGATCGACCTTAGCAAGTTCATCAAGTGGGTGATCGACCCAGCAAGTCGACGAAGTGGGTGGTCGACCCAGCAAGTCGACGAAGTGGGTGATCGACCCAGCAAATCGACGAAGTGGGTGATCGACCCAGCAAGTCGACGAAGTGGGTGATCGACCCAGCAAGTCGACGAAGTGGGTGATCGACCCAGCAAGTCGACGAAGTGGGTGATCGACACTGCAAGTCGACGAAGTGGGTGATCGACTCAGGAAGTCGACGAACTGAGTGATCGACCCAGCAAGTAGATGAAGTGGGTGATCGACCCAGCAAATCGACCAATTGGGGGATCGACCCAGCAAGTAGATGAAGTGGGTGATCGACCCAGCAAGTTGATCAAGTGGGCGGTCGTCACAGCAAGTCGATCAAGTGGGGGATCGACCCAACAAATCGATCAATTGGGGGATCGACCCAGCAATTGGATCAAGTGGGGGATCGACTCAGCAAGTCGATCGAGTGGTGGATCGACCCAGCAAGTCGATCAAGTGGGGGATCGACGTAGCAAGTCGAGCAAGTGGGGGATCGACGTTGCAAGTCGATCAAGTGAGGGATCGACTCAGCAAGTCGATCATGTAATGGTTCTCACCCAACAAGTCGATCAAGTGAGGGATCGACCCAGCACGTCGATCAAGTAGGGGATCGACCCAGCACTTCGATCAAGTGAGGGATCGACCCAGCACGTCGATCAAGTAGGGGATCGACCGATAGAGTCATTAAGTAGGGGATCGACCAAGTCGATTAACTGTCGAATCCTTCTAATAAGTCGATCTGACTATCCATAGTATTATAACTATTTGGACTATTTTGTCAGTCAGTTTTTCTGTCAGTTCTTCCGTCAGTCCGTCCTTAAGTCCATCCGTCAGTTCTTCCGTCAGTCCATACTTCAGTCCATCCGTCAGTCCGTCCTTCAGTTCATCGGTCATTTCTTCCGTCAGTCCATTCTTCAGTCCATCCGTCAGTCGGTCCTTCTGTTCATCGGTCATTTCTTCCGTCAGTCCGTCCGTTAAGCGTTTCGTCCGTCAGCTAGTCCGTCAGCCAGTCCGTCAGGCCGTTCGTCCGGTACGCCAACCGTCCGTCAGCTAGTCCGTCAGGCCGTTCGTCCGTCACGCCAAACGTCCGTCCGTCAGGTCGACCGTCCGTCCGTCAGGCCGACCTTCCGTCCGTCAGGCCGACCGTCCGTCCGTCAGGCCGACCGACCGTCCGTCAGGCCGACCGACCGTCCTTCAGGCCGACTTTCCGTCCGTCAGGCCGTCTGTCCGTCCGTCAGGCCGACCGTCCGTCCGTCAGGTCGACCGTCCGTCAGGTCGACCGTCCATCGAACGAAGTTGGTCATTATGATTTGTTCGCAAGGGTCTCTATTGTCTGTTGAAAAAATGTTAAAACATGATATCTTGTGCCATACTAACAATCACATCTACGCAATATCTGGATAATTAGACGTGTAAGCATAATAATTTCCCGTACGTTGTTTAATATGCGAGTCTTGTCTGTATATTGTTACCCAAATGTGTGTCAATAAAATATATGAATATACTCACCAATTGACTTGCATACAATCTGAAGGTCTGGCGGCATCATTTGTTTATCTTCTTCGTCCAGTCTGTCACTCACCGCTAGGTAGTACCAAATCTGCCCGACATTAAAAGCGAGCAGGCAGGCAGCGTGGGTAGCAAGGCATCGACCGTGGGCGTTTCGTCGCATGGTCTTGTTGCTCGCGACAGTCAGCAGCGACGCCGTCAACAGCAGCGCCGAGAGAACGCAGAGTGGCCGGAGCAGCCAGTAGACGCCTCTGGCGATTCGCGGATACTCGCAGCGGAAGAGCCCTTCTTTTAACCTGGCGTTGCCGCTGCGGATGAAGTCGACGCAAGTCACCCAGGTGGAGAAGTGGAATTGGCGGATCCAATGGGCGTACCACTCCTCGAAGGGCAGAAGACGCGGGCTCTCGCACAAATTGGAGTGCCTATCGTAAGGAAACTCGGAATCGATGGCTGCGAGGGAGGACTTGTGCGGCTGCCAGGAGTCCCGACCCACAAATCCACCACATTCCCAGTGCCCGTTGTGATGTTGCATCACTTGATCGTCCCTACAGCACTTGTTTGCGCATTCCTCTTCATTGCAATGGGTTCTGAACCTCATCGCGAAGGGCCCCAGAGGCCGGGGTGCAGCGTCTATGCAGTAAATCGCCTCCCTATACCCGCCTCCGGGCTTAGGCCTAGCGACGTACGTAGTGTCTGGGAGGAAGGCCGCAGAGCTCCTCCAGAGCTCTTCGTCTCGATGCACAAGTGGATTGAAAAGGGAGGACGAGTTCACGGATGTGACAGCGTTGAGTGTAAACCGCTGATTTGCTCGTAATTTTACAAAACTCACGTTCATCGCGGGACCGGGCGGTAGCCATCGCCGCACCCACTCGCTGTCCACAGGGGGCACAACCTCATCAATCTCAACACTGAAGTTTGGCACAACCTCTTTTATGAAGTTTTCTATGTTAATTGAGAAGTTCCTTGGCCAATCAGCGCCTACGCACGACTCTCCATCGGCTGAGAGCATCTGGTATGCGTCGCAGCACTTATACAATTCTACCAAATTACGGGTAAGATCAGCGCCCGCTGCCCCTGCCAGTAGCACCAGCGTGAGCAGAGTGAAGCAATTCATCTGCTTCGGTATGACCAGAGAAATAGAACGGTTGTCCATGAAGGGTTGCCTTCGACGACGAGAAGTGGCGTCGGTGGTTGAGCGAACCTCTTTCTCGTTGGCACCTCGAGCAGCGGAGTGGTTGCCTGCTAATACGGATCCCCTCCTCACAAATCTGGCGTGTGTGATTTGGGTCGTATTGAAGACGATGGAGATGGGAGAACCAAGAATTGGATGCAGGAGTAGTCGCAGTCGCAGGGAGAAAGGCGTGTCGAGAGTGAGCGCCTACTTGCGACGCAGAGAGGGGAAGTCTGCCTTCCGCCCGCAACGCCACTTCCTTCGTCCTCTTACGCGATCGGCTCAGGAGGTGCTCCCACTCAGCCCCAGCGGTAAGGAAAAGAAATGTTTATTGTTTCGCTTTCATTTCCCATTTCCACGCAAAAGCCCCTTTCTGCTAAGGGCAATTGGAGCCAGAGACAGCACAAAAGCCTCCCAGAGGGCAGTTCCAACGCCATCTACACCACTGTAAGAGTGGATGGCATTGGCTCATAAATACCCGGGGATGAACCTCAATGAACGATAAGTCCGAATAATTCGGAATACCTGATTCTCGGTGCTTGAGACTCTTTTCGTGCCGCCGTTATCTCGAACCTACGACGCAAAGTTGATGACACCGCCGAGTTGAAGAGTTAAACAAAGAGTTCACTCTGGGAGAAAAGTAGGTTTATCATGGGCTGGATGATGTACAAGTAGCACAAATATTCTGTACCTCTGATACAAATGCAACTAGTCGTGCATCAACAGCATATATTTTCTTTCATTATTTCTAACTCTTGAAATTTTCTCTGCAATTTCAAACATTCAGAGTTCAACGTAAATATGACTTTGTTATTCTTGTAACCACTCCTCGTGAATAATGGAGATAAACTTTGGAGAGGTTTTTAAGAAAACGCTTTTCAGTAATTTTGCATAAAGTTCAAGCACAAATTACAAAAAAAAATCTGCTTGTTTTTCCAAAAAAATGTACACTACATTTTTTAAAGAGTTGACTTTTAGATTATATTTTCTTGAAAGAAAAATTCAATTCAATTTTGTAATTTTCATATATTAATATTTTGCAGTTTTGGAAAATATAGAGCTCGTCGGCAATGAAAATAGAATCAACTTTTCTAAGGGCTTTTGATATACATGTCCAGAGAATTTAAAAAACATTAAAAAACAATTACAAAATTAAATATTTCCTAGATTTCTAGCAAAATTAAGCGAAAACTACTCATATTCAAAAAAATGTACATGATTGTATTTTAAGATGTCTTTAATGAACAGATATTCAGAAAAATATCTCTATGTTCAGTATTGTAGTTGTAGGATGAAACTGAACTGTTGCAAATTTATATTTTTAATAGTGATTGATTAAAATTAAGACATTTTCATTTACATTATTTTAAGATCTAGTTAAAATAATTTCATTTAGCAAAAAATCTTTTTCATAAAAATTGTAACTGAGAGGTGGTTCAGGGCTGCAATGCCTCTGACCGTGAGGTCCTAGATTCGAATCCCCGGCGGTGGTGACTGAAAATTGAAACAGTCAACATTATGCACCACATTAGCTTTGCATTTTTTAAATACTAATTTTCATTTCGTCTATGACTTTCCTCTTTGCTGATTTCCTGCTCTAAAAGGCGTTTTGTGGCGTCACTTGCGGATCCAGTGACGCAACTTCCTGTTTGCGCAGAATGAAATGAGGAGAATCGTGGCTTATCCTCCTCGAGATCCTTCAACAACGGACGACTCAAAGTGGGCTTTTGAAATAGATAGGCAGTTGCGCCAGATAGATTCGCCTGCGTCTAGTATTAATAATATTTTATTTTAAAAAATGCAACTGGCTGACACAACAACGGGCTCTGAGAACGGCTGAAGTTAGAAAAGTGAATTTTGAAGTACAGGTTTCCCTTAAAATTTTTATGGCCTCTTATTGTATTTATTATCAAAAATAGTTAAAAATTGTGTAATGTACTGTGGGGAGAAGTGCAGTACGAGTATGTGCATGGTTTCTTGAGCTCTTGGAAGTCTATTTCAACTATCAACTTTCAACGTGTATATATATATATATATATAAAATTATTATTAAGTTGAATACATGTACAAACGAGCGTTTTGGGTAGAAATTAATATGACTGTTCCACTCGTGAAATTACAACTAAGTGTTTAACTATACATACAAAATGCCCCAATGAGGGCGGTGTATCTAAAAATATTTATCGCTTTTTCTATTCAATTTTTCTTATCGTTTTTCCTAGTGGACAATCATGAAGTGAGACTCGCCTATCTCAGGAGGCGATATACATCGATAGCTATGTCGATGCCCAATAAACCGCGCGTGTACTGTAACAGAATCTTTTTATTTTACCGTAGCTTTCAGTTATTTCCAATATTTGGCGCATTTTAGAACTCTGTCGGTCATAGTGTCCTTCGTGGAATAGTCCTATTACATACCACTCGTGCTTTGGAAATTCTCAGATAAATTCCAAAGCACTCGAGGTATTACCTACGAAAATGTTCGCTCCCGTATAATAAAAACTATTGGTAAAAGCAAATTAGCTTCAGATTTATACAGTTATTGCAAGTACTTTACGTGAAGGAATCGGCTTATCGCCGCGATACAATAGAAAACGATTATTCGATTCCCACTCAGGCAATGAAACTACATTCGTGTTTAGAGGCAAATGCCCAAAGGGTCAGGGAGACTGGACAAAAAACGTGATGAAGATGGGGGCATTGACTCAGAAGCTGAGAAGTGAAGGTTCTTGCGCTGCGTTTGCAGTGCTCGCCCGAGGCACATCCCTTGACATTCACTGCACTTGCTGTGCTAATGCCATTAGGGCGTAAAGGGCCCCTAAAGCAAATGAGAACCCAAAAGTGTTAAGAATTTTGCAATGGTTGCAAGTCGTGCAACTGGCGGTGTTTCCTGTGGCTCTTGGTGCGAGCACCGCTTTGCGGACGCTGATAGCGGCGACGGAAGTCTCGGCGGCCGCAGCTGAGGCGACGCCCGGGCGGTCGACACGTTCTATTCACGCCAACCGCTGCTCTCAATAGTCCCGTGAGCGTAGTGAGTGCTGTCTCCCAGATGGCAGCAGAGAACCTCCTCCTGCTAGATGGCGAGATCACCTGGCGGGGTTTTCCCTATCCAGGTATCTCCTCCCTGCGAAGCATCGCTGTTTGTTAGGGTACAGTCCGACACTCACTTGATTTTTATCGGAGAAACTCACGGAGACTACCGATCAGAGCACTTGGTTGGAATTCTCGTCCAGGCAGTGCCTAAATTCGACATACATAAGTTTCCATAACTCAATAATATATTTTCCTATCCATTTACATTTGCTTGAGAGCGATTTTTCAGGATTGCTGCTGCTTGAAATAAATGATTAACTATTATTTAAAAAAAATGTTTATTGTCCTTTATTGGCAATTGTTGCCTACAAAAAACTTCCAACAAAATACATTGAAAACAAAACACATTTTTTAGAGTTGTTTAAGAAGGAACATCTAATTAACAAATAACATGTATATTTTTATTTAAAACAATGTAGATTTGTAAAAGCAAGACTCTATAGTAAATAAAATTAAATACAAATGATGGAAGAGAGAGATTTTTTTGTGTGTACGAGTTTGCATTCTAGGAAAGGGATATAAATTTAATTATTGCCAGATTAAATATCAAAGTAAAAGAACAGAAAGGGAAGAGGGGAATAAAATCGTAATTATAATTTCGAAATTGCCTTTAAGGGTTAGATGCAAAGTTATTATTGAAGTAGAAAATAGTTTCGAATAAACTATTAATTTTATCAACGGCTACAATACGCATTCTACATTTTTAATCCATTTTTATTCGTGGATATGCTCAAAATATGATCATACTGAATTGAATAGAAGAATGATATTTTATTTAAAAACTTGAACGAAAAAATGTATTTTTCTCGCTTTTTTAAGTAATATCTGAATTGAAAGGCAGAAATTGTCATTTAAGACAGAATATTTCATAAACTTTTCCAGTATTACAAAAATATTGGTGCTGTGGGAGCACCACTTCTAATGTAAAAAAACGAGATATTGGCGCTGAATACCTGGACCTTTTCTTACTACTATTGTTATGTCTGTCGAAAGAAATGTTCGATTAGTAATTTGAGTGAGATCATCTACATTTAGTACTGTAATTAACCATAAATATTATTGTAAAAGTTACTGTTTATAAATGAAGCTTCAAACGTTGGGAGTTGAACTTCTGAGTGTGCGCGTAGAACCACTGTTCTCGTTCACCCGTAGAGTTGGCGAGGAGAGCTTTCGAGCGCAGTTGCGCTGAGGGTAAGCGAGCGTGTGCGCTCTGCTCGCCAGGAGGCGCCCTGGTCGGGGCTCCTCTACGCAACGTTGTGCTTCCTTCTGCTTGCGCTGCCTGCTCCCGCTGACTTCTCTCTCTTTCCTCGTCGCAGCAGCCCCATTAAAAGACCCACGTAGCCCCCTTCAGGAGCGGCCAACCAAGTGACGACCGCCGCCCGGAAGAAGTCCGTAACGTAACCAGCTGCGCGATAAGCCATGTCACTATCCATATGTGAATAAAGATTTGTATTTCCACTTAAAATAGAATCCTGGACATTGTCGTGTGAACTGAACCACATTATAACGTTAGTGAGGAGTTCAAAACCTCCGGAAAGAAGTTCTATTGTAATATAAAGTTTAATTCTGTAACAAAAAAAACGACAACGATAAAATATTTGTATTTTACTAATATTCTTAGGTTCGATAGAATAATCAAATAATATCTTACGTTCTCGCATCAACTGAAGTGACACTTCTGTTCCTGCCCTGTGGTGTCTGTCCCTTATCCGTCGCAGTGTATGTCGTGGGAAGGTTGTTACCCTCCGCGTGTCTCTGACCAAGGGGGATCTGGTCCTCCTCTCGGCGAAGTACAGAGTTGCCTTGCTTGAGGTAGTGAACCTTCTTCAAAGTCAGCATCAGGCAGATAATATTACTCATTACTAGACAGCACACAGGGCCATAGTAGAACAGTGCGATTTCCAGATTTTAAAAAAGGAACGTCTTCTACACAAACTGAAACATCAAAGTGATTAGAATAACATATATTAGAATTACCTGAAAATATAGGATTTACTTTCACTTACTTCGTAAGAAAAGAAAGTATGTAATCGTACGCCGCGAAATGGGGGAATTTTTGGCAGAAAAACTCTTATTGATGGCCTTGGTAACGAAAAAGTGGATAAATTCTGTTGCTGTATATAGTAAATTACTCGTCTAAGATGTGATTTAGCCAGTATCCATGTTTTGTTGGTCCATGATACCGAACATTTGATTGACTGCAAAATGTCTGTCTTTCTGTCTCTCTCAGCCCATCTGTGGTCAGCGAATAAACCGTTCAGTCGATTTTCTCCAAAATTGATATTACCGATATCATTTCCTTGGGAGTTTCAATCGTGTATTTTTATTTTTGATTTTACTTTACATGATGCGACCAACACATTTTCAATTTGCATTCGTAGGCTTCCGAGTCAATACATTCTTGGCTATCCGGGATGAGCCGCGTCTCGGTCAATTGTGCTGATGTTTCGGCCATCTTGCTGTAGTCCTCTTCAGAGCTATACTGTTGGCAGTTGCAATTGGCCAAGACGCGGCTCATCCCGTGTAGCGAAGAATGTATAATTTTCAATTTTTTTAAAAAAATGGTGCCACCATTCAATTTTTTTATTTAACTTAGTCCTCGGATAGCGTAAATGGTGTAAGTTTCATGTTCGTTGATATCGTATTTCGAAAATAACAAAAGTGCAATTTTTGGGCATCTTCCTACAAGCACAACTACTCGTACAATATTGACGATAGATATTTTTTTCTCTAATGAAATAGGTTCTTTAAAGTAAGATCTTGAAATAAGGTCATGTTGAACTTTTGTAAAACACGAATTATTTTTGTGTAATTTTGTGCAAAAATATAGAATTTTTAATTTTTAAAAATATTTTTCTGAAAATCCGTTCCACATTTATTCTTAGAATTTTATTCTCGTATGTAAACCTATATCAAAGCGGTAAACAGTGTGGTGCTAGCCCCTAAATGTTAGCTTTCTTTGAAAATTGCAAAACGTTAACATTTCAACACTAGTGAATTGAAGTTTAAGATTTCATTTTTTCCTCGTATTTAACAAAGGGGGTTAAAAAATACTGCGCTTTTCTCTTTTTCGGCGAACTCCCCATATTTTAGAAAGTTGCAAAAAGTGACCTTTCGAAACTACAAGCCCGAATTCAGAGCTCATTGCGTTTGAAAAGCGTAGAGCTTCACGGCGAATTAACTTGGAGGGCATGAGTTCAATTCTCGGTGCGGAAAAGTGTTCGCTTTTCAACAAACACCTTTGGAGGATTTTGTAGTAGTATAATATATCGGAGCAGTTAGAAATAATGGGGGAAAGTATATGAGGTTGTAGCATCACTAATTAAAGTAATGGAGCTTGGAATTTAGTAATGGCTTTAATGGATACTTGAAAATGCAGCACTTTTCAAGGGCTTTAGAATAACTGCTGCAATTCTTAAGAAAAAAGCACGCGGGGATTAACTTGGAGTTCACTCTTCCTATTTCACCCAGGTTTCGCAATGGGTCGTTTTGTTATTTGTGCATTAACATAAAACGTTAATTTTGTGTTTTGATCACCTGGAGTCTATATACTGTCAGATACTGTTAGATTCTGTCTGAGTCTCTTAACGAAGTGATTGCCCTTACGATGATCGTCGTCCACTTACCAGAAGTGTGAACAAGTGGTTCGATGTAGCACGTTCTTGTCTCCATGAGCGATGGGGTGTGCCAAGACGGCGTCTCTCCCTTTGTCCCTTTGGTTGACTAAAGAAGAAGGAGCACGTTATTGTGAGCACTGCGGGCAGCCCCCAAGCAAAAGCTGAAATCGCCAGAAATTTCTTTCCGCTTCCTTTATCCAAGCGTGGCATGTGCAACCTACAGAAGGAAAAGAAGTAATAGTTATTTATGAGAAGTTAATTCTGTTAGAGACGTGGTATATCAAGACATAGAATTCCCTTTCCTTTCCACAAATGCATTTGTGATTGGAAAGGAACATGAAATCGCCAAATAATTCTGTTAGAGACGTGGTATATCAAGACATAGAATTCCCTTTCCTTTCCACAAATGCATTTGTGATTGGAAAGGAAAATGAAATAGTCAGCAGTAAAGGCAACTCCCTTGCCAATGATGAGAGACCGAAGCATTTTTTCTGCTTTTTTTATTCAAGTGCGTACTGTGCAATGCATACAAGAAACAAAAATTGAACTCGTGGTGGTATAACTGCACATGCGTTTTTGCATTAGTAATTATTAATTGGTAGGAAATGGTGTGGATGTTACGATATTTCGTCATAATAATAGATTTCAGCCGTAGTTTTGTTGTATGTTCTTATTTTTGCAGAAAGCCTTTTCTGTCGCATTGCGGCTATCTTCAGTGCTACAAAAACAAATTTCCAAATTACAAATAAAAGATAACCTATAACAGGATATTATTATGAATAAAATTAGAATTTAAGCAAATCTGAATAAGCTGAATCTGTCCAAATCCTTTCTTTGTTTTCTCCATTTTTTAAATTTTGTCGCTACTGCTTAGGCACTATTGTAACGAGTTCTAATTAGATTAGATTTATTAATAATTCTGCAATTAAGTTTGAAAACATGGTGCCATAATATACTAACTTAACATAACAGAACTTAACTACTTTACAAAATATACAAACTTTACAAATTAACGTGAACATTTCACTGTCCAATCTTTCATAGCTCTCCATTTCACACACTTCACCGCACTGCGAAACACCGAGCGATAATGTCTTTCTTACACACTCGTTTCGCTCTGTTTCACAACGCCCCTGCCCTTCACGCCAGTACACTGCACATAGTTAATAATAATAATAATAATAATAATAATAATAATAATAATAATAATAATAATAATAATACTTAATTACATAGACGACATAGTTACTTACACTGAATAATATTAAATATATTTATAACACACATATTATTCAGGAAACTAATTTATTTTTAAATTTGCTCAGGCTTTGAGGAAAGGGATCGAAGATTCTCACAGGCAAACCGTTCCAGTCTCTAATAGTTCGATTCGCGAATGAATATTTCCCAACGTCTGTTTTCTAAACTCTTATCTGAATATTGTGCACGTGATCCGCGAGGACTTTTTTCTACTTTTATCAACACGATAGGTCGACTTTTTGGTTAGTAGGGCTTGGTAGGTTGAGAGTTTTTCTCCCGAAAATTTGCCGTTTTCCGCCGCACAATTACATAACTTTCCCTCACGAAGTACCTTCGTAGGAGACAAGAAAGTAAATATGAAAAGAAAATCAGAAGGGAAATACATTTTGTAGCCTGTAGCTTACTGTCGACTTCCCTCCCATGGCTACTAGGTGGAGGCCTGTGTTTATGCTTCAGCGCGTGTCCTACACCACATCCTTAGGCTCGTGGCCAAATGCACGCAGGACGTGCATGTTATCTGGCGGAAGCGACAGATACTAGCTGTTTAATGGAAGCGAACAAATATTGTACGTAACACGTGGATAAAACACTCATAACTGCACTCATGCTAAATAAGAAAACCCTCCCCTACCGTCGCTCATTTTCTTAAACATACCATACATGCAATGATACCCCTCTTTATACACTCGTTTCGTTAATTACTATTTTATTACAACAATATATTGTCAATTGCAGTAAATTAGTAATTGACAGTCATACAAATTTCTGAACAATAACTATTGTAATGTATTTTAACAATATAGGTATAAACATTTTCACATATAAAGTGATAACTGAAAATATGTGTAACAGAGAAATGGTATATCGTTTAAAAACGATTGATTTTTTAAACAAATCCTCATACCATGAACCCCTAGTTGGCGAATGTGTAAATCCTGCAAAGGAAAACGGTCATTCAACTGGCGTGGATGAACATGTAAATGTATTTAAAATACGTATTTTATATACAAATATTTAAATACTGCCCAACCCTGCTCATTACAAATCTTACATTTGATGCAAAACCTACATATTTTCAAGCAAATGTCAACACATTGAAAATTAGAACTGCTTTTCATACAGGAAAATCATGTTCCAATAATAAGACGTAATTCACAAAAATGAACTTCGAGTCATTGCTGTCGAGTCATTGAAGCATTGCAATATGATATTCCCTAAAAGCTAGCAGTATTTCAAATAGGTTTTAATAATTCTTAAGAGTTTGTGTAAATGTACACTGCAGAGCCAGAGAACTGGAATAATTGTCGAATATCGTGTAGGGGCTCCGCGAGTTCGCACAAGTGCCGCAACACGGCGCTGCAGGGCGGTCCATAAACTCATAAGAGTACGAGAGGGTGCACATCTCTTCTGAACAGCACATTGCAGGGCATCCCAGATATGCTCAATAACGTTCACGTCTGGGGAGTTTGGTGGCCAGTGGACGTGTTTAACTTCAGAAGAGTGTTCCTGGAGCCACTCTGTAGCAATTCTGGACGTGTGGGCTGTCGCATTTCCTGAATACATGAATGATGTGAATCCCCTTCATGAATAAGTGCAGGTGCTTACGTACACTCTTCGAAACCTTAAGTTTTGCGGTGAAACTGTCTTGGCCCGAGAGGTTGATGGCGCTGGACATCCCTGCTTGCCGACAGCGCTATCGTACGTTTATTTTCCAAACTACGTTCTGTACATCGTACTATGAAGATTAAATTTATTTTATTGGAGAGCGTACAGAATACATTAATGTCCATTGAGAGCTAAATACGAGTAGTACAGAAGAAAAACACTTTCGTGATTCCTGCCCATGAAACTGAATTGACAATAATTTCTATAAACGTAATGTTGCTTTCAAGTTGAATGTAAAATGTTTATTCAGAATTCAAATATTCCCCTTCTTTGCGAAAGCGATCGCTTTATGCAGACAATTGTCAACAGAAATTTAAAGTGTTGTAATTTAGTGGGCTCTAAGGCACTGTAGAATGGATACGTACACCGGGAATCGAACCCGCTGCTTCAGGAGTTCTAGAACAACACTTCGATACTAAGCCAATATTTCGCTCTTCCAACACTACTCTTTTAACAAAACATTTTATATTAACGAAACTTGAAGCATCATTACGTTTATAAAAGTTAATGTCTATTCAGTTTCATGGGCAGGAGTCACGGAAGTTTTTTCATCTGTTCTATTACTATTTAGCATGTCAATGGACATTAAAGTATTGCATACGCTCTCTAATAAAATAAATCTATTCTTCATAGTTCGATTTACAGAACGTAGTTTCGAAAATAAACGTACGATAGCGCTGTCGACAAGCAGGGGTATCCAACGCCATCAACTTCTCAGGCCAAAGCATTTTCAACGCACATTTTTAACAAAATACTTACTGGTGTACAACCTTTTTGCATGGGGTTTGAATGTAATCAATTCAGAGTTTTAGAACCAGAGTGTATTTGAGAGACCCATCACTGGCTGAGAATTCTTTTGGAGAAGGGGCTAGAGAACATTGGAAATTTCTGGGTGTTTTTGTGCGGTTACGTAGCGTTTTATTGCCTAGTTGGAAGAGGAGAGCTTATGGATTTGAGAGAATTTTGTGAGAAGCTTCTTGTGATTTGAGATTTTCTTCATTTTTTAAGTTTATTGGCTTATTGGTGTACAACCTTTTTGCAAAGGGTTTGAGTGTAATGTCTTCCTGAGGCTAGTTTTCACAGTTCTCGCTTACAAGCCCTGCAAATGACTTGGGTATTTCTTCGGGAAGTTGGCGGGTAAAATGAGCAACCGATTTTAAATAGTGATGATTATAGTAATAAGCTTCGTTTCTTTAAGACTTCTTCGTTTTTCGTCCTCGTTTACAAATATCACTGTTATTGAATTTACTTCAACGATGAGACAGAATATGAAATTTAGAAAAAATATAATACGAGTGAACAAATGAAGGTTAAAAAAGTCATTACTGTTTGTTTTGTGATACAAAATGCCTTTCAGCATGGGAACGCTGCATACCTTGTTTTGTTCACAAACGCGTCAGCTAGAAGCACAAGGCATGCGATGCGGTCTACAAAACAAATGGTTGACGCCCTCGCCATCCACAGAGCTGCTGTGCCATTGGCATTCCAGAAGCAAAACAAAGCGATGCGAGTCTAGGCCGCGATGAGAACTGCAGCTGACAGAACGACAGCGCCTCGCCTACAGAACGACGGCGTCAAAAAGCGACGCGTCGTGACACGCCCTTGTGCACATGGCATGCAACACCACCAACCTTCTCGCAACGGCTGCGGAACATTCAGGGCTAGACTTTTTTTGGAGTTTCCTTTTTTGCAGTCGATGAATTTGGCCACAGATTTTTTTGCCTGACTGTAGGTAAAAAATCTATTTGAAATAAGCCAGAATAAAGAAATTTTAAACAAACAAGTTTTTATTCTTTGTTAGGTAGTCAAAGGTTGTTCTGCTCAGTTTCGAGAAGATGGAATTTCTCCCCTCTTCAGACTACCATGAATATACGAACATTAGAGGAAATTGGGGATTTTAAAGATTGGAAAAACAAGTCAATGACGTTTATACATAAACAATACAAATATAATGAAACACTAGCACTCGATATAAAAATCACATATAAAGACTCTCCCTTTAGAAAAACAAAAAAAGAATTATACATTAAACTAATATACAACAGCCAGGGCAAAATCATGTCAAGCATGCCAGTCACATTATAGAATTCAAATGAACACAATGGAATTAACAAAACTTTTTGCCTGAAGTTATCTTTTTGTTTCTTCACTAGTTGCGATTAGGGAAGCCACCGTCTCCGGGTTCCGGGTTAATTTGGAAAATCACAGGGTAATACGAGCAATTAAGTTCCTCGTGAAAAATTATACGGAATATGATACGGATGTGATGCGCATGATAGCGGTATTTTTGTCTTTGGCTCATATAGTAACTCCACACTTTCGGGTTGAAAAAAAAAACAACAACTCGTATTTCACATTAAAATTCTTTCTCCTCCTTGAATTATTATTACAATAAATAAAAATTGCAAATTCGAAATTTCAATTATAATGCGATTCGAGCACTCGTATCTCACTCAGTAGGATTTTCTGGAAGGCCTGTAGGCTCACTATAAAATTTATCACTCGCCATTAAAGTATATAACCCATAAGAATTCATATTCATATATTTAATCTTACATTATACGGTATATAATCATATTCATTAGGTATAAAAATTCGAATAAAATTGAGTTTGTTTGACAAAACAATCATTAAATGTGTGATATAGGGTGTGTTAAGGTCGATTTTATGAATAGCATTTGAAAACTTGAAAAACGTAGACCAACTTAAGTTCGACCAAAAATGCTACTTTTGTGAGAAAACCTCATCGGAATCGTGTTAGCCCCCAAGACGCAGGTAAAAATATTTGGTTTTTGATATCATCTAAAGAAACATATAGCTGGCCGCATTTTTACACGTCTCAAACATTGTAACTTTTTAGGGGAGAAAAAAATGCATATCTTCCTTTAGAAGCTAACAATTATCACCAAAGTCCATAATTTTAATAATTTTTCTGTTAATATCTGTGATACGTGTCTCAAAACAATAACATTTCAAGATATGTGTTATTAAAATTTTGGCATAGATTATGAAAAGCGAATTATTTTGTAACTACTATTATCTTGCAGCTTCTCGTTTTTTCAGGTCAAAGGACGTATATTAGAATTGTAAAGGGGACTCACGAAATCCATTTCCCCAATTCTATTAACCACGATTGAAATTTTCCAAAAATCCAGATATCCTAAATTCCAGCTCTCGAAGCTTGTGGCTAACTGATTATGCATATCAACAAGTCCAACTCCAACAGCCTGACGCCTCGATTGCGTTTCTGTTGACGGAAGGCGATGCCGCATGCAAGCGGACGAGTGGCCGGGGCAGTGGGCCGCGGGCTGCTATCAGCGCTGCGGTGGCCGCCGGCCGCACCTCGGGAAGCGCCGCTCCCTCCCCCCCACCGCAAGCTGCTGCTCGCTCTCGCAACATTCGCCCCCCCCCTCACGGCCCCCCACGGCCCTCCACGGCCCTCCACGGCCCTCCACGGCCCTCCACGGCCCTCCACGGCCCTCTACGGCCCTCCACGGCCCTCCACGGCCCTCCACGGCCCCTCACGGCCCTCCACGGCCCTCCACGGCCCCTCACGGCCCCCCACAGCCCCCCACAGCCCCCCACAGCCGCCCACAGCCCCCTACAGCCCCCCACAGCCGCCCACAGCCCCCCACAGCCGCCCACAGCCCCCCACAGCCGCCCACAGCCCCCCTCGGCCCCCCACGGCCCCGCTGATTTAACTGATAAATATGAATATTGACAAGCATATACAGGGTTCTTTATATGAATTATTTGAACATTAAAAAATGCATTAAGGTATGGGATCAACAGAGGAAAGTTTCATCAGACTCCAATATCCCAAACACTACATTTAGAAGAAAAGAACAAGTTATTGCAAGATTAAGAATTGACCATTCTTCCCTCAGCATATCTAATAAAAAAACTCGACCCAGCCACCTGTCTAAATTGTGAAGGAATGTTATCAACGTCTCGTATTATCCTTGAATGTTTACGCCTGCAAAATCTACGAAACTCTCTTCGTATCGATAACGAAATTTATGAGATATTTAATTCAATTGAAGGTTCCAAGTCAATTTAAAATTATCTTATAATTGCTGTATGATCTGAATTATTATAAAATTTATAGTATTTAATATTTCTGGTCATTCTAATTTATAAAATGTATCTCTGGTGTAAATCAATAGCAGCCCTTAAATGTTTTTAAAGCGACCTAAAAAATAGATAAAAAACACTGATTATGTAATCACTATTTCTTATTCTCACTTTTTTTTTATTTTGCGTGTTGCGTCGCCCTTCATCATTCGGTATCACTTCATCTAGAAGTGCAGCTCCCAACAGGAAACAGATTGAAGTCTCGCTGTCGGCAAATCTCATTATTCTTCCCTTCACGACCTTTGCATTTCCTGGCCCTCGCCATAACCAGCGTGTTCAATTCTTTTCCTCTTACTTCATCGTCATATTACGTACATACATGATATCGTCTTGGAATGTAGAGTGTCATTAGACTTCTAATTTTATTGTCATTCTTCTTTTCTTTAACGCATTGAATGCATATGTTGCTTTATACTTAATACTGATTTATTATTACTCTTTAATTCCATCGTATGATTTTTAATGTTCTCGCATTTACTTCTCTTGTATTCTTTCCATTTGTCTTCCGCCGCGCACCTTATTCGTGAATACATCTTATGTCTACGATGTTTTAAAAATAACTAACCGCCCCTGAACGAAAACTCCCCACTTTGCAAATAATTGTTTTAAAAGAGAAAATAACTTCATGACTACTCCCTGAACTGTGTATTACAGCGTTTGAGTCATGGTATTGTGCGACAGAAACCTATGAGATATTTCTAAATGTTAAAATGAAATTGCACAGAAAATCAAACAGACCCTGGAATCTTAGAGTAAAAAGATAATTTCTGCATTTTTTCCCTTCCTTTAAATTTTACTTACATATCGGGTTACAGTACTTTTCTTAACATATATGCTATGGAGTGGGAGTTCTCAAAGAGCTAAATGTACAAAAGTCATAGAAGGTTTAAAAAGACCTCATTTTGCAGAACACTGTTTAACATTCATAATTCGGACCCCCACTCACGACCCTTCATTTGCGCACCTGCTCACCTCTTGTTACCCACCGGTTTCTCACCTGTTCCCACCTGTCCCCACTTGTTCCCCAACACTGCAGTTTCCGCCCCGAACTCGCTTGCCTCCACAAAACTTGTGTCCAGCCAAAAAGAACTGGATTTTAAAGCCTAAGGCCGATCGTTTGCAAACCGTACTCGAGTATAATGTGTGTTTGCAGTAATTTTTGTATGCGTCGATCGGCGAACTTAATATTTTTGGAGGATGGGGTCTTAAATCTGTTGGATGCAGGGCTGGAAGTAATGTTGTGGCATCGATAACAAAATATCGATATTACCGAAGAACTATGTTCAAAAATAAAACATCGATGTTAATAATACATCGTCTAAAAACCATCAATTTTAAACACTATTTTTTTAAACTGGTTTAGTAACCTCGAATAATGAATTCTGCGCAACAAAATTGAATTTGGCAGTGGCCGTGTTTACTAATAATTAATATTTTACTGAAAAAGTTGAAATGTAATAAAAACAAAGGACAAAACAGCCTGACAGCCTGAGCGCCCAACGAATGGCTGTTGCCAACGAATGGCACTGACTTTCCCGTATTAGATTTATATTTCCTCTGCTCTCGGCTAGCTACTCGGACTTACCACATAATCTTGCCAGCTGCCATGACAATTTTTCAAAAAACAAAAGAATAGACCAGTATAGCGTTTATGTCGTCTGGTAGAGTACATTTAGCACTCTCCCAACGAAAAATTAAAGAAAAAAATTGGAGTCGGTTATTGAAAACTAAGGCATTTCAACGAACATGTGACTTGTGACAACGAACATGATATTTTCTTAAGCGTTTTTACGCTACCTAGGTCAAAATTGAATCAAAACATTTTGTGCAGTTTTTAAGAAACAATTGTTTATAGAAAATAAACGCTGCCTATGTTTGAAGCAATTTTTTTCAAAACATACTCATATTTTCATAAAATAGGACATAATATTAATTAAAGCTTTATTTTTGATAAACACATTTCATTAAAAAATTCATTAAAAAATGGCATTTTCAAATAACGTGAGATCTACAACATTCTCTTAAGCATTATATACTTTATTGGAGATTGCACCATTCTCTTAATTATTACATACTATATCGGAGATCAAAATTTAAACAAAATTGTTGGCGCCGTCTTTAACAATCAGCAAAAGTTTATGCAAAAAACTTTAACAGAAATTACAATAATATTTGCAAATTAATTTTAGATTCACAGCCAGAGGGCCATACATTTCTTCCATACAGTCAGTTAGGCAATAAATTGGTAATTAAACTCTGCCACCTTTGCCCCAAAAGTCGAAGAGGTGCAGCGTATGTATCCCTCACAAAAATAAACGACGCGTCAATGGGCTTTCTAGCGAGTGTAAGTTAAAAATTATGTTTACATGTTCTACATCGGTTCAAAATGTTTAAATTTCGGTATCAAATAGTTCTTAATTAGAACAGGATTTTGGTGTATATAGATTTTCGTTTCATGCATTTTTCTTGTGTGGGTATGCTAACGTAACATTAAGTTAGAGTACCCACCTTTAATGTTGAATATTATGATGTTGTGCATCGGTAGAACATGTTTAAATTTGGGTATAAATTAGTCCTTAATTAGAACAAAATTCTGGGGTAGTATTTTTCAATTTTGTGATAAGTGGGTATACTAACTTTACGGACATTTTGTTCGCCCTTATTTGTTCTTCTCCCCGCCGCGCCGTCTGATGTCGTAGCGATACTGTCATTTGTAGTTATTTCAGAACTGCTCAAGAAAAGAACTAATTATAGAACTATTTTCATTGATCAGACGTTACGATTGCTTACGATTTACTGTATTCTTTATTTACAGTACTTTAAGAGGATCAGAAAGTTAACAATAGTGGTTTAAACTCTCCAAATTCATTGAAACAATATTGTTTGAGAGAGCTTGGGAGAACGTTCCAGGTAGTGTCATAAAAGAGCCGCCCGCCTCCGATGTCGTCCGCAGGCCATTAGCCGCCCAGATTGGAGAAAAACAGATCACAAATATTTGTGAGCTGACAGGATCTTCCTCTCATCAGACGGAGCCGTGTGGACGTTACCGCCTACTCGTGTCGGCTGGGTGTCTTTTAAGTGAATAATGGGATATGTAAATCACGCGAGTTGCAAATTTCATCTAGGCTACAAGTAGCAAACAGCAATCCGTCTGTCCCTCCTTCTATACCGTCTGAGCATTATGTCAGTACTACTTGTAACTACAGTACAATTGGAGAACTTAGTACGCACGTACTAATTTATTTCCCCAAAATTACATTTATCACTGTTACAGTATATGTCTTCTATTGAGAAAAGTTATCATAGCGGCATGAGGGTTTTTCTACCATGCCAGTCATACTAACACGTATAATAAAAAGTGGGAAGAACATAATGAAATTAAAAATATTGGATACGATTTCAAAAAGCTCTCTGAGTTCTCACTGGCTGTTCTGGATTTTTTATTACACGGTAAAGTTTTAATTGCACGCATGCCATAAGCATAGTGATAACCAACAATTTTTCATGAAAATAATGAGCATATTAGGTGAGCTAAGCAAAAAAAAAATATTTAATTTTGGAGGAAAAGTGGGCACTAAATTCTCCAATTGGTTTCATGTGATTGTGCTTGTATGGGTTGTGCCAACTTGACACACATCTTAAGAATCGTATCATCGTAGGATTATAAAATTGCCTGCAGTTCAAAAGAAAATAATAAATCGGACTGCAGACGTAATAAACTTGAAAATACTTACAAAACTCATTTATTAATTATTCTGTTGGATACAAGAGTATAGCTTGAACAGAACTTAAAAAATATGAAGTACTGTAGACGCATTTAAACAACTCTACATACAATAGAGAGACAGTATTGACTTCATGCAATCACTTCAAACTGCCTGAGTGACTGGCTTAGATACAATTTTACTTGAACAGTAATTTCCATGTAATAAAATTGTATTGCCGTGAAGGACAGGTTAATACAAAAAAAATTAATAGTAATAAATCGTATATGGTATGGGGAAGTAATAATTGAAGTAGCACACAAATACAAATGCGCAGCTATTATATACATCGTAGCAAAAAAGCTTTCATTTTGTACATCCATTTCTGTAGGGACCGAAATGCACAAATTTTGTATGCACATCCATTTCGGCCCCTACAGAAATGGATGTGCATACAAAATTAGGATGTGAACAATAAATGGCTCATATTTACCTAATATCAACAATAGTATCAAAATCCTTACTGTAGCGAAGCAGGTACCCAAGCGTCACTCCTGCACTTGCAGAACAGGGAACACCTAAAATCACACCGGGCAAGGCCAAACCAAGTGTGTACGAATATCAGGAACACTTTCCCAATATATTATTGATTGGGAACACTTTCCCAATATAATATTTTTCCTTCAGCTCACAAATCGGCCTGAACTATCATTGTAGCGTCCGCCATGAGTACAAACACATACGTATACACGTTTCGGCTTGTAAATCTATTTCTGTGCCTGGACAAATGAAATTCCTTTTTTAAGCAATCAAAAACACATTTTTAACGACTGGTATTCACAATATCATTATTTTTCTTTCATAGGAAGTAGCCCGACAGATCCTTGCATCGACTGCATTGCAAAGAGCCGCCTATTAAATCACGCTTTGGATTGTAATTCCATTTCTGTGCTTCGTCAAAAGAAAATAGATATTTATAAACGAGAACACACTTATGAAACATAGTATTCACAATATATTCTTTTCTTTGGATAATTTTATATTATATTAGAGTAATTGCTGAAGAACAAATAAAGTTGCATCCTTAATTTTTGCTAACCATAAACATATGACATTGCAGATCTTTAGGTTAAATAACAGATGTTCATAGCATATCTATTTGAGATTTCACTCATTATAAAATGAAAAATTGCATTTTTTTATTTATAATAAAAAAATTAATATTAAATTATTATACCTAAAACACAACCATAGTCCCAAAGTGCAGTCCAAATTTTAAAATTGAATTTTGACTGAAAACGAGTTTTAAAAAATCAGAAATTAACGCATAAAGTAATTCAATTGCACCCGTTTTTAATTGTTTATAGTTGAGCACGAAATTATTTATTTTGTTGCAGTATTAGTACATATATGTTAGAAGAATATAGACTAGTTAAATTGGAATTTCTGCGAAGGGGGATGCAGTGGCGGACACTTTTGTTTAGAACCGCTCGCAATTTTTCGTGTTTTTAGACTGTAATATCTCAGTTGCGGGACTAGATAAAATGTTGAAATTATTACATGTAAAAGTTCACTAAGATGTTAATCTGCATTATTAATTTCAACTTTAAACTTTCACTCTAAATATGTTTTAAAAAATAAGAAAATATGAGTGAAAAGTGCTTCATTGGCACCCGGTTTTTAATTGTTTATAGTTGAGTACAAAATTTTTAATTGTGGTAGAAAATTAGTACATAATTAGTAGATAATGTTAGGCTAGTTGATTTTGAATTTATGAGAAGTGGGGTGCTAACTTAACGTCAAGCTAGCACCCCCACTTTTGGATGTGGTTTTTTTATTGTTTATAGTCGAGTACAAAATTTTTAATTGTGGTAGAAAATTAGTACAAAATTATAGGCTAGTTAATTTTGAATTTCGAACAAGTGGGGGTTGCAGCTTGACGGAGGTAGAGGAAGACGTCGGGCAGCGTCGCGCCCAGGGGAATCCCCCTCCCGCAGCGCTCGCACGCACGCGCGGGCCCTCGGCGGCGGACGCCAAAACGTAAGTCGCACCTCCCCAATATTCCGTTCGTTTCATGTGTGAATCCAGGTGTCAGTTACTAAGACCATTAGTCCTGTTGGTGTAGTGCATGCTTTTTCATCGGGAGGTGGCGGTGTTCTTCCCCCGCTGGGTGGCGACATCCAGCGCCGACCTACCCGTCTAGCGGGATTTCCCCAACAAGGTATCCCCTACCTGCGGGGCATCGCCTCAGCCGGGACGAGCTTTAATCTCCAGACCGGTCGCCCGGCATGTGCGCTTGTATAGTGCGGGTAAGGAGTGAGGATAGGACAAGGAAGAGGAAGGTGAGATCGCGCGCGGTCCGTGCTCACGTTTTGTTAGGCCTAGCATTGATCAGAGAAACCACGGGAAACTGCCGCTCAGACAAGCCAGCCACTAGAATTTCCCTCTAGACAGCGGCTGGACTCGACCCAGCTGTGTCGAAAATTCTGCCACTGTCGGGAATCGAACCCTTGGACCTCCCGGCCGGAGATACTGCAGTGACATCTTTGAGTCTTTCGAGCTTCACTGAAATACATTAAAGTGTATTAAAACAAAACGTTTAACATTTTAAACCTTTTGAACTCTTATCAAATAATTACAAACAATTAGAAATGAGAGAAAAGAGAATTATACAATTCAGCATATTTCGAAAGAAGTGTAAAGTACATGTCACCAAATAGTCTTCCCAAATTTCTCGTAAGTGTTACATACTGTCAGGGATGGATCAGGGCATCAATTGATGTCACTGCATTCCCTCTGACCGGAAGGTCCTAGGTTCGAGTCCTGACACGAGCTTGTCAGCTAGGTAGAATTCAGTCGCTGTCTGGAGGAGAATTCTAATGCCTGGCTGGTGACATCGGTAGCTTTGCGTGCTTTCTCCGATCATCACTAGGCGAATGCCGGAACAGTATCGTAAGAAATGGGCCACTGACCGCGCGCGATCTTAACTTCCTATTCCTTGCCCTGCACACACACACACACTAACATGCTCTACACTACCTCACAAGCCGGAAGACCGGGCGAGAGCCTAGAGCTTGTCCCGGATCTTGCCAACGAGCTCCTTCTGTCGCGAAGGGCATCTTTCCTATAAGGAGAACGTGCAAACGCCAGCGACGGAATGATCGATGTTTTCGAGCACGTCCACTGCTATGGCCATCAGTCCCATTTAGTGATGGCGAAACATCCATATTTCGATACATCACCAAAAGGTTTTTGATGTCGACGAATACATCGAAGTTTTCAATTTGATGAAACGTATCAAAGTAAAATGTCCTGCTTTAACTGTGATACCTAACACGACAATATTAGTTTAAAGTATATTCTGCTTTAAATGTGACTGTCATATTACTTTTCTAATCAGGTTCTATGGAATAAAGGTTCAAAATGAAGATTGACGATATTACCGCGTAAAAAATTATCAAAAAAGTAATAACGCGGGAGAAAGTTGCCGTCTGGGACGGAAATTTTATTTACATCATGATAAATTGTTTTTCAAAACACCGATGATTCAGAACAGGTATATTGATCTGAAGAAAGCTTCGAGAGCAAAACATGGATGTTCCTTTTCGAAAAACTTATGTTTTAAAAACATAGTATTTTGCCATCCCTTGTCCCGTTAGTGTAGGGAATGTTTTTATACCTGGAGATGATATTCCCCCGCTGGGTGGTGAGATCCTACGCCATCTAAACCTAGACTTAAAGTGCTCTTCCTGGATTTTGCCAACCGGCTATTTCCAGCATGGCAACGCCCATCCGCGATAAGTTTTAAAGTCCCGACCGGTCTCCGAAATGTGCGGCAGTGAAGTGCATGTCAGTGTTGATGAATGTGCGAATGTGTAATTAAGGGGAAAGGTTAGGAGAAGGAAGAGCAAGGAAAGATATCGCACGGCCCTTAGCTCGTTGAGGTACTCCTCTAACATCCCGCTGGCGACGAACGGAGGCCACGGGAAGGTATCAGTCAGAGCAACCTTCCGTTAGAGATTTTCCTTCACACAACGGCTGAAGTCAGCCTCCCTGCGAAAGCTGTTTTTTTCACCCTCCGTTCTTGCCTGCAAACAATAACTGGTGTGGGGATTCCCAGGAGTCTGCGCATTTCCCGTTATGTACGGCGATTGTTCGAATCTGCCGCGCGCGCCAGAGGCAATGAGCACTCTGTGGAGCGTTAGGGGAAGAGGCGGCTCGGCCGAGATACGCGCCATTGGAGGCGCGAGCTTATTCTAGCGCTGCGCCCTCTGCGATTTTCGCAACTCTGCCCCTGGCAGGTATCAGCTCTTGACAGTTCCGTTCAATCGGGAGCTTGGGCGTCATCATAATGACGTCACTATGGTGACGTTGAAGCTTCCGACTGGATGAAACCGTCAACAGCCGATACCTGCCCGGGACAGAGTATGATAAATGGCAGCATAACGGGCCAGCCAGCGCCAGAAACGCAGTTCCGCCAGTACAGTGAGTAGGGAGACAGTTCCAAGCAGCGTAGAGTACGGTAGCCTACGCCGTGCTTGGGAGACCAGACAGAACCCGGTCGGCACTGCGAGTCAACGGGAAGGGGGCTGCACATAAACCTGGCCACTATTTATGCTCCCGCCATGTGCGAGTTGCGTAGTGGAATTCAATTTCTTTATGCAAATTGAATTGAATTGAATTTGCCTTATTTTACGTGGCGAGACTCGGGCCATCAGGCCCGCTCTTCCGTCTTACCACGCAAATTTCGCTACGCTCCTTTCACCAACTAGCAGAGGAAGGAGGTATTTCTTGGGCGAGAAACAGGCGGTTTGAATTTAGCTCAGAGGCGTCATTTAGGCATGAGGATCTTTTACATGCAAGTAAATCTACTAACATGGGACAGCCGGCTTTACTTCCCCTCCGAAGGAAGGCGTACGAAGGATTTTTTTTCGCCCTTAAAAATCCACGGCTTCGATCGGGGTTGAACCCGCGAACTTAGGTACAACAGTCCGATACGCTAACCGTTACACCATCGCGTCAAGATTGATAACTTGATAGCGGATGGTGTTGTGCGGGATTGGCGCAGGAAGCTTAAAGGAGGACGAGTGGATGTTGACGATGAAGGGGGAAAGATGGCAAGTCTATCGCATCAGAAGACGTACGTCAACCTGTTGACAAAAAGTTCCGCAAAATACGCAGATTTACCATTCATTCGTGACGATGCCCGCTTTCACAGCGCTGCTGTAACTCGCTGACATCTTGAACTATTTCGATGGGAAGTTTTGAACACCCGTCGTGTAGCCCCGATTTAGCACCAAGCGATTTCCATCTCTTTCCTGAACTGAAAAAGTGGCTAGGAGAACTTTAAAACATTGGCAAGGACCATCTCAACTCACTGGTGGCAACATTTTCTGCAAAGGGGACTGGGAAGCTAGTCCATAGATATGGCAAATTGAAAAAAATGATTGCGAGAAATCATGTTCTTCCACGCAATGTATATGTAACGCTTACTTAATACGCACTTACATTGCAACTAATATAGATATAAATTTTCGCACCTAATTTTCTACTATTTGTAACATTAAGTTGATTATATTAAGTTAAACAATTTGAAAGGATTTGCTGAGAATCCAACAGCCTCTGTCTCTCAAATTACTTTTAAAGACTGACACCGCCTCAACCGGCGGTGGAAATTAGAATTTTCCATTTCAAAATAATTTACAGTTAACGCAAAAATACTTACAATTTGAACTTACTTGCACAAAACTCACAAAATGAACATGACCGTATTTGAATCTCTTTTTGATGAACCCATTCCATTAAGAAATAAATGTATCTTCATAATTGTTGTTGTAGGAAGGCGCGAAACAAATTTTGAACTTTTTCAATTTTCGAAATATTAGGATTTTCAACCTACATGGTTCCTACAGTATTCTCTTAAACGTTTCTCCGACTATCCTCCACCAAAATTTCATCAAATGCCATCGTTTTTTAGAAAAAATGTTTAAACAAAAATTAAAACTGCCTGTATTTCACACAAAATTGCACAACAAATATTCAAATTTGCGAAAAGTTGTAAATGATCTTATTTCAAAATATATCTTTAAGGAATATATTTTATTAAGGGAAAAATCTCAATATTTAATAGTTTAGTTGAAGAAAGACGCCGGATTTTTGAAAAATATTTTGCGATTTTTGAAAAACTTGTGTGATAAACGAAAATGTTACCTGCACCAATCTCTGAAACGTCCATTACAACATCCAGCACCAAAATTTAATAAAAAATGATCGATCCAATTTTTTTGCAAATTTTGTAAATGTCCCAGGGGCTTCATGTAAAGTACCCCCCCCAAATTAAAATATCCGTTTCAAATTGAAAGGGTCCCAACAACAGGAACATTGATTGGGAAAATCAATTTTGAAAAAAATCTGAACACTTTAGGCTCTAGCTTTGGCCACAGAGAGACAGACTGTTGCCGTCAATCGATTTTTCGGTATCAAGGACCCAGAAGACATGGATTTTTGAAAAACGTGCATCACATGTTAGATCACTTTTTTCCAAATTTAGCGTCTGGATTTATCCACTATTCATTTTCAGGGCCCTGTAATTTCTTTATTTCGAAAATTCGCCGTTTTTTCGCGCAGCATTGCATAATTTTCTAACGCGCTAGCGGAAGTGACAAAGTAAGATTGGGTACAGAAAAATGTATTTTGTACATAAGAATCTGTGAATAAATAAAGACAATAAAATGACATACAAACTTTGAAACAAATCGTTCACTTCATATTTAAGAGACTGAATGACTTTTTGTCATCCCTCCTCAAACCTTGCCCTTTAAGTTAAGGCCTTGCCGAAGGATTCGGCTCCATCTCTGTTTCAAACAAAGGGACAGATTTTTATAATGCTTGAATAATATCTTTTGTTGCAGAATAAAACTGTATCTGAAAATGCTGCTTATGACCGGCTTCGTAGAAATTGTGTCCGAAATCGTCATGTGGAGCACGACGAGGTATTTGAGGAGCGACAGTTTCCAGTTTCGCGACTACTATTTCCCGTACCGCTGCACGGGCTTCGTGGCGGACTTCGTGCGGGCGGCGTGCGTCGCCTGGCTGGCCAGCCCCGAGGGCGGTTACTTGCGGCTCGTCCGACAGCGGCTGCGCGCAGCCAACCAATAGGAGAGTTCCTTCTTTCCACCTATTTAGCCTGCCTTGGATAGCAATTGCATACTTTCGCGCTGGGTGTTTCCGAGTTCTCTCCGTGTACGGCGCTAAGTTAGGCTCTTCCCAAATTATACTTACGCTCTATCGGCAAAAACCGGGAGAGATGGTTCAGGGCATCAACTGATGTCACTGCTGTTCCTCTGACCGGGAGTCCCGACGGTGACAGGAATTTCCATACTAGCTTGTCAGCTAGGTCGAATTCAGTCACTGCCTGGAGGAGAATTTTAGCGGCCGGCTGCTCTGATCGGTAGTTTTCCGTGCTCTCTCCGATCCATACCAGGCGAATGCCGGATGCCTAACGAACGGGCCAAGAACCTTTCGAGATCTTTCCTACCTCTTCCTTGTTCTATGCTCACCCCTTACACTCTTACACTAACATGCACTGCACTACCATACATGCCGGGACCTTAGAGTTTGCCTCGATGGTGGGAGATACCTGGTTGAGGGAAAACCCCACTAGCTGATGGTAGGTCGGCGCCGAATCTCGCCGTACAACGGGGGAAGAACACCGCCACCTCCCGAGGAAAAAACATTCACTATACCTACGGGACTAATGAGCCTAGAGACGGTACACCGTCGTCTGTAACTGACGGGTGCCGAACAACCCCTTCCTTGGTTCTGCGTTGCTGCTTCGCAATCAACCAGGCCAAGGCTTTGTCCCGACGACCGACTAGCGCGCCCCTCTCGGGCCCTCTTCGCAGCGGCCCTGCAGAGAAGCCCCCGATCCACACTCACAACCTATCTTAAGGAAGCTCCTCACATGCGATATTCAGCGAATCCCGAGTAGTGTGGACGGGTTGCTTGCGATTCACCGAGCGCCGAACATTCGGTATTCGCCCTACCCACCGCGTGTCGGTATTCTGGACACATCAAAGGGAGCGAACATTCGCCGAACACATCAGCTGATCGAGATTGGACGAGCTGCTAGGCAAATGCTGAATGTGTGGAGCCGTCTTTAGACCCACGTAGTGTCCTTGATAGGCCAATACAAACCCGAACTGGGACTATCCTTGATTATATAGAACTGTAAATAGTAATAAATGATAGGAATCTTAATGTTCTTAATAAATTTGCTTTTAAATTCTCATGTTGTGTTACCTTCAGAATAATTGTAAATACTAGGATAGGATTATGCAAATGTAAATGAGCCAAAAGGCCAGTCTTGCAATTTACTGGTTTAATTATAAATGTACTTTCCGACTAGCCTTGTAAATAAAAGATTTCAACTCACACCTAATTTTAATTTTTTAGTTTTGTCAATAGTACGTAAGCTTTCTTTCTGTAACTTGAACCCAGCAATCTTGATGTAGTCCCTGTAAAATCGCATAGCAATAAAAATTGTAAAGTAGACCATCTAGGCGCATGATCCCGCCATCCATTCAGTGAGGTACCCACCCAAATGCCCAAATTAGTTCCTTAGAATGAGCAAGTAGATCACCCCTTAAAACGATGTCAAGGTGGGTGAAGGAAGAGAGGGGTGACGCCCAGATGCCTCGGACCCTCGCCCAGAACGGCTGTCGCTAGCATGCCACGGGTATAAAAGTTTGATAAATAAACAATGATGTATAGTTCTAATTATATCAACTGTGTATTATCAAGGAATTAGGGTCCATAGATAAGCATTTATAGACGGACAAATTTTGAAAAAAATTTCATGAAACTTATTCAGCAATAGTTTTAGGGATTGTTATCCCTTGCCTGTCAGTGTCTACCTGATGATGGGAACATTTACTGCTTGAACATAAAACTTTTGCTGAATAAGTTTCATGAAATTATTATTCCAATATTTGTCGGTCTGCATCTATAGACCCTAATTTCTTCATAATATAAAATTAGAAAGTCGTTTCTAGAGTTTTTGTCCAGATTTTATTTTATACAGTCATATATTGTACATATTGAAAACCAAAAAACTAATAAAAAAAGCATCATTTACATTGAAATTTTATTGAAATGTTCGGTTAATTTTTGAAACTTTCTTCATCCGTCAACTTTTCGAGGCGAAGTTTACATCCTCTTCAGAAGTCTAATTTGAATATGAACAGAAGTAATTATAAACTAAATTAAAATTGTTTAACTTTTAAGATTGCAGTAAAAAATGAAATATACCAGGTTATAATACAGAATAAATATGTACCAGGTTCAAATGAACTCACCTTAATAATTTCTGTCATTCTTTCTTGAGATCTATTTTTAATTTCTGTAAAATTACTGCATCTTACAAGGAAGCAAATCCGTAACAACTTTTATGGCTATACTTTTACGACCAGTAGCGCTGATCACTTTTCTGTAATTGCACTCTAAAGCACTTATGAATGAGTGTCAGCCTATTTACCTGCTGGTCTAATCTAAAGCTGAAAGAGTTTCATTTCAAAAATCTTTTCAAATTCATACACTGTCGACCTCTGTTAAGACGCTGGCTTTTGCTGAAAATCTAGAAACTCCGAGAATTAATTTGTAATCATCTTATTCGATGCTTTCCAATCTGTCCTATCTACTCTACATATTTCCGCCCCACAATTCATTGCTGTGAAAACTCAATTTAAACATTAGGTTTTAGATGCGAAGTAGAACTAAGATATGGTGCTAGGGGTTTGTTTATATATGTTTATGTTCGAAATAAAGTTAATATTTATTGTTTTGACTTCATTTACAATAATGCTGCTCTTTTGCTTTCATATCATATGCTTACTTTTTTCCTATGGAGTAGAAAGTTATGTAAAGCGGCGAATTTTCGGTAGAGACACTCTTATTACAGACCCTTGGTAACGAAAAAGGGGATAAATTCGATTGCTAAATTTAGGAATAAACACACGTGTAGCCAGAATTTTTGTTTTGTGGTCCTGGGTACCGAAAAATCGATTGACCGCAAAACTTCTGTCCGTCCGTCTTTGACGCTAGCAGCTAAACTCTTCAGCCAATTTTCTCCAAAATCGATATTCCCCCATCGATCAGCCTGATGTGACGGTCCATTGAATTTGAAACCGATATTTTATTTTTAGGGGGTACTTTGTATGAAATCCCTAGGACATTTACATTTTCTAAATGTTCAAACAAATGGCCTTTTTTAATTTAAAAAAAAGTATTTATTTATTTTTTGTTTTTTGAAAAAAAAGTTGTGTAAAGGACGTTTATGAGAATGGTGCATGTCTCATTTTCGTTAAAAACTCTGATTTTTCGAAAATTGCAAACAATCACAATGGCGGAGGTGATATGTAGCAGCAGACTGAGATATGTATAGGACATAACCGGTAGACATATCAAACATCCGTCATCCTTCTTTAACTCTTTTAACTCGCCCTTTTCGGATTAAGGACCACCATTTGTAATTTTAAAATGAGGAAATGGTCTCGTTTCCTGAAACTGGATATTTTCAGGGGTTGTGACCATTGGTATTTGGTTGTATAGAAGCCACAAAACGACTACCGTGTTCGGGACCGAATCGTTTTGTGGCTTCCATAGAACAGAAAATGATGATGATGGCTAAGCCATCGAAAGCTGCTATTATATTGAATAATATTGTTGGCAATGACAACTCATACGATTATTTCGTTGTTACTATTGCTCAGAAATTAGCGAACACATGTTAGGTTAATACATTTAATTGAACTATGAAAACACGTTACATAGAAAATTAGTTGGTAAAGCTTGTTATGCTATAAAAAAGAATAAATTATTAACTTGAAAAATCACAGCAAAACGTAAGCACAATATGCCATGTTTGATCATTATGAAATTGTTAATTTATGAATGACGTAATTAAAACTGAGTAGTTGTGAATAGTATAAGCACGTAATGCTGTAAGAGAAAAAGTTACGTCGACGTCTGGAAGTGGCGTCGCATTGCAAGGCGCGAGGACGAAGCTCAGCGAGGGAACGCAGGCACAGGGAGACCCCACTCGTTCCGCTGCGAGCAGTCGCACAGTACAGACCCGCGCGCACAGCGCTGCGCCGCGCCTCGTACCTGTGTTCTGTGTTCCAGTGAATTTTATAGTGCTACTGTAACAGTTACCAACAACTCTCGCGAATAGTGTGGGGGTTAATACTCAAACAAATTAGTGCAACATTTTCAACCGACAACGCTGGCATTCGTCAGGGTATTGTAGATGCCCTAGCTCAGGTCTACCCGACCGAGGGCGAAATGGAGGTCGCTTACCAAGAAAGCGACCCCTGTGAAACATTCCTATAAATTCCAGAGCATCTACTAGAACATCAACCAGATCAGCGGTTACCTCTATCCCCATCGCAACAGCCTCACATGTTAAGTGGAATAATGCCGCATGACAATGTTAATGGTAAACGAAATAAGGTCAGTAACTATCTGCCGGCCAACGGCACTGCGAGTTCTTCAAAGTGCAACGGTCATACCAACGCAAGTGCAGAACAAATTACCCAAGAGCCCAATGGTAAGGGAGGCCAACCAAACAAAAAAATCGTGTTTAGCCATTCTCAAGATTATGGTTTTCTTCTTAAAAATAGATTTGACCCTTTAAGGGACCTTCAAGAAAGTGAATCCAGTTCCGTAGCCCGAAACTTCACCGTACCTGAAAACTCCGAAAATATTAGAATCCCTCCCATCCATATTAAAAATATTGAAAACATTATAGAACTAAACAATGGAATTAAAACCCACATCACTAACCAGTTTACATCAATCTTCAATAACAGCAAAGCAAAAATTAACTTAATCCAAATAGATGTCAGAAAAGCTATTAAATATTTTACAAGCACTAATAAACAGTTCCACACTTACAAGGACCTGTCCAACAAAAACTTCTGTGGTCTACAAAAACATTCATCCGTCTATTTTTCAAGAGGAAATATACTAAGATCTAAATGCTAAACTTTCTTCCTTCATTAGTGTTAGCAGATTACATACGAACAACTTACCAATCCCTGTGGTAGTCTTTTCTTAACAAGTTAAGAAACTAATTTCTTACAAAAAATTGTAGCGCAGGTAGAGTTCAAACAATAGAATGATAAAGAAAGAAAATATTTCAAAATATTTAAATAAAACTCATTATTATGGATACTCTTCTAATAATTTATAAACAAATAAAATTCAACCCTTGCAAACTCATCATCCAAAATGAACTGTAAAAATATCACAATAAAAAATAAAATAAATACATTTTCGAAAAATTGTACATAATCTTATTTCAAAATATATCTTTACGGAATAGATTTCATTAAGAAAAAAATCTCTATCATAATTGTAGTTGTAGGAAAACGCTGAAAAAATTTGAATTTTATAAATTTTCAAAAAAACGAAGTATTTAGCGAAAATGAGACCTGCATCATTCTTTTAAACATTTTTCATACTATCAAACAAAATTTAATCAATAACAATGGAGCCGTTTTTCTGAAAATTTGGAAAATGTCCCAGGGACTACATGTAAAGTACAGTAGTCGCCCGCATCCGTTTTAAAGAGCGGGCACCGGGGCGCAGCAGTGAGTCCGGTCGGTGCGGATGAAATAGACTTTTGCGAGAATTAACGCCACGTCAAGGAGGCAAGTGAAAATAGAGAAAAATAAAAACGAGAAAGGGTTTTCGGACGAAACAATTGCTGATTTTTTTATTGTAGAGAGAACACAAAGTAATACATTTGAAAAAAAAACAATGACACACTTTTATGTAATTTTGAAACCAGTGCTGTTAACAAATTTGTTAAATTAATGAACATGACTTTATTCTTTAAAAAATATGTAAAATCCACGCGCAAACAAAATTCTATGTATTTTATCATTCAAGTGTAGTTCGTTGTTGAAGTTCCATTTTGTAATTTATGGTAATTTTAATGATTTTTCGTAAATACGTTTTATTTAATAGCAATTAACACTTCATAGTCTTGATTAAGCGGCCATATCTGTAAATAATCGATTGTCGCCAGAACCATTACTGTTCGCTTAAGACAGTTTCCAGTGCATTTATTTTCCACAAAAGATAACTTTATTTCCCTTGTGGTTTATTGGTTTTGATAGAAACAATGGATGTAATGGTTTTTAGACTATAAATCACAAACTCTCATGAAAATAAAACAATTAACATTTTATTAATATAACTTAAGTGTTAGAGTAAGACGTAAAAATAACAATACAAAAACATGACAACAATGAATCTAATCCAGTTACATTGAATATTGCGAATTCTTGCTTAAATTTTTAATAACTATTGTTATTCATTTCATTCATCTTCTATCTTAATATTACATCCCAGTCTATTAAATGTAGTTATTCAACTAACAGTGTCCGTTCTAAGAAACCGTGCGGTGAAAATTGTTGCTTCCGCGTCTTAGGCGTTGGCCTCCTCTCGCCACTGAGGCAACTCCACGTTCTCCACCTCCTCCGCCTCCGGTTTGAACGACGAGTAGTGCAGGAACGCGCCCACCACAGCGCCGATCGGCGAGAATACCAAGTACACCTGGAAAACAACCATCGGTAATAATAATTTCGTCCACACGGAGCCGAACTCACAAGCAAACTAGACTTCAAAATGCAATTTGCTCTGAGAGCAGAGCCGATCCACGAAGGTGTTCATAATTTGGTTCATAATGATTTCACCGCAATAAAAACTCCAAAGTTGGTGTGAAAGATACTTCCTCTGCCAAATTTGCATTTCAGAAGCATAGAAACACTCCAGGAATATCTAAATTGTTTATTATTTACAAAAGAAATGAATATATTTTTTCAGGAAGAAAAATTAACACAAAAAAGCATCCAATTTACACAATTCAATTGCTTTTTTGATTTTATGGTTACTCTTTCTTTCTGAACAAATATATATTCATTCCTTTTGTAAATAATAAACAATTTACATATTTCTGGAGTGTTTTTATGTTTCCAAAAAGCAAATTTTTACATAGAAAGTATTTTTGCAAACCAACTTGTGGGAGCTTATTGTGGCTCAGCCGTTCGGAATGTACAAAACGTTTAATAGACAAAATATACTTAAAATTGTCTGAAGAGCATACTTTTGAACTTTTAGCTGCACATTCTTTAGACTTCGTCAGCCGACACTGCCAATAGGTTACCTTTCCAAACCCTTAACTTATAGTAAATGAATCCGTTAAAGAGAAGTTTTGCTCCTCCTCGAGACGATCATTTTGCATGCTCACAATTTTATTCCTGAACAAGAACATAGGATCATAATAACTATTAACTTTTACAAAACAATGTACCTGACCTTATTTAAAGTGCCAATTTTGTACAATACTTTGTTTGAGGCAAAATCTCTAGCTTTAATTTTGTAGTTTTAAAACCATTTTTGCAATTTTCGAAAAAACGAGCAATATCCGAAAATGAGCTAGTACCATATTTTTTACAATCTCTTTTTACACAATTCTAGAAAATTTAAAGAAAAAATTAGGACAGTTTTTGAGAAGAAATGTTGATAATGTTAAATGTTGATAAAAGATAATTGCAAGCGCAAATTACGATAGGGGTAGGGGTTTGAAGCAGCCCAGCTGGTTTTGTTGGAGCAAATTTCGGAGTAAGAGATGCGACATCGCTAACGAAACATTGGGGCCCGAAAGAAAAAAATGGATGTTAATAAAGCATCGCCCCCAATCCATCGATGTTTTCGAAACTAGATTAAAAATAATCATTAATGTTCGCGTCGGGTGATTTCGTTTCAATGTGGTCCATTCCATCTTAATTGAGATTTAACTGACAAAAACAGCCAGGGTCAGGACCATTACCACAACTTTTATCACCTTACTGGACAATCTATATACAAAACAAACGTGTCGGGAGGTGAGAGCTTGTTCCGGCTAAGGCGGTACTCTGTTGGGGGAGGTACCTGGAGAGGAAAATATGCCCACACGTTGGCGCGGTATCTCACGTTCCAGGAATGGGAAATACCGTCACCTCTCGGGATATAATACGCACCACACTTACGGGACGAATGACCTAAGTTGTAGGCGCGCACTGACACATTCTTTTTGTGAAGATTGTTTAATCTTTTGTTTGTAAGCAGTTGACTCACTCTGTCCAAGGCCGTATTAGAATCAACTGAATGTAGCATCCTGTATAACAATATCTCTAAACGTTTGTTTAAATTTTAGAAATACATTGCGTTTTGTGCAAAATACTGCGCAAATTATTTATCGTAAGGTGGCTCCATGCATTCGGTATTCGGCGAGTAGCGAGCGACTTCTCATAGAATCTTGAGTAGCGTGCATGGGTCGCTTGTTATTTGCAGAGAGACGAACATTCGGTGCTCGCCTACCCACCGCGTGTCGGTCCTTTGCACACATCAAATGAAGCGAAAATTCGCCGAGCACATCAGCTGATCCGGATTGGGCGAGCTGTCGCTCAATACTCGGGGAAAGTTGCGAGCATGTGTGAAGTCTCCTGTACTCTATTGCAGGAAGTTCAAGACAGGAAACCAAATGTTACACAATCGGCCAACGGGATCAACGACAGTCTTTGTTTTCACTCGCGGCTGTCGTTTGGAAATACAGGCTCATGACATACTGTTACTTCCTTAAAATCCAGTTTTCTTC
Organism: Gryllus longicercus; assembly: GCA_038098605.1. NCBI lineage: Eukaryota > Metazoa > Arthropoda > Insecta > Orthoptera > Gryllidae > Gryllus > Gryllus longicercus. Next base: position 6,010,419 of record JAZDUA010000005.1, read on the forward strand.
TCTATTAGAAAACGTCTTCAGATGCCCCCTTTAGGGTGTAGCTCGATTCTGTTTTCACTATTGGATCCTCATATAATGTCACTTATTGCACTCTTATTCTTCATTAATTAACATTTGAGCTATTTTTCGGCCGTTCTTGCCTTTCATATGGGAAAATACAACCAGCTGAAGGTGATCGAAAGTTCTGTTTCTCCCTCTGCAACTCATGTTACTCCTTCGCAGTGGATCCCACGACCCAAAGTCTTCGGTGATGAGAGCAAACTGCCGCTGGCTCATGCCCTTCAGCGTTCGACGTCCGTTAATTTCAACGATTTCGTTCCACATTTAAAGGGCTGGTATTTCAGTTCAGTCGCGCTCTATCCGAATAGTTTTGAGGCCTATTGATTTGTATAACTGATGATTAATGGGGTCGTTTTACTTCGTAGAGCTACTTTTTTAAAAAGTCGTTTTCGTTATTTTCGTGTCTTACTCCAATTTATCTACATTATGCTGAATTAAAATAAAATAATGATTTGTCAACAAGTTTGGACGGAAGTTTTTGAAATTAGTAAGTGTCCGAATAGTTTTGGGAGTGACTGTAGTCACGTGGATACCGCATGAAACGCCTTGGAGTATGTCCTGGCCTGCACTCTAGTGAGAGTTTAAAGAAGCCGGTAGTAAACGGTTTAGATCGCCTGAAAAGCGATCCCTCTGGCCGTGCGATTAGGCAGAGACTGGCACTTTTGTCGTAACGATCATTTTTGTGCGAAGAAGTTTAAGGAAGAATGTATATCTTACCCACAAGTCGTCGAATTCCAGACTTACAATTGCTGCCCCCAGAGTCTGTGCCGGGTTCATGCTTCCTCCAATGGAATACAACTGGAATGGAAGACATGTGTAATAGTTTTATTAATTACAGATACATTCAATATAACTTATTTGCTTCTCAGTAACGTAAATGTTTCATTCTCTAGTGAATTAAATATTTCATTTACGGCTGAGAATTGTATTTCACACCTACAACTATGTAATTAAAGCCTAACATCGTTAAGGTTTTAATCGCGCCTTTTAATTAATCTCATAAAAACGATGCACAACTTGTTCTCATGTTGTAATATGATACTACTTGGACTCCCACGAATATTGAATACTTTTTAAATCAATGTTTTAAAAGCAAAATTGCTTCCTACTTGCAACCAAGAAATGTTTCCCGGTCATGTGGAAGACGACCGGGACGTCCCGGAATGACGATTCCCTCCAAAATGCAAAAAAATCCAAATCGATGTCATTGAGTGAACGGCATAAGAAATTTAGCCGGATGTTAAGGCTCTGGGACGCATCGTTTCGTAATTGTGCCAGGCAGTAAGGGGTATTGTCGCAATAACGTGTGTTAAGGGTTGCATGTGCGCGTCTTGTGTCCATGTATCACGAACTGCGAAATCCTAGAGGTTTCGTCTTAAATCTCTTTGATGCAAGACTGGCAGGTGATCCCTTATTTATCAGTAGCACTCTTACGGAGTTCTGTATTAACTGTGTCTTATACCAAACCGTCATCTCTCCTTTACATGGTATAAACAGAGGATATTTGCACGTTTCTTTTATTCTTTCTTGTTTTCGTTTGCACAGGTATAAAAGATAAAAATGATGAATGAAACGTAAGAATAAAAAATATATTATTTACTGTTAAGAATTATTTCGAGAGTACATGTTTAATTTAAATTATAGTGTGTGTTTTGCTTGTACTGTATCAGTAGAAGTTGCTGTGTGACGATGAGAAAATTCCCGTCTCAGGTTGGCGTGGGAATGTTTTCGTGCCAACCACACGTGCCCACGGCCGAGACGCCGCTGGTAGGCCATGGCCTGTACACGGGCAGACGCGCCAATACCAACGTGTTACAATTAAATAAAGAAATGCCATTGTACAAACGTGGTAACTCAATGAACTGCAAAAATAACTGTTGTAGAATAGCCTTTACACGTCTGCAAAAACCAATATTGTTTGTAAATTGGATAAGGGAATGACATCACCTCCTCATGACGTCGTCTTGGTATACCTAAAGGTAATATTGTCAGCGTTCACGAGCGCTTGTCGCAACATAGGGTGCCGATAGGATTAACCCGGACAGACCGCTCCGCGACGTGGCGCGCATCGCGTCCTCAGCACTGAGATATACACAACATTGAGATACTGAGACATTGCGAGGAAAGCGCACAAGTAATTGTTGTCCCGCCCGGAAATCGAACTTGGGTTGCGCCGCGGGCAGCGGGCACGCTAAGCAACGAGCCACCGAGGGCTACCTGTATTAAATTATTAATATTAACAAAGAAACAGCCGATCAGATGGCCGAGATCGCTAAGGCAGTAGTGCCGGAGTGGTTTCGGACCAGAAGATCGCGGGTTCGAGTCCCGCCTCGGGCATGGGTGTATTTGTGTATGTCTGTATGTGTTGTCCTTTCACCCCCATTATCATCGTATCATCATTTCATCTTCCATACCCCCAGGGCTAACAACCGTGGGGGATAAAAATCGGATCCAGCTAAAAATGCTGGTCCCCTCAAAGAATTGTTGCAAACACCTGCTACCGCGATAATAAATAAAAACTGAGCCACGGTAAATGCAGGATGCTTGCTTGCGTGGTCCTAGTCGGCCGATTAACGAAAAAAAGAAAAAAAACAAACAAAGAAACAGATCCTCTTTGAATTTTAGACATTTAGAGTATTAATTATTGATATGACAACAATACATATATTCAAATACATTTACCATTATTATATATTTTTTATTTATCATTTAGAACTATTTGCGGGGAGACTGCCTTTGGGCACTTGTTCTGCACCCGAGTGTTTTTCCCCGACGCGTGTCTGGGGATCTTTATCGAGCAGGCGCATCCTCGCATGCTGTCCCCTGAATGCGCCTGGGAATTGACTCTCACTTCCTTCGCTAGATGTCGTCCTCAGTTAACTGTATCCGAGCTGTCTCGTTGGGAGCAAGTGACATCTCGTTAGGGCGGGGTGTTGTCGGAGGGATTTAATTTTGACGGGCATACCGCCAGGGTTCTCTTTGACATGCCGCAAGTGTGGCATAGCTACTGTGGATTTTCCACCGCCCTTCGGAAATCCGCACACCTCGGTCGGGATCGAACCCGCGCGCTGGCGGTTCGGAGGCCAGTAAGCCCACCTAGCCCCATATATTAGAGAGTTTTTTCACTTCGATGCTTAAAAACATAAGAGGAACCGGCTATTGTCACGTGACTGCGGAATCACAAATAAGCGTTAAAAAAAATAAGCGTTAACCGGGCCCGGTTCGGTTAGCGAAACTTCATAACCGTGCACGGTCCGCTTACGATTTGGTCGACGGTAATACCACAGTATACGTATTTATACAGTAGCGCAGCTCAGCCCATTTTTTGCCTAGTTAGGGATGCGCACGCATAGAGCTAGCGATCCTAGCGGAGCTCAAGTGAAGCTACGGATAGAGGCTACTGAAGGTTACAGATTTTTGTGTGAAATTGCGTTTATGAAGATCTGGTTAAAAGCGCTAAAGAAAATTTGTGTTATTTCTTGACATTGTGGTGTTACATTTCTAGGATTTGAAGGTCAAGTCCTTAAAAAACGCGTAAAATTACATCGAACCAACATTTTAACCTTACCTTTGACATGTATCGGAACATAATTGATATGCACCAACTGAATTCTTATTCTTTTCCAGTTAACATAATAATAATGCGTTTGTTGAAAATATCGCTTTGTTCTGTAATTAAATGCAGCAATAACGAAGAAAAGAACCCTGAGTTATGTTGTTTTTTACTTGACTAGTAGACCTACCAAGGAGGACGGATATTTGTTATTACCTCCTAGCTGTCCTAATTTACTATTCAGATTACTAACATTTCTATATAATTTTATGAACAGTATAAATATATTTGTTCTTTTTAATAATTCCACTATTCACTTTCAATGAACAACACACATTAGATTTAAATTATTTCTTTCCTTAAAAATTACTAAAAGCTTCTACTTCACATATAGTTTTAGTTATATGCAAAAGGAAATTAAAATATGATATAAAAACATTTTATTTTTGGTTTGATTTCACAGAGCGATGATGTATTACGAATTGTAAAGCGGCAAAGTATCCCTTGACCTCCGCGTGAAATGCTAAAGTAGCTGTTGGTGACCAACACGTCATAGAATATGTAACACGGAGCTGTACTATCGTATAAATACGTAAACAGTTGTTATACTCTGTGCTTCTCGGAAGTGTCGGCTTTAACTCGGATCGAGGAAGCCAGTGACGAGGAATATTGAAATTCTTGTGATTTCGCAAACGAGGAAGTCCTTTAAAATAAGCAATTCAACGTTCCAAATTTTATAGACATTATTATTCCAGGTCGATTTGGCTCTAAAATATACAGCGGAATTGCATTTTTATGTATCACCCTTATCAATATCACCAAGTACACACGCTTCAAGTAATTCTTCCATATTAGGGCATAACATATCAAGAGAGTAAAAACAGGTGAAAACCTAGCGACACTTTGAAATCGCTTCTCGTCGTTGTTTTCCCGGAAAAAAAAGAAAAAAGAAAAAAAAAAGATTACGATGTAAATAATCGAAGAACTTAATCGAAACCTTAAGATCTAATTGGAAAAAACGATAACCTAAATCGGAAAGGCGCCAGTCTTGTAAGTTAATACTGTCGCTACCAGATGTCAGCACCTTATATGTGTAAACGTAAGCGTTGTATAAAAACTCTTTCTTTTTGCTTCACACAAAATTGGACGTTACGTTAATTATAATTGATAACGTTATCCGTTTCTGTTAAGTTACAAAACTCTCTATTCACCAGTTTAAATTTTACGCAAAATGTGTCCTTGTACAACCCACGTGTTGTGGTGAGCGTGTGCGTGTGTACGTTAATTATTACCGTTAACGTTTGCCGTTTCGGTTAAGTATAAAAACTCTATTTAACATTTTAAAGTTTACGCAAAATGTATCCTTGTACAAGGCACGTGTTGAACGAAGCTGGTAAGCGTTTGCGTGGCAACGTTAATTTTAACCGTTAACGTTTGCCCTTTCGGTTGAGTGCAAATACTTTCTATTTTCCAGTTTAAAGTTTACGCCAGTTGAATGTATCCTTGACCAAGGCGCGCGCGCGCGTGCGTGCGTGTGGGTGCTCACGCCAGCCAGGTGGTTGATCATGATGGAGATGCCGATGATGAGCGGCGCCGCGCTCTTGGTGGAGGTGAGCGTCTCCTCGCGCGCCTCCAGGTACACCAGCATCATCTGGAAGGTCATGATCAGCTCCCAGATGACGCCGTGCCACAACGTCATGCCGTGCTTGGTGTACACGTGCGTCGTGAACACGTCCGTGCGCTTGGCCAGCGTCGGGGTCAGCAGCTGCGCACCAAACGCGCCGGTCAGTTTAAAAAAAAAAGTTTTGTTTATTTACATCAGGCGCGGATATACGGGAAAAGAATTTATTTACCGGAATTTGCGTCGAAGAGTAAAACGTATGTGACATTTTAAGTGGGTCTTAGTGACAAATTATATAATTTGCCCCTAATTGCCCCAAAACAAAATATAAGACCATCTCAACATTTTCTCTGAGGAATTCAGGTGACAACGATCATTCATAAAAAATAACTTCAACGAACGCATGTTACCTTCAACATCCCAGATCCAGCAATAGCACCTGAGAACTGAGCCGGGATGTATATGAGCCCCTGCACGACACCAATGTTTTTGGTACACATCATCCCAAGAGTAATGGACGGGTTCACATGCCCACCAGATACATGTTGAAACAACTGAAAAATGAAGCACGAAGTACACGGTTATTTATTATATTCAGTTCTGCACTGGGGATGTCAATAAACTACGTCACACCTTTAGGGGAGAGGGTTATTCATTTTGTAGTTATTTTGATGCAAGCAGGAGAGGGGGATTAAAATTTGTGACGTGATGGGGAAAATTTAAAATAAAACAAAATTTTTGTATGAATCTGAAAAAAATTCTTTTAGCAGAAAATTTAATCTTAAAATTATACATTTTCTAACTTATCAACAATTTAATTATTTTTCATATCTAGAACTTTGTATATAATAATATATACTTAATATATAGTAATATATACTTAGTATATATACTACGTATATAATAAATCTAAAAAACACTTTTAGATTTCTTATTAACTTTTTTAGAGGGTTCATATCGATTTACACCACACTAGAGGAGGAGTTATCGTGACAATTGTAACAAAGGAGAGTGAGTCAAAAAAGGCTAAAATAGCGTGACGTAGTTTATGGACGGCCCCACTGGAAAAATATAAGATTCAATACATTTAAAACTGAATTTAGTTAACAAAGGGGTTAGATCAGTTAATCACCTGTCAACTGAGAAGTCAGCAGAAATGTGTAATTAAGAAATTTTTGTGAGAAAAATCGAGGTTTATGTAAAAACAACATGAATCTGTATACGCATGTTCTAGGTAGATTAGGCCTTTGGATTCCCCATGATTTTCTTTGTCATTCTGCCAACTTTTATTACTGTTTGAATTTCATTTCTTGGTGATAATATAAAATTTGCCGTAAACTGTGCACATTTTGCTCTCTGATGATAATTTGATTGCATTGTTGAATATTGAGCCACCATCGTAAAATGATAGATTAAGTGGTGCTGTAAAACACATTCTTTAAATGAACGTAGTGAAGACAAAAAATATTCAGGTGAGACTTCTGCAAATGTATTTGGGTGAAAAAAAAAATCGTCACACCCTAGTCGTTTAAAATTGCCGAAAAGATGAATGCTGTAAGAAAATATCCGTTGAAATGCTACGCTATCAGTGATTTGAAAATCCTAAAGAGAAGCACCTGTCAAAAGTATCGAATGCTGGCCCGAGCCCCGAGTATTAGGCGTATTAGCCGCACTTCTCAGGAGCGAAAGTCACGTGCAAAGGCGCGTTGTCCGCTGCCAACCTCTCAAATTAATCGTCAGCTCGTCTGAACCGAACGTACTAGACCACGCCGTTTGAAATCCCGCCCGTGCACATAGTCCGTGAACACACGCGGGCCTCAGGGGGTGGGAAGAGGCCTCTTACGCATCGTATCCGACTTCACACAATGAGCTTCTGTCACCAGTTTGCATCACCATATTAGCAGACATTTTTAATGCAGCCAGTTATTAAAACAATCATCACCTTGTTACAAGTCATTGAAGCAGATATACCAGGTGAATGCATAAGTCTTTTCCGGTTTTACTAAGAGATAGCTCCAGCGAACAGAAGGCAGCGTATGAATTTATCACTACGTCAGTTTCTTCGTCTGATATTAACTTATCAACACACACAAGCTTGGTCCTCCAAACATTAACGTCTGTGTTGTATCGTTCAAAGACTATGCCGACGTTTGTGCTTGAAAAGGAACATTTGCGGCACGCATTGATTTTCTTACTCAATCAAAGGGAAAAGGCTGGAAAATGTTATCGTTTGCGGGTAGAAACGTATGTTGAACACACTCCATCGATCAGAACACGTGATACTGGTTTCGATAACTTAAACGTGGTGATTTCTATGTGACAACAGCGAGCGATCTGGTAAACCAAAAAGTGCGCATACGAGAAATTACAGGCGTTATTGGATGATGACCTAACTCAACAGCAATTGGCCAAAACATTAAATGTGTCACAAGAAACAATCAGCAGACGTATATAATCAATATCAATAAACTCGCTAAATGGGTCCCACGCGATTTGAAAGAACGGCAAATGCTCGACAATGCGCCGTCTCCTACAGCAAAACCAGTGAAAGACTCCTAGAGATCGCTTGGATGGGACATCCTTCCGCAACCGCCGCACTCCCCCGACCTGGCGCCATCTGACAACCATCTCTTCGCATCAATGGGGCACGCACTTCGCAGAGCAGCACTTCAGCAATTTCGAGGAAGTTGTAAAATAGCTCGACGAATAGTTTGCTGCAAAAGAAAGGCAGTTTTTCTGGCATGATATTCATATCTTACCTGAAAGATGAGTGGTGTGTAGAAGCCGATGAACAATATTTTGAATAAACAAAAAATTAATTTATCCCGCAAATTACGCGTTTTCTTTAACCATAAAAATCGCCAACAACGTATGCATGCACCTGGTATGAAGCTTCTTTTAATATTCAACTTTCATTTCAATTAAAACGTCATCACGTTGCTTTTCGTTGAAAATTATCCCTTTATGCCCCCTTTCAAAGTGTTTCCCAGCACGAGGCCCGGTGACGCCACGCGCCGGAGCAGCCCACCCACCGCCACGTCGATGCCGTAGACGACCCCGAAGGCGATGGAGACGGTCGTCTGGTAGTCCTCGCCGTAGGTGAAGTTGCCGAGCGACTGGCCGTAGACCGTCTCGTGGAACAGGGAGCGGCCGTAGTTGTTGGTGGCGAGCGCCGCGCCGCACGCGAACAGGTTGACGAAGAAGCAGCCGAGGAACTCCGCCACGGCCGCGCGCAGCACGTCGATCCAGTTGAGCGAGAGCGCGTGCTCGAACAGGCTGCTTTTACGCCGCTCCTCCGGCATCCTGCGCGCCCACCGCTAACGTCACCCTCCACGCTCCATTGGCTAGCTGTTGCGGGTCTATCAACTGCTGAGGTCACAATTCAGGCTTGATTGACTAAGCGATTCCGGGCGCGTCGACTGCTAAGGTCACCATGTTTTTATCGCGAGATACGTATAGATGGCTCAGGGTACTGTGTCGCCGCGCGTCCGGCATCCTGCGCGCCCACTGCTAACGTCACCCTCCACGCTCCATTGGCTAGCTGTTGCGGGTCTATCAACTGCTGAGGTCACAATTCAGGCTTGATTGACTAAGCGATTCCGGGCGCGTCGACTGCTAAGGTCACCATGTTTTTATCGCGAGATACGTATAGATGGCTCAGGGTACTGTGTCGCCGCGCGTCCGGCATCCTGCGCGCCCACCGCTAACGTCACCCTTCACGCTCCCTTGATTAACTATTGCGGGTCTATCAACTCTGCTGAGGTCACAATTCAGGCTTGATTGACTAGCGATTCCGGGCGCGTCGACTGCTAAGGTCACCATGTTTTTATCGCGAGATACGGAGAGATGGCTCAGGGTACTGTGTCGCCGCGCGTCCGGCATCCTGCGCGCCCACCGCTAACGTCACCCTTCACGCTCCCTTGATTAACTATTGCGGATCTATCAACTGCTGAGGTCACAATTCAGGCTTGATTGACTAAGCGATTCCGGGCGCGTCGACTGCTAAGGTCACCATGTTTTTATCGCGAGATACGGAGAGATGGCTCAGGGTACTGTGTCGCCGCGCGTCCGGCATCCTGCGCGCCCACCGCTAACGTCACCCTCCACGCTCCGTTGGCTAGCTGTTGCGGGTCTATCAACTGCTGAGGTCACAATTCAGGCTTGATTGACTAAGCGATTCCGGGCGCGTCGACTGCTAAGTTCACCATGTTTTTATCGCGAGATACGTATAGATGGCTCAGGGTATCAACTGTTGTTACTACCTTTGATCGGGAGGTAATGGAGTTCAACTCCCGACCGAGGCAGAGTTTACAACACTACCTAGATACATAGGACGAGTTCAATCACAGTCAGGAGGAGAATTCTAGAGACCTGCTGCTCTGCACGCTACTTTCGCAAGGTTTCTCTGATCAACACCAGGCGAATGCCGGAACAGTACCCTAACAGACGGGTCAAGAACCGCGCGCAATCTTTCCTTCCCATTCCATGATTTACTGTACCCCTTACCCTACCTTCACGCACTTACACTTCCATTCCTCACATCTTAATTTCACACACCCTCACATGCAGGCCGCGAGACCGGTCGGGAGCTTGCAGTTTGTCCTGGCTGGGGCGGTGCCCTGCTAGTGAGAGATACCTGGTTGGGGAAAACCTCGATAGCCGTCGGCAGGTCGGTACCGAATCTCGCCATTCAGCAGGGGAAAAGCCACCGCCAACTCCCGAGGAAAAACCAAGCACTACACTTACGAGCATAATGACCTTAGCATTTGTCGTATCCGGAATCACAATGAATCAAATCGCCGTCCTGCACGCGCGCACTAACGTACCATTCAGGCTTGATTGAGAAGTGATTTCGGCTAAGGTCACTAGTTCCGTAAGTATAGAGCAGGTTTTGTTTATCGCGGGAGCTGGCGGTGATCTCCTGCAGCATGGTGAGATCCGGCGCCCGTCCACTAATGGGCTCGTGAGGTTTTCCCCAACCAGGTATCTCCCACCAGCGGGTCTCCGCCCCGACCGCAACAAGGCCTATGCTTCCGACCGGTATCCCGACATGTGTGGTAGTGTTGTGCATGCGAGTGTGTGGAATGGAGTGAGGAACGGTCAACAATCCTGCCACTGTCAGAATTCCAGGAACGGTCAACAATCCTGCCACTGTCAGAATTCCAACTTTAGAGCTTAGAGGCACTGCAGAAAAATATTGAAGGGCTTCCGAGCGCATCGACGGACAAGGCCCTTAGTCCCCTAGGTGTGGGGCGTGTTGCATCCCGAGAGATGGAGGTGTTCACCTCCTACTGCAATGTTTCCCTTCCACATGTCCTCGCTGCGAGACGTCGACCCCAAAAGTGTGCAAGTGTAGTGCTTGTGTTGGCGTTTTGGGGAAGCCAATTTGCTGTAATCCAATCTTGCTGTATCAAGGACCAACAAAACGTAGAGTCTGGCGGCACAAGAAGTTTTGTACCACACACAGGTGCATGAGTGATTCACTTTTTAGGTATCTGGGGCCAAAAAAGCGAATTTTTTAGTACAAAATTTGCCGTTTTTGCTGCAGAATTACGATACTTCCTCTACAATACGCAAGTCGTATGCGACCGCAAGAAAATCCTTTTTTGGATACAAGCGGCATAAATTGCGAAGTAATTGACGAAATTATGGAGCGTATCCGACAGTCGTATATCACGTGCGGTAGTGAGTCATTTCAGGTGAAAACTTACTAGTTTTGAAACCGAAGACACCTGTTGTTTGGTTTTCTTGCCTTAATGTTACTTTTCACAAGGAAAGTGTGTTTGCCGCATCGAAATGATTTATCACAATACACAGTGAATTAATTTTGGAATTTTTTTACAGCAAGATGGAGCTATGCGACATAGTAAATGAGATTAAATTGTAATTAATTTACGTATTTGACAGTATGGGTAGACTGTCCGACTATGACAGCTTGCTAGTGGCGTCCCCCATGCCTAGATTAATTCTCATGCTTCGGGCTATGTTAAGTTAGGTTAGTTATGTTAGGCAACTGGGAATCATGAATTCCCTTTACTGTAACAAGCGAACTCCATCTGCCTGAGCTTTTCTTCGTCACAGAGCTACAGAAACTAAGACGATTTTAAGACTTTGTTTTTTTTCCTCGACCGGGAATCGAACCCAAGACCACACAACAAGATGCGAGAATGCAATCCCTGAGCCATCCTAGAATTTGTAATTCCACTATTATTACATTAAATATGAAAATTATTTTAAATTGTTCTAGGATATCTAGGAAATTTACATACACAATGTTACAGACTAACCAGTTACACGAAATTCATTACTCAACCGCGGGTGTGCGTTGTTTTCGCATTTCCTAGCATTTAGGGTACCTTCATCGCGAATGCTTTATTAATTCCTGGGGATTCATAGCAAAGGGAATGGGAAAAATTTCAGATGATGATTCGGTCACTTTAAATACACTATACTCTATTTTCATGTAGTTGTTGATATACATATTGTAGTTAAATTTTAATTTTTTGTACAAAATATGCAAATACATGATAGATGTTAGATAGATTGATAAATGTTGAACAAAAATAAAAATACTTGCATGTATTGAACATATAACATAATTTTTACAAGGGAGATAACCAATAAAGGGCTCTTGTAAATAAATTGTCACGGAGGATTGCCCTGAACGGACTGCGAAACGAATTTGGACGATGCGGACATTAATAGTGCAGTGGGGACTTGCCGTAGATCCCATGTGTAACTGAGGATCGGTACAGATCATGAACCGCATTTTAAGTTTTGACTCGTATGGTTGTACTGACGCATGTGTTAACGCCATCCATATTCTTACATGCAACGCCAAAGATTGTCTTAAAAATTGCATGTTTACATTGTAACAATATATATATTAAAGTGTCTTGCTTCTTTCATTCATTTAAATCTTTTTTTCGTTGCCTGGGTGTCGAACGCAGAATAAATAGATTGAAAATAAAACAATATTTTAAGCCTATGACTTTAAAACGGTTAATATTTCAACAAAACCTTGTGACCTTGTGAGGTTTTTGTAGGAAATTTTGTCTGCTTTAATATTTATATTGATAACACTTATTACTCAGGCGAAGATGTAGATAATATTTGAGAGTGAAATAATATTTGACAAGGAAAACAACAGGTGGGACACAGTGAAGTGCTTTTGGAAATTGGAGAAGGAATTTTAATCACAGATATACACTGTGGATTCAAGATTACTACAGATGAACTGCGCAAGAATTTGAAAAGTTGGACAAGTCATATAATGAATAGTTAATAAACCATGTATGTAATTTTCTGTCTACCGACGAAATGACGTTACTAACACAGTATAAATATATTATCAAGATGGCAATTTACGGCAAACATGTCTGGTCTTCTGTGGTTTTTCACAGTCACGGACGTGACGAGTGTTTATTAATTTCTTCGCAAACACTTCATTATACTAAAGAATGGTCTGGAAAAAGTCGGAATAGATTCTTATATTTATTGAATTCATGTAAATAAAGACATTACGATGTGTCTCCAGCATCAGATAGTTTGTGCGTTGTTTGTCACACAGTCGTCCGAGAGAATCTGATACGTCAACTTTAACTATATAATGTGCATAAACAACTACGGCGATTTTTCTTTTTCCTAGAGGGGAAGGTGTGCTTTTCCCCAACAACCGATCTAAGAATGTAGAGAAGACCAGATATATTACCTTAAAAAATATTAAATAACAGACAAATAGCACCAAAATGAACAAGTTAACGTTATAAACATTTTTTAAGGCTTTTGTTTATTTAAAATCATTTTATATTTAATTATTTATTGTTATTTAAACTAAAAATAAAAATATGTGTGTGAATGTTAATTACGCACACAGTCCACATTTCATCGTAAACAGGCATCACATTAAATTTTATTACATAAGTAAATTTATTTTTTAAAGTAAGTTTAAAATGTATAAAATATGAGGAGGAGGCAAATAATATAGTAACGATAAAAACCTAAGTTCAAAAGCCTTTAATTGCTCAGATATAGTGTGGAATGGATATACATATCAAAATATGAATTTTCAGACAAAATAAAAACAAAGAAATGAATACGTACGTGAATAAATTACGTTTCTCTGCAGGTTGTTAAATTCTTACAATTTGGGCACGAGTCAGTTTTCAAGTCTTGGAGACGATAACACCAAGTTTGTCAGTTCTTGATAAATTACAATGCGTCAGATATCTGTGAAAATTTCATATTTATACCCACGTAGTTTATTTCGCCAAGTATTCTCGCAGATGACGCGTAGATTCACACAACCTATTGAAGTAACGTACCTTAATTTGTTTCTATTTCTAGAGGTTGTTAACAATATATGTACTGGGTTTAAAGCCATTTAAACGTATAATAAATAGCATCGTCTTACCTCACTTTGAGTCGTTAATGCGCCGATATATTAATCGCATCGTACTGGAAAAATATGATTCTGAGCTCAATGTGTGAATTTATTTATTTGACGCGAATCAATTAATGACACAATTGTTACTGTTTTTACTGTGGAAACATTTGTGTCGGTACGTAATGATATTTGTTAACTTCATGCATTCACTTTTTTCATCCAATTAGAACTTTTAAGATGAAAACTAGGCACGATCTACAGAGAAATGAGGAATATGTTGTAATCCTTATTTCAGTCAGCTTCTGTGAAACAGAACTTACAGCAACTTGATTGCCATGTTCAGCAAAGCCTCCTGAAGTTCTTTTAACAATAAGCCTTCCGCAGCCATTCGCAATTGTCGGTCAGCACACATCTCAATATAGAAAATATAGATAAAATTTTGTAATGCTGCACTGAAAATTACGGATTTCCGAAAGAAAAACTAGGTTTGTTTGTTTCTGATTCATAAATGGTGAATTTTTCTTGCTTCTAAATGTAGTCATTTACTTTCTCGAATACTTTGTGTAGCCACACTTTACGAACTATTTGGAACAACACTAACAGGCATTAATCCTGTCATATGTAAGATGTTACTGTTCGAACGCGGATTTTACGATCGAAAATTCGTACGAGAATTTTTACAATCATTCCATTACCTTCACACACTATTCAATAGTACAGAAAGGAAAAGTAAAATTTCGCAATTATTTTTCAGAAAATTTCAGAATTGTAGAAGGCACTTCATGAAAAGTACTTCCAAAATTAAAATACTGTAATGATCTCCGGAACGGTGAAACGAAATCTTACTTCTGACGTATTTACCAAGTTTGAACTCAAAATAATCTAATCTGTCAGAGTTATTCGTTGCTCATCCATCCATCCATACGGGCAGACATACCGATTTAAGGGAACAAAATTGTGTGTATTTCCTAGATACCTGCCCCAATCTTAACCATCTTTGAAAGAGCACTAACAGAACTCTGTTACGTTTGTACAACGTTGCAAATTAACAGACCATTTTGACGAAGAAAAATTCAAGATAGTTTTGTTGAGGTGCTTCCAAAACTTTTTTTCACTTTATAATTAAATCAGGCAGAAAAGTAAAAATTTCCTTCAATAATTGGTTACTGACTTTTGCCAAAATCTCGACGCCGGAACGCGCCATCCTGCGGGAAAAAATCACCGCCACCTCCCTAGCAAAACTACTAGTGCTACAGAATGGCACAGACTTTCCGTATTACTTTTCTATTTCCTTTGGTCTCGGCTAGCTATTCCGACTTGCTATAGGCTCTTGCCAGCTGCCATCTATCACCACCCGAAGTACATTTTTTAATAAAAAATTCTCAGTTTTTCGGTTTCCTAATGGTAGAACTTTAAGAATATTAAAAAAAAGACTAAAACCTCATCCTATATGAAACTTTCCAGAATAATTTTTCTTTTTAAGAAAACAATGTTAAAGCGTTATTGTGAATGCCACATTTGAAGGTCTTTTCACTGAAAACATTTTTGAAAAACTTCATATGAAGTCATTTCAAGCGCTTGCAGTCACAAATACAATTGTGTTTACAAATCTATTGAACTATGCATATTAAAGGGACGAGAGATCTTTCAAAAAGTCATATTTTTTTAATTTTAAAAAATACACAAAAGAATGCAGCAAAATGAATTCTATGACATCTTAAACACTGCAATTGGCACTATACGTTTGAAAAAGTTTGCAGAAAAAATTTGGAGACGATTTTGAGAAAATGGTTGTGTTTCTGAAAATGCGGAGTTTTGAGCTAGTTTTTACAGAAACCGGTTGAGTTTTCGAGAAACTTTATTTGACATCACTTATAGTTCATGTACTTATTGTTATAAAGCTGCAATGAATTAAATTATATTAATGAACTATTAACACTATTGTTCAACCATTTGAGGACCAAAGCAATAACATTTAAATAATGTTCATTTTAGAATGTTTAATTTATCAATATAATTTTTAAAACCTAACCTTACATTTTGATATAAAAAATTGTTATCCTTACTAAATATATTTTTAGGTGACTTTGTCATTATTTAAATTCACCGTTTGACATTAATTTTGAATAAATTTGTATACATTGCCTCATGGCATAGACCTGTCTTTTAACATCATCTTCCTGCTGTGCAGTTCTGGGCAGACGCACATAATTCCTCACTTGTCTTGCAAGGGTAGTCGTCACATCTTGAATCACTTTGCAAACACTCGACTGGCTGAGACAATGAATGTCACCATTATCTCTCTAAAATATTTATTTTGAATCATAACACCTTTACAGTACGAAACACTCACAAACCATCCTTATAAGTAGATTAATTTCTACTTCCAGAGCAGACCATTAAAAAAATATTACTCACCTGGTACAGGTCGGTGGCATAAAATCTTATTGCCATAAATAACGTGGTCATTGGGGACATTGGCAAACCTCAAAAATTCACAATAAATACATCTCGCATCAGAGAAAACAACACATAAAAAACAGTGCATTTCAAAAAGTCGATAGCGACATCGAAATTCGCGGTCCCTAAATATCTCTGTAGTCAGTGCTCTTCTTCCTCCATTTCTTCCATGAATTCATACAATTCAAGCAATTCGTTATCAATTATATCTGTTGAGGCTGCGAAATATTGCTTAGATGGTTGGGAAAGCATTAGCAGAAATTGCAACAAAAAGTTTTATGCATCGCCTTTGTTTTAATCAGACGATAGAGTTCTAAAAAATACTACACAAAATTGACAAAGTTGATTACTTTGCCGAACGGCTCAATGAGTACTGAAGAGAGTATCGTGATAACCTCTGTCTGGACGAAAATAAACGTTCTTTTTTCCAATTTCACGTCATTCATACTTTCTGCTCTATCGCTCCGCGTCTCAGAGCGCTGGTTCAAAGAAACTACATGATGATTGCTTGCTGCCATCGTACCACCAACTTAACGCGTGTTGCTCACATTCTCTGCACGATCGCAACAAAAATGGTCGCGGCTTCTCTGATTTTCAAACAATGCGAGCTCGTCACGTCTGATGTGGAAAAAATTGTATTCTGGGAAATTTGACAATGGGTAAATCTTTCATCGCGGCCGCCTAGAAGGTGGTGCAGTCTATTGGTGAGTTTTCGAAACAGATGAAAGTCGATTTCAAAGAGCTTTGTGCAAAAATGATTTTTGTCAATTGTGAAAGAATTCGCGCGGTGTTTGTCGAAAGCGGAAAGTTTGAAATTTATGATCTTTTCTTCTAAAATGCCTTCAAAGAGTAGCGAAACTGAAGTGTTCGAAGCGTGGTGCCAAATTTTAATTAATTGAATAATTAATCACAAGTATTGAAAATTTCTTCGAAGTTGCGCAAAGTGCATCGTTCTGAAAGTTTTCAACTCGTTGTTCCCTAATCTGGCGACCCTGAACACACATGCGACTGCGTGTGTGCAGGGCAAAACGTGTAAATTTCAGGTGGGTAGTGTCATGGGTGAGGAGTCATGCAATTTTTTATTGCATTTAAGTTTTCTTAAAGAAAAACATGATAACGGTATGAAATATGTAGTTTATTCGGCATTTGAAATTAAAAATTTGTATAAACACATTAATATTTTTTGTTAATACATAGGTTTTCCTGCCAACAACAGAAGAGATCACATTTACATCCGTTTTTAAACTTTTCGGATTTTCATTAGCATTTTTCGAGGTAAAGTCCGAAGTACTCGCAGGCTGCAGCGTGATCCTCTTTCGCGCTTGACTCAAAGATTCATCAGTTTCGTCATTTCTACGTTTATCTCGGTGCTCTCGAACAATAAACAGGTCCAACATCGGTTCTTTTGGACACAATCAGACACCTTAAATATATTGTCAAATTTCCACACGCCAGCTCGCCTTAAATATATTGTGCGAGGTCACCACCGCGCATGGCGTGCGCAGTGTAAATATTGAATAATGTTTTTGGTCGATTTCGAAAATAATTTATTTCCAACAGTTAACAAAAAAGTAATAAAAATTCGATATAAAAAGGAAGATTTTTTATTATATACTTGTAATAGAAAGGTAAAAGTGTTTAAAAAATGCAACTTTTCGTGCCAAAAATAAAGTAGTGAGTGCAAAGCTCGCATAATGTGTGTCTTAAGTTATATTTTATCAACTGATACCGTAGAAGCAGTTTAGTCTCTGATGGCCTAAGAGTTTTCTGGCTGGTGCCCGACAAAGTGTGCGTGTCACTAGAAGATACTCTGCCACTATTCGGACAGACACTTATTACAAGGCGATCAACAGCATTTTCAAGCAAAGCTATTTTTTGTATAACAGCATTTTTTCAGCTCTCTATTGTTATTTTATGAACTGCTTCTGATGTCATCATTTTTAAATTACAAAGTGACTCTTGATGCACGTTTTCTACGCTTACCTTCATTTTCAGTAACACAAAATTTTATTACATTACTGGCAAGGCGTCTTGCCTGCCCGCGAAGTGACACATCTCGACGTGAACTCACATTTCCCAAAGCTACGCCCGCAAACTCGCTTCACGCTCCTCGCGACTTTTGTTATCGAAACTGACTGTACAACCCGTCTTTACACTGTTAGTTCCATGACGCGTTGCAGTCACCTTTATTATTCGCTTCGTCGAGTTATACTATGTTCGTCTTCGTTGTTTCAATACAGTCTATAAGAATTTATGGCGACTTTTTTGTGTGTAATCCTTGTCCAGCAAGAAATGACTATCTAGGGTTTCAACATAACACATGAACTTGTACACATATTCAAGGTTATTTTGGATGGAACAACTAGACAGTTCACTATTAAGCAGACATAAATATTTATTATTTAATAATGTATGCATTTATATAAAAAGGTACAGTAGTTGAATTTATAAAATGACCTCTTTATTTAGTAATTTACGACAGTCGGATATCTGCAAATAGTATAGGATGTTCAATATCTGTACAAAGACGAAGTTGTACTTACGAGTAGCAGATTGGTTGTGTAAACTATTGACATTTAACGTGAAAATTTCACTTTTGGTTTATTCATTGTTTAATCAGTAACCAAGTAATACAAAACTAAATACAAAAATACATCATACACAGTTTTTACTGTTTCTTTGACAAACATATATCAAATCATATAATGTTTGCTGTATTTGAGGAATTATTACATGAAGTTCCTTAATAATATTTGCAATTAGTTTAGTAAACTGGCTTTTATGATAAGATGACACATTTATTGTGTACAACCCTTTCTGCATGAGGGGGGGGATGAAAGAGGAGTCAGGGGATGTTGCATGCTCATGCTCGCACGAGCGCCCGGTTTCGCACGCGGGCAAGTATTAAGAAATGTTGGTAACGGGAGCACGGTAAATTTTCACGTATTTAATATTTTTTAAAGATACGAGAAATAAATAATATATGTAATAAATGACAAGTGTCTAGAAAATGTAATATAAGATCGTTCAACGGGTCGCATCATTTAAGGTGGTGGACTGCAGGTGGCACTCGCGTCTCGAATTGGTCAGGTCCGGTGTAAACCATACACAGGGTTTTCATCAATGTAGATACGCAAAAATACACCAAGTACTTTCGTAAGTCACAAATAATACAAGTTGGTGAAACTAAGGTAAAAAGCTATTCCAGGGTTATTACAAACCACATTGTACTTGCTACTGAAAATAAAAAATAGTGAAACCTTTTTGTTGCAGCGCAAACATGCTACGTAATTGAGAACATGTCTGTGACTGACAGTAATTACTGTGTCAAAATGAAGACATAATCATTTTACATCAATATCACTAACGTTTCTAAAATTCACCAAAAAATAAGCATTTCTCGATTTAAAAAAATTGATAATTGCCTGTGTGGAAATTTGGCAGACAGTATATTGTGGTCAAAGTTATTCCAAAGCCCCCTGATTTGTTTTATAGAATCTCCTTGGCTGCTATATAAAATGTCATGGAATAAACATATTTTATGATTATAAACTTCACTAAGTTGCATAGATGAAAATATTACGGTGCGAAATATTTGTGATGACTCCGCAATCCTTAATAGTTATTTCTATTAGATAGAAAGTGCTACCAGTTCAATTAATACTGTCGTATGTGAATCCATAGTCAACATGAAAGTTGCTCGCTGACCACAAAAACGTGCTACTGAACATATTCCGTCTTATAGTACTTAATGACATTAAATAACTACCATTGTGTTGTAACATTGTGGTTAACGGACAAATATTGGTATTTCTTTGAAGATAGTAAAAAACGTTAGGACTTGCCCTTTAACGTTATTCAAATAGTGTTGTTTCCACGTTTACAAATAATTATAACAAGATAAAAATGAAGAAAATTTGAGCAATGAGGAAATTAGCGACATGCCTTCGTGCATCAAGTAAGTATACCAGTTGTTTAATTTTAGCAATGCGGGAGAGAAATGATGTTGTAGGCCAGTTTCTGTTGTCACGGTGCATATGTAATGTAATGAAATTTAATATCCTTTTGCTGCAGGTGACGGTGCAGTTATTTTTACTTTACAAAACTGTCAATTAAGTAGACGGCAATGTGATGAAGACACATTGTTTAAAGCAAGTTTTACTTCAAGAAATCTTGAAGAAATATAGCGCTTCTTATATACTGCACAAGAACCCTAGAATTATGGCTTTCAAATACCTTATTGATAATGGCAAACAATCCGAAATATGGGAAGCACTTAAAAGATTTTGATAAATATCTTACATCTGCAAGAAGAGAGTTTGAAGAAAAATTTGAAGCTAAAGTTCCCAACAACGCTCAAATGAAAGATTTTCTCAGGAAGAGAACTTTAGGCACTGGGTCTTTTGGACAAGTATTACTTGTAACTCACAAAAGATCGAAGAAACCTTTTGCAATGAAGGTTCTTGAGAAAGAATATATAGTACAGCTGAAACAAGTAGAGCATACAATAAGTGAAATAAAATTATTGTACGCTTTAAATTTCGAATTCGTAGTACGGCTAGATTTTTTCTTTAAAGATAATGTATATTTGTATTTAGTCATGCCATTTGTTAATGGTGGAGAGATGTTTTCCCATTTGCGTTCCAGGAACAAATTTGACGAAAATTTAAGCAGATTTTATGCTGCACAAGTGATTTTGGCCTTTGAATATTTTCATTTCTTGGGAGTAGTTTATCGAGACCTTAAGCCAGAAAACATACTTCTATGTAGAGACGGTTACCTGAAAATAACAGATTTAGGTTTTTGTAAGAGAATCTTGGAAACCAGAACGTGGACTTTATGTGGAACTCCCGAGTACCTCGCCCCAGAAATCATAATGAGCAAAGGATACAACTTCGCCGTGGACTGGTGGGCTCTTGGGGTGCTTATTTACGAAATGAATGCAGGTTTCCCTCCGTTCTTTGCGAATGAGCCCATCAGAATCTACGAAAAAATCGTGGCAGGGCAGTTCAACATGCCAGGGCACTTCTCCAAGGCGCTGAAAGATCTGGTGCCCCGATTGCTGCAGACGGATCGTACCAAACGCTTCGGGAACTTGAAGGCCGGAGCGAGGGACATCAAGGGTCACCAATGGTTTGCGGCACTCGATTGGGACGCAGTGCTCAACAAAATGCAGAAGCCCCCCTTCGCCCCCAAGGTGGCTGGAGACGACGATTCTAGCAACTTCGAGAACTTTGAAGACCAGCCCTTGCGGTCAGGAGCTCAAAATGAATACGGGGAAATGTTTGATGCTATTTAGATCCAGAGTACTTTTAACAGGATTCATAATTTTGGCATCATTATAATAACACCGACTTTGTGATTTCCAGGACCAATCACTACGGACATAAATATGGAATATTGTTTGCTATTTAAACAGTGACATATTTCAACTTTTGACGATGTTCATTAGCTTAATATTAGGTAGTGGTAGGTGGTATTGCTAAAGGTGTATCAAGGGTTGACGAAGGTAATCGAAAGTTCATCTGGATTGGAGAATAAAATGTGATTTTATCTTAATTTTATATAATTCTAAACAAAGGAAAGTATGTATTATTTGCCGTTTCGTTTGTCACTTTGCCAATTCCGTTACAATGTTTATAAATACTGTATATAAAATATATTCATTATTAATCTCACAAAAATTTATTCTTAGTCGGAAATCAGGCTTTTCTATAAGGTTGAGAAAGTAATTTGGTATATTATACAAAATATCTTTAAAAAGCTGGTAATCAAGCTAACGAAAATACTTTTTCCGAGTTTTTGTTTTGAAATGAAATCTTTAGAAGAATAAAATACTAAAATCATCTCATTTTCAAGATACAACTATTCAAATTATTTTGATTTTCAGTATTTTTCTGCAAATTGACATATGAGATTGAAATATTGCTCAATACTGGACATAGGGTAAGAATAACATCGTACTTTATTCACATCACATACAAACTACATACACTCTATCGAAATATATTGTAAGGTTCAAAAAATGGAAAATTAAAATCAATCCCTGTAAATGTCAATCCAAGTTTTTTTCTTCAAAGAGTTTTTCAATCGACCCCAAAATTTATTATTCTTTATCGACCCTTAAATCATGAACCAATTACATTCCCAAACCTTAATCATCTTAAATAAAAATTTAAGTCACGGAGTTGATAGACGCTCGACATGAAATATCACATCCAAACAATATCAAATAAAGCGTCTGCAAGAAAATTAAAACTACATTACTCAATAAACACTTTAAAACTATTATAATCGTCACTTAATATATTCAAATATATTATAAGTCTATCATTAACTTAAGCCTGTTAAATTAAGGAAGATGTACTTTCTCATATTCAAAAGTTATAGAAATTATATTACTTTGCCTTTTTACGTTGGATGTTGAAATACCTATGGTTTATCAACAATTTCAAAAAGTTTTGTCAATAGCATCATTAAAAGCCTGCATTTGTAAATATTCTTGTCATTTTTCCTTTACATTTTTTCTTGTTCAGCTCTTACTACTTATTCGTTACGAAAACTATTAAATAAAAATATTGTTTGCTACAATAAGATTTAACCCTTTTTCCGGGCGACATCATCTGACAACGCAACAGGGCAGGCGGGTTCCAGCGAAAGATTCTTTGGAATCTTTCTCATTTAAATTATTTTTTACTATTCCACTTGTGAAATTAAAACTAATAGTGTTTAACTAATACAAAATGCCCCTGTCTGGGCGGTGTATTTTTAAAAGTTTATCGCCTTTTCTATCCTATTTTTCTTACCCCTTCTACCTACTGGCCAATCATATACTGTGACTCATCTATCTTACAAAGTTTTATACATCGATCGCTATGTTGATGTTCAATAAACAAAGAATGTACTTTAACTTAACCTCTGATTTTAACATACGCTTTCAGTTATTTTCAACATTTTGGGCATTTTGGAGCTCTGTTGGACATAATTTCACTCGTGGAATATTCCAATTAAATACATTTTCTGCTTTGAAAATTCTCCTCGCTTCGCGAGTCGGGAATTTATCGCCAATTTCCAAAGCACTCGTGATGACCTTATGATAATGAAAGAGAACACATTAATTTAATTGTTTAATTTGAAACGGAAAACAATTCTAAATAGTTAACGTTTAATTATTTTACACTTTATACTTTAGTTCTTTTGATGTTTTAAAATTTACACATGTAATTTTTTATAGCTCTTACGTCGTTAATGTGTACTTAACAGGGTACAAATGCTTCAAACTATTTAAGATGAAGTCTCTAAAAAAATTAAAAAATGTGAAAATGAGATCTGAATTGGACATTTTCAGAAACGTTTAAACTATATTTCTAATGAACGATTAAATTTTTCAATTAAAATTTTTTTATAGATACATGTTTTACTCTTCTATAATATTCTTCAGATTGTAGTTCAATTCCACTATTAGGGGACAAAAAATTGAGAAAATAGAAAAATTACTTTTGAGGCGTCGAAAGGCAGTGGCTGAGAAGAAGGTAATACCGCAAATCTACTCAGGGGTAAAGGTATTATGAAACTGAAATCTGTGCCGAACTAAAGTCTGCGAGATCTGCGTAATCTCTGCGCTCCTTCCGTAACATCCCTAGTTGCAGGGTCATTACTGCATATCTCTATACAACGTGGTTTGTAAACAACTGTTTTTGGTATACCTACATCATTTCATTTATTATCAATACATTTTACTTGTGAGTTTCGACTACAACATCTGAAGATTTTTATTTTCACATAGACTCTCCAGCAACACGTCATGTTTTGAGAATACTTGCGCTGATATGGAGTTCGTCACGAAAATGAACAACTGAACGACGACGCAAGAACCGAGTAGTTGTAAAGCACTGAGAGGAGGCTATCATTAACGAATGGACAATTAAATCATGAAATAAACTTTGAGAATGTTCGTAGCCCCATACATTTATGCGAAAATATTTTTTTAATAAACACTTTTTTTTACCAATGTATCGAATTAATTTTGTTTCAATTTGTTCTAGTGTCCAATTACTTTTAAAATGGTGACTTGTGCAGCTCATGCAATGAACATAATACAATATGTAGTATTTATAGACTATTTTGAAATTGAATTTGTTTAGCGTTTATTTACCAGTTGGCATTGGAAACCAAATAGTTATGAACTATTATTTGTTCCGTTTGCTGTGTCATGTTGCTTATTTTTAGTGACGAATTTGAATAAGAATAATATTGTGACTATAGAGTTTGGACGAACTTCTTTGAGACTGAACTTCACTTTTGCTGGTATGCGGCACGTCTTCTCACCCGTCTTTGTCACGTCTATTTCTGAGGCAAGCACATATTCTTTTTCGGAAGAGTAGATGTGCCTTTCTTTGACATACTGCTAATTTCTGTATCTGAATAGTTATTATAGATTTTTATGGATACCTTATTGAAAGAATAATTTACAAGACAAAGTATTGTATATAGTCATATAAATGGGTAAATTGTAGCTACAGGAAACAGACCTAATTATTGTACTTCCTCGTAACTGTGTTTAGTTGACGAGAAGAATTTTCATATATTTAATTACACACCTATATAGTAAGAAATTATATTAGTTGTAGTGAAGGCAATGTTAATTTTGTAGACGAGTTGTTACTCGATTTCGAACAAGTATTGCACTGTGACTCGAAGAGCAATGATCTTAGCCATGTAAATCGCCAAACTTCGTACAGAACGTAGACCGATATATGTGAAATGCTCCTTGGCCAAGATTTTCTTCTGTTTGTGATGTCTGCGAGGAGAAAGTGGAGAAAGCGACTCTCCGCTTCACCGAGTTCATATTGTGATGTCGCAGCGCCTGACTGCATCCTGTCTGAACCGCCTCGTTTTGTTAGCTCTTTTGGTGCTGTTGGGATCAGAAATGGTGGGGCAGGGTACACGTCGCCCCCAGGGGTCACAAAGGGGGGAAGAGAATATTTCGTATTTCTGGGCGCGTCAGCTTCTTTCGTTTTTAGTCCCGTAAGTATTTGGCGTCAATTCATTCCGAGAAAACTGAAAATATCATCATAGGCCGCGGATGTTTGTAAAAAGCAGGCAGATTGTAACATAAGCATATCTGTGAATATTGGTAAAATTTTATTAGATCATGATAATTAGTTGCAGAGGAATTTCTAATTGTAGTTACAGGCTCGGGCATCAAATCTGTTGCATGCTTACTCACAAACTGTACCATAATTTCAAAACTGCTTAAGATGGCGATTAGATCTTTTTGACTTGTATGTAGGGAAATGTTATTCTTCTGCAATGTGCAAATAATAATCTAATTTAACTTATATTTTATTGTTGACTTCTGGGCGCGTCAACTACTTTGGTTTTTATTTCCGTAAGTGTAGGGGATGTAATAGTCGAGACGTGGCTGTGTTTCTTCTTTGCTGGGACGCGAAGCCGGCGCTGACACGCAGGTGGGCTTACTGGTTTCCCGCTTCCAGGTATCTCCCCGGAAAGGGCACCGCTGGCTGGAAGAAACTCACAGCTACCAACATATTGTGTGGTAGGGACGTGTATGTAAGAGCGAGTGTGTTTAAAGGGGGGAGGATTTAATCTCGGGATTGACTAGTGATGCCGGTCGCGTCAACGACTAAAGTCATTAGTCCCATAAGTGTGGTGAATGTTTTATCGCGAGAGGTGGCGGTGATGATATTCCCGCTGGATGGCGAGACCCGGCGCCGACATTCACGTCAGCTTGCGGGGTTTCCCCAACAAGGTATCTCCCACCATCGGGACAAGTTTTAAGCGTCCGACCGGTCTCCCGGCATGTAGTGTTGTAGTGTAATAGTGTAGGTGTTTGTATGTAAGGGGTGAGGATAGGACAAGGAAGAGGAATGAAAGATCGCGCTCCATCCGTGGTCTGTTTGTTAAGGTACTGCTTCGGTATTTGCCTGGGCGTTGATCGGAGAACCTTAACTACCCATTAGAGCAGTCGGCCCCACGCGTCGAACCCAATGCTTTGATGCTAGAGGGCAGCGGCGGCTATTGCGGATTATTCCAAGTGGCCGCAGGGCCCGACTTCGTGAAATCAGCCAGAGGTGCACAGTGCTATAAGGTGATCACGCGGAATCACCACAAAATCAAGTCATGTGCAAGTTCGTGGGATCGTGTCTGCGTAGGTGGGCGCAATCTCTGGTGGAGAGATGTAGACGATCACCCGGACCCTGGTATCTTCCTTAGTGTTAGTATGTAAAGCCGAATGACGTCCAGATATGAGCCAGGAACGTAGTACATTTAGATGTATCAAATAGACGAAGAAGATGACCATTAATGTTTTTAAATAATAAACGGAATATGGTTTCCATTTTACTTTTTCGTATACGTACGTTTACAAGGAGTAATATACGTAATATAAAAAATGTGTATTCTGAAATGATAGGTTTGACAAAAAAAACTAGTTTTGTAGGTCCTTGATGCAGTAACAGCGAATAAATCTGATTCCAGTATGTAGTAAATTACTTGTTCTAATTCGTTGAGTAGTCAGTATCCACGATTTGTGGGTCCTTGATAACAAAAAGTGGTTTACGGCAAACCGCCGGCCGTCTATTCGTCTGCTCGTCTATTGGTTTGCCTGTCTGTCCTTTCGTCTGTGAACAACAATAGCCACTAAACTAAGTGCAGGAGCGTTTCCAAACTGAATACTCCCAAGATGAATTGACATCACTCAAAGCTCTGAGAGTTTTAATTACATTCTTTAATTTTTAGGGGTACTTTACATGACGCCTCAGAGACATTTTGAAAACATTCTCAAAAATTGCTCAAAATATTTTCTTTAAATTTCTTGTAAGAATAGAGCGAAATACATTTACAAAAATGGTAGAGGTCCGATTTTTACAGTTAACTCTGAATTTTCGAAAATTGCAAAAGTTTGAATTTTTCGGCATTTTCCATTATCTTCATCGTTGATACATACACGCATGTCAATGCTGTATGCGCAGACAAAGTGAAGCGGTGAAGCGCGTTGAACGATATAACCATAGAGCTTGACGAACACCTGCGGTTGTGTCTGCAGGCCAGGTACCGGGAGTGGCTCAGGGCATCAACGGATGTTACTGAAGTGCCTCTGACCGGGATCTCCTAGGTTCGAGTCCCGACAGTGGCATGATTTTCGAGACTAGCTTGTCAGCTGTGTCGAATTCAGTCGCTACCTGGAGGAGATTCTAGCGGCCAGCTGCTCTGACGTTGGTTTTCCGTAGTTTCTCCGATCAATACCAGGCGAATGCCGGAGCAATGCCCAAAAAAACGGGCCACAGACCGCGCGCGATATATTGTTCCTCTTCCCTTGTCCTATCCTCACCCCTTACATAAACACACTAACATGCACTACACACATGCCGGGAGACCGGTCGGGAACTTAAAGCTTGACCCGGTTAGGGCGGCGCTCTACTGGTGGGAGATACCTGGTTGGGGAAAACCCGCTAGTCGGCGCCGGCGCCGGATTTTGCCATCCAGCGGTGGAAGATTTCGAGGAAAGAACATGCACTACACTTACAGTACTAGTGAACTCAATAGTTGACGTGTCAGGAATAACTAACAACCAACAAGGCCAACCACGCAGCTAGCGAGGTGAAGTTGTGAAGCGCGATGGACGATGTAACCATAGAGTTTGATGAGCGCGCGTCGACGCTGTGTGTGCGCAGGCGCGGTGAAGCGGTGAGGCGGTGAAGCGCGATGGACGATGTAACCATAGAGTTTGATGAGCGCGCGTCGACGCTGTGTGTGCGCAGGCGCGGTGAAGCGGTGAGGCGGTGAAGCGCGATGGACGATGTAACCATAGAGTTTGATGAGCGCGCGTCGACGCTGTGTGTGCGCAGGCGCGGTGAAGCGGTGAGGCTGTGAAGCGCGATGAACGACGTAACCATAGAGTTTGATGAGCGCGCGTCGACGCTGTGTGTGCGCAGGCGCGGTGAAGCGGTGAGGCGGTGAAGCGCGATGGACGACGTAACCATAGAGTTTGATGAGCGCGCGTCGACGCTGTGTGTGTGCAGGCGCGGTGAAGCGGTGAGGCGCGATGGACGACGTAACCATAGTTTGATGAGCGCGCGTCGACGCTGTGTGTGCGCAGGCGCGGTGAGGCGGTGAAGCGCGATGGACGATGTAACCATAGTTTGATGAGCGCGCGTCGACGCTGTGTGTGCGCAGGCGCGGTGAAGCGGTGAGGCTGTGAAGCGCGATGAACGACGTAACCATAGAGTTTGATGAGCGCGCGTCGACGCTGTGTGTGCGCAGGCGCGGTGAAGCGGTGAGGCGGTGAAGCGCGATGGACGACGTAACCATAGAGTTTGATAAGCGCGCGTCGACGCTGTGTGTGCGCAGGCGCGGTGAAGCGGTGAGGCGGTGAAGCGCGATGGACGACGTAACCATAGAGTTTGATGAGCGCGCGTCGACGCTGTGTGTGCGCAGGCGCGGTGAAGGGGTGAGGCGGTGAAGCGCGATGGACGATGTAACCATAGAGTTTGATGAGCGCGCGTCGACGCTGTGTGTGCGCAGGCGCGGTGAAGCGGTGAGGCGGTGAAGCGCGATGGACGACGTAACCATAGAGTTTGATGAGCGCGCGTCGACGCTGTGTGTGCGCAGGCGCGGTGAAGCGGTGAGGCGGTGAAGCGCGATGAACGATGTAACCATAGAGGTTGATGAGCGCGCGTCGACGCTGTGTGTGCGCAGGCGCGGTGAAGCGGTGAGGCGGTGAAGCGCGATGGACGATGTAACCATAGAGTTTGATGAGAGCGCGTCGACGCTGTGTGTGCGCAGGCGCGGTGAAGGGGTGAGGCGGTGAAGCGCGATGAACGATGTAACCATAGAGGTTGATGAGCGCGCGTCGACGCTGTGTGTGCGCAGGCGCGGTGAAGCGGTGAGGCGGTGAAGCGCGATGGACGACGTAACCATAGAGTTTGATGAGCGCGCGTCGACGCTGTGTGTGCGCAGGCGCGGTGAAGGGGTGAGGCGGTGAAGCGCGATGAACGATGTGACCATAGAGGTTGATGAGCGCGCGTCGACGCTGTGTGTGCGCAGGCGCGGTGAAGCGGTGAGGCGGTGAAGCGCGATGGACGACGTAACCATAGAGTTTGATGAGAGCGCGTCGACGCTGTGTGTGCGCAGGCGCGGTGAAGGGGTGAGGCGGTGAAGCGCGATGAACGACGTAACCATAGAGTTTGATGAGCGCGCGTCGACGCTGTGTGTGCGCAGGCGCGGTGAAGCGGTGAGGCGGTGAAGCGCGATGAACGATGTAACCATAGAGGTTGATGAGCGCGCGTCGACGCTGTGTGTGCGCAGGCGCGGTGAAGCGGTGAGGCGGTGAAGCGCGATGGACGACGTAACCATAGAGTTTGATGAGAGCGCGTCGACGCTGTGTGTGCGCAGGCGCGGTGAAGCGGTGAGGCGGTGAAGCGCGATGGACGATGTAACCATAGAGTTTGATGAGCGCGCGTCGACGCTGTGTGTGCGCAGGCGCGGTGAAGCGGTGAGGCGGTGAAGCGCGATGGACGATGTAACCATAGAGTTTGATGAGCGCGCGTCGACGCTGTGTGTGCGCAGGCGCGGTGAAGCGGTGAGGCTGTGAAGCGCGATGAACGACGTAACCATAGAGTTTGATGAGCGCGCGTCGACGCTGTGTGTGCGCAGGCGCGGTGAAGCGGTGAGGCGGTGAAGCGCGATGGACGACGTAACCATAGAGTTTGATGAGCGCGCGTCGACGCTGTGTGTGTGCAGGCGCGGTGAAGCGGTGAGGCGCGATGGACGATGTAACCATAGTTTGATGAGCGCGCGTCGACGCTGTGTGTGCGCAGGCGCGGTGAGGCGGTGAAGCGCGATGGACGATGTAACCATAGTTTGATGAGCGCGCGTCGACGCTGTGTGTGCGCAGGCGCGGTGAAGCGGTGAGGCTGTGAAGCGCGATGAACGACGTAACCATAGAGTTTGATGAGCGCGCGTCGACGCTGTGTGTGCGCAGGCGCGGTGAAGCGGTGAGGCGGTGAAGCGCGATGGGCGACGTAACCATAGAGTTTGATGAGCGCGCGTCGACGCTGTGTGTGCGCAGGCGCGGTGAAGCGGTGAGGCGGTGAAGCGCGATGGACGACGTAACCATAGAGTTTGATGAGCGCGCGTCGACGCTGTGTGTGCGCAGGCGCGGTGAAGGGGTGAGGCGGTGAAGCGCGATGGACGATGTAACCATAGAGTTTGATGAGCGCGCGTCGACGCTGTGTGTGCGCAGGCGCGGTGAAGCGGTGAGGCGGTGAAGCGCGATGGACGACGTAACCATAGAGTTTGATGAGCGCGCGTCGACGCTGTGTGTGCGCAGGCGCGGTGAAGCGGTGAGGCGGTGAAGCGCGATGAACGATGTAACCATAGAGGTTGATGAGCGCGCGTCGACGCTGTGTGTGCGCAGGCGCGGTGAAGCGGTGAGGCGGTGAAGCGCGATGGACGATGTAACCATAGAGTTTGATGAGAGCGCGTCGACGCTGTGTGTGCGCAGGCGCGGTGAAGGGGTGAGGCGGTGAAGCGCGATGAACGATGTAACCATAGAGGTTGATGAGCGCGCGTCGACGCTGTGTGTGCGCAGGCGCGGTGAAGCGGTGAGGCGGTGAAGCGCGATGGACGACGTAACCATAGAGTTTGATGAGCGCGCGTCGACGCTGTGTGTGCGCAGGCGCGGTGAAGGGGTGAGGCGGTGAAGCGCGATGAACGATTTGACCATAGAGGTTGATGAGCGCGCGTCGACGCTGTGTGTGCGCAGGCGCGGTGAAGCGGTGAGGCGGTGAAGCGCGATGGACGACGTAACCATAGAGTTTGATGAGAGCGCGTCGACGCTGTGTGTGCGCAGGCGCGGTGAAGGGGTGAGGCGGTGAAGCGCGATGAACGACGTAACCATAGAGTTTGATGAGCGCGCGTCGACGCTGTGTGTGCGCAGGCGCGGTGAAGCGGTGAGGCGGTGAAGCGCGATGAACGATGTAACCATAGAGGTTGATGAGCGCGCGTCGACGCTGTGTGTGCGCAGGCGCGGTGAAGCGGTGAGGCGGTGAAGCGCGATGGACGACGTAACCATAGAGTTTGATGAGAGCGCGTCGACGCTGTGTGTGCGCAGGCGCGGTGAAGGGGTGAGGCGGTGAAGCGCGATGAACGACGTAACCATAGAGGTTGATGAGCGCGCGTCGACGCTGTGTGTGCGCAGGCGCGGTGAAGCGGTGAGGCGGTGAAGCGCGATGGACGACGTAACCATAGAGTTTGATGAGCGCGCGTCGACGCTGTGTGTGCGCAGGCGCGGTGAAGCGGTGAGGCGGTGAAGCGCGATGGACGACGTAACCATAGAGTTTGATGAGCGCGCGTCGACGCTGTGTGTGCGCAGGCGCGGTGAAGGGGTGAGGCGGTGAAGCGCGATGAACGATGTAACCATAGAGGTTGATGAGCGCGCGTCGACGCTGTGTGTGCGCAGGCGCGGTGAAGCGGTGAGGCGGTGAAGCGCGATGGACGACGTAACCATAGAGTTTGATGAGAGCGCGTCGACGCTGTGTGTGCGCAGGCGCGGTGAAGGGGTGAGGCGGTGAAGCGCGATGAACGACGTAACCATAGAGTTTGATGAGCGCGCGTCGACGCTGTGTGTGCGCAGGCGCGGTGAAGCGGTGAGGCGGTGAAGCGCGATGAACGATGTAACCATAGAGGTTGATGAGCGCGCGTCGACGCTGTGTGTGCGCAGGCGCGGTGAAGCGGTGAGGCGGTGAAGCGCGATGGACGACGTAACCATAGAGTTTGATGAGAGCGCGTCGACGCTGTGTGTGCGCAGGCGCGGTGAAGCGGTGAGGCGGTGAAGCGCGATGGACGACGTAACCATAGAGTTTGATGAGAGCGCGTCGACGCTGTGTGTGCGCAGGCGCGGTGAAGGGGTGAGGCGGTGAAGCGCGATGAACGACGTAACCATAGAGGTTGATGAGCGCGCGTCGACGCTGTGTGTGCGCAGGCGCGGTGAAGCGGTGAGGCGGTGAAGCGCGATGGAGGACGTAACCATAGAGTTTGATGAGCGCGCGTCGACGCTGTGTGTGCGCAGGCGCGGTGAAGCGGTGAGGCGGTGAAGCGCGATGAACGACGTAACCATAGAGTTTGATGAGAGCGCGTCGACGCTGTGTGTGCGCAGGCGCGGTGAAGGGGTGAGGCGGTGAAGCGCGATGAACGACGTAACCATAGAGTTTGATGAGCGCGCGTCGACGCTGTGTGTGCGCAGGCGCGGTGAAGCGGTGAGGCGGTGAAGCGCGATGGACGACGTAACCATAGAGTTTGATGAGCGCGCGTCGACGCTGTGTGTGCGCAGGCGCGGTGAAGGGGTGAGGCGGTGAAGCGCGATGAACGATGTAACCATAGAGGTTGATGAGCGCGCGTCGACGCTGTGTGTGCGCAGGCGCGGTGAAGCGGTGAGGCGGTGAAGCGCGATGGACGACGTAACCATAGAGTTTGATGAGCGCGCGTCGACGCTGTGTGTGCGCAGGCGCGGTGAAGCGGTGAGGCGGTGAAGCGCGATGGACGACCCGCGCATCGAGTGGATCGCGGAGCGCGTGCTCACCTTCCTGGGCGAGGACGACCCCACGCTGTTCCACGAGCTGCTGGAGGAGCGCGAGGACTCGGAGGAGAAGCTGTGGTCCTTCATCGACGACGACCTCATGTACACGTCGGAGCACGAGCGCCGCCTGCTCGTCTTCCACAAGAGCTACGTGGCCGTCAGCGTCGAGGAGATGGTGCTCGTCCCGCAGTGGGGTACGATCACACGCCCCCCTCACAGTGCTCTTTTGTACTAGCAGTTTCAGTTTAGTTTATGACAGTACGTTTTATTATCACTTTCACTTTCAGTTTATTTTACAACTGTTTTATTATCACTTTCACTCTATTTTATATCGGTACGTTTTATTATCAGTAACAATTGATTTTATAACAGTAATTTGGTTTATATCAGTATGTTTTATTATCAGTTTTAGTTTAGTTTATGTCAGTACGTTTAATTAACAGTTTGCTTACATTATAATTACGTTTTATCATCAATTTCAGCCCATTTTATAGCAGTATTTTTTTATATATTTTTTTCATTTTATATCAGTTGGTTTTATTATCAGTTTCAGTTTACCAGGTGTATGCATAAGTTTTGGCGGTTTTCTGGTAAAGAAAACAATTTACGAGGAAAATTCACTGTTTGTTTATTCAAAATATTGTCTGATGGCTTCCACACACTTCGCCCATCTTTCACTTAAAGTATGAATACAATGCCAGAAAAATTGCTTGTCTTTTGCGGCAAACTATTCGTCGGCTATTTTACAACTTCCTCGAATTGCTGAAGTGCTGCTCTGCGAGCGCGTGCCCCATTGATGCGAGAAATGGTATTCAGATGGCGCCAGGTTGGGGGAGTACGGCGGGTGCGGAAGGATGTCCCATCCAAGCGATCTGTAGGAGTCTTTTACTGGCTTTGCTGTGTGAGACGGTGCATTGTAGTACACTTGCCGTTCTTTCAAATCGCGTGGGACCCATTTTGCGAGTTTATTGATATTGATTATATAGTCTGCTGATTGTTTCTTGTGACTCATTTAATGTTTTGGCCAATTGCTATTGAGTTAGGTCATCATTCAATAACGCTTTAATAGCTCGTATGCGCACGTTTTGGTTTACCAGATCACTCGCTGTTGTGACATTGACATCACGTTTAAATTATCGAAACCATGTATCACGTGTAGTAATCGATGGAGTGTGTTCACCATACCATTCTACCTGCAAACGATAACATTTACAGCCTTTTCCCTTTGATTGAATAAGAAGAGCAATGCGTGCCGCAAATGTTCCTTTTCCAAGCACAAACATCGACATAATCTTTGAACCATACAACAGACGTTAATTTTAGGAGGACTCAACTCGTGTGAGTTGGTACGTTACTGCTAGACGAAAAACCTGTCGTAGTGTCAGATGTATACTTGCGTTCCGTTCGCTGGGGCCATCTCTTTGTGAAACCGGTAAAGACTTATGCATACACCTGGTATGTCTTGCGAAGGTTGCCTTTTATGTTTCGGGATTTGGCAACCCTGGAGTTGCAATCTGGCAACTGACAGCTGTATCGTAAAGTTGGATGATTTGAGGTTATACGTACTCAGAACGTTTTGACATACGAGCGCTATGTGTGTTGTTTACAGTAACTTAAAAGATTCATCTTGGCCCAAAAATGGAATTAAATCGTGAACATTTTCGTGCGATTATTTTTTACAACTTTCGACGTGGAATACTCAGCAACAGTGCATGGACGAACTTAATTCAATTTTTGGCGATGAAGCTTCATCAAGGACCAGTGTTTATCGATGGTATGGTGAATTCAATCGTGGTCGTAGTTCACTCCAAGACGAATTTTGCGAAGGTCGTCCAAAATCAGTTTGTTGTTCCGAAAACCATTGATGCTGTGGGTGAACTGATATTGCAAGGTCGTCATGTGACCTATCGTGAGATTGAGACAACCTTAGGCATTAGTGGGACTAGCATATACTCAATATTGCATGAACATTTGACTGTCAAAAAAATTGTTCGCCTTGGATCCCACACAATCACTCAAAAAAAGGCTCGTATCGATTGGTCGAAAGAAATGCTCAAAAAAATAAAATCGCGGTGCTTCGAAACACGTCTATGACATCGTAACAGGTGATGAATCGTGGATTTACGTGTATGAGCCCGAAAGTAAACAGCAGTCGACTGTATGGGTGTTTCAAGATGAGCAAAATCCAACAAAAGTTGTTCGTCATAAGGGTGTCAAGGGCGTCATAAGGATTCTAATGATCGAGCGGCGGCAAAAAAAGCAGAGGGACTTTAGCCCATGGACTTTGTGTCGTCCGAGATAACAGCCAGTTAATGCCTGTGGCATATAGATAATTTTATTTTTATCTAATTTTATTGCTTCCGATTTACTGATTTACTAATTAACTACATATTAACTTCACTTGTTTTGTTTTTTCATATTTCTCTCCCATAATTTCCTTTCATAATTCACTCCATAAGAGAACATATAGCACAATTCAACTGTATTCATATTTCCTTTTCATAATTCATAACTACGAACCTTTTGATCCAGATAAATTACACAGTGTATATCAAGTTCCGTATTAAAGGCAATAACACGCTATAGCGTATCAGTAAAAAATTAAAATGGATTTTAGACTCGCTAAATTTGAGTGAAGTTAGTATTTTCTTAACAGTCTGAAGCTGGTGGTGGCACAGACTAAATAGGCTTCGTCATGCAAGTATGTTTCCTATTCTCCTCAGGGAGTTTACTTTTCGTTCCCCTTCGCAGCTGCTATCGATCTGTACATAAAAGAACTACCAAAGTCTCCAAGTAAGGGCACTGCCTTTCGAGTTGTGAAGTGCAGTTGCCTTGGTGGTGATGGCACATTATAGCAAAACATCGATACATTGCCAGGACATTTTTGACATCGATGTAAGCATCGACAAAAAAATAAATGTTTTAAACACGATGAAAAATTTCGAAGCAAAATATCCTAGTTCTAATGTGATACATAACACGTCAATATTAGTTTACAGTATATTCTGCCATTAATTTGACTGCCATGTTAATTTTATAATCAACGTTCTATGTAGTCAAGGTTCTAATTGCAGTTTAACGATATTACCACGTCGAAAATAATAAAAAAAGTAACAAAACTGAAGAAAGGTTGCGAATAGCAAACGGTTTCGTAACGCCTGGGAATCGACAACAGTGACAGATGTCAATGGCTGTTGATTGCGAGCAATCACAAATAAAAAAGATACTGGAAATTTTATTTATATTATGAGATTTTTTTGAAAAGATCGATGTTTCTGGACACATACCCAGATTTGAAGAAACCATGGAAAGTAAAACATGGATGTTAAAAGGTCCATAATTCAGCCCGTAAATATCGATATTTTTGCCATCCCTACACACGCTGCACAGGGTTTCTTCGCGCCAGGACACGGGGGAGTCTTACAGGCTGTACCAACGCCGCGGAAGAACAAGGGAAAGCAAGACCTGCCAGGCCGCGCAGAAGAGAGACGCGAGTCCAAGAGTCAGTGGAGAGACTATGGGACAGCTCGCAAAAGGGGATCAGGACGCATCGGCTCATAGTGTTGCAAAATCCGCTTTGCGGACACATAGCAATTCCTCCATGGACGGATTTAAGTATTATTGTTATTAATATTTAATTATTAAGTATATTAAGTACAGTAGGACCCCGGTATTGCGATTGTGGTCTGTTCGGATTGCGAAATGTTGGGATTATCCGAAACAAAATCTACCGCACATATACAAATACATCTATAGGATTACCAGATAATGCAACGTAGCGTGCAATGTGAGAAAATGGCAACGTGATTGCATCATGACATAGTATCTTCCAGCAGATTCAGTTCCTTACTGCAAAAGAAGATTACCGATTTTTCCAGTAGCTCAAAGTAAAAATTACAGCATACTGAGGGCGTTCAATAAGTTATCTACCTGGGCATGAATATGAAATTTCATAACAAAAGTCCTCCTCGACTGCAACACACTTGGTCTATTTTGACTCCAGTGATCGAATACCCTCAGAAAGGATGGAAAAATTTTGACTGCCCAGATTCCCCATTACAGATTTTTTAACTGATTCATCGTCAGTAAATCATCACCCACGCAAAATGTTTCAGATTTCAGAACCGAAAGTAGCCACTGGGGGTCAGGTCCGGACTGTAAGGAGGATGATTAAATTGTACGAAGTGTTGACAATCTCTCACTTTTACCCGATGTTTGAAATATCTCATTTCCTCTGTTGACCTCCAAGGCTCTGCATTTGCCTTCTTCTCACTGCAAGAGCTTTCTGCAGACTCACTTGTACTTGAGCCCGAACCATACCAAGACATGTCCCAACTTGACTGCAACCCAGCTCACCAACAACGTCGTAAGATATCGAGGTAGATAACTTATTGAACGTTCCTCGTATGTAAACATACACCGTAGTTACCACCGCAAAAAACATTTCATTTCGACAAATTGTGCTTGAATAATTAGTTGTTCAATTCTACAATAATTATAAATTATTTTATTTACACTGGAAATAGGCGTTTTTTACTTTGTTTACCTTTCCTTTATCATGAATTTTTACCGGATTATCCGAAATTTCCGATTAGCGAGGTTCTATGTACTATTGTATGTATTCTGTATTACCTTTCGAGGGGGTTTGTGTAGAAACATAGATATTTTAAACGTCGAAGTATTACCAGCTATGTTTTTAACATCGATGTTTTTTCTTTTTAGATGTTTGGTTTGTGAATGGAAAATTCCCATGATCACAGTACTATAAAAGTTGCAATATGCAATAATAACTGATAGTAACACTTTTATGCATGTTTTGGAACCAAAGGAACGCTGTTTGCACCACATTCATCGAACAAACTCTTTCGCCCGAAATGACCTCCACGCCCTTGCATTTCCTCTTTCTTCATATTCAATTTGCACATATGGTCAACAAATACGCTGTGAGCATAGCGTCTGCTCCTTCTTCTCCTATTTAGTGAATTTATAAACACGAACACAGTCTAAATTTTAATGCCCAGGAATTTTGTGTTAAGAGGGTACTAAAACACTATAAAAACATCGGTGTTGCAAAACGCCGATAGTTTTTAGTCGATGGATTTTAGTGTATTTTTGATATCGATGTTTTAATTTCGAGCATCGATGATTGCTCACATGTGAGCATTTTGAGAATCGATGATTGCTGTGAGCATAGCGTCTGCTCCTTCTTCTCCTATTTAGTGAATTTATAAACACGAACACAGTCAAAATAAATTTTAATGCCCAGGAATTTAGTGTTAAGAGGGTACTAAAACACTCTAAAAACATCGATGTTGCAAAACGCCGATGGTTTTTAGTCGCTGGATTTTAGTGTATTTTTGATATCGATGTTTTAATTTCGAGCATCGATGATTGCTCACATGTGAGCATTTTGAGCATCGATGATTGCTGTGAGCATAGCGTCTGCTCCTTCTTCTCCTATTTAGTGAATTTATAAACACGAACACAGTCAAAATAAATTTTAATGCTCAGGAATTTAGTGTTAAGAGGGTACTAAAACACTCTAAAAACATCGATGTTGCAAAACGCCGATGGTTTTTAGTCGCTGGATTTTAGTGTATTTTTGATATCGATGTTTTAATTTCGAGCATCGATTATTGCTCACATGTGAGCATTTTGAGCATCGATGATTGCTGTGAGCATAGCGTCTGCTCCTTCTTCTCCTATTTAGTGAATTTATAAACACGAACACAGTCAAAATAAATTTTAATGCCCAGGAATTTAGTGTTAAGAGGGTACTAAAACACTATAAAAAATCGATGTTGCAAAACGCCGATGGTTTTTAGTCGATGGATTTTAGTGTATTTTTAATATCGATGTTTTAATTTTGAGCATCGATGATTGCTCACATGTGAGCATTTTGAGCATCGATGATTGCTGTGAGCATAGCGTCTGCTCCTTCTCCTATTTAGTGAATTTATAAACACGAACACAGTCAAAATAAATTTTAATGCCCAGGAATTTAGTGTTAAGAGGGTACTAAAACACTATAAAAACATCGATGTTGCAAAACGCCGATGGTTTTTAGTCGATGGATTTTAGTGTATTTTTGATATCGATGTTTTAATTTTGAGCATCGATGATTGCTCACATGTGAGCATTTTGAGCATCCATGATTGCTGTGAGCATAGCGTCTGCTCCTTCTTCTCCTATTTAGTGAATTTATAAACACGAACACAGTCAAAATAAATTTTAATGCTCAGGAATTTAGTGTTAAGAGGGTACTAAAACACTCTAAAAACATCGATGTTGCAAAACGCCGATGGTTTTTAGTCGATGGATTTTAGTGTATTTTTGATATCGATGTTTTAATTTTGAGCATCGATGATTGCTCACATGTGAGCATTTTGAGCATCGATGATTGCTGTGAGCATAGCGTCTGCTCCTTCTTCTCCTATTTAGTGAATTTATAGACACGAACACAGTCAAAATAAATTTTAATGCTCAGGAATTTAGTGTTAAGAGGGTACTAAAACACTATAAAAACATCGATGTAGCAAAACGCCGATGGTTTTTAGTCGCTGGATTTTAGTGTATTTTTGATATCGATGTTTTAATTTTGAGCATCGATGATTGCTCACATGTGAGCATTTTGAGCATCGATGATTGCTGTGAGCATAGCGTCTGCTCCTTCTTCTCCTATTTAGTGAATTTATAAACACGAACACAGTCAAAATAAATTTTAATGCCCAGGAATTTAGTGTTAAGAGGGTACTAAAACACTCTAAAAACATCGATGTTGCAAAACGTCGATGGTTTTTAGTCGATGGATTTTAGTGTATTTTTGATATCGATGTTTTAATTTTGAGCATCGATGATTGCTCACATGTGAGCATTTTGAGCATCGATGATTGCTGTGAGCATAGCGTCTGCTCCTTCTTCTCCTATTTAGTGAATTTATAAACACGAACACAGTCAAAATAAATTTTAATGCCCAGGAATTTAGTGTTAAGAGGGTACTAAAACACTATAAAAACATCGATGTTGCAAAACGCCGATGGTTTTTAGTCGCTGGATTTTAGTGTATTTTTGATATCGATGTTTTAATTTTGAGCATCGATGATTGCTCACATGTGAGCATTTTGAGCATCGATGATTGCTGTGAGCATAGCGTCTGCTCCTTCTTCTCCTATTTAGTGAATTTATAAACACGAACACAGTCAAAATAAATTTTAATGCACAGGCATTTTGTGTTAAGAGGGTACTAAAACACTATAAAAACATCGATGTTGCAAAACGCCGATGGTTTTTAGTCGCTGGATTTTAGTGTATTTTTGATATCGATGTTTTAATTTCGAGCATCGATGATTGCTCACATGTGAGCATTTTGAGCATCGATGATTGCTGTGAGCATAGCGTCTGCTCCTTCTTCTCCTATTTAGTGAATTTATAAACACGAACACAGTCAAAATAAATTTTAATGCCCAGGAATTTAGTGTTAATAGGGTACTAAAACACTATAAAAACATCGATGTTGCAAAACGCCGATGGTTTTTAGTCGATGGATTTTAGTGTATTTTTGATGTCGATGTTTTGATTTTGAGCATCGATGATTGCTCACATGTGAGCATTTTGAGCATCGATGATTGCTGTGAGCATAACGTCTGCTCCTTCTTCTCCTATTTAGTGAATTTATAAACACGAACACAGTCAAAATAAATTTTAATGCCCAGGAATTTAGTGTTAAGAGGGTACTAAAACACTATAAAAACATCGGTGTTGCAAAACGCCGATGGTTTTTAGTCGCTGGATTTTAGTGTATTTTTGATATCGATGTTTTAATTTCGAGCATCGATGATTGCTCACATGTGAGCATTTTGAGCATCGATGATTGCTGTGAGCATAGCGTCTGCTCCTTCTTCTCCTATTTAGTGAATTTATAAACACGAACACAGTCAAAATAAATTTTAATGCCCAGGAATTTAGTGTTAATAGGGTACTAAAACACTATAAAAACATCGATGTTGCAAAACGCCGATGGTTTTTAGTCGATGGATTTTAGTGTATTTTTGATGTCGATGTTTTGATTTTGAGCATCGATGATTGCTCACATGTGAGCATTTTGAGCATCGATGATTGCTGTGAGCATAACGTCTGCTCCTTCTTCTCCTATTTAGTGAATTTATAAACACGAACACAGTCAAAATAAATTTTAATGCCCAGGAATTTAGTGTTAAGAGGGTACTAAAACACTATAAAAACATCGGTGTTGCAAAACGCCGATGGTTTTTAGTCGCTGGATTTTAGTGTATTTTTGATATCGATGTTTTAATTTCGAGCATCGATGATTGCTCACATGTGAGCATTTTGAGCATCGATGATTGCTGTGAGCATAGCGTCTGCTCCTTCTTCTCCTATTTAGTGAATTTATAAACACGAACACAGTCAAAATAAATTTTAATGCCCAGGAATTTAGTGTTAAGAGGGTACTAAAACACTATAAAAACATCGATGTTGCAAAACGCCGATGGTTTTTAGTCGCTGGATTTTAGTGTATTTTTGATATCGATGTTTTAATTTCGAGCATCGATGATTGCTCACATGGGTGCTTTGTCGATTCGGTGGATTGCAGAGGAGCTGATTGACGAGGTGCGCGAGGACGCGGCGGGCGCGCAGGCCGGGGGCGAGCAGGGCGAGGAGGAAGAAGAAGAAGAAGAGGAAGAAGAAGAAGAGGGGGCGGAGGAACACCCGGGGGAGGAGGGGGAGCACGAGCAGGAGGAGGAAGGAGAGCAGCTGGAGGGGGAGGAGGACCCGGAGCGGGAGGAGATGGTGGAGGAGATGCTGGAGGACGTTCTAGAGAAAGCGGAAGGTAAGTGGAAGAAGGTGGATGAGGACAGAGGTTGCGATTTATTTTTCAAATATGTCAGATTTAAAGGCTTAGGTTTATTTAGTCCAAAAATACGAACTGTATTGTATGGGGGACAATATCATTGCGCACGTTTTATTGAGTTCCAGAATCCCTTCCCATAATTTTAACTATAATAGTTGAAGAAGGGGTAAAAGTTAAAGATAAATAAATAAATAAAAGTAAAATTTAAAAAACGCGAGATTAGCAATATTGGGAAAAAACTAATCAATTTCGTTCCCAAGATACAGAAAACTTATTTGCAACGGTAAAGAACTACAGATTTTATTTTCTGCATTGCTAACAAAATAGTAACCCGTCCTTCCCTCTACTCTTCCCACTTCAAACAAAAGGAGAGTTCAACAAAACGTGCGCATAGTGAAGCTGCATTTACATCCAGGAACAAAACAAGGCCGTCTCAGCATTTGCTCAATGTATCCGGGAAACTGGACAAAAACTTGATGGAGATGGGGATCATTGACACGTAAGCTGAAGTACATTATTTGTTACAAGCATGTTAAGTCTTTTAAAAGAAATATACAAAACAAATGTATATCAAACAAATGTATAACAAAACTATATCACAGTTTTGTTAAAATAAACTCTATTTTTCTTTTTGATGAGCAGTATTGTCTCTAATAGTATAGAAACAGTTATGCCGCAGAAATATTTTACTTTTAACTTAAATTTATGAACCGACTTTAATTGTTTAATGTCACCTGGCAATGCGTTGTAAAGTAACGTACATACATTGTATGTGGATTTCTTGTAGTGAGCTGTTGATACAGATACTAGTTGAACGTGATTTCTACGACGTGTTTTGTAATAATAAATAAAAGTATTGCATGAAAATATGTTCCCAACGTTAATTAAGTCAAATAATTTTGACAAATATTACAAATTCTTACATATATAGGCAAGGCAGTGGTAAGACTCTAAGTTCAAGGAAGAAAGGCTTGAAGGGATCACGCGATGACATTTTTTCATTATTCGAATAATTTTCTTTTTGCCATCAAAAGGCCTGATGAACTTCCCCATACTATTATACTACATCTCAGTCGGGAATACACATTTGTAAAATACACGCAACGAGCTGCATAAAGGCTGACAGAATTTGAAAGAATTCTGGATGCGAAACATAATGAACTTAATATAGTGTTTAATTCGGTTATATGTGTATTCAATTTGAGGAATACCTGAATCGAGACACCTAGAAATTTTGTTACCTTAACAGCAGCTAAGTGTATATTCTTCATATTCATATATATATATATATATATATATATATATATATATATATATATATATATGTTGATATGTTCGATATCGATGAACTCCGACACCGTTTGA
The DNA here is from genome assembly GCA_038098605.1 of Gryllus longicercus. Classification (NCBI taxonomy): domain Eukaryota; kingdom Metazoa; phylum Arthropoda; class Insecta; order Orthoptera; family Gryllidae; genus Gryllus; species Gryllus longicercus. The sequence continues at coordinate 6,053,333 of JAZDUA010000005.1, forward strand.
CGGATCTCCATGAAAGTTGGCACATCTACTGTTGTTTTATACTGTTCATTTTGTTGCAACTCCATTAGATACGTCTGCAGCACAAGATGGCGCTTCTGTTAAATGCCATTTCCAATCCACCTGGGCTTCTTTGTTGCTGGACCGAGAAGAAAAGGAGGAGCGGGCGGCGCAGAATGGAGAGAAGAGAGAGAAGATAGGGAACAAGAGAGAGAGAGAGAATGTGTAAAAAATAGAATGTGAAAAAGAGAAGGAAAGAGAGACTAAAAGAGAAGGAAAGACAGAAAAAGAGGGAAAGAGAGAGAGAGACAGACAGGTAGGAAAGAGAAAGCAGGACCACGTCTACTTGTTTCTGCTGTTAGCTATATAAAACAATTATATTTATAAAGTAAACCACACTGAAGCGAAATGAATGAGCATGGCTGCGGGCTCGGATATTCAGAATAGTTCCAAGAGTATATATCTGTAAAAATGAAAACGTAGGCTTCAGCGGTAGGAACCCATAGATTCATTGCTGACATGTAGACACTGCGATCTAGGCGCATCTGTCAACGTTTCGCGCGTTATTTTGAGACGTTCTTCGGGGCTTTTAATGGACGATTTTGTGTTCTTTGCCTCTAACGTGCTTCTTTTGTTTACAGAGCACGAAGAGGAGGAGCACCTGGGAGAGGAGCAAACGAACGAAGAGGAGGAAGAGGAGGAGGTGAAGGTGGAAGAACCGGACGCAGGGAAGAAGGGAAAGAAGGGTAAAGGGAAGAAAGGGAAGAAGGGAAAGAAGAGTAAAACTGAGGAAGGTGAGACATATGTTACTCATAGTTTTGGCACGTTTGGATAAAACCTGAAATATTAATGACTCGTAGAATAGATTGAAATAACGTCTTTATTACTGACAATATTTTCCGACTTAATTTTTATATTGTTAATCTTTTTTCGTCAGCTGGGTAATCATCGCCAATCATCAGACTATTGTGATAGACACCTTCAAAGATGACTTGTCAAATTGAAAATGAAACAAGAAATGACAAATGGAGACTTCTTTGTATCTTTCTTAGAAATTAGGTTTGACTGGAATCCAACATTAATATGCGGTACACAAAGTGAAAATTAAATGCACAAAGTGACGAATTGTGTAGAGCAAAAATAAGGTGCTCCAAAAAACGTTAAATCAATTTTCTGTGGGGGTCTTTATAAAACAATAGAAATTCATTTGGTATATTTGTAGTATTGCTTTATTTTAAATTTTAAATTGTAGAATCTGCTGGAAATGTTACGAGGAAATATGCTGACCACGCATTCAGAGGAGAAACACGTTGGAATATTTAGTTTTCATATAAATGGTCTCTTAGCTTTCATATAAAAGGGCTCTCTAATGTACCCTCCCTGAGGTGAAAAGGTTATGGGATACCTCGCAATATCGTATAGAGCAGTCTGTCAACCGACGAACTGCAGCATCTCGAAATGTCATGGACTGAGTAAATCGTTGGAGAAATATTGAGTCTTGCTGCCTCTGTAGCCGTCCACAATTACAAAGGTGCTGCCAACGCAGGATTTTGTGCACAATCTCTGGGTTATATCCCATAAATGGTCGATGGGATTTATGTCGGCCGATTGGGGCGGCCAAATCATTCGCATGCATTGTGTAGAAAGTTCTTCAAATTAATCGCGAACAATTGTGACCTGGTGGCATAACGCATTATCATCCATAAAAAGTCTGTCGGTTTATGGGAACATGGATGTCTATGAATGGCTGCAAACAGACTTGTTGAAAACTTGGATCCATGGCTTCGCGGGGTCTGTGTCACACCATCATCTCTTCGCAACTGAGATCGGATCTCATCTGAGCAATCCACGGTTTTCCAGTCGTCTTGGATTCAATCGATATGGCCGCGAGCCCAGGAGAGGCGCTGAAGGTGATATTGGGCTGTTAGTAAAGGCACTCGAGTCTGTCCGTAGTCCACGTAAGCCAACTTCTGCCACATAGTACTAATGGATACGTTCGTAGAATGTCTCACATTGATTTCTGCAATTATTTCACGCAATGTTACTTGTCTGTTAGCGCTGACAATTCTACGCAAACGCTGCTGCTGTCTTTAAATGAAGACCACCGGCCACAGCTTTGTCATTGGTGAGAGGTTATGCCTCAAATTAGATATTCCACACTGTGGATCTCGGAATATTGAATTTTCTTACTATTTCCGAAATGGAATGTCCCATGCGTCTAGCTCGAACTATCATTCTGCTTTCAAAGTCTTTTAATACCCGTCGTGCCATCATAATCACCTCTAAAACCTTTTCACATGAATCACTTAAATATAAATGAAAGCTCTGCCAATGCACTGCCTTTTGAACGTTATCTGTTTATTTACTGCCATGTGTACATTTGCGTATTGCTAATCCATGACTTTTGTCACCTCGGTGTACCATATTTTGTGTTAATTTCGCAATTGTAAGGATATTACAGGTAACAAGTTTACAAAGTAAAAATCAGGCTATGTTCACTTTCTTATAATAATATTACTAAAATACCATAAACGTATTTTGGAGGTTTGTTGATTGATTGATTATAGTAGTGATTCCGAGCACGACGACTACCTGGGTCATTAGTTCCGTAAGTGTAGTTTATGTTTTTGCTCGGGAGATGGTAGTGATTTTTTCCCTCTCTATCTGGCGAGATTCGGCGCCGACCTACCGTTTGCTAGCGGGTTTTCCCCAACAAGGTATCTCTCAACAGCGGGGCACCGCCTCAGCCGAGACAAGCTCTAAGCTTCCGGTCTATCTCCCGGCATGTGTGGTAGTATAGTGCATGTTAGTGTAACTGAGTGTAAGAGGCGAGGATAGGACAAGGAAGATGAAGGAAATATCACGCGCGGTCCGTGACCCGTTTGGTAGGGTTACCCGTCCGGTAGTCGCCTAGTTTGATGAGAGATACCTCGGAGAATACCGATCAGAGCAGCCGGCCACAAGACCACAAGACGGTCCTCCTCTAGACAGCGACTGAATTCGTCCTGGCTGAGAAGCCAGAGGCGAAAATCCTCCCACCGTCAGGAGTGTATTCCTAGGAGTTCCTGGTGAGAGGGACTGTAGTGACGTCAGTTGAAGGCCTAAGCCATCTCTTCCGGTTTGGAGGTTTGTGCTCTTATAATTTTTATCACAACGCGCTTAATGCACAAGTTAAATTCTTGTAACATTTGAGTAATATAATGTGTGTAATATGATGTTGATAAGGAAATGTGGGCGTCGATGTGATCACAATTCTTGCATTTTTATCACAATACATATTATATATACAATATGGAACAACGATCATCTGAAAACCCGAACATACATTTCAGTGATGATTCCAATATTGCATCCACGCACTTTCTTCCGGTCTGAATGTTTCTGGCCAGTAGTAATTCGTTAGTTAGTACATTAAATAGTTCAGAACAGAACGATGATAAATTCACTTTTAATATCATTTATTCAACATATTTCCATTATTTGGGCTTATAATACAGAAAGTTATATTCATTTCTTCCACAGAATACGAGTAGCAGTACCAATATCAGAAAGACACGCAACACATGCTTGGAAAAATATTCTCCTTTACACCCTATAACAATTTAAAACATATTCTGGCAAACTTCTCAATCATCAACATTTTATCTCCTAAAGACTCCACTTTCTATTTATTCTTCTCACCAGTTATTATAAATTCATCCTGTAATTTTTAGCAGACAAATTTCTTTTGATTCTTGGTTTGCATTGCCCTCCTGGCTCACGGTTTAAGCTTCTGATCGCGTCGGGTTAATCTCCCTAATGTCAAGTACGACACGCTACTTGCTATATAAATACAGACGGGAGCTAAGAACTTGTGGGAGTTGGGGCGGCGCCGCACTGCGTGGGAGATACCTGAATGAGGAAAACCTCGCGAGCCGGCGGGTAGATCGGCGCCGACTCTCGCCATCCAGTGGGGGAGATCACCGCCACCTCCCGCGGTAAAAACATGCACTATACTTTCAGGAGTAATGAGCTTAGTAGTTGACGCGTCCAAAATCACTAATCAATTGAACTGGATGAACATAGCATGAAATCACATTTTCTCAGTCAAAACATAAAGAGTAAAAATATCAATTTCCAAAAAACATTCAAAAATAGACACCTTTCCTACCTTTTTTGAAATTGAAATCAGAACAGTCGCTGGGGTATTTCCTTTCAAACTCGTCTTTCTGAATTAAAACCTTAGTCCACTTCAATACAGTTTTGAGATCTTATTGGAATGGAAATGTAATTAGAGGATGTTTGGGAACCCTTTCATTTGCTCCCTTAAAAATGTCTGTGCGTTCTATTTGAAAGCTAGACGTACACGCAAATAAAACGCATGCTCATGATCAAGATGTTCCTAAAAAGTTAAATATTGTTTCCCTTTTTTCCCCTTAGCCCCTCCCGTGGACAAAGTACAGGAAGCCAAAAAGGAAGAGCAGCTGGGGGAGGAAGAGGAAGTGCGTATGGTGTGGGTATGTACATCACATCACTTCTTTGTTTTGTACCAGTTGATCATTATTTTCATTATTATTATTCCTCTAATTCAGGACTAATGATGTTATGATTCGGATAGTTTTAAAATCTCTGGGTTGCAACCTCCTTCCCAAGGCGTAGATTTTGGGACTGTCGCTACCCCTACAATACTTTGTGCAAAACGTGAGCTGGTCCATATTCAGTAATTTCTTGCTCTTCCCAGTCTTTTGAATGACCTGAGAGTTTTGTGAAGTTCTTACACAAATTATACAGAAAAAGTTACAGAGCTCCGTTAAGTATCGGGATGACATATACTCATACGTCCCACATTCAGCTGATTTCGATGTCCAAACTTTGTATTTAAGACGTTTCTCTGCCTCCTTGATTGCGACGTTTTGATCACACGGCACAGCCACAGCTACAAGTAAGTCACGATATTTCTCTAAATCCCGGATATCAACATCCGGTTTGTTTACCGCTATGGTGCAATCAGTATGAATTGGTCTCACAGTGGTTGCACAGTCCAACAGGCGGTTTTTATCAGTGTTCGTACCACTTCGAGAAAGTGTTATAGAGGGCGGAACAGTTCTGCCAGTGGAGGTAACTACACACCCTGTCATGTCTTTTCAAGTAGTCGTTCTTTGCTAGAATTGGAGAAGCTGAGATGATATGATCAATGGTTCTACTTGTTCGTAGCAAATGCGTATTTGTCATCTTGGACAATTTTTAGAAATAATGTATAATAATGTCCTGTTCTCAATGCTTGTTCTAGGACATCTATTAGAACTGCTTCCGATTCTGACTTCATTCTTCTCTGTTTAAGCCACTTTAATGATTTACCTTTATTGATATGCACCTTGTCCATTATTTTTAGATACATGATTGGTCTCTCCACGATCTCTTTAACTTTTTTTATCTCGCATTTCATGTTAAGAAGCATCAGGCGTTCAATGTCTGTGCTGTTGTGCATGTTTTGTGTAGTGTTATTCGCAATGCTTCTTGCTACAATGCTTCCCACACACTTAACAATGTTTCCCATTCTTCGGTCATATTCAATAACCAGTATTATTATTGAATCATTTTGATGATTGACTACATACTTTCCAATCCCCACTATTACATTAGACGAAAAGGCGTCAATTTGTCCTGATGTTGTGCAGTGTGCGCTGTGTAGAGGTTGCCCTAGGCACAGGGTGCTGTAGTGTCGTGAGCAGAAGCATACGACTATGTTATACTGTGACGTTGTCCAGTTGGTAGCTTCTGATATTCCATATTTGTCTGCATCTTTGCAAGTGCGGCTCTGCAGTGCGTGCCAACCAAAGGTTGCCCTAGGAACACAGAGCGTGTTATGCAGAGGTTAACCTAGGGGCGCTATCGCGTATGGTGTTTTGTCGAGGTTGCAATAGATGGGAGCGGCGTGTGCTGTTGTGCAGAGGTTGATCTAGGGGCGGTGGTGCGCGTGGTGTCGTTCAGACCTCGACCTAGGGGCGGTGGCGCGCGTGGTGTTTTGTCGAGGTTGCAATAGATGGAAGCGGCGTGTGCTGTTGTGCAGAGGTTGATCTAGGGGCGGTGGTGCGCGTGGTGTCGTTCAGACCTCGACCTAGGGGCGGTGGTGCGTGCAGGGCTCGACCTAGGGGCGGTTGCGCACGTGCTGTCGTTGAGAGGTTGAGGTGGGCGCGGTGTCGCGTGCGGCGTCGTGCGCAGAAGCGCGTGCGGCGCGTGATGCAGCGGCCCGTGCTGCACGTGGAGTTCGGCACGGTGCCCGACGAGCGCGAGGACGAGGCGACCAAGTTCGTCTACTTCGCGCGCTTCGCCGAGGAGGGCATCCCGCGCGTGCGCGACATCAACGAGGCCTGGCAGGTGCTGCCCCTGGCGCTGCTCGTGGGCGTCGTCGAGAGCGACTACCTGCACTACATCAACGAGATGCTCAAGGTGAGAGACCACCTCTACTTCATCAAAGAGGTGCTCAAGGTGAGAGACCACCTCTACTTCATCAAAGAGATGCTCAAGGTGAGAGACTACGTCTACTTCATCAACGAGATGCTCAAGGTGAGAGACTACCTATACTTCATCAAAGAGATGCTCAAGGTGAGATACTACCTCAGCTTCATCAAAGAGATGCTCAAGGTGAGAAACCACCTCTACTTCATCAAAGAGGTGCTCAATGTGAGAGACTACCTCTACTTCATCAAAGAGATGCTCAAGGTGAGAAACTACCTGCACTACATCAACGAGATGCTCAAGGTGAGAGACTACCTATACTTCATCAAAGAGATGCTCAAGGTGAGAGACTACTCCATCAAAGAGATGCTCAAGGTGAGAGACCACCTCTACTTCATCAAAGAGGTGCTCAAGGTGAGAGACCACCTCTACTTCATCAAAGAGATGCTCAAGGTGAGAGACTACCTCTACTTCATCAAAGAGTTGCTCAAGGTGAGAGACTACCTCTACTTCATCAAAGAGGTGCTCAAGGTGAGAGACCACCTCTACATCATCAAAGAGGTGCTCAAGGTGAGAGACTACCTCTACTCCATCAAAGAGATGCTCAAGGTGAGAGACCACCTCTACTTCATCAACGAGATGCTCAAGGTGAGAGACCACCTCCACTTCATCAAAGAGGTGCTCAAGGTGAGAGACCACCTCTACTTCATCAAAGAGTTGCTCAAGGTGAGAGACTACCTCTACTTCATCAAAGAGATGCTCAAGGTGAGAGACTACCTCTACTCCATCAAAGAGATGCTCAAGGTGAGAGACCACCTCTACTTCATCAACGAGATGCTCAAGGTGAGAGACCACCTCTACTTCATCAAAGAGGTGCTCAAGGTGAGAGACTACCTATACTCCATCAAAGAGATGCTCAAGGTGAGAGACTACCTATACTTCATCAAAGAGATGCTCAAGGTGAGAGACTACCTCTACTTCATCAAAGAGATGCTCAAGGTGAGATACTACCTCAGCTTCATCAGAGAGATGCTCAAGGTGAGATACTACCTCAGCTTCATCAAAGAGATGCTCAAGGTGAGATACTACCTCAGCTTCATCAAAGAGATGCTCAAGGTGAGAGACTACCTCTACTCCATCAAAGAGATGCTCAAGGTGAGAGACCACCTCTACTTCATCAAAGAGGTGCTCAAGGTGAGAGACCACCTCTACTTCATCAAAGAGATGCTCAAGGTGAGAGACTACCTCTACTTCATCAAAGAGTTGCTCAAGGTGAGAGACTACCTCTACTCCATCAAAGAGATGCTCAAGGTGAGAGACTACCTCTACTCCATCAAAGAGATGCTCAAGGTGAGAGACCACCTCTACTTCATCAAATAGGTGCTCAAGGTGAGAGACTACCTATACTCCATCAAAGAGATGCTCAAGGTGAGAGACTACCTATACTTCATCAAAGAGATGCTCAAGGTGAGAGACTACCTCTACTTCATCAAAGAGATGCTCAAGGTGAGATACTACCTCAGCTTCATCAAAGAGATGCTCAAGGTGAGATACTACCTCAGCTTCATCAAAGAGATGCTCAAGGTGAGAGACCACCTCTACTTCATCAAAGAGATGCTCAAGGTGAGAGACTACCTCTACTTCATCAAAGAGTTTGCTCAAGGTGAGAGACTACCTCTACTTCATCAAAGAGGTGCTCAAGGTGAGAGACTACCTCTACTTCATCAACGAGATGCTCAAGATGAGAGACTACCTCTACTTCATCAAAGAGATGCTCAAGGTGAGAGACTACCTCTACTTCATCAAAGAGATGCTCAAGGTGAGAGACCACCTCTACTTCATCAAAGAGGTGCTCAAGGTGAGAGACTACCTCTACTTCATCAAAGAGGTGCTCAAGGTGAGAGACCACCTCTACTTCATCAAAGAGATGCTCAAGGTGAGAGACTACCTCTACTTCATCAAAGAGATGCTCAAGGTGAGAGACCACCTCTACTTCATCAAAGAGTTGCTCAAGGTGAGAGACTACCTCTACTTCATCAAAGAGATGCTCAAGGTGAGATACTACCTCAGCTTCATCAAAGAGATGCTCAAGGTGAGATACTACCTCAGCTTCATCAAAGAGATGCTCAAGGTGAGAGACCACCTCTACTTCATCAAAGAGATGCTCAAGGTGAGAGACCACCTCTACTTCATCAAAGAGATGCTCAAGGTGAGAGACTACCTCTACTTCATCAAAGAGTTTGCTCAAGGTGAGAGACTACCTCTACTTCATCAAAGAGGTGCTCAAGGTGAGAGACTACCTCTACTTCATCAAAGAGGTGCTCAAGGTGAGAGACTACCTCTACTTCATCAAAGAGATGCTCAAGGTGAGAGACTACCTCTACTTCATCAACGAGATGCTCAAGGTGAGAGACCACCTCTACTTCATCAAAGAGGTGCTCAAGGTGAGAGACTACCTCTACTTCATCAACGAGATGCTCAAGGTGAGAGACTACCTCTACTTCATCAACGAGATACTCAAGGTGAGAGACTACCTACACCTCATCAACGAGATGTGGAAGGTGCTGATAGAAATTTTCTATGTGCGCTTATTAATGAATGTCTTAAAGTAATCTAATGGCGCTAAAACAGCACTTAACTTGAGCCAATTTACTTAAATTTTCGAAAAATTGTACATAACCTTATTTTAAAATCTGTCTTTAAGGAACAGATTTCATATGGTGAAAAATCTTAGTCATTAGTATTTTAGTTGTAAATTGTTTGACCTTTTTGAATTTTCGAAAAGCTAGGTTTCTCAAATATCATGAGACCTGCACCATTCTTTTAAAGGTCCTTTACACTATCCAACAAAATAATGTAATCAAAAACCATAGTTCTACCGAATTATTTCTTTTAAAATTTTTATAATATCCAAGGGACTCCATGTAAAAAAACGAAAATTAAAATGTCGTTTTCAAATTGAAGTACTTGCGACATTAGACAGATCGGTTGGAGGATATCAATTTTTCATAAAATCAGGTGAACAGGATAGCGCCTATCATTGTTCACAGATGGACAGAGTGGCAGAAGTTTTGCCGTCATGCGATTTTTCGATAGTAAGGTGCCACATAACATGTATTCATGCTTCCTCACGTGTTACAGAATTTTATTTCTAAATTAAGCAACTTGATTTATCAAATTTTTTGTTACCAGGGCCCTATAATAAGTTTTCTTGCAAATTCTCGGTTTTTTCATGCAGCATTCCGTAACTTTCTCTTTGCTCCGCAGGTAGAAAGTAAAAATAGTGACTATCTGCTGTGCGTCATCATGATGCTTTAGGTGACGGAGCGCGACCTCGTTCTCTGCGACAGGGCCATGCCCAATGAGAGAGAGAGAGAGAGAGAGAGAGAGAGGATGAGAGAGCGTGTGATTTCCTACATTACATGAACGAGATGTTCCAGGCAAAACAATAGCCAGCTGCGCTTTAGATTCTAGATGCTCAAGGCGAGAGAGATAAAGACAGAAAGGGAGGTACTATCTAAACTACACACGATGATTCAGAGGAGAGAGAGACTGCTGACGCTACATCATGGGGTAGATTCATTCCTTTAGTGGGTCCTGAGGAGTAGAACAGCATTATATTGCTATTATAAAGACGGAAGGGGATCGCAATATCAATAGCAATAGCAATATCTCACGCAGGTTCTCTGAATTACCTTTCAATATCAAATAAATATCGTAAATCAGTAATAGTAAATGTCCGTGTTTAACGCTTCTCTTGTCCGCTCGACGGACGTCGACCGCACGTGCGTGTGCGTGCTTTTGCTTGCAGGCAGAGCTGTTCGCGCGAGCCGAACCAGGTGGACTTGGTCTTTGTCTTTTCATGATTGACACGCTCTGTGCCCTCTCCACAGCTAGCGCCAAGCACCTCTCGCCCTCGGAGAGGCATAAATTCCTCTACTCCGCGAGTCCACTGCTCGGCCCAATTCGCCACGGGTTCGTCTTGAGTTCCCGAACATGTAACTCCAAGTATTTCTCATTTGTCGACATTCCTTTCTATCATTTAATTTGAAATGTATGGTACATCCCTATATATATATATATATTGTGACATACCTGGTTGTGCCGGGTATCTTCACTGCAATATAACACTAAGAGAGGGTGTCTTTTACGTGAATGGGTCCTAGGATAAGTCGGTGCAACGTTGGGGAAATTATTCATACATAGAAATACAATTATGACAGGATTTATTTTAAATCAAAGTTACTATTTACATAATCAGACACCGTTTTTATACTCCGCCTTGGTACCAAGATTAAGAGTAACATACAACTTTCATACCTTCGGGGCCCCGTTTGAATACCTATGATGTTCGTAGAGCCGCTCGTGCCGACAGGGTTGTCGACCTCTGCTACTGCTGCGGGCCGTCAGCAGCAGATGGTGTGGTGATCATCCACGGCTGATGCTCCAGCAATTCTTCTCCGAACAGGATCTTGATACCTCGGCTGCGCACCTTCCTCGAATCACTGTTCATTAGTGGGTTTAATCACGCGACCCGCGCCTATTCTGTATACTGGTCACAGTTCTGTACCGCACGATTTCAAGAATGTCCCCTCCGCACCAACTAATAGGAGCGAAATCAATTATTCTGCCAACACTAGTACTTCACCATACTGATGCTTCTAATGTTCTATTTACACGTTTGGAATATACTACAGTTTCAGATGTTTCCACCGTTACATTGTCTGTCGTCTGCGTCCATGTAATACTCGCGAGCTCTCGCGACACGTCCGCACTCCTCGCCGCTCCGCTAACGTCTCCCTGGTCACCGTTCTGCCCACGGCTCTCGCCCGCGATTCTCGTAACGAACCTTTGCACGTGCGCGGTGCCCAGTTCCAACCGAAATTCACACGCTAGCCTCCCGGCGGCGGGGGCACCGTCGGCGGTGGCAGCGGTTGCTCGCCGGCCCCGGCGCGCCGCGCTCAGCGCGCGCACCGCGCAGTTCAAAATAGCAATTGGTTTCTTACACTAATGATTTAATTAGTGTAATGAAACACATATTCTGGGTTTCAATATATATATATATATATATATATATATATATATATATATATATATATATATATATATATATATATATAACAGAGCCGATCAGATGGCCGAGATCGCTAAGGCAGTAGTGCCGGAGTGGTCTCGGACCCGAAGATCGCGGGTTCGAGTCCCGCCTCGGGCATGGGTGTATTTGTGTGTGTTTGTATAAGTGTGTCGTCCTTTCACCCCTCATTATCATCATCATTTCATCTTTCATACCCCCAGGACTAACAACCCTGGGGGATAAAAATCGGATCCAGCTTAATGCTGGTCCCCCCAAAGAAGTGTTCGCAAGCACCTGCCACCGTGATATTAAATGAAAAACTGAGCCACAGTAATTGCAGGTTGCTTGCCCTGCGTGGTCCTAGTTGGCCGAAACTAAAATAATAATAATAATATATAACAGAATGAACAAAGTTTGTATGTTTGTAAATTACTGATTTAAAGCAATTAACAATTAAAATATTTGTTTGCAATTAAAAAGATATACCACAAAATTATATTTGCTGCATGTTGAGTATTTAACACAGAAAGTATTTTGGCGAAGTACGGTGGTTCAGTGGTGCAGCACTGACGCCCTGGGCGGGCGCGCGGCGCGGCTGCAGGTGTTCGTGCCGCTGCTGCAGCACACGTTCCGCGAGCCGCACCAGGTGGAGGTGGAGTTCAAGCGCGCGCTCAAGGAGGAGGCGGCGGCCGGGCGCGGCGACGTGGAGTTCAGCAACGCGGCGTGCAAGCGGCCCTCGCACTTCGCGCACCTGCTGCTCGACATGGAGAAGGAGGCCGAGCGGCGCCGCTTCGTCATGCCGCGCCTGCCGCCGCCGCCGGCCTTCGTGCCGCAGGTGGAGGACTTCGTCGAGGAGGACATCAAGAAGGTGCTGCACAGAGGTGCGTCACGCTCCGTTGCCTAGATAACGACCCATTATTTATTGCCTTCTTATTTTGCTAGCGCCTCATTAGTGAGGTAATACCTTTAGGGTAGTTAAAGAAGGCAAACGTTCGTCTTAGGCAGGTGTTCAGGCGGCGAAATAGTCGCAGAAAGGTTAGGAGAGCGTTTTGATAGAAACTGCAACGGAACATCACCTCTTCCATCAGTAGTTTTTGTCAGACAAGAGTGTTCTGGAAAAGAGACGACACAATTGACAAAGAATGTTACTTGTAGAAAGAATTAAGCAGTATTGAAGAAGTTGTCACAGTTACCTCTGTCCAAACGAAATTAAACCTTTCCTTACGAATTCCGTGGCTTTTTGCTTCGTGTTTCTACTACATCCAGTGCCTGGCACACCCTGGATCGAACCTTGAATACGTTCAAAACGCTTTTACTCAGCTTTCGGCATTCGCTTGGGGTGACAATGCGAGCAGGCGTCATATCTCGAAAATCGGTGATTCCATGGATTGCGACGAAGCCGATTTTACGCAGGACTGCCCAGGCGCTGGTGACGCATTGTGTTTTTCTATAAGAAAGCACTCAACCTACAAATAACTGGAGGTCTCCAAATGTTCAGGAACGCTGTTCGCGGACCCCTCAATACGAGACCGAGGCGTCTCGTCAACGTCCAAGATGGATAAGCTGAAGGCGCACGCGGAAGGAAAAGAAGGCGATGACGCGCAGGAAGAGAACGCCAACCGCTGGCTGCTGCTCAGCAAACTGGAGCTCATCAAGAACCAGACGCAGTGGTAAGTCGTCCACAGCGGAGAAGCGGGAAGGAGGCAGCACCGACCGCAGGCTGCTGCTCGGCAAACTGGAGCTCATCAAGAACCAGACGCAATGGTAAGTCGTCCGCAGTGGAGAAGCGGGAAGGAGGCAGCGCCGACCGCTGGCTGCTGCTCGGCAAACTGGAGCTCATCAAGAACCAGACGCAATGGTAAGTCGTCCGCAGTGGAGAAGCGGGAAGGAGGCAGCGCCGACCGCTGGCTGCTGCTCGGCAAACTGGAGCTCATCAAGAACCAGACGCAATGGTAAGTCGTCCGCAGTGGAGAAGCGGGAAGGAGGCAGCGCCGACCGCTGGCTGCTGCTCGGCAAACTGGAGCTCATCAAGAACCAGACGCAATGGTAAGTCGTCCGCAGTGGAGAAGCGGGAAGGAGGCAGCGCCGACCGCTGGCTGCTGCTCGGCAAACTGGAGCTCATCAAGAACCAGACGCAATGGTAAGTCGTCCGCAGTGGAGAAGCGGGAAGGAGGCAGCGCCGACCGCTGGCTGCTGCTCGGCAAACTGGAGCTCATCAAGAACCAGACGCAATGGTAAGTCGTCCGCAGTGGAGAAGCGGGAAGGAGGCAGCGCCGACCGCTGGCTGCTGCTCGGCAAACTGGAGCTCATCAAGAACCAGACGCAGTGGTAAGTCGTCCGCAGTGGAGAAGCGGGAAGGAGGCAGCGCCGACCGCTGGCTGCTGCTCAGCAAACTGGAGCTCATCAAGAACCAGACGCAGTGGTAAGTCGTCCACAGCGGAGAAGCGGGGAGGAGGCAGCGCCGACCGCTGGCTGCTGCTCAGCAAACTGGAGCTCATCAAGAACCAGACGCAGTGGTAAGTCGTCCACAGCGGAGAAGCGGGAAGGAGGCAGCGCCGACCGCTGGCTGCTGCTCGGCAAACTGGAGCTCATCAAGAACCAGACGCAGTGGTAAGTCGTCCACAGCGGAGAAGCGGGAAGGAGGCAGCGCCGACCGCTGGCTGCTGCTCGGCAAACTGCAGCTCATCAAGAACCAGACGCAGTGGTAAGTCGTCCACAGCGGAGAAGCGGGAAGGAGGCAGCGCCGACCGCTGGCTGCTGCTCGGCAAACTGCAGCTCATCAAGAACCAGACGCAGTGGTAAGTCGTCCACAGCGGAGAAGCGGGAAGGAGGCAGCGCCGACCGCTGTCTGCTGCTCGGCAAACTGCAGCTCATCAAGAACCAGACGCAGTGGTAAGTCGTCCACAGCGGAGAAGCGGGAAGGAGGCAGCGCCGACCGCTGGCTGCTGCTCGGCAAACTGCAGCTCATCAAGAACCAGACGCAGTGGTAAGTCGTCCACAGCGGAGAAGCGGGAAGGAGGCAGCGCCGACCGCTGGCTGCTGCTCGGCAAACTGCAGCTCATCAAGAACCAGACGCAGTGGTAAGTCGTCCACAGCGGAGAAGCGGGAAGGAGGCAGCGCCGACCGCTGGCTGCTGCTCGGCAAACTGCAGCTCATCAAGAACCAGACGCAGTGGTAAGTCGTCCACAGCGGAGAAGCGGGAAGGAGGCAGCGCCGACCGCTGTCTGCTGCTCGGCAAACTGCAGCTCATCAAGAACCAGACGCAGTGGTAAGTCGTCCACAGCGGAGAAGCGGGAAGGAGGCAGCGCCGACCGCTGGCTGCTGCTCGGCAAACTGCAGCTCATCAAGAACCAGACGCAGTGGTAAGTCGTCCACAGCGGAGAAGCGGGAAGGAGGCAGCGCCGACCGCTGTCTGCTGCTCGGCAAACTGCAGCTCATCAAGAACCAGACGCAGTGGTAAGTCGTCCACAGCGGAGAAGCGGGAAGGAGGCAGCGCCGACCGCTGTCTGCTGCTCGGCAAACTGCAGCTCATCAAGAACCAGACGCAGTGGTAAGTCGTCCACAGCGGAGAAGCGGGAAGGAGGCAGCGCCGACCGCTGTCTGCTGCTCGGCAAACTGCAGCTCATCAAGAACCAGACGCAGTGGTAAGTCGTCCACAGCGGAGAAGCGGGAAGGAGGCAGCGCCGACCGCTGTCTGCTGCTCGGCAAACTGCAGCTCATCAAGAACCAGACGCAGTGGTAAGTCGTCCACAGCGGAGAAGCGGGAAGGAGGCAGCGCCGACCGCTGTCTGCTGCTCGGCAAACTGCAGCTCATCAAGAACCAGACGCAGTGGTAAGTCGTCCACAGCGGAGAAGCGGGAAGGAGGCAGCGCCGACCGCTGTCTGCTGCTCGGCAAACTGCAGCTCATCAAGAACCAGACGCAGTGGTAAGTCGTCCACAGCGGAGAAGCGGGAAGGAGGCAGCGCCGACCGCTGGCTGCTGCTCGGCAAACTGCAGCTCATCAAGAACCAGACGCAGTGGTAAGTCGTCCACAGCGGAGAAGCGGGAAGGAGGCAGCGCCGACCGCTGGCTGCTGCTCGGCAAACTGCAGCTCATCAAGAACCAGACGCAGTGGTAAGTCGTCCACAGCGGAGAAGCGGGAAGGAGGCAGCGCCGACCGCTGGCTGCTGCTCGGCAAACTGCAGCTCATCAAGAACCAGACGCAGTGGTAAGTCGTCCACAGCGGAGAAGCGGGAAGGAGGCAGCGCCGACCGCTGTCTGCTGCTAGGCAAACTGCAGCTCATCGATATCGAAGCGCCGAGTTGAGGATTCCATGTGGTAGTTTATCATGTAAATCATCCGTTATCACTTTTGTTACCTTCATCAACGGCTAATATAGCGAACTGACTTTTTTACCATGTCACGGAATAAATATTACGAGTTTCTGGGTCATGTATGGGAGTTCGACGATGGTAACGTTTTGTCAAGAACTGTGTTTAGGGAAATGAACAAGTGTTCGTATTGACGTTCACCAAGTGACGTTTTGATGCAATTAAAATTGTGTTGTCTATTTGCCAAGAATCAATGTACAATGAGTTGCTGACAAATCAATGTGATGTATCACAAGAATAACTACATTTAAAATATATATATATATATATATATATATATATATATATATATATTTTGCATATATATATTTTGCATATATATATTTTGCCGATCAGATGGCCGAGATCGCTAAGGCAGTAGTGCCGGAGTGGTCTCGGACCAGAAGATCGCGGGTTCGAGTCCCGCCTCGGGCATGGGTGTATTTGTGTGTGTTTGTATGAGTGTGTCGTCCTTTCACCCCTCATTATCATCATCATTTCATCTTTCATACCCCCAGGACTAACAACCCTGGGGGATAAAAATCGGATCCAGCTTAATACTGGTCCCCCCAAAGAATTGTTCGCAAGCACCTGCCACCGTGAAAATAAATGAAAAACTGAGCCACGGTAAATGCAGGATGCTTGCCCTGCGTGGTCCTAGTCGGCCGAAACGAAAATAATAATAATATATCTATATTTTATGGGAGACGTTACCTTTGACTACTGTACGATCCTTAGAAATTTCTCTATGTTTTTAGAACTTCTTTTTCTGTATTTTGAGCAATGATTGAGATGCGTTTGGGGGGGGGCGCAGGACCATCGACCACAAGAGCGGGCCCGTGCAGTCGGTCATCCCGTACGTGGACGTGTTCCACGACGCCAGCGCCATCGACCCCGTGGAGTCGGCCAAGGACGCGGCGCTGGTGAAGCAGCTCGAGGAGCACATCTGGGCCCTGCAGTCCTGCATGATCGACACCCTGCAGCCGCTCCTGCAGAAGGTGGGCGCGCAACTCTCCGTCAGTTACTTCTAGGCTGTCCGGGTGACGCCGCGTCGTTGGCAGATAGGCCGACGTTTCGCCTGTCATGTCGCAGGATTCTTCAGGGTAGTGACCAACTAGGGTAGTGACCAACTAGGTCACTACCCTGAAGAAGCCTGCGACATGACAGGCGAAACGTCGGCCTATCTGCCAACGACGCGGCGTCACCCGGACAGCCTAGAAGTAATGGACTCGAGCCTCGGAAGCCTACGTGTACAACTCTCCGTCAGAACGGGGGACAAAGTTGGAGCGTGCTAGTGCCACCGGGTGCGGCCGTGGGTGAGACTCTCCAACGTTCTCACCTACAAATTGGCTACTTTGTGAGAAATACGAAAAGTATCTTCTAATGTTCAATTATTCATAATCTATACATATAAGAAACCTCTGAAGATAGCGTGAACATTAACCCTACCTTTTGTAAAATTATGGGCCGGCTTGCGTGTCGCCAACCCACGCAACAACTATGCACTTTGAAAAGTATCGTTGCCAGCATTTCGTATTTTAGTGCGCGCGAATATAGCGATCTAATTATATGAAGATTTTCAAAATGCGAGGATCTATTACTGTTTTCAAGGGGGCCGGGAATACCCACAATAACAAATTCAACATTATATACTCTAAGGAATTGATTTTCTTCTGTAGTTTCTTCCCTGTATTTTAAATACTGTATAATAGAATTTTAAAAATGTATTTCTTGTTAAATATATGAATTTTCAAAATTGTAAAATATTCATACCAATATTTTTATTATCTTATACATAATTTGTTTAAATAATAAGATATAATAATTAATAATTAATAATAATAATAATAATAATAATAATAATAATAATAATAATAATAATAATAATAATAATAATAATAATAATAATAATAATAATAATAATAATAATAATAATAATAATAATAATAATAATAATAATAATAATCCTACGCTAAAAGTTGTAGTTTGACTTCATGAAGAATTACTAAATGTTTGAAGTCTCTATCTCTAATAGTTTAGAAAATAATGTTCTTTGTATACCAAAAAAAACAAACTTCTGGGAATCAGGATTCAAAGTTTGCTACGAATTTCTAGTACATTTCAGGTCCATATTATGGATTTTCAGAGGCACTCGCCTTTTTCTTCTGTTTTTTTTTTCACTATGTGTCTGGATTGCTTCTCAAACTCTTCTAGTTTCCTCCCAGAGGTATCTTATTTCACACATTGTAAAGTAAAAAAGTTAGAGATAATTTCACATTGAAAACCATGCACAGCAAGGTCAACACGCAGTATATTACTTTATTAAAAAACTTAGAAACAACGTTCAGATAAAAGGAATTCATTGAAAACATTTGCAGATTAAAAATTCTTTTTAATTTTTTGTTTCCGGGTCCTCTTAAATCGTTATAAAACGCAAAGTTCAGAGAGCGTATACAAACCACCAAATTTTGCTGAGTATCCACTAGTATGTGATTAATAGGGGGGCGTATTTTAATGATATGTAATTTTTTTTCTTATCACTTTATAACACTGCAGTTTTGAGTAGAAATTCATATTATCTTATGACAAAACGAAATGACCCTTTTTTTGGTGGTATTTCAATTTCGACTAATAAGTCATTTTTTAACTTTTAACGTAATTTTTATTGTATTTTTTGCTGATTTCATCGGTTTTAAAACCATTTTAACGGTACTTGTTTCAAACAATATTTACGAAGTGCAACAAATGTTAACTACAGAATTCCTGAGTAGCCTATTCTATTTCTTAGCTCAAATATTGTAATGCCAGCCGTTGAGAGTACTATGTAATCTAAGGTTCCTGTGGCGTTTATCCACGCCATGGTCAGTTCGGGCGATTTCGCGATAAATAACGTCAGAAGTTTTCTTTCAAAGAACAGTCCAAATCAAAAGTTTACAAAGTTGAGTTCACTTGAACAAAAGGAGAAAGCATCGGTTACATCAGTAACATATCCAACAGCTTGAGTTGTTCTTTGGTATTGTGGTGTTTTCGTTAGCATTTACAATGAAATAATTATATGAGTCATTGCCAACAATATTGTTTTTAACAATAACAGCTTTCGATGGCTTAGTCATCATCATCAGTTTTCTGCTGAATGGAAGCCAGGTAGTATGGTAGTCGTTTTGTGGCTTTCATACAGCAGAAAACTGACGATGGCTAAGTCATCAAAAGCTACTATTTTAATAAAAAATATTGTTGGGAATGACGACTCATAATTATTTCATTGAGTTGTTCATCTGAAGTGGTTTTTATCAAATTTATTAATATTCGTGCAACTTTTCTTGAACGATGGATTGACGATTTCGGGAGGAGTGGGGGTATTAGTTACGAAGTCGGCCACTAGAGTATTTTAAGTAATGCCAACGTGTGTGAAATGAAAGTCAAAACTGCATCTTGTGTTTAACTTTTTTGGGAGTTTTAGGTGACTCCCTTGAAGGACCTGGACCTGACTCAGCCATTTCTTTTGATTTTGACAAAAAGCCTGAACAGAGGTTCTGCACTTTAATAGCAACTGGCTTTCACTAGCTTCTGTTTCGCGCCAAGGAAGTTTTAACGCTTGGAAGGTTGTCATCAGTGCCCGCTGCGAGCTTTTGCCTTCAACTGTTTCTTGCACAAGGGAGGGGGTTCAAGGTCATCGTTCAAGAAAAGTTGCACGAATATTACTATTAAGGGCATTTCTGATTCATTTAAAGAGCATTTCGTTGCTGATTGTTTCCGGAGCAGAAGCTGTCGAAGCAAGACCCGCTGGAGGAGTGCGCGTACTGGGAGGAGCGCTACAAGACGCTGCACGCGGTGGTGCAGGAGGTGAAGCTGATCGAGACCAACGTGCGCAAGGTGCTGAAGGTGCTGGAGGGCGCCAACTCGGACTGCGCCATCAACTACGTCATGGGCTCCGACTTCTTCATGAACAGCTACGAGGAGGCCTCCGACAACTACTCCTTCCTCAGCACAGTGCGCAGGCACTTGGAGGTACAATCTCTCTCCTGATGATGTCATTGAATATCTAGGATTTGTATACATACGCCTAAATACATTACATATATTCTTATACATAAATATGTACATACATTTGGGCTAAAAGTTTTCAAAATGTGAAGTAAAATATGAACCAACATTTGAATGAAAGAATTAAAGCAGTGGGAAGAATGTATTAATCACATGTTTAAGTCACTTAGAGTTTAATTAGTTATATAATTTCTATTTGTATTTAGCCATTATACAGGGGGTTAGGGTGTCACAATTTTAAGCATATTTTGTCTAATAAATAATTGGGTTGTTCTGAATGGCTCAGTCGCAGTAAGCACTTAAAATTGGTTTGAAAAATTCTAGACAGAAATTTGCATTACAGATGCATAGAAACACTCCAGAAGCATGTAGATTGTTTATTATTTATAAAATAAATGACTATATTTGTTCAGAAATAAAACTTAAGCGAGAAATAAAAAAGCAGTCGATTTGTTTAAATTCGGTGCTTTTTTTTATTTCTGGGATAATTGTATGTTCGTAAAGGGCAATCGGCCTCGGCGCCGTTAGATTCCGGGTTCCTAGTCGGTCACCCAACCAGGAATCCGCGATCTCTCGAATTCGCTTAACCTACGTATCTTCACGTAGTTAACGGATTCGGCTAGCGACGCCGGTTTCGCAGTGGTCGTGGCCATTCAATAGAACCATCCCAGCATTCGCCTGGATGGCCGAGGAAAAACACGAAAATACAGATCAGAATGGCTGGCACGGGCATTGAACCCGGGGCTCCCGAATGCAAAATATATGTCCTGAGCCACTTCACTCGGTAGTTATATAATAGTTAAATATAAATACAACTGTCAAAGAACTGAAATTTAATGTTATCTGTGGAACAAGGTATGTGTACTGACATAAGACTGAAAATTGTATTAAAGTAATCCGTAAAACTTGTCTGATAATGGGGCATTTACAACGCAGTAGGTTACAAAGCACAACTCTAAATATTCAAAAAGTGAAACTGGACATTTTTTCTCTTAATATTACTTTGTACCACCGCTCAACATCAGAGGTAATGAGGCCATGTTGAACTTAGCAATTTATTTTGAGGTTAAATTTAGGTCTACATCTAAACCTGAACTATCACTTTATATTGCTGTTAACGTTAAAAGTAATCTTTAAAGAGTAATTTTGGACGAATATAAAGCGTAAGATATTGGATTTAAAATGTTAAAATACGCAAAGAAGTGTGAGTTTTCCTTAAATATTAAAAAAAACTTTACTTGCAAATATGGATAATCAAAGTAGTTTCAAATCACTTCAAAATGAACATATAACGTTAACACATGACAAAAGTTTGATAGTAACTAATGAACTAACAAATATGTGATTTTAAGTCCTAACCCTAATCCTTTTAATAAATAAATGAAATAACGTGATGAAATCGCCTAAAACCCATCATAAACACGCATAGCTCGTAAACGATGCATTGTTAGCCCTTAAAGCAGGTCATGAATTTTGTGAGGACAGGTGAATTTTGCAGAGGCACGAGGTTTGAGGAAAGTTAAATTGAAGGAAAAGCCATAATCTTAATATGAAATTATCGGGACTGTTTGATTTTCTGCGCAATTCATTCTCAATATCAGAATGGTTTCTTTCGCACAATACCGGGTCCATAATGAAGTAAAGTACCCGTTCCAAAGGGTTCTATTACGACATACAAGTTGGGTTCCATTTAAAAAGAGCGAACTTTTCGCACAGATCCATTCAATATACTACACAGAGTGCAGTTATGACTATGAAGCGTATTTTTATGGTTTTGCATGTTTTTGTCTGTTGCTTCAGGGTATAGGTATGTGAAATTTCTTGAAATTTGGTTAAAATTGGATGCTATGTAGATTAATATGTTAGTTCATATTTGTGCATATATCCTGCTGGTGCATATTAGTGTAACTGTATGCGCATATTTTGCATACATATTTCGTTAAAGTAGAAACTTATCTTTGAAAACGTTTCATCTTTTCATAGAATCTATATATCTGAGCGTTCTTTGATTAGAAAGAACTTTTCATAGGTTGAGTTTTGTTTAATTTTATATAGCAGGGGATAAATATTTGTGAAAATGTAGAATATTTGTTGATAATATATTTTTTAAACTAGACGGAAGAAATGTTACAACCCATAAAATATATTTCACTAAGAATAATATTTCCTTCAATTATTTTTCCAAAAGTAAGGTAGTTTGTATTATGTTTTCACAAAAATTTATATTTTCATTCCTTAAATTTTATCAAGAAGGGTTAATAAAGAAAATGAAGTGTTTATTTTAATTGCATATTTAAGTGCACATTTGAGAAGTTTTAGGTCATAAAGCATAGTTAAAGATTTTTAGGGCATAAAAATACTCTTTCTAGTTTTGACTAACATTCAGGTATTATTTATAACTACAGCTATAACAGTAATAAATAGTCATAAGTGACCAAAAACTTGCCCAACATTATATATTTTATAATGCATTAAATACACTTCTGGACATATTTTTCTTAATCTTGTGCTTCCTCCACAGGCAATTGCCGAATTTCCCAGTTTCGATAAGGTGAAGAGGTCTCTGGAATTCATCGTTGATAAATTGTACCTAATATGGGTTACGTCTTCATATTACAACAAAGACGAAACAATGGTACCGTTTATGGAGAGTATTGCAAACCTTTTGGTTCAGAATATCAAAAGGTTTCTGGACGTCAAAACTCTTTTCACGTAAGTCGTTTTAAATTTCTCGTATTCTAGTGTTTTCGAGAAGTCATCGATTTCAAATACTTTTGAAGCTAAAGTTAACTTTCATTCGACAATAACATGCGAGATTTTTTGTTAATCATGCTGAATATGCCATGTAGTCGATATTAATGTTGTCATGTTGTAGATATTGTTGCAAACAAATTGTTGAATTTATCCATCCAATTATTCATGCGCAGTAGTGCATGTTAACATGAAAAACGTTTGTTTTCTTCATAATGGCGTGTGTATTTCATATTTTATAATAGTTCTTGATAATATTATTTTATTTTCATTTATTTAAACAATTAGGAATTCTAAACAATTTTGATTCATTTTTAATAAAAACTTTAATGTGTTCTTTGTTGGGCTGTAAGGTTGACAAACGCGCAGTTGCAAAAATTAAAACAAACTATAGTTAAAAATACAGCTTGTAGTTCGAAATTATTTCACTTTTATACCGAGGTATTCATGATATTAGTTTCTTCTTCTTTATCTTCTTCCTCTTCTCCGTCTTCTTCTTCTTCTTCTTCTTCTTCTTCTTCTTCTTATTATTATTATTATTATTATTATTATTATTATATTATTATTATTATTATTATTATATTATTATTATTATTATTATTATTTGGCCTTTTAAGGTAGGATACATTTTGCCAGCTAGCGGTGTTCCCAGATATTGGCCGTGTTTTTATTTATTATCCAGAGGAATTTGTGTTGTGCATGATTTATTCCTGTCACCTCTCCTAGCATTCCTGATAAGCTTCAGCTTTTATATCGTCACACATCTATAGAAACCCATATGATTTTAGTAGAAACCTATTGCTCTGTTTTTCTCCATCCGGGAATCGAACCAGGGATCACACCTTGTAAAACCAACACGCTGTCCACGAACTACGCGAGGGGTATGTTCTACAAAATTGTGTTAACTATGACAGTTGTCGACTTTCATCTATTATATAAAAATCAATATTTGTTCGTATTTATGTCCAGCCGAACCGATTGCCTTAATACTTTGTCAAATTATTGCTTGCGCCTGCGTAAGAAATACAGGCATAGGGCAATTGGAATGCTCATATGGGAATGCCATTCGCACAGAGACGCGCGTTGATGATTTTATGCGTTTGGCTGTCTCAAGTGCCCCTGAACAGAAGCCCAACGAAACCCGCCGCACCTTAAAGTATTAAATACGTCTTCGCTGCATAGTCTGCCCCTGCAGTAGTGAAATTTCGGCCGAAATTATTACTTTAACGTTATCTCGCACACGTAAATGAAATTTCTTCAAGACTGTCATAGCAAATACATGCCCAAAGATGAGGGAGAACGTTTCAACAATAGAATACTTGAAAATCATGTCCAAACTAGGACGTGGAACAAACCCATTCTCGCAAGAAAATATTTCATCCATAAAAAGTTTTGCAAAGCATAGCGTAAAACGTGATTAACAGTCACGTGACCAATAGCATGTGAAGTGTAATACATTGCAATAGCGAAGCGTTGCCGAGTCCAGTAGTGTTAGCATAATTTACGTGAGTTATACGTTCATTTTGTGTGACAACTGCATGAGCGATTTGGTGTTGTTGCAGGCTGCCTCTGGAATATAAAATAAGATGAAATTATGTTCAGTTGAAGAAAAAATTAAAATAAAAAGCCTTAGGGTGTGGGTGGTGAGGCGGGGGTGAGAAACCTATCAAAAATCTTATTTTTTATGTTAAAGTTTTAGTGTAACTACTCATAAGGCATTTGGTTTGATTTTATTTGATTTATTTAGTCAAAAAAAAACAGTATAAACTGCATTGACGAATGGGGGGAGGGGGAATAAACTGCGGAAATTTTGTTGAGTTCCAGAACCCCTTCCCAACATTTGTACTATAAATAGTTGAAAGATGAATAAACGTTTAAAAAATAATAATAATACAACTGAAACAAGCGCGAGATTGGCGACATTCCGCCCCCGAGGGAACCGTTTAACCGTCTCGCCCGGGGGTTCGCAGGCTGCCGCTGGAGGACATGCGGTACGTGCTGAACGAGTGCATGAGCGTGCTGGACACGTGGAAGAACGAGTACTACGACACGCGCAAGACGATCGAGGAGAAGGGCAAGGCGCACCGCTGGGAGTTCGACCGCCGCAAGCTCTTCCGCCAGTCGGAGTGGATCAAGGCCGTCTGCAACGACCTCCTCATGATCGCGGACGTAAGGCGGTTGCGCTTAGCGCCGGTTTCACCAAACAAAGAGTAACAGTTTACTCTGGAGTAAATCATGTTTATTCGAGAGTAACTTCTTGGAGCGTTTCGCCAACACTTTACTCGAGTGTAAATCGCTTACACTAGAGTAAATTCGAGAGTATCTTTACACCGCGAAAATCGGTCGGGTAAAGTACGGAGTAAATTCAGTTTTCATCGTGCATGTACCTCCGAAGTGTTGTTACGGTTTGACGATTACGAATGATAGTATTTGAAGACGATTCCAGCAATGATTCGGAATATTATCCACTAGTGAGAAGACAAAGGGTGTGAGAGAGAATGCTTTGGTTTTAATTATGACGATCGAGATTTTTGTCATGAGGTTATGTTTGACCAAATCAGCTGTTTAACTTCATCAGATGCATTGTAAACTGTAGAGAACTTCTTAAGTTCTTTTTGTCCCATGTGGATACGAAATAAAGGTAGTACGTACCGAATACGACAACAAAAGGAAAAATAATAACTACAGGAACTACAAGTACTAAGAAATATTCATTTATTTATTCAGTAAAAACTGTATGTGACGTACGGGGGATATCATTTGCGCACTTTTCTTGAGTTCCAGAATACCTTTCCAACATTTTAACTACAAATAGTTGAAAGATGAATAAAAGTTTAAAAAATAAAACAACATAATAATAAAATTTAGAAAAACACGAGATCAGCAACATTTGAAAAACTAAACATTTTGGTTCCCTAATGATAGAAAATTCATTTGCACCGCCATCGGTAAACGAAGTGCAAATTAGATTTTTCTGTATTGCTAACAAAATAGTAACTCGTCTCCAGAGAAGGAGAATGAATATTTATTAAGAAATAAAGATACAGAAACTAGGAAATAAACTACGCTAACTCAAACCACTATAACACCACATCAGATTATAACGCCAAGAACTCCGAAACTGAAATGAATGATAGAATATAAGGAATTAATCAAAGGTTCACGTTGGTCCGCATTGGTTCCCAGCGTCATTCTTGCTCACAGCCTCTTGAATCGCTCTCAAATATTGTGTGTTCTGCTGATTTGCGGAGTAAATCGGTGAGTATGTACTCTAGAGTAAAATAACCCTCTAGAAGCATGGTGAAACGCACATATTCTACTCGAGAGTTACTATCTTGGAGTAAATGGTTACTCTCGGGTAACTACTCTCAACTTTACTCGGCTGTTGGTGAAACCGACCCTTAATCACACAGTCCATGAGTCACATAACGAAAAATTTTCACCATCCCCTCCTCCCTTGTAACGCACTTGTAGCGCGCTCTTAAACAGCCCCCCCCCCCCGTGTAAATGCAAGAAGTGAAAAAAAATTATAGCGCAGTAAAACCAATTTGTATTTATTTTACTTGTGTTCTATCTTAAAAAATTAATTATAATTCAAGCAGAAATTAGTTGGTGATGCTGAGTGCACCTAACAATAAAATAGAGGAAAGGAAGAAAACTTAGGCGAGAAATGGTTGACCACAAGATTTGCACACGCCGTTGTGGATGATGCAAGAGCGAGAGTCTACTGCAACGATTTAAATGGATTCTAGAATATACTACAGGAACATTCTTGTCATCATAAATCATACAGATTTTAAAAAAGTGTTGGAAAACTATTTTAATTTACAACTAATAAGTTTGATTAATTTATGTTTTTAAAACAAATAAGTGAGTTAATATTTTAATGTTTTAGTACAGGACTGAAAAAAAAATTTGAGCAAATGTTGAAAAATGTAAAGAAATAAATATCATTGTTACGTGACTCTTAACTTACACCCCCTACCCCTATGTAAACGCGTAACACTGCCTCAGACCTCTCCCCTTTCTTTAGCGTTACGTAATTTATGGATGACCCCTTACGGCGAGTTGCAAGAAAAGTGTTCTGTAACTTTTTATTGCGTTAGTCACGAGCTTGAAGGAGAAGAGAGACTGTCGTACAACCGGGAGTGTCAATGCAAAACATTAGGTCAAAACGAAGCAACAGTACATTGAAGTTGGAGTGTAGTTTGGGCTGAGATGGCGCAGGGATTCAACTGATGGCTCTGCTCGCAAGGCCCTAGGGTTCGCTGCACCAGCCACCAGCTGTGCACCAACAGCACCACCAACAGCAGCTGCACCAGCCACCAGCCACCAGCTAGATCGAATTCAGGCGCTTCGGGAGGAGAATTGTAGCGGCCAGCGGCTGTGACCGGTTTCTCGTTGTTTCTCCGATTAACTCCAGGCGAATGTCGGAGAACTACCATAAGAAACGTGTCACAGATGGCGCGAGATCTCTTTTCTCCTTCTTGTGGTTGCGCAATTCCTTTGGTGGTTCGCAAGTCTCGTTCTGGCGCCATCCAGGAGATTTCTTTAACTGCCAAATACCAGTGCACACGTTTTCCTTGCAATTTTATCTGCCTTGTACACTGTTTTCCTGTATTTATGAAAACATGCTGTAATTTATCTCTACTTTCCATCATATTTTTCCGTACGGTACGAAGTTGCGTTCCATTTTTGCGCAGGTTTTGAAAGATTTTAAAAACATCTTCGGAGTGGAGCTGAAGTCCATCCTCACAGACCCGGCTCAGATAGACGCGGTGATGGACCGCGTGTACGACTTGCTCCTTCCGATCAAAAACTCCTACTTCGACATCTACGACTGGAACAACGAGCTGAACTGGGAGTCGACTATGCAGTGGTTTCAGAAGGAAGTCAAGATCCTCGAATACCAAGCGGAATATTTCATCGCGTCCTCCTTCAAATTGCTCAGGTCTGTTGGTATTTACTGATGTCACTAGTGCATGTCGTATTCCGAGAAGTGGCGAGTGAATAACGCGTTTAATAATGCGTTTAGCGCGAGAGAATCCACAACTAACTCACTTCTTCTTCTCATTCACATTCTTCCTTCAAGGAAACACGGGATTAATTTCTGAAATTGGAATCTTATTTTGAAAATCTAAAATTAATTCGTGAAGGTAATTAGTATTGAATCAGTTTTTTAATATCCATTACATTTTGACCAAATAAAACTTGCTATTGAATTTTAATGAGCAGCCAATTTTCAACAGTTTAGGTTTCTTATTTATTGCGAATCCATAGGACGGGTTTCATTCGACGATTTTTAAGGACGATTACAAAAAATGTTCGGATAAATTTCATTTGAAGAGAGATTTTGGACTTAAATAGTATTCCTACATCGGCATTACGTAATTATTATAGGGAGAAGAAATGAGGCAATACATTAAAAAATGTACAAGTTTTTGATGGAACACAATATCTATAATGAGGTATGAGGTAACGAGAAAGTGATAATTAATCTTAAGATATATGTATATTAATGAGTGCTACGAAGAACAGTTTAAATTCTAAGATGTTTCCGCCATTTGGCGAGATTAAGTCAAGAAAAGTGTCGATATAACTCTCATCCTCTTGTATTGTACTGATTTTATCTTTTTCTATTAAAAACTATAAAAATTGCTAGAAATACTGTTCAATTTGCACAGCCCCAAAACATAAAATCATAATTAAACTAGCAAAGCAAACTCAGGAGAAATATATTAAAACGAGATTTTTATAAAAGCACTAACAAGGTCTTAAAACTAGCTTTATTTTGGCGAAAAAAACAAATAGTGCCAAATAATTTCCATACACTCGCAGGTGCAGTATGCTCTGTAGCTTCTAGGAAAGTGCACAGCCCTGCACAAGGGATACGTACGGCACCTTACGCGCGAGTTTCGTCGTCACAGTCCTTGCTAAGGTGAACAGATTCCAAATGCCCTAAAAGCCGCTTGTATAAAGCATTAGCCTCGCAGCAAATACAGGAGAGTCGCGGAAATGCGAGATTTCGCGTCATCCGAGGTGGCTTGGGGGGGCTTCAAATCACCAAACAAACAGCGATAATTAAGCGCTGGCTCTTGATGGGCTTAGGCCACACCACGTGATAAGTCACGCATCTCGTGGTGTCTCTACTCCTTGGTTTGCGTTCATGTATGTATGTGTGTATCTGTATTTTCAATGATAACGCTGACTGTGCACATCAGATTTCACTTCGTTATACGTTGTAGTTGAAAATTCCGTTATGTATTCTCCTTGTTTCCGTGTAATCCGAGTACCATAACCGCAGTTACCTCGGATTATCGCAACTCTAGATCTTTTTTACATTTCTTGCTTCTTTCTCACGACGGAACGCGTCTCCTAACCCTTGGGCGTAGGGCGCTTTGTGGAGAAATCCTCCGTTACATTTTTATTATTAATTTGCAGTAATCCTCCTTTACTCTTTATAAGTCGTGTTAGACCGTATGATATTGACAAGAAGACCGCCAGGTAGCATTTCCGCATACACGCCTTCCACACAGCAGCCAGAATTTAGAAGGATTTCAGGAAAGGGGTAGGGTTTAGGACAATTCACAGGGGTTGCACTAGCGAGGTAAACGCGTTTATTGGGGAACAAATTTCACATGTGATTATTCGGAAATCGAACTCGGACCTCCTTGGTGAAAGGCGAGCGACTTCGCTCTGTGCCACCGAGCCACCCACCTTACTCTATTAAAACGCACGTACCCAGCCTTACGTTTTTGTAACGCGCCCGGTGATTGGTGTTCAGAGACTCGGACCAGGCGATCGAGATGCTGCTGAAGTTCATCCACATCGACACGCGGCCGGCCATCCACGCGGAGCTGATGGAGCGGCTGGAGTTCGTGCTGCAGCACTACCGCAAGGAGCTGGTGGACATCGAGGACGACTTCTGGGTACTTACTTATCGCTTGCGGGGAGACCGCCCTGCCCTTAGGCAGTTGTTCCGCACCGGAAGCCTACCTCCGACGCGGGTCAGGGAACCGATATCGAGCAGGCGCGCCGCCTGGGCTTTTACTCTCACTTTCTCCACCAGATATCAGTATCTGTCTTAATACCCAATCGGTTTGGTTGGGACAAATTAATTTCCCCGGGCATTCCGCCAGGGGTGTTTTACATGCCACGAGGGTGACATGGCTACTGTGCGCTTCCGGGTACGTTTTCTTTCTCGCTACTGTTCCTGCTCTTAGCTCGTTTATTGCGGGGAGACCGCCCTGCCCTTAGGCAGTTGTTCCGCACGCGAAGTTTGACCCAAGAACCCTTGGAAGCCTAACTCCGACGCGGGTCAGGGAACCTATATCGAGCAGGCGCGCCGCCTGGGCTTTTACTCTCACTTTCTCCACCAGATATCAGTATCTGTCTTAATACCCAATCAGTTTGGTTGGGAAAAAATTAATTTCCCCGGGCGTTCCGCCAGGGGTGTTTTACATGCCACGAGAGTGACATGGCTACTGTGCACTTCTGGTTACGTTTTCTTTCTCGCTACTGTTCCTGCTCTTAGCTCGTTTATTGCGGGGAGACCGCCCTGCCCTTAGGCAGTTGTTCCGCACCCGAAGTTTGACCCAAGAATCCTTGGAAGCCTAAATCCGACGCGGGTCAGGGAACCTATATCGAGTAGGCGCGCCGCGTGGGCTTTTACTCTCACTTTCTCCACCAGATATCAGTATCTGTCTTAATACCCAATCAGTTTGGTTGGGACAAATTAATTTCCCCGGGCATTCCGCCAGGGGTGTTTTACATGCCACGAGGGTGACATGGCTACTGTGCACTTCTGGGTACGTTTTCTTTCTCGCTACTGTTCCTGCTCTTAGCTCGTTTATTGCCGGGAGACCGCCCTGCCCTTAGGCAGTCGTTCCGCACTCGAAGTTTGACCCAAGAATCCTTGGAAGCCTAACTCCGACTCGGGTCAGGGAACCTATATCGAGCAGGCGCGCCGCCTGGGCTTTTACTCTCACTTTCTCCACCAGATATCAGTATCTGTCTTAATACCCAATCGGATTGGTTGGGACAAATTAATTTCCCCGGGCATTCCGCCAGGGGTGTTTTACATGCCACGAGAGTGACATGGCTACTGTGCACTTCTGGTTACGTTTTCTTTCTCGCTACTGTTCCTGCTCTTAGCTCGTTAAGGGGCCAGCACCGACCAGTAGTGGCCCAGGCTCTCGGCAGTTCCGTGTCGTTAGCACGAAGACATCCCTTCACCGCATACCCTGGTGTCTTCGTAGGGTGGGCTTCCTCATCGTCACACAGCTATAGATACTGCGACATTTATAAGGAAAGCGTACAGATATAATTTGCCTCGGGAAACGAACCCAGGGTTGCAACTGTAGCGAGAGTAATTAGGATTCTAGAATTCTAGATCCAAAATCGGCGAAACTTTTTTGCGATGTCTAATAGCTTGTTCGGATTACGACTGTTTGCAGGTCATTTCTAGCGGCCAGTTATTATGATTTAGGCGAATGCTGGCGGGAAACAAGGAAACATAATGTTTCATTACGTATGGCTACGGGGCCCCGTTCAAAATTCTGATCCTCTGCGCGCACGGGACGTTCCGCTTTCTTGTCCTATTCTCACCCCCCCTTACCTACACACACACCTACATGCACTACACTACCACACATACCGGGAGATGACTCGGGAACTTAGAGGTTCTTGTTCTACATTCAGAAATACTTAAAGGAAAGACAACAGATCGTATAAGTAATGTTAATTTATTATCCAGAATGAAAGAATAACCAAAGTACAAAGCCAGTTTCCGTTCTTCCAGATGCCCCTTAATACAGCATTAGTTCAACAAAATACCAGGAGAAATCTCCGTTACAACCACAGCACTTCGTACAATACTTCGGGCCACTAGGTTACACTACTAGAACTCACTCGCTTCAATACTGACTCTGAATGAGTTCCGGCTTCGCGTCTCCCTTTTTGCGAGCGAGGCCCTCTTTCTCTGCCTAAACTTGCCCGGGTGATTGCAAAAAGGGGGGAAAGCATCCCGCGAGCGGACCGGCCGCCGCTGCTGCCCTGCCACCTGGCGGCGCCTCCCACTACCTCCCATTACTGAGAACGCTCTCCCGCCGGCGCGCCGCTGGGCCGTTGCCGCGGGCCCTTTCTGTGCTGTGGCATGGCAACGCCATAGCAGTTCTCCGGCTGGGGCGGTGCTTCGTAGGTGGGAAAGACCTGGTTGTGGAAAGCTCCGTTAACTGACGGTACGTCGGCGCTTGATTTCGGCATACATCGGAGGAAAGACCACCAACAACTCCCGAGGAAAAAGCATTCTACACTTGCGGGACTAAAGACTGCTTACGGGACAATTGACGCACGTCTATTTTCTATCAGTCAATCAATCGAACTCCCCTTTGCTACCTGCTGGAAGGTCTAACAAAGGCCAGCCAAGCACAGCTGTAAACTCCCAGCCGGTCTCCTCGCATGTACGGTAGCGTAGTGCATGTAAGTATAGGTGTAAGGGGGAAGGATAGGACAAGGAAGATGAAGGAAAGATCTCCCTTGATCCGTTTGATGGGGTATTGCTCCGGCATTTACTTGGTATTGAGCGGACAAACCACAGAGAACTACCGATGAAAGAAGCCGCCGCTCGAATTCTTCTGCAGGCAGCGACTGAATATAATTTTGTGGTATATCTTTTTAATTGCAAACAAATATTTTAATTGTTAATTGCTTTAAATCAGTAATTTATAAACACAAATTTGGTTCATTTTTGGGTTATATATATATATATATATATATATATATATATATATATATATATATATATATATAGGGATGTACCACACATTTCAAATTAAATGATAGAAAGGAATTCAAGGAATTCGACCTCGCTGCCTGCATCGGAACTCGAACCTAGGACTTCCCGGAACGAAGGACTGCAGTTTATGCCTTGAGCCACCTCTCCCGATCTAAGGGTCTTCGAAGATCGCGGTGAACGTCCCCCATGCTACGCAAAATTTCTTCCAAATGGTAAAACAACTCTGATTGGAAAATTATTTTGTATATGAATCTTATACAGATGGCTCGTTTTCCATGAAATATTGTAATTCCTAATATTGATTATTTTAGAACACGAATTTCACGTTTACTTTCGTATGTTTACAGAAAAACAAAGCAGATCCTCCCCTCTACAGAAATCACCCGCCCTACTCTGGCGCCATCTACTGGTCAAAATGCCTGTACACCATCCTCAGGAAGCCTGTCTTAGTTTTCCAAACCGTTCCTGAGTTCAGTGGAAACGCTCTCAGGCAAAGTGTAAGTATTCTGTTGTTGAATATGTTAATGTTTGCTAAATAGGTTTGAGGAAGAAAGTATAGAATTCACAGTTACACATTTGTCGCAAAAGACCATTATTTAGTTCTATGAGAAGGCAGTGCCATGAAGGAATAGAATTAGAATTATATGTAACTAGTGAACCCGTCAGAACTTTGGTATTGCAGTGTATTACACCTTACACACTATTGGTTACGTGTTTTTAATCACGTTTTACACTAAGCGTGAAACATTCTAATAGATGAAACACTCTCGCAAATATGGGTTTGTTCAATGTCCTGGTTTAGACATGGTTGTCAAGTGCCCTTTTGTAAAATGTTCCCTCAAATTTGAGCATGCGTTAGCTATGACTATCTTGAAGAATTGATTTACTTGTCTGAGATTCAAGTAATAATTCAGGCATATATTCCATAACTATATAGGCAGAATACTTGTATGCAGTTAAGACTCGCTTAATCCTTGCCTGTGCGGCGGGTTGCGTAGAGTTCAGGAGCGCTTGAGACGTCATAAACGAATAAATCATCAACAACTCCCCCACAAGTCCGATTTAATTCAAACCACTCTTTAAACACCCTCGTTATTCATAATAAAAAAGTGTGAACCTTGCATCGAAATCGGTCGAGTAGCTTTTGCGTCTATGTTCGGCAAAGACGATCATTTCCTTTTTTTGGTACAATTGATGAGGTAGATCAGATGGACGAGATCGCTAAGTCATTAGTGTCATAGTGGTCTCGGACCAGAAGATCGCGGCTTCGAGTCCCGCCTCGGGCATTGGTGTGTTTGTGTATTTCTGTGTGTGTTATCCTTTCACGTCTTACTATAATTTTATCTTCCGTACCCACAGGGCTAACGATCCTTAGGAATAAAAATGGTATCTAGCCAAATGATTCCATGATAAAATTACATGCTCCTGCCACCTTTTTTTTTTTTTGAAAAAAACTGTTCGTCTCTCTATTCTCTCTCTTCTCTCTCTCCACTCTCTCTCCTCTCCTCTCTCTTCTCTCTCTCCTCTCTCTTCTCTCTTCTCTCTCCTCTCTCTTCTCTCTCTCCTCTCTCTTCTCTCTCCTCTCTCTTCTCTCTCTCCTGTCTCTTCTCTCTCCTCTCTCTTCTCTCTCTCCTCTCTCTCCTCTCTCTTCTCTCTCCTCTCTATTCTCTCTCTCCTCTCTATTCACTCTCTCCTCTCTTTCCTCTCTTTTCCCTCTCTCTCTCTCCTCTCTTTCGTCTCTCGCAAAATTTGCCTTGTCAAAATTTGCCCTCATGGTCTCGCCTCGTAAAACATGGCATTAACTGAACATTACTTGTGTAATTTTGAAACTGAAACGTGTGCGCGTGGCAGGTGAACAAGGACTACTTGGAGGTGGCGACGGAGCTGCGCGGCTACATGGACAAGAACTTCAAGCACTGGCTGCGCAGGGCCATGCCCATCGTCAGGGACGGCCTGGAGCGCTGCGTCTTGACGTGCGTCCGCTGCAAAGGGATGATCATCGGTGCGTAATTACATAAGTAATCTATTGGACCGCCACCCCCCCTTTTACGTTTTGGAAAAGTCCAAACGCGCCGGCTGACTCGAGGGGTGTGGTGTTTCAATCATGCCTGATTGAGTGCAGGTGATAAAGGTTAGTCTAACCCCTGTGAAGTGTCGTAAACCCCTATCCTAATGCCTTTCCAATTCTGACCGTTGGGTAGTGACGTAGGAGGTGCGTACGCGGAGTTGCTACCTGGCGGTCCTCTTGACAACTGACTGCGACGAGATGTGACTTACGATGACTTACATAGGTAATGGAGAATTACTCCTAAGCGCACTAATTAACAGAGCATTACTCCCAGGCGCAAAGCACTGACTCGAGGGGTGTGGTGCGTCAATCATGCCTGATTGAGTGCAGGTGATAAAGGTTAGTCGAACCCCTGTGAAGTGTCGTAAACCCCTATCCTAATGCCTTTCCAATTCTGACCGTTGGGTAGTGACGTAGGAGGTGCGTACGCGGAGTTGCTACCTGGCGGTTCTCTTGACAACTGACTGCGACGAGATGTGACTTACGATGACTTACACAGGTAATGGAGAATTACTCCTAAGCGCACTAATTAACAGAGCATTGCTCCCAGGCGCAAAGCACTGAATGCGCTCCAAGCGGCAGGGAGAGGGGTTGCGTCAATTCAGACGCAACATCTTAAGAAAGAAAGGGGGAGGATTCGTTTCATTTGCAGGCATCTGCGAGGGGTCGCGCCACGCCAACCGCGAGAAGACGGTGTACGAGTCGTATCTGAAGCAGTGGCACCGCGAGACCATGTCCAAGCTGACGGAGTACGGCGGCGCGGGCAAGGAGGAGGGCGGCGCGGGCAAGGGCGCGGGCAAGAAGACGAGCAAGGTGCCCGCGTGGCGCAAGCAGCCCCCGACCGGCCTGGCGCGGCCCACGCAGCACGACCGGCTCACGCGACAGGCCAAGTGAGCACGACAACGGCTGACGTCATTGGCTCCGAAAGGGAAGGGTACGGGTTTATCCCGAACCAGGTGTCTCCATCCAGCGAGGCACCGCCTCAGCCGAGGCACGTTCTAAGCTCCCAACCGGTCGTCCGGCCTGTGTGCTAGTGTTGTGCATGTGTGTGTGTGTGTGTGTGTGTGTGTGTGTAAGAGGTGAGGATAGGACAAGGACGAGGAAGGAAAGGTTAGGGTACTATTCCGTCATTCGCATGGTGTTGATCTCAAAAACCACGGAAAACTATAGACCAGACAGTGACTGAATCCGATCTAGCTTAAAAGATAATGCCGAAAATTGTGCCAGAGTTGGGACGCGACCCAGGAGCTCCCGGGCAGAGGCGTGCCTCGGAATGAGTGTGTAGGGCAGGCCTTCGCAACTCGCACTCGCACTGACGTCTGGAGCCGCGCGCGAGCCGCGGGCTGCGAGGAAGGGTGGGGACGAGACTCATTCGAGGTGTGAGGCCCACCAATGAGTCTACGCGCCGCGTAGTCCTCACTGTGCAATGGCAGGTTGCTCTCCTTCCCGCACATCTGCCCGCGTTGGGCGAGACATACTGTCTTGACTGACGTATCTAGATTACATTCCTCGAATGTTTGCCATTATTTATTTGGATAGTCTCTCAGTATGTTTGTAATGAATGCCATTCAAAATTCAAGAATAGAAAGGCGTTTTGGTCTTGATTTGGTATGAAAAACACGAAAGTCATATTTTGCCCAAACATTGAAACCCGCGAAAAAATAAGGATTTACTCTTGAACTTTGTGCACATTCGGGATTCTTTCCTAAAATACCAACCTTTTATTTCAAATTGTTTGGGATTTTATTGATATATTTCAAAGTTAAACGCAAATATTTGGTATATTTCTGACATTCGCGATAATTCTAGCGCCTGGTTGTTGAGATCGATGATTTTCCGAGGTATTTCCACACAATATCTGACGAATGTCGGAGGAATTCGTCAAGAAACGGGCCACGGATCTTGAGGAATATTTCTTTAATTTTGATGTCTCCTCTCCCTTGTCAGGCATACCACACTGCCACATATGTCGGGAGGCCAGTTTTCAGCTTAGAGCATGCTTCAGATAGAGCGGTGGTCCTATGGGGGAGATTTCTGGACATGGACAACCCCGCAGGTGAAATGTACACCATTGGAAACCTATTTTGCGTCAAAAATGCCTTTGTACGAGAGATTGATGGGGATGGACATCTCTGCCTGCGGACTGGGCTATCTAACGAGGTTTTTATACAATATGTTCTTTGGATCGAACTATTAAGATTAAGTTAATATTATTGTAGAGAATATAAAATATTTTAACGTCTATTGAGAGTTAAATATTAATAGTATAGAAGTAAAATACTTCAGTAATAGTGAGAAATTAAATATTAACCTTGTTCGCGAAAGCCTACTTTGCTTGAAGTCGTACGATTCCGCGGCCAGAGTCATGTGCGTGATCTAGGCTGTCCGGGTGACCGAAGGCTGTGTTGCTTACCAGCCCTGAGGAAGACCACGAAAAGATGGTCGAAACGTCGGCAACACAGCCTTCGACGCGGCGTCATCCGGACAGCCCAGATCACGCACTATTTTGCTTACTTTAAGCTTAACATTGACAAGGCAAATGAAGTATGTTGTTATGCCCAACAAAAACGTATTTTTCATAAAAACAGATTTATTCCAGTTTCACGCATGTACAGCGTAACCATTCACTAGCAAGTTTTACAATGTTCCAGGGGATGTACCAGGGAAAGCCAGAATGGCCGTTAACCAGGAAGATGTCCAATGTTCGTTGTAGTAGTCCCGATTTTACGTCCAGGAGAGAGAGAGAGAGTTCAACTTCGCCGCTTCTTTGTCATTGATCACTATATCGCACATTCACACTATACTGCCGGTAGGAGCTGACTGCCTCCTGCTCGCTGGGTCGCCGTTTTATAGCCCGCTGGGGCTAGGGGTCCGCTGGCTAGCCCCGGGGTAAGGGTGGTGGCGCGCTTTGCGGGGCTTAGCCGCGCGGCTGCTGCTGTCGCCCTCTCTTGAGTGGCGTTCGAACTCTCTTTTGGTGGCTCCGTCAAGGGTGCGCGGGCGACTACTGCAGTTGTTATTTTGTGAATTTCATGGCACTGTAGAATGGATAAAAATATCTTCGCAAACTGTCAAACGAACCCACCACTCCTCGAATATGAAACCGCACTTTCACACTTAGCCATCCATTCATTGTTCTAACACTTCTCTTATAACAATACATTTTATAATAACAAAATAATTATTATAATTTTGTAATGACAAAACTTGACAGCAACATTACGTATTTAAAAATTAATGACAATTTAGTTAATAGGCAGAAATCACAGAAGTATTTTACGTTTATACTACTACTACTACTACTACTACTACTACTACTACTACTACTACTACTACTACTATTTAGCTCTCAATGGACGTTAAAATATTTTATATGCTCTACAATAAAATAAATTTAATCTCATTGTTCGGTTTACGGAACGTAGTTTTGAAAATCAACGTTAGATATCGCTCTCAGCAGGCAGAGATGTTCTTCGCCATCAACCTACCTTTCGTGCCAAGGCATTTTCAACGTAACATATTTCGCTTCCTTGGCGGTGCATATGTCGGCGCCGGGTCTTAGGTTCCAAAAGGGAGGAACGCTGCCAACGCTTATGCGCACTCGCTCGGAGGCGAGCGCAAGTGAAATTCGCTCGAGACTTCTGACAACCGGCGAGGACATTATGCTCTCTAGATGGAACTATTTAGATTAAATTAATTTTATTGGGAAGGGCGTAAAATGTGGGTGGTAAAAGGAAAAGGATGAGAGGGGGAGAACAAATTTAGAAAGGGTGTGGAGTGAAGAGGTGTAGAGAAGGGGACGTGAAGGGCAGAGGGAGAGGGAGGGGAAGGGAGCGGTGGGGAGAGCGTGAGCGGGCGGGCGCAGGTCGCTGCTGGCGGGCATGGACCAGAACGTGGCCATCTTCGCCACCAAGTTCCGCAAGGCCAAGAGCAAGGCGTCGCAGGTGTCGGCCAAGTCGCGCGACATGCGCTGGAACTCGGTGGGCGCGGAGATGACGCGCTCGCGGGCGGACAGCGGCCTCGCCGCCGGCAGCCTCCTCACCGGCGGCGCCTCGGGTGAGACGCCTTCGCCTTCGCCTTCGCCCCCGCGCCTAAATAAACTGAAAGTGTCCCTATGTCATTTTCGTATTTTGAAATTAGATACAACTCTCTTGTTCTATTTGTAAAACGTATATCACATCAAATAAATTGTTCAATATAATATCCATATCAATATAATATTGCGAAGCGTTTAGAAACGTTGTGAAAAAGTGTGTGCTTTGGCAGCATCACTAGTTTTCTTTTAATTTGAAATGGGTAAAAAATTACTCATTTCAAATAGAATAATCTTTTTTTTTAATTTGCGACTGTCTGGAAAATAGCTCATTGTTGTATTCTTTTACGGCAAGAAGCTTGTTTATTTCAGGAGGAATTCTGAAGAAAGCATCATGTAATGAATTTTCCCTGACCCCACTGCCACCAACTTATAACCGTTTAATTGCTGAGAGAAGATGTAGAAAATGAGAACATAATACTACAACATCGTAAAATAGAAACTGATATCCTAACGAAAGATGTGAATAAAAACATCTTACAGAATGGGGGAATGGTGGAATTGATTTATTTTGTGCTCACACGAAAAAGCCATTCGTGCTCGCACGAAAGGGGGGAATTGTTATTATATTGCACTAGTGGACCCGGCAATGCTTCGTTATTACAATGTATTATATTTCACATGCTAATGGTCACGTGCATGTTAATCACGTTTTTCGCTACGCTCTGCAAAAATTTCAATAGACGAAAGGCTTTCTCGCGAGGGTGGTTCTGTCTCTTACCCGTCTCACTGTCTATTTCTCTGTGGGTGTCTTTCTCAGCATGTTTCTGTTTGTTTTTCTGTCTCTTTTTGTGTCTCTGCCTCTGTCTTTCCCGAGAGAAATTTCACAATCGCAGGAGCAGAATACGCAATGAAGACGTCTTAACAACAACAACAACAACTAATAATAATAATAATAATAATAATAATAATAATAATAATAATAATATTAATAATAATAATAAGTGCTTCAGTGTGCGTCGGATTGCAAAGAGAGCGCTGTGGCATAAAGTGTCTTGGTCAAAACCGTTGAGTTTGCATAAAATCATCATCACCGCGCGTCAGTGTGCGCACGCGTGTGCACATTGTTATCGTACTATGCCTATATTCTTTCCGGAAGTGCAAGCAATACATCGACAAAGTTTTATGGCAATCGGATAAACGGTACGGCAGCACATTAAGCGCGATCAAACAAACAAACGTTTACTTGGCTATCCGGGAGACGCCCCGTCCAGGACACAGGTGCCATTCTGCGACCTTCATCAGGACGTACTATTGCAATACTTGGCATTATTTCGCAATACTCCGCCCTGATAAAGGTCGCAGAATGGCGAAACGTTGGCACCTGTGCCCTGGACACGACGTCTCCCGGATAGCCAAGTAAACACTGACTCCGGCCGCGGAAGCCTACGCTCTCCTACACAAACAAACCTTGTCCTTTTTGTTCGTTAATCGGCCGACTAGGACCACGCAAGCAAGCATCCTGCATTTACGGTGGCTCAGTTTTTATTTATTATCGCGGTGGCAGGTGCTTGCAACAATTCTTAGGGGGGACCAGCATTTAGCTGGATCCGATTTTTATCCCCCATGGTTGTTAGCCCGAGGGTATGGAAGATGAAAGATGATAGGAATGGATTAGGAGGCGATAGGTGATCGTGGACTTTTGGAACCATCCCAGCATTCGCCTTTATGACCGAGGGAAACCACGAAAACCCCGGTCAGGATGGCCGGCCCGGGAATCGAACCCGGACCTCCCGATTACGAAGTCAGTGCGCCACTTCGCTCGGTACCTTGTCTTTTATTTATATATAAGACTTACGCACAGCGGTGCGGACGGGCCTGATGGTGCATGTGCGCTGGCAGGGGTGGCGGACATGGGCTACGGCTACGACGAGATGGAGGTGCTGCGCTGGGACTCGCACACGGAGGAGGCCGTCAAGTTCCAGGCCTTCCTGTACGCGTGGATCCGCGGCGGGCGGCGCAGCGCGCGCGACCCCTGGCCGGCCGTCGTGGGCGACAAGGTGCGCACTTTCATTTTCTACGCAATTCAGAATTACTTATTTATTAATTAACGAGATGGTAACTTGTCTACTTTTGTCTAGCGACGACAAAATATCTTTCATAATGGTGCATTTCTTATTTATGCGCCAAGGCGTTGTAAGGATTCTATTGATCGGCGACAAAGAGACCGACGGTTCGATCATTAGTCAACGCCCATTGTATACGTATACACACTTTCATTTTCTACGCAATTCAGAATTACTTATTTATTAATGAACTAGATGTTAACTTGTCTACTTTTGTCTAGCGATGACAAAATGTCTTTCATAATGGTGCGTATCTTATTTATGCGCCAAGACGTTGTAAGGGTTCTATTGATCGGCGACAAAAAGACCGACGGCTCGATCATTAGTTAACGCCCATTGTATACGTATACACACTTTCATTTTCTACGCAATTCAGAATTACTTATTTATTAATGAACTAGATGTTAACTTGTCTACTTTTGTCTAGCGACGACAAAATGTCTTTCATAATGGTGCATATCTTATTTATGCGCCAAGGCGTTGTAAGGATTCTATTGATCGGCGACAAAGAGACCGACGGCTCGATCATTAGTTAACGCCCATTGTATACGTATACACACTTTCATTTTCTACGCAATTCAGAATTACTTATTTATTAATTAACGAGATGTTAACTTGTCTACTTTTGTCTAGCGACGACAAAATGTCTTTCATAATGGTGCATATCTTATTTATGCGCCAAGGCGTTGTAAGGATTCCATTGATCGGCGACAAAAAGACCGACGGCTCGATCATTAGTTAATGTCCATGGTACATACATGCTTTTATTTTCTGCGTAATTCATAATTACTTATTTATTAATGAACTAGATGTTAACTTGTCTACTTTTGTCTAGCGACGACAAAATGTCTTTCATAATGGTGCATATCTTATTTATGCGCCAAGGCGTTGTAAGGATTCCATTGATCGGCGACAAAAAGACCGACGGCTCGATCATTAGTTAATGTCCATGGTACATACATGCTTTTATTTTCTGCGTAATTCATAATTACTTATTTATTAATGAACTAGATGTTAACTTGTCTACTTTTGTCTAGCGACGACAAAATGTCTTTCATAATGGTGCATATCTTATTTATGCGCCAAGGCATTGTAAGGATTCTATTGATCGGCGACAAAAAGACCGACGGCTCGATCATTAGTTAACGCCCATTGTATACGTATACACACTTTCATTTTCTTCGCAATTCAGAATTACATATTTATTGATTAACTAGATGTTAACTTGTCTACTTTTGTCTAGCGACGACAAAATGTCTTTCATAATGGTGCATATCTTATTTATGCGCCAAGGCGTTGTAAGGATTCTATTGATCGGCGACAAAGAGACCGACGGCTCGATCATTAGTTAACGCCCATTGTATACGTATACACACTTTCATTTTCTACGCTATTCAGAATTACTTATTTATTGATTAACTAGATGTTAACTTGTCTACTTTTGTCTAGCGACGACAAAATGTCTTTCATAATGGTGCATATCTTATTTATGCGCCAAGGCGTTGTAAGGGTTCTATTGATCGGCGACAAAGAGACCGACGGCTCGATCATTAGTTAACGCCCATTGTATACGTATACACACTTTCATTTTCTACGCAATTCAGAATTACTTATTTATTAATGAACTAGATGTTAACTTGTCTACTTTTGTCTAGCGACGACAAAATGTCTTTCATAATGGTGCATATCTTATTTATGCGCCAAGGCGTTGTAAGGATTCTATTGATCGGCGACAAAGAGACCGACGGCTCGATCATTAGTTAACGCCCATTGTATACGTATACACACTTTCATTTTCTACGCAATTCAGAATTACTTATTTATTAATGAACTAGATGTTAACTTGTCTACTTTTGTCTAGCGACGACAAAATGTCTTTCATAGTGGTGCATATCTTATTTATGCGCCGAGGCGTTGTAAGGATTCTATTGATCGGCGACAAAAAGACCGACGGCTCGATCATTAGTTAACGCCCATGGTACATACATGCTTTTATGTTCTGCGTAATTCATAATTACTTATTTATTTATTAACTATATGTTAACTTGACTAGATTTGTCTTTTCATGTTTCTTTCTCATAATTCCTTTTCGTAATGGGCCATAAGTTATTTATGCACCAAAGCGGTTATATAGGTTCTAATGATGGAGCGGCGACAAGAAAACTCGATGGATCGATCATTAGAACCAGTTAACGCCTGGCATATATACATAACTATTTCTCACATAATTTTATTGATTCAGATTTACTTATTTACGAATTAACTACATGTTAACTTGACTTGATTTCTCTTTTTTATATTTCCCTCTCATAAACACCTTCCATAATTCTCTCTGTAGGGAAATATGTATCATCATTCAACTGTTTTAATATTTCCCTCGTAATCAGGGTTCTATTGACAATAAGTTCTATGATGACGATATGTCTGTGATTGTGATGACTATTTTACACACGAAATTAAGACCAATTTGGTTAAATTGCATACAGTATTAACAAATTAGAGCATTGACTCACCAAAAAATATCATATGTGTGTCATATAAGCTGCGATATTCATATGTTTCAGGAGTTGATACGTACTCTTTGTGGACGTTCTATAAAGCACCTTGAAATAAGTAAACAGAGAATGGAGATTGACACAATAGTAATAATTTAAAATGTGTAAACGTACCAAATTAACTTACAGAACGAGTATTAATGAACCAGCTTCTTAAATTCAAATTTCAGTCGTGAAATAGTCCTATTAAATTCCACTCTTGCTTTGAAATAATATTACGTATGACTATTCCAATTGTGAAATTAAAACCAAAAGTGTTTAACAATACTCAGAAAATGCCCCAATCAGGGCGGTGTATCTCAAAAAGTTAATTTATTTTTCCAACCGATTTTTCTTAACGCTCGTCCCTATTGGCTCATAAGCTGCGACTCACCTTTGGAGGCAGTATGTATCGATCGCTCTTTAATTTTTCATTAAACCGCGTATGTATTGAACCATAACATCTTTTATTGTAACATAGATTTCAGTTGTTTTCAATATTTGACGCATTTTGAGACTCTGTAGGACGCAATTTCATTCGGGGAATATTCCTGTTAAAATACCACAAACGCTCCTCGCGTCGCGAGTCAGGGATTTGTCGACAATTTCTAAAGCATTCGCGGTATTGCCTATGATAAATATAAATACTGCGAACAAATATGAGTCACAAGACGAGGTATAAATTAACACTCGTCCGCGGCGGCACGATCCGGATCCTGATATTTTTACCAGGACATAAATGTAGACACCATGTAGCAGGATCAAGACTTCCTTGTACCAGGTTTAAATACCTGGATTTTAAGTCTTCAGTAACCGATAATGAACGATTTAAGAGACATGTAATAAGTTTGTATTCAATAGTTTAAAACTAACTCTAAAATTACAAATAACTACGATATTGGTGAAAATACTGCCTACAAACATTAAGGA
This sequence comes from Gryllus longicercus, assembly GCA_038098605.1. Classification (NCBI taxonomy): domain Eukaryota; kingdom Metazoa; phylum Arthropoda; class Insecta; order Orthoptera; family Gryllidae; genus Gryllus; species Gryllus longicercus. The sequence continues at coordinate 6,097,471 of JAZDUA010000005.1, forward strand.
TGACATATGATAATCTTTATCTAGCACACCCTATAATAGTCAAGGATATAACGTTATAATCTTCCAATCAGTTTATCGATATAAAATTAATCGATATCAAGTTAAGTTACAAGAACTTCCTGAGCGCGTTAAAATTATTCTAGATTTATAAAATGAACAATTTCGGAATTTAAATCAATTGTCAAAGATTTCTGGAATTTTAGAGAAGTACCAGGGTTTTGAATATTGGCACCGCTGCGGCAGGTGCTGCTGGAGTACGACCTGCGCTTCGACGTGAACTTCAGCGACGAGCTGCTGGACACGCTGGAGGAGGCCATCATCATGGAGGAGACGGGGTACGACCTGCCGCTGTACCTGCGCGAGGTGGCGGTGCAGAAGGACGACCTGGCCATGGAGCGCGAGCTCGTCAAGAAGATGGCCGACTCCTACAACGGCCTGCTCGAGGGGCTGTCGCGCGCCGAGGTCAGCGCCGTTAGCCCGGCATTAGATGGCAGGCACAAAATCCCTTCCCTTTTCAAAGTTGGCATGCTTGTCTCTTGGTTCCTATTGCATTACATACTAAAAATTCCTGAAGTGTGGGAGGGTGAGCCGGGGAGGGGCGTTTGAAAGGCACAAGATTCCTGAGTTTTCAAAGTTGGCAAGCTTGTTTGTTGGTTCCTATTGCATTACATACTAAAAATTCCTGAAGTGTGGGAGGGTGAGCCGGGGAGGGGCGTTTGAAAGGCACAAGATTCCTGAGTTTTCAAAGTTGGCATGCTTGTTTGTTGGTTCCTATTGCATTACATACTAAAAATTCCTGAAGTGTGGGAGGGTGAGCCGGGGAGGGGCGTTTGAAAGGCACAAGATTCCTGAGTTTTCAAAGTTGGCAAGCTTGTTTGTTGGTTCCTATTGCATTACATACTAAAAATTCCTGAAGTGTGGGAGGGTGAGCCGGGGAGGGGCGTTTGAAAGGCACAAGATTCCTGAGTTTTCAAAGTTGGCATGCTTGTTTGTTGGTTCCTATTGCATTACATACTAAAAATTCCTGAAGTGTGGGAGGGTGAGCCGGGGAGGGGCGTTTGAAAGGCACAAGATTCCTGAGTTTTCAAAGTTGGCAAGCTTGTTTGTTGGTTCCTATTGCATTACATACTAAAAATTCCTGAAGTGTGGGAGGGTGAGCCGGGGAGGGGCGTTTGAAAGGCACAAGATTCCTGAGTTTTCAAAGTTGGCATGCTTGTTTGTTGGTTCCTATTGCATTACATACTAAAAATTCCTGAAGTGTGGGAGGGTGAGCCGGGGAGGGGCGTTTGAAAGGCACAAGATTCCTGAGTTTTCAAAGTTGGCAAGCTTGTTTGTTGGTTCCTATTGCATTACATACTAAAAATTCCTGAAGTGTGGGAGGGTGAGCCGGGGAGGGGCGTTTGAAAGGCACAAGATTCCTGAGTTTTCAAAGTTGGCATGCTTGTTTGTTGGTTCCTATTGCATTACATACTAAAAATTCCTGAAGTGTGGGAGGGTGAGCCGGGGAGGGGCGTTTGAAAGGCACAAGATTCCTGAGTTTTCAAAGTTGGCAAGCTTGTTTGTTGGTTCCTATTGCATTACATACTAAAAATTCCTGAAGTGTGGGAGGGTGAGCCGGGGAGGGGCGTTTGAAAGGCACAAGATTCCTGAGTTTTCAAAGTTGGCAAGCTTGTTTGTTGGTTCCTATTGCATTACATACTAAAAATTCCTGAAGTGTGGGAGGGTGAGCCGGGGAGGGGCGTTTGAAAGGCACAAGATTCCTGAGTTTTCAAAGTTGGCAAGCTTGTTTGTTGGTTCCTATTGCATTACATACTAAAAATTCCTGAAGTGTGGGAGGGTGAGCCGGGGAGGGGCGTTTGAAAGGCACAAGATTCCTGAGTTTTCAAAGTTGGCAAGCTTGTTTGTTGGTTCCTATTGCATTACATACTAAAAATTCCTGAAGTGTGGGAGGGTGAGCCGGGGAGGGGCGTTTGAAAGGCACAAGATTCCTGAGTTTTCAAAGTTGGCATGCTTGTTTGTTGGTTCCTATTGCATTACATACTAAAAATTCCTGAAGTGTGGGAGGGTGAGCCGGGGAGGGGCGTTTGAAAGGCACAAGATTCCTGAGTTTTCAAAGTTGGCATGCTTGTTTGTTGGTTCCTATTGCATTACATACTAAAAATTCCTGAAGTGTGGGAGGGTGAGCCGGGGAGGGGCGTTTGAAAGGCACAAGATTCCTGAGTTTTCAAAGTTGGCATGCTTGTCTCTTGGTTCCTATTGCATTACATACTAAAAATTCCTGAAGTGTGGGAGGGTGAGCCGGGGAGGGGCGTTTGAAAGGCACAAAATTCCTGAGTTTTCAAAGTTGGCCTGCTTGTTTGTTGGTTCCTATTGCATTACATACTGAAAATTCCTGAAGTGTGGGAGGGTGAGCCGGGGTGTGTGTGTTTGAACGTGCTGTTTGGACGTTTATTGCATATACCTCGATAACTATCAATCCCACAGAAAATTATGTTCTATACAAAATTAAAGTAAATACAATATCCTACAAAAACGTTCTTATAAGGTTTTGTTGTAAAATTAACCATTTTACAGTTATAGGCTTGAAAAGTTATTGTTTTTGTTTACAAGGTCCTAGTTATCGCTCTTATAAAAATGATGTGTTTGGTTCAGTCCACGGAAGTCATTCTATTTTCATTCAACATTTTTCAACACTATGTATTTGCATATTTTGCGCAAAAAACAGGAACATTCTACATTTTTAAAATCCTTATTTTGTGTACGGACTTGTAAGTATCCGCGACCATTGGGGTTTCGAGGTTACCTCGGATTTGCAAAATGTGTACACTGTCAACATACAAATTACATAAAACAGTGCAAATGGAATAATCACGTTTATCGTGAACATTGAGGGTAAACCAAAACTGAGAGTGACTATAACGAACACTCACGACTAACTACACGAACGTCAATGTTTGGCGGGGGGATCTAATGATTAGTGAATTAGGGGAAACCCCATCATTCTTGAAATCGCTAACAGCTCGCACACTTTTGCAATGAGTTATGTTGTTTTCCTAATGAATAGCTCGTTTAATCGAGACATCTGTATTTTTATGTAGTTTGTATGTTGACAGTGTACACAATTCTTTATCAATTTTTCTGCTTAAAGTTTATATTTCCAATTTAATACGTGTTCTTTATCCTTATCAAATAAACTATGGATTTTCAGTTTTCACACCCGAGTTCTCGGACACCAATGACCACTGATATAAGAGTATATACAAAGTAAGATTTGTAAAGGTGTAGAATGTTTCTGTTTTTGCGCAAAATATGCAAATAGATTTTGTTAATAAATGGTGAACAAAAATAAAATGACTTCCGTGTACTTGACTTATCAAACATCATTTTAATGAGAGAATAACTAGGGCCTTGTAAACAAAAAGAACTTTTCAAATCTATGACTCTAAAATGGTTAATTTTACAACAAAACCTTACAAATTCTCTTTGTAGGACATTTTTTGTAACATCACATTATTTTACATTTGTTCTTTGCCACAATTGAGAAAAAAAGTTTAAAAAATGGAGTCTTTCTTGCCAAAATAATTGTGTAAAAAGTACCTATATTTCACGCAAAATTACGGGAAAAATATATTTAGGAAATATGGTATATGACTTATTTCAAGATCTGACTTTGAACAATAATTTTTGTGCAGGAACAAATCTTTATTTTCATTATTGTAGTTGGAGGAAGAAGCCGATTTTTAAAGATTTTTTTTCGCTATCTGAAGATAAATTTTAATAAAATATTTTGAGCCATTATTGAAAAAAAAATGAGATTTATAAAAAAGTATACCCCAAAATCAAAATATTCGTTCAAGGATATGTTGCAGAGCCTTGAGTTCATTCACGTCGTTTGAAGATATAGATTTTGGAGAAAACCGCCTGAACGATTTAGGCATTGCTATCATTGTCCAGGCGGATAGAAACACAAACGGACAGACCTTTTGGTGTCAATATTGTTTGGGCATCAAAGACCCACAACGCATGTCTTCTGACTAAACACGTGCTAAAGTAGTAATTTAGTGTACATAGGAACAAGATTTGTCCGTTTTTTTCATTACAAGGGAGCAGAAACAAAAGGTTTTGTGTCGAAAATTCTCCGATTTCAACACTTCCTCCTTATTCCGTACGTGAGGGAATGAAAGAAATACAGTGTATTTGGAGAGTGTATTCCCAGTTAAATCGTTTAAATAGTGGAGTTAGGACAAGCACATTTGTTCACAAAAATGTACAGTCTCATCTAGCAACGGAACTGAAGTAAAACGAAATACGCGAAATAAATGGAACACATAGGAAAATGATCCCGCCGTCCATCGGAGAGAGAAAAAAGTAAATATAATTATATTAATTCCCCCAAAGATGTATAGATTAACTTAAAAGTGATGTCAAGGTGGAGGAAGAAGGTTCGTGTCAACGCCCAGGTACCTCTGACCCTCACCCAGCCCGGCAACGGCTAGCGCGAGTATTTTGTGGCTGACTAATAAACAATATTATATATATATATATATATATATATATATATATATATATATATATATATGTGTGTGTGTGTGTGTGTGTGTGTGTGTGTGTGTGTACTTATTGATAAAAGCCAGAAACCCCCTTGATAACAGAAAATATGAGCAACTGGCGCTTATGCACTGCGAAGAGATGTGGATGATGTGTATGTGCAGATGTTGTTCGTGAAGGATCACCTGCTAGACACCGAAGAGTATATTTCAGGACGGGACGGGACTATTTTTGAAGAAAATGGCGTTTGAAACGATTTAGGCGCTACAGGCGGTCGGACAGAGGGACGGACACACGGGCGGACGAATAAGTGTTTTTCTGTAAAAAAAAAGGCGATTTCTATACTTTCTCCTTACTACGTACGTAGAAATGCGAGGGAGGGAAAGAAGGGTGTAGCGTGTTTGGAAAGACCATATTTGCAGTTAAATCGTTAAAACTATGGAGTTTATACTAGCACGCAACTTTTAGGTTCATATGGTTCTAAGTGCAAAGAACGAAGTTTCTAGCGAACGATGTAAATGAAAAGAACCGAAGTGTCGAAACTAGACCCAGCTCTATCTCTGGGAATTTTTGCAATTAAGACTGCTTTGGCTAGCTAACAGATCCTTCGGCGAATCACTGCCCTGAGCATATAGATTCGTTTAAAACTATCAGTTGAAAATTCGTGGTTTTTGGACTTAGACCATCATGAAAAAACGCTTCAATTATTCATAAAAAAGTAGTCTCATGTTGCAACGGAACTCAAGTAAAACAAAATACGAGCAACTGGCGCTCATACACTACAAAGAGATGAGATGTGGGTGCGTGTTGTAGCGGTTCTTCGTGAAAGACCACCTGCTGGACATTAAGAAGCAAACTGAAAGGGGAAAGGGGAAGGAATATGTGTGAAAGAGATAGTTACTGAAAGAGATAAAGAAGGAAAGAGAGATAGAGAGGGAAAGAGAGAGAAGGAAGAGAGAGATATAGAGGGAAAAAAGATATACAGGGGAAAGATATAGAGAGGGGGACAGAAAGAGGGGGAAAAGAGATAGAGAGAAAGAAGAGAGGGAAAGAGTAAGCGAGAGAGAGAGAGAGTAGGACGTCTGCCGAAATATGCTAGTGTACAATATACAGGAACAATATATATTCACTTATTCGTTGCTAGGGCCGCAAACAAGGCCTTTTCTGTCGCAAATTCCCCGTATTCAAGACCGTCTGCTTAGTACGTTCGTGCGAGGGCACGAGCACAGAGGGGACGTGTGTGTGTGCGCGTGTGGGCAGCTGTTCTTCGTGAAGGACCACCTGCTGGACATTAAGAAGCAAACTGAAAGGGGAAGGAAAAGGTGTGAAAGAGATAGAGACGGGAAAAGATAAAGAAGGAAAGAGAGATAGAGAGGGAATGAGAGAGATGGAGAGGGAATGAGAGAGATGGAGAGGGAATGAGAGAGATAGAGAGGGAATGTGAGAGATAGATAGGGGAAAGAGATAGAGAGGGAGAGAGATAGAGAGAAAGAAGAGAGGGAAAGAGTAAGCGAGAGAGAGAGAGAGAGAGAGAGAGAGAGAGAGTGTAGGACGTCTGCCGAATTATGCTAGTGTACAATATACAGGAACAATATATATTCACTTATTCGTTCCTAGGGCCGCAAACAAGGCCTTTTCTGTCGCAAATTCCCCGTATTCAAGACCGTCTGCTTAGTACGTTCGTGCGAGGGCACGAGCACAGAGGGGACGTGTGTGTGTGCGCGTGTGGGCAGCTGTTCTTCGTGAAGGACCACCTGCTGTACATTAAGAAGCAAACTGAAAGGGGAAGGAAAAGGTGTGAAAGAGATAGAGACGGGAAAAGATAAAGAAGGAAAGAGAGATAGAGAGGGAATGAGAGAGATGGAGAGGGAATGAGAGAGATAGAGAGGGAATGTGAGAGATAGGGGAAAGAGATAGAGAGGGAGAGAGATAGAGAGAAAGAAGAGAGGGAAAGAGTAAGCGAGAGAGAGAGAGAGTGTAGGACGTCTGCCGAATTATGCTAGTGTACAATATAGAGGAACAATATATATTCACTTATTCGTTGCTAGGGTCGCAAACAGGGCCTTTTCTGTCGCAAATTCCCCGTATTCAAGACCGTCTGCTTAGTACGTTCGTGCGAGGGCACGAGCACGGAGGGGACGTGTGTGTGTGCGCGTGTGGGCAGCTGTTCTTCGTGAAGGACCACCTGCTGGACATTAAGAAGCAAACTGAAAGGGGAAGGAATATGTGTGAAAGAGATAAAGAAGGAAAGAGAGATAGAGAGGAAAAGTGAGAGATAGAGAGGGAAAGAGAGATAGAAAGGGAAAGAGAGAGAAGGAAGGGAGAGATATAGAGGGAAAAAGAGATAGACAGGGGAAAGATATAGAGAGGGGGACAGAAAGATGGGGAAAAGAGATAGAGAGAAAGAAGAGAGGGAAAGAGTAAGCGAGAGAGAGAGAGAGAGTAGGACGTCTGCCGAAATATGCTAGTGTACAATATACAGGAACAATATGTATTCACTTATCCGTTGCTAGGGCCGCAAATAAGGCTTTTTCTGCGTTTGAAAATTCCCCGTTTTCAATACCGAGGGGACGTGTGTGTGTGTGCGCGTGTGGGCAGCTGTTCTTCGTGAAGGACCACCTGCTGGACATCGAAGAGCGCTTCCACCGCGGCCTCATCCGCGTCAACTGGGCCTCGATGGGCATCCCGCGCTTCGTGGACCGCTGCCACGGCGCGCTCGTGTCGCTCTCCAACCTCGTCAAGCAGCTGCGCAAGATCGCCTCGGAGCTGCAGGTGCGCGTGCGCCTGCTGCCCTCCTACGACCTCTTCTACATGAAGAGCCCCGGCGCCGGCGACCGACTCATGTCCATCAAGGTACGTGCATTTCGAAGCGCGGCTACGGCGAAGCCCGTTGGTCTAAGGGGACACGCTCGTTTCCATCAAGGCACATTGACTCCGAAGCGCGGCTACTGCTAAGGTTACTGGTCTAGGGGGACACGCTCGTTTCCATCAAGGCACATTGACTCTGAAGCGCGGCTACTGCTAAGGTTGTTGGTCTAAGGGGACCGCTTCATTTTCATCAAGGTACGTGCATTTCGAAGCGCGGCTACGGCTAAGCCCATTGGTCTAAAGGGACACGCTCGTTTCCATCAAGGCACATTGACTCCGAAGCGCGGCTACTGCTAAGGTTACTGGTCTAAGGGGACACGCTCGTTTCCATCAAGGCACATTGACTCCGAAGCGCGGCTACTGCTAAGGTTACTGGTCTAAGGGGCCGCTTCATTTCAATCGAGGTAAATTGACCCCGAAGCGCGACTACTGCTAAGGTTATTGGTCTAAGGGGACCGCTTCATTTTCATCAAGGTACGTGCATTTCGAAGCGCGGCTACGGCTAAGCCCATTGGTCTAAAGGGACACGCTCGTTTCCATCAAGGCACATTGACTCCGAAGCGCGGCTACTGCTAAAGTTATTGGTCTAAGGGGGCTGCTTCATTTCCATCAAGGTAAATTGACTCCGAAGCGCGGCTACTGCTAAGGTTACTGGTCTAAGGGGCCGCTTCATTTCAATCGAGGTAAATTGACCCCGAAGCGCGACTACTGCTAAGGTTATTGGTCTAAGGGGACCGCTTCATTTTCATCAAGGTACGTGCATTTCAAAGCGCGGCTACGGCTAAGCCCATTGGTCTAAAGGGACACGCTCGTTTCCATCACATTGACTCCGAAGCGCGGCTACTGCTAAGGTTACTGGTCTAAGGGGGCCGCTTCATTTCAATCAAGGTAAATGAACTCCGAAGCGCGGGTACTGCTAAGGTTATTGGTCTAAGGGGACCGCTTCATTTTCATCAAGGTAAATGAACTCCGAAACGCGGGTACTGCTGAGGACATTGGTCTAAGGGGACAGGCTCATTTCCACCAAGGTACATAGATTCCGTAGAGCGTCTATGGCTAAAGTCATTAGTCTAAGGGGACGGGCTCATTTCCATCAAGATACATTGATGCCGAAGCGCGTCTATGGCTAAGGTGATTAGTCTAAGGGGGCCGCTTCATTTCCATCAAGGTAAATTGGTTCTGAAACGCGGCTTCTGCTATGGTCATTGGTCTAAGACTACAGCCTCATTTCCATCGAGGTACGTGCATTTCGAAGCGCGGCTACTTCTAAGCTCATTAGTCAAAGCGGACAGGCTCATGTCCATCCAACGTACGTGGATTCCGAAGCGCGGCTACTGCTAAGGTCATTAGTCTAAGGGGACAGGCTCATTTCCCTCGAGGTACAAGTCAGCTCATAAAGGCAGTTATCCCATAAGTGCGGTGCAGGTTTTACCGCGTGAATTTGGTGTGCTCTTCCTCCGCCGAATGGCGAGATCCAACGCCGACTGACGTCGGCTACCGAGTTTTACTCGACAAGCCCTAATATCCCGACTGCTCTCCCGACATGTGTGGTAACGTAGCGCTTGTGTGTGTGTGAAAATAATTGGTGAGGATATAACAAGGAAGGTACGCTGCTGCACGGGCATTCGCCTGATGTTAACTGGAGAAATCACAGAAAGCTACCGATTAGAGCAGCCATCCGCCAGAATAGCCCTCCAGGCAGCGACTGAATTCGATGTAGTTATCTAACTAGAATCGAAAATTCTGCCATCAACTGGACAAGAACTCAAGGAGCTACGAACTCCTGAACTCTAAGTACTGCACTGACGTCAGTTGATGCCCTGAGCTACCTGGTCTGGTCACTTGAATCGGTGCAAACAAAATGATTCGATGTCACAATTTGCTGGATTTGAGTTAACGGCGGGAAACTGTTGTTAAAGTACAAATTCTACTTTCTAACCATAAAAATTCGTTGTCCGTGAACTCTGTGATGTCTGTAGAATGCCTTTAAGCTATTAATGTTAAGATAGAATGATCGATGTCTGGAAATTAATTTTTTTTGCTTGCTCTTGAAATTTTGAAGCTCCTTGTCATCGAACTTTTTTGTTTTCTACTATTCACTTGTGAATGGCGTCGATATTTTGTTTTCTAAAAACGTCTGACATGACGTTTATTTGTTTCGTTACGCGACTTGTCGCATGGCTCTTTTTTTAAAAGTATCTTCTTCATACTATTACTCCCAGTTCCATATTTAAGTTCATTTCGGCTCTATTTGTTTGATGCAATTGTATTATTACTCACTGACACTAATAAATAAAGGGAACGAAAATCCTTCCATGCCCAAATTAAATGTTACAAATGTCTACGTAGTTTGGGGAAATATGAATATTATATTTCGCCATCAAAAAGAGTTTGGATTCTCAGATTACGATAATTTATACTAAGTACTTGAGTAATACTAAGTACTTGAATACGTATGTCAGAGCGAGTAAAATAATTTCTAGTTGAAAAAAAAAACACATTAGGGATTAAAGTAGTATTATAAAGTAACATATCCGTTACAAATAATGCCAGAAAGTACTAGCGTTGTATCAACCGGTGTTCATTATCGTTAATCTTCTAATGTTCGAAAAATTATCATTTTGGTGTTGAACCCATCTTTTGCCTTTAATAAAATAAAATGATTTTGAAATGACATTAATATATCTAATGAAAAGTTGGTTTTTGTGTGAACTTTCGCAAGTCTTTGTGTATTGTCCGTATAATATTTCCTACTTGACTGCTGGGGTGGGGGTAGATCCATGTTGCCACTTTCTCGAGCGGCAGCCACGTAGACGTGTGGGCGACCCCGCATTCGATCACAACAGCAGCGAGATACAAATCGCAACTACACACAACAAGAGGCGCACCGAACCGCACAAACGATACGTAAGCAAACAAGTCATGACGCTCTTCAATTTACGCTTGCTTCACCCTGTAAGATTTCATTTGTTTTCTTACTTATCGGCAACTCTGCAGTGACGTCAGCAGAATTTGAAGCCTCTGATTGGATAACGGAACCTCCTCTCCCCGGTCACCTGCTGGCTGCTAAGTAGACAGTAATATTATTCGAACTAGAGCATTTTATTGACGAGAAACGTTCTGGGCATTGTTTTAGAGTTTCTTCAACCAGCTGACGAAGAATAGAAATGAAGAGTTCGCTAAAATCATAGGGACCTACAGGACCATTGCTCCTGTCCTGATTAAACTGGAGAGTCTTGTGCTGCACACTTGCACGGGCATGTCTCCTCTCATGCTCCACTATTACAAAGTTTGGGAACTCGAAGCTTACAACGCACTGCTCAAGTAAGTGAAAATTGTAATAAAGCGTCACAAAACTAGCAGTAAAATATTCAATAACACGGAATTGAATATTATCAAAACATTTATATAGTGTTCTTTGAAATAATGTGCTACTTAATACTAAAACGTTTCTTATTACAATGAGGGGTATGTATAAGACGAAACAAAAGTATTGTTTTAATCTGCAGATATTCATTTTTAATACTTCATGGAATGCTGGATTTATTTGTTATTGTTTAACCCTGCGGTGGGAACATCTGCCTCACGGGCAGACACAGTATCTATCGTTATCACTGGGAGCAGTATAAGTACGCCACTTATAAATTTCACAAACTGTTATAAATATTTTTGAAGCATTATGTATCAAAAATGGAGGTTGCGTATGGTAGAGCTTATTCCATGTGTGAAAAATATTTAATATGAAAAAATATATTTTTTATATTACTGAAAATAACTTAAATTTAATTTATTAAATTTTTATATGACATTTTAAATTATTAAAAATAAAATGTTTCCTTACATAAAAGCAATTATTTACACTCAGTATATTGCCGTACACATTTGTGTTTACCACATATGAATGGGTGAAAAACAGAACGATATAAGTGACATATTATAAAATCTGAGAAATCTATTTATTTAAGTCAATATCACAGTATAGTCGTGGTCCTTTGTTTCATCATTAAAACCACGAAAATACATTGCCATTAAAATTCAGGCTAAAATAAAAACATTTTTCACATAATTTTTAAAATGTCACTTATACCGTTCTGTTTTCACCCATTCATACAATTTTCAGTAAAGCTTAGGGTCCAAAAATATCCCAGGTAGTAAGTAGCAGATATGGTACGAGGGTTTATATAAAAAATGAATTCTGTTCTTTATTGCCACAAAATATAAACTTGGTGTCCCAATTCCTCGTGTCCCGGCGCCTTGTGCAGGTTGTGCATGTCGAACATCCAGCGCTTCATGCAGCTGCTGTCGTCCAAGACGGCCTACTTCCGCGTGGACACGCTGCTCAGCGTGCCCGACGTGGTGCTGCGGCCGCCGCCCACCGAGATCTACAACATCATCATCTGCAGCTGCCGCGACTTCACGGACCGGTCGGTGCTCGTCACTGGAGTAATCCTCCGTTCGTAGTCACGTCAGCCAGAGGTGGATTTACGCATAGGCACAGTAGGCACGTGCCTACGGCGGCAAATTTTCAAGGGCGGCAAATTTTCAAAGGCGCAAAATTTTCTTGCTATTTTCTAAAACAAATTTAGGTGCTCTAAAACTATAACAGCATAAATCATATTTTTATTTTAAAAATATCATATTAATATTTAATAGAAGCTATTTATTTGTCTACTTCATTAGAGTATACCTTATGATTTCAGAAGTATATGAATCTGAAACTAAGGCCCGTCGACGCAAGAAAACATGTTGCAATTCTAGTTGTCATGTTTTAGTTTCCTTTTAATGTTAACGTTTCAGTGTTGAAACGTTAATAATGTTGAACGTTACTTGCCATGAATATACAGTTTATATCCAAAATTAGCTAATCCAAAAAAAAATATTTAATTTATGAAAACAATGTGCAAATTAGAATGTTATTTTTAAAGTTAAAACGTTTAAATTAATGAGGAATTGTTATTGAAACGTTACAATTCGAAATGTATCATTCATTTTAAACAGGGGGCGGCAAATTTGATGTGTCTACAGGCGGCAAAAATATTAATCCGCCCCTGACGTCAGCCGTAGTCAAGTGAGGGAATCGCCGACAGGTAGCGACGTCGCGCTCGCGTCTCACATGCGTCATCTACAGTTCAGTTCATTGGTTTAGTTTTTGTGGGACCAAACCAAATATTTTGATAACATAAATATTATTATTGTTGTTAAATAAAAGTAGTTTTATTATGTTTTTTAGTTTTGTTTAGAAATTAATGTAAGTAATTATAGTTGAGTTTTACAGTGATGGATTAATAAAAAAAGTTGAAATGATTATTTGGGAGAAGAATATTTGTACCTTTTGTATCAGGGTTTTTTAAAGATTATTAATTTATTTTATGGCCAGAATTGGGGAGGAATAAGGATAGGGCTTAGGTTTAGGACGCTTCACAGGCGTTGGACTAGCCCCTGGGAAGCAGGTAAACTCGTTTCGTCGTAACAAATTTCACATGAGGTTCTACGTGAATCGAACCCGGAACCTCAGCGGTGAAAGACAAACGACTTACGTTCTGAGTCATCGTTGATTTGAACATTTTTGATGTGAAATGAAGATTTGCATTTTATCGAGCTGATTCAATTCTACAAATCAAGCCATAAATTTTACTTTCTAAAACTCACAGAACTGTAATGTTATTGCATCTAAGGCATACACAAAGCCGACACGAACTTCATGCGCACTGCGGCTTCAGTTCCGCATGACACCGGCTGACTCAGAATCTTCCACCTCAACAGTTGAATACTTGCGATAACGTAAGGGGCTTAAATAATTAATTTCGGTGACTGATGCGCAGTAGGAAATATGAGGGTATACATGACTTGTTTTCCAAAGATTCACGAAGATTTATTAATAAACACGAACGCCTAATTTTGTTGACATCTCATGGAACTGAACAAGTATATTATATTTTAAATTGATTTTATGCGTATTGATTCGACATATCTTACAGGTACAATTTAAACGTATTCGCATTAATAGAAAAATGCGATATGATACTATAAAGATACGGTATATTTAAAAACTGTGACGAGATATGAGGTTTTAATTGTGATATTCATAATCTACGTTTACACGTAAGAATATGTTGCGCACTCTACCTTCCTGGAGGTAAAAATCGTGTTCCCTATTGTTATTGAATATGCATTGTACAAGCATATGCATATGTATTTACAAATCTCATGAGTCTATATTAGCATTCCAATAGTTTTTCACTATCCACAGCACCTCGGGAGCTACTGATCTTTCTGCCGGTGGCTTGTCCACTCGTTCGTTACATTTTGTTTGTGAGCAACTAACTTTTGAAGAGACGACCCACCCTGGAGCACCCTTTCGCTGGTGTTTGCTTTTGCAGGTTTAAGCTCTTCAGGCGGTGGTTGGACACCACGTGCATCGAGTGCCCGCCGATGACCAACGAGGAGACGGGCGAGGAGCACAACTTCTCCTTCTACGACGATATCATGAAGATCCCGGCCGTCGCTCAGCTGTTTCTGAAGACGCAGGAGAAGGTGCAGGCCCTCGTGATGAGGGTTTCGGAGACGGTCGCCAGGTGGGTGACGGTGCTAGCGGCGCCTTGCGATCAGAAACAGAGGTGAAGTGGTAGTCGACCACGAAAATGACTGACCCAGCCGATTTGTCAGAAATATACAGGATGTCTAGAGAGGAAATAACAAAACTTCGAAAATAAGCTCTTAAGACAATTTTAAGCATATTTTGTTGTATAAACTCTTTGGATATTCCGAATGGACGAGCCGCAATTACCACTCAAAAGTTGGTCTGAAAAAAATCTTTCTATGAAAAATTTGCAATTTAGAAACATATAAACACTCCTTGTTTATTATTTACAAAATAAATTAATTTATTTATTCAGAAAGAAAAAATAACACAACAACAAAAACAATTTGTACAACTCGGCTGCTCATTTTTATTTTTGTGTTAATTTTTCTTTGTGAACAAATATATTCATTTCTTTTGTACCTTTTTTTCCCTTTTTTCTTGTGCTTAGCACAGATGAGTATTATCTCATTGCTCTTAACCGAACTTGAGCTCTGACTCGTCATCCATTTCAAATCCATTGAAATTAATGGAACATTCTTCAGACTTTCTTAATTTTTTTAATATCGTCATTGTATTTTTTATTCTGATACTTGGCATAAACATGTATTTAATTCATTGCAGATGGAAACGTTACAGAAACTTGTGGACGTTCGACAAAGTTCGCCTGACTGAAAAATTCGCCGGCAAAAACCCATCTCTAAAAGAATACGACGAGAAATTCTTTTTCTATGAACAAATTATAGAAGATGCGAAGGACATAGATTTGTTTATTGATGTCTTCTGTGTGCGGTAAGTTCTATTATCACTTTCAATGAGTCATATATGGCAGGTTATCTACTTTTGTTACGCTTTATAAAATAAAGTACTCCCCTCGGTGGTATTTCTACAACAAGATGATGAATTCAAAGAATGAAAGTAAAAATGTTATTATATGTAATCCCCGCCTATCGTATCTGACAGAAGGGAATGGACAGAAGGGAGATATCGAAATATTCCCTGTTGTTTTTTACCCGAATGAACATGTGAAGGAAAGTGCACACAGTAAGTTTCAGCTGTTCATATGCAACGGAAGTTTTTAAAAATATTATAAATGGATATTCCTTATGACGCGTTAGTTGGAAGATTTTACAGCCCTAGAAGTTGAAGAGAGTTACTTCACGACCTCAAGTTCTAATCAATAAAACGAAAAACCTCCCAGTTGGAGGTCTACACCGCTAAAATAAAAAAATAAAGCGAGAAGTTAGATTCAGAAAGTTGAGAATCGCTATACTTAAATTGTTCAGAAACCGTGTGTCCATTATTATTTCATAAATTTTTATTTGTTTGCCGTTTATTGAGAATATGATATGCATTGTTAATGAGTAAAAATAGTTTTCCCATTTCAGTAGTTCACAATTATTATTGTTAGTATTAGTTTTTCACAGTTATTGTAGTTACTTTAACTACACTGTTCGACGAAATCTAACTTTTTGTCTGTTAAATGAAATATAATAGCTGTTTCTTATGGAGAATGATGCCCTGATTTCAAATTTGTAGATTATTTCTTTGTAATGGGCAATTTTTCTTTGTAATAAGCCATTCAGATGTTAAGTTATCGGTTTTCTTTACATTACTTACATATAATAATCTCAAACAATACGTACTTTTGAACGATAGTTTACAGTAATTCGTTTGAGTACATCCTCTTTTAATGCTCAGAAATAGTCTGCAAGCATTTTTGAATTCCATTTTTCCCTGTGACATTTTTCCATTGTTGTAATGTGTTGGTGGAGTCCTTCACAGTGTTTGTCGCTTACAGCACCGAGATATTCAGGAAAGACGTCTAAGGGTGAATCCAGAAAATGTATATTAAGGAACGTGTTACATCTTAGAGCTTTCTAATTGTGAAGGAGTTCCGATACTAGTTCTTCATAAGTCACAGCTTTTGTGTTACCAAGGAATTCCATTATGATCTTTCGAAGCGACATCCTTGCAGCCTTTTCAACTCTATTCAAACTTGCCTCAAAGTCATGGTCCTTCATGAGTTCCTTCATTTATGATTCTACAAATATACCTTTAATACCTTTTAATATTATTTTCGCCTTATTGGTCTTGGAAAATTTATCTTTTAAGTACGTGAAATGGCCTACTTTTATTTCTCACTTTCATACTTTTTTCCATCAATCCTAGTTTGGTAGGTAAGGGAGGAAGATAGTATGTGTGTAGCATTGCAAGGGCGTTTGGAAGTTAAATTTTTGGCCAGGAATCAAACGCTGAGGCCAGTGCTTCTTCACAAAATGATTTTTGCGATGTCTGCTATCCCACTCACTCAGATTACAACAAAATTTAGAACATCCTTGTTGGATACCCAACAAAAGTGCGACAAATCGCCGAATTTACATTCCACAAATGCTGCTGCTATTGTGTCTTGGATAAAACTTTCATAACACCATACATCTGTTTCATATGGATTGTATGGACGAGAGGAGTAGCTGATTTCTCGTCTCGGATATGAATAAGCCCGGCTTTTAAACTACGTTTAGAGGAATCTATAAACCTTCACTTCTTAGGATCATGGTGGTCTCTCAAAGCAGTCAGCAATGCATCAACATCAGTTCAGTACATTGCCTTCTTCTGAGAACAGGCATAGGAGATGTTCAGAAGTGCAAATGACATATGTCGCAAATTTCCGTTAGCCAACTACTACGTGATTTTACTTCAGACACGCAGCAAAAAGTAGGGGCTCACGATTTGTTCTGATCACCCGACTTACAATGCATATGCCTTTTTCTTAAGGGATTAATATTCGGCCTTTGGGTCTTCAACGAAACCTTACCACACACGTAACAGAAATTGTTTGGATGAAATTGTTCACTCATTATTGCGCGGTATTGCAAGAAATCTGTTGGCACAAAAATTAACACTCGGACGCAAACAATAGATGAGTCGTGCACTACAGAAATATTAACAAATTTCTTGCTCCATACGCAAGACGCAATTAACATTTAGTGACCCACGTGTCACAATGCAACAAGTCGGCGCGTCGTTTACGTGGGTCACTGCAGTTATAATGCCCAAAGTTCCTCAACCGATGTTCGGTCTGACATCTATTTCATATCTAGACTGAAATAGGCAATATTGTATATTGTTTGCGACCACTATCTTGTGGTAAATCTACAAGTAAATAATGTTTCAGCACAAATGGCATGTGGTTATGTACGAAAAAAATGTAGGTTTAATATATATGTGGTTACACAAAAACTGAGTCCGATGGACAATTTTTGTGATTGTATTCGGCTTTAGCGTAGCAAAGTACATAAGAAACAGCTACAGTTAGCCAGTTAACAATATCACTGTCGGCCAGTACTATAGTTAGATTGTAAATCTAACACCGTCTACTTTATATAGTTTAAAATCATATAAATATTTGAAATCTTGTATTTAAGCATTATGAAAGTGAGATGTTCCGAAATCTACCAATTAAGAACACAATTCACAGGTGTGATATTGTCAGTTTGTTGGACACCCCAAAACAAAAACCAATAAGAGAGCTTCTGGTAGAAATAACTAATTTATCTTTTGCCGTAAGATCCTTTTTGTTGTTTTCCTGAGGAGCGCCATTACCACTAAGCACTGCTTTTTGACGGCGCTTAGAATTATTTGTATTTAACCATTATTATTAATTATTTGTATGTAAATTTGTAGGGCAATTGGCCTCGGCGCCGTTAGGTTCCGGGGTTCCTAGTCTGTCACCCAACCAGGAAACCGCAATCTCCCGAATTTGCTTAACTTTCATGACTTTACGTAGTAACGAATTCGGCTAACGACGTAAAGTATCACGGCCATGGTCTTTCAGTACAACCATCCCAGCATCCACGTGGATGACCGAGGAACGTCACGAAAACCCCGGTCAGAATGGTCGGCACGGAACTGAACCCGGACCTCCCGAATTCGAAGCCACTTCCCCGGGTGCTGAGGAGTAGGATTGCCGGTCCTGAGGACCGAGGTTGTTAAGGCCGCTAAAGGACCGCGGTTTCGAGTCCCGCCTCGGTCGTGGTTGTATTTGTGTTCGTCTTTTCACCCCTATCATTATGTCATCTTCACAGTTACCATACCGTGGTCGCTAATGACCTACATGTCGATGCGACCTTAAGTAACAAAAGAAGTAGGGTTGTCGACGTGCGTGGCGTGGCGTGGCGCGGCGCGTGCGCGTGCGCAGGGTGAACTGCGTGCCGGTGGTGGAGGCCGTGCTGGAGCACGCGCTGGAGTGGAAACACCAGTACGGCTTCTGCCTGGCGGCGCACGCCAAGGAGCAGATGAACAGCTTCATCGACTACATCGAGGCACGCCCTTCGTTCTCTTTCTTCTCCTTGTATCTGTAACCTCCTTCCTCTTCTATCCTTTCCTTCCTCCTATTATCCTTTTCCTCCTTTTATCTTCTACCTTTGATACCTCTCCTCCTCCTTCACTTCTTTCTAATTCTCCCCCTCGTTCTCTTTCTTCTCCTTGTATCCTTTTCCTCCTCCTTTTATCCTTCTTCTCTTTTTCCTCTTCCTTTCTACCTCTCGGCCTTCATATTCTCCTTCTCTTCATCCTTTTACCTTTTTTGCAAGCTTTTGCATCTTTTTTCCTTCACCTCCTTTTCTCCTTTTTCTCCTCCTAGTACAAATTCCTCCTCCTCCCTCCTCTGTTCCTTTCACTTCCACCATATTCTTCTTCTTCTCCTCTTCCTTTTCTTCCTCCTTGTTCTCAATTGTATTCTTCTGTCTCTTCAAACAACTGTGGTACACTTTTAAACGTAAAAACAAGACATAGAAAGTCCTTGAAGCTAGGCAAAGATATGCTTGCGGGATACAAACTGATTGTTACCAGAACTTCTACTTCGTGGCCTGCTCTTCTTTTTCCCTTTTTCTTCTTATTCTTCTGGTTATCCTCTTTTTTATCCTTCTCTCCGTTTATACTTTTCTTCCTTCTCGCTCTTTCCCTTTTCCTCTTTCTCTTCTCCTATTTGTTCTTTTCCATCTTCAAAAGATGATCTTCTTACACTTCCTCAGATAAAAATAAGATATCGGAAGTAGAAACACATGAGAATGTGAGGTTTTTGCTTGTACATCGCTTACTCCTTGGTTCCTCCTTATTCTTCACCTCATGCTTTTTCTTCCCCTTCTCCTCGTCCTTCCTCTTCCTTCCTCTTTCTAATGATGGTGTAATGGATAGCGTATCAGACTGTTATACTCGTGCCTAAGCGTTGTGGGTTCAAATCCGATCGACACCGTGGATTTTTAAAGGCAAAAATCCGTCGTACGCCTTCTTTGTAGGGGAAGTAAATCCGTCCCGTGTTAGTAGATTTACTGCATGTAAAAGATCAAGCCTTAAGGAAGTCTCTGAGCTAAATTCAAAAATCGCCGTTTTCTTCTCCCAAGAAGTACCTCCTTTCTCCGCTCGCTGGTGAAAGGAGCGTAGCGAAATTTGCGTGGTCAGACGGAAGAGCAGGCCTCATGGCCTGAGTCTCGCCACGTAATATAAGACGTCAATTCAACTTTAAAAAAACAACAAAGAAATATGGCGTAAACATTTGATCAAAATCATTCCAAGTGGAAAACTAGCTCTAGGATAGTTTTCCATTCTTTTCGTAAAAAGGAAAAGATCGGGAATGGGAAGATGGGCTTGACATTTTCTCGTAGTGGAAGGTTATTACACCTGTTCCGCGTGATTTTGTGAGGCGAGGTTCGCAAAGCCGAAGGAGGGTGTAAGGTGAGGTGTGGTGTGGTGCGGTGGGCCGCAGAACCTGGACGCGGCCATCAAGACGCAGGCGGAGGACCTAGAGAGCTTCAAGGGCGTCCTGCAGACGATCGCCGACGTGCACTCGGACGCGCTGCTGGCGGAGCTGCGCTACCAGTACCTGCAGGACTGCTACCAGACGCTGGCCTTCCACGGCATCCCGGTCAGCCAGCCCTTTGCCCTTGAACACAAAGACAAATGACGCTTGAAGAGTCCACGTCGGTCTATTAGTCTGGGCCAGGGTTGTCCAACACGGTGCCATTTATGGTGGCTTGCGAAACGGTTGTAGTACTGGGCGCATTTTAAAGACCTAAAACATTGCCAAAAATTATAAATAAAATGTTTTTAAAACGACCTAAAAACAAAGATATTTGACGCTTGAAGAGTCCACGTCGGTCTATTAGTCTGGGCCAGGGTTGTCCAACACGGTGCCATTAATGGTGGCTTGCGAAACGGTTGTAGTACTGGGCGCATTTTAAAGACCTAAAACATTGCCAAAAATTATAAATAAAATGTTTTTAAAACGACCTAAAAACAAAGATATTTGACGCTTGAAGAGTCCACGTCGGTCTATTAGTCTGGGCCAGGGTTGTCCAACACGGTGCCATTAATGGTGGCTTGCGAAACGGTTGTAGTACTGGGCGCATTTTAAAGACCTAAAACATTGCCAAAAATTATAAATAAAATGTTTTTAAAACGACCTAAAAACAAAGATATTTGACGCTTGAAGAGTCCACGTCGGTCTATTAGTCTGGGCCAGGGTTGTCCAACACGGTGCCATTAATGGTGGCTTGCGAAACGGTTGTAGTACTGGGCGCATTTTAAAGACCTAAAACATTGCCAAAAATTATAAATAAAATGTTTTTAAAACGACCTAAAAACAAAGATATTTGACGCTTGAAGAGTCCACGTCGGTCTATTAGTCTGGGCCAGGGTTGTCCAACACGGTGCCATTAATGGTGGCTTGCGAAACGTTTGTAGTACTGGGCGCATTTTAAAGATCTAAAACATTGCCAAAAATTATAAATAAAATGTTTTTAAAATGACCTAAAAACAAAGAAAACTGACGTAGAAAATTTGATCAAAACCACTTCAGATCAACAATACAAGCTCTTGGGTATGTTGTTGAAGTAATCTAGGTTTCTTCCTTTTTCACAAGTGAAATCAGCTTGAAAACGTTTGGTTCGGATTGTTTTTTAAAAGAAAATCTCTGCCTTTATTTATCACAAAAGCGGCCGAGTTAACAATGGCGCCGATAGGCGTCACAAGAACCTAAGATAACATAGTGCTCACAACGGCTGACATTACAATGTATGATCGAAGAAATATTAGACTAGAGATCTACTCAGGAGGAGTAAATTGTGGGCTTTTAAATTTCAGCGTTAATTTTTATTTCTGAACAAATATATTATTTTCTTTTGTACATAACCAACAATTTAAATGTTTCTGGAGTGTTTATATGTGTCTGAAATTCAACTTTTTGCATAGAAAGTATTTTGTTCAAACCAAATCTTTTTGCTTCTTGCAGCTCCGGTAATAGAAATGTCGAAGTAATTCATTAGACAACATTTGCTTAAAATTGACCGAAGAGCTTATTTTCGATGTTCCTTCTCGGACACTTTGAATTGGAGCTTTGTTACGGCTTAAAGTGTTGCCGTTTTACAGTCCGATTTAAACAAAGTGACACTTCAAGGTCACGAGCTGGGTGGAGAGGGGGCACTGTCTGCAAATGGGAAGCTTTGTTACAACTTAAATTTTTGCCATTTTATACTCCGATTGAAACAAAGTTGAACTTGAAGGTTCAGCGCTGGACGGAAAGGGAGGCACTCACTGCCGATCGGGAGCATTGTTACAACTAGAATATTTGCCGTTTTACACTCCGTTGTAAACAAAGTGTGAGTTGAAGGTCATGTCTCGCGCTGGTGGTGCGGCGGTGCTCAGTTCCCGCCGGAGGAGCTGGAGACGTCGGCGCAGCTGCCGGCGCTGTGGGCCGAGCTGTACATGACGGCCATCACGCGCAGCACCAAGCTGGAGAGCACCAAGTCCAAGTTCGCCGACATGACGCAGGCCGAGATCAACGCCTTCGTGGCCGAGTGCCTGGAGTTCGCCGCGCGCTGGTTCAAGGAGGGGCCGGCGTCGGTGGGCGAGGCGCTCGACCGCGGCCTCGACCTCATGGAGGTGCCCTCTCCCTTGTCCGCCTCTCTTTCTACCTCTCTCTCCTGTTCCCCTCTCCCTCGTATTACCTGTGTCTTGTTTCCTCTCTCTTGTTCCCCCTCTCTCTCTCTTCTCCTCCATTTTCACCCTCTCTTTTGCCTCCCCTCTCTTTCTACCTCTCTCTCCTGTTCCCCTCTCCCTCGTATTACCTGTGTCTTGTTTCCTCTCTCTTGTTCCCCCTCTCCCTTCTTCCCCCTCTCTTTTGCCTCCCCTCTCTTTCTACCTCTCTCCTGTTCCCCTCTCCCTCGTATTACCTGTGTCTTGTTTCATCTCTCTTGTTCCCCCTCTCTCTTCTCCTCCATTTTCACCCTCTCTCTTGTTTTCCCTCTCCCTTCTTCCCCCTCTCTTATCCTCCTCTCCCTTGTCCGCCTCTCTTTTGCCTCCCCTCTTTCTACCTCTCTCTCCTGTTCCCCTCTCCCTCGTATTACCTGTGTCGTGTTTTCTCTCTTTACTTCCCTCTCGCCCTTATCTCTTTGCTCAACACTTGCTTTAAATATATCTGATTAATAAATAATTTTGAAGTTTTGCAATTTTTTTAAAAAAAATCAGGGTTTTTTGAAGGAACATGAGGACTGCACTTAAACGTTTGCAGTTTGCAGCAATGCCCATCTTTTTCCCTTACAATGCGGACTGAGTTTTCGGTTTCTCTATCTATCGATCTGTGTGTACCATGTTCCTTCTCGTTACTCAGTTATAGAAATAACTATTAATAATTTCTTTTGTATTTAAAAAAACTTCTTCGTTGTTTCTCATTGCTGTCTAGTCCAAGACGTGCTACTACGCTGAGTTTTCTTTTGGTGACGCAGACGGACACCGCCTCCCCCTGCACCCCCGCTGTGGAGCATCAAGGAAAGAGCGCGTGTAGCAAGTGCTTTGTTTTGCGCGGGCGCAGGAGTACATCCCGCAGATCCACTTGGAATGTCGCGGCTCAGTTTGCAGCAATGCCCATCTTTTTCCCTTACAATACGGACTGAGTTTTCGGTTTCTCTATCTATCGATCTGTGTGTGCCATGTTCCTTCTCGTTACTCAGTTATAGAAATAACTATTAATTATTTCTTTTGTATTTAAAAAAAAACTCCTTCGTTGTTTCTCATTGCTGTCTAGTCCAAGACGTGCTACTACGCTAAGTTTTCTTTTGGTGACGCAGACGGACACAGACTCCCCCAGCACCGGCGCTGTGGAGCATGAAGGAAAGTGCGCGTGTAGTAAGTGCTTTGTTTTGCGCGGGCGCAGGAGTACATCCCGCAGTTCCAAGAGCTGGACGCGCAGCGGCGCGAGCTGGTGAACGCGGAGATCCTGTTCGACCTGCCGGCCGCCGACTACGGGCCCTTCCTCGAGGTGGTGGCCAGCGTCGAGGGCATGGAGGTGCTCTACAAGCTGCACCGCCAACAGAAGGTACTTTCATGCTCCGATTCAAACATAGTGGCACTTGAAGGCCACGTGTGGCAATGCCATCCAATCTGAACCTTTGCCACGATTTGAATTTTTGCCGTTTTTTGGTGTATTCACGAGTAATCATGGAGGAAAGCCCAACAAGGAAACATGTTACAGTATCATGAATCTGGTGTACTCCAACGGTTCTTTTTTTTTTTGATGTTCAATTAACACCTCTCTGTATTTTTCCAACAACCGAAATCCAAGAATTGCTAGGTACAAGCCAAACTCCTGCCCTCCAGAAGATGTTCCAATTCATTGCGCAGTCCACCCCAGCCTCCAGCGAAATTACACGTAGCTTCGCACAGTTGGTCACTAACGTCCAGGCCACAACGTCGTACTACCACTTGCACCAACTGAACGCTCTCGGACTCTCACTGCCCGCCTGGAGGGCACGCGGTTTTATAATTATAAGGCCCGCGGGGCGTGTCTTGGACGCCTTCTCCCAACTTGCCCGGGCGAGTGGCAAAAAGGCCGCTCCCCTCATTGGCCGCGCCCCGTTCCCGTCTGCTGCTCGCCCGGCCGCCTCAGGTGCCTTGCCACCACCCTGCTGGCCGCCCGCTCGACATGTCAACGCGCCGCAGGGCTACCAATGCCATAGGAGTTTTGTACTCCGATTTATACATAGTGGGACGTAGAAGTCACGAGCTGTTCGGAGAGGTGGGGCAGTATCATCCAATACAAAACATTCTTGCAACTTAAATTTTGTGTTTTGGATCTGTAGAATGGATGACAATGTTTCCCTCTTCTTCCAGCTCGTGATATTCAAGTGCCACTTCAAGTTTAAATCGGAGTATAGAGTAGGATTAATTCCACTTTGACCAGTTAGAGGAGTTTCACGTTCTCGTTCATGTTTTTACTTTTTATCCACGTCTGGGGTAATACAATTCAATTCAATCACACCTTATTTTACGTGGTGTGACTTAGACCATCAAGCTTCCTCTTCCGTCTGACCACGCCAATTTTGCTCCACCCTTTTGATCATCTAGGAACAAAGAACTCTCTGGTGAAGAAACAGGTGATATAAAA
This sequence comes from Gryllus longicercus, assembly GCA_038098605.1. NCBI lineage: Eukaryota > Metazoa > Arthropoda > Insecta > Orthoptera > Gryllidae > Gryllus > Gryllus longicercus. Next base: position 6,121,908 of record JAZDUA010000005.1, read on the forward strand.
TTTGCTTCTATTAGGCTTGATGATTTTTTACATGCAGTAAATCTACAACGTGAGACAGACAGATTTTGTTTGCTAATTTCCAACTTGACACACGCCAGTTTATGACTGAGCTGCGTTGACGCTCGCTAATTAGTGACTGGTGACTTGACCAAGAATGATGGTCATACTCGCAACAATGTGGAACGCAAGAACGGGATGGAGGAATCAAGACAGACAAAGACTGAGATGGGAAGACGAATTCAAGAAAGAAGCAGTCCACCCCTGCCTCGTGCATCTCGCGACAGCACGTGGAAGTACCTTGAATCGCGGAAGGTCCATATCTCTGCTGTAAACGAACCCCAGGCTTGGAGACGAGATCCAGAAAGGCAACAACCAAGAAAAGGTGATACCTTCAAGAAGAGAACTTAAGAAATAACTTAGTAACGCGCGGTCAAGAGAAGCATGAAAGAAGTCTGGAAAAAACTTACACGTAAGACTATAGGTCAAAAAGGTGTAGAGAGAGATTAAATAAAAATAGTAAGAAAGACAAAAACATCGAAAACTAATACTGAATAAAAAGACAGCCCAGTCCAAATACGTTTGTCGTCAGTGATAAGAAAGTGTTAGGAATTGAAAGTGTTAGGTAAGAAATGAGAAATAATAGGAAGAGTACAGTGTTAAGAAGTGTGCAGACTTAGGAAGTGTACAGTGCGTAGAAAAGAAAGAGACAGTATAACTCAAAGTGACAAGTGAATAGAATACAACAAACTACAATAATTGTAAGAATTTGTAATAAGTCAACCACCCACCCTGCATTCAGGAGTCCTTTGCCCTTAATGGGATTAAACCATGTTAATAATATTAATAATAACAATAACATGCGTCGTTGGGCGCCAATTGGTTTGCGTGTGTGTTGCAGTCGGCGCGCGACCAATGGGGCAAGACGCTGTGGGTGAACCTGAACCCGCACCAGCTGATGAAGGGCATGGACGAGTTCATCAAGGAGTTCCGCAAGCTGCCCAAGCAGTACAAGGAGCTGCCGACGGGCGTCGCCCTCGAGCAGAACATGAAGCAGTTCAAGGCGACGGTGCCGCTCATGGTGGAGCTGAAGAACGAGTGCCTGCGCGAGCGCCACTGGAAGGAGCTCATGCACAAGACGGGCAAGCACTCTCTTCCGCCCCCTCCTGCGCCCCATGCGTCAATCTCCGCATTTCGATCTCGTCCTCTTTCCTCTCTTCCGTTCCCTGCCACTCTCTTCTCTTTCTCTCCTCCCTCGCCCATCCTCTCTACCAGTCTCTATCATCCCCTTCCTCTCTATCTTTGCCTTTCTTCCTCCTTCGTCTTCTGTGCCCCAACTTTCTTTTTCTCCTTGTTTCCTATTCTTTCCTCCCTCCCAGCCCTTCTATTTATTTCTGTCGCTTCCTGTCACTCACACTTTCTTTCTTTCTTTCCTTCTTTGCCTCTTGGCTCCTTTTATGTTAACAGCCTTTTCATTCATTTTCCCATCCTTCTTCGCAAGACATTCCGTCCTCCACGTGTCATGTTCCTTCCACATCTTTACACATTCCTTCCCACATTCTTATTATTACGCTGTTCTTTTATCATCCTTAAAATATTAAAAAATAGTCCTTCTTACATAATAGCTTTTACATAGAAACACAAGAAATATAATTTGGGAAAGATATATGGTTGTAACCGCTATGACTTTGGATTAATGTGGTACAAAGTACCGTATTCTATTCTCACTATTTAGTAATGGATTAATTTTCATGTTATTTGCACACAATGGGCAAACCAGTTAGCTTGTTAATTTAAATTTATTATGGATTTACATAGTACAATTAGTTGTCCTACTGGGAGGGTTATAAATTTAAATCTTTTTGGAGTGAAGAGTTGTAAGGCAATTAATACCACAAAAGAAGCACAGATGTATGGACGGAGAAAATGAGTCACACCTCAGATGCATCAGGGGATCGCGCGCAAAGCGCACGTGCTCGAAAGGTCCCGAGACTCAGTCGAAGGTAGGCTTCCAAGGAAGTCGAAAGGAGGTCGAAAAAGAGTCTGCTTTTCAACTACTTTGAAAATATTCTTTACGCGATTTGTGTATTACTGCCACCACTAGTAACGGCTAGTTGTTGCGAGTGTCCCGTCGGTGGTTGCAGGTCAGGACTTCGACATGTCGGTGGACCGCTTCACGCTGGACAACATGTTCGCGATGGAGCTGCACCGCTACACGGACATCGTGATGGAGATCATCACGCACGCCGTCAAGGAGCTGGCCATCGAGAAGGGCGTCAAGGAGATCGAGGAGACGTGGGCCGCGCTCGAGTTCACCACCTTCCCGCACTTCAAGGGCGACGACGACCGCGGCTTCGTGCTCGGCCCCGTCGACGAGGTCCAGCAGCTGCTCGAGGACAACTCCATGAACCTGCAGAGCATGGCCGGCTCGCAGTGCGTGCGCTCGTCTAGCTTTCTTTCTTTCGTTCTTTGCCTCTTGGCTCCTTTTATGTTAACAGCCTTTTCATTCATTTTCCCATCCTTTTTCGCAAGACATTCCGTCCTCCACGTGTCCATCCCCTTTCTCTTCTATGCCCCAACTTACTTTTTTCCTTGTTTCCTATTCTTTCCTCCCTCCCAGCCCTTCCATTTATTTCTCTCGCTTCCTGTCACTCACACATGCTCACACTTATGCTCGCAGTGCGTGCGCTTGTCTAGCTACCTCGAATTCACTTGCGGTCGGCTGCTCCGATCTGTAGTTCTCCGTGGTTTCTCCAATTAACATCAGGCGAATGGCGGTGCAATATAGTACCAAACGGGCCGCGGACCGCGCGCGATCTTTCCTCTCCCTTTCTTGTTCTCACACACAAAAGCCTTACACTACCACCCATATCTGGAGACAAGTCGGAAGCTTAGGGCTTGTCCCGGGTATGTCGCATCTCCGCTGGTGGGAAATACCTGGTTGGGGAAAACCTCGGCGACGTCGGTCGGCGTAGGTTCTCGTCCTACAGCGGGGAAAGATCTCTGACACCTCCAGCGATTTAAAAAAAATCATGCGGTACACTTTTGGAACTAATTACCGTAGTAATCGACTCGTCCAGAATCACTATTCAATCAATTCACACATGTCGTCCCTTTTTGGTGATAGATATCACCGTCCTCATTGATTGATGTTGATGTTTCTGGGTACGTCAACTGCTAGCTTAGTGTAATAAATGGTATCATCCCTAGAGGTGGCTGTGATTCTTCCCCGCAAGATGATAAGATCCGATGCTGACCTGCATTTCTACGTAAGAGATATTTTACACCCTCAAGGTGTCTTCCTAAATAGGCACTGCTCCAAACGGGACAATCTCGAATCCCTCGATAGTAGGTTAGTTCATCTGTGTGCGTGTTTAGGACATGAAAGAGGATGGGAAGATGCCGCATCGCCCATGGTTGTTTGTTATGATTGTTCACCAGGATTCGCCTGGTATTGGTCGGAAATCACGTAAAACCACTGATCAGCCTGTTAGTAGAAAACGCCTGCAGACGATGGATGAAGTAGACCTAGCTATCTACCTCGTCTTTAAAACTTGCCTCTGTGGAGAAGCGGCAATGCTTGCGCTGGGATAACTCAACCAACTTCACAAAAACCCTTTCTGAAAATTCATTCCCTTGTGAAGGTTTCGTTTCAATAGTGTATTTCGTATGGAGAAAGGCTTTTATAATTAGAAACCGCCGTGAGGCTGTGAAAGGGCATGGGAAGGGTGCTGTGCACTGGGTTATTCGAGGAAGAGCATACGGTGTCGTTGCGGAGCTGGGGCACTTAATCGCTAAGAAACCAGAAAAGACACCAAGGCTCGGAATCTTAGTCATACTTATGCCCAAACACTCATTTCGTCAATGCGTTCGTATAGTTAGCTTGTTATAAAATAGTTTTCATCATCTGTCGCAATACCATGACTCTACATGACATTTATTTTTTCCAGGCCTGTCAAACTGGTCCCTTGTTAGAGTAACTCTTCTATATAAGGTATGAATACGAGGTAGAGCGAAGTGGCTAGATGCGCAATGATTTTTTCGCATGCCATCACTATATGATTTCAATTTCCGTCACGAGACTGTGCATGACGTTCCACGTGAGTGGTGTTAAAACTGTTGTATAGAGATATTTTTATAAAGAACCGCTTATATGAAAATTTATCGCTTTTACAAGAAGGGACCGCTTTGTCAGTTTGGCTGCTGCTGACAACATAGCCGCGATCTATTAGCTCAGTAGTAAGTAGTTGTCACCACCGTCTCCGGCAATGCCATCCTGTCGCTTCTCAGCGCGCACTCGGTGCGTGTGCTCGCAGGTACGTGGGCCCGTTCCTGATGACGGTGCAGAACCTGGAGAAGAACCTGTCGCTCATCAGCGACGTGCTGGACGAGTGGCTGGTGGTGCAGCGCAAGTGGATGTACCTCGAGGGCATCTTCGTGGGCGGGGACATCCGCCAGCAGCTGCCGCAGGAGGCCAAGAAGTTCGACGAGATCGACCAGCAGTTCATCAAGGTTCGTCGAACAAGAGCAATTCAGTATAATCTACAGTGGCGATTAAATATGATCTTCTTGGCGATTAAATATACTCTTCTGGTTCATTAAATATAATCTAGTGGGCGATTAAATATAAAGGAGTGTCTGCTCGCCTTAACGGGCAGCAATCGACTGCAGTCTCTATCTGCTGCGCCTGCGCAGATGCACAAAAGTGACGTGAAACGTGAACAGCACAGGCGGAGATGTTTTGTTGGTTGTTAGTGATTCAGGGCGCGTCCACTACTGCCGTTAATTCCCTAAGGGTACTTAATGTGTTTCCTCGGGATGTTGGGGTGATCTTCCCCCACAGGATGGCGAGATCCAGCCACCACGAACGCTTCATCGATCCGGCCCCCACCCGGAACAAACATAACTACCTACTCCTCTCCCTGTAGTAGAGTAGTACATACGAATGTGTGTGCAAATAAGGGGTTAAAAAAGGACAAGGAAGGGGAAGGAAGAATCTCCCGAAGTCCGTAGTCCGTTTGTTAGGGTGCTGCTCTGGCATTTGTCTGGTTTTCATCCGAGGAACCATGGAAAACTATCGATCAGAGCAGCCGACCTCTAGAATTCTCCTCCAGACAGCGGCTGAATTCCACCTAGCTGTCAAGCTAGTGTCAAACTTCTTGGCACTGTCGGGACTTGAACCAAGGACCTCCTGATCAGACGCACTGCAGTGACACAGATTGATGCACTAAGGCACCTCACACTACATGCTGGTAAGGGTTAGTGCTTTCGACTACTTTAACGTTTGAGGGTGCAAAAAGTCCCAATCTTCTGGGCGATTAAATATAATTAACAGCAGCGATATAATAAAATCTATTGGGCTTTTTTCCACCGAGTGTTTGCCTAAGGAAACCCACTTCTTCTTGGCAATAATAGTGACACAAATTTCGTACAAACTATTATTATTATTATTATTATAGCCTATCCATCAAGGGGCAAGGCCTCCGGCTTATCGGGGGTGGAAAAAATTATTTGGTTCCCCTAGTTGAAACCAATAAATTGTTTCCCAAATCTTGACACGATCCAACACACATTAGTTCAATTATACATTACATATTACACATTTCATATTACTCAATTATTATCCATTTCATTGTATATATATATATATATATATATATATATATATATATATATATATATAAGTGAGTAAAATATCACACGCGTGATGGTACACTGAAGTAACCTGTGACTCAGGCGGCAGAGTACATAATAATTTCTCCGAAAACAAACTCTTAAGCAGTGGTGAAAATGCTGCTTCTTTATATTGCCATAAATGTACTGCATTGGACTTCCAGAATTTACTTTCTTGTGACTCAGAATGGTTAACCTTCAAATATACAGTGAGTAGAGTCGACAGTGAATCTGTCAACTTTGTTATAAAATGAATTCAGGATTATGAGTAACAATGATTATTAACCACTTATAGCGAAAGTAATTATTATCATTCATCTACTAGGAAAGCATGTATTGCATATTCTGAACTTCGTCACGGCATCGTCTGCCTCCTCAAGGTGTTGTGGGCGGTGATTTGAACCCTGCGGCGCACCTGGAAGTCGTTTGGGCGTTGCGCGTGCGCAGGTGATGAAGGACACGCACATCCGCAAGGTGGTGAAGGACTGCTGCGCGCAGCCGGGCCGCCTCACCACCTTCAAGTCGCTCAACGACGGCTTGGACCACTGCCAGAAGTCGCTCAACGACTACCTCGACTCGAAGCGGAACGCGTTCGCGCGCTTCTACTTCATCTCGGACGACGAGCTGCTCTCCATCCTGGGCAGCAGCGACCCGCAGTGCGTGCAGGAGCACATGGTCAAGGTGAGCCGGACCTGCGCAAATCACGGCGGAAATTTTTAAAAGTATTCTTTTTTTTCCAGTGGAAAAATACAGTATACTTTACATTTTACTGTCGTGATTAATCAGCGATTGTACGTAATCGCTAGTCATTACACAACTGCACAAAAAAGGTTGTCTTCGTGTCTGGGGAGCAGGCCTAGTTTTATATATTTTTCTACGGTCGCTAAATCCCAATCTGGTATCCATTTTCTCCGTCACATCAGGTTTTTGACATAAACTTAAAAATATACAAAATGAAAAATATTTCTAACCGATGGGTCGGGCCATTTTACCTGTATGTTTTTGGGGTCGCTGAAACGGAATCTGAAGACCATTTAACGTTATCACATCATACATTCACATAACCTAAAAACATGTTTAAATCCTTTGTCTGCTTGGAGAGAAGTCTAGTGATCTGGCGCCAATGATGTAGGCAATCTTCCATACAACAACGTGGTGAGTGTTTTTTCCGGCGGGGGCCAATGCCACCTTCTCTATCAATTCTAATTAATCTGTATTAATAAGCTGATGTGGTGAAGTTAAATAGCCTCATAATCGCTTTCAGCGATCCCAAAAACATAGGTGAGATGATCTGACCTCTTGGATAGAATTAGCTTTCAATTTTAATATTTTTTTGGTTATGTCATGATGTGATAGAAAAAAATGGTCACCGAGTTTGGAGGTAGTGACCCCAATACATATAGAAAACATTGTTTGATCCCCAGACACAAACAATTTTTTGTGGCTATGTTATGTATAATTGCCATAGCCACTAGACAAGTTGACCAAACAATATTCACAATGAATAATATAATTAGTCTTTTTTGTGAGTTGCTATAGCCCCTCCGCCGAACTGGAGGTAAGACGAAACTATTTCAAACAAATGCGCTACCAGCTAATCGCAAAATAATCTACTCAAATGAATTTTCAATGCGCCAAGAAATGACAGCGATTTTGAATGATTAAGACGTCTTAGTCACTAAACTCTGTAAACTATGTAAATTTGCAACTGCATTTAATTAAGTCATGTACTTGTCAGTCATGAATCAAACGAATTTAAGCGAAAAAGTAGTAAATTCTTTTGTGAGGAAACAGTTGACGTAAATACCATCCCCGGCCATTTTACTCGGCCGACGGCCATCTCTCCCCGAGGGCTGCGCTAAACTCTCTTGGTTTTTCAAGGTCAAATGCCCTGCAAATAGAATGCTTTTCAGCCTTGTTGAATAGGCAATTCCTGATCGCTCTCTCTCTCTCTCTCTCTCTCTCTCTCTCTCTCTCTCTCTCTCTCTCTCTCTCTCTCTCTCTCTCTCAAAACGAAAGTTTGTGTATGACACGTACGTAAAATGGGTCAAACCGTTATGTGCATTGTGTCCTGGAGGCGTTTTTTTCCCAAATGAGCGTTATTACGGTGAAAGTTTGCGTATATGCGACAAATCCCCTAAGGGCTGGAAAAAAGAATTAAGGCACATTGTACAGGAACAGATCTCTGCAATACCTTCCTCTACCGAGTGCACCAGAACTTATTTAGATGTCCTTAAAGTATCAGAGCCACGCTGCGCAGTTCCAGCATATACTATAACGTGAAAACAATTTAAGCTTACCTGTGACGAGAAGCCACCTATCCTCTTCGGCGATTCTCTATAGTGCCCTGCCTCGATTTCCACGAGGATTCGTTGGCTGTGGCCAAATCCCCGCGCGACCGGCACATGTATAAAATAGTCACACTGTACAAAGAAGTATAATTGGTCTTGCAAATTAATGATTTTGATATTGGGTGAAAATGATATACTAGCTTGTCATATAACTCATATTTGAACCACAACAAAAAGCGCTTTTTGTTACATACCAGCGACATGTTGCTCGCTGGTCGAACGGTACGGAGAACGACGAACGACGGTCGCGTTCGTGTATATCGAATTTCCACCAGTTGTACCAACAAAACACTTTTCACTATGAGCTAACTTCATCTGACTTTTACTAAACAAATACCAACTTAATAGTTCGACTTGACATAAGTTAACTCGCAACTGACGTTAACTCGCAATTGACAATATTTACTATCGGTGAAGAGTATTTTAGCCTCGTACATTCATGGCATGTGCGAGGGGCTTGTGCGCATGCGCAGATGTTCGACAACGTGGGCAGCCTGCGCATGCACGCTTCGAGCGCGGACGAGAAGACGATGGTGGCGTCGGCCATGATCTCGTGCGAGCGCGAGATCATGGCCTTCCTCACGGCCGTGGAGGCCGAGGGTCACGTGGAGACGTGGATGTCGGTGATGCTGGCGGAGATGCGCAAGACCAACCGCTTCATCACCAAGAAGTCCATCTACATCTACGGCAAAGTCAGACGCCCCAGGTGAACGCGCCTCGGCTGCCGGGTCGACGACCCCCGTCTCGGGCAGATCAGGGCATCGACCGGATGGCACTGCAGAGCCTGTCACCGGGAGCTCCTAGGTGGCAGGATTTGCTCCATAGCTAGGTGGAATTACCCTGCTGTCTGGAGAGCAATTCTAGCGTCCGGCTGCTCTGATTGGTTGTTTTCCGTGTTTTATCCCGTCAACACCAGGTGAATACCTGAGAAGAACCCTATCAAACGGACCGCGGTGCTCGCGCGATCTTTCCTTCCTATTCCGTGTCATATCCTACCCCTCACGTATCCACCCTAGCACATGCACTACATGACTAAACATGGCGGGAGAGAGGTCGGAAGCTTATAGCTTGTCTTAGGTGGCGCGGTGCCCCGGCTGGTGAGAGATAATTGGTTGGGGAAAACCCCGCTAGCCGACGGTAGGTCATCCGTGGGGGAAGATCATCGCCACCTTCCGAGTAAAAACAATATGCCATACACTTACGGCACTAATGACCTTAGAAGCTGGCGCACCTGAAATCACTAGTTATCAATCAACCACCGTCTCGGTCAGGTTTTTCCTCCGGTGACCCTAATCCATTGAACAAGTGCTGAGATGGCTTCTAGAGATAAATCTTGATTCGCATTTTTGTCAGATCAGTGGGAAATATACGAGAACTTATTCAAATAATTGTTTTGATTTCATTTCATTTATTAGTAAAAAGTAAACAGGAAACATTGCATTTGACGTATGGGGGAGAAGTGACATTTGCACACCTTGCCTTGAGCTCCCAACATTTTAACCATAAATAATTGAAAGATGAATGAAAGTTTCAAAACACGCGAAATTCTCAATTTTTCAAAACTAGACATTTTTCCATTCTTTCTATGTCCTCACGCATGGAAGTAAATTTCTTCACGTAGGGCACGAAAAGTGATGATAGACAAAATCTGTAGCTATTTTCTTTTTAACTCAGGGCCCCAGAGGTCGTTTGCAGGTCTCCGTGATTCCGCCGGCGGTGCGATGAAGGGACAGAGTATTTGTTGTTCTCCGCCGCGTCTACTACATAGCACATGAGCACGGTAAGCGTGGTGCATGTTTATTATGAGAGGTGACAGATTTTGCCTTCCGCTGAAACGCAAGATTCGGCGTCAACTTCATGCGCTCATAAGCTTCCGTCCTTCAGAGATATCTTGCAGCCTGAACAATCTGTGGGCTTCCGAATGATCTCCCGACACGTGTGATAATGTAGACACTATATCTGTGTGTGATATCATTTTGACTGATGGACTTTTGGACAACTCCATGCGAATGGCTGCTACAACACATAAGCGTCACGTGGCTCATGACAAAAAAGAGTGCTACCCTTCACGTTGTACTATGGTTTTACAATACAAATCTTTTGTTATTTAAATTCTTGCGCTATTAATTGCTATGTTAGAAATTGCATTTAATTAGATTTAATATAAACTAGAAATGTATATTTGTAGGTAATAAACAACTGTGTTATTTAAACAAAAACATGCATGATTTTCCAACTTGATGGGTTGCACACGTTAAGGTTCACGAGTTGTAATGTAGCTCAGTCGCTTAAATGTTTGGCAACCCTTGATGTAGAGTGTGTAAGTGTGAGGCCATGTGAAAGGGAGAACTAGGCAAACGAGAACTCAGGAAAGATCGCGCGCGGTCCGTGGCTCCTTTGTCAAGGTACTTTTCAGAATTCGCCTGGGATTGATCGAAGAAACAACGGAAAACCGATCAGAGCAGCCGGTGGCCATTGACAAGAATCCTCCACACAGGGAGTCCACTCGACCTTCCAACATAGCTAACAACGAAAATTCGCCACCGTTGCGACTCCATCAATAGCTTCTTCCAGTCAGAGCCCATGCAGAGACAACGGTCGTTACGCAGCTGTAACGGCTCCAATTTCAACTAACATTTATTAACAGCGATTCTGAAACTCATGAGAATGTTCGCAGATAACGCTAATAATTCTCCTCTAAGACACTTACTGATTTCACAAACAAACAAACAAAATAAATAAACAAACAAACAAATAAATAAATAAATAAATAAATAAATAAATAAATTAAATAAATAAATAAATAAATAAATAAATAAATAAATAAATAAATAAATAAATAAATAAATAAATAAATAAATAAATAAATAAATAAATAAATAAATAAATAAATAAATAAATAAATAAATAAATAAATAAATAAATAAATAAATAAATAAATAAATAAATAAATAAATAAATAAACGCGTTGGCGTGTGCACTGAGCAGGACGGACTGGATGCTGGACTACCTGGGGATGGTTTGCCTGGCGGCCAATCAGGTGTGGTGGACCGCAGAGGTGGAGAACGTGTTCGAGAAGTTTCTGCAGGTACATACTCTGCGCGTCGCAAACACTTCGAGAGGTAGAGACGCAGAAACGACGGCGAATCTGACACAATTTATAATTCGTACGTGGCATCTGAAGACTGCTTGAAACTAATGATGTCTGGCTTGTATTTTGCTCCCATTATTTGTAACGATTATGTAATCTTGCAATACTATTTGCATCCATAGAAGTGTTTTCTATCCGCAATTTGTTTGCCTATGCTATTATTCCTCCTTACATGCTTAGGTTTAGCAGACTAATAACTTATCGACTATATCAAATGTCTCAAAACGATGAACAACAGTTCCGATGCTTTATAAAGAACTTATAACTAGTGCAAGTCATATTTTGAAAATAATTCACACGATATTTTTAAACATCTAATTTAAAGATCATATTTTATTAAGAAGAAAACTCGTTTTGTATCGTATGCCTTCTTACGTGTCTTGTAATGAAGCTTGAATCTTACCTTGTTAACTTATAATATTGTTGTGTCTGGCCGCAGACAAATGTTTAAGCTTTCGTAATATCTAAAGATTAACACAGTCCAAATAATAGGACATGCACTCTTATTATAAGCATACTTTGCTGTATGCAACAAGAAAGTAAAGAAAAAATGTGAAGCCAGTTTTGTGACAATTTTGAAAATATTGAGTTTTTTAAAGTATGAAATAAAAATAACATCTATTTCAAAACAGAAAGGAACTGTATTTCGGACAGATCAATCGAGGAATGTTAATTTTGGAGAAAACCCTGCAATGTTAACGCTTTAGTCCCTAGTGTTACACTCGGACGGACAGAATCGTTTTGATGTAAACCATTTTTTTATTCTAAAGGATAAACAAAACGTAGATGATTTCACAAAGTGACTCTACTGTGTAACTTACTACGAACAGGAATAAGAATTATATGACTGGCCAATTCTAAAGACAATAATGTTTTTCTTCTTATGAATTTTATTACGAAACATTTTTATAACGAGGACAACATTTCCGCATGTTTTTCCTTCCCATCAATAGGTTCTACATTGTAAAAAATAAAACCAATATGTTAAATGTTTTTGTGAGTGGAAGAAACATAATCCAAATTTTGTGAAAGTTAATGTGCGGGTGCGCAGGGCAAGAAGCGCGCCATGAAGGAGTACCTGGAGCAGCTGAACCGGCAGCTGGACGACGTGGTGATCTGCGTGCGCGGGGAGCTCTCCAAGAACGACCGCAAGAAGTTCAACACGGTGCTCATCATCGACGTGCACGCCAGGGACATCGTGGAGGTGTTCGTGCGCGACAGGTGCTCAAACAGGCACCACAACACAAATAGGCACCACAACACAAGCAAGCGTCAGGCCGACATACAATTTCATTACACCTCAAGTAGGCTTCAGAATAATTTGAGAGCGTAGGCTTCCGCGGCCGGACTCAGTATTTACTAGACTGTCCGGGTGACGCCGCGTCCATGGCGAAGGTGCCGACGTTTTGGTCGCCATTCTGTGACCTTCCTCAGGGCATTACGCCCTGAGGATGGACAGCCTAGTAAAAGACAAATAATTCCATTACACCACAAATAGTCATCAGGACGACAAATAAACCACCCTACTACAAATAGTCGTCAGACCGACAGATTGCAAATAACAGACATTGAATTTTCAACACTGAGGAGAATTGACCGAATTCAGTATTTATGTTATCTCTAGTGTATTTCCGTTAACGTTTATACCCAATAAAGTCTCAGCTATTTTTATTTTCCGCATCATTATATAACTTTATCTTTCCTTCGTATATACGTACGTTTACGAGAAAGTAAAAACTCAATTTACCATCGTTATTGTTCTGCGCAGAGATTTCGATCGGAAATATTCAGAATGGTTGAGTAAAAGACTTCAGCGCGTGTTTTACGCAGTGAGATGTTTCAGGGTTTTGTTTCAGCAAATTGCTAATAAACACTTCAATGCTGCTCATCAGTTTCCCGAAAATCTCAGTCCCAACCTATATATTAGAATATAAAAGTCTAATAAAAAATAAAAATTGAAATACTACTGAATAATATTATTTAATCGCTCTGAAAATTTTAGTCACATTTTTTTATTTTTAGATGGAATAATTAATTTTTTTAAACTTATCAAAATAACTATAATTTTAATAAGTAAGCTGTCAAATTTAAAACTGAAACAATCTTAGACGATGCTCCAACTCACTGTTTTCACTTATTTCAAATTTCTGAGCAAGAAATAATTCTCATTGCAATTTCTTTCCTTAAGAGAATAATCAATATAATCGCCTACTTTCTTTTGCTGAATGCAACACATTTTGCAACTATTATTTTATGTTAAATAGCCTATTGCTAGACAATGAAGTTTCCCACTAAAATATCTGCCCGTTCCGTTAGATTTCAGTTTGCAAGGATTAGTGGACCATTAACACGTTTTACATTTAAACATAATGAACTTCTGCTGAAAAAAATCCATTGTTTTTACAGCGTCTGCGACGCTCAAGAATTTGAATGGGAGAGTCAGCTTCGGTTTTATTGGCTGCGAGACCCTGACAACATGTATGTGAAGCAATGCACAGGTGCGTCTCTATGATCAACGAATTTGATATTACGTTTTTGTGTTTATCCTCTGGGGGCAGGTGAGGCACAGGACGTCGTAATCTAAGAATAATTAAATTGAATGGTTGATATTCTGTCCAATTTAATCGCACAGATATAAGTATTTGTGTTTGTTAATAAATGCTCAGCAATAGAAATGGAAATTACGCTGAGAACTGTGCTTACGATATATGAAGAATGACTCAGGGTCTATTTTCAAATTTAAAACAATGATTTACGAAGTGTGGAGTGTTCACAATAATCCAACTAGTTGTGACGAAAGTGACTGAATTTGAGGCGGAAAAGAGGCTTGAAAGAAAGAGTCAGGCCGAAAACACTGATTAGCTTATCTTGACCAGATTGTACTCGACTCTCCTGTTTGTTGTGCTGATGATGCTCCAGTCAGATCAATTAGTTTTCTTGTCGAGCAATACAATCGTTGAATGTCCGCGGTGAGATGAGACCGAAATATAATAATTTTTAAAAGTAATATTTTTAAGTTACTCTAAAACACCAAATTCATTCAATTTCAATTCAAAAACCTATTTTTAACAATGTTTTAATTGAGTATAGCTCATATGTGAATGTAAAAAATGTGCTTCACATTGCGAAATATTAGCATAGTACCTAGTTAACATCTTGAAAGTTGAAGAAACACGGGGAAATGTCTCTGTAGGAATAGTTAATAAGTTTTAGGTATCTTAATTTCGTATAGAATTAGTGATCTCAATTGTCATTGGAGCTGTACGAAATTGACGCGGGAACCTGTAAATATAATGGCAATAAATCGTCTGGTATATAAGGCACATTCGTGATTTTTATTGGCAGGAAAAATAGTGTAAAGAAAAGTTTACAAAATGAATATTAAGACCGGTCTTCGCAATGAAATACCTTGCAATAAATTATTTCAATGACGGTAACAAACAATATTGAATCTATATTTTCAAATGCGTGACATCAATATTTCATGTTCGCGTGGACGTTTACAATTTGAATTTTTTCACAATTATGATTACACATAAAACAATTCGCAAATAGTTTGTAATGTATACTCTTTTACATAAGTACAAGTTTTGAAAATGAGCGACGTAAAGAGAGAGGTTTCAAACGTGTACAAATGCAATAAAGCAACATTATAAACGAAGTGTATACGTTATTTGTTTGTATAACACCGTTATACATTTATAAGAGAATAAAAATTAATTATTCGAAACAACTTTACTGTGACCTCAGGGATATTTAACATGTGTGCAAAAAACGTTGGCAGTGTGTGAGGTTGGTTTATAATTATATGTGGTTTAAACTGGTAAATGTCATAATTAGTTTCCTAAAATACTATTTTATTAATTGTTTATGTAAATTAAAGGTTTTTTATATTGATAATGTACAGTTTTTTTCTATGGACTACAAAAAAATAAATGCGTCACCAAATTCAATCGGCGCAAACAAAAATGTTCGATGTCCCATTTAGCCGGTTTTGAGTAAACGGTAGGAAACTGTTCTTAAAATATAAATTCCACTTGCTAAGCATAAAAATTCATTGTCCGTGAACTCTGCGACGTGTGTAGAGTATAATTCAACTATTAATGTTAAGAAAAAGTATCGGTATCTGAAACTAAGAACCTTTTTGCTTGCCTTTAAAAATTTGAAGCTCCTGGACATCGAACTTTTTTGTTTTCTCCAATTCAAATGTAAAGATGTTGAAAATTCACTTGATTCTTGTTTTAATAAAACACTTCTTTTTAGATCATTTTTTAAATTGAGTTCTGTTTGTATTTGCCTTAGTGAACATAATCACGTATTAAGAAGACAACTCAGTTTACTCTTGTGTAAGTACAAGAGGATGAACGGAGTTACATAGAATGCCATTTTATGAACTGTTCAAGAAAATGGAAAAAGTGTTTTAAATGTTGATGTGCAAATAAATATTTTTCTATTTTATAAAATGAAGAAAAGTGTCACCAAATTGTAAAGATGTTGAGAATTCAAATGATTCTTGTCTTAAAAAATACTTTATTTTAGAACATACTCTCGGAATCCGGCAGACGTTGTCCTGCCCTCCATCTCTCTCTTTCTCCTTCCCTCTCCCTTTTTCTCTCTCTCTCTCTCATTGTCCCTGACCCTCTCTGTCTTCGACTCACCGTGTCTCTCCGTCTCTCTCTCTCTCTCTCTCTCTCTCTCTCTCTGCGTGGCTCTCACTGTATCTTTCTGTCTTTCTGTTTGTTTCGCTCCCTGCGTATATGTCTGTCTTCGTCCCCATCTGTCTCTCTCTGTACCTATATCTTCCGGGCACAATTTCTCAATCGCAGGGGCAGATGCTTCAGGGTGCTGCGGGTTGCGTTAGAGCCTGAACAGGGGCGCTTGGGTCAGCATAAAATCATCAACGCGCGTCCACGTGCGCAGGCATATGGCCTTCCCCTTCGCACTATGTCTATATTCTTTCCACAAGTACAAGCAATAAGTTGACAAAGATTTATCACAATCGGATGAACGATGAATTCGACACAATCGGATGAACGGCAGCGCATTGAGTCTGAACCAACAAAGAATCAAACATTGTCTATAAGGTTTTCAAATGAGTTTGCCCTAGTGAATGTTGGTGTGCTTTCTGTTCTGAGGAACGTTCGAGTACGGGTACGAGTACATGGGGCTGAACGGCCGGCTGGTGATCACGCCGCTCACGGACCGCATCTACCTCACCTTCACGCAGGCCCTCTCCATGCAGCTGGGCGGCGCGCCCGCCGGTGAGTGCTCCGCCATCTTAGGGTTGAGATCGTCCACAAACCTTTTTCTACGCCCAGGCATTAGATGGTTGCAGAATGATGCTCATTACGATACACATTTCATTGTGATGCAGGTTATTCACCAATCACAGAGAAGTTTACAAACCAAGAATTGATATTTTATTAATCAATGAGAATCGTTATAATAAATGTTTCGTTCGATTGTGTACTTTACAATTGCATTTAATATATTATGCTTGTCAGACTTCATTTATTTTATTAGTAGTATTTTTTGGGTGGAATATTTAAAGTGAATTGGATTGTAATTTCACTTTCACTTTGATCCTATTTGACCAGCACAGTAAACCAAAGCCACCTGCAGCTGCGTTGTAAGCTGCCCGCTAGGTGGCCTTGGTTGAATCCTGCATGTCAACTACCACGAAACAATTCAGTGTAAAAGTTTAACTTATTAAAGTCTCCATAAGTAGTACAGAAATTACCGTATGAAACTCGATGTAATGGGCATTAATACACGCGTGTGAAGTTTACAAACTCGCCCGTATCGTAATATCACACGCACGTATTAATACCATCATTACTTCATCGTTTCGTAAAATACTACTGTGATTTTCATTAAAGGTAGTATGTTCGTTAGATCGACCGCAGTGAAGTATCCCCCAAAAGTACTTTAAATGAAAGCAAAATCTGTGTTCTTCAAGAAGGTAAGAAAAAATGTGTCCTTACGGGCCTAATTTTTATATAAAAGAAGTTTAAATTAGTAGAGGCTCTTATGGAAAAACTTTCGCGGGCATATGATTTTTTAACTTGGTGACGTTACTTGGTGAAAGTAATTTTTTCTTCTATTCAATGCGTAGTATATTTCGCATCACAGCAACGTTCTCCATGAGAAGGCTCTCGGAGAAGCAGTGAGAACAAAGGAGGGTGAAGGGAGGGTTTGGCAATGGGTCATTGCCGATGTTTCAAGCAACAAGGGTGGGAGACCATCCGCGAGCTTTAATTTTCTTTCGATTTGTAAAAAAAGTTGTTCTTTTGTAGGTACTGTAACAACGGCGAAATGTTTAGGGTGTTCAAAAGAACTGCAGTATGTTAAAAAGTTGAACCTACAGAGCCATTTCGCAGATTTGCAACTCCGAGTAAACCGCAAGATGAAAATATTTTCGGTGAATTGACAGATAGCTTGCTATCATGAGATGAGTAAAGGATTCTGCAGATAGAAAATCCAGGGAAAGATAGTGAAAACCACAAGGATCTTAAATAATCTCTAACAAAACTAAACATGAAAAAATCGAGGCTGAAGTTTAAATTCTCTCACGTATTTATTTGTTATCATACATTGGTCTCGGACGAATTAAAATTATCACATTATATAATATTGTGCAAAATATTATTGTACTGGAATGTTAAAACTATCTTCTCCAAAAATGTTATTAGAAGAATGGAAGTGGAATTATAGTTCTGGTAACAGTACACAAAGATTGATATTGCTTTGAGTTACGCAATTATCTATGTTCTATTTTTTTTAATTTTTCATACTTTTATTGAATCATAAACATTTAAATAAAAATTACCATTTAAAAACGTAATTTTCAAGCGAATCTTGCCCCCCCCCACACACACACTCACACACTTCCGTACACTTGGAACACTGTGCGCTCCACGCCGCGTCGGGCACTTCCTTTGTTCTGCGGTTGGATTCGTATCAGAGCATTGAGTTGGCAAGCACTGGTCTAGATGGCATGCAGCTAGTATCCACTTCCGTCGAGACTGGAACGCTGGGACCTCCGGGTGCGAGAGATGTACGTGTGTGGCAGGGCCCGCGGGGACGGGCAAGACGGAGACGACGAAGGACCTGGCGAAGGCGATGGGGCTGCTGTGCATGGTGACCAACTGCGGCGAGGGCATGGACTTCAAGGCCGTGGGCAAGATCCTGTCGGGGCTGGTGCAGTGCGGCGCGTGGGGCTGCTTCGACGAGTTCAACCGCATCAACATCTCGGTGCTGTCCGTCATCTCCACGCAGCTGCAGACCATCCGCAACGCGCTGCTCATGAGGGTGGAGCGCTTCACGGTGAGGCAGGCGCCCAACGTAGTGGACATCGCTACATTCAAAGCCATGTTCATCTCCAAGTCCATCGACATGGTCATTTAAATGCGCTTCGTGGTCATCCAAATGCACATCGCTACATTCATCTCCAATTACATCGTCGCTGACATCAAATGCGTACCACTATAGTCAACACCACATTCATCTCCACGCATTACGCTCATCTCTAGAATCAACTACATGCCCATTCTATGATTGTAGTAATCCTTATCGCTCCACATTGCCGTGAACACTTCCTTCCTAGCGCTCGCTTCGGCGACGTCTGTGAAGTGCGAGCGTCCGTTTGCGGGGCAATGCGTTGGCAGGATGAGGTTGCAATGCTTTAATGGGAGGAGCCGTTGTTGCAGTTCGAGGGCATCGACATCTACCTGGACCAGAAGGTGGGCATCTTCATCACGATGAACCCCGGGTACGCGGGCCGCACGGAGCTGCCCGAGTCGGTGAAGGCGCTCTTCCGGCCCGTGGTGTGCATCGTGCCCGACCTCGAGCTCATCTGCCTCATCATGCTCTTCTCCGAGGGCTTCTTGACCGCCAAGGTCACTTGTTGGGCCACCTATTTATTATTATTATTATTATTATTATTATTATTATTATTATTATTATTATTATATTTCTTAACTATCCATCCTTGTCTTATGAATTAAAGGCATTTATGGACAGTAATTAGTCGAAATGAGTACTCAGAGAAATTTCCATATAACAATAGTTTATTTTTTTAAATTGTGCTGAACATTTTTTCTCTGCTACTTTTCGTATCTGTTTCTTTAACAGAAAATTTATTCAGCAGTGTTCCTTGGAGATTAAAAACATTACGTAAATTTCAAGGTCATTACAACAATCTGCTATCCCATCCCTATACAATTATTTGAGTAACTCTCGAGTTTGTCTATGTGCGGATGTTCGACTGTTCGGATATGCATTTCCGATACAATTAGACCACTTCCCGTTCACCAATCGAGACGTATCATGTGTCATTCGACGCGTTTCGGGCTTCTGATGAGAAAATAATTATTTGTGTGGCGTGTTTTAGCGCTGCAATTTCAGTGGGTAGACGGAGAATTAAAAAAAATACCACGTAAATAGATCTAAGTATGTGGCGTTGATGAAAGCCCAGTACTCCGTGGTTATTATCAGTCTACGACATCATAATTTTTCCCATGAATATGGCAACACTAATAGTTGGCAAACGAGAAATTTCAAATCAAAACGCAGAAAATGTTGAGAATTCGTAATATTCGTATTTCATGCGTATTCTTTATAATAAGTTTGCAAATTAGCTTGAAATATTAAATTTAAAGAACATAAAGTAAATACGAAGGAAACAAGAACTGTAAGGGATTCTAGAGAATATGTACATTTCTTAAGGGTAAGGGTGCAAAGATCGATTTTCAATTTAATTTGATTTTTCAACTTATTATCCTAAACATAATAAATAGTAATCTTTTAATTCTTATATATGCTTATATATACTTGTTTCAATTAATATTAACAAAATGCAACAAATTATCTTTACAGAATTCCTGAGTAGCTTGTTAAATTTCTTCGCTCATAAATTATCACGTCAACCGTTGTATGTGAGGCCTATCAGCGCCATTCTCGATACAATCGATTTCGGGATAATTCAAGACATAGATTTCCTGCCCAACGGCCCAAATTGAAAGTTTAAAAGCTGACTGCACTTGAACAAATAGAAGCAGCCTTACTTACATCAGTAATGTATCAAAAAACTTGTGTTACTCACGCGAACTGTTTTTCATTACATTTTTTGACGACATTGTTCTTTGGTGTTAGGGCAGTTTTAAAACAATTTAAGGGCATTTTATTGCTCACTGTTGGTGATGTTTTAGGTACTTACGATACGCTTTTAGTTCTAACACTAGTCACTCTACTGCAACTTTATTAGGAATCCATCTGTACAGCCCTGTACATGGATTCCGTGTCCAGTGCAGCGTAACGCGTTGTGTGGACGCAGGTGCTGGCGAAGAAGATGACGGTGCTGTACCAGCTGGCGCGCGAGCAGCTCTCCAAGCAGCACCACTACGACTTCGGGCTGCGAGCGCTCAAGTCGGTGCTGGTGATGGCGGGCGAGCTCAAGCGCGGGGCGCCGGAGCTGGAGGAGGACGTGCTGCTCATGCGCACGCTCAGGTGCTTATACAGGTGTCTCGGAACTAGGGAAGCATCCGATGCTTAGACTTCCGCGGCCATGGTGCTCTCGCGCACGCTCAGGTGCTCATGCTAGGAACGAGTGGACGATTAGACTTCCGCGGTCATGGTGCTCATGCGCTCAGATAATCATAGAGGTGCTTCGGAACTAGGAAAGCATTCGATGCTTAGACTTCCGCGGCCATGGTGCTCTCGCGCACGCTCAGGTGCTCATGCTAGGAACGAGTGGACGATTAGACTTCCGCGGTCATGGTGCTCATGCGCTCAGATAATCATAGAGGTGCTTCGGAACTAGGAAAGCATTCGCTGCTTAGACTTCCGCGGCCATGGTGCTCTCGCGCACATTCAGGTGTTCATGCTAGGAACGAGTGGACGATTAGACTTCGGCGGCCATGGTGCTCTCGCGCACATTCAGGTGTTCATGCTAGGAACGAGTGGACGATTAGACTTCCGCGTCCACGGTGCTCTCGCGCACATTCAGGTGTTCATGCTAGGAACGAGTGGACGATTAGACTTCCGCGGCCATGGTGCTCTCGCGCACGCTTAGATGTTAATACAGGTTCCTCGGAACTAGGGAAGCATATCAATGCTGAGACTTCCGCGGCCATGGTGCTCATGCGCTCAGATAATCATAGAGGTGTTTCGGAACTAGGAATGCATTCGACTTCCGCGGCCATGGTGCTCTCGCGCACTCTCAGGTTCTTACGCAGGTGGCTCGGAATAAGGAAAACGACGTTGTAGAGCAGCAGCTTAGCGAAACGTTGTCTTCTAGGAACAGTTGCCAACGTTTTGGTCGTCATACTGCGACCTTCCTCAGAGCGAAATGCTCGGTGAACTGTCCACGGGTTTGTAAAGAAATCTCTCCACTCGGATGCCGGTTGATAGAAATATGGAACACTTCAAAATTAGATAAATAATAAAATATGTTGGAAACAAGTGTGAAAAAACGCCTACGATCAGCGTGCGAAATCTGGATGCAATACTCCCAACAAAACATTAGTGTTGCCCACACATCGATGGTCGAAATTTTCGTTAATAAAACATCCAGCCAAAACCATAGATGTTTTTAAATATTGACGTTTCCGAAAGTGCATTAGTAACCATTAATGTTCACGTGAAGGGGGGGGGGGTGATTTGACTTATATGGTCATTAGTCGTATTGGTGTACTGAATCCCGAGAGGTGGTAGTGATTCCCGAATTGGTTCGTGAGATATGAAGAATCTCATTTCCTGATATCACCCCCAATGAGGTACCGCCCCAGCCGGGGCCAGGTCTAATCTCCCGACACGCGTGCTAGCGTAGGGAAAGTAAGTGTGTGCAAGGAGGGAATGAGGATAGGACAAGGAAGAGGAAGGAAATATCGCGCGCGGTCCGTAGTTATTTGATTAGCATTCTGCTCTGGCAATCACCTTGTATTGATCGGAGAAACCAAAGAAAACTACCGATCAGAGCATCTAGCCTCTAGAATTCCCCTACTGAAAGCTGCTGAATTCGATGAAGTTTTCGAGTTAGTGTAAAAAATCCGCCTCATATGTGGCTCCATTTTCTGATTGGGGTGGGGGGTCCCGTAATATCTAAAAGCAGCCTTGCGGTGATGTTGTGGAGTTTGGAGAAACGGCGCATGTGCGTGCGGACAGTATGCACATATGGAACCAAATAATCCCTTCATCTTTCCTCGCGAAACTTACTTGCTAATTCTACATGTAAATTGGGGACCAAACCATCCCCGGTAAGGAAAAGGGCTGTGTAGGAAACCGCAGCCGCTGCGCTGCTGTCCAGCTTTTCCTGGTACCTTATTGAAAATCTTCTGGGCTCACTCCTACATCAAAATGAAAAGCAAAGAACGCGCCAGAGGAGTGTCCAAATTTCATATTCAGCTTTATAGCATATTAGCTGAGAAAAAGGAAGAATATAAAAATGTGAAGATAACCAGAATTCATTCAATAAACGAATGATTCAAGTTCAATGTTTTGTCAAGTTCAATAAAAACCAAATTTAACCAAAACATATTTCGAAAGAAAAACTCCAGTCTTATGTCGAGAAACTTGGGAAGTAAGTTGTGTTTTAAAAATAATGGCTATAAAAATGTTCTTTGAAAATAAACTTTCACCTTCTTCTTTTAACTGTAAGCGGATAAGGTAATCGGTCTCCAGTTTACATATGCCATTCTCCGGGTCAGTCCGCAATTTACATATAGGTGAATTTCTTATTTCCTTGTGGTCTCCAATTTACAGATGGGTTAAATTTTTATTTCCTTCTGGTCCCCAATTTACATATGGGTAAAACTCCTATTTCCCTTGTGGTCCCCAATTCACACACACACCGTGCGTGTGGGTTAAATACATTACATACGTTACATATGGGTTAAACTTCTCTTCCCATAATCTCCGATTTACATACGAGTTAAACTCGTATTTCCTTCTGGTCCCCAATTTACATACGGGTTAAACTCGTATTTTCTTCTGGTCCCCAATTTATATATGGGTAAAAGTCATATTTTCCTCGTGGTCCCCAATGCACATACACGGTGCGTGCGTGCGCAGGGACATGAACATGCCCAAGTACGTGTACGACGACGTGCCGCTGTTCCTGGGCCTCATCGACGACCTCTTCCCGGGGCTGAACGGGCCCAAGGTGCCGCGCGTCGCCTACCCGGACCTCTCGGCCGCCATCCAGGTGGCGCTGCAGGAAACGGGCTACATCATCCTGCCCTACCAGGTACGGCGCCGCCCTCGGCCAGTGACGAATTTCATGTGCATTTAGGCAACTCTTTTTCAAATTTGTTACGTCTACATAGACACCATATGTCTCCATTTCTTTAGAGGGCGTTGAGCGTCTTGCGCTTGGAGTAATCCTCCAATAATTTAATGCGCCTATTAGGAGTAATCCCCCATTACTAGTATGTAATGTCACGTCTTGCCGTTATCAGTTTTCAAGAGGACCGCCAGGTAGCATCTCGCGTACGCGCCTCCTATCAAGCGCTCCTGCGTCACTACCCAGCGGCAAGAATTGGGAGAAAATAAGGACAGGGCTAAGGTTTAGGACGCTTCACGGGGGTTAAACTAGCCCCTGTAAAGTAGGCAAACTCCTTTTGTCGTAACAAATTGCATATGATGTTCTCCGGGAATCTCAGTGGTGAAAGGCAGGTGAATTCGCCATTGACCCACGAGAGCATCTTTGAATGCAAAAACGTTCTCCAGGTCACGTTCTCACACTCTAAAGGAGATTTCACCTGCTGTACACCGTTTCATACAGGGTTTCTATTACGTCCAGAAAAATACACAAAGAAATAAATATAATTTGCGTGCATGGTCCTGTATATTTATAGACAGTCAATTTCTTCACAAACTTTAACTGTTATAACAAGTAATTACAAAGAAAAAGTTTTTAAATATTTATTGTGTACTTGATACACAATTCAGAGTTTCAGTTCGTACCACTAACAATCCTTTGTCCCGAATAACCAGAAGACGTACAATAGTCCAAGAATAATTATTATCTGAAAATAAAATTTACTTTAAGCTGATGCTGAAAGATCATGATGTTGCAGGCAACGTAATTTGAGAAAATACTAACTTAACTTTTTTATTTATTTCATCTTTTATTATTTTACCATAAAAATAAATTGTGTGTCATCGTAAGTGTCCAGTCTTCAAAACCTTTGAAAGCATCTGTTGTGGATTGCAATGGATTAAGCCTTTAAATGTACCCCTGATTACATTTTTCGAACGATTTCCGAAATTATTAACACATATTGTGAATCTTTAATTTTGTAATTGAATCTTGTGAATGAATAATTAACGAAAAACAATGTTTTTCTGTTTTTTACTGCAATTTTTTTGTCTCAAAGGTGGACAAAGTTCTGCAGCTCTTCGAGACCATGAAGACGAGGCATTCCACAATGATCATTGGGCCGACGGGAGGCGGGAAAACCGTCGTCATAGAAACGCTGGCACTCGCACAGACCGCGCTGGGGTCCCCAACCAAATTGTTTATTCTGAACCCGAAGGCAAGTCACAGTCACACTCTGAGAAGCCTGAAACATGCAATTATTTAATAATATATTGAGTTTCAATTTTACGCTACTTACCTACATTATTTACACACTTTTGTACTTATAATCGTAACTTACATACTAACGCTTACATCCTTACAAACTAAACTTACAATGGACTCTACTTATTTATAATATTTACACGCACTATCACTTACTATCTAAATTTTCATACTGACACTGAGGATTTTATAGTTTTCCAGTCAATCTTAGACTGCCTCTTGAAAATTACAGTTGCACTTACACTTTTTTCCAGCACACACACTTATGTAACGAGTGAACTTGAATTCAGTGCCTGGTATTTGTTTGTTCTAGTTGTGAAAAACTTTCTAGAAAGGCATAATACAGAAAACGTTTCACAAATAATAGAAACAATGCATTCCGATTTCCATGTTTTCTGAGAACACTTGTCCTCTCAGGATAGATATAAATGTAGGGGAAAACAATGTGATCAATTTACCTTTAGTTGCTCGAGATGAAATTATTCTCCCCCCTTTGCATTTCGAGCTAGGCTTTTCACAATTAGTAAAAACAATGTTTTCCAATTCCCATGTGCTGACCTGCAATGAGAATTAAAGTCCTTTAACTACACAGTCAACTTAATTGCTTGCCTTCACTTGATGATCTGAGTGAAGAGTAAGGTGAAAGATTTCACCAATGGAAAAGAGACAACATGGCAAATGGGATACACATATTACAGTAGACTACTGTTGAAACATGCAGTGAAACTAATATGGCATTTCTCCCTAAAACTAGTGGTGCTCCCAAAGCACGTAATTGCGAAGTTTCTGAACGCTCCGCAATATTATATTGATTTGAATATTATATTGAACAATTGATTTGATGTGACATACGTTTCGCGAATAGATCAAGAGAGGTGTCCTGTGGCGCGCAGGCGTGCACGGTGAACGAGCTGTACGGCGTGCTGAACCCGCTGTCGCGCGACTGGACGGACGGGCTGCTGTCGCGCATCTTCCGCGACATCAACCGGCCCACCGAGAAGCCCGAGCTGCGCTACATCGTCTTCGACGGCGACGTGGACGCGCTCTGGATCGAGAACATGAACTCCGTCATGGACGACAACAAGCTGCTCACGCTCGTCAACGGCGAGCGCATCCGCCTGCAGCCGCACTGCGCGCTGCTCTTCGAGGTAGCGCCCGCCCCCCCTCCCAGCACGCCTCGCCGCTCGACCTTCGCCCCGCACCGCCTGCTTTTGTCCTCTCGCATCTAGCCTCTCCCTCTCGCACCTACACTCTCGCGTATAGCATCTCGGCTCTTGCTTCTCGCCGCTAGCCTCTGGATCGAGAACATTAACTCCGTCATGGACGACAACAAGCTGCTCACGCTCGTCAACGGCGAGCGCATCCGCCTGCAGCCGCACTGCGCGCTGCTCTTCGAGGTAGCGCCTCCCCCCCCCCCTCCCAGCACCCCACGCCGCTCGACCTTCGCCCCGCACAGCCTGCTTTCGTCCTATCGCATATAGCATCTTGGTTCTAGCTTCTCGCTAGCCTCTCGCGACCGGCTGCATGCCCGTTGCGTGAGTGCGTGTGTGTGGGCAGGTGGGCGACCAACTGAATGCCCTTTGCGTGTGTATGGGCAGGTAGGCGACTAGCGAATGCCCATTGCGAGTGTATGGGCAGGTGGCCGATCAGCTGTAGGCCCGTTGCGTGAGTGCGTGTGTGTGGGCAGGTGGGCGACCAGCTGAATGCCCTTTGCGTGTGTATGGGCAGGTAGGCGACTAGCGAATGCCCATTGCGAGTGTATGGGCAGGTGGCCGATCAGCTGTAGGCCCGTTGCGTGAGTGCGTGTGTGTGGGCAGGTGGGCGATCAGCTGAATGCTCGTTGCGTGTATGTGGGTAGGTGACCGACCAGCTGTATGCCTTGTGCGTGTGCGTAGGCGGGCAGGTAGGCGACTAGCTGAATGCCCGTTGCGTGTGTGTGGGCAGGTGGGCGACCAGCTGTATGCCTTGTGCGTGTGTGGGGCAGGTAGGCGACTAGCTGAATGCCCGTTGCGTGTGTGTGGGCAGGTGGGCGACCAGCTGTATGCCTTGTGCGTGTGTGTGGGAGGTAGGCAAGTAGCTGAATGCCCGTTGCGTGTGTGTGGGCAGGTAGGCGACCAGCTGTATGCCTTGTGCGTGTGTGGGGCAGGTAGGCGACTAGCTGAATGCCCAATGCGTGTGTGTGGGCAGGTGGGCGACCAGCTGTATGCCTTGTGCGTGTATGTGGGCAGGTGGGCAAGTAGCTGAATGCCCGTTGCGTGTGTGTGCAGGTGGGCGACCAGCTGTATGCTTTGTGCGTGTGTGGGGCAGGTAGGCGACTAGCTGAATGCCCGTTGCGTGTGTGTGGGCAGGTGGGCGACCAGCTGTATGCCTTGTGCGTGTGTGGGGCAGGTAGGCGACTAGCTGAATGCCCTTTGCGTGTGTGTGGGCAGGTAGGCGAGTAGCTGAATGCCCTTTGCGTGAGTGTGGGCAGGTGGGCGAGTAGCTGAATGCCCTTTGCGTGTGTGTGGGCAGGTGGGCGACCAGCTGAATGCCTTGTGCGTGTGTGTGGGCAGGTAGGCGACTAGCTGAATGCCCTTTGCGTGAGTGTGGGCAGGTGGGCGACTAGCTGAATGTCTTGTGCGTGTGTGTGGGCAGGTAGGCGACTAGCTGTATGCCTTGTGCGTGTATGTGGGCAGGTGGGCGACCAGCTGTATGCCTTGTGCGTGTGTGGGGCAGGTAGGCGACTAGCTGAATGCCCGTTGCGTGTGTGTGGGCAGGTGGGCGACCAGCTGTATGCCTTGTGCGTGTGTGTGGGAGGTAGGCAAGTAGCTGAATGCCCGTTGCGTGTGTGTGGGCAGGTAGGCGACCAGCTGTATGCCTTGTGCGTGTATGTGGGCAGGTGGGCAAGTAGCTGAATGCCCGTTGCGTGTGTGTGGGCAGGTGGGCGACCAGCTGTATGCTTTGTGCGTGTGTGGGGCAGGTAGGCGACTAGCTGAATGCCCGTTGCGTGTGTGTGGGCAGGTGGGCGACCAGCTGTATGCCTTGTGCGTGTGTGGGGCAGGTAGGCGACTAGCTGAATGCCCTTTGCGTGTGTGTGGGCAGGTAGGCGAGTAGCTGAATGCCCTTTGCGTGAGTGTGGGCAGGTGGGCGAGTAGCTGAATGCCCTTTGCGTGTGTGTGGGCAGGTGGGCGACCAGCTGAATGCCTTGTGCGTGTGTGTGGGCAGGTAGGCGACTAGCTGAATGCCCTTTGCGTGAGTGTGGGCAGGTGGGCGACTAGCTGAATGTCTTGTGCGTGTGTGTGGGCAGGTAGGCGACTAGCTGAATGCCTTGTGCGTGTATGTGGGCAGGTGGGCGACCAGCTGTATGCCTTGTGCGTGTGTTGGGCAGGTAGGCGAGTAGCTGAATGCCCGTTGCGTGTGTGTGGGCAGGTAGGCGACTAGCTGAATACCCTTTGCGTGTGTGTGGGCAGGTGGGCGACCAGCTGAATGCCTTGTGCGTGTGTGTGGGCAGGTAGGCGACTAGCTGAATGCCCTTTGCGTGCGTGTGTGTGGGCAGGTGGGCGACCAGCTGTATGCCTTGTGCGTGTGTGTGGGCAGGTGGGCGAGTAGCTGAATGCCCGTTGCGTGTGTGTGGGCAGGTGGGCGACCAGTTGTATGCCTTGTGCGTGTGTGTGGGCGGGCAGGTAAGCGACTAGCTGCATGCCCGTTGCGTGTGTGTGGGCAGGTGGGCGACCTGCAGTACGCGTCGCCGGCCACGGTGTCGCGCGCGGGGATGGTGTACGTGGACCCCAAGAACATCGGCTACGAGCCGTACTGGCAGCGCTGGGTGCTGACGCGGCGCGACGAGGAGCAGAAGAAGTTCCAGAAGCTGTTCGACACCTTCGTGCCCGACTCCATCGCGCTCATCTTCGAGGCGCGCGGCCCGCAGATGGAGGCGGCCATGAAACCCGTCATCCCACAGACGGCGCTCAACATGGTCTCTAACGCAGCAACGACGGCTTAGACGTTGCAACACCAAGGAGGAGATTAGGAATATCACAAGACACAAATGATTAGAATTACATAATTGTACCTGCATTTACACATTTATTTACAATTTTCAAACATCGCTACGGCGTACGCAGTAGAAAGATAGTTATGTAATGCTGCATAAAAAGCGGCTAATTTTCGACAGAAAACTCTTATTAAACGTCCCTGGTAACGAAAATCTGGATAAATCCAGTTTGTATGATTAGAAAAAAGTCCTCTAGGTCGTGGTGGAGCTGCTGTCGTGGTGGTCGTAGTGGTTTATTCTGCAGATTAGGAATATCACAATACACAAATGATTAGAATTACAGAATTGTACCTGCATTTACACATTTATTTGCAATTTTCAAACATCGCTACGGCGTACGCAGTAGAAAGATTTATTCTAAGCCTGCAATGAAATTTATTCTGCAGATTAGGAATATCACAATACACAAATGATTAGAATTACAGAATTGTACCTGCATTTACACATTTATTTGCAATTTTCAAACATCGCTACGGCGTACGCAGTAGAAAGATTTATTCTAAGCCTGCAATGAAATTTATTCTGCAGATTAGGAATATCACAATACACAAATGATTAGAATTACAGAATTGTACCTGCATTTACACATTTATTTGCAATTTTCAAACATCGCTACGGCGTACGCAGTAGAAAGATTTATTCTAAGCCTGCAATGAAATTTATTCTGCAGATTAGGAATATCACAATACACAAATGATTAGAATTACAGAATTGTACCTGCATTTACACATTTATTTGCAATTTTCAAACATCGCTACGGCGTACGCAGTAGAAAGATTTATTCTAAGCCTGCAATGAAATTTATTCTGCAGATTAGGAATATCACAATACACAAATGATTAGAATTACAGAATTGTACCTGCATTTACACATTTATTTGCAATTTTCAAACATCGCTACGGCGTACGCAGTAAAAAGATTTATTCTAAGCCTGCAATGAAATTTATTCTGCAGATTAGGAATATCACAATACACAAATGATTAGAATTACAGAATTGTACCTGCATTTACACATTTATTTGCAATTTTCAAACATCGCTACGGCGTACGCAGTAGAAAGATTTATTTTAAGCCTGCAATGAAATTTATTCTGCAGATTAGGAATATCACAATACACAAATGATTAGAATTACAGAATTGTACCTGCATTTACACATTTATTTGCAATTTTCAAACATCGCTACGGCGTACGCAGTAGAAAGATTTATTCTAAGCCTGCAATGAAATTTATTCTGCAGATTAGGAATATCACAATACACAAATGATTAGAATTACAGAATTGTACCTGCATTTACACATTTATTTGCAATTTTCAAACATCGCTACGGCGTACGCAGTAGAAAGATTTATTCTAAGCCTGCAATGAAATTTATTCTGCAGATTAGGAATATCACAATACACAAATGATTAGAATTACAGAATTGTACCTGCATTTACACATTTATTTGCAATTTTCAAACATCGCTACGGCGTACGCAGTAGAAAGATTTATTCTAAGCCTGCAATGAAATTTATTCTGCAGATTAGGAATATCACAATACACAAATGATTAGAATTACAGAATTGTACCTGCATTTACACATTTATTTGCAATTTTCAAACATCGCTACGGCGTACGCAGTAGAAAGATTTATTCTAAGCCTGCAATGAAATTTATTCTGCAGATTAGGAATATCACAATACACAAATGATTAGAATTACAGAATTGTACCTGCATTTACACATTTATTTGCAATTTTCAAACATCGCTACGGCGTACGCAGTAGAAAGATTTATTCTAAGCCTGCAATGAAATTTATTCTGCAGATTAGGAATATCACAATACACAAATGATTAGAATTACAGAATTGTACCTGCATTTACACATTTATTTGCAATTTTCAAACATCGCTACGGCGTACGCAGTAGAAAGATTTATTCTAAGCCTGCAATGAAATTTATTCTGCAGATTAGGAATATCACAATACACAAATGATTAGAATTACAGAATTGTACCTGCATTTACACATTTATTTGCAATTTTCAAACATCGCTACGGCGTACGCAGTAGAAAGATAGTTATGTAATGCTGCATGAAAAGCGGCTAATTTTCGAGAGAAAACTCTTATTAAACGTCCCTGGTAACGAAAATCTGGATAAATCCAGTTTGTATGATTAGAAAAAAGTCCTCTAGGTCGTGGTGGAGCTGGAATCCTTGTTTTGTGAGTCCTTGATACCGAAAATTGATGGACGGCAAACGTGTCTTTCTGGACGCCTGTGAACAATGCTAGCGGCTAAACCGTTCAACTGATAAATCGCAACATTGCGACTTGCGTAGGAGGGATGCGAGATCGATTTCAAATCACCGCAGTTTCTATAAAAAATATCGATATTTCGAATATCGTATTTTAATCGGTGTTTTTACTAGTTATGCGACTTGCGTAGTACAGAACTAAATTTTCGAAAAATTGTACATGATCTTATTTTCAAATCTGTTTCAAGAAACAGATTTGAAATCTGTTTCAAGAAACAGATTTCATTAAGGCAATAAATCTCCTATCTTGATAATTGCAGTTGTAGGAACGCGCCTAAAAACACTTGTTTTAGCAAGATTTGCAAAATTAGAGCTTTTAACGTATGTATGACCTGCATCTTTCTTTTAAACGTTCTTTCAGCATGGTCAGTCGTACTTGCAACACATTCCACTTACGTAGTTTAGAGAAAGTATTGTAATGCTACAACAAAATGGAATTTTTGAAAGGAAAACTCTTTTTGTCGGTCGCGTCTACCGATTAAGTAGATTAATTAGTTTTATAAAAAATGAATGTTGTTACTTTGTCGATACCGCTTACGCAGTAGAGAGACAGACATGTAATGCTGGACGAAATAAATGGCGAATTTTCAGTAGAAAAAATTTTTGGTACCGAAAAAGTGGAGGGGTTCCTAAGTTAAGGAAAAATGTACACATGTGAAGGGCTTTTCGGTACCTACTAAAACGTTCAATTTATCGAAAACAAAATTTTTTTGCAAAATTTTGTGCCAAATATGCGATTTTATTAAAATATATTTTCTTACAAAAAGCACAATTTTTTGACTTAATTGGGACCTTGGATAGCATAATGAATGCTTACGAGAATGATGCAAGTCTCAAGTTCGTTGAAATACCTGATTTTTCGAAAATGTAAAAAAAATAATTTTTTCGGCATCTTCCAACAACCACAATTATGAAGATACATTTTTTTAAGTTTCTTGCTACAGCGCATATTAACGAATTACGTATATAAGTAATAAATGCAGTCATCAACTATTCTAAATGATAGAATTAATGCTGACCTTGGGATGGGAGAGTAAAAGAAGGAGAGCGCGCGGGCGCAGGTGACGCAGCTGTGCTTCATGCTGGACGCGCTGCTGCCGATGGCGCCGGAGGAGGAGGACCCGCGCTCGCAGTTCGCGCGCATCTCCCTCATGATGGACGAGGGCGACGAGGAGGCGGAGGAGGAGGCGGCGGCAGCGGCGGCGGCGCCCGCGCCCCGGCGCTCGCTCACCGCCGCAGACGTACGCCCGCCCCACCACTCCACGCCACCCCCTCACACGACTCCTCCATCACTTCGCATCGCACATCTAAGACTCCACGCCACCACCCCTCCGCCTCTTTACAACGCACCTCCGCCACTTCACAACGCACCTCCGCCACTTCGCATCGCACCTCCGCCACTTCACAACGCACCTCCGCCACTTCACAACGCACCTCCGCCACTTCACAACGCACCTCCGCCACCTCACAACGCACCTTCGCTACTTCACAACGTACCTCCACCACTTCTCACCACCCCTCTGCCACTTTACACCGCACATCCACCACTTCACACCACCCCCTCACACGACTCCTCCATCACTTCACATCGCACATCTAAGACTTCACGCCACCACCCCTCCGCCTCTTTACAACGCACCTCCGCCACTTCACAACGCACCTCCGCCACTTCACAACGCACCTCCGCTGCTTCTGACTATGCATCCGCCACTTCACAGCACTCCTCCGGTACTTCACAATGCACCTTCGCTACTTCACAACGCACCTCCGCCACTTCACAACGCACCTCCGCTGCTTCTGACTATGCATCCGCCACTTCACACCACCCCTCCGGTACTTCACAATGCACCTTCGCTCCTTCACAACGTACCTCCACCACTTCTCACCACCCCTCTGCCACTTTACACCGCACATCCACCACTTCTCACCACCCCTCCGCCACTTCGCACCGCACATCGCCAGACTTGAGAGCGGCCGTCCTCCTGCAGGAGCCGTCCAAGAAGAAGGAGGCGGAGGGCGGCGCGGAGGGGGCGGAGGGGGGCGGGGAGAAGACGAAGGAGGAGGAGGAGGAGGAGCGGCTGCAGGCGATGGCCGAGCGCCTCGAGGGCTGCTTCCTGCTCGCCCTCGCGTGCTCCCTCGGCGCGGCGCTCAACCCGCAGGGCAGGGTCATCTTCGACGAGTTCATCAAGAAGGCCGCCGGCGCCATCTTCATCAAGGACGAGCCCAAGAAGCAGGCAAAGATAGGTGCGCTCGGACAACTAGGCAAAGATGGATAGGCCTTTACCCAGTTCATGCGCTTAAGAAATTAAGACACTTCATCAGGTATTTTTTTTTATTTATAACAAAAAATTTACAATCTATTTTTTACAAAATAATAAGTAAATATGTTGTTGTAGACTTGTTATGACAATGATTGATTTCCAGTGAAGGTATCCCATCGGTACTCTTCATCTATTTTTTCATACTATAACAAAAAGCAAGTATTATATTGGGTTGGCTGCAAGTGGGATAGTTTATTAGCTGAGGGTAATATTTCAGTTATTTGTTGAAAATGACTTCATCAGGTATGAAGCGAAGATATATTGCGGCGCTTCTCTCGTTTCAATCGCTTAGAGAATTATGCGCTGTATCAAGGACAAGAAGAAGACGAGAATAGGTACGCATTGTAACACATTCAGGTCGTGGTCTCAGACCAGGTTTTTCAACCACAACTCGTAAGGTTTTGTATAAATTTCACGGGTTATAGCTTCTAAACTAAGC
Organism: Gryllus longicercus; assembly: GCA_038098605.1. Taxonomy (NCBI): domain Eukaryota; kingdom Metazoa; phylum Arthropoda; class Insecta; order Orthoptera; family Gryllidae; genus Gryllus; species Gryllus longicercus. The sequence continues at coordinate 6,155,748 of JAZDUA010000005.1, forward strand.
ATAATAGAAACATTTTTTATTTTAAAAACATAATCTTGTACTCTTATATAAAGTTCCAACTTTAATGTTTCCGTTAATAGTTTAAAAGCTTTTCGAAAACAAATAACAAAAAAAATTAGTCCCAAAAAAGTTAAACGTGTTTTTTAATAAAATTATTACAAATTCTGTTAATATTAGAATATTACATATAACATAACATTAGTGCCTACTGCAATAACGAAACGTTTTTATTTACCATAGCTGCCCTCGCTGTGGTAATATTGAAGAGGTTTCCTTAGGCATCAATACAGAGAGTATGCACATCCGTGTATTCCAAAGCTATTTAATATCATTTAAATGGCAGAAAACGAAAAATTAGCTGTTTTTAATTACGTTACTGAAATCTAGCGGCCCCAACCCAAGCATTGAATGGCAAGGCTGCCGTGAGGGCAAATTGTGTTCCGGCGGGATCCGGATACCAGCCTGTCAGGGTTACTTCTGCGTCGGCGGGGGGGGGAGGACGAAAGCTCAAGCTTAGGCTTACCCTGGGACTAACAAGTGCGTGTGTGGTCCGTACTGAGGGTTACTTCTGCGTCGGCGGAGGGGGGGGTGAGGACGAAAGCTCAAGCTTAGGCTTACCCTGGGGCTAACAAGTGCGTGTGTGGTCCGTATTGAGGGTTACTTCTGCGTCGGCGGGGGGGTGAGGACGAAAGCTCAAGCTTAGGCTTACCCTGGGACTAACAAGTGCGTGTGTGGTCCGTACTGAGGGTTACTTCTGCGTGGGCGGGGGGGGGGTGAGGACGAAAGCTCAAGCTTAGGCTTACCCTGGGACTAACAAGTGCGTGTGTGGTCCGTACTGAGGGTTACTTCTGCGTCGGCGGGGGGGGGGTGAGGACGAAAGCTCAAGCTTAGGCTTACCCTGGGACTAACAAGTGCGTGTGTGGTCCGTACTGAGGGTTACTTCTGCGTCGGCGGGGGGGGGGGGTGAGGACGAAAGCTCAAGCTTAGGCTTTCCCTGGGACTAACAAGTGCGTGTGTGGTCCGTACTGAGGGTTACTTCTGCGTCGGCGGGGGGGGGGTGAGGACGAAAGCTCAAGCTTAGGCTTACCCTGGGACTAACAAGTGCGTGTGTGGTCCGTACTGAGGGTTACTTCTGCGTCGGCGGGGGGGGGGGGTGAGGACGAAAGCTCAAGCTTAGGCTTACCCTGGGACTAACAAGTGCGTGTGTGGTCCGTACTGAGGGTTACTTCTGCGTCGGCGGGGGGGGGGTGAGGACGAAAGCTCAAGCTTAGGCTTACCCTGGGACTAACAAGTGCGTGTGTGGTCCGTACTGAGGGTTACTTCTGCGTCGGCGGGGGGTGGGGTAAGGACGAAAGCTCAAGCTTAGGCTTACCCTGGGACTAACAAGTGCGTGTGTGGTCCGTACTGAGGGTTACTTCTGCGTGGGCGGGGGGGTGAGGACGAAAGCTCAAGCTTAGGCTTACCCTGGGACTAACAAGTGCGTGTGTGGTCAGTACTGAGGGTTACTTCTGCGTGGGCGGGGGGGATGAGGACGAGAGTTTAAGCTTAGGCTTACCCTGGAACTAACAAGTGCGTGTGTGGTCCGTATTAAGGGTTACTTCTGCGTCGGTGGGGGGGGGGGGTGAGGACGAAAGCTCAAGCTTAGGCTTACCCTGGGACTAACAAGTGCGTGTGTGGTCCGTACTGAGGGTTACTTCTGCGTCGGCGGGGGGTGGGGTGAGGACGAAAGCTCAAGCTTAGGCTTACCCTGGGACTAACAAGTGCGTGTGTGGTCCGTACTGAGGGTTACTTCTGCGTCGGCGGGGGGGGTGAGGACGAGAGCTCAAGCTTAGGCTTACCCTGGGACTAACAAGTGCGTGTGTGGTCCGTACTGAGGGTTACTTCTGCGTCGGCGGGGGAGAAGGGGTGAGGACGAAAGCTCAAGCTTAGGCTTACCCTGGGACTAACAAGTGCGTGTGTGGTCCGTACTGAGGGTTACTTCTGCGTGGGCGGGGGGGGGAGGACGAAAGCTCAAGCTTAGGCTTACCCTGGGACTAACAAGTGCGTGTGTGGTCCGTACTGAGGGTTACTTCTGCGTCGGCGGGGGGGGGGGGTGAGGACGAAAGCTCAAGCTTAGGCTTACCCTGGGACTAACAAGTGCGTGTGTGGTCCGTACTGAGGGTTACTTCTGCGTCGGCGGGGGGGGGGGGTAAGGACGAAAGCTCAAGCTTAGGCTTACCCTGGGACTAACAAGTGCGTGTGTGGTCCGTACTGAGGGTTACTTTTGCGTCGGCGGGGGGGGGTGAGGACGAGAGCTCAAGCTTAGGCTTACCCTGGGACTAACAAGTGCGTGTGTGGTCCGTACTGAGGGTTACTTCTGCGTCGGCGGGGGGTGGGGTGAGGACGAAAGCTCAAGCTCAGGCTTACCCTGGGACTAACAAGTGCGTGTGTGGTCCGTACAGAGGGTTACTTCTGCGTCGGCGGGGGGGGGGTGAGGACGAAAGCTCAAGCTTAGGCTTACCCTGGGACTAACAAGTGCGTGTGTGATCCGTACTGAGGGTTACTTCTGCATCGGCGGGGGGGGGGTGAGGACGAAAGCTCAAGCTTAGGCTTACCCTGGGACTAACAAGTGCGTGTGTGGTCCGTACTGAGGGTTACTTCTGCGTCGGCGGGGGGGGGGTGAGGACGAAAGCTCAAGCTTAGGCTTACCCTGGGACTAACAAGTGCGTGTGTGGTCCGTACTGAGGGTTACTTCTGCGTCGGCGGGGGGGGAGAGGACGAAAGCTCAAGCTTAGGCTTACCCTGGGACTAACAAGTGCGTGTGTGGTCCGTACTGAGGGTTACTTCTGCGTCGGCGGGGGGTGGGGTGAGGACGAAAGCTCAAGCTTAGGCTTACCCTGGGACTAACAAGTGCGTGTGTGGTCCGTACTGAGGGTTACTTCTGCGTCGGCGGGGGGGGGGTGAGGACGAGAGCTCAAGCTTAGGCTTACCCTGGGACTAACAAGTGCGTGTGTGGTCAGTACTGAGGGTTACTTTTGCGTCGGCGGGGGGGGTGAGGACGAAAGCTCAAGCTTAGGCTTACCCTGGGACTAACAAGTGCGTGTGTGGTCCGTACTGAGGGTAACTTCTGCGTCGGCGAGGGAGGGGGGGTGAGGACGAAAGCTCAAGCTTAGGCTTACCCTGAGACTAACAAGTGCGTGTGTGGTCCGTACTGAGGGTTACTTCTGCGTCGGCGGGGGTGGGGTGAGGACGAAAGCTCAAGCTTAGGCTTACCCTGGGACTAACAAGTGCGTGTGTGGTCCGTACTGAGGGTTACTTCTGCGTCGGCGGGGGGGGGGGTGAGGACGAGAGCTCAAGCTTAGGCTTTCCCTGGGACTAACAAGTGCGTGTGTTGTCCGTACTGAGGGTTACTTCTGCGTCGGCGGGGGGGGGGTGAGGACGAAAGCTCAAGCTTTGGCTTACCCTGGGACTAACAAGTGCGTGTGTGGTCCGTACTGAGGGTTACTTCTGCGTCGGCGGGGGGGGGGTGAGGACGAAAGCTCAAGCTTAGGCTTACCCTGGGACTAACAAGTGCGTGTGTGGTCCGTACTGAGGGTTACTTCTGCGTCGGCGGGGGGGGGTGAGGACGAAAGCTCAAGCTTAGGCTTACCCTGGGACTAACAAGTGCGTGTGTGGTCCGTACTGAGGGTTACTTCTGCGTCGGCGGGGGGGGGTGAGGACGAAAGCTCAAGCTTAGGCTTTCCCTGGGACTAACAAGTGCGTGTGTGGTCCGTACTGAGGGTTACTTCTGCGTCGGCGGGGGGGGGTGAGGACGAAAGCTCAAGCTTAGGCTTACCCTGGGACTAACAAGTGCGTGTGTGGTCCGTACTGAGGGTTACTTCTGCGTGGGCGGGGGGGGGAGGACGAAAGCTCAAGCTTAGGCTTACCCTGGGACTAACAAGTGCGTGTGTGGTCCGTACTGAGGGTTACTTCTGCGTCGGCGGGGGGGGGTGTGGACGAAAGCTCAAGCTTAGGCTTACCCTGGGACTAACAAGTGCGTGTGTGGTCCGTACTGAGGGTTACTTCTGCGTCGGCGGGGGGGTGGGTAAGGACGAAAGCTCAAGCTTAGGCTTACCCTGGGACTAACAAGTGCGTGTGTGGTCCGTACTGAGGGTTACTTTTGCGTCGGCGGGGGGGGGGTGAGGACGAGAGCTCAAGCTTAGGCTTACCCTGGGACTAACAAGTGCGTGTGTGGTCCGTACTGAGGGTTACTTCTGCGTCGGCGGGGGGTGGGGTGAGGACGAAAGCTCAAGCTCAGGCTTACCCTGGGACTAACAAGTGCGTGTGTGGTCCGTACAGAGGGTTACTTCTGCGTCGGCGGGGGGGGGGTGAGGACGAAAGCTCAAGCTTAGGCTTACCCTGGGACTAACAAGTGCGTGTGTGATCCGTACTGAGGGTTACTTCTGCGTCGGCGGGGGGGGGGGTGAGGACGAAAGCTCAAGCTTAGGCTTACCCTGGGACTAACAAGTGCGTGTGTGGTCCGTACTGAGGGTTACTTCTGCGTCGGCGGGGGGGGGTGAGGACGAAAGCTCAAGCTTAGGCTTACCCTGGGACTAACAAGTGCGTGTGTGGTCCGTACTGAGGGTTACTTCTGCGTCGGCGGGGGGGGAGAGGACGAAAGCTCAAGCTTAGGCTTACCCTGGGACTAACAAGTGCGTGTGTGGTCCGTACTGAGGGTTACTTCTGCGTCGGCGGGGGGTGGGGTGAGGACGAAAGCTCAAGCTTAGGCTTACCCTGGGACTAACAAGTGCGTGTGTGGTCCGTACTGAGGGTTACTTCTGCGTCGGCGGGGGGGGGTGAGGACGAGAGCTCAAGCTTAGGCTTACCCTGGGACTAACAAGTGCGTGTGTGGTCAGTACTGAGGGTTACTTTTGCGTCGGCGGGGGGGGTGAGGACGAAAGCTCAAGCTTAGGCTTACCCTGGGACTAACAAGTGCGTGTGTGGTCCGTACTGAGGGTAACTTCTGCGTCGGCGAGGGAGGGGGGGTGAGGACGAAAGCTCAAGCTTAGGCTTACCCTGAGACTAACAAGTGCGTGTGTGGTCCGTACTGAGGGTTACTTCTGCGTCGGCGGGGGTGGGGTGAGGACGAAAGCTCAAGCTTAGGCTTACCCTGGGACTAACAAGTGCGTGTGTGGTCCGTACTGAGGGTTACTTCTGCGTCGGCGGGGGGGGGGTGAGGACGAGAGCTCAAGCTTAGGCTTTCCCTGGGACTAACAAGTGCGTGTGTTGTCCGTACTGAGGGTTACTTCTGCGTCGGCGGGGGGGGGGTGAGGACGAAAGCTCAAGCTTTGGCTTACCCTGGGACTAACAAGTGCGTGTGTGGTCCGTACTGAGGGTTACTTCTGCGTCGGCGGGGGGGGGGTGAGGACGAAAGCTCAAGCTTAGGCTTACCCTGGGACTAACAAGTGCGTGTGTGGTCCGTACTGAGGGTTACTTCTGCGTCGGCGGGGGGGGGGTGAGGACGAAAGCTCAAGCTTAGGCTTACCCTGGGACTAACAAGTGCGTGTGTGGTCCGTACTGAGGGTTACTTCTGCGTCGGCGGGGGGGGGTGAGGACGAAAGCTCAAGCTTAGGCTTTCCCTGGGACTAACAAGTGCGTGTGTGGTCCGTACTGAGGGTTACTTCTGCGTCGGCGGGGGGGGGTGAGGACGAAAGCTCAAGCTTAGGCTTACCCTGGGACTAACAAGTGCGTGTGTGGTCCGTACTGAGGGTTACTTCTGCGTCAGCGGGGGGGGGGGTGAGGGCGAAAGCTCAAGCTTAGGCTTACCCTGGGACTAACAAGTGCGTGTGTGGTCCGTACTGAGGGTTACTTCTGCGTCGGCGGGGGGGGGGTGAGGACGAAAGCTCAAGCTTAGGCTTACCCTGGGACTAACAAGTGCGTGTGTGGTCCGTACTGAGGGTTACTTCTGCGTCGGCGGGGGGTGGGGTAAGGACGAAAGCTCAAGCTTAGGCTTACCCTGGGACTAACAAGTGCGTGTGTGGTCCGTACTGAGGTTTACTTCTGCGTGGGCGGGGGGGTGAGGACGAAAGCTCAAGCTTAGGCTTACCCTGGGACTAACAAGTGCGTGTGTGGTCAGTACTGAGGGTTACTTCTGCGTGGGCGGGGGGGATGAGGACGAGAGTTTAAGCTTAGGCTTACCCTGGAACTAACAAGTGCGTGTGTGGTCCGTACTGAGGGTTACTTCTGCGTAGGCGGGGGGGGGGGTGAGGACGAGAGCTCAAGCTTAGGCTTACCCTGGGACTAACAAGTGCGTGTGTGGTCCGTACTGAGGGTTACTTCTGCGTCGGCGGGGGAGAAGGGGTGAGGACGAAAGCTCAAGCTTAGGCTTACCCTGGGACTAACAAGTGCGTGTGTGGTCCGTACTGAGGGTTACTTCTGCGTGGGCGGGGGGGGGTGAGGACGAAAGCTCAAGCTTAGGCATACCCTGGGACTAACAAGTGCGTGTGTGGTCCGTACTGAGGGTTACTTCTGCGTCGGCGGGGGGGGGGTGAGGACGAAAGCTCAAGCTTAGGCTTACCCTGGGACTAACAAGTGCGTGTGTGGTCCGTACTGAGGGTTACTTCTGCGTCGGCGGGGGGTGGGGTAAGGACGAAAGCTCAAGCTTAGGCTTACCCTTGGACTAACAAGTGCGTGTGTGGTCCGTACTGAGGGTTACTTCTGCGTCGGCGGGGGGGTGGGGTGAGGAAGAAAGCTCAAGCTTAGGCTTACCCTGGGACTAACAAGTGCGTGTGTGGTCCGTACTGAGGGTTACTTTTGCGTCGGCGGGGGGGGGGGTGAGGACGAGAGCTCAAGCTTAGGCTTACCCTGGGACTAACAAGTGCGTGTGTGGTCCGTACTGAGGGTTACTTCTGCGTCGGCGGGGGGTGGGGTGAGGACGAAAGCTCAAGCTCAGGCTTACCCTGGGACTAACAAGTGCGTGTGTGGTCCGTACTGAGGGTTACTTCTGCGTCGGCGGGGGGGGTGAGGACGAAAGCTCAAGCTTAGGCTTACCCTGGGACTAACAAGTGCGTGTGTGGTCCGTACTGAGGGTTACTTCTGCGTCGGCGGGGGGAGGTGAAGACGAAAGCTCAAGCTTAGGCTTACCCTGGGACTAACAAGTGCGTGTGTGGTCCGTACTGAGGGTTACTTCTGCGTCGGCGGGGGGGGGGTGAGGACGAAAGCTCAAGCTTAGGCTTACCCTGGGACTAACAAGTGCGTGTGTGGTCCGTACTGAGGGTTACTTCTGCGTCGGCGGGGGGGGTGAGGACGAAAGCTCAAGCTTAGGCTTACCCTGGGACTAACAAGTGCGTGTGTGGTCCGTACTGAGGGTTACTTCTGCGTCGGCGGGGGGGGTGAGGACGAAAGCTCAAGCTTAGGCTTACCCTGGGACTAACAAGTGCGTGTGTGGTCCGTACTGAGGGTTACTTCTGCGTCGGCGGGGGGAGGTGAAGACGAAAGCTCAAGCTTAGGCTTTCCCTGGGACTAACAAGTGCGTGTGTGGTCCGTACTGAGGGTTACTTCTGCGTCGGCGGGGGGGGGTGAGGACGAAAGCTCAAGCTTAGGCTTACCCTGGGACTAACAAGTGCGTGTGTGGTCCGTACTGAGGGTTACTTCTGCGTCGGCGGGGGGAGGTGAAGACGAAAGCTCAAGCTTAGGCTTACCCTGGGACTAACAAGTGCGTGTGTGGTCCGTACTGAGGGTTACTTCTGCGTCGGCGGGGGGGGGGTGAGGACGAAAGCTCAAGCTTAGGCTTACCCTGGGACTAACAAGTGCGTGTGTGGTCCGTACTGAGGGTTACTTCTGCGTCGGCGGGGGGGGGTGAGGACGAAAGCTCAAGCTTAGGCTTACCCTGGGACTAACAAGTGCGTGTGTGGTCCGTACTGAGGGTTACTTCTGCGTCGGCGGGGGGGGGGGGTGAGGACGAAAGCTCAAGCTTAGGCTTACCCTGGGACTAACAAGTGCGTGTGTGGTCCGTACTGAGGGTTACTTCGGCGTCGGCGGGGGGTGGGGTAAGGACGAAAGCCTAAGCTTAGGCTTACCCTGGGACTAACAATTGCGTGTGTGGTCCGTACTGAGGGTTACTTCTGCGTGGGCGGGGGGGGTGAGGACGAAAGCTCAAGCTTAGGCTTACCCTGGGACTAACAAGTGCGTGTGTGGTCCGTACTGAGGGTTACTTCTGCGTCGGCGGGGGAGAAGGGGTGAGGACGAAAGCTCAAGCTTAGGCTTACCCTGGGACTAACAAGTGCGTGTGTGGTCCGTACTGAGGGTTACTTCTGCGTGGGCGGGGGGGGTGAGGACGAAAGCTCAAGCTTAGGCATACCCTGGGACTAACAAGTGCGTGTGTGGTCCGTACTGAGGGTTACTTCTGCGTCGGCGGGGGAGAAGGGGTGAGGACGAAAGCTCAAGCTTAGGCTTACCCTGGGACTAACAAGTGCGTGTGTGGTCCGTACTGAGGGTTACTTCTGCGTGGGCGGGGGGGGTGAGGACGAAAGCTCAAGCTTAGGCATACCCTGGGACTAACAAGTGCGTGTGTGGTCCGTACTGAGGGTTACTTCTGCGTCGGCGGGGGGGGGGGGGGGTGAGGACGAAAGCTCAAGCTTAGGCTTACCCTGGGACTAACAAGTGCGTGTGTGGTCCGTACTGAGGGTTACTTCTGCGTCGGCGGGGGGTGGGGTAAGGACGAAAGCTCAAGCTTAGGCTTACCCTTGGACTAACAAGTGCGTGTGTGGTCCGTACTGAGGGTTACTTCTGCGTCGGCGGGGGGGTGGGGTGAGGAAGAAAGCTCAAGCTTAGGCTTACCCTGGGACTAACAAGTGCGTGTGTGGTCCGTACTGAGGGTTACTTTTGCGTCGGCGGGGGGGGGGGGTGAGGACGAGAGCTCAAGCTTAGGCTTACCCTGGGACTAACAAGTGCGTGTGTGGTCCGTACTGAGGGTTACTTCTGCGTCGGCGGGGGGTGGGGTGAGGACGAAAGCTCAAGCTCAGGCTTACCCTGGGACTAACAAGTGCGTGTGTGGTCCGTACTGAGGGTTACTTCTGCGTCGGCGGGGGGGGGTGAGGACGAAAGCTCAAGCTTAGGCTTACCCTGGGACTAACAAGTGCGTGTGTGATCCGTACTGAGGGTTACTTCTGCGTCGGCGGGGGGGGGGTGAGGACGAAAGCTCAAGCTTAGGCTTACCCTGGGACTAACAAGTGCGTGTGTGGTCCGTACTGAGGGTTACTTCTGCGTCAGCGGGGGGGGGTGAGGACGAAAGCTCAAGCTTAGGCTTACCCTGGGACTAACAAGTGCGTGTGTGGTCCGTACTGAGGGTTACTTCTGCGTCGGCGGGGGGGGAGAGGACGAAAGCTCAAGCTTAGGCTTACCCTGGGACTAACAAGTGCGTGTGTGGTCCGTACTGAGGGTTACTTCTGCGTGGGCGGGGGGGGGTGAGGACGAAAGCTCAAGCTTAGGCTTACCCTGGGACTAACAAGTGCGTGTGTGGTCCGTACTGAGGGTTACTTCTGCGTCGGCGGGGGGGGGGGGGTGAGGACGAAAGCTCAAGCTTAGGCTTACCCTGGGACTAACAAGTGCGTGTGTGGTCCGTACTGAGGGTTACTTCTGCGTCGGCGGGGGGGGGGGGGGGTGAGGACGAAAGCTCAAGCTTAGGCTTTCTCTGGGACTAACAAGTGCGTGTGTGGTCCGTACTGAGGGTTACTTCTGCGTCGGCGGGGGGGGGGGTGAGGACGAAAGCTCAAGCTTAGGCTTTCCCTGGGACTAACAAGTGCGTGTGTGGTCTGCGTCGGCGGGGGGTGGGGTGAGGAAGAAAGCTCAAGCTTAGGCTTACCCTGGGACTAACAAGTGCGTGTGTGGTCCGTACTGAGGGTTACTTTTGCGTCGGCGGGGGGGGGTGAGGACGAGAGCTCAAGCTTAGGCTTACCCTGGGACTAACAAGTGCGTGTGTGGTCCGTACTGAGGGTTACTTCTGCGTCGGCGGGGGGTGGGGTGAGGACGAAAGCTCAAGCTCAGGCTTACCCTGGGACTAACATGTGCGTGTGTGGTCCGTACTGAGGGTTACTTCTGCGTCGGCGGGGGGGGGTGAGGACGAAAGCTCAAGCTTAGGCTTACCCTGGGACTAACAAGTGCGTGTGTGATCCGTACTGAGGGTTACTTCTGCGTCGGCGGGGGGGGGGTGAGGACGAAAGCTCAAGCTTAGGCTTACCCTGGGACTAACAAGTGCGTGTGTGGTCCGTACTGAGGGTTACTTCTGCGTCGGCGGGGGGGGGGTGAGGACGAAAGCCTAAGCTTAGGCTTACCCTGGGACTAACAAGTGCGTGTGTGGTCCGTACTGAGGGTTACTTCTGCGTCGGCGGGGGGGGAGAGGACGAAAGCTCAAGCTTAGGCTTACCCTCGGACTAACAAGTGCGAGTGTGGTCCGTACTGAGGGTTACTTCTGCGTCGGCGGGGGGTGGGGTGAGGACGAAAGCTCAAGCTTAGGCTTACCCTGGGACTAACAAGAGCGTGTGTGGTCCGTACTGAGGGTTACTTCTGCGTCGGCGGGGGGGGTGAGGACGAGAGCTCAAGCTTAGGCTTACCCTGGGACTAACAAGTGCGTGTGTGGTCCGTACTGAGGGTAACTTCTGCGTCGGCGAGGGAGGGGGGGTGAGGACGAAAGCTCAAGCTTAGGCTTACCCTGGGACTAACAAGTGCGTGTGTGGTCCGTACTGAGGGTTACTTCTGCGTCGGCGGAGGGGGGGGTGAGGACGAAAGCTCAAGCTTAGGCTTACCCTGGGGCTAACAAGTGCGTGTGTGGTCCGTATTGAGGGTTACTTCTGCGTCGGCGGGGGGGGTGAGGACGAAAGCGCAAGCTTAGGCTTACCCTGGGACTAACAAGTGCGTGTGTGGTCCGTACTGAGGGTTACTTCTGCGTGGGCGGGGGGGGGTGAGGACGAAAGCTCAAGCTTAGGCTTACCCTGGGACTAACAAGTGCGTGTGTGGTCCGTACTGAGGTTTACTTCTGCGTCGGCGGGGGGGGGGGGTGAGGACGAAAGCTCAAGCTTAGGCTTACCCTGGGACTAACAAGTGCGTGTGTGGTCCGTACTGAGGGTTACTTCTGCGTCGGCGTGGGGAGGTGAAGACGAAAGCTCAAGCTTAGGCTTTCCCTGGGACTAACAAGTGCGTGTGTGGTCCGTACTGAGGGTTACTTCTGCGTCGGAGGGGGGGGGTGAGGACGAAAGCTCAAGCTTAGGCTTACCCTGGGACTAACAAGTGCGTGTGTGGTCCGTACTGAGGGTTACTTCTGCGTCGGCGGGGGGAGGTGAAGACGAAAGCTCAAGCTTAGGCTTACCCTGGGACTAACAAGTGCGTGTGTGGTCCGTACTGAGGTTTACTTCTGCGTCGGCGGGGGGGGGGTGAGGACGAAAGCTCAAGCTTAGGCTTACCCTGGGACTAACAAGTGCGTGTGTGGTCCGTACTGAGGGTTACTTCTGCGTCGGCGGGGGGAGGTGAAGACGAAAGCTCAAGCTTAGGCTTTCCCTGGGACTAACAAGTGCGTGTGTGGTCCGTACTGAGGGTTACTTCTGCGTCGGCGGGGGGGGGGTGAGGACGAAAGCTCAAGCTTAGGCTTACCCTGGGACTAACAAGTGCGTGTGTGGTCCGTACTGAGGGTTACTTCTGCGTCGGCGGGGGGAGGTGAAGACGAAAGCTCAAGCTTAGGCTTACCCTGGGACTAACAAGTGCGTGTGTGGTCCGTACTGAGGGTTACTTCTGCGTCGGCGGGGGGTGGGGTAAGGACGAAAGCTCAAGCTTAGGCTTACCCTGGGACTAACAAGTGCGTGTGTGGTCCGTACTGAGGGTTACTTCTGCGTCTGCGGGTGGTGGGGTGAGGAAGAAAGCTCAAGCTTAGGCTTACCCTGGGACTAACAAGTGCGTGTGTGGTCCGTACTGAGGGTTACTTTTGCGTCGGCGGGGGGGGGGTGAGGACGAGAGCTCAAGCTTAGGCTTACCCTGGGACTAACAAGTGCGTGTGTGGTCCGTACTGAGGGTTACTTCTGCGTCGGCGGGGGGTGGGGTGAGGACGAAAGCTCAAGCTCAGGCTTATCCTGGGACTAACAAGTGCGTGTGTGGTCCGTACTGAGGGTTACTTCTGCGTGGGCGGGGGGGTGAGGACGAAAGCTCAAGCTTAGGCTTACCCTGGGACTAACAAGTGCGTGTGTGGTCCGTACTGAGGGTTACTTCTGCGTGGGCGGGGGGGTGAGGACGAAAGCTCAAGCTTAGGCTTACCCTGGGACTAACAAGTGCGTGTGTGGTCAGTACTGAGGGTTACTTCTGCGTGGGCGGGGGGGATGAGGACGAGAGTTTAAGCTTAGGCTTACCCTGGAACTAACAAGTGCGTGTGTGGTCCGTACTAAGGGTTACTTCTGCGTCGGTGGGGGGGGTGAGGACGAAAGCTCAAGTTTAGGCTTACCCTGGGACTAACAAGTGCGTGTGTGGTCCGTACTGAGGGTTACTTCTGCGTCGGCGGGGGGTGGGGTGAGGACGAAAGCTCAAGCTTAGGCTTACCCTGGGACTAACAAGTGCGTGTGCGGTCCGTACTGAGGGTTACTTCTGCGTCGGCGGGGGGGGTGAGGACGAGAGCTCAAGCTTAGGCTTACCCTGGGACTAACAAGTGCGTGTGTGGTCCGTACTGAGGGTTACTTCTGCGTCGGCGGGGAGAAGGGGTGAGGACGAAAGCTCAAGCTTAGGCTTACCCTGGGACTAACAAGTGCGTGTGTGGTCCGTACTGAGGGGGTCTTCTGCGTGGGCGGGGGGGGAGGACGAAAGCTCAAGCTTAGGCTTACCCTGGGACTAACAAGTGCGTGTGTGGTCCGTACTGAGGGTTACTTCTGCGTCGGCGGGGGGGGGGTGAGGACGAAAGCTCAAGCTTAGGCTTACCCTGGGGACTAACAAGTGCGTGTGTGGTCCGTACTGAGGGTTACTTCTGCGTCGGCGGGGGGGGGTGAGGACGAAAGCTCAAGCTTAGGCTTACCCTGGGACTAACAAGTGCGTGTGTGGTCCGTACTGAGGGGGTCTTCTGCGTGGGCGGGGGGGAGGACGAAAGCTCAAGCTTAGGCTTACCCTGGGACTAACAAGTGCGTGTGTGGTCCGTACTGAGGGTTACTTCTGCGTCGGCGGGGGGGGGTGAGGACGAAAGCTCAAGCTTAGGCTTACCCTGGGACTAACAAGTGCGTGTGTGGTCCGTACTGAGGGTTACTTCTGCGTCGGCGGGGGGGGGTGAGGACGAAAGCTCAAGCTTAGGCTTACCCTGGGACTAACAAGTGCGTGTGTGGTCCGTACTGAGGGTTACTTCTGCGTCGGCGGGGGGTGGGGTAAGGACGAAAGCTCAAGCTTAGGCTTACCCTGGGACTAACAAGTGCGTGTGTGGTCCGTACTGAGGGTTACTTCTGCGTCGGCGGGGGGTGGGGTAAGGACGAAAGCTCAAGCTTAGGCTTACCCTGGGACTAACAAGTGCGTGTGTGGTCCGTACTGAGGGGTTACTTCTGCGTCGGCGGGGGGTGGGGTGAGGACGAAAGCTCAAGCTCAGGCTTACCCTGGGACTAACAAGTGCGTGTGTGGTCCGTACTGAGGGTTACTTCTGCGTCGGCGGGGGGGGGTGAGGACGAAAGCTCAAGCTTAGGCTTACCCTGGGACTAACAAGTGCGTGTGTGATCCGTACTGAGTGTTACTTTTGCGTCGGCGGGGGGGGGGGTGAGGACGAAAGCTCAAGCTTAGGCTTACCCTGGGACTAACAAGAGCGTGTGTGGTCCGTACTGAGGGTTACTTCTGCGTCGGCGGGGGGGGTGAGGACGAAAGCTCAAGCTTCGGCTTACCCTGGGACTAACAAGTGCGTGTGTGGTCCGTACTGAGGGTTACTTCTGCGTCGGCGGGGGGGGGAGAGGACGAAAGCTCAAGCTTAGGCTTACCCTGGGACTAACAAGTGCGTGTGTGGTCCGTACTGAGGGTTACTTCTGCGTCGGCGGGGGGGGTGAGGACGAAAGCGCAAGCTTAGGCTTACCCTGGTACTAACAAGTGCGTGTGTGGTCCGTACTGAGGGTTACTTCTGCGTGGGCGGGGGGGGGGTGAGGACGAGAGCTCAAGCTTAGGCTTTCCCTGGGACTAACAAGTGCGTGTGTGGTCCGTACTGAGGGTTACTTCTGCGTCGGCGGGGGTGGAGTGAGGACGAAAGCTCAAGCTTAGGCTTACCCTGGGACTAACAAGTGCGTGTGTGGTCCGTACTGAGGGTTACTTCTGCGTCGGCGGGGGGGGGTGAGGACGAAAGCGCAAGCTTAGGCTTACCCTGGGACTAACAAGTGCGTGTGTGGTCCGTACTGAGGGTTACTTCTGCGTGGGCGGGGGGGGGGTGAGGACGAGAGCTCAAGCTTAGGCTTTCCCTGGGACTAACAAGTGCGTGTGTGGTCCGTACTGAGGGTTACTTCTGCGTCGGCGGGGGGGGTGAGGACGAAAGCTCAAGCTTAGGCTTACCCTGGGACTAACAAGTGCGTGTGTGGTCCGTACTGAGGGTTACTTCTGCGTCGGCGGGGGGGGGAGAGGACGAGAGCTCAAGCTTAGGCTTACCCTGGGACTAACAAGTGCGTGTGTGGTCCGTACTGAGGGTTACTTCTGCGTCGGCGGGGGGGGTGAGGACGAAAGCGCAAGCTTAGGCTTACCCTGGGACTAACAAGTGCGTGTGTGGTCCGTACTGAGGTTTACTTCTGCGTGGGCGGGGGGGTGAGGACGAAAGCTCAAGCTTAGGCTTACCCTGGGACTAACAAGTGCGTGTGTGGTCAGTACTGAGGGTTACTTCTGCGTCGGCGGGGGGTGGGGTGAGGACGAAAGCTCAAGCTTAGGCTTACCCTGGGACTAACAAGTGCGTGTGTGGTCCGTACTGAGGGTTACTTCTGCGTCGGCGGGGGTGGAGTGAGGACGAAAGCTCAAGCTTAGGCTTACCCTGGGACTAACAAGTGCGTGTGTGGTCCGTACTGAGGGTTACTTCTGCGTCGGCGGGGGGGGGTGAGGACGAGAGCTCAAGCTTAGGCTTTCCCTGGGACTAACAAGTGCGTGTGTTGTCCGTACTGAGGGTTACTTCTGCGTCGGCGGGGGGGGGTGAGGACTAAAGCTCAAGCTTTGGCTTACCCTGGGACTAACAAGTTCGTGTGTGGTCCGTACTGAGGGTTACTTCTGCGTCGGCGGGGGGGGGGGTGAGGACGAAAGCTCAAGCTTAGGCTTACCCTGGGACTAACAAGTGCGTGTGTGGTCCGTACTGAGGGTTACTTCTGCGTCGGCGGGGGGGGTGAGGACTAAAGCTCAAGCTTAGGCTTACCCTGGGACTAACAAGTGCGTGTGTGGTCCGTACTGAGGGTTACTTCTGCGTCGGCGGGGGGGGGGTGAGGACGAAAGCTCAAGCTTAGTCTTACCCTGGGACTAACAAGTGCGTGTGTGGTCCGTACTGAGGGATACTTCTGCGTCGGCGGGGGGGGGGGTGAGGGCGAAAGCTCAAGCTTAGGCTTACCCTGGGACTAACAAGTGCGTGTGTGGTCCGTACTGAGGGTTACTTCTGCGTCGGCGGGGGGGGGGTGAGGACGAAAGCTCAAGCTTAGGCTTACCCTGGGACTAACAAGTGCGTGTGTGGTCCGTACTGAGGGTTACTTCTGCGTCGGCGGGGGGTGGGGTAAGGACGAAAGCTCAAGCTTAGGCTTACCCTGGGACTAACAAGTGCGTGTGTGGTCAGTACTGAGGGTTACTTCTGCGTGGGCGGGGGGGATGAGGACGAGAGTTTAAGCTTAGGCTTACCCTGGAACTAACAAGTGCGTGTGTGGTCCGTACTGAGGGTTACTTCTGCGTCGGCGGGGGGGGGTGAGGACGAAAGCTCAAGCTTAGGCTTACCCTGGGACTAACAAGTGCGTGTGTGGTCCGTACTGAGGGTTACTTCTGCGTCGGCGGGGGGTGGGGTGAGGACGAAAGCTCAAGCTTAGGCTTACCCTGGGACTAACAAGTGCGTGTGTGGTCCGTACTGAGGGTTACTTCTGCGTCGGCGGGGGGGGGGTGAGGACGAGAGCTCAAGCTTAGGCTTACCCTGGGACTAACAAGTGCGTGTGTGGTCCGTACTGAGGGTTACTTCTGCGTCGGCGGGGGAGAAGGGGTGAGGACGAAAGCTCAAGCTTAGGCTTACCCTGGGACTAACAAGTGCGTGTGTGGTCCGTACTGAGGGTTACTTCTGCGTGGGCGGGGGGGGTGAGGACGAAAGCTCAAGCTTAGGCATACCCTGGGACTAACAAGTGCGTGTGTGGTCCGTACTGAGGGTTACTTCTGCGTCGGCGGGGGGGGGTGAGGACGAAAGCTCAAGCTTAGGCTTACCCTGGGACTAACAAGTGCGTGTGTGGTCCGTACTGAGGGTTACTTCTGCGTCGGCGGGGGGTGGGGTAAGGACGAAAACTCAAGCTTAGGCTTACCCTGGGACTAACAAGTGCGTGTGTGGTCCGTACTGAGGGTTACTTCTGCGTCTGCGGGTGGTGGGGTGAGGAAGAAAGCTCAAGCTTAGGCTTACCCTGGGACTAACAAGTGCGTGTGTGGTCCGTACTGAGGGTTACTTTTGCGTCGGCGGGGGGGGGGGGGTGAGGACGAGAGCTCAAGCTTAGGCTTACCCTGGGACTAACAAGTGCGTGTGTGGTCCGTACTGAGGGTTACTTCTGCGTCGGCGGGGGGTGGGGTGAGGACGAAAGCTCAAGCTCAGGCTTACCCTGGGACTAACAAGTGCGTGTGTGGTCCGTACTGAGGGTTACTTCTGCGTCGGCGGGGGGGGTCGAGGACGAAAGCTCAAGCTTAGGCTTACCCTGGGACTAACAAGTGCGTGTGTGATCCGTACTGAGGGTTACTTCTGCGTCGGCGGGGGGGGGGGGTGAGGACGAAAGCTCAAGCTTAGGCTTTCCCTGGGACTAACAAGTGCGTGTGTGGTCCGTACTGAGGGTTACTTCTGCGTCGGCGGGGGGGGGGGTGAGGACGAAAGCTCAAGCTTAGGCTTACCCTGGGACTAACAAGTGCGTGTGTGGTCCGTAATGAGGGTTACTTCTGCGTCGGCGGGGGGGGGTGAGGACGAAAGCTCAAGCTTAGGCTTTCCCTGGGACTAACAAGTGCGTGTGTGGTCTGCGTCGGCGGGGGGTGGGGTGAGGAAGAAAGCTCAAGCTTAGGCTTACCCTGGGACTAACAAGTGCGTGTGTGGTCCGTACTGAGGGTTACTTTTGCGTCGGCGGGGGGGGTGAGGACGAGAGCTCAAGCTTAGGCTTACCCTGGGACTAACAAGTGCGTGTGTGGTCCGTACTGAGGGTTACTTCTGCGTCGGCGGGGGGGGGGGGTGAGGACGAAAGCTCAAGCTTAGGCTTACCCTGGGACTAACAAGTGCGTGTGTGATCCGTACTGAGGGTTACTTCTGCGTCGGCGGGGGGTGGGGTGAGGACGAATGCTCAAGCTCAGGCTTACCCTGGGACTAACAAGTGCGTGTGTGGTCCGTACTGAGGGTTACTTCTGCGTCGGCGGGGGGGGGGGTGAGGACGAAAGCTCAAGCTTAGGCTTACCCTGGGACTAACAAGTGCGTGTGTGTCCGTACTGAGGGTTACTTCTGCGTCGGCGGGGGGGGAGAGGGCGAAAGCTCAAGCTTAGGCTTACCCTGGGACTAACAAGTGCGTGTGTGGTCCGTACTGAGGGTTACTTCTGCGTCGGCGGGGGGTGGGGTGAGGACGAAAGCTCAAGCTTAGGCTTACCCTGGGACTAACAAGTGCGTGTGTGGTCCGTACTGAGGGTTACTTCTGCGTCGGCGGGGGGGGTGAGGACGAGAGCTCAAGCTTAGGCTTACCCTGGGACTAACAAGTGCGTGTGTGGTCAGTACTGAGGGTTACTTTTGCGTCGGCGGGGGGGGGTGAGGACGAAAGCTCAAGCTTAGGCTTACCCTGGGACTAACAAGTGCGTGTGTGGTCCGTACTGAGGGTTACTTCTGCGTCGGCGGGGGGTGGGGTGAGGACGAAAGCTCAAGCTTAGGCTTACCCTGGGACTAACAAGTGCGTGTGTGGTCCGTACTGAGGGTTACTTTTGCGTCGGCGGGGGGGGTGAGGACGAAAGCTCAAGCTTAGGCTTACCCTGGGACTAACAAGTGCGTGTGTGGTCAGTACTGAGGGTTACTTCTGCGTCGGCGGGGGGGGTGAGGACGAGAGCTCAAGCTTAGGCTTACCCTGGGACTAACAAGTGCGTGTGTGGTCAGTACTGAGGGTTACTTTTGCGTCGGCGGGGGGGGTGAGGACGAAAGCTCAAGCTTAGGCTTACCCTGGGACTAACAAGTGCGTGTGTGGTCCGTACTGAGGGTAACTTCTGCGTCGGCGAGGGAGGGGGGGTGAGGACGAAAGCTCAAGCTTAGGCTTACCCTGGGACTAACAAGTGCGTGTGTGGTCCGTACTGAGGGTTACTTCTGCGTCGGCGGGGGTGGGGTGAGGACGAAAGCTCAAGCTTTGGCTTACCCTGGGACTAACAAGTGCTTGTGTGGTCCGTACTGAGGGTTACTTCTGCGTCGGCGGGGGTGGGGTGAGGACGAAAGCTCAAGCTTAGGATTATCCTGGGACTAACAAGTGCGTGTGTGGTCCGTACTGAGGGTTACTTCTGCGTCGGCGGGGGGGGGGTGAGGACGAAAGCTCAAGCTTAGGCTTACCCCGGGGCTAACAAGTGCGTGTGTGGTCCGTACTGAGGGTTACTTCTGCGTGGGCGGGGGAGTGAGGACGAAAGCTCAAGCTTAGGCTTACCCTGGGACTAACAAGTGCGTGTGTGGTCCGTACTGAGGGTTACTTCTGCGTCGGCGGGGGGGGTGAGGACGAAAGCTCAAGCTTAGGCTTACCCTGGGACTAACAAGTACGTGTGTGGTCCGTACTGAGGGTTACTTCTGCGTGGGCGGGGGGGGTGAGGACGAAAGCTCAAGCTTAGGCTTACCCTGGGACTAACAAGTGCGTGTGTGGTCCGTACTGAGGGTTACTTCTGCGTCGGCGGGGGGGGGTGAGGACGAAAGCTCAAGCTTAGGCTTACCCTGGGACTAACAAGTGCGTGTGTTGTCCGTACTGAGGGTTACTTCTGCGTCGGCGGAAGGGGGGGGTGAGGACGAAAGCTCAAGCTTAGGCTTACCCTGGGACTAACAAGTGCGTGTGTGGTCCGTACTGAGGGTTACTTCTGCGTCGGCGGGGGGGGGGTGAGGACGAAAGCTCAAGCTTAGGCTTACCCTGGGACTAACAAGTGCGTGTGTGGTCCGTACTGAGGGTTACTTCTGCGTGGGCGGGGGGTGAGGACGAGAGCTCAAGCTTAGGCTTACCCTGGGACTAACAAGTGCGTGTGTGGTCCGTACTGAGGGTTACTTCTGCGTGGGCGGGGGGGGTGAGGACGAGAGCTCGAGCTTAGGCTTACCCTGGGACTAACAAGTGCGTGTGTGGTCCGTACTGAGGGTTACTTCTGCGTGGGCGGGGGGGTGAGGACGAAAGCTCAAGCTTAGGCTTACCCTGGGACTAACAAGTGCGTGTGTGGTCCGTACTGAGGGTTACTTCTGCGTGGGCGGGGGGGGATGAGGACGAGAGCTCAAACTTAGGCTTACCCTGGGACTAACAAGTTCGTGTGTGGTCCGTACTGAAGGTTACTTCTGCGTGGGCGGGGGGGTGAGGACGAGAGCTCAAGCGTAGGCTTACCCTGGGACTAACAAGTGCGTGTGTGGTCCGTACTGAGGGTTACTTCTGCGTGGGCGGGGGGGGTGAGGACGAAAGCTCAAGCTTAGGCTTACCCTGGGACTAACAAGTGCGTGTGTGGTCCGTACTGAGGGTTACTTCTGCGTGGGCGGGGGGGGATGAGGACGAGAGCTCAAGCTTAGGCTTACCCTGGGACTAACAAGTGCGTGTGTGGTCCGTACTGAGGGTTACTTTTGCGTCGGCGGGGGGGGGTGAGGACGAAAGCTCAAGCTTAGGCTTACCCTGGGACTAACAAGTGCGTGTGTGGTCCGTACTGAGGGTTACTTCGGCGTCGGCGGGGGGGTTGGGTGAGGACGGAAGCTCAAGCTTAGGCTTACCCTGGGGCTAACAAGTGCGTGTGTGGTCCGTACTGAGGGTACTTCTGCGTCGGCGGGGGGGGGGTGAGGACGAAAGCTCAAGCTTAGTCTTACCCTGGGACTAACAAGTGCGTGTGTGGTCCGTACTGAGGGTTACTTCTGCGTGGGCGGGGGGGGTGAGGACGAAAGCTCAAGCTTAGGCCTACCCTGGGACTAACAAGTGCGTGTGTGGTCCGTACTGTGGGTTACTTCTGCGTCGGCGGAGGGGGGTGAGGACGAAAGCTCAAGCTTAGGCTTACCCTGGGACTAACAAGTGCGTGTGTGGTATGAGCCGTACTGAGCGTGCAAGTGCCCATCGAGCGCTCTGGCTGGCTGCGCAGCCCAGATCCCGTCCACGTTCCCCACGCTGTACGACTACTGCCTGGACGTGAAGAACGGCGTGTGGGAGGCGTGGAAGTGGCTGGTGCCCAAGTACGTGCACGACCCCACCATGCGCTTCAGCGAGATCCTCGTGCCCACCGTGGACACCGTCAAGGTCACCTGGCTGCTCAAGCTCATGAACGACGTGCGTACACTGCCCCCCTGCCACCGCCGAAAGCGATAACTCGTCCAGAGGCTACCACGGGAATATTTTGCGTATTAACTTGTCTAGAGCAGTTAAAGGATTAAATTTTGCTTCAATTTTACTTCTAAACTTCTCTGAAATTTTTTCAGTTTGCTTTTATTTTGCTCACACTATTAATATCGTGGCCTACAACGATACCTCCATTAGGGGGTTATATTTATTACCACAATTTTGTTAATCCGCAATTCCCTCTAACCCAATTTGTTTGAGGTATGTAAGTAACCAATTTTAAAAGAAATATTCCTTAACCCCGACTCGGAGAGTAGTCTTCGACCTGAAATGTCGAGGCATTCTAGAGTGAGAAACGATTCGTGATTTGGACGGCATTCATTCAATGGCAATGCATTTTACGGCTAGCGATTAGTTTCATCCACAATTATGGTTTTTACATTTATCTTCAAAAGAACCTACGTTTAATTTTTCTTTCGAGGTCACGCGAAGCAGGATCATCGAAAAGTTCCAGTATTCTGAACTCTTCGATAGCTCAACTTGCCCTTGAGAAAAAATATCATTGGCCTTATTGCTTCTTGATCCAGTCTTTCGACGTAATGAACTTCGCAATATATTTTGATAGACAATATCTTTGCTAGCCGATAAATATATAGCAATGCAAGTCGTACTATTGAATAGAAAAAATAAAAATAAATATTGTTTCTGTTCACATTCACCATAAAAGTGCTTCTCTCGACGTTATTAAATTTCCCATATCACTTGTTTAAAAGTTAATGACGAATTAAAATATTGAAAAGGGAGATTCATTTGCCGAAAAGGGTAAGTTTCAATCTTTAAAAAACAGTCATAGTTGCCGTGAGACAGAAATTGTTACTGCAATGATTCCAAGAAACTACCAATAAACCTGACATCTTGTTTGTTTTGAAGAAAAGATGCAGACAATAATTTCCCTCCGAGGTACCGTTTACCGCCTCGAGGCGCTACCAAGGCCGCGATATCGCCTCCGCCCTCGGCATTAAGCGTCTGAAGCAAACAATCGAAACGAGACATTGCAAAACTGTATATTCAGTATACTTGTCTTAGGAGAGCGAATGGAATGAGTGCAAAAAACTGAGATGCTAAGTTCTTATATACAATTACATATCTGGAGAATGGAAGATGACACATCGCACTAATCACATTACGGAATTTTGTATTTGTTTAAAGTGGTTTTATATGAGACAAAAAATTAGATCATTTGCAAATTTATGAACAATTTCATAATTTTGGCACTCTAAAGCGGAGAGTACACCTGGTGTCCCAGAACAGAAAAACGCAAATTAACAATTTTTAGCAACAATGGAATAAGTTTTACAGACAGATTTATAAACATTTCTGAAATGTGTGCTAAAATGGCTGGAGACGGTCCACAAATTGTGCTTGAGTGAAGATTTCAAAAGAGCACTTTTGGTAGGAGTTGCAAATTGATTGCTACATGCTTGTACTGTTGCTGCTAAAGTGGGAATATTCACTGTCTATTGTCAATAATTCGCAACCGAAAACATCCGCTTAGAAATATTTGTTTCCCTTATGGCGTACGTGCAGGCGAAATCTCTCCGAGAGACGACGATATTTTCGTTTCATACGTAAACAATCGATGTCCCTACTATTAGAAACTATCAGAAACAGCGTATTTCCGCCTTGGTATTTTGCATCACATAGGCACTAAGGTTCTGACTGTAGCGATTGGTTAACGCGCCCCTCACACGGATCGGAGGGGGGTTCAAGTTTGTCTGCTCGGTTGGGAAGATAAAATTCCACCCGCAATTTTTTCCGAGGGGTATTCACAGTGGTTTTTTATTTATTTATTTTTATTTTTTTTATAAAGAAAGTGTACTTGACGAGTCTAATTCCTTGACAGCTCGCCTAGTTCCTTCTTACGTGTCAAATTCTTGAATTTCTTGTGAAATTTCTTCAGGTGAAACGCCCAGTGCTTCTTGTGGGGGAAACCGGAACCTCCAAGACAGCCGTCATTCGGGATTTCTTGCGCCAGTTGCCGCATGAGTTTTACGTAAGTAATTTAGTTAGTAGGCCGACGTGGATGGTTGAGGTGGCTAAGAGCGTGTGCTGACTCAGCGTTTCGGCGCGAAGGGTCGAGGGCATGGTTGTTGGACTTTTCTCTCTCAAGTATGTGTTATCGCGGAGGTCCACGCGTTCTTCTGACTTGCGTGAGAGGAGTGTGTTGGTGTCTAGTGTATAGTCGAGTATGCGTTCCGTCGGTACGTGAAAGGTAACTGACTATCGGCTGGAAAAAATCCATAGAAAAAATTAAAAGATTGATATAGTTTGCCCCACAGGAAAGAACTTCCGTCATCTAAGAAGGGATAAATGAGTAATCTATTATTCTATTTCCATTACCTTCTACACGTATAATAATTTCAAAGCATTGGTTGGAAATAAAGGAACACTGACAGTACGTTTTGAATCTCGGCCGAGAAAGGAACAATGGACCAATATGCGAAAAAATGAATTAAAGTGTTTCTTACAAGAACCAAATAATTCCAAAATTCCATATTTTGGTACATTCCACCACGTTACTCCCTACAAGTGGCGCTATCTGATGGGACATTTCCTTTGGGCAAGTGGCTAACAGATTGGCAGCAAGGCCGGACAAAAAAGTTCATTTCTATGCACATCTACACTAAGAACTCTCTAGTACCTCCTGAAAAATCAAGAATTGGGAATAGCTTGGTAAAAAATCGTCAATTGTTTTTCTTCAATTGAGTAAAAGTGACTCGGAAACTTTCGAAATGATACAAGCTGTAATGGAAGTAAAGCATTGAGCCGCGAGAATATCTTTCAGTGATGATTATAATGATAGTGATAATAATATTATTAACAATATTATATATATTATACATAATATATTATATATATTATATTTTAACAATAATAATATTGAAAGGCGAGAAAACAGCTTAAATACATCATGTCGCCTACCCGCGTACTGATGTACATTGACTTTGTGTCACGTAAAGGAGGAAGCGCCCTCACGCAAATGGAAGCCTCGTGGCACAACGCAATAGTCAGGATGGGAAAGTATGTCGTCAGTTATCAAGATGACTCACTGATGAGGCAGTTCATTAAATCCGACTGAAGAATGCGAAACAGAAGCTCTGTTAGTGTAAAAGAAGCATTGCAAAAAAACTATGAGAATGAACTATGAACACGCAGAATAACACAGACACTGAACTTCTGATGCTTCTTAACATGAAATATGAGACAGAAACAATTTTAAAGAAATTGTGGAGAGACAAAACACTCCATGGACAGTGCCTAACAGGAGTGGACAAGGTGCAGATCAATGAAGATAAACAATTTAAGTGATTTAAAGGGGAAGAATGAAGCCAAAATCGAAAGCAAATTTAATAGATAATCAAGATCAGGCGCTGAGAACACATTAAGATAAAGCGGTTCTCAAAATTTACCAAGATAATAAACGCCGCATTTGCCACGAACAAGTAGAAACCATTGATCATATCCTCTCAGCATGTCCAATTCTAGCAAAAACCGACTGCTTGAAAAGGCACGACAGGGTGTGTATTTACCTCCACTGGCAAATCTGTATCGCCTTCGAAGTTGCAAACACATGCCTCAAGTGGTAAGACCACTTACCAAAACCGGTGACATCTGATGGACTGTACACAACACTGTGCGACCATGAAATTTAAATTGATTGCACGATAGCGGTAAACAAACAGGATATTGTTATCCGGGATTTGGAGAAAAATAGTGTCTACTTGTAGATCTTGCTGTGTCATGCAATGAAAAAGTTGCAACCAAGGAAGCAGAGAAAGGTCTTAAATACAAGAGTTTGGAAATCGAGATCTGCCGAATGTGGGGCGTCAAAGCACAGGTCGTCTCGATTGTCATCAGAGCTCTGGGATTTATTCAGCAAATGTTGCGCAAGAACATGTCTACATTCCAAGGTCATTCAACGGACTGGAAAATGCAAGAAATCGCTTTATTTGGAACAGTCCACATTTTAGGCAAAATGTTTTAGAGGAACTGATAGTCCCTAGATCTGCTCCTTACGAAGTGTAATGTAGTAGTTTATTCCTGCCTAGCAATAGGGGATGTTGTTTGGGGAATATAAAATAAATTGTCAGAAAACCTTTAGAGGTCGAATTATGTAGACCTGCTGTCCAGATCCAATATAGCTAGTATAGTAGTGACGCTGTGGATAGTTTCTAAATATATCAATACGTACTGGGTGTACTGAACAGATATAATAAAAGTTGTTGTTCACTAAGGAACTAATTTATGAAGAAGCGTTGACTGGAGGACAACTGAAGCAGGTCCGACCTAGCATTGCTGACGACTGCGACGCTACAGAAACTGCTTGTAACCCGTAGATCGCCATGAGGACGAGAGTGAATGCTGAGGCGGGTGTTGGCAGGTGCTGCTGAACATCAACTTCTCGTCGCGCACCACGTCGCTGGACGTGCAGCTCAACCTGGAGGCGGCGGTTGAGAAGCGCACCAAGACAACCTACGGCCCGCCGCGCGGCAAGACGCTGCTCTGCTTCATCGACGACCTCAACATGCCCCAGGTGCCCCCCCCCCCCGCACGCAAACACTTCAACAATTGACACTACAAATTGAACTTAACGTCCCTGCTAACGGTTTCTTAGCTACAAATTGAATTTAATGTCCTTGCTACCGGTTGCTAGGTACAAATTGAATTTAACGTCCTTGCTAACGGTTGCTTGGTGCAAATTGAATTTAATGTCCTTGCTAACAGTTACTAGGTGCAAATTGACGTAAACTTCCTTGCTACCGGATCAAGTATCCATCTCCTAGGAATACGTCACCCACCATCAGATGCAAACATTGTTAGCGGTCACATGCGCCTTTAACCCCTGTTAACAAGCAACTACAGATTTGTTAAGTTCGGGAGTACCTACCTGTGTGTTAAGAAATTCAACATTTTTTAGCAACGGGTTTTAGTATCTTTAGTAACGTAAATAAACAAACCATCCATTCATCGCAAGTCAAATGTTTGTTAAGAAAAGAAACTTGGTGATGTACAAAACAAATCAGATTCAAACAATTCAGAAAAACGTATCTCATATTAGTCTCTAAAATTATTATTGTTAATTGTAATATCATTAATAGTACAATTATAAAAATTATATTAGTTAAATTAACTTCATCTATTAACTAAGCTAAGTATACCGACCCTTTCAGCTGCTTTCATAAATTACTTGTTTGTTAGCTTGATTTGTTTTCAATCTCTTATTTTCGCGTGAGCACAGTTGTATCTTTATTTATCAACATTTATGTTGACTTAGACGAGAATTAAAATCCCGATACGTGCAAATTAGTTGTACATTACACGCCATTGTTTTCCTCGTTTAAGAACAATTTTGAAGAGGTACAATGTATTTGTACGTGTTTCTTCAAACATACATGCCGTCCACCCACCTGCCGTCACTTCCTAACAGTTGGAAATCGTGACACGCGTTAAAATGGGAAACAACACCATAACTGAGTAAAGACAACTGCATAAAAACAATTAACTTACAATTTACAATTCGAAAGCTTAATCTCTGAGAAACTAGTCACGGGACAACAATGATTTCAGTTTGTCAAGTATCCAAACGTACTCCTATCTTTATTAAGGTAAGGAGTTGTTTTATCATTGACGACTTTTATTATTAAAACCTTTCTAAACACTAAGTTTATGAACACTAATTGGATGTTTAGAAAAAATTAGAAGCCGTCGCCTCGCGTTATCGGGAAACACAGTTGCTCTCTGAGAACGCTGCTACCCATGAACATGTTGCGCTCTTATTTTAGTAGCAGTCGTTGTAGAGAACAGTTGTGCACTTCGAAAAACGTAGAGAATGTTGAAGTAGCTGTTCAAAAAAGGATGTGGACCTCTGGGTTTGTTTGTCACTTTGTTCATGCACATAAATTATATATATATATATATATATATATATATATATATATATATATATATATATATATATATATATATATATTATTCTTATTGAAGGCATTTATTTCATTAACCATTGAATTTCCTTAAAACAGTTTATGTCTTACTATTGGAGAGACTGTGTAAACTAATTTACGAAGATAACAAGAAACTGGTAATCAAAACGCCATCTAATAAATAACTCACAAGTTTTCTAAAGAAGAACCAATTATGTCACAGAAATGTGATTTTTTTTAATTAATACATATTTGTTATTTGTTCCTTGAAAGAAAAAATAACTGAATGAAAAGTTGCGAAATTCTTTTTAACTGGTACGTTATAACTTGTTACTGCCATCGATATGGAGTTCGATATACATTGCATAACTTACGTGGATCGAGAGGGGCGTGGCTACGAGGTAAATATGACAAAATGGTGCTACATGTTTCTCTTATGGAGGAAATTAAGAGAGGGAATTATGATGGAGAAATATTAAAAGACACACAACTAGTTAATTTGTAAATAAGTCAATATGAATAATTGAAATTACATTAAAAATAAAATAATGTATGGACCTCGTGCTACGGGAACTAGTTCTATTGATCTAACACATTGATCGGGCCTTTGGCGCGAGGGCGTTTTGTCGCCGCTCTATCATTAGAACCCTTAACGCTCTTGGTACATAGTAACTGTTTTGTATACTTGCATTTTAAACGACCTGTTCTGTTGCAAGTAATTGTTCATAATCGGGCATTTTACGGCACGAATTATTGCGTCATCACACATTGGGTGGTATGAATAAAAGTAAGCAAGTACTCTTTGCTCCGAGTTTCCGAGATCTTACTCAGTTTCGTATGAATAAAGTGGGTAAGCAATTGCTCAGTCTCTGAGTACTTGCTTCAGCTCTGAGCGTACTCTCAACTGGCGAGCAAATGCTCAGAATTGGTATGAATAAAGTTAAGCGTTTACTCTCTAGAGTGAGCACTTGCTCCAAAATTTCGGAGGGACCTTAGTAGCAGACTCACGTTTGAAAAGTAAGGTTAAATTGGCCGATTTTTTACCGTGTGTTGATATACATATACAGCGGACTAAAAAATGCAAGATTATGCGAAATTCTCGTGATGTAGACTATTAGAATCTTTGCCGAATCGAAAAGTACAATGTATGGTTGGTACGATTTTTATCGGCGTTTGCTTTCAGGCGCGTTTTCATATTGCATATCTTCTATGTTAATTGGCCATCGCTCTTTTCTACTTGGAATTTTTCGGGGTACTGTTTTTTGAAACTTTGTAATGTTTCGTTTCGGCCACAGCGTACTGCCGAAAGCTGGCTCTTTTCAAAAATAATTTTATATTCACTTAGCATTTCGGTAAAAATTAGCTGGGCCACTACCGCCTGTTTTTGGTTACTGCTATTCATATTCTAATTTAAAGAATGAGGCAACAAACTATTGCTCTTTATTCCGCACAAATGTGCGCGACGTGCGTAACGTATGTAACCTCTTTGTTGCTCAAGAACCCCATTTTTAAAACTCTTAGCCTGCACTATCACTTGTTCACGCCGAGCAAATGCTCGCGAGACATGAGTAAGTTCTTCGGAGACATGCGAAGTTTTTTTTCATACGAAATGGAGCTTCTGCTCAGTGCCGCGGAGTAGACTCACTTTGTTCCGGAGCAAGTACTCATGAGCAAGTGCTCGTTTTTATTCATATGACCCATTTAGTCAATTGCAGCGCGAGAAACCTGGGGAGGTAGGAACAGCAGATCACCGTTTTCTGTAACAGAAGTCAAATACCCGAGAAGTCATCAGTTTAAGTTCGATTCTCTTATAAATTTATAATGCTGTTCTACAAACAATAGGGTATGCATCTCGTTTATAATGTTGCTTCATTGCATTCTTACAAATTAGGGAACTCGCTATTAACGTCGCTTGTTTTCAAAACATGTACTAATGCAATAAAGCTTTACATTATAAACTAATTGCTTACACTATTATTATATTATAATAAAATAACATAAATGACGACAATAGTATTGTAACGAATATTGCATCACCTGCCGAAGTCGCTGCGCGTGGATTGCGTCACCTGCCGCCGCCACTCCCCTTCCCCCGAACTAGACGGTTCCGGACAATCCGCGAGCCGCGGAGAAACGCCGTGAAAGAGCCAGGTGCCTCGAGACAAGTGCCGGGCAGGTATAAATGCGCCGGCCGCGGCGGCCGCGAGTCAGTCAGTCAGTTTTAGCAGAAGTCAGTAGTGAGCAGTAAGACGTCAGTCCGTCAGTGTGTCCGAAGTGGAAGCTGTGCTGGGAAGTGTGCATTGCGGTGAAGAGTGGTGCAGTGGTTGAACAGCAGTCAGCAGTCTGAAGTCTGCAGTGGAAGCTGAGCTGTGAAGGGTGCATCGCGGTAAGCAGTGGTGCAGTGGGGAAACAGCAGTCAGCAGTTTGAAGTCTGCAGTGGAAGCTGAGCTGTGAAGTGGGCATCGCGGTAAACAGCAGTGCAGTGGACCCTGGTGTGCGCAGTGAAGTGTGGTCTGCGCAAGGAATTGTGGTCTGTGCAGGGGAATTGTGGTCTGTGCAGGGAATTGGGGTCAAGTGCAGTGGACCGTGGACAGTGCATGGACTGACTGATACTGTAGAAGAAGAGAGCTGTTTAAATAAATAGTGTGTAAGAAGTGAACTGTGTAAATAAATGAAGAGAACGGAGTCGTGTGTAACAGTGTAAATAATTAAGTGTAATATATCTGTAAATAGACCAAGTAGTTTTTAGTGTCAGTAGATTTTAGTGTGTATAATTGTTCCCGAAAAAACGTCTTTGTTTAAACAATCTTTTGTTGGTTTTAATTCACCACGAGAAACGTTACAGTATTTTGAAATCACTCAAAAAAAGCATTACAATACTAACAACACACCACATCATTAACAATGCATCATTATGGTACTGTTGTGGTGACGTCGTTGTTGTGTGTGTGTGTGTCGCAGGTGGACACGTACGGCACGCAGCAGCCCATCGCTCTGCTGAAGCTGCTGCTGGAGCGCGGGGGAATGTACGACCGCGGCAAGGAACTGTTTTGGAAGTTCATCAAGGACACCGGTGAGCCTCTCGCTTTCACTTGATCCACCAAACACACTTGAAGAATATTCATTCATTTCCATTAACACGTTAATGCCACCAAACACAAATAATAATCATTCATTTGCATTAGCACATAAATTCTATCAAACACACATAAAGAAAAATCATTCATTTGCATTAACATATTAGTGCCACCAAACACAATTAAAGAATAATCGTTCATTTGCATTAGCACATCAATGCCACCAAACAAGCTTAAAGAATAAACATTCATTTGGATTACCACATTATTTCCACCAAACACACTTAAAGAATAATCTTTCATTGTCATTAGCCTATTAATGCCACCAAACAAACTTAAAGAATGATCATTCTTTGTAATTAGCACATTAATGCCACCATACACATCTAAAGAAAACTCATTCATTTGCATTAGCACATTAATGCCATCAAACACACTTAAAGAATAATCATTCATTTGCATTAACACATTATTGCGACCAAACACACTTAAAGGATATTTAATTCATTTCATTAGCATATTAATGCCAACAAACACTTAAAAAATAATTATTTGTTTGCAATAACATCTTAATGTCACCAATCACCCTTGAAAGATAATCATTCTTTTGCATTAGCACATTAATGCCATCACACACACTTCAAGAAATATTAATCATTTTCATTAACACATTAATCCACAAACACAGTTAAAGAATAATCATTTATTTGCATTAGCCCATTAATGCCATCAAACACACTTCAAGTATAACCAATCATTTGCATTAAAACTTTAATCCAATCAAACGGACTTAAAGAATAATCATTCTTTGGCTTTATCACATTAATGCCACCAAACACACTTGAAGAATAATCATTTATTTGCATTAACACATGAATGCCATCAAACACTCGTCAAGCATAATCAATCATTTGCATTAACAAATTTATTCCGCCAAACACACTTAAAGAATAATCATTCATTTGCATTAGCCTATTAATGTCATCATACACAACTAAAGATTAATCATTCATTTGCATTAACACATAATGCCACAAAATAACCTAAAGAATAATCATTCACAGCACATCAATGCCACCAATGACGCTTGAAGAATAATCATTAACATTAACACATTAATGCCACAAAAATCACTTAACGAATAATAATAGTTGTGCATTAACACAATAATACCACTAAACACAGTTAAAGAATAATATTTATTTGCATTAGCCCATTAATTCCATCAAACACACTTCAAGTATAACCAATCATTTACATTAACACATTAATCCCACCAAACATATTTTTAAGAATAATCATACACATCCATTAATTTATTAATGCCATCAAACACACATTTGAAGAATAATCATACATATGCATTACGACATTAATGTCACCAAACGCACTTAAAGAATAATTATTTATTTGAAATAAAATAATGCCACAAAGCACACTCTAAGAATAATCATACATTCGCATCCATTTGTAGGTTTTTACTGATTTCTGGTATTTTAAAATAAATATATTTTATTTTTCTTTGAGCACGATTGTATTTTCCGTTATCAACATAAAAGACATGGATTGATATCATGTCATGGTTTTCCTCGTTCAAGAAATATTTTAAAGAGGCAAAATGCATGCGATAGTTCGGACATACTTGCCGCCTGCCCTTATTCGCAACCCACGACCAACACTGCCCAGCAAGGTGATCCATGCAATGGGATTGTTGCTCGTGGATGCTTTGTCCGAGTAAAATTGGGAACTACTTAGGTTGAAAGTCCTTTTCTCTAGGTAAGAAATATGGAAAATTCTTATCTGAGGCCAGGTGAAACTATTACAGTTTATCGACTCTAGTCTGTTATTGCTAACATGCAATTCCTGGTATCATTATTTCGTCACTATATATTAAAAGTTTTAATGCTTCTTTGCGATAGATTTTTATACTGTAAATCATCACATCGTTTACAATTATTAGTAATAATTTTTTTAAATTTTTTTAATTAGTGATAGCCCGTGTTACATCCCAAAAAGAGCAAGAACCTTTTACTATTCATTAGGGTGGTTAAAGATTAAGGTTAGGTTACAATTTAGCTCAACCTGGAGGCGGCGGTTGAGAAGCGCACCAAGACAACTAAGGTTATTGATTGTTCTTCACGTTTTTCCTGAAACTTAAACCAAACCACTTTCATTTAATACATTTTTTTCCGTTTTTTTTAATGTTCTTTCCATAGGTTACAATTTCATTTATCACTTACACAGCTTAGTTGTTCCTATCCAAAATCTTTTTATCGAACTTTTCTTTTGATTTGCCTTTAACTTACACTTTCAATTTTTTCTTGAAATTTCCCATGTTCTATTGCTTGCTGTTCTTGTCCATAAACGTCGTTCTTCACGTTTTATTTCGTCTTCTTAACTAGACTTCAGTCTTCCTTCTGTTCTTGAACCGCGTCTTTGGACCCATACGTTGTTCTGTAACTTCATCTATCGTCGTTGAGTCTTGTTACATGTCCAACCCACGCCCTGTTTACAGTTAATACATATTAATTTTTTTCATCAAAGTTTAACAGAAATAACAGTTAGATAATTTATTTAAGGGTATCCAGGGAGCCTCGTGAGTGTGTGTCAGTGTGTGTGTGTGTGGCCCGGGGTCCATCTCCATGATCCCGAGTCCATCTCCATGTCCATCCGGGGTCCATCTCCATGTGCGCGAGTGTGTGTGTGTGTGTGTGTGTGTTCGTTCTTCACGGTTTGTTTCGTCGTCTTAACGAGGCTTCAGATTTTTAGACTTCAGACTACTTTTCTTGTACCGCCTCTTTGAACCCATACGTTGTTCAGTAACTCCACCTATCGTCGTTGAGTCTCGTTATATGTCCAGCCCATGCCCAGTTTACAATTAACACATATTAATTACATGTGTGAGTGTATGAGTGTGTGTGTGTGTGTGCCAGGGTTCCTGGCGGCGATGGGCGTGGCGGGCGGCGGGCGCAACGACGTGGACCCGCGCTTCATCTCCATGTTCAGCGTGTTCAACCTGACCTTCCCGTCGGACGAGACCGTGTGCCACATCTACTCGGCCATCGTCGAGGGCCACTTCACCACGCGCAACTTCAGCGAGGAGGTGGTGGCGCTGTCGGAGGACATCGTCATGGCCACGCTGCAGCTCTACCAGGCGAGACACTACGCTCCTTTCACCGAAGGAAGAATTCGGCGGCCTTTTGGGTTTCAGAGTAGTTTGCAAGCTGTAAATCTACAACAAGGGATTGCGGTTTTACTTTCCCTACGAATGATGGCGTACGTTTAACCAGCAAAACGATTGCAGAAGAAATTTAGCCAAAAACGACTAGTTTTTCCAAAAAATATGGCATTTTTAGGGCTAATTTTTAGAACTGATTTTATTCATAACAAAAATCTCTATCTTCCGTTTGGTAGTTTGCAAATGTTAAGATGCTGCAATTTTCAAAACTACAGAGTGTTAAACAAAGTAAGGCTTCCGCCATTCTTTTAAACATTGTATCTGTTAAAAATTGAAAATGGAACGTTTTCTGAAAAAATATTTATTTTAGAAATTGCATTAATTTGAAGCGCAAATTATGCGAACCTTCTTGATTCTTTCAAAAGATTGTACATGACCTTTATTCAATACCTGTTTGATAAAACAGATTTTCACTGTGTCAAAAATCTATATCTTCAATTTCGTAGTTTCGAATTAACTTTTTACAATTTTCGAAAAATGTTGTGATAGCTGAAAATAAAAATCAGCTTGCTGAAAATAAAAATCAGCAGGCTTACTGTCCCTTATTACACACAAAGAACATGAGGAGCAAATTTAAAAAAATAATTTAGAGGATAGAATTTTTGAGAAAACATTTCAATTTTTCATGGCCTATATTTTGCGCAAAATTACACGAAAATAACTCATATTTTCGAAAATTAAACACAACCCTATTTCAAGTTAAAATGGATTAAGGAATATATTATGCTATCCAAAAATCTCTATTATCAATATTATAGTTAAAGGAAGACGCCAAAATATACACTATTGTAATTTTCCAAATATCTGGAATTTCAACAAACATGAGACCTACACCATTTTTAACGTTCTTTCCATTCCAGAAATTTAAACAAAAATGTTGGACCATTTTGAAACGTTTTGAAAACGACCGAGGGTCGAAAGTGTGGCGTTGCGCAGACGGTGACGACGCAGCTGCCGCCCACGCCCGCCAAGTTCCACTACATCTTCAACCTGCGCGACATGTCACGCGTGGTGTCCGGGCTGTGCCTGAGCGCGCCGCAGCACTTCCCGCTGGCGGGCGACGTGGCGCGCCTCTGGCACCACGAGTTCCAGCGCGTCTTCATGGACAGGCTCATCAGCGAGAAGGTATCACACAGCCCCAAAGCTTCACCTCTTCACCCTGGCGAGCGACCTAGCACTGGTATTTTTCAACTATTTAGAAAAGTCTGGTTTTCTTTAAAATTAACTCATCAATCTCCTTTTACCACTAAATGAACATTTTACCCCCTTGTTACTTTTAGTGAAACACAAAACTACTGTCAATGATTTTTTAAGGAAATTGTAAATCGTCGTGGAAGTTTGTGGTTCTAAAAATATGAGAATTTCCTTCTGGTTCTGTACAGGATCTGTTCTTAATGAAGGAGAACATCGCAGCGACAATAGAGAAAATATTTCCTGCGTATCTCGAGGATATGCTTCGCGAACCGTTGCTGTATGGAGACTACAGAAACTTCTTGAACAATCCGGATCATCGGCCGTACGAAGATTTGTTAGATTATGACGCAGTGTATGCTATTGTTCAAGAGGTAAGTCTAGTGCACTGATTAATATCAATTCTGTACGTTCATTTAACCTGTCCAAAAAGAGGAATGATTGGTATATCTGCTAGAGGAAAATAGCAATC
The DNA here is from genome assembly GCA_038098605.1 of Gryllus longicercus. Taxonomy (NCBI): domain Eukaryota; kingdom Metazoa; phylum Arthropoda; class Insecta; order Orthoptera; family Gryllidae; genus Gryllus; species Gryllus longicercus. The sequence continues at coordinate 6,190,352 of JAZDUA010000005.1, forward strand.
TTATAAATAGCCTGAAGTTTGAAATTATATTTATAATTTTAAACTTCAGTCACTATTTTTGCTGACTTAGTTTACAATCTATGAGAACCTTATTCAGCCCTGCGCGCTAAAAGATATACAAAATATCGTCTTTACTTGCAGTTCATTACATGCAAATCTAACACGATTGTGATTTGAAACCGCACAAGATGCAATACTTCAACATTATTTACCTTCTCGGAGTAAACATTTCCCTCATATTTCGATTCTATAAATGGTAGTTATAATTAAACTTTCTCTATAGTCTGCTATATCTGATAATAATAGTAATAATAATATTTATTATTATTATTATTATTTTAAAAATTATTATTTCTTGTTAATGAGCCTTCGCTCGGCGGTAGTGTTTATACAGAGCGTGCAAAGACATACAAAGACAAAGATTAGGACAAGTTAAGAATAGTATTCTTCAATGAGCTATGATAGCTATTATTCACGTGTTGTTGTTGTTTACGACACGAGCGATGTAGGGGCGAGTGACGGAATTTCTGCGAGTGAATAATAACCATTACGCACGTGTAGAACGTGTACGTTCTGTGTGGCCTTGAAATATTCCGAATATATTTTCAACAGGTTTTGCTTTATTTGAAATCCAAGAATAAGGATTACCTACATCAAAAGGTGTTGAAATACAAGATACTACTTAATAAGTCTGAAATAATTGTAATTGTAGTGCTGTCGAATCCACTATTTCATGAGTTTAAGATGGAGTACTAATTTCATTGTCACTCGCTGTCTTCAAGATTAATTTTGTGTTGAATGCTCAATGCGAAACGTAACGAGGAGTACCAATACTGCGACCTCTGCCGCTAACGTGCCATCACACACGATTTTCTCGGTGCGAAAAATACACCGACCTGGCTATGTGAAGTACGCATCCACTGTATGGCGGTGGGACCTATCACACCACACAGTGGTTCACTACGTCGAAGGGAGTAGCAGCCCCCTGCATTTGTTTATGGCATAGATTTTACCACAAAGAAAAGTGTAGGATTATGAATGTAATGATCTCAGTAAATTATTTTGATGGTGGATAAAAAAAGGTTAGAATAAGAATATGAAGACAAGATTGAAACTTCAACATACACAGAACAATTTGAAATCAATAAGTACGATATTCTATGAAAGAACACAAAAAGAGAAAATAGAAACACATAAAAATATTCACCGACAAGAATACATACACAACACACTTGAAACTGTAAAATAATGAAATAACCCTTTTGAAAAATAATTTAAAACACATATATATTCTTAAAACTGAACTGTCCCTAAAGGATTCTCCCCAAATATAACAATTTTAGCTACAAAATTTTACATCACACTTCACTTGTGAAGTATTTGAAATACATTACTTCTCACTAATTTCTCACACTCTTTTGGAATAATTAATGACACAATCATATTATTAATGCAGTTGGTTTTGATTCAGTTTACTACTTGTTGTTTTCAGATAGTCAAAATTATTCAAAATTACATGCATAAACTACAATTTAACACTGTTCAATTTACAATCAAGTCACACTGATAAAGAATACACTTTTTTTCATAAAATGAGATTATTAACAGCAAAATTGCATAACAAAAATGTACAAAATAAATTGTTTCTACCCACAATATTTTTACAAACAAACATGATGAAAGTTTCCTACAAAGCTATATATAACTTCTGTTTCGAATTCTCGGCTGACCACGATGTAATATTTTATCCTCCCCCTTCTGGTCTACAACTTTTACATTACGCGTCGCGCGATTTTGACAAAGCAGCGGGCGAGGTGGCAAAAATTATAGCCTCCTTCTCCGCAGTCTGCTTCTTTCCTCCTTAACAAAAATATTTTGAGGAAGCCGACCAAATCACGTGGCAGCTGGTCCTGAGTGGAATCTTGCACTTTCAGCGGGTACTGGCGCCTAATAAATACCTCCAATTTTTACGTAATGATAAAGACCTTACTTTGAGCATTGAATACTCCTTTGGAGAATCCTGTTGTCCCTGGATCGCTCCTCTTCTCGAGACAAATTTCGAGCGTCGTCCTTGCCAATTTTCTCGTAATGGTAAAGTTCGGCTTTCGCTCTCACTGACAGAATGCAAATTCTGGATGCAGCCGTCCGTGGAAATGCTATCTGGGCCACGTTTCGTTATGAACACGTAGGTGGTTCTATACTCCAATTGCAAATCAGCTCCAATTGAATTTAATATTATACCATTCCCGTCACCGTGTGACGCTGTTGTTGCTAAGATGATATTCCAGACATATAATTATTGAATCAGGAAAGTTAAACCCAATTAAAAAATGGCTGTGGAAGATAAAACGTAGGGTGAACATAATCCTTCTACACACCTTCCACATGCGAAAACTTTCATAGAATTTCAAGAATTATTAAACATAATGAACAGAATTACCGAGCGAAGTGGGTAATTAGTAGCGCACTGACTTCGTAATCGGGAGGTCCGGGTTCGATTCCCGGGCCGGCCATCCTGACCGGGGTTTTCGTGGTTTCCCTCGGTCATAAAGGCGAATGCTGGGATGGTTCCAAAAGTCCACGACCACCTATCGCCTCCTAATCCATTCCTATCATCTTTCATCTTCCATACCCCCGGGCTAACAACCATGGGGGATAAAAATCGGATCCAGCTAAATGCTGGTCTCCCCTAAGAATTGTTGCAAGCACCTGCCACCGCGATAATAAATAAAAACTGAGCCACGGTAAATGTAGGATGCTTGCTTGCGTGGTCCTAGTCGGCCTATTAACGAAAAAAAAATGAACAGAATTATAATCAGAATAATTACCTGTTGCGAAGAACCTTTTGGAAACGATTTACAGGCAGGTTGTAAAAGATTTCCGTTGGTCCGTCTTTGCGGTCGTCGGGAACGTTCTGTCCACTAAGCTGCTTCTAGTTAAAGTGGGGGCGCATGTGCTTGTGCGCTTGCGTGCAGATCCTGGAGGACTACAACGAGCACAACGCGCCCATGTCCATCGTGCTGTTCGACGACGCGCTGGAGCACCTGACGCGCTCGCACCGCGTGCTGCGCATGCACCGCGGCCACCTCATGCTCGTGGGCGTCGGCGGCTGCGGCAAGCAGAGCATCGCGCGCCTCTCCGCCTACATGGCCGGTCAGCGCGCGTTCACATTCATTCATTCCGTCCATTGAAATGGACACGAAACGTCGTATACATTTTGCCTTTTTATATTTAAAAACTCGTTTGCAGTAAATCAAACAAGGAACCTGAAATGTATCCAAATTAGGAAGGCAGCAGTGCAAACAATAGCAGATCGAACTTAACAATAAGTCGCTTTTGTCAATTGAAATGGACACGGAATATTTTGTGAATATTTTGTTTATCTTTATATTTTTCGGTCCCTTTTTATATTTAATTAGTAATTTTCAGTAAATACAGGTGTACGGGAAAGAGTCGTCCAAATTTCGAAAATAAGCTCTTGAGACAATTTTAAAGCATATTTTGTCTAATAAACTACTTGAATTATTCGAAATGGTTGAGCCACAATAAGCACTCAAAAGTTAATTCTAAAAAGTGCTTTCTAGAAAAAATTTGAATTACAGAAGCAAATAAACATTCCAGAAACATGTAAAGTGTTTATTATTTACAAAAGAAATTAATGAATTTTTTCCGAAAGAGTAATTAACATTAAGAAAAAGCACTGAATTAACACAATCCGACTGTTTTTTTTTGTCTTTGTCATTTTTTTCTTTTTGAACAAATATATTAATTTCTTTAGTAACTAATGAACATTTTAACATGTTTCTGGAGTGTTTCTACGCTTCTGCATTTCATATTTTTGACTAGAAAGCATTTTTCAAACCGACTTTTGAGCGTTTATTGCGGATGAGCCATTGAGATTATCCTAGTAGTTTATTAGACAATGTCCTGAAAATTGCCTTAAGAGCTTATTTGCGAAGTGTCCTGTGGCGCCGCTGCTGGCCCAGACTCGCCCCGTCGGCCTGACGCTTGTTGGAGCGTGTGTTGCTATGTCGGCATTTTTTAAAATTTGTTGCGTTTATACACGCGAAGCGTCTCCTAGCTAAGAGCGTTGAGCGCACCTTGGAGTAATTCCGTTAATTACTATTATAGGTGTAATCCTCTTTATGGAAGAATTTGAGATATTTCGGCAATGGTTTGGTCTTTGCAATCGTGTGTAATTAGTGAACGAGAATATACTGTGGAATTGTTTGGCTAGTTGTAGTTAAATCGCAGCCTGTCTACTTACCTACGAATATCTAAGTGTGTGTGAAATGAAGATCCACGTTCTCCGTATTTTGTGGGCTTTATTTCGTTCCAAAACTTGATCTTTGTGATCGTAGAGCGACAGAATACATTTAACTTTAATTATATTACAAAAAGTGTATCAAAATGTATTCACCTCTTTACGGATTGCCTTTCTTCTTCAGGAAAGGAATTTCCCCCTCCATCCAATATTTTGCATCATTTCGCAGCACATGTAATCGACAGACCTGGAGCAAATGCCATGGTTTCACAGTAAAGTAGTGATTCAGAACTGGCTAGTAGTCAGTGTAAAAACCTAGTCGGCCAATAATGAATTTAGCTGCATATTCTTTATAAATGTCATTTTTAATACTTAGTTCTCAGTAGTTCAAGTAATTCAACAACATAGTTCTCATAAGAACCGACTGGAGTCCGTATATCAGATTAATGTTTTTCGCCTCGGTGGGTGATGAATTAGCTTACTGGCCTCTGAACCCCAGTGCGCGGGTTCGATCCCGGCCGAAGTGCGTAGATTTTCGAAGGGCGAAACTTGCACAGTGGCCATGTCATTCTTGTGGCATGTAAAGTAACCCTGGCGGTATGACAGGCAAAATTAAATCCCTCCGACAGTATCCCGCCCTAACGAGATCTCACTTTTTCCCAAGCAGATAGCTCGTATGTAATTAACTCAGACCGACATACGGCGGAGAACGTGAGAGTCCCGCCCAGGCGCACCAGGGGTCGCCCGCGAGGTGCGCCTGCTCGATAAGGTGCCCAGATCCGCGTCGAAGGTAGGCTTCCAAGGAAAACTGGATCGAAAACTCGGGTGCGGAACAGGGGGCTCTTGCGCATCGTATCCGACTTCAGATAATGAGCTTCAGACACCAGTTTGCGTCACATTAATAGCAGTAATTTAAAATGCAGCCAGATCCCAAAATTATCACCTCATTACAAGATATTGAAACAGATTTATGAAACATTTGCATTTTGTATACCTTCATTTTTGTATGTTTACCTTGACAATTGTCACTTTGTACCACTTTCAAAATGTTTCTCAACACAGCTCGCTCACCTTGCAACATGGCGGCCAGCGTTTGGTCTCCATGCTGTTCAAACGTGCCAAAGTGCCCGTGCTGTGGTCACGTGGTTCGTGACGTAAACTGGTGTTGCGCTGAACGAGCAAAAATGGGTGCGCCGGAGGAACTCACCCATGCATTTCCACCATGGCGCGGATCACTGCCTGAGGGCAGTCTTCCCGCTTGAAATCCCGTTCCCCAAATAAAGAAATGGATGTTCTGTTCGCTTGTTAGGCCACGAAGTGTTCATGATCAAGCTGGCTCGAGGGTACAACGAGAACCTGTTCAAAGAGGACCTGAAGGTGCTGTACCAGAAGTTGGGCGTGGAGAACCTGAGCACCGTCTTCCTGTTCACGGCGGCGCAAGTGGTGGAGGAAGGTGAGTTTTGGTGCTGATGCTCTTGCGATTCTCTCTTTTCTTCCGTCAGCAGAACGCGTATGGCACAGGGCTGAGGAATACAGAAGAATTCTCCTAAGAATTAGCCAAAATTACAGTTTTCCAAACAAGGAAACATCTCATTTCATTCAGAAACGTATCCCTCTGCCGCGTCAGCTGTTCAGCCACGCATCTTCGTAAAGTGTTTATGTTTGTTTGCACATGGCTCCCGCTAAGACATCATGACTTCTCAATGTTCAAACCCGTGTCATTATTTACAAAAATTAATTTATAAAACGCAAAGCACGGATTCGCGAAACGCTCTCGATCACAGCTCGCCACCTCATCTCAGCTCAGGAGCCCGAAACACGTGGACCAGTAAGCATCTTACATTCAAGATGCGATTTTAAAATAAACATAATACTTATACACAAAAAGTAAATTCAATGAAATGTTTATAAAAAATTAGAGAAGAGCACATAGCTCTACACATCCTAATTTCAATTATTTCTCGTGGCGCACTATATTTTCGCCGGACGAGGACATCGCAAAAGGAAGCGTCGAAGCCGTTGACAAGTCAACCAAATGAAGTCGTTGACAAGTCAAACGAATGGAGGAAGGAAAGTTCAATGGGCTGAAGGACACGACGAGCAAAGAACCTTCAGTTATGTTGCCAGCACTAGCTGTCAAAATGGTTCTTTCCTACGAAAATCGATCTATGGCTCGTGCGTGTGCGCAGAACCGAGTAATAGGGAAGATGACTCGGCCTTCGCGGCCTTTGGTACCGGAAAGAGATGGCTTCCTTTAGCCAACACCACCTCTACAGAAGGCCTGGGCACAAACTCGGACTTTGCTCGTGCCGTCATCAATTCTCCAACCATCTTGTTTTCATATTTCACTCGTCGGGTGCTGTGTGAAGACCATGAGTCATCTGGTTATATCCTTTAAATCTCTGTGGCCATTTTTATTTAGACACTCATGCCTTTCAAGAGTAGTGTTGAGTTATGCCTCGGAAAGTACGTGGATGGTCCAATTCTTTCAGTTTTCGGATTTCCGAAAGATGAATCAGTAGAGGTGGCGTTGCTTCTGCCCTCAAGTAGTCACACGGTCTCATGGATCGGTCGATTAATTAACGTTTGTAGGCGCATCAACCGCTAAGGTCTTTAGTACTTTCGTTTGTGTTAATGCATTATTCTTAAGATTTGCGGTGCTCCTTCCCGCTGCAAGGTGCAAACTGCAGCGTGCAGCTGCTCTGCACGCTGTCTGCCGGGAGATTTCCCCCTCCAGATGACACATTACATTTTTCTCGTAAATATAAGTGTTTTTCAGGTAATTTTGTGTGAAATAATGCAATTAAAAAAAATTCCCAAAATTGTCTCCAAATTATTTTTTCTAATTGTTTCTTTAATTTTTGAAGACCTTTAAGATATCTGATAGATTATTTTTTGAAGGTATCTATAGAAAGATTCGTGTAGCTTAATGTTGGTGGGGGTAATGTTGCAAATTACACTTTGTATTAGCTATAGTTCCTAAACCTATGGCGTGTGAATCACGTTAAGTTGGCATGTTTAAAGGTTTCAGGATTATTCAAATGTAAATACTTGTATAGTGTCAGTATCTAGAAAATATTTTGAATTTTAAAATTTTTCAAATTTCAGATGACTAAAAATGCAATCTTCTCCAACAACTTTAAGGGGGAAAATTGGAAAAATTTTGGAAATGCCCTCGAGGTTTCTTGTAAAGTACTGTAAAAAAATTATAAGCTCCGTGGGAATGCCCAATTGGTGAACTTACTGTGTAAGGTTCATGCGCTTGTGTTGTTCACAGGAAGACTGACTTGTATGGAATTTCGAGCAACTCAACTTGAATGCCATCAACCCCTGAAAATGTCTATTTTAATTATATTACCGGAAAGTAATATACAATGGATATGCGAATTAAAAACAGTCGGTAGCAAGAGCCCGCAAAACATGTTTTTCTGTCAAATATTGTCACAACTTTCTGAAGGCTTTTCAAAGGGAATATTAGAAGAATTAAAATGCACTTTTCTGGCCAAATGATAGTTAATTTGAATTGAACGAACTCACCGCGTGGTTCAATTAAACCTCTTCTTTTGCAGGGTTTCTGGAGTTGATCAACAACATCCTGATGATTGGGATGATACCGACGCTGTTCGGGGAGGAGGACAAAGACACTATAACGGGCTCCCTCAGGACGAAGGCACAGGAGGCCGGCTTCGGCATCACCAAGTACTCTTCTGCTTCCTTTGTTTATTAGCTAACTCCACCCTCTTCTTCTTCTCTTCCTTCTTCTTCTTCTTCTTCTTCTTATTATTATTATTATTAGTTTCCATTTGCCCTTTATTCACTTGCTTCTCTTCCAAAATTACGATTATTGGAATTACTATTACAATAAAATCTGCCTAAGCCGGAAACCTGGCTTTACCGGAATATTTCTCCTATGCAATTAAATGGCATTTTACACAGCATGAATCGGAGCTTCTCCAACGCGGAAACGGAACAGTTTTTCATGCTCAGCAGGGAAAAAATATTTATAAAACGGAATTCCCGCGAATTTAATACGATTGACAGAGACACGAGATATTCTTAATGTAATGAATGCATCTGCAAGTCAAAATCTCTCTTCCCCTGTTATATGCGTTTCAGTTATTAATTTCAGTTTTAAACAATTAATTTAAGAGAGGCTTATTCTCTTGCTTGAAAAATGATGAAGAAGCTGATTGTTCACGTGCGAGGTGAGTGGACACGGGCGTGTGCGAGCGTGGGTGCACGAGATATTTAAGGGGAAGGGTACCATGTATACCGCCCATGTTAAATTTGTTATTATTGATGTACCTTTTATAGATAATAGTTAACGAGATAAGTATTTAAAAGTCTGTACTTGCCACTGCTATGCAAGAAATTTTCCTTCACCAAATACTGGATCAAGATTTTCAGAGGAAAAGACTAATATTACCAAGGTATGAAGAAGTGTACGTTAAAATAACTCCTTAACGACCCAAAATTACGAAATAATGATAGCCATATTACGATATTTAGATATGATTTAAGGTGATTTCCAAAGGACCTAGAAGAAAATGTTAATATATTTCTAAGGAGTGAAGATTGAACTATTCTTTAGCCAAAATCATAAGCCATATTAAATATCCTAAATATAAGCCATATTTAGCCAATTTAGTCAACAAAAGGCGAGAGGTTTTCTTCCTAAGAGAAAACGATACCTGTGCAGCTTTACTTTCACTTGTCATCGTTCACTTATCAGGGAGAACGTGTGGGCCTTCTTCTGCGAGCGCTGCAGCGACAACCTCCACGTGGTGCTCTCCATGAGCCCCTCGGGCGACATCCTGCGCAGCCGCTGCCGCAGCTTCCCGGGACTCGTCAACAACACCACCATCGACTGGATCTTCCCCTGGCCCGAGCAGGCGCTCATCGCCGTGGCCAGCGTCTACCTGGCTGAGGTACTCCCGGCCTCCCCTCACACTTTGCCTCTGGCCACTACACTGGACCTTATCAGGGCTCGTCAACAACACCACCATCGACTGGATCTTCCCCTGGCCGGAGCAGGCGCTCATCGCCGTGGCCAGCGTCTACCTGGCTGAGGTACTCCCGGCCTCCCCTCACACTTTGCCTCTGGCCACTACACTGGACCTTATCAGGCTCGTCAGCAACACCACCATCGACTGGATCTTCCCCTGGCCGGAGCAGGCGCTCATCGCCGTGGCCAGCGTCTACCTGGCTGAGGTACTCCCGGCCTCCCCTCGCACTTTGCCTCTGGCCACTACACTGGACCTTATCAGGGCTCGTCAACAACACCACCATCGACTGGATCTTCCCCTGGCCGGAGCAGGCGCTCATCGCCGTGGCCAGCGTCTACCTGGCTGAGGTACTCCCGGCCTCCCCTCGCACTTTGCCTCTGGCCACTACACTGGACCTTATCAGGGCTCGTCAGCAACACCACCATCGACTGGATCTTCCCCTGGCCGGAGCAGGCGCTCATCGCCGTGGCCAGCGTCTACCTGGCTGAGGTACTCCCGGCCTCCCCTCGCACTTTGCCTCTGGCCACTACACTGGACCTTATCAGGGCTCGTCAGCAACACCACCATCGACTGGATCTTCCCCTGGCCGGAGCAGGCGCTCATCGCCGTGGCCAGCGTCTACCTGGCTGAGGTACTCCCGGCCTCCCCTCACACTTTGCCTCTGGCCACTACATTGGACCTTATCAGGGCTCGTCAACAACACCACCATCGACTGGATCTTCCCCTGGCCGGAGCAGGCGCTCATCGCCGTGGCCAGCGTCTACCTGGCTGAGGTACTCCCGGCCTCCCCTCGCACTTTGCCTCTGGCCACTACACTGGACCTTATCAGGGCTCGTCAACACCACCGCCATTGACTGGATTTCCCCCTGGTCTAACGATGTCTGGTACCCGGAAACCTGAAATGCTCACTCACTGCGTTGTTGGCGCGCCTCGTTTGGTGAGGGGTTAGCTTTCTCGTCTCTGTGTGAGCGGGTTCGATCCTGGCCGAGGTGTGTGAATTTTCGAAAGGCCGCAGTAGCTTTGTCGCTCTTGTGGCATGTACTATTAAAAGAAACCTGCCAGTTGCCCGGTAAAATGAAATCCCTCCGACAATCTCCCACTATAACCAGATCTCACTTTCTTCCCAGCAGACAGATCTCACTTAGTTAACTAAGACCAACATTTTGGCGGAGAGTCAAACCTCAGGCGCACCGGGGGATTGCCCGCGAGGCGCGTCTGCTCGATAAGGTCCCCAGATCCGCTTCGGAGGTAGGCTTTCGAGGAAGCAAGGGTCTCTGCTCAAGTGCGGAACATTGCCTAAGGGCAGGCTCTTGTCTAGAAGTCTAGGACGTTAGTTAAATAAATAACTGCGTGGTGTGCGCGTGTGTGTGAACAGAACGCGCAGATCCCCATGCTGTTCCGGCTGAGCATCGTGAAGCACGTGGTGGCAGTGCACCGGTCCGTCATGTCGTACACGGAGCAGTTCCTGCTGGTGCTGCGCCGCAAGAACTACGTGACGCCCAAGCACTACCTCGACTTCATCAACACCTACCTGCGCCTGCTCAAGGAGAAGATCGTCTACATCAACGCGCAGGTACGACTCACGTCCCTTGCGGGCACACGGCGGCCACTGAGTGCCCAGGGTTACACTCCCGAGACGGAGAGAGCCTTTTTAGCCGCTGTGTGGAGGAGAATTCTAGCGGCCGGCTGCTCTGATCTGTAGGTTTCTCCGATGAACACCAGGCGAATGCCGGAGCAATGCCCTAACAAACGGACCATAAACCACACGCTCTTTTTTACTTTTTCTTTCTTTGCCGCTTACTTACTCACACTTACATTCACATGCGCTAGAATACTATCCATGCGGCCAATTCGAAGTTTAGACCTCATCCCGGCTGGAGTGGTGCCCCTCTTGTGAGAGATGCCTGTTTGAGGAAAAAACCACAAGCCGTCTGTGGTTCGACGCCGGTTCTTGTCATTCAGCAAGGGATCACCGCCACGAAAAGTATGCACTACACATATAGGACTAATTGCCATTTTTTATTGACTGCCCTCAAACCCGAATAACACCAAAAGGAACCAGAATAAAATGCGAAGTAAATTAATGGAAGATGTATACAAAGAAAAAATTATGATTTTTTGCACCAAGAATTATAGTTCTTAAATTTATGCTTTTTCCCTTCAGTTATTCGGTAATTTATTCAGCTGCTCCTCCGTTGATTTCGCCGGTAATTCCTCCAGAAATAATAATAAATTCAATTCAATAATAAATTGTCGAAGGCCTTGTCATTAGTTGGTGATATAGTTATTATTTCAGATTTGGAAAAATAACTGAAAATAACTGGATACAAACTTCAAAACTTAATTGAAGAATGTAACTTATTAGCTATCAAATTTGAAGACGTCACTTTCTCAGGATTCAACCATGTCATATTTGAATCAGTTCTTAACAATAAAACTATATATATTCGATAACCTTTAATTATTTAGACTGCAATTTGTCTTATCTATTAGAACAAATCACGTAAATGAAATTATATTCAAACAGAGAAAGTCAATCAGAAAAAAACGAAATAATACCAAACGACAGACCCAAGTAAATTCTCTCAATCATTGGCTGCCTCTTTGTCAATATATGGCTACGAAAAATGATCTTAAATTGGAACATATTGGAAGAGAAGAGTTGAGCGTGAGTGTGCGGCAGTGCCGGCGCCTGACGGGCGGGATGGCGAAGATCGCGGAGGCGCAGGTGCAGATCAACCTGCTGAACGCCAAGCTGGAGAAGCAGAAGGTGCGCGTGGCCAAGAAGACGCAGGTGTGCGAGGAGATGCTGGTGCTCATCAAGGAAGGTGAGTCACGCACTCGCCTCACCGCCCACTCGGCTCACCGCCCACTCGGCTCACCGGCCACTCGGCTCACCGCCCACTCGGCTCACCGCCCACTCGACTCACCGCCCACTCGGCTCACCGCCCACTCGGCTCACCGGCCACTCGGCGCACCACCCACTCGGCTCACCGCCCACTCGGCTCACCACCCACACGCCGCACCACCCACACGCCGCACCACCCACACGCCGCACCATCCACACGCCGCACCACCCACACGCCGCACCACCCACACGCCGCACCACCCACACGCCGCACCACCCACACGCCGCACCACCCACACGCCGCACCACCCACACGCCGCACCACCCACACGCCGCACCACCCACACGCCGCACCACCCACACGCCGCACCACCCACACGCCGCACCACCCACACGCCGCACCACCCACACGCCGCACCACCCACACGCCGCACCACCCACACGCCGCACCACCCACACGCCGCACCACCCACACGCCGCCCCACCCACACGCCGCACCACCCACACGCCGCACCACCCACACGCCGCACCACCCACACGCCGCCCCACCCACACGGCTCTCCACACACGGCTCACCACCCACACGGCTCACCACCTACTCGGCGCACCACCCACCACCGGCATTAGACGCACATGTACAGACAAACACAAATACACCCATGCCCGAGCGAATATAACTCGAGCCAGCGATCGTCTGGTCCGAAACCACTACGGCACTATTGTCTTAGCGATCTCAGCTATCTGATATGCTGCTATTATTATTATTATTATTATTATTACTATTATTACTATTAATACGATCCTACATTCCTCAATTGTCTTTCCTACGAGTTCATACAACTTGTACAGAATTTTATGTTTTTATATCGTAACAACTATCTCAAACCGCCTTGCCCAACAGTCAAGCTCAGAGAAGTATGGTGCAACCATGCGTACTGTAAAGAGGAGCCTATTCTTGTGGTGGGGGTATGTATGATAAAGGTCTGCAGCTAATCGGCTAAACTGAACTTCAGGTACATCACGTGGCGAATGAAGAAAACTTCCGTATTTGATTTCTTGGACAATGGCAGCCAAACGCACGTGACATCGCAATGCCAACTGCAGTTACTTACTCACCCTAATAGTTGTTTGAAATTCATCAAGGTGCTTCTCGCAACAAGGTGCAAGGTGCAATAAACATTATAACCAAATACACATTTCTCCTTAAATCTAATATTATGATACATATGACGGAACGTTTGCTGTTTTGTTGACTGTTCAAATGCAATCTGTGAGTGGTGTTTCAAAGAAAATATTTCAAAATATATTCTGTGGACAAGTTGGTCTAGTACGTGCACACGCTTTGTTATTAACCTAAAAATGCCTAGATAAGTTCGTTCATTTACCGCGTGATGAGGTTGAAGCTAAATGTGTGCGATTACTTGGCGACATTTTCCGTACATAGCGTTACTGAGCCTGCGACACCAGAGTTGAGCCTCCGAGGGTATAACTGTTTTTGCTCGCCCTGCATCGGACCACTTTGGGTCACGAATACGTTATCACAACATGGACCCTTTCTTTGATAAACCAAACCAGACGCTTTCCGCCATGTTGCATGGAGAGCGAGAGATGTTGAGAAACAGTTTGAGTGTGGCATAAGGTGAGGATTTTCAACTTTTCAATGTTGCAACTTTTATTTCAATTAGACCGTTTAAGTATAACTTTTCGTTAAAAATTGTCACTTTATGCCACTTTTAAAATGTTACTCAGGACTTCTTGCTCTCCATGCAACATGGCGGCCAGCATCTGGTCTGCCTTTTCAAAAGAAGTGCCCGTACAGTGATTGCGTGGTTCGTGATGCAAACTGGTGCTCTGCAGAAGGAGTAAAATTCAGTGCGACGCAGAAACCCACCCACCTGATTGCTGCACGCGCTTAGCGACGGAGGTGGCGACGGAGACGAGCCAGCAGGCGGAGGTGAAGAGCCGCGAGGTGGCGGAGAAGAAGGAGGTGATCAGCGTGGAGAAGGAGGAGGCCGAGGTGATCCTGGCGGCGGCGCTGCCGGCGCTGGAGGCGGCGCGCAAGGCGCTGGAGGACCTCGACAAGAACGACATCGTCGAGATCAGGTCACCTCTACATCACTCGCTCTTCATAGACGTAATGCACCTGCTCATCACTCGCACTTCATAGACGTAATGCGCCCACCCATCACCTCCGCATCACTCGTCCTTCATAGACGTAATGCATCCATTCATCACCACATCACTCGCACTTCATAGAGTAATGCAGCCGCACATCATCTCCACATTACTCACACATCACTCGCAGTTCGTAGTCGTATCCTCACATCACTCCCTCATAGCAGTTCATCACTCGTTCATAATTCGCACATCATCTCAGACCAGGCTAAAAATAGTGACTCTGAGGCTAGTACTCAGGGCTACGACAGGGTCGCGCGCAATACATCAAGCGCAATATTGTGAGAAAAGCGTTTAGAATGAAATTTTCTGATTGACAAAAACGTAGCAAATCGAACGAATTAACGATTACACATTGTACTTAAACTCATTTGGCTAGAATATCGTTGGGACCCAAATAGTCTCAATAATGGACTCCATCCCTTGTGTTCCTGTTAAATGAAATCAAATCGCAAAAATTGACTACACGGTCTCGCAACGCTATAGACTCTTTCCTACCGGACGTCAACATTGATGAGTGTCCTCTTCCCTGATATAGCGACGCAAATAGCTTGTGAATATACATAAATAGTCAGATCTCGTAGCTGGATCACACACATATGTACTTTCTACTTTCTAAAATGCGTACTATTACTATGGAATTTAAACCTCAGAACACCCAGTAAATTCGCTCATAATGCCTCATCGCAAATATTGTGATTTTTTGGCTTACAGACAGTCAATCCATCAAAACAAAGTTACAAATTACGAGTAAGTAAAATGTAGGATCTTAGAGATGAAAAAAGAAGATTGGGAACATATTTTAGAGAGATGTCGGGTTTTTAAGGAAGGAAGAATGTGGAAACGCTATAATAGATAGGACAAGATGAAGAGGATGTTAGAGAAGAAACAAAGGTGAAAGGATTAGTATAGTTGACAAATACAGGAATGTGCTTAGTATGTAGCGAATAATTGTACATTTAGTTCGTAGAGAATTGTTATATATTAGTGTATGATCTTATTGTATATTATTTACCGAATGCAACTTTTTCATTTACCAAGTTGTAAAATAAATTCATTCACGAAGGGTACAAACAGCCTTAGCAGTTACGGTGGTTGTGGGTGATGCGCCCTCTGTGTTGAAGGGCTAAATGGCGGTGGGCGAGGCGCGCGCTGGGCTGAAGGGCTAAAGAGCGGTGGGCGAGGCGCGCGCTGAACTGAAGGGCTAAAGAGCGGTGGGCGAGGCGCGCGCTGGGCTGAAGGGCTAAAGAGCGGTGGGCGAGGCGCGCGCTAGGCTGAAGGGCTAAAGAGCGGAGGACGAGGCGCGCGCTGGGCTGAAGGGCTAAAGAGCGGTGGGCGAGGCGCGCGCTGGGCTGAAGGGCTAAAGAACGGTGGGCGAGGCGCGCGCTGGGCTGAAGGGCTAAATGGCGGTGGGTGAGGCGCGCGCTGGGCTGAAGGGCTAAAGAGCGGTGGGCGAGGCGCGCGCTGGGCTGAAGGGCTAAAGAGCGGTGGGCGAGGCGCGCGCTGGGCTGAAGGGCTAAAGAGCGGTGGGCGAGGCGCGCGCTGGGCTGAAGGGCTAAAGTGCGGGGGACGAGGCGCGCGCTGGGCTGAAGGGCTAAAGAGCGGTGGGCGAGGCGCGCGCTGGGCTGAAGGGCTAAAGGGCCGGTTGCGCAGGTCGTTCACGACGCCGCCTGAGCCGGTGCAGACGGTGTGCGAGAGCGTGGCCATCCTGCGAGGCTACAAGGACATCAGCTGGAAGACGGCCAAGGGCATGATGACGGACACCAACTTCCTGCGCTCGCTGCAGGAGATGAACTGCGACCTCATCACGCAGACGCAGATTCGCAACGTCAAGGCGCACCTTAAGGTCCTTTTCTATGCCCTCCACGCTTACATGCGCGTGTGTACAGTCACTCGGATTACATGTTACACACTTGCAGGGCTTGTAGGGTACAGGAGTAGAAAGTTTTAATACATCGCAGACGCAGATTTGAAACGCCAAGGCGTACTTCAAGATCCTGTTCTACGGTACGGTAGAGGGATCGAAGGTAACTAGAGCCCGGAAGTTTAACAAAATTCCATTTTGAAAAGGTTATTCTTTTCTGAGTTTTAACAATAGAAATCACTTAATTGAACTTCTGAAGTTGTTTTAATAGTTTAATTTTTTGCGTTTTTAGCGTTTGAAGCCTATTTTTACCATTTTGTCTTATTTTTGGCTTTCTCATAATTATTTTTCTTTTATCTCCTGGCACTGCTCTCCATCAAGTTGGATGTAAACCTGCCTGGGCAGCAGAAAGGCATTGTTGTGATTATTTGTATGAAAGCTGGCTGGACTTGTATGGCTGTGTTAAAAATATAAATGAAAAGGAAGATGATACTTAAGATTTATTATCATTTTTATTATTTATATACTTAAGATACACTTAAGATTTTTTATTGATGCTAACAGGCTTTGCTTTATCACGAGAATCCCCATCCTACATTTCAGTGTAGCCTCCGATCGCTTTCAAGAACAGCTCTCTGTTTGTTGTATTCCCTTCTTAGTGAAGGCGATTAAACAGGTGGGCAGATGGACAAATAATAAAATTCAATTTTCAATTGTCCCATTTCAAGATTTAAAAGGGTAGCATTTCAAAATGGTATCGGTTCCAGTAATACAAATACAGCCGCAGCTATCATACGATGGTAATCTGGAATGACGATTGCAAAGAATAGCTCGTTTCTTTACATGTTAAGTGTTGGAGTTAAAATTAAAAACTAAATTTTAGTTACAATAAAAATGCGATTTACTTTAATTATTTTTTTAATGTAATTCGTTTTAAATGTCATTTTTCATTGTTTACATGCATTTTTGCACTCACGGCCGTCAACACTCACGCCCGGGTGTGACTCGAATTCGTAACGTCATACACTTCAACTTGCCACAGCGACAACTCCTTAGGGTCGGATCGCTTCTTTTTTATTTTTTTTTTTTCGTATAGGCCAACTCGGACCACGCGTGCGTCCTGCCTCAGCAGGTGGAAGTACCTCTCTGGGGTGAGGGCAGCACTTTAGCTGAATTCCAATTTTTATTTGTTATCCTTAGGAGTATGGACGATGAGATGAGGATGGAGAAGGAATGAAAGGATGGCACACACATACACCCATGCCCGAGGCGGGACTTGAACCCGTGGTCTTCTGGTCCGAGACCGCTACGGCACTACTGCTCCAACGATCTCGGTCATCTGGCCTACTTCTTTTCATTAATTAAATTCTTTATTTTTAAATTTTAACGTATGATAGTGATACAATGTACCATGGAATCTAAGAAGAATTTCCTCCATGTATGTTTTTCTAACATTATTGAGTCTCGTTGTGAAGATTCGTACTCGGATAGCAAATGCCGATAATTTATGTCGCATCACACCGGTTTTCGTTTAGATCAAAATTAGTCGTCCTGGTGCACATTCTCATACAGAAAATATGAGTATGAACCAAATAACTGTGCATGATCAATTGACTACTAGTCAGGAGCAAATGTTACAAGTGTATGTTTTTTTGAGATACCTCACCTCATGTTCATAGGTAAAATGAGGACATCTTCGACCCCTCTATATGCCCTAGAAATTGGTAACGTTTATGCTGAGACACTCTTTCTCTCTGATTGGTAGGCCGCAGGGTTCGAGACCCGACAGTGACAGGGTTTTCGACCCTAGCTACAGCTTGGTCCGACTGCAGCTACAACTAGCTGCAGTCGCTGTCCGGAGGAGAATGTAGTTTATCAGAGCAATAACAGTCAAATATCAGAGAAGAACGATCATCAAATGGGCCAGGGCCACGGACTGGTTGCTCTTTCTCCACCCGGCTCACATACTTACATGTACACACTACCACAAACGTCAGGACGTTCGTGTTTGTGCCGGGTTGGGCGGTGCCGCCTCGAGTGGGAGATACCTTGATGGAAAGAACTCTGCAAACCGACCGTGGACAGACCCCACGTTCTAACTGGAAAGCGCCGCCTCCTCCCGGAATAAGAGCATGTCCGGCAATTGCTGGTGTAACGTCCGTCGCAGTTAATAATGAATGTGAGCGGTGTGTGTGTGTGTGTGTGTGTGTAGAAGTCGCACAAGCTGGACCAGATGAAGACCATCTCCAAGGCGGGCTACGGGCTACTGCGCTTCGTGGAGGCCGTGTTGGGCTACTGCGCCGTCTTCAGGGAGGTGAAGCCCAAGCAGGAGCGCGTGCAGGCGCTCGAGGCGGAGAAGGCCAAGGTGCGACTCCCCCTCTCCTCTCTCCCTCTCCTCCCTCTCCCTCTACTCTCTCTCCCTCTACTCTCTCTCCCTCTACTCTCTCTCCCTCTACTCTCTCTCCCTCTACTCTCTCTCCCTCTCCTCTCTCTCCCTCTACTCTCTCTCTCCCTCTTCTCTCCTCACTCTCACACTCCCGCTCTCTCTCACTCCCACTCTCACACTCTCGCTCGCTCTCTTAGCTTGATAAGTTCTACATTTGATCATTGTGATATTTAATATAATTGATTGGACAGAATTAGCCTTTCTAAAGAGTACCCCCACTTTTTCGTTGCCAGAGCTCTGTAATAAAAGTTTTTTGGTAAAAATTCGCATTTTTTCGCACACCATCATACATCATGTACTTTCTTGCCCGTACATTTACAAAAAAATACGCGAACAATACTCAAATTTTCGAATAATTATACACCACCTTATTTCATAATATATTAAGGAACATATTTTATGAAGGGAAAAAATTCCAAACTTCAAAACTGTAGTTGTAGAAAGACACCGAACAAATTTTTAATTTTTGCAATTTCCGAAAAATCAGAGTCTTCAAAAATTAGATCCAGATCATTCTCTTGAAAGATCTTTACGTTATTCAACTACAAAGTTTAATAAAAAACTATTCAGCCACTTCTTTGAAAATTTGGAAAATGTCCCTTGGGCTTCATGTAAATATCCCCAAAATTAAAATATAGATTTCATATTAAAAGTGCCGCGACATCAGCCTGATCGATTGGGGAATATCAGTTTTGGAGAAAATCGGCTGAACGGTTTAGCCGCTAGCGTTGTTCACAGAGAGACGCACTTCGTTTCGCCGTCAATCGATTTTTCGGTATCAAGGACCCACAAAAATGGACTCTGCCTACGCCACGTAATAGAGGATTAGTTTTCTAAATTTAGCAACTGGATTTATCCACTTTTTCGTTTCCCTGGCTCTGCAATAAAAGTTTTATGCCGAAATTTCGCCGTTTTCCGCGTACGCCTTCCTTCGGAGGGGAAGTAAAGTCGGCTGTCCCATGTTAGTAGATTTACTTGCATGTAAAAGATCCTCAAGCCTAAATGACGCCTCTGAGCTAAATTCAAAATCGCCTGTTTCTCGCCCAAGAAATACCTCCTTTCTCTGCTAAATGAAAGGAGCGTAGCGAAATTTGCGTGGTCAGCCGGAAGAGCGGGCCTGATGGCCCGAGTCTCGCCACGTAAAATAAGGCAAATTCAATTCAATTCAATTCAGCATTACACAATTTTGTACTAAATCGCAGCGCAGCGCGAAAGAAATGGTCTTAACCGCAGCTGGAGAGCGACCTGGCGAAGCTGAACAAGGAGATCAAGCGGTGCAAGCGCGAGCTGAAGCAGCTGGCGGAGAAGTACGACGCGGCGATGGCGGACCGCAAGCGCCTGCAGGAGGAGACGGACCTGAT
Organism: Gryllus longicercus; assembly: GCA_038098605.1. NCBI lineage: Eukaryota > Metazoa > Arthropoda > Insecta > Orthoptera > Gryllidae > Gryllus > Gryllus longicercus. Next base: position 6,210,316 of record JAZDUA010000005.1, read on the forward strand.
GATGCGGCGGCTGGAGGCGGCCGACAAGCTCATCACGGGGCTCAACTCGGAGAAGATCAGGTCGGCCTCGCGCGCGCTCCACGCTCGCTCTACGCTCTCTGGCACACTATCATCAACTAAAACAAAAATACTGGTTACGCAGAATAACCATATGGACAAAAACAAACATTATCACTCTTGCAAATTGAGATAAGCTGTGCTTGAGAAATAACCTCAGAGAAATTCCACATCTCAGAGACATCTATGGTTATTTTACCCTAAAAGAGTGAACTAAGGTCCTTTTATCAAAATCACACAAATTTTTGAACGTAATAACTAAGGACAGGGGCTCATTTTGCTCACAACACAGTCAGCAAATGGCAGTTATGAAGTTCTAGCAACACTTGTATCTCAAATTCTCACTTTTTGCACTTAGGGCGTTTCTAAAAAAAAATTCAGTTATAACCACTGATTAAATTAATACATACTATTTTGAGGGCGACCATGAAGTGGTGCTTGTGAATTGAATTGAATTTGCCTTATTTTACGTGGCGAGACTCGGGCCATCAGGCCCGCTCTTCCGTCTGACCACGCAAATTTCGCTACGCTCCTTTCACCAACTAGCAGAGAAAGGGGGTATTTCTTGGGCCAGAAACAGGCGATTTTTTGAATTTAGCTCAGAGGCGTCATTTAGGCTTGAGGACCATTTACGTGCAAGTAAATCTACTAACATGTGACAGCCGGCTTTACTTCCCCTCCGAAGGAAGGCGTACGAAGGATTTTGTCGCCCTGAAAAATCCACGGCTTCGATCGGGTATGAACCCGCGAGCTTGGGTCTAACAGTCCGGTACGCTAACCGTCACACCATCGCCTTGTGTGCGCGCAGGTGGACGAAGGACCTGGGCGACCTGCGCGACGAGCGCCGGCGCCTGACGGGCGACTGCCTGCTGGCGTCGGCCTTCCTCAGCTACACGGGCCCCTTCAGCTGGGAGTTCCGCCGCCAGATGCTCTACAAGGACTGGCTGAACGACCTGCGCCGCCGCCGCGTGCCGCTCACGCAGCCCTACAAGCTCGAGAAGCTGCTCACCGACGACGTGCAGATCAGCAAGTACGCAGCGGACTAAGACCTAACCTCCTCGCGATTGAATGACTCAATCGTCACCTACGTGGATTAACTCTGTTACACAACTGGTTTACAATGTAATGCTTTATTTCATTTGTATTTCTCTGGCCACAGGGTTAAAAGTCCTTAAGTCAAAAAAAATTACTTTGGACAAAGCAAGGGTTAGATTATTAAGCCGATTAATCTATATTTCCCAACGTTTTTTATCGTTAGGGAGGCAACATGAATTCGGTCATATTACTAAAATAAAATATAGATAATTAACTTGTAGTTACAGTACTTAGCCCAATTTCGCAAAACAATGACTTAAGAACTTTTACCTCGTGACCACAGATTTGTACCGAATGTACATTGTTCATTTAACAAAGATTGAGGCCACGTCGCCAGGGGAGTCCAGGTCTCGCTCGCCCAGCGAATCTCTGTCGCAACTCCAGTGCTGACATGCTGGAACAATCGCAGCGCTTAACTTACCTTAAAGAAGATGCTGAAAGTGATGTCCATCGGCTCGAAAGCATTCTTGGCACCTCCGGAACATACTCTGATTTACCCTTTTAAGTCTCAAGAAATTGATGCGATTTTCTCTTCCATAGAGCGTGGGGTTCTTCCTCCGAATGCGAATTTCTGCATCTTAAGATCTTTCAAGTACTCAAAGGAAAAGTCACAAGGGGTTAGATCACGTAATATAGGCGGTCGTAACCCAATTATTCTAACATCACTATAAACATTATTTAAAAGTTTTATGGTGATAAGTTGCCGAATCCTTTTGAAAGTAACCATAGAGCCTTTCCTGGAGCCCACGAGATTTCTCGAATTCGCTTAACCATCGTGACTTCACATAGTTAACGAATTCGGCTAGCGACGTTGGTTTCGCGGTCGTGGCCTTTCAGTAGAACAATCCCAGCATTCGTCTAGATGACCGAAGGGTGCCATGAAAACCCCGGGAGAAACCTGATTGTGGAAGAACAAAGCCGACGTGGCGTTTGGCGCGGGATGTCGCCATCCCGTTAGCAAAGTTCATAACTCCCACATGACGTGGTGCAAACCATTACGGTGGCGTGCTCTCCTGCAGCACCTTCTTGCAGGAACTAAAACACCAACTGTGCTCTCGTGGCTCAGGGCGAAGTCGCTTACTTTTCACCACTGAGGTTCTGGGTTCTATTCCTTAGAATCCCCGTAGACCATGTGAACTTTGTTACATCAAAAAGAGTTTGCATGCTTCACAGAGTCTAGTCCAACCCTTGTGAGGCGTCATAAACCTTACCTCTTCCCTTATTCCTTCCCAATTCTGGCCGATGGGTTGATAACGCAAGGCGCGTGCGAGACGCGAGGGCGAAGACGCTACCTGTCGACTATTTCCTGACGTGACTTTTCAATACAGCAGCTCCTAGAGGGTGCTGGCGATTAATAATGGAGGATTACTTCTACTAAAAATTAACGGAAGATTACTCCACGGTGCGCTCAACGCGCCTTAAGGAGTTAGGAGATGCGTTGCGTCGATACAGACGATACAATTTTTTAAAAACACTGCTGCCAACGATACGTCCGTGGTTGCTGCGTGAGTTCCCGGGACAGAAGCAGGCCTTTAACATTACAAAAGTAGCGCCGACGTTGACGCTTTTTTCAGCGGTTTCTTATGTGTGTATACGAAGAATAATTGAACATTTAAAAGACATTTTTCCAATTTTTTTTTACAAATTAGCTAATTTTTTATGTGCGGAATTGGCGAGTCTAACCTGCAGCTGTGATGCACCTGGCGGCGGCGATGGTGTAACGGTTAGCGTTTCGGACTGTTGTACCCAAGTTGGCGTGTTCAAACCCGATCGAAGCCGTGGATTTTTCAGGGCGAAAAAATCCTTCGTACGCCTTCCTTCGGAGGGGAAGTAAAGCCGGCTGTCCCATGTTAGTAGATTTACTTGCATGTAAAAGATCCTCAAGCTTAAATGACGCCTCTGAGCTAAATTCAAAACTCGCCTGTTTATCGCCCAAGAAATACCTCCTTTCTCTGCTAGTTGGTGAAAGGAGCGTAGCGAAATTTACGTGGTCAGACGGAAGAGCAGGCCTAATGGCCTGAGTCTCGCCACGTAAAATAAGGCATTAATTCAATTCAATTCAATTTAGCTGTACCTGCCTCCTAGAGTAGTACCCTCGAGCTGTGTCCCTGGTTTTGCTGGAGAGTTCAAAGGCCGGGATTCATGCGACGAAAGCTTGCACAACACTTACCGGACTAATGGTGTTAGTCGTCGCGCCCGGAATCACCTATCAAAGGACCTACGTACCAGGTCTAGTTCGGCCCCTGTCTGGAGGAGAGGTCTGGCGGTCGGCTGCTCAGGTCGGTAGTTTTCTGTGCTTTATCCGATCAACACCAGGCGAATGCCGGAACAGTAACCAAACGACTTGGCCACGGAAGGCGTGCGATCTTTCCTTCCTCTTCCTTGTCCTATCCTCACTTCTTGCTTACACACACTTTACATTCACATGCACTACACTACCTCACACGTCGCGAGAGCAGTTGGTGGTGCCCTAATAGTGAGATTAGATCTCACCATCCAGTTAGGGGAAGCTCATTGCCACCTCCCTCTGTACGTGTACGGAACCAGTGGTGTTTGTCACACAAGAACCCGCAAGGCCTGTATAATATTTTACTATACTTTTTATTTAGATTTATTTAAAATGCTTACTTATTACTATTTTAATTATATAATAAATTAGGCATATTAGTTTTCAGAACGATTTTTGCATTTAATCACTTCAAGAATATGTTTGTTGGATGCAAATTGTTGCACCACTTAGTAGTAATAATTGTAGTAGTGCGGATTTTGCTTTTCCGCAAATGGGACAGTTCTTAATTTCCTAATTTCCTTGGCTGTTATTGTTGACCATCACGACTTCCAGTTTTCGTTTCCAACTTTGCTTACAAGCGGTGTTTTATTCCCCTTTGTAACGTTGTCTTTTCATAAGAAAACATCACTACACTCTGAATGACTGCTTGAATAATCGCTAGCCTCTTCTACCTCAGAGCACGTCTCATATTCACTCAAGGCCATTACAAATTCTTCCTCAGAATCACTTGCAGCATCGCAAATTTCGTTTTCTGGCGATTCCTCGTGTAATAATTAACATACTGTTCCTAATATAAAACAAATTAAGTTAGTATATTAACAACCCTAAATAAAACAAAATTTCTGTGATAATTGAAGAAAATAAAAACTCACATTAGTACCCGTTCGGCGTAGAGAGTACGCCAACAAACACTTTCCAACGGAAATACAATCTTCTAGACTCTACAGTAAATCTTACGCAACTGAGCATCAAAGAGGATGCAGGTGAATGCCAGACTGCGCGCTGATGATCTCTGAGACCTACGGCGATAACAATTCCAATGGAGTACGAAGTACGTCAGCGCGAGTAGTCATGGGTGGTTATTAATTAAATATTAGAAATTATCAATGGAAGTCACTCAACGAAGTTCGGTATGCGACTTTGAAAACCGGAGCTGCAGACGGAGGAAGCATGGTGTAAATTACGTGAAGCAAATAACTGATGCGATGTATTTCAGGTAGTATTTGAGACAACTAATAAAATAAATGCATCGTAATTTTTCCCAAGGTGCTGATTTTTTAAAATTATGATATGCTGCAGTATAAACAGGTCATTCAAATATATATACTAGTATTTAAACTCATTTAGTGAAACAAAACTATAGATCGGTCTGAAAATATCCTTTTCTTCTGTTGGTATTGATTTAGCTTTTGAAGAAGAGTAGAAATAAAGCCGCATCTCGTCGAGAGAGAACTCAGCAGCGGCGTGAGAATCGACTTGGCTCCCACGAAACCACAACCTACCTGTCCTTTCGAATGAGTGTCCAGAGCGTTCCTCCACTTCGCCCGCCTTTTATCTCGGCGGATGCACGGCCTCCTTTAGCACAGTCGTACCAACTGTCGTCGCCGACCTCACTGAGGGACGTATTTTAAATTATAAAAAAGCGCTGAGAATGAGGGGAAATATTGATGAAGCGGTCTCAAATTGTGAAGAAAAATACCTATTAAGTGGATATCCTTATATTTATTATTACGAGAGCGATTTTAAATGTCATTGCGCAGGTGGACGTCGGAGGGGCTTCCGCCGGACGAGCTGTCGGTGCAGAATGGCATCCTGACGCTGCAGTCCAGCCGCTTCCCGCTCTGCATCGACCCGCAGCAGCAGGTGAGCGGCCAGGCCATGCACTCGGGACGAAAAAATGTAGTTTGCAGAAAACAATTGGAGCCATTTTCTGAGAAAACTTTGAAAATGTCTCCCATCAAAATTAATTAATGATTTTCAAAATCGCAGAACTTCGTGTGAGACCGGACTGACAGAGGTTTGTTAAGTTTGGAAAAAATCGAACCCATAGTTTAGGCGCCAGTGTTATTCACATACACCAGACAAACGAACGGACGTTTTGAGAGAAGAACTCTTTTTCGACATCAAAAACCCTCACTTTCTGAAATCTGACTACGTAACGTGTTAGAGCGAGTAATTTCCTACATGTTAAAACAGAATTTACCTCCTTATCCTACATCGGGGCACCACAATACGAGTTTTTGTGTAAAAAATGGCCATTTTGTTGCCGCAGCATTACATAACTTTTTCTATACTAAGTATATTAGCCCATATAAAGACCAAATGTGGACCACTACGAGCAGCCCGAGTCGCCAGACGTCTGAAATCCTCAGTGAGAGAGCAGTACATGTCCAGGTTAGATACTGTCCTTCCAAAGAGAAAGAGCTGTCTGATTTGAAGTCAAACGACCTCACATTGAACTGTTTTCAATCGCAACTTGTAGTTCCATGTCTTCTGCACTAATTTCTAAAAAAAACAACGAATGTGAATGATTTTAAACTAGTAGTGTTTTTCCAGTCATCCATTCAATTTATTACGTAACCCCAACCGATTTAATTTTAATTTTTGTGTGATTATATTGTGCTAATAATTATGGTACTGGAATAAGTGGTGGAGAAGAAAAGTATTCTGAAAACTAATTTTTAATCCAGTTCGATTTAGTATCACTTTCTCATATGAAATATGAATGAAGAATAAATACTCATTTTATTCGTAATATTTAACTCAATCCTAATAATTTATCTCATGTATAAAATAAAGAAAAGTCTTCCACGAGAACAACACATTAAATGAAAATATGGAAATAGCCCGATAGTATATGAAAGAACGGCATTAGATATCTGTTATATTTACATTAAAGAAACACTTTCGATAAATCTAATCATTGCATCGTGTTATCAACAAAATTACCAAATCCCTGAAAATGTGCCGTTAATAAACGGCGTGAGAGATCTTAAAAAAGTTACATTTGTGTAATTTAAAAATATATCCGAAATGAACTTTACGTCATATTGAAGAGTGCAATTAGCACTATTTGCTCAAAAAGTCTGAATAAAAAATCTGGAGCCGTTTTATGAGAAAATGGCGTTTGAGCGTTTTTTTGAAAATGTGGAATTTTGAGCTCCTTTTCACAGAAAACTGTTGGATTTTCAAGAAACTATGTGACATTATTTAAAGCAGATATACTCAAATATTAAAATGTGAATAAATTGCCACTAATATAAATAGTGGGATAGTTGTAAATTTTGAAAAAACAAAATAATAGATCAATAGGACGTTTATGTCGTCTTAGTGAGTGCATTTAGTACTATCCCTACCAAACGTTTAAAGAAAAAATTAGAGTTGTTTTTGAAAACACTTTGTTTTCGTATTTTTTAAATTGCACTTATTATTCGCAATATCACGCGAAAACTATAAAAATTTTCAAAAAATGTACATGACATTAATTAAAAGAACTAATTATGGACAACAAATTATATTTCAAGGACAAATCTCTCTCTTCGATGTTGTAGTTGTCAAAAAACGCCTAAAAATTTATTTTTTTAAATTTTCGAAATTCAAAGTTAACCGTGAATATGCCATCTTTGTTTAAGCCACTTTTATATGTGTTTTTTTCTTTATACTTACAAGAAATTAAATAAAAAAGTTGGAGCTATTTTAGAGACTATTTTGAAAATGTCACAGGGACCTCATGTAAAGTACTCCAAAATTTTGAAGTATTTCAAAATCTCAAAGCTTCGACTGGAGCCAGGTGGACAGGTGTTTCTTCGGCTTTGAAAATATCCTAGGGATGGTGTAGGCGCCAGTGATTTTCACAGACGTATGGAGAGACGGGCAGACATACAGACGTATGTTTCGAAAAGGACCACTTTCTCGGTATGAGGGGACCCCAAAACCTGTATTTCCGAGGAAATCTTGAAATCGATTATTAGCAATACATAACTTTCCCTATACTGCATATATTTCTCCGTATACACGTACTTATACCGGAAAGTAAAAATGAATGAATATATCAGTGTTTGTAATTTTTCAGGCTATTAAGTGGATTAAGAAGAGGGAAGAGAAAAATAATTTAAAAGTGTTAACATTTAACGATGCTGACTTCTTAAAACAAGTCGAAATGGCCATTAAGTATGGATTCCCAGTTTTATTTCAAGATGTAGAAGATTACATCGACCCAGTGTTGGACAACGTGTTGGAGAAGAACGTCAAAAGTAATATTTTTATTTGTAATTTTAAAATACTCATTCAATAAATCCCAAACTATCTGAACCCGTGTGAGCGTTCTTCACTTTGAAATACATTATTTTCAAAGTGAAAATAGCTTCATACTGGATCTCACCTTTAGAACAAAAGCTGAATTTACATTAAAGAATTATAGGCCTATTATGATGGGCATAGTAACTCCTACATTTAATTTTAAATAGATTTTTATGAATCCTTTGACAGATTATGCGCTAGTTTCTGTTCATTTATGACCTCTTACAGAGTAGGGGTCTCTAGAAAATGTAAATTTTTAGTCAATACTTTACTCCAACGGATATTTTCGCACAAGCTCCCCATTGTATTCCCCGCATGTCATTCGGACATTCCCTCGTCTCTTCACAGCATGTTCCCTCGCATGACCACATGTTCCCTCGCATGAGACCTACGTGTTTCCACGCATGATCCGATCCATGATGCGATCCACACGTAACTCGACATTTGTCCCAAACGAATTAGATGAGGTTAATATGAGGTCTATAAAATATAGTCATTATAGTCTTAATAAATATCTTCATTTTAATTGTATTTTGTCTCATCAATATCATTAACGTTTTGAATGAACTTTTCCAGTTCATTGGTCAAGTTGGGAGCGGTCAGGATTCTACATGAGGATCAGGTTTGAGGACAGATTGGACAAAAGGCCATACAATTTTATGTTTCTTGCATTTAGACTCTTTCTCATTGAAAATAAGAAATAGCAATCATCATAATGATCTGAACATACCATAAGGATAGCGAATGGGATCTAGCTTGCGTTGCCTTTCATCCAGTCAAGGGCTAAACAAACTAACTTTCGCAACGTACATTTGTAGCCCAAGTTTTGTCTTGATCACACTTTGCCACCAACATATTAAAAGTTCATTGCACCAATTAACTTTTCTACTTGTAGTATTAATTGTTATCTTTTGAGTTTAATATTAATCATCTATACACATTACAAAATGTATCGGGCACATTTTGGAAGATGTGCGCCGGAAACTATTTGCTGCCATTCGAAGTAAAAGTAGTAACTGTTGAATACATCTGTCTTAGCTAATAAAATTACCAAATTATGACATTTTTCATTTTATTTAACGTTAATTTTTCCATATAAAACTATAATATGTAGTGTATATTCACAGGATTTAGAAACATAGTTTTCTATGTTCATAAAATTATTTTCTTTTGGCTTTCAGGTGAAAAGGGAAGAGAATTCGTTGTTTTGGGAGATAAGGAGGTGGATTATGATTCCAAATTCTCCTTATATCTTACAACGAAACTCTCTAATCCCAACTTCAATCCGGCTGTCTATGCCAAGGCTACTATCATCAACTACACAGTCACCGTTTCGGTAACGTACTCTAATTGCGTCCTAGATATACATTTTAAACATTTTAATTGAGTAAATGTTGGAGATAAAATAATTGTTTCAAGTTCTTGAATGAAAAAATCTATGAAACTACTTTTAAATACAATACTCTGCCGTCTAAAAATTGGTTTGTTTGTTGATAGACACAGTATGTATAGAAAAACGTTTGCATTAATATAAAAAAACATAAAGTACTGCTACATGCTCAGCACACGGAACGTGGCTGGAGGAGCAGATGCTGAGCTCTTGAGTGCTGGAGTGTGTGTGGTTTTCATAGCTGGATCTCCAACTGCTCAGCTGGAGGGCCAGCTGCTGAGCCCTGAGGGCAGGAGTGTGTGTGGTGCAGGGGCTGGAGGACCAGCTGCTGAGCCCTGAGAGCAGGCGTGTGTGTGGTGCAGGGGCTGGAGGGCCAGCTGCTGAGCCCTGAGAGCAGGAGTGTGTGTGGTGCAGGGGCTGGAGGGCCAGCTGCTGAGCCCTGAGAGCAGGAGTGTGTGTGGTGCAGGGGCTGGAGGGCCAGCTGCTGAGCCCTGAGAGCAGGAGTGTGTGTGGTGCAGGGGCTGGAGGGCCAAGTGCTTAGTCCTGAGAGCAGGAGTGTGTGTGGTGCAGGGCCTGGAGGACCAGCTGCTGAGCCCTGAGAGCAGGAGTGTGTGTGGTGCAGGGGCTGGAGGGCCAGCTGCTGAGCCCTGAGAGCAGGAGTGTGTGTGGTGCAGGGGCTGGAGGGCCAGCTGCTGAGCCCTGAGAGCAGGAGTGTGTGTGGTGCAGGGGCTGGAGGGCCAAGTGCTTAGTCCTGAGAGCAGGAGTGTGTGTGGTGCAGGGGCTGGAGGGCCAGCTGCTGAGCCCTGAGAGCAGGAGTGTGTGTGGTGCAGGGCCTGGAGGACCAGCTGCTGAGCCCTGAGAGCAGGCGTGTGTGTGGTGCAGGGGCTGGAGGGCCAGCTGCTGAGAGCAGGCGTGTGTGTGGTGCAGGGGCTGGAGGGCCAGCTGCTGAGCCCTGAGAGCAGGAGTGTGTGTGGTGCAGGGGCTGGAGGGCCAGCTGCTGAGCCCTGAGAGCAGGAGTGTGTGTGGTGCAGGGGCTGGAGGACCAGTTGCTGAGCCCTGAGAGCAGGCGTGTGTGTGGTGCAGGGGCTGGAGGGCCAGCTGCTGAGCCCTGAGAGCAGGCGTGTGTGTGGTGCAGGGGCTGGAGGGCCAGCTGCTGAGCCCTGAGAGCAGGCGTGTGTGTGGTGCAGGGGCTGGAGGACCAGCTGCTGAGCCCTGAGAGCAGGCGTGTGTGTGGTGCAGGGGCTGGAGGGCCAGCTGCTGAGCCCTGAGAGCAGGCGTGTGTGTGGTGCAGGGGCTGGAGGGCCAGCTGCTGAGCCCTGAGAGCAGGAGTGTGTGTGGTGCAGGGGCTGGAGGGCCAGCTGCTGAGCCCTGAGAGCAGGCGTGTGTGTGGTGCAGGGGCTGGAGGGCCAGCTGCTGAGCCCTGAGAGCAGGCGTGTGTGTGGTGTAGGGGCTGAAGGGCCAGCTGCTGAGCCCTGAGAGCAGGCGTGTGTGTGGTGCAGGGGCTGGAGGGCCAGCTGCTGAGCCCTGAGAGCAGGAGTGTGTGTGGCGCAGGGGCTGGAGGGCCAGCTGCTGAGCCCTGAGAGCAGGCGTGTGTGTGGTGCAGGGGCTGGAGGGCCAGATGCTGAGCCCTGAGAGCAGGCGTGTGTGTGGTGTAGGGGCTGGAGGGCCAGCTGCTGAGCCCTGAGAGCAGGCGTGTGTGTGGTGCAGGGGCTGGAGGGCCAGCTGCTGAGCCCTGAGAGCAGGAGTGTGTGTGGCGCAAGGGCTGGAGGGCCAGCTGCTGAGCCCTGAGAGCAGGAGTGTGTGTGGTGCAGGGGCTGGAGGGCCAGCTGCTGAGCCCTGAGAGCAGGAGTGTGTGTGGTGCAGGGGCTGGAGGGCCAGCTGCTGAGCCCTGAGAGCAGGAGTGTGTGTGGTGCAGGGGCTGGAGGACCAGTTGCTGAGCCCTGAGAGCAGGCGTGTGTGTGGTGCAGGGGCTGGAGGGCCAGCTGCTGAGCCCTGAGAGCAGGAGTGTGTGGTGCAGGGGCTGGAGGGCCAGCTGCTGAGCCCTGAGAGCAGGCGTGTGTGTGGTGCAGGGGCTGGAGGGCCAGCTGCTGAGCCCTGAGAGCAGGCGTGTGTGTGGTGCAGGGGCTGGAGGACGAGCTGCTGAGCCCTGAGACCAGGCGTGTGTGTGGTGTTGGGGCTGGAGGGCCAGCTGCTGAGCCCTGAGAGCAGGCGTGTGTGTGGTGCAGGGGCTGGAGGGCCAGCTGCTGAGAGCAGGCGTGTGTGTGGTGCAGGGGCTGGAGGGCCAGCTGCTGAGCCCTGAGAGCAGGCGTGTGTATGGTGTAGGGGCTGGAGGGCCAGCTGCTGAGCCCTGAGAGCAGGCGTGTGCGTGGTGCAGGGGCTGGAGGGCCAGCTGCTGAGCCCTGAGAGCAGGAGTGTGTGTGGTGCAGGGGCTGGAGGGCCAGCTGCTGAGCCCTGAGAGCAGGAGTGTGTGTGGTGCAGGGGCTGGAGGGCCAGCTGCTGAGCCCTGAGAGCAGGAGTGTGTGTGGTGCAGGGGCTGGAGGGCCAGCTGCTGAGCCCTGAGAGCTGGCGTGTGTGTGGTGCAGGGGCTGGAGGGCCAGCTGCTGAGCCCTGAGAGCAGGAGTGTGTGTGGTGCAGGGGCTGGAGGGCCAGCTGCTGAGCCCTGAGAGCAGGCGTGTGTGTGGTGTAGGGGTTGGAGGGCCAGCTGCTGAGCCCTGAGAGCAGGCGTGTGTGTGGTGCAGGGGCTGGAGGGCCAGCTGCTGAGCCCTGAGAGCAGGAGTGTGTGTGGCGCAGGGGCTGGAGGGCCAGCTGCTGAGCCCTGAGAGCAGGCGTGTTTGTGGTGCAGGGGCTGGAGGGCCAGCTGCTGAGCCCTGAGAGCAGGCGTGTGTGTGGTGCAGGGGCTGGAGGACCAGCTGCTGAGCCCTGAGAGCAGGCGTGTGTGTGGTGCAGGGGCTGGAGGGCCAGCTGCTGAGCCCTGAGAGCAGGAGTGTGTGTGGTGCAGGGGCTGGAGGGCCAGCTGCTGAGCCCTGAGAGCAGGCGTGTGTGTGGTGCAGGGGCTGGAGGGCCAGCTGCTGAGCCCTGAGAGCAGGCGTGTGTGTGGTGCAGGGGCTGGAGGGCCAGCTGCTGAGCCCTGAGAGCAGGAGTGTGTGTGGTGCAGGGGCTGGAGGGCCAGCTGCTGAGCCCTGAGAGCAGGCGTGTGTGTGGTGCAGGGGCTGGAGGGCCAGCTGCTGAGCCCTGAGAGCAGGCGTGTGTGTGGTGCAGGGGCTGGAGGGCCAGCTGCTGAGCCCTGAGAGCAGGCGTGTGTGTGGTGTGGGGGCTGGAGGGTCAGCTGCTGAGCCCTGAGAGCAGGCGTGTGTGTGGTGCAGGGGCTGGAGGGCCAGCTGCTGAGCCCTGAGAGCAGGCGTGTGTGTGGTGCAGGGGCTGGAGGGCCAGCTGCTGAGCCCTGAGAGCAGGCGTGTGTGTGGTGTAGGGGCTGAAGGGCCAGCTGCTGAGCCCTGAGAGCAGGCGTGTGTGTGGTGCAGGGGCTGGAGGGCCAGCTGCTGAGCCCTGAGAGCAGGAGTGTGTGTGGCGCAGGGGCTGGAGGGCCAGCTGCTGAGCCCTGAGAGCAGGCGTGTGTGTGGTGCAGGGGCTGGAGGGCCAGCTGCTGAGCCCTGAGAGCAGGCGTGTGTGTGGTGTGGGGGCTGGAGGGCCAGCTGCTGAGCCCTGAGAGCAGGCGTGTGTGTGGTGCAGGGGCTGGAGGACCAGCTGCTGAGCCCTGAGAGCAGGCGTGTGTATGGTGTAGGGGCTGGAGGGCCAGCTGCTGAGCCCTGAGAGCAGGCGTGTGCGTGGTGCAGGGGCTGGAGGGCCAGCTGCTGAGCCCTGAGAGCAGGAGTGTGTGTGGTGCAGGGGCTGGAGGGCCAGCTGCTGAGCCCTGAGAGCAGGAGTGTGTGTGGTGCAGGGGCTGGAGGGCCAGCTGCTGAGCCCTGAGAGCAGGAGTGTGTGTGGTGCAGGGGCTGGAGGGCCAGCTGCTGAGCCCTGAGAGCAGGAGTGTGTGTGGTGCAGGGGCTGGAGGGCCAGCTGCTGAGCCCTGAGAGCAGGAGTGTGTGTGGTGCAGGGGCTGGAGGGCCAGCTGCTGAGCCCTGAGAGCAGGAGTGTGTGTGGTGCAGGGGCTGGAGGGCCAGCTGCTGAGCCCTGAGAGCAGGAGTGTGTGTGGTGCAGGGGCTGGAGGACCAGCTGCTGAGCCCTGAGAGCAGGAGTGTGTGTGGTGCAGGGGCTGGAGGGCCAGCTGCTGAGCCCTGAGAGCAGGAGTGTGTGTGGTGCAGGGGCTGGAGGGCCAGCTGCTGAGCCCTGAGAGCAGGCGTGTGTGTGGTGCAGGGGCTGGAGGACCAGCTGCTGAGCGTGGTGGTGCGCCACGAGCGCTCCGACCTGGAGACGAAGCGCGAGAGCCTCATCAGCGAGACGAGCGCCAACAAGGCGTTGCTCAAGCAGCTGGAGGACCACCTGCTGCGGGAGCTCTCCTCCTCCAAGGGCAACATCCTCGACAACGTGGACCTCGTGCAGACGCTGGAGGAGACCAAGGGCAAGGCACGTGGCGACGCCATTTGTCTCTGCGAAACCTCTTCTATACAGCGCAGTCTCTAGTCCCTTCCATGTTCTTTGTGAACCAGTGTGTCTATTCCTTTAGTTTTGACGTCATAGTACTTGGTTTTATTATGGTTAAATGACAATACCATTTGTGCCTTCATCTTCTAAGTTTTGACAATGCTCAGACCGTTTCCCCCTACGTCTCATACAGTGAGACTTTTTCTCCCCTACGTCACATACTGTTTTCACTGTTTTTTGACTGAATAAATCTAAATCATAGTAAGGCTGAAACACATAAGCAATACAATGGTTGCATTCAATTTATGTTTCCCTCTAAGCTCTCCTCCGTAGCGAGAAAGTGAGGGCAATTGGCGCGCGCGGCAGGCGTCGGAGGTGACGGAGAAGCTGGAGATCGCGGCGAAGACGGCCAAGGAGATCGAGCTGCTGCGCAACGGCTACCGCAGCGCGGCGGAGCGCGGCGCCATCTTGTTCTTCGTGCTGTCGGACATGTCGAGCGTCAACGCCATGTACGAGTACTCGCTGTCCTCCTACATGAACATCTTCTCGTTCGCGCTGCGCAAGGCGCTGCCCGATGTGCAGCTCCTGAAGCGACTCAAGAACATCATCAACTGCCTCACCAAGGCCGTCTACGACTACGCCTGCACCGGTCAGTATGCAGGGGGCGCAGGCGGGAAGACCTTGCTGCCCCCTCTCTGGCACAATAAACAGCTGAACACGAAAGCTCGCAGCGAGCACTGATGACAACATTCCAAACACATCATCATTAGCGCGAAATAGAAACAATTTTATTTTGAAAGGAACTTCTGTCCCTTATTTTCTCCAAACGACCGAATCAGATAAAGATCTCTTACAGGAGATACCTCGAACTGCTGAGAAACTTAGAAGGCAAATTATTGGGAAAGTTTCGAAGGCATGACTACTTCTCCAGACATTGGCATTGCTTTATAAGATTTAGTGGCCGATTTCGTAACTAATACTCCCACTCTACCCGTATTTCTTCAATCTATCGTTCAAGAAAAGTTGCGCGAGCAATATTAATCACGCAACGTTTTTTGAACGATGACCTTGCTGCCCCATCTCTGGCACAATAAACAGTTGAAGGCAAAAGCTCGCAGCAAGCACTGATGACAACATTCCAAACACATCTTCACTGGCGCGAATTAGAAACTATTTCCTGTTGAAGACGAGAACTTCTGTCCATAATTTTCTCCAAAAAATCTAAAGAAATGACCAAAGCAGGTGAAGATTCATCACAGGAGATACCTCGAACTCCTGAGAAAGTTAGAATGCAAATTATTGAGAAAGTTGCGACTCATGATTGATTCTCCAGATATTGGCATTTCTTCATAAAAATCTTGTGATCGGTTTTATAACTAATCTTTAACTCTATCTTTAATCTCTTTTTCTTTAAACTCTTTTATCTTTCAAACTCTATCTTTAATTCAGAAGTTTTAATGAAATTGGAAATTATGCCATAGGATTGAAGGTATTGTAAATATAAAATAAATATTTTATTGGTGGTGAGGCTCAGACCATTAGTCTTGCACCTGACCACTTTCAGAAGATGTAATAAAAGATACAATAAAATAATAATAAATATACAATACAGATACAATAAAATAATAATTTCATTAAATATCTCTGAAAATGAAGGCCTGACGCCGTATATGAATTATTTGAGGATGAACGAGGCAACATTCAATTTGCATTATCAACCTTCTTCCTTGTATCCAAGGTGGATGTTAAAATAATAAATAGAACCCCATTCAAATAAATATGTATTGTGTTCTGCGCACAATCTCCTATACACGTTCTCTTTTTACAAAACATTTAGAAAAAATAATTGAGAAAATATGAACAAATGTTTTTTTACCATAAGTCGCTTTTCCACTATTAAGGTCATTAGCGACCACTGTAAGTAACACTGGGAGTAACGGGAACAATTATATGGACACAAATACCCGCGCCCCGGGCGGGATTCGAACCTGCGACCCTACAAGCAGGAGGCAGTACGGTTCTTTAGCCTTAGCGAAAATCTTCTTTGCGTATTTCGAAAAATTGACACGAGTTCACTGAAAATTACACGAAAACTAAAAATATTTTGAAGAATGTTCATTAAATGATTTAAAGTTCTAATATTGAGTACTCTCTGGCTTTCGTATTGGTAGATTCGAAAAGACGTGAACTTTTGTTGTTGTTTTCTATGTAATTTATTTTAGGTCTCTTTATAAACATCTAAGGTCATGGACGATCGCTAGTAATTTACATATCAGTAGCAGTTATTATACCTTATTATAATCAGAATTATTAAATACAAAGTTATAACAAACATAAATATTAAGTACAAAACATTTTTACAATAATTTCTATCATTTTATTAAGACCTGCAATACTAAGATAGCTTAACATTTATTTGCTACCTTCAATTGAATTAAATATATCGAATAAAGTTGAACCTCGTTTACCCGATCCCCACAAATCCGAAATTTCGGATAATGCGAACAAAATTCATAATGAAAGGAAAAGAAACAAAATTATTAAAATGCTTATTTCTAGTTTATAGAAAGTATATTACTGTAGAACCGAAAAACTGATGATTGAAACACAAGTTGTGAAACGTTTTTTGCACTGGTGAGTACGGTATCACCTGTTTAAATAGCGGTAATTTGCACTTAGAGGAACTTACAAAATCGGTAATGCCATTTCGCCGTAAGGAACTATATCTGTTTGATGGCGCCCATGTGATGATGCAATCACGACGCTACGTTGCCGCTTTTTGACATCGCACCCGACGTTGCATAATCTGGTATTCCTATCGATGGATTTGTAAATGTACGGTACACTTTTTCAGATGATCCGAACATTTCGGAATGCGAACACCCCACACCCCCAATTAGCTCAAATTGTTGTTCGGAGTTGTACTGTACAATCCTAGTTTGAATTGAATTGAATTTGCCTTATTTTACGTGGCGAGACTCGGGCCATCAGGCCCGCTCTTCCGTCTGACCACGCAAATTTCGTCTAGCAGAGAAAGAAGGTATTTCTTGGGCGAGAAATAGGCGATTTGAATTTAGCTCAGAGGCGTCATTTAGGCTTGAGCATGCAAGTAAATCTACGAACATGGGACAGCCGGCTTTACTTCCCCTCCGAAGGAAGGCGTACGAAGGATTTTTTCGCCCTTAAAAATCCACGGCTTCGATCGGGTTTGAACCCGCCAACTTGGGTACAACAGTCCAGTACGCTAACCGTTACACCATCGCCGCCGTACTTTGGAGGCTTAAACGTTGAAGGATACCTTTTGTTGAGAGACCTTTTGTTTGAATATTGTGTGGTTTGTGCGAAGGCATCTTCGAGAAGCACAAGCTGCTGTTCTCCTTCCAAATGACGATGAAGCTGGAGATGAGCAAGAACGCACTGGCGCAGGACCAGCTGGACTTCTTCATCAAGGGCTGCGTGTCGCTGGACAAGACGGCGGAGGCCTGCCCCGCCGCCTGGATCTCCTCGCAGGTGCACACTTTTAGCGTAGATGCGATTAAAGCTTGAAATCTCTTAACTTCTAATCTCTTGAAATCTTGAAACACTTGCATGGGAATTCCGTTTAGCTTAGATGCGATTGAAGCTTGAAATCTCTAACTTCTAATCTCTTGAAATCTTGAAACACTTGCATGGGAATTCCTTTTAGCTTAGATGCGATTAAAGCTTCAAATCTCTAACTTCTAATCTCTTGAAATCTTGAAACACTTGCATGGGAATTCCTTTTAGCTTAGATGCGATTGAAGTTTGAAATCTCTAACTTCTAATCTCTTGAAATCTTGAAACATTTGCATGGGAATTACTATTAGCTTAGACGCGATTAAAGCTTGAAATATCTAACTTCTAATCTCTTGAAATCTTGAAACACTTGCATGGGAATTACTATTAGCTTAGACGCGATTAAAGCTTGAAATCTCTAACTTCTAATCTCTTGAAATCTTGAAACATTTGCATGGGAATTACTATTAGCTTAGACGCGATTAAAGCTTGAAATCTCTAACTTCTAATCTCTTGAAATCTTGAAACATTTGCATGGGAATTACTATTAGCTTAGACGCGATTAAAGCTTGAAATCTCTAACTTCTAATCTCTTGATATCTTGAAACATTCGCTTGGTATTATTTATTTGTTTATTTTTTCTAAAAAGTGGCAAAAAAAGGGCCAAAAATGAGGCATTTATGGGGTTTGTGGCATCTTTAAACAGATTTTGAAAACGGTTTATTGGTGCCTTTGTTGTTCTTGCATCGAAAACTAATTTCCTTTCACTAATCCATTCATTTTTATTTTCTCGATGCAGCCTAATATTTATAATATTTTAGTAGAAATAGTACTATATAGTATTTTAGGCCGAAACACGTCCCAAAATAGCTATATATTTATAATATAATTTAATAATTATTCACCAGGCACCGGAACGCCGTTTCGTCTCGTTCCGCCAGAAAGCAAAAGCCTGAGCAAGGTCGCAGTATGGACACCGAAACATTGGCATCTATGACGTCTCATTAACTGACAAGTTTATAGGAAAACAAAGAGGGCTCTCAGTTGTAAAAGTATTTGAACCTATATAGTACATTGCAATTTCTTCAAGGCATTTTTGGGGTTAACTTGATTTATTTTTGTGTCTTGCTGTACTAATTGTAAGCCGTAGCGGACCACGTAATACAGGCCACTGGCACTAAGCTGAAAGGCCCGCCTAAATGAAAGCGAATATTAGATATAAATATGAGAAATGTTCATATGTTGCACATATTCCTTACAGAGTTGGAGTGACATTTTAATGCTGTCACATTTCCCCACGTTTTCAAATTTGGTGAAAGATATGAAGGAAGGAGCTGTAATGTGGAAGAAGGTACGTTCGAGAAATGTCTATACTTAAATCTGACGGCTTATATTAAAGAAAATAATATACTTTTTAAAACTCTCATTAGGTGCTTTCAAAATATTATTTGGCAATTTGTACAAAACATTTCAAATGAAACCAAAACATATAAAACCCATAACCCATAAAACGCTCTTTTGAACTATAAAAATATTTATTATACGATCGCCTTCATATGCGGTTTACTTACGTGTTCGGAGTGGTAAAAATAACTCATTATTATATGCTATATATTACCTAATAAAGTTTGTC
Organism: Gryllus longicercus; assembly: GCA_038098605.1. Lineage (NCBI taxonomy): Eukaryota > Metazoa > Arthropoda > Insecta > Orthoptera > Gryllidae > Gryllus > Gryllus longicercus. The sequence continues at coordinate 6,229,192 of JAZDUA010000005.1, forward strand.
TAGCAATAATATGGTGCATAAAATTTATTTATTTTCTTCTAAACGAAAAAACATAAATAGCAGAACATTATTACCGTGTTCTTCGTTTTCTTGTTCTCTAATCTTTCTTCTCCTCCTCTTTCTTCTTCTTCTTCTTCTTCTTCTTCTTCTTTTTCTTCTTCTTCTTCTTCTTCTTCTTCTCCTTTCTTCTTCATCTTCTCCTCCTAAATCTTCTTTTCCTCTTACTTCTTGTTTTACACTTTCTTCTTCAATTTATTATTATTATTGTCTTTCTTTTCCTTCTCTTCTTGAAACTGAGCCATCTACATTTCATTTAAAGAAAAAATACAAAATTTGTTTGAATATAAGGGCTAATTGCTTTCTGATAGAAAACCATTTAAGTTTTAAAAATAAAGCTTTCCTAATAGAAGGCTTGACTAGCAACAGCAATTCACTGAAATCAGATAACTTTCTAACAAACATCTACATCATATTAAAAAGGGTGAACTTAATAATTTATTATTCAGTAATATGCCGGGTGTTTCATTAAAACAGTTTTGGGGAATATGTCGAGAGTGCGCATCCGATCAAAAAAAGTGGGTGATGAAAGTTGCTTCAATCAACAGGGCCTATCCAGTTATACCGAAGTCGACCCCTTCCGGGGAAGACTACTTCCGGGGTGGGGAAAAATTAACTAGTGATGCTGTCAAAGCACATACATTCTGTAAATATTAATTAAATCCTGCAGCAACACTGAATTGTCACAAATAATAGTTCCCGGCTAAGACACGAACGACCCAACCAGCCCTCCGAAGAGCACAGTCCTTATGGCCCCAATTTGCTACCACGGCTATCGAGTTATGACGTGGAATGAATACTTTTATAATAGTAAAAAGTGTGTGGTGGTTTCAGTTCCAACATTACGGAACCGAGTAATTATGAAAATGTGAAAAATGTGTGTTTTTCGGGCTACGAAAGCAAACATGCGTGAAGACAATTACGCCTATCGGAAAAGCTGATCAAGAGTAGAAAGAATAGAAAAATTACTGGGGCGAGAAAGTCTGTGCTATTCTATAGCACTACTAGTTTTTAATTTATTTATTCATTTAGTTATTTGTTTAATGGATTTTTTAAACTTGTAGTTTTGAAATGTGTTTGTAATTTTCAAAAAAGCGGGGATATCACAGAATATTCGACCTGCATCATTTTCTTAAACGTCCTTTGCACAATTGAACAACAAAATTTAATAAAAAAAGTTGGAGCATTTTTTATTTTTTTAAAATGTCCAAGGGGCTTAATTTTAAGTCCTCCCAAAATTAAAATATTGGTCGTAAATTCCAGGGGCCAAGACATCAGCCAGATTGATTGGGGAATAGTATTGAGTTACGAGAAAATCGGTTTAGCCGCTAGCGTTGACGGCCGGATACACGAACATTTTTCCGCAAATCCTCATTTTGGTATCAAGAACCAAAAAAATATGAATTCTGGCTCGAGTTCCAGCATTTTTTCTAAATTTTGCAACAGGATCCATTTTTTTGTAAACAGAACCCGGCAATAAGATTTTATCTGGCGAAATATCTGCATTTTCTGGCGCACGATTACATCATTTTCTCTTCCTACGAAGAATTCGCAAGGCGAGAGAGAACAATGTTCAATGGAACCCACACATTTTATTGGAAGATGAATCAAAAAGTAAACAAATATGTGTTCGATACTTTGCAAATTATTAAATAAGTAATTTTAGCTTTTTTGACTTAACTTCTTGCAGAAAATTCAGTTTTACGTTACATGCATATTTTAAATTTTGTCGATTACCGCGCTATCACAAAATGAAAAAAAATCGTTTAACACAGAAGTAATTTACTTTTCAATGAGATTACGCATTTGGAATAACAAATCGGGGGTTCCCACTTGATTTTTTCTTTTTTCCATACGCACCCCCCGTGTCAGAAGTGGATTTTGATATTGATGGGGACCATTCGATACGAACAACATTCATTACCCACATTTCTTGCCCAAATGCGCATATTGAAGAATTGAAGACATATACGATCGTTAATTACATTAATATGGGCGTGACAAGGAGAGCACTGTGCGGAGGGGCGTGAGGGATCGGGGAATGTTGCAGTGGGCGGACCACGACTCGCCCGAGGCGGTGCGCTTCCCCATGAACTACGGGAAGAAGCTGTCGCCCTTCGAGCGCCTCATGCTGCTGCGCTGCTTCCGCGTCGACCGCGTCTACCGCGCCATCATCATGTACATCACGCGCGTCATGGGCGAGGAGTACGTCACCCCTCCCGTCACCAGGTCAGCCTCACTCCCTTGCATCCTTCGTTGCCATCGCCATGTACATCACGCGCGTCATGGGCGAGGAGTACGTCACCCCTCCCGTCACCAGGTCAGCCTCACTCCCTTGCATCCTTCGTTGCCATCGCCATGTACATCACGCGCGTCATGGGCGAGGAGTACGTCACCCCTCCCGTCACCAGGTCAGCCTCACTCCCTTGCATCCTTCGTTGCCATCGCCATGTACATCACGCGCGTCATGGGCGAGGAGTACGTCACCCCTCCCGTCACCAGGTCAGCCTCACTCCCTTGCATCCTTCATAGCCATCGCCATGTACATCACGAGCGTCATGGGCGAGGAGTACGTCACCCCTCCCGTCACCAGGTCAGCCTCACTCCCTTGCATCCTTCATAGCCATCGCCATGTACATCACGCGCGTCATGGGCGAGGAGTACGTCACCCCTCCCGTCACCAGGTCAGCCTCACTCCCTTGCATCCTTCATAGCCATCGCCATGTACATCACGCGCGTCATGGGCGAGGAGTACGTCACCCCTCCCGTCACCAGGTCAGCCTCACTCCCTTGCATCCTTCGTTGCCATCGCCATGTACATCACGCGCGTCATGGGCGAGGAGTACGTCACCCCTCCCGTCACCAGGTCAGCCTCACTCCCTTGCATCCTTCGTTGCCATCGCCATGTACATCACGCGCGTCATGGGCGAGGAGTACGTCACCCCTCCCGTCACCAGGTCAGCCTCACTCCCTTGCATCCTTCATAGCCATCGCCATGTACATCACGAGCGTCATGGGCGAGGAGTACGTCACCCCTCCCGTCACCAGGTCAGCCTCACTCCCTTGCATCCTTCATAGCCATCGCCATGTACATCACGCGCGTCATGGGCGAGGAGTACGTCACCCCTCCCGTCACCAGGTCAGCCTCACTCCCTTGCATCCTTCATAGCCATCGCCATGTACATCACGCGCGTCATGGGCGAGGAGTACGTCACCCCTCCCGTCACCAGGTCAGCCTCACTCCCTTGCATCCTTCGTAGCCATCGCCATGTACATCACGCGCGTCGTGGGAGAGGAGTACGTCACCCCTCTCGTCACCAGGTCAGCCTCACTCCCTTGCATCCTTCGTTCCCATCGCCACGTACATCACGCGCGTCATGGCGAGGAGTACGTCACCCCTCCCGTCACCAGGTCAGCCTCACTCCCTTGCATCCTTCATAGCCATCATCATGTACATCACGCGCGTCATAGGCGAGGAGTACGTCACCCCTCCCGTCACCAGGTCAGCCTCACTCCCTTGCATCCTTCGTTGCCATCGCCATGTACATCACGCGCGTCATGGGCGAGGAGTACGTCACCCCTCCCGTCACCAGGTCAGCCTCACTCCCTTGCATCCTTCGTTGCCATCGCCATGTACATCACGCGCGTCATGGGCGAGGAGTACGTCACCCCTCCCGTCACCAGGTCAGCCTCACTCCCTTGCATCCTTCATAGCCATCATCATGTACATCACGCGCGTCATAGGCGAGGAGTACGTCACCCCTCCCGTCACCAGGTCAGCCTCACTCCCTTGCATCCTTCAGTGCCATCGCCACGTACATCACGCGCGTCGTGGGCGAGGAGTACGTCACCCCTCCCGTCACCAGGTCAGCCTCACTCCCTTGCATCCTTCGTTGCCATCGCCATGTACATCACGCGCGTCGTAGGCGAGGAGTACGTCACCCCTCCCGTCACCAGGTCAGCCTCACTCCCTTGCATCCTTCGTTGCCATCGCCATGTACATCACGCGCGTCGTGAGCGAGGAGTACGTCACCCCTCCCGTCACCAGGTCAGCCTCACTCCCTTGCATCCTTCGTTGCCATCGCCATGTACATCACGCGCGTCGTGAGCGAGGAGTACGTCACCCCTCCCGTCACCAGGTCAGCCTCACTCCCTTGCATCCTTCGTAGCCATCGCCATGTACATCACGCGCGTCATGGGCGAGGAGTACGTCACCCCTCCCGTCACCAGGTCAGCCGCACTCCCTTGCATCCTTCGTAGCCATCGCCATGTACATCACGCGCGTCATGGGCGAGGAGTACGTCACCCCTCCCGTCACCAGGTCAGCCGCACTCCCTTGCATCCTTCGTTGCCATCGCCATGTACATCACGCGCGTCATGGGCGAGGAGTACGTCACCCCTCCCGTCACCAGGTCAGCCTCACTCCCTTGCATCCTTCATAGCCATCGCCATTTACATCACGCGCGTCATGGGCGAGGAGTACGTCACCCCTCCCGTCACCAGGTCAGCCTCACTCCCTTACATTCTTCTTTGCCATCGCCATGTACATCACGCGCGTCATGGGCGAGGAGTACGTCACCCCTCCCGTCACCAGGTCAGCCTCACTCCCTTGCATCCTTCATAGCCATCGCCATGTACATCACACGCGTCATGGGCGAGGAGTACGTCACCCCTCCCGTCACCAGGTCAGCCTCACTCCCTTACATCCTTCGTTGCCATCGCCATGTACATCACGCGCGTCATGGGCGAGGAGTACGTCACCCCTCCCGTCACCAGGTCAGCCTCACTCCCTTGCATCCTTCATAGCCATCGCCATGTACATCACGCGCGTCATGGGCGAGGAGTACGTCACCCCTCCCGTCACCAGGTCAGCCTCACTCCCTTGCATCCTTCATAGCCATCGCCATGTACATCACGCGCATCATGGGCGAGGAGTACGTCACCCCTCCCATCACCAGTCAGCACCTGATCATTACTTACGAGATAGAAAATGAACAAACAGATTGTGATAGATAAATATATTTGATTTGTGTAGCTTTTGCCGCTATTTGTTGAATTTAATATATATTTACATACATTTTTTGAATTTTTATGTGTGCTCTATTAATGATTTACAAAATTAAATTTCTGCTTTTGTGCTTTTAATTTTTCTTTTAAATTTTTTAATTTTATCACAAAAGCTTATTTCTAACTCTTTTGTATTACATAATTCAAATCCTTTATCAAATAGCTAATTTTGTGCCTATGCAATTTTACTGAAATTGATTATCAAATTTTGGGCTTTTCTATTTTTCTTTTCTTCGTCTTTCACTTTTTGGATGTTATTTTCTAAGGTTCTTGTTTTCAGTTCATTTAAAAATAAAAATGAGCCTCTTATAACGAATTCTCTGTTTTATTGTCATAAATTTCAGTGTTTCTGGCATGTGTATTGTCGCAGTGTATCTATTGCATTGATGTGACTATTCCACGCGTGAAATTAAAACCAATCGTGTCTAAGTTTACATATAAAATGCCCCATCAGGACGGCGTATCTAAATAATTACCGATTTTTCTTACGTTGGGACTTACGTTATTAAGCTGGGACTCAACTATTATAAGAGGCAGCATGCATCGATCGCTATGTCGATGTCCAATAAACTGCATATGCACTATAACCTAACTTGTATATTTTAACATTCTTTCAGTTATTTTCCATACTTAGCACCTTTTGGAACTGTTGCAGAGAATTTCATTCGTGGAATAGTTCTAATGACTAACACGAGTGCTTTGGAAATTCGCAGATAAATCCCCTGCTCGCTTCGCGCGTCGGGGATTTATCGCCGCTTCCGAAAGCCCTCGTGGTTATAGTGCATATGCACTATAACCTAACTTGTATATTTTAACATTCTTTCAGTTATTTTCCATACTTAGCACCTTTTGGAACTGTTGCAGAGAATTTCATTCGTGGAATAGCTCTAATAACTAGCACGAGTGCTTTGGAAATTCGCAGATAAATCCCCTGCTCGCTTTGCGCGTCGGGGATTTATCGCCGCTTCCGAAAGCCCTCGTGGTTATAGTGCATATGCACTATAACCTAACTTGTATATTTTAACATTCTTTCAGTTATTTTCCATACTTAGCACCTTTTGGAACTGTTGCAGAGAATTTCATTCGTGGAATAGTTCTAATGACTAACACGAGTGCTTTGGAAATTCGCAGATAAATCCCCTGCTCGCTTCGCGCGTCGGGGATTTATCGCCGCTTCCGAAAGCCCTCGTGGTTATAGTGCATATGCACTATAACCTAACTTGTATATTTTAACATTCTTTCAGTTATTTTCCATACTTAGCACCTTTTGGAACTGTTGCAGAGAATTTCATTCGTGGAATAGCTCTAATAACTAACACGAGTGCTTTGGAAATTCGCAGATAAATCCCCTGCTCGCTTTGCGCGTCGGGGATTTATCGCCGCTTCCCAAAGCCCTCGTGGTTATAGTGTATATGCACTATAACCTAACTTGTATATTTTAACATTCTTTCAGTTATTTTCCATACTTAGCACCTTTTGGAACTGTTGCAGAGAATTTCATTCGTGGAATAGCTCTAATAACTAGCACGAGTGCTTTGGAAATTCGCAGATAAATCCCCTGCTCGCTTTGCGCGTCGGGGATTTATCGCCGCTTCCCAAAGCCCTCGTGGTGTTGCCTATGACTCATTCGAAAGCGAGCCCTCGTGCGCAGCCTGGACGCCATCAGCGACCAGGCGACGCCCAACATGCCCGTCATCTTCATCCTGAGCCCGGGCTCCGACCCCACGGACGACCTCATGAAGCAGGCGACGCGCTGCGGCTTCGGCGGCGTCTTCCGGTACCTGTCGCTGGGGCAGGGCCAGGAGGAGGTACCTGCAGCCACCCACGCCACGCCCCTCACTTCTCTCGCATGCGACCTGCTCTGGAGCAAGCAGCTTGCGAGGATTTAGATTAGATTAGATTTATTAATAATTCTGCAATTAAGTGTGAGAACTTGGTGGCAGAATACACTAACTTAACATTACAGAACTTAACAACTATACAAACTCTACAAACGTTACAAATCTCATGAACATTTCACCGTGCAATCTTTCATAGAACTCCACTTCACCAAACTTCACTTCACTAAACTTCACTTCACCACACTTCACCGCACTGCGATACAGCGAGCTGTAATGTCTTTCTTACTCACTCGTTTCTCTCAGTTGCACAACGTTACTGCACTTCACGCCACTGCACTGCACATAATAATAGTAAAAATAATAATAATAATACTGCTAATAATAATAACAATAATAATAATGCTAATAATAATAACATTAATACTAACAACTTTGTTTGCTTTCGCACTGTGAAATTTAATGTGCGTGTGATGACGTGGGACCATGTGCGTTGTAATGTGTGGCAACAGCGCAATGAGCTGTCAGAGCCACTCGGTAGCTACGTCGAATTACAGTGCTGTCAGGAGAAGAATTCTAGAGTCCTGCTGCTCTGATCGGTAGTTTTCCGTGGTTTCTCCGATCAAAACAAGGCGAATGCTGGAGCAGTACTCTAACAAACGGGCCACGGACCGCACGTGATCTTTCCTACCTCTTCCTTGTCTTATACTCACCCCTCGCACACGCTTACACTAACAGAGATGGCCAAGTTATTAGACTAAATTTTTTTTCTGACTTAACGGATTAAATTCAGTCCCGAGAAGCACCTGACAAAAGTAACTGTTTAAAGTGTAATGTTTGTTTATGTTATGTTATTGGAAATATATAGACAGTTAATGGTGCAATGAGACACGATAAATACTTGGAAGCTCTAAAGAACCAATGCTTCGCTCACATAAATTAGTTGTTTTAAAAAACAATGACTATCCTCCATATCACAACAAGCAAGAAAGTGGGAAAACATCTTTTTTTCCCCCAAGACATTGACCAGTCTAGGTTCCAATGGGCTGCAAATAGCCCTGAGACGAATCCCATCAATAATGTTCGTTCGATAGTTAAAAGACAAAAACCAACTCATTCGCATCGCGCAAAATGACAGTCAAATTGAAAGAATGGATTCGAAATTGATTTTCAACATACCTCAGAACAAGTATGTTAATCATGAAATGTTTACAAAACATTAGAACCCTGTTCACAGTGTGTGTCAATACCTGCGATTGCAAATACATTTTGTCTCGTTCAATACCTCTAATCTAATAATTTGGCCACCTCTGCTGCTCAAGTGCTGCTCTGCCACACGTGCCGGAAGACCAGCGAGAAGCACGGCTGGGGCAGCGTCCCGTTGGTGGGAGATACCTCGATAGGGAAATCATCGCAAGCCGATTCGTAGGTCTTCCCGAATTTCGCTGTTGAATACATTTCCATCGCCTCCCGTGATAAGCATGCGCCACACGTAAGGCTATAGACGCTGACGCTCCCGCAAACACGAAATAATCAATTTCTGCATCTGGGTCGCTTGCCTGCGTGGCTGCCACCTGGAAGCATCCAGAGGCCCTCGCCTGTGTGAAAGAAATGACCCATTTTAATATCACTTGTTTGCATTTTTCGTCGATTTCGAGTAATAAGTCATTTTTTTACCTTTATACGCTATTTTTACTATATTTTTCGTTTATTAAATAATTTTAATATCATTTTAATGGTTCTTGCTTCCAACAATATTTATGAGATGCAACTAATGTTTACCATAGAATTCCTGAGTAGTTTATTCTGTTTCTGCGCTTGTATATTGTAATGTCAGACGTTGTGAGTACTATGTAATCTAAGGTTCCTGTGACATTTATCTATGTCATTGTCAGTTCGATCGATTTTGCGATAAATAAAGGCAAAGATTTTCTTTTAAAGAACTGTCCAAACCCAAAGTTTGCAAGCTGAGTTCACTTGAACAGAAGGAAGAAGCTTCGATTACATCAGTTGTCTATCCAACAACAAGAGTTGTTCATCTGAAGATAAATTTTTTAGGTCATTTTTCTTTGTTTTTAGGGCATTTTTAAAGCATTTTAAGACCATTTTATTGATCTTTTTTTGGCAATATTTTAGGTCATCAAAATCCACCCCTAGTCATCAGTCTTGTGTATTGCGTGTTATACTACGGCATTGAAGTTCCTACCCCGCTGGGTGGAACGGTGCGGACCTACGTCGGCTAGCGGGGTTTCACTCGTCCAGGAATCTCCCACCGGCGGGACAAGCTCTAAGTTCTCGACCGGTCTTCCGGCGTGTGTGTGAATGTATGTGTGTGTGTAAGTAAGGGGAGGATAGAACAAGGAAGAGGAAGGAAAGATCGCGCGCGGTCCATGACCCGTGTGTTAGGGTACCGCTCCGACATTCACCTGGTTTTGGTCAGACAAACTGCCGACCAGTGCAGCTGCGATTGACATTTGTCACCGCCGGGACTCGCATCACAGCACTTCCCGGCCGCTGCGGCAGGAACAGCAATGCTGCCTCTGAGCCATACTCGTTGACAGGGCTTATTGGCAATGTGACGTACCTCCTTTTTTCGTTTTTTTCTTTCTTTCTAGTTTTACGCATTAAAATATTCGCAAGCCTTTTCTCCATGCTGCCAATTGGCGCTTCCCCTATGTCCAACGCAGTCCAAAAATCGTTGAAAAATCTCATTAACTACAAGACTGAATTAGAAAACCTACTCTTCCTGAAAATATTTATTTTTTAGATGTCAAATACGTCACGTAGGAAATAAGCTCTTCATTTATTCATTTGCTAGGCGGACCCGCTTGGCCGGGATATTTGCGTTCACGATCATCTATTACATTGGAAAAGTAAAGAATTACAGTGTAAAATGAAAGTAATTTTATTTATACATTCACCTTCTGTTCTTGGTTTGCTTAAATCTTACCGGCACTGGTAGTTTTTTTAAATAAACATTAATTTCGATAATATGTAGTAATTAGAAATATATTTTAAAACCTTTAATTTCATTCTGTTGACCATATGTATTTTTTTAACATCACCCCCATTAAGTCTTTTAAAAAATAATTAACATAAGAATAACAAATTTGTTAGACGAACAAGTCACCCGAGCAAGCTGGATTCAGGAAAGGATACAATGGACTACCACCTACAAAGGTACAATGGACCACCTACAAACCATAAATCAGGTACCAGCTCTAATAACTTTTTCCAAAGCATTTGACAGTGTTAAATATACACCAATATTTAAGGCATTGCAAGCTCAGGGTGTTCCTTGCAAATATATCAGAAATTTAAAGACACTGCACAAAAACATCACAGCCTTAGCTGACAAGGAAGGAGAAGTATAATAATAATAATAATAATAATAATAATAATAATAATAATAATAATAATAATAACAACAAATTCACCCAAAAATGTTCATTGAAATGCTACATATATGTTGGAAGCTAAAATAACTAATTTGGAATACAATAATTCCTCCACGAGAAAACGTTCATTTTTTACTTTTACGTGAACGTAGTATAGATAATGATTGTTGTCACTGATGGTGATAACATTTCAAAGCCGGAAAGGGAAATAATATTGATTTTTGTGTGAAATCAAAATGCATATGTTCGTATTATCTCAACATCTCGGAGACCCAACAATGAAATTGTTTTGTCTTTTAGAATATTATAGAAGAGAAAAACAGTCAAAAAATCAATGAAAAATTAGGAGCTATTGTTGAGATGTCGTAAAATTGTCAAAAAATCAATGAAAAATTAGGAGTCATTTTTGAGAAGATGTCGTAAAATTGTCAAAAAATCAATGAAAAATTAGGAGCCATTTTTGAGAAGATGTCGTAAAATTGTATTTAGGCCACGTTATTTAGTGCATTTAGCACTAACAGTACGAAGAGTATAATGAAAAAAATGAAGCCGTGTTTGACCAAATGTTTTTATCACTGCGAAAATTTCACTCAAAATTCCGAGAAAATACTTGATACCATTTTTAGGATATTTTGAAAAATGTTCAGGGTGTTCATGAAATGTTCTCTCAAAAAATTAAATAGCAAGGATTGATTCTGGTCGGATCAAACGATAAATATTCGTTTTCGCAAAATTCCCACTAATTTTTAGGCACTAATAATGTTCACAGGCGGACGTTTTGAAGAAGAAAATGCTCGCTGACAGTGAATACCAAAATGTGTATTTCCGATGAAATCTCGAAAAGGATTTTTCGTGCAATTATAACTCTATCTTTACTAGGTGTAATATTCCATATATACAGGAGAAAACAAAAATAGTCGGCATGATTATCTGGCCTTTGTTTCTTCACACTGTGATACCAATGTAACAACACATAAACGAGCCACAAACCGAATGTAATTTCTCAAATCCAGTCATTAACACTTTTCAAATCCAGTTTGCTCGATTACTTATTTATCATGTTATAAAGTAGAACCAAAACACGAAATAACCAACCAACGAACCCCCAAACAGCAACACAGCGTGCAGTGTAAATACACAAATGGCTGGTCGTGCTCCAGGCGGCCGTGTCGATGCTGGAGACGGCGGTGGGGCGCGGCCAGTGGCTGCTGCTGCAGAACTGCCATCTGCTGATCGACTTCGTGCGCGAGTTGGACAAGGAGATCGACGCGCTGGGCACCCCGCACCCCGACTTCCGCCTCTGGCTCACCACCGACCCCACGCCCTCCTTCCCCATCGCCCTGCTGCAGCGCTCGCTCAAAGGTCTGCTTCGCCGCACTTTAGTTTAGTTTACTTCCCGTGGTGAGACTCGGGCTGTCAGGTCCGCTCTTCCGTCTGACCACGCACATTTCGCTACGCTCCTTCAGTAAGGTACAGTGTGCCAGGAAAGTTTCTCCGCACTGACCCGATACAGGACCTTCTATTAAAGACTCCATTTATGTTGGTAGCCACCACATCACTGGGAAACATGTGAAGGGGGCAATACTTACAGCATCTACTATTACTGTGTGATAGTACGCAATATACGTTTTCAAGCCGCCGATCGTGATACCACTATAATTTCTGTCGCAAGCACTCTCACCAGCGAGGTCCCTCTGCAGAGAAACTTCCCTGGCGCGCAAATTACTCGGGCGACAAAACAGGCGATTTGAATTTAGCTCAGAGACTTCCTTCGGGGCCGGAGGATTTTTTACGTGCACGAAATCTACAACGTCGGACAGCCGGATTTACTTTCCCCGCCCCGAAGGAAGGCGTACGAAGAATTTTTTCGCCCTGTAAAATCCACGGCTTCGATCGCGGTTTGAAACCGCTAACCTAGGTATAACAACCCGATACGCTAACCGTTATACCACCAAAACCACTTGAAAGGTAAGTGTGGATAGTTGAAAATACAAAACCGTGACGAAGAAAATCTCTTTGTCTCATCGCCTCTTCGTAATAGTCGTATAGCATTGACTTGCCTTTACATCCTTTTGATTTTTGCCTCAATTTGGTTCACAGCTTAAAATAGATCTTAAACGTTCAATTCGTATAGGCAGTCCATATTATATAGGTGAATCGTGTCACTTTAGCACTACATGTAACTTTTGAATGGTTGAAGTTGTTGCAATACAGTTTTCACGGAAGTGCATGAGGGAATGATTCTAATTGATACGTGTATTCATTTCTATTTTATCTCTCGTAGTTTACGAGATATTTGAGGTGACTTTGTTTTTTTAGAATGGAACTTTCCATATTTTTTCGGTCTATCATGATGAGCGTATAATGATGAATCTAATAATATACATTTTGTCATGTTAGATAAGCATTTTTTGAGTAATTTTGTTTTTTTTGCGACTAGAGTTTAATGACTATTTTGAATGTTACGGTCCGCCACACAAGGTCACGCAGCGCTCCCCCTGCTAGCGCGCGCTCTACGAAGGGAAGGGATTTTCACAAAACCTTTGTAGTTCTTTTTCCTGAAATCTGCTTTCCATCCTTCAGCACTTCCTTCCTTCAATAGAGAAAATGTGAAGGAGTGGGCATCCAAGAAGAAGAATTTAACGGAGGTGGCGCTGATATTCAAGAGGTGAACATTAGCGGTGGACAGTAAAGCAACAATAAATAGCATTTGTTCGTGCAGGCAGACGCGTGGCAATAAGAAAATAGTTGTAATTAGATTTTACTAGTAACAAATAAAATAATCTTCATTGGTATATTTGGATTTACAAATATTCTCAGTGAACAGATTTTAATCAAAACAATTTTTTAAGTAATTGAAAATAATTTTAACGTTTTGCAGTGGTCATCGAGCCTCCAAACGGCCTGAAGCTGAATTTGAATGGAACTTTTTTCAAGATGAGATCTAAAATGTTAGACATGTGTCCTCATTCTGCATTTAGACCTTTGATTTATGTTCTGGCTTTCTTTCACGCTGTAGTTCAGGTAAGTGCTCCATAATAGCTTCAATCATGAGAAATAATTTGTTGGTAATTAATATTGCAACCTAGCTTGTCCATTTCCTATGTCAAAAATTAAGAGGGTAAGTCAATAAGTGTTTGCATTTTCGTTCTCGTCGCCTGTACGTTGATTGTACAGCTTGTGTGTACAGCTTTGTGCACTTACCAACCTTACGGTGACACCAATTGTTTACGGTAGGTTTCTGTTTATGTTCGCGTAAGTAATGACATAAACGTGACTACAATCCTTTTTTTAATTTGTTGCGTCTATACAGACGCAACGCTACTTAAGGAGCGTTGACCGCACCGTGGAGTAATCCTCCTGTGTTAATTTTATTTAGAATAATCCTCCGTTATTAACTTCCCACCACCCCCTAGGGGCCGCTGGGTAGTCAAGTCACGTCAGCCTCTGTCAAGACAGGTAACGCATTCGCGCTCGCGTCATCTACCCAGCGGCCACAATTGGGAAGGAATAAGGATAGGGACAAGGTTTAGGACGCGTCACAGGGGTTGGCCTAGCTCCTGTGAAGCATGAAAACTCGTTTTGTCGTAACAAATTACGTTTTATCGCAACGTCCCTTTGCTCAAAAACGAATAGGCGTGTAATTCGTTTTTGTGATCTGAATAAGTATCAAATCTGAAAGCTGAAAGACTTTCAGCACAATTTGGGTATACGATTTTTCCTTGGCAAAGAGTTTACCAGTGTACTGAACCATTCGCAAGCAGTCAAAAAAGCATGCAGGTTGAGAAAAAAGCACGATATCCGGTCTCTTCCAGTCAGGGTTGGGTAAAGTACTGTAAATTTAGTATTTAAATACTTTGTAAATAAGTATTTAAATACATAGACAAAATAAATTAAGTTTTGATTAGCTAAATACATACGTATTTAAAATACTTCGAATACTCGAAATACAGTAAATATAATATTCTATTATATGTGTTTAGCAACAATATATTGTAATTAACACAAATTACTGAAAAAAACTTATGTATTGTTCAGATTGTTTATATTTGATAGTGTTTATAATGTAACAATATGTATTAAGACTGTGAAATATAAAATAATAAAAACAATATGTAACCACGAATAAACGAAATTTCCTTTTAAAACGACTAATTTTTCTAACACGTTTTCAGGCAATAAACCCCTAGTTGGCGAATGTATAAACCCTACAAAGGAAAAGCTTTATTCAACTGGTTCTGTGGACATAAACTAGTGTTATAACGAATAAACCCTTTTTTATTGTTGGATAAATGCCCAGAATTTTTATCATTCCGATTTATCATTTACAAAATTAAGAGAATTCAAATTCAAGAGCTGAGAGGGGCTGTTATTTTGTTTCAATGAGGCGCGTTCACTAGCGCAATCAAACAAAAATAAACTTTCCTCGTTCTCTTATTCTTCATCTGCATTTAAAGCATTTTAAGTATTTCTTTTTTTAAATACACCTATTTTATGTGTTTAAACACATCTTTAAAATATGTCTCAAAAACTCAAAAGTACAGTACTATTTCAAATATAAGCATTTAAGTATTGCCCAACTCTGTATCCACTGCTGATCCCAATATTCATCTAGTCTGATCCCTCATTCTGAATAACCGATGAGTGACTATTGTTGAAGTGGCATGTTCGTCGGGTTCTACATATGAGAACACCGACATTGATTATCGAAAGACATTTTTTTGTTGCAAGAAACAAACACGTACCCTACGCCACATACAGTTTTTACTGTTTTTTAACTGAATATATCTAAATCTAATCTAAAATCTACTGACGCCCACGGTCTTCAAAATCTGAATTTCGATGTGTTAGAGCATCCTGGGTAAAGTTCCTACATTGCCACACCTGTTGGGTCCACTTAAAGATGGTTTTAGAGGTCGAAAATTTGCCTCCGACCTGTAGATGATTAATATAATGATGATTAATATTAATGTAATAAGTTATTAAATGCATTATTATTATTATTATTATTATTATTATTATTATTATTACATTAAATGAGGAAGCATTGCATACATAGTTTGCAGCTCAATGAAAAATTCTTCTTTCTGAGGGTATTGAAAAGCCAGTGCTATGATGGCCATGTACATTGAAAAGCATGAGGCCTGTGATGAAAATGGTCTCATTGTAAATTTTGTATAGTTGTAAGTCAGTTATAAAAATCATTGATATTTATTGACTTACTCTCGTCTTAAATTTTTGCAAGTGGTAAGGTGGAATACCAGTCTCAATGGATTCGCCACCAGTAAAGACATTTATTCATTCATTCTGATTTCAAATGGAAGCTCTAGTGTATTGCATAATTAAATTACTTTAATGGACTGTATTTATCAACGAATTATTATAGAAAAATAAGTCAATTAATTTCTAATTACCACGTTCACAGGCAAAAGGTTGGTATCCCGCAATAATCCAACATAATCTTGTAGCTTTTTAACCTGAAAATGTCTACTTCCCATGAAATGTTTCCAACCCAAACCGCGGAATCGCATGCGACGACTGCTGTTTCTTTTCAGAGAGAACCCCGAAATAGTTTGGCCTGTGATGAGTCGGTTTTCTTATTTTAGTGCTAAGTTTTCTGATCAGCTTAAAGGAATTACGAATCTCCATTAACTGAAAAATTCGTGATAGTTTGAAAGATGAGTGATCATCTTTCAGGGGTAAAAATGCATTGGTTCAATAGAATAATCATTCCATCCCATACTCGTACAAAACTAGCAAAAGGCGTTCTCTGAAAAAGGTGGTAGTGCATGGTTGAAATGGATAATCGAGCCATAATCTGTAGAATCTCCGCAGTATATATATATATATATATATATATATATATATATATATATATATATGTGTGTGTGTGTGTGTATACACATTTTGTATTATTTTGTTTATTAATGTACAAAATATAGCAAATTTTCTTCTGGAATATAGTTTGATGCACTTGGAAGTAATGAATTGTTCTAATTTTACTTGTTTCAGGAACGTCGAAAATACGACAAGATCGGTTGGAACATATCCTACGATTTTAATGATTCCGATTTTCAAGTTTGTATGCAGATATTGAATACCTACTTAACCAAGGCTTATGAACTTAAAGATCCCAGAATACCGTGGGCTAGCTTGAAGTATCTAATTGGGGAGGTAATGTGAATTTTAATTTAAGTAATTCCAATGCATTGAAATTGTTTAGCATCGCGCAAAATAGCTGCAGCTCGCTAATGAGAAATACGATTCTTGTTATGAAATGGTGTCTGAATCGCAGCCCCGTTCACTGTATCTCAAGGGCCACCGCCATTCCTATGATATTAGTAGGGGGCAGATTTTAATGAAATGTCATTTTTTCTTTTCACTTTAGAACAATGTTTATTATAGAAATTAATTCTACCTTATGTCAAAAAGAAATGACCCATTATTATGTCTTTTCATGAATTTTTCGTCCATTTTGACTGTCACTTTCCCTTCATTTTTAAAGGATTGTTTGGTAATTCAAATATTTTGATATCATTTTAATGGTACTTGCTTAATAATATTTACGAGATGCATCAAATGTTCTGCACAGAACTTATGACTAGCCTTTTCCATTTTTTCGCGCAGAAATAGTTCGTCGGCCGTTGTAAGTGTGTAATCTAAGGTTTTGTGAGGCCAATCGGCGTTGGTTCAGCGTATTTTGGGATAGCTAAAGACAGATTTCCTTATAAAGACCAGACTCAATCAAAAGTTATAAGGCTGAGTCCACTTCAAGGAATAAAAGAAGCCGCGATTACATCAGTTACTTATCCAACAACTTGGGTTGTTCATCCGAACTCGTTTTGATCACTTTTTGCGTCATTTTTCTTTGCGTTAAGGGCATTTTTATAACATTTTGAGGGCATTTTATTGAGCATTTTTGCGATGTCTTAGGTCATCAAACTCCGACCTCTAGATATTAGTGAACAATTGCACTTCTACTTGCATAGCAACAGAATTTCTCAATCAGTGTGAATAGCTACCTCAATGAAATGATGTTGCTATGTTGCTACGAAAATGAGGATCTTATTTACTGACCAAAGAAAATTTATTTTTATTTATTCATTTTGAACTTTTGCTCTTCTTTCAACTAATTATAATTAAAATGACGGGAAGGGATTCTGGAACTCAAGAAAAAGTGCGCAGGTAATCTTCTCCCCATACGTTACATACAGTTGCTTTTTGTTGTTGTTGTTTTTTTTTGACTAAATAAATCTAATTTAAATCACTCTCAAAACTTAGGATGTATTATTCTCATACCTACGCTGTGCTACACGATCATTATTAATCCGTATCATTGGTCATGGGATTTGGTCCAGAAATCAAGCAATTATATTATTATAATTGACAGAACAATTTGATTTGTAGTTCTAACCGTGTGGTGTTGAATTCAGCCATGAGGTTGGAGAAATAAAATTGCAAAACGTGGGCAAACTAATATAATTGTTTGAATTCTAGACGAAATTCCGTGAACAACGATGTGGATTATTCTCATAACTAATAAAGTACTAGCGTACCCGTGCGGGAGCTCTCGCTTGTTAATGCCCACCCTTATCCTATCCATTTTCCAATTCTTTCCATTAAGAGAAGTTTTCAATGAAACATGTTTATTTGTTAAAAAGTGTATAAATGTTCATAATTACAGAATATCAAAGAAAAAGAAAAACAATGCAATTGATGATGAAAATAATTTTTCAATAAAAGTTTATTCAGTACTATATTGATATGTTCGTCGAACAATTCACACATCCTTAAAAACAACATTTGAAGTATTTATGATATCTTCCTTGACAGTTAGCTTTTTGCTTTCCATGATCGTCACAATAATATTAGAAAAGGTTTTTACTTTTGGGAAAGCAAGGAAAGTTTTCAATGCGAAAATACAGGATCGGGCAAGTACAACCCTACTCTTTGCAATATTATTTAATTCTCCTCGATTTGTTATGAGAAACAGAGGGGGGGTTTGGAGGGGCAGGACGCCAGATTGCAGGGGTGCGAAAATTGAAAAGTTATTAGTATACTAAAAAGTACTGGATTCTTTTGTGCGTCCTTACGTACGTTAAGAAAAGTAATTCCGAGCCAACAAAGTAATAAAACTAATGTTTTCACCTTTGAGTATTTTGCACATTGCTGTGTGCTGGATTTAATATGTGGATTACAACGTTTTTACCCGGAGGTATTCAATTATTATAGTATACCGTGTTTTAGGCAGGGTAGATTTTAAATAAATTATTTATTACTAAAGTCATTTGTTTATAATTTTTAACATATTTTAATAAAAATTTATAAACATGAATGACTTCAGATTATATGAATAATTTAATTAAAATCTAGTCTGTCTGAAATAGCAAAAAGGTGTAATATACAAATAAAAGACAGTTCCTTGGATGGCGCAGGTGATGTACGGAGGGCGAGTGACGGACGACTACGACCGCCGCATCGTGAAGACGTACATGGACGAGTACATGGGCGACTTCCTCTTCGAGACCTTCGACATTTTCTACTTCTACCACGACGAGCACGTGGAGTACATCGTCCCGGACGCCACCACCCGCGACGAGTACATGGGTGAGCTCCCCCCTCCACACACACACACACGCGCGCCAAAAAGCCTTGGGGCGCTCGCACGGTTTGACGTCACAGGCGCGATGCCACCGACGAAACTCCGTCCGTTGTCTCAACAAACAGCTTCTCTTCATCGTCAGTCAGTGGTAATTTATTAACTAACATCGACTGGTCATTGCAGTAAATTGAAAATGTATTGAAACAATTTTAATTAGTCTCCAAAAAAAGAAATTTCTTCTACTTTGGCTTCACAACGCACTCGTGATAAATACATACAACATAATACTAGCACAATAAAAATATAAATTAAAATCTAATGCAGTAGGACGGTAAAAATAGCATAAGATGAAAATGGTGTAAAAGGGGGAAGTAGCTATGTGTAGGTAGCTAAATATGTTGTGATAATACGAGAATAGAAAGTATCAGGAGTCTAATTATTAAAATCCACTGAAAGTATCTAAAAATTACCCGAAATGAT
Source organism: Gryllus longicercus (assembly GCA_038098605.1). NCBI lineage: Eukaryota > Metazoa > Arthropoda > Insecta > Orthoptera > Gryllidae > Gryllus > Gryllus longicercus. The sequence continues at coordinate 6,248,634 of JAZDUA010000005.1, forward strand.
GAAGCAATTCATTTAATATTTACACAATAATTAGCATAAAAGTATTATTATGGCTTTTTTATTGCAAACATATATGAATAATATTCTTACGTATTCATCACAGCTCCTTGGATCTTCAATAAGCCACCGCGCAGCGCGGACCGCCATCTTGAAACTGTGCAAAGGAACCGCAAGAATTAGTTCAAACGCCATTTATTAAAAACAGCTCCAAATATTTTCTTCTAACTTTTCCAACGTGTAGTGCGAATTGCACTGTCTATTATGACATAAAATTCATTTTGGTGTATTATTTTGTTTTTTCAAAAATTACCCAAATGTATTTTTTAAATATTTTTACCGCCGTAATATGCACATTTTCAGGCATTTGTAAACAATATTGAAATTGTGAGTTAAAGTAATTTACATTACTACAAATAAAGTTTTCCAAAAACTCAAAAATTTTCTGTGAAAAAGAGGTTCAATTTCACATTTTTAGTAACGCTTAAACGATATTTTCTTGAACACTGCTCCAATTTTTTAAATGAATATTCATTTATGACGAGGTGTTACTCTTCTTTAACATTTTTACAGTAATATTTCGATTCTACAATTAGGAAACCGAAGAATTGAGAATGTTTTTTTAAATACTTTGGGCGGAGATAGAAGGCTGCTGGCTAGAGTAAGTGGCAAGTCTTATTAACTAACGCAGCTCAGAGAAAATAGAAAATTAATACGAGAAATTCTGTAGCACTATGTTACGTATTTATAATTCTTTACCTTTTATCTCTATTTTCATTACTATTTGACTATGTGCGATATTAATATTACGTATGTTTTTGCTAGTTACATACAGGCCAAATATAACGAGTAAAACGTAAATAAAAGTCTTCACCACCGTTCACCACAAAAGAAATGCCGGGTCATACAGCAGTTTCAATATGGCAACCATGCGCATCACATCGGATAGTGGGTAGCTTTCCTTTCTGTGTAGTATCTATTATGTGATACAGTTTTCTTGCAGATTGGACGTACAAAAACGTGCAGTCCAGATTGCACGAGAACTTACAGTTGGACTCAAACGCCTCTAGCGGAAGAATCGTTTACTAACGGTTTACCCGACGCGATGGTAATCGGCCATTTCGGTTTTGTGGTAAGGTGTGTCCTGGGTGTGTCAAGGTGCGATAGTGTGAAGTGATATTGTGATAATCTATCTCTTTTCCTATTCCTGCATTCTTTTTTCTTCTCTAGTCTCCTAATGGTTAATTAATACTAAATAAATATCACAGCGAGAACGCCCGGATACCACCACTGAAAAAATTAATAGCTCAACGTTTCTTGAACGATGACCTTGCTTCCCCCGGCCCAATAAACAGCAGAGCTCACAGCGAGCACTGATGGCAACATTCCAAACACATCTTCACTGAAATAGAAATAGAAACCATTTTCTATTAAAGAGAACTTCTGTCCGTGATTTTGATCCAAAAATCTAATGAAATAACCGAAGCAAGTGAATATCCATCACAGGAGATACCTCAAACTTCTTAAAAAAGTTCGAACGCAAATTATTGAGAAAGTTGCGAAGGCATGGCTGAATCTCCAGAGATTGGCATTGCTTCATAAAATCTAGTGGCCGATTTCGTTACTAATACCCCCCACTCTACACGCATTTCTTCAATCCATCGTTCAAGGCAAGTTGCGCGAGTAATACTCGGACGGCGCAATTCAATAGACCGTCTTGTGGCGCTTCGTACACATATAGACCGTGTATGCGCGATATGCCGTGTTGGGCTTTTATACTTCTATTTTGGGAACTTGAAATATCTGTTCAGAAACTGAGAATCGACACGAAAACTGTACCGTGTATACTGACATTTAGAACAGGCTGCTCTGATCGGCAGTTTCCCATGATTTTTCCGATCAACACCAGGCGAATGCTAGAGTCAGTACTCTAACGAACGGACCACGGACGGGACCGGAGAAATCACGTAAAACTACCGATCAGAGCAGCCGGCTGCTAGAATTTACACAATAAAGATTCTTACATTTTCATGCGAGTGTTTTGTCTTCACGTCCAAAACACAACCAGTATCAGGCATTTAGGGAATATAGAAGTGTTTCAAATTTACTTATTTCAAAACAAGCATATTCGGAAAAGAACATTATTAATTGAGATTCGCATAAAATTAATTTTATCTATCATTTTTAAGTATATAGTGCTCGTATAATGCATAATAACTATAATAAACATGGTTAATTAGTTTTAAGCATGCCACCTAGAAAAAAAATCGACGTTGTGAATGTACCTGCATCAATAAAACAGAGTTTGTTTATTTTCAGAATATATCGAGATACTGCCACTAGTAAACACACCCGATGTATTTGGTCTTCATCCTAATGCCGAGATAGGATACTACACGAAAGCAGTGAAAGATATGTGGATGCATTTGATTGAACTTCAGCCCAGAACAAGTGAGTAACTTCATTTCTGGCATCCATCTTAATATTTCTTCTAGTTTCTAACTCGTTCGATGATTTTCCCGCTTTTCCTTACGAATAATTGTCAAAATTGTTGAAAAAAATGAAATTGTCTGAAATCAGTGTAACAATTGTGTGGTCTGAAACAATTGTGTTGTCTGAAATCAGTGGAACAATTGAATAAGTAAAAGTTTTATTAAATTGCGGGAACTTTTTAAAATTGTGTGTGACTCACTTTACTAAATTTAAATTCACTTTTATTTCGGGTACTTTTTTTATTGAATTACATTTGAAATCAAACTTCTCAAGGTTCGCTGCCTAGAATGTTTGCAGAAATAGAATGTCATTAATATGACATAAATTATTTTTAAATTAACTATTTGGACTTTTAAAACTACAAATCATTCTCCTTTTCAAAAACCTCGGGTTTCAGCAATATTTAACACAATTTAGACTCGATTGACCATCAGCGATACTGTGTTTTCATATTGGTTTAACTTCATAATGACTATTGCAATAACAGTATTTATCTTGCACAAGTACAATTTCAAGAAGAGTAAATATTAATTTAATCATGTACCAATCACATACATTTATCGAGAAAAACATTTCGAAATGTTATCAAAATGAACTAAATATTTCATCCATTAAGGACTATATAAATTTTATGTCTCATAAATTCTTCACATCCTTTCCCCAATCGCGCAGTACAACTATATTCAAAGTAGGTAAAACGTATGGTTCATCAAAGAGAATAAGATCACGACTACCTAAAGACTCCCTTCGCCCACCTTAAATCATTTACCCATCTTCCCCTTTCCTAAAATTCCACCCACTAACACCCTCCCTTTAAAATTATCTCATATAACACCAGAAAGTGTTCACAGCTTCCTCTCAAAGTACAATGTATCATGAGAGCCCTGAGGGAGGAGGTAACGCATGCGGATGTCCATCCCTAAAAGTTAATGTGTAGAATTTTGTGTAATGAACACCCCTGAAAGGCATAAATGCAGAGCAGGCAGAAATAAATAAAAAACACTTTTATCAAAAGTGAGAGTATTATATAAACTGTAGAAAGTGAGAGTGTTATAAAAACTTTAGAACCACTAAACTCGTAAATGACCTAGCTTGGAATTCGGTGTGTCTATTAATTTTTCTGTCAGAGTTGTACTTTCTTATATTGGAATCATTGTTGGACTTCTTTTATCTTTTTCTCCAGGAATTTTTAGGTATTATGTAGATAGTTGAAAAGTAACATCAAGTCATGTACAGTAATTTATACTGGTTGTGATATATTTGTGACTTTCTTTGTGAAGAAAATGTCGAAAAGACGTGAAATGTTCGTTATAAATAATGTAACACACTGCGATGAAGTCTTACGTTTATTAGAAAATGACTTAGGAAATGACAGTGATTGTGAGGGCATGATGGAAGCATCTGAAACTCAACTGGATAGAATGATCAACGAATATTCTGTGAGAAGGGCTGCTAGAAGGTGGCCTTATGTTGTTGTTTTTGTCTCAACACTGCTGACGTAGGGTGTTTTTAATGCTTACATGATTTGAAGAGAAAAATTCAAAATCTCCTAATATGCATTTACACGGATGGCAAAGAGTTTTCTTTGACCTCGAGAAAAAATTAGTCACGCCACATGCCAAACAACCATGCCAATGTCTTACACAAAAGAACCATAAATGCGACACGAAATTTCATTTCAGAAGAAATGTAAGAAGTACGCACTGCCGCAAAACAGCCACACACAAAAAAAAAACAATTTGTTTCCTAGAAAGGCTGATTAAAAGTCAAACACATCGTGCGAAGTGCGAACTCTTGAAAAGCAGTGATGTGGTAGTGTCCAAGCAGTCCCCCCTTGGTAGTTGACGTAGATTCTCTAGCTTGCTACTCGGAAGGTTAAACGGGAAGTGGTCAGGCAGGTAAAGTTCCACTGCAATTCCTCTGCCTTGAGGTCGTCTTGTACCTATGTTTCCATACACACAGTGTTCATACTCGCATTGAATGACAGCACTCTGAGGGACATTTTGTGGCGAATAAGAATACATTTTTTGGAAATTTCATAACGCAAAAATCTAAAAAAATTATTTCGCGAAATTGTTTAAACAATTTCACGAATTTGCAATAACAAATTCGCGCCGTATTTTTTTTTTCGAAAAGACCTCCGTTTTCTGCGTCCGACGCCGTTCGCGGCGACCGCTGGGAGCGGAGCAGCGATTTTTTAACCCTTTTTACCCCCTCTCCCGTGACGTCACGCCATTGTTCTGGCGCGAAGATAAAAAAAAAATCGCCAAAATTCGGGGAACCGTAGGAGAACCGCGAAACCTCGGATTCCGGCGTGACCGAGGGCGCCCGACGCGACGCGCTCGTCGTCGAACGCGTACAACCGCTCGGTTTGATGCCCGGGAAGTGCACTTTTTTTCGTTTTCGTTTCAGCGCTTTGCAAAAATTCCCTCCCGTTCCAATTAAACTTCTGCGTCCGACCCCGCAAACGGAAAAAATCTAAAAAATTTACTTCGCCCGCAAAAAAATAAATCATTAATCATACCGCAGAAATATTTATGCACCAAGGGCGTTACAAGGTTCTCAAGGGCGAGCGGCGACGAAAAACGCGAGGGCATTTTGTCACCCGAGATCATTAGAAATTCATCGCGCAGCGGGTGCGAAACATCTGTAACGATTCGCAATCATCTTTCGTCTTGATGACGTCTTTGTTTATTCTTTATGCATTGCGTTTCGCTCCCGGCGTGTTAAAAATAGTATTCGCAACACAGGCGCGAGATGATTCTGTACTGGTCTGTTTGTCGTCCGCGCGTAGCAAGGATACAAACTCGACTCACGAGTGAACCACCTGTTTCGCGCCCTTGTTACGTAAACGAATATTTTATACTCCCAATGTATAAATCTGTCATTTGATAGCTCATTACAATGCAGATGTGATTATGACACAGGTTCTTGACCAATCACCGAGAAGTTTACAAACCAGGAATTGACTATATTAATTCATCATTGACAATCGTTCTAGTAAATGTTCCGTTCGAATGTGTTCATTGCAATTGCATTTAATATTACGTTATGTTTGTGAGTTTTAATTTCTATTATTATTACTAATTTTGACGTGAAATATAATTTAAAACAAAGTGGATCGCAATTTCGCTTTGATCCTATTTGACTAGTGCAGTACTCCATCGCCGGCGAACTGGTAACGAAAGCCGCTTACGGCAGGGTAGGGTAGGGTAGGGTTTGGGAGCTGTCCGCCATGTGACCTTGACAGGATCTTGCATGTCAACTGCCACGAAACAATTCAATTCAATATACAAGTTTAACTAACAAAAACATAAGTCGTAGAAAAAGTACCGTATGAAAGTGGATGTAACGGGTCGCGTTAAGTTTACGATCCTCGCTCGTATCGTAAGATTGCACTCGTGCCATGATGGTTTCTTAACGCACGTTTCTTTTCGAATGCGTTTGACGCGCGTGCGTGCGTGTGTGTGCGTGGCAGCGGCGGGCGCGAAGGGCGTGACGCGCGAGGAGATGATCGACGGAGTGGCCAAGGACGTGCTGGAGAAGGTGCCGCAGGTGTACGACCTCATCACCATCAAGGAGACGCTCTACTCGCGCATGACGCCCGTCGTCATCGTCCTCATCCAGGAGCTCGAGAGGTGAGCCTCTCTCAATATATATATATATATATATATATATATATATATATAGAGAGAGAGAGAGAGAGAGAGAGAGAGAGAGAGAGAGAGAGAGAGAATGGCAATGGGAGGGTCTACTGATGTGAAAGAGCCTGTAAACAGTAGCTTTAATACACGTGTAGGTTGGCTTAGGGTTAGCTGCAAATAGTAAATGTGTAAGCTGGTAGGTGGCGCCCTGAACAAGGGACGTCATGGGATGTTTTGGACGGAAAGGACGGTTCCGGTGAGGACATAGAGTTGGATATAGAGGTGTCCGTTGTGTGTGCCAGAGAGCGTGGACTGTATCCGTCAGTATTGTGGTAATCACACGAGACTTTTTAAATACTAAACGTAAGTGCTTTCAGTACTGCGTCACATTTAATTTTTTTAATATATACATATATAAATGTATGCCGATCAGATGGCCGAGATCGCTAAGGCAGTAGTGCCGGAGTGGTTTCGGACCAGAAGATTGCGTGTTCGAGTCCCGCCTCGGGCATGGATGTATTTGTGTATGTCTGTATGTGTTGTTCTTTCACCCCCATTATCATCATATCATCATTTCATCTTCCATACCCCCAGGGCTAACAACCGTGGGGGATAAAAATCGGATCCAGCTAAAAATGCTGGTCCCCCCCAAAAAAATTGTCGCAAACACCTGCCACCGTGATAATAAATAAAAACTGAGCCATGGTAAATGCAGGATGCTTGCATGCGTGGTCCTAGTCGGCCGATTAACGAAATATATATATATATATATATATATATATATATATATATATATATATATATATATATACATGTGAAAGAACAAGGTATGAACCAAGTGCACGGACATTTCACGACACACCCAAAGTGTGTTTCTCATATTTATTCATTTATTTTAAAACTCAGAAATTTCGAAAAATTGTAAACCTTTTATTTTATTGTATTCTGGGCGGAGCCTGACGGTTGTGCGCGGCGCTGGTTCAAATAGCTACTCAATCACGCTAATCAATAATCAATCAAACGAACGGGTTCATTTCATTGCTATTTAATTGCGCCATTTACAACTCAACGTGGTAATCAATCACACTGATCTATAATCAAAGAGGCAAAACGAACCGCGCTATTGAATTGCGCCATTTAAGGTTCAAGGAGGTAATTAATCACACTAATCTATAATCAAAGAAGCAAAACGAACGGCGCCATTTAATTTTCATTTAATTGCTCCATTTAAGGTTCAACGTGCTGCTGGTGAACATGCAGAAGTCGCTGCAGTTCGTGCGCAAGGCGCTCGCAGGCGAGATCGGCATGGACGCCACGCTGGAGAACGTGGCCAACTGCCTCTACAACGGCCAGCTGCCCGACCTGTGGCGCAAACTCATCCCGCAGACGTGCAAGCTGCTCGGCAGCTGGATGGACCACTTCGAGCGGCGCGTCGACCAGTACACGCGATGGGTGAGGCGTTTTTGGTTTTGGTTTCGGTTGGTATGTAACTTCCTCGGTGCCGCTTACGCAGTAGAGAGAAAGTTAGGTAATGCTGCGCGAAAAAGTGGCGAATTTTCGGTAGAAAAATCTTTTATTACAGGGCGTTAGTAAAAAGCTAAATTTAGAAAAAAATCATCTAACACTTGATGTAGACTGAATCCATGTTTTGTGGGTCCTTGACACCGAACAATTGAAAGATGGCAAATCGTCCGTCTGTGAACAAGGCTAGGACATAAACCGTTCAGCCCATTTTCTCCAAAACTGATATTCCCTCATCGCTCTATCTGATGTCGCGGCCTCTTGAATTTGAAACCGAAATTTTTAATTGTGTGGCGTACTTTACACTAAGTCCCTTAGACATTTTCAAAATTTAAAAAAATGGCTCCAACCTTTTTTTTTAACTTTGGAATTGAATAGTGTGAATGATGTGTAAGAGAATGGTACAGGTCTCATGATCTTTGAAACCTCTAACTTTTCGAAACTTGAAAAAGTTCGAAGACCCTCAATTTTCAGGGTCTTTCTACAACTAATATATTAAAGATATATATTTTTTCCCTGAATAAAATCTGTCCCTTAAAGATAGATTTTGAAATAAGGTCAGGTATAATTTTTCGAACATTTCAGAACTTTTCACGTAATTTTGCGTGAAATACGGGTGACAAATTACGTGCTATTTTAACACCACTAGTTTGATTTATTTATGCGCCCTTCACTAGAGTATACGGAGGAAATGTATTGGTGTCTTCTCAACATTTTTCTGCCGTAAAATCCGTGTTTGAAGTTCGTTTGGGCTGTAACTTTGCACACATGTCACATTCATGATCTATTAGTGCCGTTCTAATGATTGTTAAGATTGACGAAGGTAGTGAGGAGATAAACGCAATTTTGTACCCTAAAAATGGAGATGTCTGGGTAGATTTAAGTATGTGTCAGGCCTACCTGACATAAAGAAGCTTTTGAGCAGAAATTTGGTAAATACTATTCGGCAGCTTCCGCCTTCAGCTATGATACGTAAGAAAAGACATTTCTTCTTAATAAAAATAAATTCTTCATAATTAGATCTTTAAATAAGTTCATGTACACTTTTTTTCAGAGGTGAGTAATTTTGCGTTAAATAATTTTGCTCAATTTTCATAACAATCTTTAATTAACAGTTTGAAGAATTGTTATACGACGTTTGGGGATGAGGGTTCCATTGCCAACTGGCGAGCCTGTAACTGGTTCAACATAAAACCAATTGTATGTGTCAGTTTCATCTTTAAAAGAACAATTTCATTCTCTTTCCAGGATGTTAAAGTAATAAAATGTTATATATAAATAAAAATGTGTAATGAAAAAGGAAGCCCAGAAATGTAGTTTCCTACCCTTTTTTAAGGTTTGAATAAACTAAGAATGTGGCTGTCAATTGGTTGTGGAGTTTGACGAAGTTGCTCTATCGTATTACAATATAGCCACCACGACATGACGGGCGTTTTATAAAATGAAAAACGAAACTAACACACACTACCCATACTTTTTGCTCACGCAACGCATAACATGAAAGCGCATTTTATCATATGTAATACCACGAGTGCTTTGGAAATTGTTCATAAATCTCTTACTCGCCAAGCGAGGAGGGAATTTATCTGAGAATTTCCAAAGCACGAGTGGTATTTAATAGGAATATCCCGCGAATGAAATTATGTGCAACTGAGTTCCAAAATGTGTCAAATATTGAAAATAAAATAAGGCAAATTCAATTCAATTCAATTTAAAATAACTGAAAGCTATGTTAAAATCAAAGAGGTTAGTTTATAGTACATACGCGATCGGTACATACTGCCACCTATGATAGATGAATCGCAATTTATTATTGTCCAGTATGGAGGGGCGGTAGGAAAAATCGGATAGAAAAAGCTATTAACCTTTTTAGACACTGCCCTGATTGTATGTATAGTTAAACACAATTAGTTTTACTTCCACGAGTGGAATTTCTCACAAACTTCACTGTCGACGCTTGTAACGACGCTCGGCAACGTAAACTGCCTCACCGGAACCATTCGATTTATTCGCTCTATAATTTGATGTCACAACACACTACTGCAGCCCAACCTTCTGATTGGCTGTTGCTTAGGTTATCACGTGACAAAGCGGGTTAGGCGGCTCAGTGCCTCTGACTGGAAGATTCGAGTCCCGTCGGTAGCACGACTTTCGACTCTAGCTACGTGGCTAGACCCAGTTCAAATGCTGTCTGGGGAAGAATTTCAGTGGTCGGCTGCTCTGACCGGTAATTTTCTTCCATCAACATCAAGTGAATGCCCGAGCAGTTGAAAAAAATGTTTTATTACATTTATTTACTAACATAGAGGACGCGTATCGTGACGATCAAATGACTTCGGAATATGCGACATATCCACCACACACGGCGCAGCCGGTGGACACGTTCCAGGTGATTACAACGAAAACTATTCATGAAACGAGTGACAACGGATTACTTCGAATTGAACACTAAGACTAACAAAGAATCCAACTCTCCAGAAGATCCCGTCTTTTGACTACTCAAAATTGTCCAAATCCTAGATCTCACAGAAACGTTGCTTGCACACTCGAATTAAGCATAGTTTTAAGTTCCCTGCACACGATATCTCTCGGCAGCGCTTCCACTGCCAAAGCATTGCTTTAAATGGAGGTATAGCGCGGTGACGCACGACTGCTATCATCAACGCATCCGCGCCATCGCCATCAGATGGCAGCCTTCACACTGGGCCACTCGGAGGCGCCACTGGCGTCCCGAGGCCGGGTGGCGCCGCCCGGGTGGCTCCGTGTGAAGGGAGTGGTGCGTGGTGCGCGTAGGTGGCGTTCGGCGACCTGTATGTGATGTGGCTGCCGGGCATCCACATCCCCGAGTCGTACCTCACGGCGCTCATCCAGATGGCGTGCCGCAAGAACCGCTGGTCGCTCGACGCCTCCACTCTGCTAACCTCCGTCACCCCGTGGCGCAAGTCCGACGAAGTCATGCCCGACAAGGACGTGAGTCGCCCCCCCCTCTCTCCGTCTTTCTTTGTTTCTCTCTCACTGTTTGTCTCTCTCTTTCTCTCTCTCTCACCATCTCTCCGTCTTTCTCTCTATATCTGCAATTATATATGTAATTTGTTTTTGTTAACGTGTTTATTTCTGTAAGTTTAAATATTGTAGTAGTAGTACATTTTTTAAAATCAAACTTTGATTTCAAATTTTGTTCATATTACTTTTCTAATTGTTATCTTTTAAGACTGTTATGTACCTTTTTTTGTATTATGATAATTTTATGCTCTGTATTGCAGACATGTTGAATAGGTCGATAAAGCAAACTATTATTTTCAAAGGAGTCGTTGCAAGAAAATAGAAACCCCTGATTTAGTTATGGACATTGAATAAACGATCACCGAACAGGTGGCTGAGGGCACCAGTTGAGAGTTCTAGGGATCAAGCCCAAACAGTGGCAGAGCTTGCCGGTCCGGATGGCGAGATCGCTAAGGTAGTAGTGCCGTAGCGATCTCGGACCGAAGGATCGCGGGTCTGAGTCCCGCCTCGGGCATGGTTGTATCGTGTTCGTTCTTTCACACCCCTATCATCATCATATCGTGTCATCCTCATAGTTACGAGACCGATGCACGCAATAGTGGTCGCTAATGACCTAGAAGTTGATGCGACCTGAAATAACACAAAAAAAGTGGCAGAACTTTCGAACGTAGCTAGAGAGCTAAGTCGAATTCAGCCGGGTCTAGCGGCAGGCTGCTCTAATCGATAGTTTTCCATGGTTTGCCAGAGCCAAACACTATGATCTTTGCTTCCTCTCCCTCACCCTTACTCCCTGACCACAATTACACTTACATGCACTACTCTACCACACATGCTTGGAGAGAGATACCTGGGTGAGGACAACATCCCATAATTGGACTACTTTTTTGTTTTTCTTTCTGAACACATTCTAGCCTAGAAACCATTTTCTCAAACTAACTTTCGAGTATTTACTAGGCTGTCCGGGTGACGCCGCGTCCATGGCGAAGGTGCCGACGTTTCGGTCGCCATTCTGCGACCTTCCTCAGGGCGTAATGGGCATTACGCCCTGAGGTAGGTCACCCGGACAGCCTAGTAAATACTGACACCGGCCGCGGAAGCCTACGCTCTCACTTAACTTTCGAGTGCTTATTGCGGCGTGTAGGTCGTCACCGGTTCGCCCCAACCAGACCTCGTGTGCGGTGCCGCAGGACTCGGTGCGGCTGCTGCAAGGGCTGTACATCGAGGGCGCGTCGTGGAGCACGGAGACGGGCTACCTGGCGCGCTCCAAGCCCAAGGTGCTGGTGGAGGAGCTGCCCTTCCTGCGCGTCAAGCCCATCGAGCTGCGCAACCTCAAGCTGCTGGTCAGTGCCCCCCCCCCCCCCCCACGCGCGACGGAACGAGCGGCGGCGATGGTGTGACGGTTAGCGTACCGGACTGTTATACCCAAGCTCGCGGGTTCAAACCCGATCGAAGCCGTGGATTTTTAGGGCGACAAAATCCTTCGTACGCCTTCCTTCGGAGAGGAAGTAAAGCCGGCTGTCCCATGTTCGTAGATTTACTTGCATGTGAAAGATCCTCAAGCCTAAATGACGCCTCTGAGCTAAATTCAAAACCGCCTGTTTCTCGCCCACGAAATACCTCCTTCCTCTGCTAGTTGGTGAAAGGAGCGTAGCGAAATTTGCGTGGTCAGACGGAAGAGCGGGCCTGATGGCCCGAGTCTCGCCACGTAAAATAAGGCATTCATTCATTCATTCAACGAAATTAATACGTTCAGAAAGAAAAATTAACCGAAAAATATAAAAGCTTCCAGTTTACACAATCGGACTACTTTTTTTATTTATTTTTTTAATTTTTCTTTCTGAACACATTCTTGCCTAGAATTCTTTTTTTTTCAAACTGACTTTCGAGTGCTTATTGCGGCTCAACCATTCGGAATATCCACTTAGTTATGTTTAAAATTGTTTTAAGAGCTACTTTTCGACGTTTCCTACACGATTACCCTGTGTGAATATATATATATATATATATATATATATATATATATATATATATATATATATATATATATATATATATATATATATATATATATACACACAACACCCCCCAAAAAAGGCAGTTGCATCGGAGCCTGTTGTAACTATCATTGCGATTGGTGGCCACAGCGACGCCAATGTGTGTGTGCGTGTGTGTGCAGAACACGCTGCGCACGCCGGTGTACACGACGTCGCTGCGGCGCAACGCCATGGGCCAGGGGCTGGTGTTCGAGGCCGACCTGGCCACCAAGGAGCACGTCAGCCACTGGGTGCTGCAGGGCGTCTGCCTCGTGCTCAACACCGACTGAACCGAAATACATTGCATGCACACACCCCTGCGTTCCATGTCGTTTTTACCCTATGCCGTCTCGATTTCGCGCGCTATTCAACTGTTAAGGCCGTCAGTCACGTAAGTATAGTGCATTCTTTCCTCGAGAGATGGCGAGATCCGGCGTCGACCTACCGGGGTTTTCCACTACTAAGTAGGTACTTCCTATCAACGCGGCACCACCACAGCCGGGACAAGCACTGTAAAGCTCCCGACCGGTCTTACGGCATGTGTGGTAGTGTAGCGTTTGTTAGTTGTGTGTGTAAGGGGGGAGAATAGGATAAGGAATGGGAAAGAAAGATCGTGCCCGATCCGTGGCCCATTTGTTAGGGTACTTCTCCGGCATTCGCCTGGTGTTGATTGGAGAAACCACGGAAAACTACCGATCAGAGCTGCCAGCACTAGAATTCCCCTCGAGACAGCGACTGAATTCGACCTAGCTGTCTGGCTAGTGTCGAAAATCCTGCCACCACTGCCGGGACTCGAACCCCACGACCTGTCGATCAGAGGCACTGCAGTGATATCAGTTGATGCCCTGAGCCACCTCGGGAGAAGCGGACGCGCACCTGCTCGTCCTGGAGCTCCCCCTTCCCCGCGTTGGAGCGGCTTCGCAGGTGCTTATGGCGACAAGCGACACCTCCTTAAACGTCCAAAACAGTTAGAAACTGCGAGTCACGAACTACGCGGAGGAACGTATTCGGTGCACGTTTTGTGAAGTTACATTTACGTCCAGAAGTAAAACAAGGGGCCACCTGAGCTGAGAAACTGAGAGAATACTTGTTACACGTTGTTTAGAATTGTGCAGTCCAAATGGTCATTAACACAAAATTCAAAATTATTGTTAAAATTAATGTTCCTTTCCGTTTCGATGCTCAGTATAGTAATTATATAGAAACAGTTAGGCAACAGAAAAGATTTTACTTGGCACTTAAACTTGTTTATCGCATTTAATCGTTTAACGCCATCTGACGTGTTGTCAAATAATGTACATGCATTGTATGTGGACTTTTTGTACAGGGATGTCGGTATTGGCACCTCATGAATATGATTATTACGTCGCGTGTTATAGTTATAGACATCGGAATTAGCTGAAAATATATTCCCACGCTTGAGTAAATCTTTTTGGACAAAAACTCAACTCCGCGCCGCATTCCCGCAAGGAGCGGTTCTCTCTTTTCTGCTCTTTACTCTCTTCCTCTGCGGCGACGACCTAGCGTTCACTGCAATACTCGCCATACAGCCGCCGCTAACGGACTAACAACCCGGTGTACTCTCAATGGGATGACATTAAATTCAAGTAAATCCAAAGCCATTGACTCTTCGTGGAGTCGAGAAGAAAAGCCCCTCCCGATAGACATCAACGGAGCCAGAATACCGTTCCGTGCCCGCACGACCTACCCCGGCGACACCCTAGACGAGCAACTGGCCTGGGAACGGCAGTGAGATGCATTGTTAATTCAGGTGCAGATGGGTGGAAGAACCGCGCGCCTCCCACTGCGAACGAAGACGCCACGAGACATCGCAAAGGAAAGACTCCCTCGGGCTGCACCCGCGGCGCCGGAGCGCGCGCTTCTCACAGTTCCCTCTCCGGCCCCCTCTTCTTTACTTACCCCCTCTCTGTGTTTGGTTGGGAGAGGACGTCCCGAGGGGCATGTGGTCAAGTGAAAGAGAAGAACTGTCCTCTGCGTTGGTTTATTTACTCTAGGTCATTACACATTTAGATCTGAATCATTACGTTGACTAAACTTTACTTTGACTCCAATCAAGTCAGATCAGGTTGATCTCTCTCTTGACTTGTATGGGGGGGGGAGGTCTCGCCTCGCCGGGTCTCTCGTCCACGTCCCCGACCTCCGTGCGCCCGGCCACCGCATCGCCTTCCTCTCCCTTCCACGCCATCGCCTCCTCGCTGGCGCCATTGCGGCCGAGCTGGGCGGTGCGCGGGGTGCCGGGCCCGAGGGCGCGCTGAGCCTGTCTTGCAACTTTTCCACCGGCTTCGCTGGACTTATCTTACAAGCTTTTCAAAATGGAAATACGTTTGCTCTCCACATTTTGATAATTTTATTCTCCAACGCCCCCACGTCCGTGACGCACCGCCTGCGCCGCCGCAGCGAATTCTCACATCAGCAAACTACGGGGAGAACAGGGCTTACGGGCTTTTCGGTAAATAAACATCAAATCAGTTTGTTCCCGTGAGGCCGACTTCTTTTGTCATCAAAGAAATTTTTAATATTGTTTCGGTAATCAAAAGTAATTATTTATCAACTGTTAAAAAGTAAATACGAGGCTTGACCTGTTTGCAATGCATAGAATTGGCTTGAATTTTGGATATTGTATTAAAATAGTGGTGCACTTAAAAATTAATATTTCTTCTTGATTTCTTATGACATTTCGAAGCTTAACAGAAACGTTCCTGGGTATTGGAGTCTCTTAGGAACAGCTTTAGATTTGAGAAAAGGGAAGAAAACGCGCTTTCGTACATTTGCGAAGGTTTGAGGCAAACTTCGTTAGTGCTACCCAACGCCTCTCCCCATTGCGGGTTTCGTCAGCATCGATTCGTACAAAAAAGAACTAGAACACGCGTTTACACTCCTCCCTGCAACAACCATCTTCAATATTACTGCAAAAAAATACCCCAGAAGTATAAAACGATTGCCCACCGGCATATGATTCCTTCTGCCATCTTCAATAAAAAATAATTGTGCGCTTTCCTTGCAATGCCTCAGTATCTGTCTCTGCGCGACGATGAGGAAGCTCACTTCTCAGGTTGAGAAGACCAAAGTTCAGGGTAGGATGGTTATATGCAAACCACACGTACTCCTTAACCCATGGCCGCAAGGCCGGGCCGCTGCTGGTAGACCTGGACTGGTGCTGGCTGTGGGGCCAAAGTACATACATACTATAAATTTGAAAAAAAGCCCCGCGGAATAGCCGTGTCTTTAATTAAAACTTTCTTCAACTCTCCCACTACCTTTCTATAGAATAAAAATTTCCCACCTATTTCTTCAAAGAAATCGTTCTGATGCAGCGCCTGCCGCCCAGCGACGATGCAACCCAACCAACACCATTACATCACGACCGCGCAAGAAAATAAAGCGACAAAAGTCCTCAGCGGATGGGCGCCGAAAGGCATAGCCCGCTGAAAAAAACAGCAGAAACCACTAGAGAGGTGCTGCTATTAGAGTCTGCGCCTAATAACTTGGCGAAGAATAAACCCTTACCATTTGATTTCGTGAATTACTGATTTTCTCCGCTAGAAATATTTTTTTTTTATGTCTTACTTTCACGTGAGCACAACACACGTAAAAGTTGTCTTAGACAAGGATTAAAAAAATCTTGTTGCGTGCAAATCTGTTGTTCACTACATGCTGTAGTATTTTTCGTTCAAGAAATATTTTGAATAGTAAAAAACTGTATGTGACGTATGAGGAAGAAGATCATCTGCGCACATTTTCTTCAGTTCCAGAATCCCTTCCCTCCCATGAATAAAATCAATGTGACACATACGTGACCTTAATTTACAACCCGCCGGCCGCCATTTCTTCACACATTCATTTATGTTCACCGCATGTCTCCTGTTCCCCCCCTGGAAATCCACGAGGCAATTTTAAGTTTTTTGTTCTTTGAAACTTTTCTAAGCACACCCGTGGCGGGCAGCGCATTACCTTCTCTCGCGGATGCAACGACATTCTGAATAGGAAGAGGACTAGAAGCTACCACTTTAAGTAACATTTTTACAACAGAACTTCCTAAATTTATAATTCATTTATTATATCACAAAATTTATGATAATACAAGCAAAAATATACAATATAAAAAAGAGCTTTATCCTCTCAATTTGGAAAATTTCTGGGCTGGCTACTCACATGTGACTTGACAACTTAAATATCTCTCTTTTCATTCACAAATATCATTTGGGTACATTTGAATTATGAAGTAGGAAATTCATGTGGGTTCAGCTTAGATAATATGCATTGGTCAGTATTACACTTCAAAAGATCTTTGTCAAAAATCTTTTATAAGGGAAGATATGACAGGGTAAAAGTTATTGTTTTATAAAAGATTTCTTTTATAAAATTTCTGTGATAAAATGTAGCCTCAAACATCCAAGTTTTATCATAACATTTGGTAACATGGCATCCAATAGGTATAAGTGGGGTATTGCTTCAACCAAAGTTTTAATTGCAGAGTACGAGCAATTAGAATGTTAATATAATACTGTTCATTCAGACTACAAAAATTAAACCAAACGACTTAACGCGTATAAATTTCTTCCCCGAGAAGTGGATAATATGAAATTTGGAAAATGCCCAATTCATGAAGTTAATTTTTTTAACTTCAAAATCAGAGGACCTAATTTTGAAAAAAGGAAGATGAACGACAACAAAAATTGTATATTTCCTCATCCATCATCAAATAATTCTTCATTTCTAAGCTCTTTAATTTATGCTGCAACCCATGGCCTTACCCTCAAATGCCTCCTCTTTACCTTTTACTTCTTCAGCATTAAACCAACGCTATCTAGGTGGTGTTGATTAAACATAGATTATTTATTATTAGTTATTACAAAGTAGCACAAATACAACTAATTGTGGGTCATCCATCTTGAATTGCAAGCAAAACTACATAAAATATTGGACAAAATGTAATACATTCGTCAAATTTCTTTGTCAAGGATTCCTTTGTCGAAGTTCAAAGAACTTTCACAAAGTTCTTCATCAAAGATACATCTCAAATAACTTTTACAGTGTAATACCAGCCATTATCCCATTATTAGCATTAGTCGTACCATGTAGCATATAAAAAGTAAAAAGAAGGTACACATACTTTTTCAAATGCAATAACTAGAAGATTTGTTTCCTTTAGAAAATATCTACCACTTCTAATTGAACTGGCCTATGAAAATGTTTCTAATGTTTAACAATTAAATATACAAATATATTTCTAATATCTATTTAATTGTACCTTGAATATAAAATAAATCACAGAAAAAATTAATTCTCGAATATATGAACCACTTAAAGCTCAAATGATGTAACTTCATTTTCCTCTTAAGTTGATATTATGTTCAGCAAGAAGCATTCAATGCCTATCTTACGCTAGTGGCAATACCACTAGCACTGCCACACAGTAGCTAGTGGCAGTGCCACTAATGTAAGATGGACACAGAATGCCACTTGCTGAATAATGTAACCAACCTAGTTGATTAACTCCACTGACTTAAATCACTTGCGCTATAAGGGACTCATTTTATTGCATTTCAATGCAATCTCTTCAAGTCTAATTCTGAATCTGAAGAGACAAAGGAGTTCCTTATTGCAAAGAGTCCATTTGGCTAGAAATTCTCTTCAAATCTGAAAACGACAAGAAAACACAATTATATAGAAACAATGGAAAGTAAAAAGTAAGAGAGAGGATAAATCCCTGCCCCATCTATTAATTATTCTCTACTCATCTTTTCTGTCCCCTGATAGCCTCTACCCGTTTTCGAGCTTGTGTTCATATAAAAAGTAAAAAGAAGGTACACATACTTTTTCAAATGCAATAACTAGATTTGTTTCCTTTAGAAAATATCTACCACTTCTAATTGAACTGGCCTATGAAAATGTTTCTAATGTTTAACAATTAAATGGCTCAGTAGAAAAATAGGTATTCTACATTTTGTTTGAAATCAAGTAAGATTTAAATAAATCATTCAGAATGTCAGTCTATAGTTTGTGATTGGAAGATCCGTATATAAAACACCACTATATTGACTTGGCTCTGCAATTGCACATTCCTTCACTGACTTCTCAGAGAGAATTGAACGACTAGTTGTTTTTGAGAAAACTGAAATTGGGTGAGGTCGATTGCAAAATCTTGCAAAACCAGATAGTGTACAACACACCTAACTTTAATTCTAGAACCAAAGATATTTTTAATATTAGATTTTACCGTCAATTGTACACAGCAAATAACAATGTTTTTCTTTAAAAATGTTTATATTTTTATCATTATGTTTTGAAATTCTTTTATTGTATTCTTTTTGTAAATAAAGGCTTCTAGGATGGCTCATGGACAGCTTACTAGCTTCCCATGGTGTGGTCCCGTGTTTGATTCCCGGTCGAAGCAAAAAAAGTTGTAGCTTTCCTTTACAATCGTCTCAGTTTCTGCAGCTGTGACAAAGAAATGCTCAAGCAGGCTGGTCTTGCTAGTCATGGTGCTCTTTACTGGTTATGGTCCCTAGCTTCGGAATTAAAGTAGACCCAGGCATGATAGACACCGTTAGCTTGCTAGCAATGTCACACTATGGACCCAAAATGCCAAATAAACACATAAATACATGATTATTCTATTGGAGTAATAAGTTATTAAGTCTAGAACTGACTTTTTTTTTGCTAGGGTACAGTTTTTAAAATACTTTAGTATATCAGCTCAGTTGAAAAAGAGGCTATCTCACAAGGCAATGGAAGCTTTGATCTTATCTGTTGGTTGCAATCAGCAAAATGAATAACGAAGAGTAAGTTTTCTTTTGATCATGGGGAATCAATCTGGCAGACAAGAGTTATAAGAGATGAGTAGATGCTTAAAACTGAGGGATCTTAGAGACACCATGAAAAATGTAAAGGAAATTTAAGAAAGAAAGAAAGGAATTCTGATGAGATTAACATAACAAAGTGGAAAAATGGCAGGTCAAATTGAGCATTAACATTGTAGCTAATTAACTTTCATTGTCGCAAAACAAAATTGTATGCATACAAAGAGAGAACATAAAAAAGGTATGTGACTTGAAAGATACCCCCAAAACAAGAACAAACTCAGTGTTTACAATAATTCTTGTATGGGACAATAAACATTGTGCAATAATGATGGGAACACATGGATATGTATGCTGAAAATGGTTGGTTTGAAGTAATATTCCTTGCCTCAGAATAAATTGTGTGATGCTGATTTTGGAATAATAGATATAGAAAGAAAGACTTTCTATGTTTAAATAAATATTATTACTAAATGATGTAAATAAAAAACAAATAGAAAAATGTATCTGAAAACAGAAGCATACTTAGAGAATAGTGTAGAAAACATAGAATGTTATTTTTCATAAATAAAAAATATTTAAAACCAAAATACAATAAAACCCTGATTAAATGTTGCCTCGATTTAACGATTTCCCGCATTTAACACTAACTTCTGAAAGTCCCAATGATACCTGTAATTAATTAATGCAATTATATTTTCAATGTGTCCACATTAGCATTGAAGCACTACCTCCATTTAACATTTAATAAGTGGAATTGAAAGGAATAATTATAATTGAACTAAATTGAACTGTTAACAGTGGAAATACATTTTTATAGATTGACAACATTTACAACACTCGTCATCTACACAATTTATAGTCTTTTGGCAATTATGCAAGCAGATTAACTGAAATTTTGCAAATACTGCATTATTATTAAATGTACATCACAACACGTGTATTTCACACAACAGAGAAGAACAGTTTAGCTTGATTCAACACAGATGTACGACGGACATGAGGGGAGAGAGGAGGAGAATCTGTATTTGCAATGAGATTTTTAACTAACAAAGTCAGGGAAGACAGTCAGGTAAAAATGATGAAGGTGTAAAATTGAAATTGGTTTTCAAATCCTCTGCATTTCACTTTGCTTCAGCTTTGGATTAAATTACTGCACTTGTTCAGAGAAGTTTGATACTAACTCGTTTACGGTCAGACTTAGATACCACTAACCAGAGAATTTGTGATATTAAAAAGGTATTAAGAAAGTATGAAAATATTACGTGATTTCACTTTATCATGATATTAAGGCAACTGCATGATACTTTGCACAAATACTGGCATATCTATAATTTCAAACTGATAGTAAAAAACACTTACTTTATACACAATGTGTATTCTCAATGTATTGATTTATTTCTTTTTAAGCAATCCGCAAAAGCATAATAAAAATTTTGCAACAATGTTGCATCGATTGAAAAGCACTTGTTTTGTTTACATCATTTTCTCTCTTCCAAGAAATCACGAACGCACTCTTCGTTGAAAATCAATAGTGTGTATCATATCTGAAGTGTGAATGTTGGAAGTCGGTGATGAAATGAAATGCTATTGGAACTATTATCTTACTGTCATCTCACATACGTTCGTAATTATTTTCGTGTCAATTGCATATTTTCTACTTCTGTATTGATATTATTAACCAACCAAATGCACATAGTTTTGATGACACTGCGCTGGCAAGAGCGCATTGCTCACTTCTTGGCTGAATTAGGCATTTTGAAATAATGGCCGAGATGTTAGTAGCGCAGAAATTGCAATATTTCAATATTAAGTAGCTATTTGGAATAACGTGAGAAAGTTCATGCTGTTGTAATATCAGTATTTATTTTATTTTATTTGTGCACAGAAATGCAGAAAAGGAAATCTGAGGCCACAATTCACGATTTTTGGTTCAAAAATACAGTGACCTGCAAACCCAAATGGGAGCTTCAGTCGAGACAAACAATGGAGATTTGTTACCAGTAGAAAATGTATGTGATTAGTAAAACTTTAAATGATTTAAACTGGTGTTTGTAATCAAGAATAAAAAGAAATATACATAAATTTTAAGAGAAAAGCAAGTAAAAATAAATATATGTATAAAAAAGGCATTTGTTTCACCAAAGACCAAAGAAAAATTCACCAGAAACTTTTAGTTTTTCATAATTCATATACATATATTAATTGCCTTTAAATATTTTCATTAGAATAAAATAGCCATTTTCCTAAACATTCGATGTCTAATTAACACATATTCTCTTCTCTCAACCAGGGGTACCCAGAGAAAAAGAGACCTACTGGGGGCTCCTATTTCAGACAAAAGTCCCCCCGCCCCCTGAATACATTAACAAGATTCATTTCTCCATGCATTAGAAATAACTTATAGTAGTTAATTGTAACCAGAAGTAAATATACTTTATTTGTTTTCAATGGAAGAAAAATTGGGGCAAGTTGTCCTCCTTGGACACCCCTGGTATCCACCAAGCCCAGGTTTAATCTCATAAGAGTGATTTTTTAATACTGCCTGAAGAGGACAGCCCCAATTTCCAACCGAAATGATCAATGGTGGTGTTTACAAACTCACAAGCTGTTAATACTTTACCTGAGATGAGCATAGTTAACTGCTCTGCGGAGAGAACCAGTCTGTGATTCACTGACTTGTCAGCCACAGTGTCACGTACGTCTAAGGACAGCTGTACCTCTGGATGCATTCTGACCTCCGATTCCTTAGGAACACTGCACTCCGACGCAACATCCACTCGCCACTGCACGTGCTGCAGACGGCTCACTGGGCACAACAAAAGTCATCTTACAATCAGTTGTTGTATCTAACTTGCACTAATTTTGCAAGAAATTATAGGCAATTTAAAAAAATTTATATTCTCAAGGTCTCCAAATTGTTTTTTTAATTTTTTTCTTGAATAGAGAAAAGCAAGACTAAAAATGGCACGGGTCTCGTTTTTGGCAAACACAATTTGATTTTGGAAAATTATAAAACATGAACATTGTAAAATTACAATATCAATAATAGAGATTGTTTTTCTTAATAAAATCTGTACAAAAAAGTTGTCTTAAAGAATGTCAAGTTAAATTTTTGGGGGAAAAAACAAAAAACTAGTAGTTTTATGCAATTTTTAGTTGAAGTATAGGCAATTTTTAAAACAAATTCAAAAACTGCTCTGAATTTTTTCTTGAAAAGTACACTTATCAAAATGGACAATTTTCGGTTTCTATTCATTCAATAATTGCAAAAAATCAACATAGTAAAACTGCAAAATTAATATTTTTTTCTTTATAAAATCTTTTCTTCATCAACAAGATTGTGTATAATATTTTGAAAAGATAAGCATTTTCGTGCAACATTCGCAAATTTCAAAATTGCATATTTCAGATTTTCGTGATTCTTTTGCTGAAAAAAGTGAAGTGCACAATGTAATTGTTTATGTCTACTTGATAAAATTCCCATCAAATGAAAAAGAGGTGATTTTTGAGCCTTGAGCCTCCATCCAGTTATTTCATATAGGAGCCAAGGTGGCTAACAATCAAGACAAATTGCTGTTAGTACAGCCAGGAATTTGTTAACGAATTATGATTCCTACCTTATTTCCCCTGATACAATATTTGCCATCTTGTAGCAAATTGCAGTAATGCAGACTTTTGTTGTATTCATATGTTCTTACTTTATAGTAAATGTTATCAATGAAATGAATATGTTAATGATTGACTAAGATGCTGAATTTATTCCTGATACTTCACAAAATGCACCCTATTTTTGAATATAATTTTTTGAGAAAAAAGGTTAATAGCACTTGTAAAAATTTACTTTACTGAATTAATAGGTCACACTCAATTGCAATAAATGCTAAATTTATTTAGTATAAAAATACTGTAAATTATACCGAAAATTAGAAAGGTTTGCTTTCACAAATAAGACGCACCATTCTGCTTGAGCATTAAAACAAACAATGGCATAAGTCAGAGGTTTTCAAACTTTTTGCTGCCGTGATTCAGGTGACAAATTCTGCACATGCTTCCCCTCATTAAAATCAAATTGTTAATAAAAAAATAACAACTAAATATTTTTTCCTGAAATCATCATGCACACTTTGTTATTTATGTTTACAGTGTACTACAAAATAATTAATGCAAGTGATTTGCACTGTTCACTCTTGTAATTAATGAATTTAATTAATGTTTGGAAAACTATAAAAAACAAACACATTGATAGTTCAGAAAAGTCAGTGAAATGGGTGGACTTGTTTGGTGTCGCACAGTTCATTGAATCTCGGCACTAATTTAAAAATGTCAGTATGCATCTCATTCTGGAGATTTATTCTTGATCTATATTTTTCTTGATCACATCCATGGCTGAAAATCCTTTTTCACATACGTAAAAAGTGGAAAAAGGAAGCAGAACATGCAAGGCCTTCTTACTTAGCTCTGAATACGGATTCTTTACAGAGCACCAAAATTAGGACAAGGTTACAGGGCTGAATCACGCCACAACAAAGTGAGCCATTTACCATTGTGCCAATAGCTAGAGCTTATTTAAAATAACTGATAGTTGACAATGTTGGTTTCATAGAAACAAGGCGATCACATATTATACAAATGTTTTATCCTCGATTTGCTAAAATTAATGAAGGCACGTACATAGTCCAAAAGTAATTTATTCATGTAAAAAATAATTAAGCATTGGAACAATATTTAATTAAATTATTACGAAGTTCTCGCACCTCCCCTCTGAAACTTTCACACCTCCCTGGGGAGGCATGCCTCACAGTTTGAATAACACTGACCTAAGTGATCGAAATTCACTAATCCAATAAAACTGTTTCTTCAATATAGCGAACTCTTGCTCTTGTGTATAAAGTGATCAAATCACATTCATTGTTGACACGAATAAACATTTTCTGTTTCATCACCAGGAAGCTAGAACAATGCTCTTAACTTCAAGAAAGAATATTTATAAATATAAGAGACACACTGGCATAGAAGTCACACCCTTTCCACAGAGATTTTATTGGAAGAAAGAACTGCATCCTATAGCCAGCAAATATGATACCCCAATTTCCCAAAGAGTCCACTTTACACAGAAAGCTTACTAACATCGCAGTGTGCTGCTCTGGAGGTGGGCAGTGATGCTTGCGACATGGTCGCGGTACACTCGACAGATGGCCATGCTGTGTTCGCGGGGCAGACCAAGCTGCTGCAACTCGCTGCCCAGTGCCTCTTCATCCACCCCATGCCTTGCAGACGAGCTCAGCACAAATGCCACGGCCGCAACACATGCCTTCACGTCACCCACTTCTATACATACAAAACAATACAAATGTTAGAATCACAAGGAGCTCTGAGGTAAAAATAATGGAACTAGATACTGTATGTAAGGCGAATCCTGGAGAGGTTGCGTTAGAGTTGGTCATAAATGATTTTGTGTTTAATTGATATTTCTGACATTATTTATTTTTGTTTCTTACTTTCACAGAAAAGATTTTCAATATGTGGCTAGTTCTTATCAATGCCTTTTATTGAAGCATCATAGGTTCAATACTTGCTTGGGGATGCAAGTATATCTTTTGACTTCTCTCTATCTTGATGTTAACCCAGTTATTTTATCCTCCACTGAACTCATTAATACAGTTAAAACCTGTTTAAGACCAAACCTAAGACTAGATATAGCGAAAACCTGCCTTCACTGGAAAAAATCTCAGAACGGGCAATTTTTCAATGCATGGTAGACTGGATAAGCTGGAAACCTACCTAACTCAGAAACTGAAATAAATTTTTAGTATGACGGTATTAAAAATTCTGGACAAGACAGAAACCAAATATTGTTTTAAAATTAAATATTGACTTGTAAATGTGGCGACACTGTACCATGAGACACTCAGAGCTGAGCTCGTCCATTCACTTTCACTGCCCCTGTTTGAATGTCATATTTCCTATGGTACTTATGCAAAAGCCACTGTTTATTTGTAATAGCACTGACTTTCACTAGTCCTTGTGAAGGAAAGGAGGCAAAGAGCGATCCTTCCACAATTGCGCGTTCCTTAGGTTCAGTAGTTCAAAACATTTACTGTTGTTCAGTTCAACCAATTGCCAATGTTAATCAAGTGTTTATGATGCCAGGCAGCAGAATGAAAACATTAACTCTTGTTGAGAAAATTATAATAATTGAGGAACACAAACAACGCAACATTTCTGCTAAGATTTTGAAAAAGAAATTTACAGTCGGGAAAATTCAAGTGTAGGACACCTTAAAAACAAATACAAAATGAATGAATGAATGGTTGATAGAAATTTTTCATAGGTGGTTGCCATGTTCTTGACGACCTAGCCGAATATCCAAAGCCTAAATCATCACATGAATTCATCTGTTCCGACAAATATTGAAGAAAATATTTATTTTAATTTTTATGGAGCGCTTTGTTTCATTAGAATTCATGTTGCGTTTCTGTAGGTAATTTTCTTTGCCTCTCCCAGGATATCTTTGTTTCTTTGACATGTAGCTTTTAGGTGAGATAAGCCACTCATACAACATATTCCATCTTTGAATGATTGCATTTTCTGAATTGACAGTTTTAATTGCAAACCTGAAGACGGAAGAAAATATTTGAATCAATTCAGATTTAGAAAGGTTTTACTGTACTTTCCTTACCAAGTTTCACTAAGTATTAGCATTATCATTATCTACTGAGCACAAAACAAACAACAACTCTTGTAACCTTTTCACTGCATTGAAATATAAATATTTCTTCCTATTGAATTTCTGTACTATCCAACAAATCAAGAAATAGTAAATTATTCTTCAACATAGAAATCTCTACTTTAACAAATTAATTGATCTTAATTTTGAACTTTCAGTTATAAGGTTATTTTTATTAATTATTTAATTTTTATTTAATATTACGTAAGCTAATGTTAGGTATTAAAATGAATGCTTGAGAGTACACACACCCTCTATTTCAAGCGTGTAAAGAAAATCATTTCAAATATTAAATTTACTTACCAAATTTTGAATCGGAAGCAAGCTTCTTTACTTTTTCGTACTGCAATAAAAACAAGTACACATTACTTAAGCAGTTTGTGCATGAAACGACGCATTCATCACAAGTAATGTTACTTCTACTCAAAAACGTAATGATTCTAATATTCCACTTTTTAATTAGGTATCCAAACAAAATTTTTAAATTGGGTACTTACATCAATTTCTTCTCCCAAAAGTGACTTTGCAACTTGCTGACATAACTGCTTCACTTTTATTGATGTCTAAACAACATGAAGAGAAATTTCAATTATTTTCTCCACATTAAAAAAAATCAACAATGGTATAGTTGTATAACCTTAGACATTACTGTTAGAGGTACAGAATAAATACATAATAACAATACTTTATATTGAAAAATTCATTATAACAAATCACTACCA
This sequence comes from Gryllus longicercus, assembly GCA_038098605.1. Classification (NCBI taxonomy): domain Eukaryota; kingdom Metazoa; phylum Arthropoda; class Insecta; order Orthoptera; family Gryllidae; genus Gryllus; species Gryllus longicercus. The sequence goes on from JAZDUA010000005.1 coordinate 6,275,601, forward strand.
GAGTTTGGTTGGTTTACCTTTCAACAAATCGTAAGTAAAATAAAAAATAATATAATTGCACTCACATCTATTGTTTTTGTGGCATTTTATAAATTGATACAATACTCTCTATAAATTCTCTCATAATAGTACGTAAACTCTTAACATATTCCCCTTTTTCATATGATAGAATTTGAAGTGATGTTATAAAGTAAAAGCATTCAATCAAGTTCCCACAAGCATTATTTTCAGAATCCTTGAAAACAAGGTCGTTGGCAGCAAGATGCAGAAAATCTTTATCTTACAGACTGTTATAAGGACTCCAGCAGTCCATGATCGCAATTGACAAAAGTTTACTAAAATATCCACAAAAACCTCTTCACATTTATTTTCAACGATGTTGAAAAATGGATTTTGACACTTGATCAATTCCTCCAAATACCCATTTACCAACCTTCATGCTTACCTCTATTACACTTCTCTTAACATACTTATTCTCATCAATTTCAATAATCACTCATTCACAACCCAGAACCCCCATTCTCTCTCTCCCGGATGATAAAACATATTTCTCCACAAAAACTAATCCAATCTGTCACAATTTTTCCATTCACATGTACATCACTTATAATATGCTTCACTTTTGCTCACACAGATAAAACACAACAAGAATTTGAATCTTAATTTACAAGTACACCAAGAACTCCAGAAACAGAAGAAACTTAAACAATTACTCCTTTCTTAGAAGAAAACCAAGAATAACCATTAACAAAATGACTTTTTTTATAATTAACACTGAATACATTCTCATCTAATTAATCCATTCATACACTGCTTCAAAATTCCTAATTTCCCTCTAATATGGAATAGCCAGAAAACGTTGCCCTTCAAATTGTATATACAATAGAATACAGTTCAGAGCACAAGAAATGCAATGAAAGTATATTCAAAACATACCTTTACCAATACCTTAAAAGAATCTCCCAAAATTTCAGAGAAAGTGTGCTAATTTCATTAGAAAATGTTTAACCAAAAAAACTACTTTGTACAGCACACAAATGTGCACATGAATTATGGTAAATTGAAATATAAAATAATGAAGGTAAAAGTAGTTGCTTGTATTCCCTTTTACCTGCCCATTACGAAAGGCTGAGCTGAGATTTTGTATTAGTATAAATAGTATTTCGGGAAATGTCATTAACAAAATTTAATATTAGCATTTGTTGATTTTGACAAATTCCACTACCCCAAAAAAATAAGCTAACAGCTAAGATCCTATGTATTTTTTTGTACATTTTAATTACTTAAAAACACCCATCAATTATTTTTGAAGTATTTCAAAATGTTATCTACTAAAGAATAATAAGAAGATGAATTTGTCAATTTTATTTGGACCAGTAAATCGAAAAAGAAAAAAAAAGAAAAAATAGCAATACATTATACAAGTGTAATTTTTAAAGGCTTCTCAGAAAAAGTAGGAATACAAACCATTCTTGCCAACGTGTTAATTTCTGCAAGAATCCAATCTGGGCAATCTAAGTCTCCACAGAAACGGAACCTCTAAAAGTTGGAGGATAAAATAAACATTGTAATATCTAATAAAGAATACAGATTCAATTCAATTGATTATTCGCTGTACACTAGTAATCATAACAAAAGGGACTGTAAAACAATATTCCAGACATAATCTGAATTTTAACTCACCATTATGAACTCCTACGAAACTCAAGGTGTTAAATACAGGTTATGTATGCTATCTATTGTTGATACAACTTCCCCAGTGCAATTACGCTCAAATTAGTGTAGGTACCTCGTACATTAAAAAAATAGATTAGCAAATGGCATTACAAGTCTTATATAATTCCACTGGTAGATGGAGAAACATTTCAGACAGGCAATTTCTCAAGATAAACAATATCTCCCTGGTTCAATTTTTTGCCGACAGAAAACAGAAATTGTCAAATGTACTTGTATACTCCGAGTGAAATGTTCACCAAATTGACAGCGATCAACTGGGACCCGGTAATCCAATCGGGGGATCTGTTGTGAGCTTTTCAAATAAGTTTAAAATGTATTTAAAATACTGATTTCAAAAACAAGCATTTAAATACCGCCTAACTGTGTAGACACAGCCTTGTATTTTTGACGTTGAACATGAGCCTGTCGACAGGAGGCGGTCAGTGGCGCGGCGAGCGGCGCGGCGGAGCACTATGGGTCGGTGGGGGCGCTGTTGCTGCTGGCGCCGCTACGCGCGCTGTGCGCGGCCGCCGTGGCGCGCGCCGACCCGCCCCTCTGCCAACTCCTGCCGCCACCGCTGCGCGCGCTGGTGGAGCGGGCGGCTCAGCTCCATGGCTCCTCCCCGCCCCCCGACGAATGAACAATTACAAATACATGTAAATATATATGAAATAAATTTAATTTATTCTAAATTACTTAAATGGTTAAAATCCATTCATTAATAATTTCTCATTTCCTTACCCCCGTGACATATAAAACTAATATCCGCGCACGTTTTCTTGAGCCCTCGCCTCGCTAGATGCGAAAGGAGTCGAAGTTTGGTTATTTTCACAAAAGAAAAAAATATATATAGTTATTTTATAGAATTTATAGTTCGTTTTTCGATGCCAAATAGCTTCTAATACACACGACACGACGCGAACATTTCTCGTTACCAGATTTTGTCTACAACGCTCGTTGCTATCATTATTAATCTTAATTCAAATAATGTTGGGAAAGGAGTGGGGGTAGATTTCCGGGGCTCATGAAAACGCGCGGATATAAGTGGTACTGCAAAGCACAAACTTTCTCGCAATGTTTCTAAACGCTCCGTAATATTATAATGATTTGCATATTACATTGCACAATTGATTTGATGTTACATACGTTTTACAAATTCAACAAGAGATTTGTACACTTCTTAATATTTCAAACTACGAAAATGACGTACAGACTCTTCGAGTTTATTTAGAATCTTAACAGATTGTATATGTGAGTATAATTGCTTCAAATGATTATCAATAAAGTTTCTGAAATTCCCAATAGTCTACTGCGGCAACAGAGAGTTGTGACAAATAAATGCCCCCAAGACGGACTCCAACCAACGGCCCTTCCCTCCAAATTGCTGTGTTCGATCCACTTCGGCCACCCGGGTTACACAATTGGCTCTTCTCTAAGTCGTAAGCGCCGGGAGACAAGAATTGTTTGTCGAGATGGTTTACAAATCCAATGAGGTGGAAAAGAGTTTAGAAGTTGAATATTCGAAAACCACATACATTCACTTCCAGTTTATGTTCATTAATAATACCTAATCATTTGCAATTAAAATTGCTTCAAATAGTTTTTTTAATAAAGTTTCTGGAATTACCAATTATTTTCTGCGGCAACAGAGAATTGTGATAAATAATATTCACCGACTAAGACTCGAATCAGCGGACTTCCCCTCCAAAGAGCTGAGCCCGTGAACACCAATAAGCCACCTCGTCTACCCGGGTAGCAATAGAATTTACACTTTTATAATAGTAATCGTAAGTGTATGATGTTTTCAGTTCTAGCATTAGAAAGCCAAAAAGTCGAGAAAATGTTCTTTGGGGTAAAAAAATATTCTTTGTAGTAAATGGATAATTTATAAAATCTAGGTGTCTTTCAGATATTATGTTGAAAATAAAGTGAATGAATTTTTTTGAAATACCTATTTCAATTAGGTCCTGATTTAATTCTGAAGAACGAACACAATTAAAAAGCCTCTTTGATATGTAAAAATAATGTACATAGATCTATTTATCCTATAAAATTGGTGATCAATCACAGAAACTAGGATAGACCAGTTATCAATACAGGATTTCATCTTTCGAAAGCCAAATTGACATTTGCTAATTAGTTAGTTATTCTCAAGCCACCATACTAATCTACCATTAACCATTCTCTGTAAGAGTTTAAGCAGACATGGTGACATAGATATAGGGCGAACATCTTTATTTCCCTTTGGAATAAAAAGTAATTTGTATTTCCTCTAATCTGTTGGAAACTCATTTTCAAAATTAACTTCATTATAGATGTCCAAAAGAACCCTTAAGATTTTTCTGGTAATCGTTTTGAAACTTCGAAAGGTATTTTGTCCAGATGAATTAATCTTTATCGATTCAATATCAACTTCAGCAGAATGTTCATTCAAAAAAAAAAAAAAAAAAAAAAAAAAAACATGCCGATCCTGAAAGATAGAATCCTTACTCTTCATTATCAGTGTAGATTGGATCCAATGACGTTGCCTTTTCTGACTGAGTAAGCCTACGTTGTGGTTCTTGATGCTGAACTCCAAGAGTAGAGATCAATGCTGGTTCTGGAAATGTGGTTTCACTAGCTAGGCCCGTCCTCTCCTAGCCCCGTGGAGAACTCGCCTCGACACCTTGAGTAACTTTGGGAGTCGATTTTGAAATGGGAGCACAAATATTTTTAGGAACCTTACTTCTTAACGGAAGATTCAGCGAGCTTGAAACCCTTGGTCTGCCCTCTTGCTTTGTTTTTAGTTGGACCGTTCTATTGTCAGAACGGCGAACGTTTGGCCGACACACAAGTGACTTCAGACGCTCCATCCTCGTCCAACACTTTGCGCAAAGCCACGTGGGTGTTTCGCGAAGCTGCCGAAAGTGTTGGAAAGTTCCCCAGGGTCGTTTCTGGAATCTGTTTCGGATCTCTCTCGTACGTGGGATCTTGGAGATATCGCCCTTCAATTTCTGGTTAGCCTCTTTGAAGGAGATATTCTCTAGTGCCATAACACGCGTTGCTTTGGAGTTGAAAATGTAAAAAGGGCAAGATCTATCAATAGATATAACCAAAACCATAGTTTGCACATCTAGGAGTTATAGCTTGGCAGCCATTTTCATGTTCTAACTCCCCGCAGATTGAGCATCTTCGCTTCCCTTCACATGAAAAACTTAAATGTCCATGACGGCTACATCTATAGCATAATTCTGAAAATGATGTGTATACATGAACTTTCTTTGGTACACCCATGGCCCTCGAAAATCAGAACCACCATCCTCGTAGGGAATTTCACTTTTTCACCTTCCATTCTTTTCAATTCTCCACGCACACTTTGATTCTGTTAACATGGTCGTTATTTATCTCGTTTGTTATAGCCATGGGATCTAGATCAAGTGGAACATCATTAATAGTACCCTTTATAACGGTCTTTCCATCTAAAATAGCTCTTTTAATCAGCGGGTTGGCCTCTTCTCTATTACCGAAGTTTACCTCGACTAGATTTCTACATTTTCTGGTGATATACTGGATGGAGCTGAATTTCTTTATCAGAGTATTTCCAATAACCATTGGTTCTATGTGCCTGTCCGATTCAGGAAATCTTTCAATTTCACTTGAACGATAAAAGGTCCCATGTTCTGAATCCCGTACTCTACTAAATTATTGAATTTCACTTCTTTTGTTTAATTTTCCTTGGAGCGTTGATCTAGGACTAAGTTCTTCTTCTGTTTGTTTTGTGCACCGGTTCCACTGCTTTCAGCTGATCTCTTTCTCTCCGGATAAGACGATTTCTTCTCGATATCCATAGGGTTCTGCACCTCTGCCATATTACCACTTAGATCTTTGAATAATGTACATGTCATTGGACGACGACCTCCCTTCACTTAAGTTCACGTTAGCAGGGACTGAGGGACTGATTTTCATTTACGTTATTAGAAATGTTCGTTTGTCTTTAATGCCGCCCTAGGAATCGTGAGCGAGAAGTAGAACTGAACTTGTTATAACACGGGGAATGTTAGGACACACTCACAAAACACAAAAACGTACACTAACACCTGTACTACTCCATAAATAACCCCACAAAGGTAGGCACTCGATGTACACTCGGAATCCACCATCCCTGATGGATTATCTCAAGGCATTTCGCGTATATCTCGGTCGCAACACTAATGTCGCATGATTGCCAGGACAGCTCGATAGGTGGCGATCATGCAAAATCTACCAGCCCGACCGAGAAAGACGCGAAATGACGTGAGATATTCGTGAAGAAAGACTCAGGCGCTAAGAAATGAAAACCGAAGTATAACAGCAAGTATATCTGACCAATGCTGACCCAGCCGAAACAGTCCTGGAAAAAGTGCGTGTTTTGTTTTTGTCGTTTCTGTGATGTCTGCAGAAAAACCAAACCTACTTCGGTATGCAAAAATGCGTTCTGGCAGAAAGTTAATCATAAATAATGTAGTAACTATTGCCGCGAAGAAAAGGAAAAAGGGTTATTAATACCATTAGAAAGACCTATAGCTAGAGATGCAGTACAATACACTTTGACTTCGGCAATACACGCCATTCACAAAAGGCACGGAAAATATTTTTATTTCTCTGCACATATCTTTTACACAATAGTTATGGTCTTGTCCGCATCTTCTCTGCCGTACCCTGTAATGAGAGGACCTATATCCCGCTCACCGCCATCTATATCCTATCTAATCGATTAGTATCTACTGTAGACGTGCGATTCTCGTTCAGTCGGCGGTGCCTCTTGTAAGCAGGTCGCAGCGCTCCGCCTGCAAATGTAAAGTGAACGAGTAATACGTCCGATGCGACTATTTTGTTAGGGCCGCGTTCGCGGAGACTTTCGCTCGGCCGACGGGTCCACCCACCGGGCAGCGGCGCGCTGAGCTCCCCTGGGAACGCTGCGGGTGGGAGAGTTTCGCCCTGCAAGAGGCATACGTCTCACTTTTCAATAGACGGGTTGTGATGGCTCGCTCGAAGTTCACTCTCAAACAGGAAGTGTTTGGGTATGACACGCACGCAAAATGTGTCAAACCGTTATGTGCATTGTGACCTGGAGACTTTTTCCCATATGTTGACAAATGAAGAGTGTAATTACGGGAAGTTTCAACAGGACTCCGCAACCACCCACACTGCTTCACTTGCCGTAAGGGTTTACGTACCGTTTATGGGGAAAATTATGACACACTGTCTGTAGCCTGCACGACGCTCTCCTGATCTGACTCCATGCGATTTTCTTCTTTGGGGATGCCTGAAGGATCTCTTATACGCGACAAATCCCCACACGGAAGAATTAAGGTAGAATATACAGCAACAGGTATTTGCCATACCTTCCTTTACCGAGTGAACCAGAACTTATTTAGATGTCAAGAAAGTATCAGAGCCGCGGTGAGCAGTTCCAGCATTTTCTATAACGTGAGTGCAATTTAAACTTTCTAGTAGCGAGAAGCCACCTTTCCTCTAAAGGGATTCTAGCGCCCGCCCTGTCTCGATTTCCCGTGGCCATTCCCACGCGACCAAGCTCATTTATACAAAGGTTGCCCTGTATTTGGCAACTGAAGATCCACCGTCTGTGAAATACATGCTGTCATCCATTTTTTGTGTACAAAAGCCGTTAAATTCCTCTTAGAAACTGATCCCATTAAACGTTTTAGACGGAAGACAATTTGTTTCTTCAAATTTCTTAAAATGGATCATTTAAAAATGAATCTTCTCTAGAAATAGCTTCCTAAATTTCCAAAAATTATAAAATTTTTGAAAACATTTAAGCATTTTAAACTATGGATAAACTTCCCCGACGATTCACCACAAACTAGTGTAACGAGGTATCTTCTTTTGGGTCTTAAAATATATTTTAAAAACTAGTAAATTTGAGTCTATATTAATAATCTAGAACTCAACTTAGGTTAATGTTATACTTTTAGAAATTAGCATGAACTGAAGATGGGGGCGCAAAATCTCTCGAAACGTTGAAGACTGGAAAAACATTAACGTATGATTAATTTTGAATTTATTATTTCTTTTAATTAGAGACGATACAAAAAGATATGAATAATAAAGTAATAACAACTAAACAATCAAAAAACATAGGTAAGTATTAAATTTGAATTGTTATGAAATAACATAACTGAAGAAGAAAAATGTGTCTAAAAATTTTAAAGGAACCTGTTCTTAAGAGAAAGTATAAAATTGTATAAAAGCCGTTAAACCTGCCGAGAATCATCGGTAGATTAGTGAATTGTATGGAGAAAGCACTCTGCCCGATGGAATGGTAAGAAAATAAGAAAGTTTTGTTTATTTATTTAAAGAAGTCCATATTGTTCATTGTGTGCGTAATCGGTTACCTAAGAGAACAGTTATTGGGTATTATGGAATGGGGACAGTCATTGGGTACTTTCGTTTTTACTGAGGTTTTGATGCATAAAGGTGATGTGAAAGTTAAGAGAAAAAAATTATGAGTTAGTCTTTATCTAATGAGTTTTCGGAAGTTTCAAGGAATGTTTATGAAATTGTGTCACCGGCTAGGTGGCTCAAGGCATCAACTGATGTCACTATGGGGCCTCTGGCCAAGAGGTTCTAGAGTTAGAGTCCCGGCGATAACGGAATTTTCGACACTAGCCAGACAGATAGGTCAAGTTCAGTCACTGTCTGGAGGTTAATTCTAGCGACCGGCTGCTCTGATCGGTAGTTTTCCGTGGTTTACCTGATGAACTCCAGGAAAAGTATCCTAACAAACGGGCCACGGGCCGCACGCCATCTTCCTTTCCTGTCCATTGTCCCATCCTTACCCTTACTTTCACACTCACATACACTACACCACCACATTCGTCGGGGTCTGACGCAGTAGAAGCGGTGCCACGCTGACGGGTAGGTCGGCGCCGGACCCCGCTGCCCAGCGACATGCACCACACTTATGGGATCAACGTCCTTGGAAGTTGACGGAAGTTGTTGGAATCACTAATCAACCAATGGAAATTTGTGCTCACGCGGTACCAAAATTGCTTACTAACGTGCAAAAAATTAAACGTTTAGCCGATGCCTTGACTTTCCGTGAGCGGTATCGTGATGGAGCTGACGATTTTAAAGCCAAATTGTCACTGGCGACGAATCATGAGTATCTTATGAGACACCAGAATTGGAACACCAATCCATGGAATCTGAACGTCACAAAAGTGAAGTTGAAGCAACTTCAGAACACAAAATCACATATCCTGTGTTTTGGATTAAGTAGAGGGCTTGTGGACTTTATGTTTCGGGTTAACACAGTAAGTTCGGATGCACACTGAGACACCTTAACAACCCGAAACATAAGGCGGGGCATGCTCAGTAAGGAGGCAAGCTGCCCGACATGGCCCGTTCGGACGTGGCTCGTCGAACCCAAATTTCCACCGCATCATTTGGCTGGGAACAACTCTACAAGCCTCCGTGTAAACCTGACCTGATCCCAGAAACAGCCATTTGCACCTTCACTTGAAAAAGATAACGTATACATACAGCTCCACAACAGATTTTAATGAGCCAATTATTGTGGAATAATTGAGATTTAACCCAAAATTGTTCAACTTTGGGTCTTTTTGGTCCATCAAAACATGATTTAGTAGCCATTTATTCGTTAAGAGTAGGAAAAGTTATACCAGACATTTCTTGAGAACACGAATATGCCTTTCCTCATCAAGTGATTTTCAACTCTTCGAAACAAGGAAACGTTATCAATCTTTAAATGTCAACTTAATTAAAAAGTAGCAAATATAAGACAATTGATAAGCGAGTACAAATACAGGCAAGAGGTAGTACGTTTCCTAGGATAGAATAAAAACAATTATTCCTATCAGTCAAATGTAGTAACATCATACAACAAATATTTATAATGGGCTTTTATGAGGTATATTTTTTGGCTTCAGGAAAACGCAAAAAAAAGTATCTTCTGCAAATTTTAAAAATTTAGTTTTTTGTAATCTTCAGATATTCTGACTCGAAATATTAAGATTTATTGAAAACTTAATCTATACCATTTTATTAAGTAAACATTGCTCTATTCGAGCTTCGGAGGCGGGGGTCGCTCTGAGGTTTGTAAGTGTAATATCAACTGGAAATGATCAATTTAAAATTGTATTAATTTGAATGTAACAAAGAAAATTTTCAAACGAAAAAACTATTCTCGAGAAATATAAAAGGAAGGGAATTAGGAATAAAAAAATGTTCTAGAAAGTCTGAACTTTATTTTTACAATATTTTATGTAATTGAATGTTATAAACTAAAAAAATATATTTCTAGAAATTCTTAATACGTTTTCGTAAAAGTATAAACTCTTTTGAAGGAATCAAAATTGTATTAATTGAACTGTGGAGAGTTAACTTTCTAAAAATATGTTATATAAATAAGACTGGTAAAGCTATTATTTTAACAAATGTGATTTACTGTGTCGTCACACTGGTTTGAAGACAATCGAAAAAATATTAAGGTAAAATCACTTGGTTTCCAATACTTCAAATTTTCATATTTTTCCTTGTAGGAAGTTAAGGTTTAAAGTTTAGTTAAGGGTCGAAAAGACAATGCTTTTTTCTCACTATCAGATCTTGGTTATTTTTTATGCATTCAATGATTCTCTCATTAATTTCAAACATTAGACTGCTTTATCGAAACCGTGTTTTGATTTCATTCAGTACATGTGTTAATAGGAAATCAGCAGAATAGAAATTGGTTTGTTAAAAAAGATAGTCATTTACGTGTGTAAATATTTTTTAAATACACCGTAAAATAGTTTGGAGAGATCTCCAGTTTCTTCATATATTTCTTGAATCCACTAAACAAACTTTGCAAGTTAACTTGAGAGAAATTTCAGTCACTGTCACTGCAACAACTTGAAAGCAGCTTATCACGAAGAAGACTTAACCCAGCATGATTCAAGTGTACAAGGTCAGGCCTGCTCTGCAAGATGTCATACCACCTGAAATACATTGCAAAGCATGGACAAACGTTTTTTCCTTTTTGCAATTCAGAGTCCAGTAATGGGCAATTTGCCTGCTAATACGGGGTGAATTCTGTTTGCTTGTAGTTCCAGTCATTATTGTGCAAGTGTTCACTATTGTAATATCAACGATACAATTTTCAAATCTTACGTTCAAGATAAAATCTGGATGTTAATTTACAGATATTATGAGTCCTAATGAAATTTGTCTGATTGAACATATTTACAATTTTTTAAGATGAAGGAAGCTGATACGTCAAAAAGTCAGGATTACGTCAGGGAGAGGTGATTCGGAGCATTAACTGACGTCACTGCGGTGCCCCTGACCGGGAGATCCTGGGATTCGAGGCCCGATGGTGGCAGGATTTCCGACACTACCTAGGACCAACTAGGTCGAGCTCACTGTCTGGAGGAGAATTCTGGCTGTCGGCTGCTCTGATTGGTAATGTTCCGGGGTTTCTCCGGCCAACACAGGCGACTGCCGGTGCAGTACCCTAACAAACGGGCAACGAACCGCGAGCGTTCTTCCCTTCCTCTTCCCGGTCCTATCCACTTACACTTGACACGCAGTACACTAACATCCATGCCAGGAGACCGATCGTCCCGGTTGGGGAGGTGCCCCTGGGAGGAGATCTCTGGTTGGGGAAACTCGCTAGCCGACGGTAGGTTGGCGCCGAATCTCGCCATCGAGCCGAGGAAGATCACCGCCCCCTCCCGAGGGAAAAATGCACTACACTTACATAACTAATGACTTTCGCAGCTAACGCGCTCTTAGTCACTAACTAACAATCAATCAATTCACAGATAGATCGGTAAGCAGAAGCCGCCTCTACATTTGGACTGTGTTTAACAGTTGTTGCTATGATGACAATGATCCGAGAACTGTTCTGAGATAAATAAGTTACTTCTAACTCCAACAATGGAAACAGTTTTTTGTTTCTCTTTCTTCCTGGGCCTTTTTCCAGCCTCATTGGATGTCGATTTCGACTATCCGCGCGGGGTACTCTCACTAGGTGGAGACTCATTTTAACCTTTACACTAGACACACTTACGGGGTCCTCGGAATGAGGTCAGCTACAACACATACATGAATGACGAGGGACAAACAACCCTGCCCCCGGCGGGATTGGAACCCGCGACCCTTCCGACCGCGGCGCTGGGTCGGCACGCGCTCTAGCCCCCTCGGCCATCCAGGTGGCCTGAGCATAATTTCAACGTTACTATACGATAATCTAAAATGGAACATACCTCTCGAAATAATTAATATTGGAGTGGTTGTCATTAGTTTGAAACGATCTTGTCATGTCAATACAAATTATGTTTGCATATTTTCTTGGAAACAGTTTCAAGAAATCATTGAACTGCTTAAATTTCATTCTGAACCGTCTATCATCTTCCAGTTTTGGAATGGGAGGAAGTGTTAAGATAATCAGCCTCTGTACTGTCTCTTCAAGAATGTCCACCAATTGGTCAAAGGAAAATTTCATTTTCTCAATATCTCTTCCCTGGAAAACAAAAAAAATTGTGCTTTTAGAGTCACTTTTCATCTATTTCATACTTAGATTAAGTTAAATCATGTACTTCAAAAAAATCCTAGAGAATCACATATAATACAAAGAATTAGCCTGATTAGAATTGCAGAATTATTATATTCACTTACAATATAACCAAGTTATTTTGAACCTGCGAATTAAATTGGCTATAATTACAATTCAAGGCAATATTTCAAGCATTTCTTCTAAAAAATTCCCCATATTTCTTACTGCAAGGAACTTACAATTTTTGAAGCTCCATTTTATTCAACAATTACTTATTTAAAGATATCACTGTAGTATTCAAATTAAAATGATACTGTAGGATTAAATACTTAATTCAAGTATTATTTCGAATGTGAGGCCTTAAATTGTTACAAGGTATGCGGGAGATGTTCGTTTTTTTATATTCTTAATGGCATTAGTGTTAGTGATGCGACCTCTATTACATAACATCCTTGTTACCAAACATCGATGTTCAAAATTAAAAAGTCGATTTTAAAATTACATCGACTAAAAACCAACGATGTTTTTAGACTAGTTTAGTAACTTATATTACATTTGTGTGCATTAAAATTCAATTAGGTAGAGTGCGTGTTTATCAATTCGCAGGTTGCAAAGGTACGAGGCACATTTATTATTAAAAAAAGTACGAGAAGAAGAAGAAGAACACCGTACGCCCTCAGTTCATTTGTTGACCACTTCTCAATATGCGAAATGAATATGAAGAACGAGGAAATACATGGCATGCAGGTCATCTCGGGCGAGAGAATTAGGTCGATGTATGTAGTGCAACCAGCGTTCCTTTGGTTCCAACGCATTAAGTGTTACCATCAGTTATTATTTCATATTTTAACTTTTACAGTATTGTGATCGCGGGGATTTTCAATACAGAAACAAAACATTGGAAAAGGAAAACATCGATCACGAAACATGGGCGTTGTTTCTACAAAAAATGTCGACGTTTTGAGAACATGGACATGGTTGTCGCATTCCTAATTTGTGCGCTGACCTGGAGCAAATCATTGGTCCCAACCAGCAGAACGATCTTGTTCCCGAGGGCGGCAGCCTGGGACTGCAAGCGCCGCCTCAGCTGCTCAACGGTCTGCCCGCTCACGCACAGCCCCAGGCGGCGCAGGCTGGCCTCTGGAACACGCGGGGTGCCTCGCAGGGAGCGCCTGCGAACCACTGCCTTTTCGAACGCACCCTGCGTCGCGTCGCGTCACGTCACGGTCCTGCGTCTCATTTCGCGAGAAGCCTTACAGGCAGCTGCGTTCGTAGGCTTCCGCGGCCGGAGTCAATGCATTCTTGGCTATCCGGGATGAGCCGCAATTGGGCTGACGTTTCACAGGGCCGTATAGCCCTGATGAATGCCACAGCAAGATGGCCGAAACGTCAGCCCAATTGACCGAGACGCGGCTCATAGCCAAGAATGTATTACAGGCAGCGAAACACGGACAACCAAATTCCTCAGCAATCACGTTACGAGGGAGCGGGTGTCTATGATTTTGCATATTTTTGTCCAGAGCTTCCGGGTATAGTGAAATTTTTTGGCGTTTGGTTAGAATTGGATGCTATGTAGATTAATGTGTTAATGTATATTTGGCGTATTTTTTCCTTGCGGTGAATATTCGGGAAATATAAGCGCATATTTTGTATATTTCGTTAAAATAGACTTACGGGTATTTCTAACGTTTCATCTTTTTATAGAATCTATTATTTGTGAGCGTCCATTGATTAGAAACAGCTTATCACAGTTTGCGTTTTCCCCTCTTTTCTTTTATGATAAAATATTTGTGTAAATGAAAGATATTTTTGATAGAATTTTTTTAACCAAGAAGAAACGCAAGAAAACATACAATGAACTCCACGAAGGTGAATATGACTTCAATTTTTCTCCCTCGATGTAAGGTAGATTATATAGTGTTTGCACAAAAAAACTTTCATACCAAGCATTCTTCTCGATAATTTTTTCAAGAAAGGTTTATACAGGAAATGAAATATTGTTAGTTTTAATTTCATATTAAAGTGCATATAAAACACTTTGTAGGTCATAAATTCATATTTTTAAAAGCATATTTAGGGCATAAAAATCAGCTCCCTACATATTACATAACATCTGAAGAGTTATTTATTGAATCGATCATCTGAGGGTGAGTATTTTTTTCCGAACCCGGTGAATAAAATACCAATCATAATACAAAAACTCATTCATATAGTAACAAAAATTCCATGAGTTGATCAGTTTACTGTAGGGTGACTATTTTCCAGGATGCGTCAATTATTTAGACTATTTAGGGGTTCGCAACGGGGTCGGTATCGACAGCAGGAGGTGAATACGAATCGGCGACTGATTAATACAACCGAGATTCCGTTGACTAGAAAGGATATTAATGAACTTGATAAGTAATTTTCAGTTTCATTAATACACAATAATGTTTATGGTATCAAGCGAAAACCTACAACAATAAATTACAAATAAGCAGCTATTCTTTCAAATCCGTGTTTATCCCCCAGAATTAGGATGCGTAGAAAACTGAAGAAATTATAACTACGCATTTAAAACGAAAATTAGAAACTCAGCTTCTCTAAACCAGCGGCGTTATAATTGTTGAAAATCAAGATGATTAAGAGAATATTCAAGTACGAAATTGTTATCTTAAATGCACTTATAAGCAATTCTTTATTTGGATGCTGTACATTAAGCGGAAATTAAGCGGTCGGTGAAGCAAACAATTCTCTTCAAAGGGGACAATGGAAGATAAAGGTTGGGAATCCCTGGTTTAGAGTAGACCCGTGAGTGTAACGTGTGCTGGGAGGCGGCTGTAATCCTCTCGCGCTTGAACCTGAGATTCGCCTACACGTGAGGTAGCCGGGACGAACTCCGCGCTCTGCAGTCCACACAAGAGGCGGGTGAGAGGCGAGGACAGAGCGGAGGAAGGAAAGGAACCGTTTGTTAGTATTCTATTTCCTGCCATTGTTGGAAGAAACCAAGGAAAACAGATAAAAGGAGTAGTAGTAGTAGGAGTAGTATTAGTAGTAGTAGTAGTAAGAGGAGTAGTAAGAGTAGTAGTAGTAGTAGTAGGAGGAGGAGGAGGAGGAGGAGTAATAGTAGTAGTAGGAGTAGGAGTAGGAGTAGTAGGAGGAGGAGTAATAGTAGTAGGAGTAGTAGTAGTAGGAGGAGGAGGAGTAGGAGTAGTAATAGTAATCCTCCGTTACTTTTTATAGTTATTATCATTAGGAGAAATCCTCCCTTCACTTTTTATGCATACTTATTATTGGGTTTTATAACGTGACGCATGAGGACCTGTCTCCTCAATAGACCATCTCAGGGCATTTCGCGTCATCTACGGTCTTGCCGCTAGACGTATCACCGCGACAATATCAAGCAGCGAGATGTACCTGGTGGCACGGCCGAGAAAGACGCGAAATGCCCTGAGATATTCCATCGTGAAGACAAGCATAAATGCGTCACGTTATAAAAACCGAAGTGGTAAGTCGTCAAGAGGACCGCCAGGTAGCATCTCCGCGTGCGCGCCTCTCTCTCTTGCGCGCTCCTGCGCTACAACCCAACGGTCAGAATTAGCAAAGGGGTAGAAGGATGCTTCACACGAGTTGGACTAGCCTCTACCAAGCAGACAGACTAGTTTTGTCGGAAAAAATTTCACATATTGTCCGGGTATCGAATGCGGACCTCCTTGGTTAAACTGCGAGCTACTTCGCTCTGATCCACGGGCCAGCTTGAATACCTAGAAACATGATGAACCTGGCCATAGATTTGTAGTATTCTGAAACCTCATTGCGACAACGTGTGCTTGGATGTGTTGATAGAGTTGTTGCTGCTGATTTTGTAGTCATCTATACCCAGTGTTAATACTCGCATGTTAAAGTGAATAAAGAATTAATGATGAATTGTGTGAATGAGTGAGCGAGTAATTCATACGTGCAACTCGCTTAGTGTGGTCTTCTGTACGAGTACCTACGTTCGCTTCAAGGGTCGTCATTTCTCGGATCTCCAAATTGTGTCTCGAATCGTCACTGACAGGTGCAGATTTAGTTCAGGAATTGTTCTAAGATTTAGATATTAGCTAACATTCATTATGTGCTTCTTAGAGGTTAGGAAATGGGTGTAGTTTGCCGTCAATGTAGTAGTGCGGTGGTATTTTTGCAAGAGATGACTGAAGTAGTATAAATTTGAACATAATTATAGGAACTTAATCTAACCTTCACAAATACAAGTATTTGTCACGTTGTATCACGTCGAGACTCAGGGCATCAGGCCCGCTCTTCCGTCTGACCACGCAAATTTCGCTACATTCTAATAAATGTTAGTGCTTTTTACTTCCTCCTTACGGAGTACTCATACTACAGGGCCGTGGTAACGAAAAAGTGGCTGAATCCAGTTGCTAAATTTAGAAATATCCTCTAACACGTGGTGTAGCCAGATTCTATGTTTTGTGAAACTTTTATACCGAAAAATCGAATGACGGCAAAACGTCTGCCCGTCTGTTAACTGCGCTAGCGTTTAAAAAGTCCAACTAATTTTCTCCAAAACTGATATTCAATAATCGACCTGACTGATATCGCGGCACCCTTGAATTTGAAACTGATATTTCAATTTTGGGGGTAGTTTACATGATATTTTGGGGGATATTTTCCAAATTTCAAAAAAGCTCCATCGTTTTTGATTAAATTTTGTTGTTCGATAGTGTGAAGGACGTTTAAGTGAATGATGCAGATCCGATGTTCGTTGAAAATCCTGATTTTCCGAAAATTGCAAAAGTTAGTATTCAGACTTGCTATAAGTAAAATATTAAAGATAGATTTTTTTCCTTTAATGGAACTGGTCCTGAAGATAGATTTTGAAGTAAGGTCAAGTAGAAATTTTCGAAAATTTGAGTACTTTTCGCATAATTTTGCGTGAAAATACCGGAGAGAACGTGCTGTCTTAGCGCCACTAGTTTAAAATTATGTACACTGTAAGGCCCTGACCATAAGAGGTCCATTAAATAGATTCAATGCTTTTTCTATTTTACTACACACCATTTTTACATTCTCTCCGCAACATCTGTTCAGCGAAACGCAAGAGCAAGCTGTCTCCAACCAGTTGAAAGCCGTAGAATACCGGCTCCACTTCCTGAAAAAAAAAAAAAATACAAAAAAAAAACAAGCTCGAATTAAGGTTTTACATTGCTACAATCGAGGGAAGGAAAAAATGTAAGAAGCTGAAAACTGTGGTGTCGGTCCCCTCCCTCACCCCCCCCCCCCCCCAGTCAGACGTTTCCCATCCTACTCAACCTCCGGAAGCGCTCGGCGAGGCCATTTGATGCGTCACTGAGACACAGAGAGTAAAGGAAAGGCCGTGCTACATAGAGTGGCTGAAGCGCCTCCATCTTTGCAGCAAACACAAGCCATGTTTTTTGCAGTTAGAGCAGCGCCCTCTGGAGAAACAGAGTATTCTAGTATTGCGTTTGGCGCTGGTTACGGCCGGGTAGGACAAGTCCGCACGTAATATAAACACTTTTACTCCTTTTCTACGACCAAAAAACATTTAAAAACGAAATCCCAATATGTCAGGAGAACGAATTGAGAAACTTTAAAACACGTTGCTTCCTGTTTTGGTTATTGTCATGAGAGCGGATGCTGTTGAAATGTTATTGTAGTTAGCGTAACGCCTGAAAATAATAGCATTGCAATAAGAATGTAAACACACCCCAAATGAGGCGATAAACTTGAAAAATGGTGGTATGGCGACTTCCATTTTCACGGCTGTATGCCGAATACACTGAAGGAATTGTGGATATTACTGGAGCGCTGCAACCTCAGTGTCAGCCATTCTATGCAGCGAGTTCTAGCTCGTTGGGGAAAACGCAGGTGAAACGGATCTGTCGTTCTTCTACGTCCTCTGAGATTGTCATCGAAGCGGTGACCCGTCGCATCGTCCTGTCTCTCCTTCCCTACACAACCTCCCGACTGCGCTGACGCCATTTCGCGCGCTAACTCCGCAGGAGAGAGAGGGAGGGGGAGAGAGGGGAGAGAAAGGAGAGAGAGAGAGAGGGAGAGAGAGACGACCAGCGATAATCCGTGGCAAGGATAGTTAGACGAAATCACCCCCCTCCCCACGCAGCTGAGAAATACTGCACTACTTAAAATATAGTGTCCCTTCAAGGTCACGAGTTGGGGACATCGTCATCCAATCGGGAGATTCAATACCAAATATGTAAGTCGTAACGAAGGGACACTATGTTTTAATCGCAGTATATCTTTCGTGATTTCTAGACCGTCCCAATTGTTTTCCTAACTGTTTTAAATTCTCATTAACATTGTTTTCAATAACATTAATTACATTAGTAAAATAATAACTCGAATACATTATATATATATATATATATATATATATATATATATATATATACTGTGGCGTCACCAAATAATATTATAATAATTTTATATCGAATTAGCTTCCATCACAGTTAAGTAGGTCGCGGGACTGGGCTTTTGTTGTGAAGAACCCTAACGACCGCCCGGCCGCGCCCGCACATTGACAGCTGCCCGACCGACCGTTGAGTAGAGTGTCGCTTAGTAGAGGACACATTTATGGACCGTCATATACACCTCGCGCTGCCACCCTTCGTGGAGCCACCGGGCACTCAAAACAAACAATACGCGCCCGCGCGCCTTTTTGCCACGCGCCCGCGTAAGGAATCCAAATTCCCAAAGGGGTTATTTACAACTCAACAGTCGCCGGCTGCCGATCAGCCTCCGCTGACAAATTTATTGCCCAGAAAAAAACGTAACCGCTCGAACAAGTGTTCGGACAGCTGCGAGAGAAGCTTCTGGAATCACAGAGAGAGAGAGAGAGGGCCCGGGGGAGAAAGAGAGATCTCCCTGGCAAATTCCGTAAACGATGCATCCCGATTGGACAACTTCAAAATTAAAACGCAGTTTAGGCCTATGGGAAGTCTCATCGTGAGGGAATGGGCAGATCTGCAGGTTCGGAAACGTTTTGGGAGGGGGAAACGGAGGTAACTTGAACGCGAGATGTGCAGAGAAACTTCACTTACCAAGCAGATTCTCGAATAAGCACTTTAATTCTCTCTAAACTACGCCTAAAGTCACTACTGAGAGAACATCCTTCACCTTAGAATTACCGCGGAGGAAACTTGGGCGGGAGATGGCGAGATCCCGCGTAACTTTCGCATAGTTGATCTGCATCCGCCGCCTAGTGCCATATCGGGCCCATTCAAGCCCGCACTAAACCATGACCAGCACCCGTGCGTCCTAAACTGACTGAGTCCGCCCGATTTGACGACTCCGTCGCCACGCCACGCCGCCAGCTGAGGAGGAACACCCAGTGGGAGGTCGGTGACCCGAGACCGCCCACCGTCTTCGAATGAGGACCGCCATTCGGCCGGTCTGCGGAGCCACCGCCAGCCAGTGGTGATTAATCCGGTATTTAACCGGAGTCGAACTATCTCCAGTAGTTATGACGCGGGGCTCCCTCGCAGGACATTTTGGCGAGAGACTAAGAGTGGCCGCGCTCAGGCCTTGTGTATTGTAGTTAAAGATGCATGAATTGTTATCAATAAGACATTAATGTTAAAAGTTAAGACATTTTTTCATTTACTGTTAAGATTATGAGCTCGTAACGTAAAGTTAGCAAGTAGTAGGTTAGTAACGTAATCAACCACAGCTGCGGCGCCACGTGCGTCGGTTGCCGTATCATACTGTGCTCAGAAAGTCCGCGTTCCGATTGTTTACCTGTATGCTCGCCTGTACTTAGTTGAGTTTTGTTTTTGAGATTTATGGTTGTAATCGCGTCAAAGTTAAATGTGATTTCGTTTACTTTTCTTCATTTTGATTTTTAGGTTGTAGTAAATTTATTAATTTACTAGTTTTAAAATTTAATTTCCTTTTACGATTTAGAATGTACGATCCACCAACCGTTAAGTGCTTAATGGTCGAAATAAACAAATGGTAATTAATGTTAATAACTATTTAACTATAATTATATTTTCCAACGGAGTTCGTGCGCAATGCCTACCTGTCCGCTCATCTGACGCGAGGCAACTCGATTTCCCGACAACCAAATCAGTTTGTTCCTGTGGGGCCGACTTCTTTTTCATCAATGCAATCTTAAATATTTTATTCGGTAATCAAAACTTATTATTTATCTACTTTTAAAAAGTGACCACCAGGCTTGACCTTTTTGCAACTGCATGTACTTGGTTTGAACTTAGGATATTGTATGAAATAGTGGAGCACTTTAAAATTAATATTTATTTCTGATTTCTTAAGACATTTCGAAGCCCGAAGGAAAGACAGGGACGAACAGAAACGGTCCTGTGTATTGAAGTTCCTTAGGAACAGCTTTAGATTTGAGGAAGGGAGGAAATACGATTTCAGAAAATTGGAAAAGTTCGAGATAAAGTACTTGAGTGCTAAACTAGCGCTTCACCCCATTACAGGATTCGTTGTCACTAACGATTCATACAGTACACCAGAAAAGCGCCACGTTTGGCATCACTGTCGCCATGAGAGACCGCACTTCATTCTTAACCTCGGACGCGCCATAGAACGAGCCGAACCCCGCTTCATGCGCAGCGACTGCCGACCAGAACTTGGTACTGCCCGACCCAACACAAACAAACACGGTGGTCGTTTTTATCGACTAACCCTGTACTACGAGTGTAATTACAGAAGATAATTCCAGCATCTGCTTTACCAAAGATGTAAAACAATGGGTTGGAAGTCAAATAACATTTCCAGGAAATTATTCCTGACCCATTTATAATAAAAAGAATTCGCTGGCAACGTTATTTTTCGACGTCTTATATTTTCCAGATACATTTAGGCACTCTAATTAGTTTTCACTTTTTTTAACTCACCTGTAATAATAAATATGTAGCAATTAGCTAATAGAATTTTATTTTATAAGTGGCTGAAATATACCATTATGTGCAAATTAGTTCATTATTCAGGAGCGCGTTAGGGCGGGCGTAACGAACACATAATGGTCTTTCAGACACGTGTAATACACAATATTTTATCTTATCCGATCGCCTTCTTAACTTTGTGAGCTTCTTCACTTCTAGAAGTATGCGTAATGATGAATGGTATTATATTTATTTCGGCGGTACATTGGAGGCCTTGAAGGGTATATTTGATATGACAATCACTGTTGCGAAAAAATGGAAGATGCTCCTGAAAGTATTCAAAGTAATGCTGCGAAATTTGTGTAAGAATCACTACCCAGTAAAACTAAAGATACATATGTTGTAAAAAATACGAAAATTTTAAGAAGTGGAGGAGATAGAGAAGTATTAAGAGGTATACGAGGAAGTTACAATAGATTATTTGGCAGAGAAAGTATCAATATTTACTGCAGGCTCGTATGAATGTTTTATACGAAAGTGTGTATTATACTTTCTTATTTGATGAGTATTAAGAGTAAATGTGTTATTTTCTTCAATACATTATTATATACAAGTATGCTTCTAAGTATATTTCATTTTTTCAATAAAATAAGGTTTTTGTGTACATTGTATTGTTCAGTTCGCCAACAGCAATATTGCTGTTGTTTATCGTGACATTGGATAGCTACTTTATTACGGGGCTGTAATAAAGAACGATTTCAGACTGCGGACACATAAGTAAACAACCTACAGGCGCGATCGGAGAAGATAAATAACATTATTTCTAGTATTTGGGGGTAAATTTAAATAAGTAGAAATATCAAACAAGTGTGTTAGTGCTGAAATATAGAAATCCTTTTTTTGGAACAGTTTGGGTACTGTTCGTAATTGTCAGTAAATATTAATTAAACAAGATAAGAATCTTATAAATATACTATTTGGAAAAAAGGTAAACCGTCAGATATACATACATGATTATTTCGCAAAAGTTGTTTCACATGGCTAAGATGAAGTGATCTCAATGAGTTGGGAGTAAGAACACCAGGAAATCTGTCACTATATGGATTCTGCGAGTACAGAGCATGAGAAATTCTTCTATCTTGACCTCGCTGCTTCTGTAAGAAAATGAAAAAATAAAGTTATCTATTATGAGGGTTTCTATTTTAATGTAAAAATGATTTTTTCATCGTAATGCATGTATTAATGTAAGAAACCACTTTGCTCTATATTTACTTTTCCTTCGTATACGAAGAATATCCGGAAAGTAAGGTTACGAGATTTTTTTTACACACAATTGCGTGCAATTTTTTTCTTATATGAAAATACAGGGAAAATAGTACAAGTAATACATTGTTTTACTTTCTCGCTGTTGCTTACGCAGTATAAATAAAGTATTGTAAAGCCACGAGAAAAAAGCCAATTTTTTAGAGAAAAATTTGTTGGCGGGCCTTGATGAACAAGTGGATAAATCGTGTTCCCATATGTCAGGCCTCCACAACGCTTACTCCCGCGGGCATTCTGCACTCAGGAACCTCTGTTACACGCGGTGCAGCTAGAATACATGTTTTCTAGGTCCTTGATACCGAAAAATCGAATGACGGCAAAACGTGATTCTTCGTCTGTGAACAACGCCAAGGGGGTGACCCCGCAGCCGAGTTTCTCCGAAATTGATAATCCCCAATTAATCTGGCCCTTGAATTTGAAACCAATATTATATTTTAGGGGGAGGGTACTTTACATGATGCCCCCGGGACAGTTTCAAACAAATGGTTTCATCGTTTTTGATTAAATTTTGTTGTAGGATAGTGTGAAGAACATTTAAAAGAATGATGCGGGTCTTCATTTTCGAAAATAGCAAAAATTCAAAATTTATTGTCTTCCTACAACTGCAATTACGAAGATTGAGATTTTTCTTTTTAATGAAATCAGTTCCTTAATAAGGTCGTTGTACAATTTTTCGGACATTGTAGTACTTCTACGCGTAATTTTGCGTGGAAGTACGCTCAAGATTGCTGCGAGCTCTTTCCCCACCACTACTACGGAATTTCCCCAAATAACATCTCCAATAGACAAAATTCTCCAACTTTCAACCGAAAAAAAATCTCCAAATTATGAATCAACGACATGGACTGTCCCTGGCATTCCATTCACTTTTCCCTTACATTCAGATTAACCAATCGTCTTCCTTTGAGCTGAGAGCTGAGGCTTCCGCGGCCGGAGTCAATATTTACTTGGCTGTCCGGGTGACGCCACGTCCAAGGCGAAGGTGCCGACGTTTCGGTCGCCTTTCTGCGACCTTCCTCAGGGCGTAATGCTCTGAGGATTCATTTGAGCTGCTTGCAACCATTAAAGAGAGATATTTGTGCTTTATGCCCGAAACCCTGAACTATCTCAACTTCATTCTCTGTACTTATCGTTTATCTTTCTCATGTGATACATAAATATGGGAGAAAATAACCTCTGTTATTTTCCTGTGTCTCTCAGTTATTCACAATAACTGAGAAATTATTTTTTTTTAAAATCTAGATTAGATGAAAATAATTTCCCTAAAAATTCCCCGTCCATTTATGTTCCACATATTTTGTCCCCACAATGAAAAAAATCTCCCATTTGGTAGACAAAATACCCCAACGCTTTTACCTTGGTGTCTCCGTCCTGGCAAGTCGACGAGTTAAATGGAGCGAGTGGCGTGCGCGCCTGTGAGCGTGTGTTCACGCCCTCGCAATGCTCACTCGCACACTCTGCCTTCATGCTCGACTCTGCCTTCCTAGGGTTGTCAACTTCCGTCTAAAGAAGAGGATCAGAGATTAAATAATTTTTAAACGTATCTCGGACACGTTTCAAAATCAACAGAAAAATCGATTTTTTTACTTTCTCGTCTTACTGCGTAAGAAGAGTATGTATTGAAACCGTGGACCAGGAGACTGCATTCTTTGATCGAAAAACGAGATTCTGGGACTTGGTAACCAAACAATTTCACGTTCCTATCTACAGTATATTATTTCCTCTAACGTTTCAGTAGTCAGAATCCATGTTTTAAAGGTTATTGATACTAAAAAATCGATTCATGGAAAAACGTCTGTTTGGGCTCAACACTGGCGTCTAAACCGTTCAGAAGATTTTCTTCAATATTGATATTCCCCAATCGATTTGAAGGAACTTATTGCTCTGAGAGTTTCAAACAGATATTTTGATTTTGGAAGGTTTATTTATTTAATGCAAGTTTTTATTTTATTACACAGGGTATTTCAAAAATACCTAAAGGAAAGAGTTACTCGGTGAAGGAACGTGTTGAACTGCGAGAAATTGTCTTGAAATACAAGAACATCGATGAAAACAGGCAATCAGATTCTGTTTCTACACGTAAGAAAAAAGACGCGTGGAAAATTATTTCTGCACAACATAATTCGAATCACGAAAATTTGCCCAGGAACGTGGAGGAGTTTCCATGTCTCTGAAATATCGTTTTGGTATAAGATTTTCCATATTAATTTCAACCAAAATTAACTCCAAAAACTCATCGAAATCATCCATGTTTAAAAATGAGTGTCCACTTAAGGGTACAGATAAGCCCACTATAAGAATAAGTGAATGCTTATGCAAACACGTAAGTGACGACTATGAATTGAAAATGCGAGTACGTGTTCCTTAAACATAAGTGCCGACTATGAATACGGCTCTAATTCTCGGATAGCGTAAAGAACGCTTAAATAATCCGCTTCTCATATTTGTTGAAATCTCTAAACTTCTCAAACTTACAAAAGTTCATTTTTTTCGACGGCTTCCAACAATATGGAAGATAGAATTTTCCTTTCTCGCGCTTAAGAAAGAACTTCTTAACAAGAGAAAGTTATGCAATGTAGCACGAAAAAAGGGCGATTTTCCCCAGAAAAATTAATTACAGGGCCCTGGTAAAGAAAAACGGATAAATACAGTAGCTATATTCAGAAAAAATCCTCTAACACGTGGAGTAGCTAGAATCGATGTTTTGTGAGTCCTTGATATCGAACAGTCGATTGACGGCAAAACGTCTGTCTGCCGTCTGTGACCAACGCTGGCGGCTAAACCGTTCAGCCGATTTTCTCCAAAACTGATATTCCCCGATTGATCTGGCTGATGTCGTGGCCCCTTGAATTTGAAGTCGATATTTAAATTAGGAAAGGTACTTTTTACATGAAGCCCCTGGGACATTTTCAAAAAATGGCGGCATCGATTTTGATTAAATTTTGTTGTATGATAGTCTGAAAAACGTTTAAGACAATGGCGCAGGTCTCATGTCGGTTGAAAACACTAATTTTTCGAAAAATGAAAAAATTCAAAAGTTTTTTCGGAGTCTTCCTACAACTAAAATATTAAAGATAAATATTTTTCCTTAAGAAAATCTGTTTGTTAAGAAAAGTTTTGAAGTAATGTCATATATATTTCACGAAAACTTGAGTATTTTGTGCGAACTTTTGCGTGAAATATAGAAAAATTTTAATTTTTGTTGGAACAATTTTTTCTCAAACATAGTTCGATCGTTTTTGATGAACGTTTGGTGGTGGATAGTTTAAATGTTTAAGAGAATGGTGTAGGTCTCATGTTGGTTGAAAACTCTAATTTCCGAAAACTGAAAAAATTCAAACTTTTTTCGGCGTCTTCATACGAACTACAATTATGAAGACACATTTTTTATTAATGAAATATGTTCATCAATAACAGATATTTAACTAAGGTCACATTCCATTTTCCAAAACATGAGTATTTTTTGCGACATTTTGTGCCAAACAAAGGCAAGCTGTATTTTCTTTAAACAATTTTTCTTAAAACCCACACATTTTTTATTAAACTGGGAACTTAGCAAACAGAACGCTTAAGGGAATGGTGCAGGTCTCATCTTCATTGAAATGGTCGATGTAGGGAAAATTTATAAAAAATTCGGCTTATTCTACAACTAGCATTGTGAGATACATTTTTTTCTTAATTTCATTTCGTAAGTTAAAATTTATATATTATTTAATATTTATTTGTTCGTTTCTTACATTCGATCTTTTGTATAGATTTATACATTAATATTTTAGAAATTATTTAAACCCTATTTGAAACATATTAAATAAAAATTGCCAGCTTTCAGGGAACATCAAGCAGGAAATGCAGCAAGGAAATCCGCGTCGCACTCGCGATTTCCTGTGAATTACGACTCACTGTTGTGACATGATTTATCTGAATGATAAGAGGTTATAACTGTCAAATTTGTGTTGATAATTACTTGAAAATATTTAGTTTTCGCTCCAAATGTTTTACTATTTGTCATGAGTAGACCTCGGAACTCAATGCACTACAAAAAAATCAATATTATGCTTGTAACCATGCACTTAAAATAGCCTAAACACTCGCTTGAAACTCAGAATATGTATTAAACAAAAATATAGTAAGCAATAGATAATATTTAGTTATATAAATCTTTATTTCACTATGTAGTACAAAACGCGTATAATAATATTCAAAAATTAAAAGAAACAAAGAAGCATAGAAAATGTAACTCGGTTCTGCCCACTTCGACGCAAAACCTGGAAAATGTGCTCTTAAATATGCCACATAAATAAAAATATGTCAAGGAATCGCCGATAGGTAACAGCGCGCTCGCGTCTCGCCCCGAATCATCTACTCATCGGCCAGAATTGGGAAGGAATAAGGTGAAGCATGCAAACTCGTTTTGTCGTAACAAATTCCACATGAGGTTCTACGGTAATCGAACCTGGAATCTCAGTGGTGAAAGGAAAGCGACTTCGCCACTGAGCCACGAGAGCATTTCAGCCTATACTAATTTAAACTTCTTTTATTAAAAAAATTATGCTGATAAGGGCAAATTGTTTTTACCATCTTGAAGAATTTTCTTTTCTTCTCGAAGAACAGATATTTTACTTTCATTTAAAGTATTTTCTAAGTACTTCACCGCGGTCTGTCTAACGAACATATTATCTTAAAGTTTTATTTTCCCGCGCTTCATATGGGGCGGCGTCAGTACTATATATAAAAGGCGATAAAAAGTAACTTAATATTACAAATCATAGAGTATTCGTAATTTAATTTGTTCATCAGTATTAGAGTTATTGATCAACAATGTATGATGTACTTTGACTATCCGATAAAAAAAAGCTGAATTCAGATGGAAATAAGTGTTTTTGCAATGAATTGTTATTATTCGCCCAGCGAATGCACATGGTTTTGACAACGCTGCGCTGCCAACAGTGCATTGCTCTCTTCTGTATAATTAGCTGCGAATACAGTATCAGTGAAATGTATTCCTGTTTGCTTGTTTTATTTCTCATGGTAAGAAATGCTCCTTGCTATGAATATGAATGAAGATATGTATCACAGGTGTTTTGTTTGAATTGGACGTTTTCAAGTAATAACTCAGATGTTAGTAGCGCAGAAAATGCAATACTTCAATATTACGAAGCTGTTTCCAATAACGCGAGAAAACATGCGCATCGAGTTTTCCTAGTGAAAACTTCTCTTCAAAAACATCTCTATAAGTAAGATACTATACAATTTTTCCAAAACATGAAATTTGGCCGAAAATGTAAGCAATTTTTGAAACACAACTTTCTCAAAAATGTCTTCAAATATTTTTTCTCCAATACGCATAAAAATTCCGTAGGTCCCATTTTCGGTGAACTCTGTATTTTCGAAAATTGCCAAAACATTGAATTGCAAAACTACAATATTAATGCTGGAGATTTGGTCTTAAATAAATTCAGCTCTTAAATATTTTTTTACGAATAGTGAAAAGTACGTTTAGAACTATAGTGCAGATATTATTTTCGGTTAACACTATTTTCGAAAATTGAAAATTTTAAAAAAATAGCATTGCAAAACTATTATACTGACGATCGAATTTTTTTACTAAATGAAACCAATTCTTCAAACTTGAATTTTTAAGTGTATATATTGTTTCAAAATACAGATCCGCGTAATAGTTTGGAATTTTAAAAATGACACTTTCTAATTCACTACGCTTCTGTTGTTGAAAAATCTCGTTATGTTGCAAAACAACAATGGCAACATCGAAAGTAGGCTTTCACGGCCGATTTCTACATAATTAGAAGTTTCCGCGTTTGTTGGCCGTGGTCCAACGGAGACTGGTCCATACGTTTCGACTGCAGTCAGGTACCATCAGAGGCGTTACCACAGGTGTGAAGGTGAGATCGGGAAATTGGCAACGCACTGCCAGGTCACTTGGAGCGCGAGTTGGAAGAATATCAAGCAATGATTGGTTAGTGGTTTCCGCTTTTTTTACGTCACATCCAGCCAACCTACGTTTTCCACATGGCGGAAGGGTGAATCATATTGCCGTTGGTTACGTTCATGAGTACCTTTAGTGTGTTTTGTGCGGCGTTCATGTGTGTTTCGCGATTCAAGATATTTTGTTTTAGCAGACACAATCGCAACAGTTTCCAGTTTTCTCCATTTCAATTTGCTGGTCTTAGTGGAATACAATGATGTTTCGCAATATAGAGATTAGCATTTAATTTAAAGTGTCATTCACGATTATTTGTATGAAATTTGTAGCCTACTGTATTCACATAACACTCTAAGGAAAACATGTAGTTTTTGTTATGTAATGTAATGATTTATTATGATTTGTTATTTCACGTAATGATTTTAAAGAATGTTCATGAATATTTGTATACATTTCTAGAGAACAAATGCCCATTTAAATAATTTGGTGAGAAGGTTTTGCTCTTATTCTAAATCCTCTGATGATACATTTGTTAAGTTATTTATCCGAAGAACTTTTTTTTAAAATGTGTACGTTTTGTAATATACAGATATGTAATAGATGAAAAACATAAAATACAAATAAATAATATACAAAATAATATATAATGAACAATAAAGGCAATTATTTATTTATTTACTTATTTATTTATTCATTTTGATTCCTTAATTTCTGCCATTACCATATAATTAATGACTCTCCTCAGTTATGACCTTACCCAAGTGCATTCAAAAATAGATAATCACTATATTTTAGAAAAATTGCAGTATAATGTAGCCAAGTAATATCCATTAACTTTCGCGAAGACGATTGAGTGAAATTAACTTTCATACGCTGCGTTGAGCGGGCAGTTTTGTGTGGTTCTTTGCCCGGCCACTTGGAATGCTGCGAGCGACTTTTGTTTCAAACGTTTAACATTGAGGGTGCACTTCTATCCTTTATTGTTCTGTGGGCGTTTCTGGCAGGGGCCGTGTTTTTCATGGCGGCACCGCGTTGACGTGTCGTGATATATTTTTGGGTAATAAAAAGTTCATAATTTTACATTACATTAAGGTTCTAGATATCTCGGGGAATAGCAGTAGCTTATAGATGGTTGCTAAGGAATACTTCGTTAAATTTCCATAATTGGAGTACTTTTCTCCACGGTAACACAGTTGTCTCGGCAACCGTGTTTTTAACTGATAAGATAATACCCCGTTTTAAGTGCTGTTAACAATGCGCATAATCTGCCTTTCTTAGAGTTGTTGCATTTTATTTTGCATGTAAGTAATGTTGGAAAACGCGGCCGGTAAGTCGAGTAGCGCAATCCTACGAACGAAATAAAATCACTTTTGCCCTTTAATTCAAACATGCAATTCAAATCTATGTTGTATTAAGGTCTGCAGGAACTCATGCGATCAGACGAAAGTATTTTGTTTTCATTGTTACATCCACAGATTTACCTGAATGTAATGAATATTGTCTCTTTTTTAGCACTAAAATAATTTAATACAATGTCTAAGAATATGCCATCCCGTAGATTACGATGTGAGGAACGTCTCTTCGCGGCATTCAGGCTCAAAATTTTAGTTCTGAAGGCCTTAGAACGCTTCATTTATAAGTTATTTAACGATATAGCTAAGTGCTGCGGGTTGCATTTGACATAAATATTTGGATGCTTTTTTTTTAAACAAAACCATCATATTTTTAAAGTCAAAGTGCAATTTATTCAAGTCCCCGTGAAATTCTCTTTTTTACAGACCTCATTTATAAAGATAGGTTGCATGTGAATGTCACCAAAGGTATGTATACTACTGGAATAATGTAGGAGACGATATTTTCCCCCTAATGATACCTGTTCATCCAAAACAGATTATCAAATAATGTCATTTTCAATTTTTCTAAAATGTACGAACATTTTGCGTAATTTTGAATTGCTTTCTCAAACATGGCTCCAATTTATTTTTTTGTTTTTTTCATATGTAGAAAAGAACGACAAAAACAATAGTACTGTTCTCATTTTCAGGAACTCTGTGATTTTCGAATTTGCAAATTCGAATTGCCCGAGCTTCGTTTCCTTGTCTTGCAAAATATAACAAATTCGCAACGACAATGGCACGCCCCCTGCGGCATGGCAACAGGAAGTTCTGGGAATGACTTCATTGTTGGGAGATGTTCTAGCTGTATGAAACGATGTTTTATTAATTAAAATTTCGGTCGAATTTGAGATGATACATTATCTTTAAAATGATGAGTTTCCGTACCTAATGTTTTACGATTTGTAATGAATTTTGCGAGTGATGACAGATGTATTAAATAGAAAATTCCGGTAATATTATAATATATTACGAAATTGTTTTAAAAATAAATAGTTCTTGCGATTTTTGAGAGAATTTTCTGAAGTGGGAAAACTTATGAGGCGCTTAGCATTGAAAATAAAGAAAAGGAGAATACCGATTAATGCATGTTAAAAGAAACAGATTTGAAAAAGATTGCCATATAATAATAATTAATACTATATATTTTTAAACAATTCTTGTTTGCCTGCACTCACAGGATTAGTGGGTTACGAAATGAATATTGGGTTTGAAGAAAATCGGACGACCGGTTTAGGTGCTGGCGTTGAAAGAGCCACACGAAGGTAAACATATTTTTGCGGTATCAGAGACCCACAAAATGTGGAATATGACAACACGAGAGATTAGAGGAAGTAATTAACTACATTTCAGAATAAGAATTGCCCATGTTTTTTTATATCGGAGCCGCACAATTCGGGGTGTTTTTTTTTCTTCTTTTTTCAAATAAACACGTAGTAGACATGAAAGTAAAAAACAATGATTTCTTCGAGCTTCGTCTCGTTATTTTATGTGGTTTATATGTTTAAAAATTGGAATAACGCAGAAACAAAATTAGAGAAGTTTCCATTCTCAACTATTAATAAAATGTAACTTGTCGATTTGCATTGTGTTCGTAACAAATAACTAATTTTGATTACAATGAGTTAATAAGAAAAAAAATCGTTAGTTTATTATTTAAATGCTGACCTATTTTGTTTTCCATCACCATATCCAATGGTAACTACATAATAATAAATTGGTAGTAGTACAAATGAAATTCGAAAAATACAACTTGCTAGTACTACTTCACGAAAACAGTATAGCATTTTGAAAATCAACATTTGATTTATTTAAAAATCTATATGTGACGTATGGGGAAGAATATCATCAGCGCACGCTTTCTCGAGTTCCAGAACCCCTTCCCAACATTTTAACTATATATACTTGAAAGATGAATAAGTTTAAAAGAACACCCAAATACATAATATTAACATTTTAAAAAGTAAGAAATTAGCAACATTTGAAGAACAAGATATTTTCGTTCTCGAGTAATTAAAAACTTATTTGTGTGGTTAAGCGAACTGAAGATTTGATTTTTCTGCATTGATAACAAACCCACTCACCTCCAGTTCTACTTGTACCTCTACAAGCAAAAGGAGAGCTCTACAAAACGTGCGCATAATGAAGCTACATTTATGTCCAGAAGCAAAACAAGGTGCCACATCAGCATTTGCTCAATGGATCAGAAAAATTAGACAAAAATCTAGATGGGGATTGCAAATTTGTTTAAATTTTGGAACTTGAAATCGAAAAGTTAACTTCCCGTCAATAATTAGACCAACTATTTCACATTATCATTCACATATTACCTGGGGTCCACAATTTGCCTCTCAAATAATCTGCTCTCCAGTCTGTTCAACAATCTACAAGCGCCTGTAAAGTGACAGTCAGAACGGCGTGTAAGAACGAGATTATGTTCACACTGTTGTCGCCGTTCTAACCAGTGTTGCCAGGTGGACTCATATGCAGTGTTGTCAGATGTACCAGGATCATGGTATTTGTTACCAGGATTTTAATGTACCAGGATGAAAACGTTCAAATACTAGGATTTTAAGACTACGACAGTTGAATTACGATTTAAGATTCGTATTCAATAATTTAAAACTAAAACCAATATTACAAATGACAATGATAGTGGTAAAAACATTATAGGTGACACAGAATGGTCGTTTTCTAGCATATGCTGTAGTAGAAAAAGATAGAATGTCTTAGTCTTCCATTTAGTTTATTATTATAAAATGAATCGATATCGAGCTAAGTTTAACGAAAGAAAAAACTTCATGCGTGCATTCAAAACATAATAGAGTTGGAATATGAACAGTTTGAGAATTTTAATCAATTGTCATTGATACTGAGAATTTAGTGAAAGAACCAAGATTTTTTAAGGTTGGTACTGGGACCCACATTTAATTATCTGCCAATGACACATGCTTTCTTCTCAAAGGAATGCAAAAGTCTCTAAACCCACAAATCACGAACATAATGTTTTTTTATTGTGGAACACAATGGGCTTGAATTATTGTTTATCGCCAAGCGAAAAGGGCGTCCTGCTGCGCACCATCTCTGCCAAAGGGGAGGATGGAGTTGAATCTCGTTCCACCACTGCTCAGTAATTGAATCTGGTTGCCAGGTCTGCTTTCCGAAAATAGCGGTCGAGGGGGAGGGAGTTAAGAAATAAAGATTATTTTTTTAATTTTACAATATATATTCTTACAAACATTTTAACTCGTAATAAACTAATTACTTCAAAACTTTACTTAAAATTCAAACATCAAATATATTGTAATAAATGTAAAATATTAAATTACATTTTAGTGTAAGAAATTGGTACGAGTTACATTAAAATTTTGTTTATAATGTTTCAACGATATCGTTGGTTTGACAAATTCTCGCTCTACATATTGAGGCTAGTAATCGTTGAAGCTCAAATGATCCGCCATTGAATGTTCAAAAACATACATCTTTAACTAAAGAAAAAGTATAATATAAAAATAATAGGAACACGCGAGTTAAGAAAAAAAGAATGAAAATAATTTTATACACTTTTAGTAAATGTCTTGTCAAATAATTGAGTATGATTAATATTTTATTCATAGAATCGAGTTCAATGAATATTAGATTTTTGTCTCATTCTAACTTTCGATAAAAGACAAAACGTGATTTTCCTATCTTTACTCTCTTAGACTGTACAGCTTCATATTACGTACAACTTCATCATAAAGATTTTGAATAAAAAATATCCACTATTTTGTGGAAAAAATAGTGAATATAATTTAAAAAATCGGACTCCCCTAAATTGGACACGTGGCAGACCTACAATTGAATCGGATATTATTCCGCTTTTTGTGACAAATTAAAAGCTGCAAGATAGATGGATCGTTCCATGTTTAAATCAAGTAAATCAGATCAATAGAATGGTATTGAGGACACTGCAAACTATGAATTTGGTTTTGAAACTGAAAATCATTTATTTGCGGGCAGGGTTGCCAGGTGTGTTGGGAGTCTTGTCCCCACCACTGCTACGGAATTTCCCCAAATAACCTCTTCAATAAAATAAAATTCCCCAACTTTGAAACGAAAAATATTCTCCAAATTATTGATCAACGACATGAACTGTCCCATGCAATTCGATCCGCTGTTCACTTACATTCAGATATTTGTGCTCTATACCCGAAACCCTATACTATCTTAGTTTTTCTTTCTCTACGCACAAATAGACGAGGTCAAATGACTCTCCCTTGCGGCATTCCTGACGTAACGCTTGCCCCGGAAGATTTCCCTTCGTGTTGTGCCTTTCCGCTTTGGTGTTAAAGGCCAGCTCTTTCTCCAACGGAGGGGGTTTCATTGGTGTTCTTCGCGGGTTGATTCAATGTTGTTTAACTCCGATTCGGCTGGATTGCGTTTCAGTGATACGTTATTTTGCTCTAATTCTCCGGAAATGTTCACTGATCCAACGTTTAGTTTTAATCCACGTGGGTTCTATAACATTGTCATTTAAGTGTAATTCTTTTTTTTATTTATTTTCTTCCTGTTCGACTCTACAAGTCTTTCAGGGGTTTTAAAAATTAATATTAATTTGCTTTTGAGAGTTGATCACTCGCACGTTAATTGTCCCTACTTGTTGGGGCAGAATAAGTATTATTAGTTGCAATTTTTGACAGAAAGTGTTTCTATTAAATATTGTGAAAATGTGTAAAAGAAGTAGTGCGTTAGTTACGTGTTGTAGGGTGCAAGTGTAAGTGGAAGGAACACAACTGTGAAGGTCTGAATCGGTCTTTTAGCAATCGGGATTTAATTCTGCGTGGAAATGTGTATGAATTGCCAAGATTAATAGTAGATTTATGTAGGAAATAGTGAATTTGAAAAATTTTTGGTTCTGTAATTTTATCAAATCTGTAATATTGTCTAAATTTAGTTCGTAATGTAATTCATTATTTGGTATGAACCTCGGGACTTTACGGATAGATGGTTATTCGGATATATTTTACGGTGATGTTTTACGGATACATTTATTTTGAACAATATGTAATTTATTAATGTTGTTGCAGCATTTGACCATATGTGAGAACCATACATAAATGTGAGCCTGATTATTCATTTGTATAAAGGTAGTGAACATTCATATTGCAATGGAGATTTAGAAGACAGAAGAAATTTAAATTTTAAAATTTTGATATTAGTTTTATGAATAGAATTTTCTATGTGTTTATTCCAAGTCAAAGTGGTGTCTAATTAAATGCCTAAATATCTTATAGTTTCGTTTTTTAATAGCCATGGAATTAGTGTATTAAATATTTTTAAAGGGGCAGAAAAAAAGTGTTACAAAGTGTATAAATTTAGGGCCGACATATGTCCTTCGCATCTTTACGGTATATGTTCAGACCACTTTGTAACACCTGACTTCAGAAATCCACGGTTTTATAAGTAAAAAGTCTTACCATTTTCAATTTATTTATATTACACAATAGAAGAATACATGCGTATACACCAAGTTGTAAACCTCACATCCCTGCACCTCACCGAGGGTAAAGCCCTGTGGACGAGAAATTAATTAACGTACTTGAAATTTTTGAAAAGACAAATAGTATCAACTTCTAAAAAATACAAAAATTACAATAATTTAGACAATATACAGAAAACGTGAAATTTTCAAGAGATTTTTAATTACTACAATCAATATACCATCCACTCCAGACGACGTTTTAGTGTACATGCTATCTATGAGTACTTCCTTTTCAGATGTAAGTGCAACAAACAGAACTGGCACAAAACCAAAGAGGTTATGGAGGTCTCCACTGCGTGATCAAATGCCTGTGCCACGGTTGGACCAATATTCACACAGAATTGATGAAAACATTACGTATATTCGAGTCAATATCTACAATCATTATTGTCCTCATGTACTGTTCATATAGGTAATTTTCCGTATTATTGCTCAGATGGTTTCCACATTCCGAAAGCTTTTTAACATTACCATATACCTTACCGATAATATGTTCACGATAAGAATCCTTAGTTTTTTGATTAACGACTAACGAGTTTTTGAAGTCCTTGCTTTTTCATTTCAAATTATTGCCAAGGATATTTTTTGCTAATATATAAAATTTTAATTTTACAGAGATTTCTCAGTTCCCACATTATCCAATTTTTACAAGACTTATTTTATGTAAGAATTTAATTTCAAATTTAGATATGTCGATAGCATCCTGCGTCATTCTTATCGAAAGACAAACAGCAGCATCCAAGTTATGTTTTTCGAAAACACCGATCCAAACAGCAATTTTCAAATTTTGAGGAGTTTATTGGGATGTATTTTCTCTGTATATGGTTTTAAATTAGATGTTATGGATGGTTCGCATTTTAACTTCGGACTGTAGTTACTGGACTCCATATGTTTTTTTCTGTGTAGACGAATTTACGGAAAAGGTACCACACGCGCACCACTTTCGATGCATACACTGACGGAAAAGGGCCGCAGTCTTATCAAAATCAGTAGTGAGCGACCGAAATTCCCATGATCTTTGATATTGCGGAAGTCGTAGAGGATTTCACTAACAAAAATTGTTACAGATTTCTATCCGTGCAGGTTTTTAATATATACCTTCATGGTCTTTTAATCTGAGTTTATATGTTATTTATGATTTGAGCTTGAGTCTATTCAACAGATAATTGGGGTTATCAAAAAACAATCAATTATTATGCATTTGTTATATTAGGGCACTCCTAAAACAGAAATTGTAAATATTTTGCTGCCCTGTTGATCAAGTTGAAAAATAACTATTTTATTGAGCTAATTTATTGGTAATTTATTAGCAATTACATGGCAAAAAATTTGTGGTACTTTTAGTTATTTAAGGAAGTAAAAACCACAAATGCCACCTTGCTACCTTGATATAAAGTTAGAAAAACACTGCGTTTCTTTTTTAATAAAGTCCAATTAAATAAATTTCTTGGTAATTAATTAGCAATTAAATAGTCAAAAAGTTGTAGTAGTTCTTGTTGTTTAAGGAAGTAGAAACCAGGAATGTTTTGAACTATTTTACTGACAGACTGCTACCTTGATATCAAGCTGGAAAAACACTTCATTTTTTAAACAATATATGGCAATTAAATTAATTTTATGGTAATTAATTAGAATTTAAATAGCCAATAACCGGGCGGACAGGCCGACTGACACTGACGTTCAGATTGACGGACGGATGGACCGACAACGGGTGGACAGCCAGATCGACAGACGGATGGACGGACAGACCAACAGCCACACGAACGGACCGGAAGACTGACTGACGGACCGACAGATGGACGGGCAGTCCGATGATTGACGGACTGACTTACGGATGGACGGGCAGACCGACGGAGGATCAGACGGATGAACGAACTGACCAACATAAAGACAGACGGACCACCTGACAGACGAACGGACAGACTAACTGTACTTTTTGACGTAAATAAATAAATCTTTCGGTTCCATCCAAATCATAAGTATTGCAAATGGCTTTACCGTTTTACAACTTGCCACTTCTATCATCAACTTGAGTATCAAAGTAATGTTCATAACACTTTTCCGCAAGTGGTTTTAAATTTCGCATCTGAGTCTTTCAAGTCAGCTTACCTTAAATACAGCAGAAAGTATCTGCCTGATGAGAATACAGCGTCCAGGGTACACTACTAAACACAAAGCAAGGAAATATATCAGTAATGATATTCGTACTAACAAGCTCATCGACACCTTAATACTGACACACTACATTATATCCTTTAGGTGTTTCGGCATTATAATAAATATAATTTCCTTAAATACAACTTAAATAAAATCGCTTTTTTATAAGGTAAAGGTTCCTGTGGCAGATAAACGACAATGTTAAAATCAGATTTTAAAATGTAGCTGTCAGAAAAAAGCTGTGGCTGATGGGAAAATTTTGAATGCATATCTGAATTCAGTATTAAAAAACGCACTAGATTCACTAATCATATTTCTTCTGAAAGAAACCTTCTCGACCAGTGATAATTTAATACACATCACATTTATCAATAATAACCAAGATTCAAGATCTTCAGCCACGTAAAACGTACAAATATCAGAGCATTAAGGAATGTGAGAACATCTCGAACGACACGATGGAAGAGAATTTGCAGGGAGTATTACAAAAGAGTGAGACTTGTCCTGCAGTCCTCTCTGAACTCCAGGAACAAAATATCAGCAGTAAGTAGTTTTGCGGTGTCTATAATAGAGTACAGTTTTGGATTAGAGGACTGGAGTCAGCAATAAATTCGAATAATGGTTCGAAAAACTGTTTACAATGCATCATGTCGCCCATCATCGAGCAAATATACGTAGACATTGTGTCACGTAAGGAAGGAGAAAGAGGCCTCACACAAATTGAAGCCTCCTGGCACAATGTAATTAGTCGAGGTGGGAGTGTAGTCAGTCATCTAGATGACCCATTAATGAGGCACGTCATGATACCTGACAGAAGACTGGCAAACAGTCATTGTTAGAGTAGCAAGAAGCATTGCAAAGAAAACTATGCAAGATGCGCAAAAGGACACTGACACTGAACTTCTGATGCTACTAAACATGAAATGTGAGGCAAAATTGTTAAAAGAATCGTGAAGACACAAAGCACTCCATGGCCAATATCTGAACAGTATGGACAAGGTGCGGATCAATAAAGGCCAATCACTTATGTGGCTTAAAAGGGGAAGAATAAAGCCAGAATCGGAAGCAGTTCCCATACCTGCTCAGGATCAGGCGTTGAGAACTTGACATTCTGATAAAGCGGTGCTCAAAATTTCCCAAGGAGATAAATGCCGCGTCTGCCAGGAACAAGTAGAAACGTCACAGTTTGTCCAATTCTTGCAAAGACCGAATACTTGAAAAGTCACGACAGGGTATGTAGTTACCTCCACTGGCAGGTTGGCTAAACCCCGAGGTCATTTAAAAGACTGGAAAGTACTAGAACTTGCTTTATTTGCAACAGTCCACATTTTTCGCAAAGTATTGTGGGGGCAGCGACAGACCTTAGATCTGCTCCTTAGGAAACTGGTTGCAATCTGGAGTAGATTTTATATTAAACAGACTCAGAACATCTTAAGTTGTGAATTATACTAAATATTATTATTATTATTATTATTATTATTATTATTATTATTATTATAGAAAACAGCCAACCTCCGTGGCGCAGGCGGTTGTGGCAGCCGTCGTCTACGCCGAGGAGGCTGCAGGTTCGAGTTCTA
The DNA here is from genome assembly GCA_038098605.1 of Gryllus longicercus. Classification (NCBI taxonomy): domain Eukaryota; kingdom Metazoa; phylum Arthropoda; class Insecta; order Orthoptera; family Gryllidae; genus Gryllus; species Gryllus longicercus. Next base: position 6,314,643 of record JAZDUA010000005.1, read on the forward strand.
CGTAGGCATAGTCGTATTTGTGATTGTCCTTTCACCCATCATTATCCAGTCACCCCGTAATTCGTCATTCAAGGCTTAACAACCTTGTCTTACCAAGGGATACAAGCGAAAAGCTGATCACCGCTGTAGACTACATTAAAATATATCTCCAATTTTCGTTTTGTCTCTCTGCCTGTCATAATTTACTGGTTTTATTTGTGTTATAAAAAACTGTCTACATCGTATTTCCTGAAGCAGGCCCTAATTTTGCTGTTAAAACGATCACTGAAAGGCACATGGACTCTTAAATAGCTGCTGTCCAAAACTGTTTTTGTATTCCATAACTGCTCTTAGAATGGTACCTACTATGTCTATTGCATATATTAATAAAACGAATAAAGATTATTTTTGAGAAGGTTTCTGTGTTTCTGCAAATTTTTCTCGTGAAATTCTGGATTTGCCAACTTTAATGCACAATCTACAAGGTTGTACACCGTAGCTACTTTCTGATTTTTAGAAAGTATTGAATGATAATTCAGAACTCAAAAGGTTTGTTCCCAGTTCCAGTCAGTTACAATTTTTTTCCCGTTATTATTAGTTTGAGATTTAGAAAGCTAATTGATCTACTACTGTTCTCCAGTTCAATAGTAAATATTAATCTGGATGAAATTTATTGTGTATGTAAACATTAGATGCACACATGTAATGAAGTCATCCATGTATCTGTAGTAAAATAATACACGAAAGTGAAGATGGGAGATGCAGAAACTTATTTTTTTCATAATTAGATAGGAAAGTGTCAGAAAGAAACAGGAAATCCCTTTGCTAGTCAACGGTTCTCAAATAAAATTTGTTGTTGAAAGAAAAGGAAAAATACATCTTTGTAATTTCTGGAAAACCAACAATAAAGAATAGAGCACAATGGAGTTTATGTCATGGTATACTGTACAATAGCTCTACCCCACCCCAAGGTTTAAAGAAAAAAATTAGAGCAGTTGTTAAGAAAATCTTAGTTTTTTTAAATCTTAAATTGCATATATTGCACGCAATACTGTGCGAAAACTACGAAAAGTAAAAGAATTATCTACGACACTAGCCAGAAAACAACATTGAATACGTTTTATCATTCCAGATTGGACCAAATATAAAAACAATTAAAAAGGGTTTTAGACCTTCAATATATGCTTGAGGGTATAAAAAAGCAGTTATAACAAAATAACAAACACTCCAATTTTAATTATACAGATCATATAATTTTATTATTGCATATTCTCGAAAAACACATGTCTCCCTCACTCCATTGGCATTTAATCGCTCCGTGCAACGAAAGAAAGTTATCTTCTCGAATGATTAGCGTCTTATCTTCTGGACAAACTAACTGGGGCAGAAATATTAATAGCCACATTTTGAAGATGGAAATAATGAAGGATTTCAAAGATACGAGAGACGTCTTTGCAAATAATTAATAAGGACATCTTAACGATTTATTATTTTTTTACACAATTCCATGAGATATGACAGTTTCATTCAAAACGCATCATGCCCTTAAAAATTCATCTTGTATATGTTACCGCTTTACATGATTGTGGATATTTGAGATTCTTCCTCTTATCGGCTCTGAAGAGTCTAAAAGGGTCTGCATCAGGCCCTTGCACTGAGAAGATCCTCTCGCAAAAGGAACTTTTAAACTTTTATTCTATGAAGCCGCCTGTGTTCGTTTTACTATCTCCTTTCAGAGGAACTAACTGTTCATTATTCTCGGGCACCTACCTGTCAGAAAGAACATTCAAAGTGCCTTCCCTCTGAGAAAGTCCGCATGTGGATACTTAAATTTCTTTTTAGTAACAAATCCTTCAGGTAACATTCAAAAGACATTTCCCCTCTGTGACTTAACATGTGTTTACTTCAAGTGTCTCTCTCTGAGAAACACTTCAGGGTCCCATAACATTTAAACTGTTTTTCTCGTGTTGTGAATCGGCATGTGAATGAATAAATGTACCCTTTAAGACAAATTCTTGTGACAGAACATTTAAAGAGCTTTTTCCCTGTGTGAATCCGTATGTGGTTACTTCAAGTCCCCTTTCAGAGAACCCCTTCTGGAAGAACACATTCAACACAGGCTTTTCCCCCTGTCTGTATTTCAATTACCCTTTCGAGAGAAAACAATTCACTTCCTAAAAAAATGTTCCTAAAACAAGGAGTTGGATGGCAATTCGCTGTCGATTAAATGTAATAAATATATTATATTTTGAAGGGTAGACTAAATTGTAAGGTCTCCAAAGTGAAGAGATTCCTTGGAAATAATTCATGAAGTTGGAGGTAACGTTGTGTTTATTGTTGTTCCACTCCCAAAGAAGCATAAGCGCATTTCGCTTAGAAACACAGTCCTCACTTGGTAAGCGTATTTAATGGAGCTCCCGTTTTGTGCCACCGCCAAATGCGAATTTCCGTAGTTATTCGGTTTTTGAACACAAAGGGAGTGAAATCTATTAAAATTTATGGCCAGTTCAAAGAAGTGAATGGCGAGTCATGTGAAGATTGTCCGCGAGTAGTGTATGGAGTTTGCATATTGTCGCACTGAAATTCACGACGAAGAAAGGAAGCTGCAGAATGTCAACTTATGAGTAAGTTCCGAAATTTGACCAATTCACGAGTAAAGATCGATGAATCACTCTGGATGATCTCTGCACTTTGGTTCCCGTTGCACCTTTCACTGGATTTTGAAGAATGCAATATCGGAAGGTGTGCTCAAGATGGGTCCCGCGAATGATCACGGAAGGCAACCAAAGGCAACGAATTGAGTTTTCCGCGAAATTCCTCGCGGCTGTGGAGATGAAAAGGACAGCTTTTGGATTCGATTGTCACGGGCGACGAACCGCGGGCTGCCCACTGCAAACCTGAGACCAAACATCAATCGCGGCAGTTGCGTGATCCCCCTCTCTCAGACCTCGGATATTCACACTCCGTCCGTTAAGTCATGGCAACTTGTATTGGGATCTAAGGAACGTTATGCTTTCTGAGCACAACACGCGCTGACAGGTGTAGTTAAATAGAGAAAATCAGCAGACGAGGCGGTGCTGAAGCGGATAAGAGGAGTGTTCAAGAAGGGCGTAAGCATTCGTCACAATGCTCGTCGCCCGTCAAACCGTCGCTCTCTGGCAATAGTTTGGATGGAACATCACCACTTCTCGTAAAGTCCTGGCTAGAACACTGCGGCGGCGATGGTGTAACGGTTAGCGTATTGGACTAGTATACCCAAGTTGGCGGGTTCAAATCCGATCGAAGCCGTGGATTTTTAAGGGCGAAAAAATCCTTCCTTTGGAGGGGAAGTAAAGCCGGCTGTCCTCAAGCTAAATTCAAAATCGCCTGTTTCTCGCCCAAGAAATACCTCCTTCCTCAGGTAGTTGGAAAGGAGCGTAGCGAAATTTGCGTGGTGAGACGGAAGAGCGGGCCTGATGGCCCGAGTCTCGCCACGTAAAATGCATTAATTCAATTCACAGTTACTCCCTCGTGTTTTCTACGATGAAAGAACATTTAACCGGAATGCGTTTAAGCAACGATGAACATATGAAATTCAACGCTATTTTAACATGGCGGTGAGCTGGTGTGACATGGGCATAAAACAACTGCAGCAAAGCATTAAAAATTGAGTCAATAGAAATGGAGATTATATAGAAAATTAGAGCAATTTTCAAGGTTTAAATTGATTAAAATATAATTGGATATAAAGATTTCTTTGTACAGCCGATTCCGGCTATATTGAACTTCTGGGGACTAATATTTTTGGTTCACTATAGCCGACGTAAAAATTAAATAAAATATCGATTGATTATATAAATATACAGCAAAATACATAAAAGCAATAATTTAAAATTTCAATGTCTTTAGGTGTCCTTACAAGATCTATTATCAATTGTTTGCTTCGTACTCTTTCATTAATAACTTCTCTAGATCCTTCTCCAGAATTCGTGCTCGTGCGACACCCTTCTCTGCCTCTTGCACTGTTGGAGCACCGTCCGAAGCTCTGAAAGCCCTTTTACTCGCCTAATAACATATGAGATGTTCTCGGAAGCGGAATGGCGCAAGCGAGTAAAGAAACTCATCCCTGTAGCGCGCACGGCGGATATTGCAAGGCTGTGGTATTCTCGTGTTCCCTGTCGCCTAAGTAGAACCCAAAGCGCATTATTCCGCGGAATACCGAGTAACGGCAAGATTGAAAGTAAACAAACAAGCGCGCGTCGCCGCCACCAGTTGTAGCTCACGCAGGACATGGCCTTTATTTCCGTAGTGATCAGAGTGGCATAAGTTCAACAGAAAAGTCTCCATTCCAGGTCCACTTTCTTCACTTCAGGGAGACTTCGATTATGACCTTTGGTCGACTTTTTTTTCAAGCATGAAATAAAAGTGAGATTTTTAATGAAAGATTAGTCCTAAATTTCTTTCACAGTATTGCTCAATTTTTCCCAGTGTAGCACTGAAATCTGCCCTTCAAATTTATACATTTAATAAATTTTAAGTACGTTTGTGCTAATAAAATTCGTGAGAAAATGATGTACACTAAATTTGTTTAAGGGGTAGGAAAGAGAAATCTATGCTTTGTATAAAATCTCATAGTATTTTTTTCTATAACACACGTACCCAATTTCATTATAATCGAAATAAAACATTTGTCTGAGAAACTTTCAACATGTAAGAGAAAATGAAAATTTAGACAAAGTAGTCTGAGTTATGTACGACAAAGTTGTCTTCCTTGCAGTGAAAACTGTCGAAACCGGTTTATCCATTCCAGATTAGGTCGAAAAGACAAAAAAATAAAACAATTAATATGATTTTCAGTGATTTAAATGAGGATGAAGGTATAAATAACAGCTATAACAAGGGGCGGATTTTAATGTCACTATTTTCATTATTACCTCAGAACAATGCCTTTTAGAAGACTTTCATTTTGTGATGACAAGATAATTTTGATTTGATTTTTTTTCTTTTTTTATTGCATTTTTAGTCGATTTCGACTGATTAGTTATCTTTTACCTTTGTAATTTTTTAAGCATTTTTTGTCCATTTCATTGATATTAATATGAAAATACTGGTACTTCAAATAATATTTACGAAACTGAACGAATCTTCTCCCCATAATTTCTGAGTAGCCTATTCGAATTCTTCGCTCAAAAAATGTAATGTCAGCGGTTGGGAGTATAAAATGTAAGAATCCTGAGACGACTATCAGCACCATTTATGGTTGGGTCGATTTCGCGAACACCGAAATTTCATGGGAAACAGAAGTCCAAATCAAAGGTTTGCAGGCTAAGTTCACTTGAACAATCAGGAAGAACTCTCGATTACACCAGTAACTTATGCAACAGCTTGATCTGTTGTTAATCTGAATCAGTTTTGATATTTTTTACGTCATTATGCTTTGCTGTTAGGGCATTTTTAAAATGATATAAAAACATTTTATGGATCACTTTCAGCGATGTTTTAAGTAATCAAAATTCGTACCCTAGCTATTAGAAAATAACAAACAGTCCAATTTTACAAACTATAAAGATGACATAATTTTATCATTGCATTGCACTGAAGAACATACGCGAGCGCACCTCATTGTCATTTAAGCACTCCACGCAACGAAAGGAGTTATCTTCCGGGAGGCCCAGCGCCCTATCCTCTGGGCGAAAATAACTCACTGGAGTAGTTCCACAACTCAGGAACGGATGTGCGCAAGTTAACTTTACCTTGCTGCGAAATCCTCCCAGGAGGTGGTCCATGCGAATTGTCTATTCTCTGTGCAAGAAGTCTCATTAGCCTTTTTGACGATCCGATGTTGAGAAGCTTGTCCAGCAGGCAGAATATTCAAAGGCTACGAAGAATCTGTGCGATACTTCTTGCAGTGTAAAATAGAAGCAGTTATAAATGAATTAAAATGCCAGAAAAGCCCAGGAGAAAGCAAGATAATCTGAAAATTGAGATAGACGAACGCGCAAAGTTTGAATGTCTCATTTTTTCTTCTTAAACACCTCACAGAGTTGCCAAATAAATGACTTCCTAGCGTGGCGACCAGTTTGACTGAATTTGGCCGCCTATGTGCCAACAACCGCTTTAGAAGAAAATCAAACCCGAGAGGCAGCATTTCCTTTAGATTACTCCACAATAGACCATATCCACTCATTTTACAGCTTATAGAGAAAGTTCCAGAACATAAAATTAATCTGTACCTTCTCTTCATAGACAAAAAAACCCTTCGATTCAGTGGAGCATAAAGCAATTCAGGAAGCATTATCCTAACAAAGAGCACCAACTAAGTATATAAAAGTCTTAGGAAATTTATACCAAAGCGGTAAAGCAAAAGTGAGAACAGATTAAAGGAGGCAAGAATTTGAACAAGAATAAGCAAAAGAAGATGACCCCATTTAACCAAAATTATTTATAAGCACTTTAGAATTTATTTTTCGAAAAATAAAAAAAAGCGGTATAAACATCAGTTGAGAAGTATCAAACATACAATTTGCTGATGACCCATCACCCTTCTTATAACCAAATCGGCCACGAAATTACAAGAAATGCTAGTCGACGTTCTCAAAAATAGCAAAGAACTGATAATAAATACTCAAAAGACACAAATAATGACCAACTGTACGACAATATTGAGAACACATGGTGGAAACGCGTTGTAAAATACGTTGACAATTCCCAATATTTGGACCAGATCTTGTCCTTTATAAATCTCTCCCAATACATAATAGAAATAGGATATCACAAGTGAGGAAAAACTATGGGCTTTCAAATACATACTACTGAACAACAACTACAGCCTGGAAGAGAAAAATAGTAATTATAAACACCTGTGTCCTTCCGGTATTACTGTACGTTCCACTGACAGGGTCACTAATAGAAAGGGAGAAAAATATATCAAAGGGAGATGGAAAGGAAAATATTAGGTATAAGTCTAAGAAACAAAGTAAGATACAAAGGGCAGGTCAAAAACTCTTAGGTCAACTCTCACGTCTCCTAAAATTGAAATGGGCAGGGCTTGTAATGAGGATGAAAACAAACAAATGGACCTACAAAATTACAATATGGGATCCAAGGACAGTCAAGAAATATATAGGAAGACGGAGAACACGGTGGTCAGATAACATAGTAAGAAGATTGGGAAGACTATGGACCAGAACAGCAGGAGACCGCACAAAACGGAGAGATGTTCTCCACACACTCGACTAAATCGAAAGAGAAAATAAGAGTTTTTCTGCCGAAAATTCGCTGTTTTTTCGCGCAGCATTACATAACTTTCTTTTCTGAAGAAGTTCTGTTTTAAGCGTGAGAAAGTAAAAGATTACACAAGTAAATAGAATGAAACACAAAGAGCACAACGAAAGCCACCTGGATGTGAAGACTGATTGGGAAAAGTGGCAGTGAAAAACGATAGTCATGAACCAAATAAATTTTCGTAATTTTGTCCGTTATTATATCCGCATCACTCAACCCCACAGAGGAATGAAAAGGTCACCGGCTGTTAAGAATTTAACGACAGCCGGCCGTGAACGAGCCACGTGGTCTTTGAACTATTTAACTTGGAAAATATGACAAACAACGTAATAAACACATACGCACAACATAAGTACTACACCTACAAAAGTACTTTTATTTTTAACTTATAATTTATCATTACAGTAAGTCTGAATATTGAATGAACAATTACTATTACTGATTTCTAGTCTTCACAAGAGTTCGAAGGTGCTGACGTCGACGCACTTTAATCTCTTTCTCTTCAGAAAGGTGCAACCCCACCGGAGATGAAGAACCGGTTCGAAATTTTAATTCATTCTTTGTTCAATGTAATTTTCTACTGCTGACGAGGACTCCCAACTTCCAAGTGCTATCGACGGGAGCAGATAGCCACCGCTTACGACTCAGCAATGTGGGCGATGATCGTTGAAAACAATACTTCAATTGGAGCCCAAGGGAATCTAATTTTTAAAATTCCGCTATATTTTTGGAGTGTCTCCTATTGTGTGTGTACCGACTTGTAAGGGGTTTCTAGGTTAGATGCACTTTGGTTAGCATATTTTTTATACAAATCATATGCATTACATGGAAAACCGTCTTTGGGTATTGCAAACTTTTTTTTGTTCAATTCAGTGTAGCTATCTCTTTGTTTGCTTGTGGTTTCTATATCATCAATAGACACAAGTTCGTCTTATCGACATTACCTAAATGTACAAAAAATGACAGCAACTTTTTAAATAGCCACTTGCTTCCAATAAAAAAATTATGTTATTACGACAAAATCTTGCCCATCTTGTAGCTCGCGTTCAAAGCAAACAATCGTATCGATTGGAAATAGAAGATGGCGTTTCATTCCTACACCCTTTTCATAGAAAAACATTCTGTAACTTTGGGGGTACTTAACGTGAAGCCCATGGAACAAATTCAAAATTTTTTCTTAATATTTCTTGTGAGAGGAAAATACACTTATAAATGAAGCGTAGGTCAATTTTTCTCTGTTAACTCTCTTTCTGAATGTTTCGGGAGTATCAAAGAATGATTTGCTATTTATGGTGTACTCTATAAAATGTCCTAAATATAAGCAAAAAATGATCCGCTACCGTGACTACAAAAATATTAATTCTGAGGCTATGTTCGACGACAGTGCCAAAGCTCCTTGGCATGACGTTTATAATCAAACATCTCATAATAGTAAAGTAGAAGTCTTCAACGAAATTATATCTGACCTTTTCGATAAACATGCACCATGGAAAACGCGACGTGTGACACGTCCCGCGGCCCCATGGCTTACAAATACATTAAAGCAATTCATGCAGGAACGCGACTCAGCTTACCATCGCTTCAAGCGTAATAAAACATCTGAAATGATCGATATGATGAAATTCGATATTATCATGATGTCTTTAAAGTGAATACAAACAAAAAAGACGTTTGGAACAAACTGAGAGACCTCGGAATCACGAAAGCAAATTCTTCAGAAATTTCTATCGATATGCCCTTGAATGATATTAATGACTACTTTGTAAATGTTTCAAAACCAATACCACCTTCTGTCAAGCGTAATACATTACAGAGACTTTCAAGCAACTCACCTGCTATCAGGGATAAATTTTATTTCTATACCGTTGATCATCAAGAAATTAGTAAAATTGTTCTTTCACTAAAATCAAATGCAAATGGCTCCGATGGTATCACAGCCAAACAACTGAAATTTGTTTTACCATTTGCCCTTCCGGTGCTCACGCATTTAATTAATTTCTCATTAACAACGAGAACCTTTCCTCAAGCGTGGAAGCTTGCACATGTTCGCCCCCTGCCAAAATCTGAACTGATCTTGGCGTCTTGCAATTATCGCCCAATTAGTATATTGCCGACAGTGTCTAAAGTTCTGGAAAAAATTGTTCGTAAACAGATTGTAAAACACGTATCCGACTCAGATCTGCTCGATAACTTTCAATCCGGCTTTAGAGGAGGTAGAAGCACACAAACAGCTTTATTGAAAGTAACTGAGGACATACGAAAAGCGCTAGATGATGGCATCGTAACTGTATTAATTCTTTTAGATTTTAGTAAAGCATTCCACTCTGTAGATTACATCCTAATAGCGAAGTGCAAAAATCTAAATTTTCATGATTCCACTATCTCTTGGATTGCAAGCTATCTCTACAATAGGCAACAAATTGTTGTAGTTGATCTGCACTCCAATCCAAAACCTCTCCACCGAGGAGTACCTCAGGGATCCGTGTTAGGGCCACTGTTCTTTTTAATTTACATGAATGACCTATCAAGCGAACTTACGGAATGTAGTCATCTTATGTACGCGGATGACCTGCAAATTTATATCTCCGGAAACCCATCACAAGTAGAAATGCTAATAAATAAATTAAATAATGAACTCTCATCTGTAGTCAAATGGTCAATGAGAAACGGACTCAATTTAAATCCTACAAAATCACAAACCATCATAATTGGCTCTTCTCAAATGCATAAGAAACTTGAAGGTTCATATGTTCCTGATGTGCTTATAGACAATGTTGTAGTACCCTGTCATACACAAGTCAAAAACTTGGGCTTAATACTTGATGATCATCTAAATTGGGAATATCAGGTCCGAAATGTCTGTCGCAAAGTTTATGCTTCTTTGCAATCCCTTAGATATATCGATAAATGTCTCCCTACTAATACGAAAGATATGTTGGGAAAAACCCTGCTGTGTCATTTCGACTAGGGGGATATTGTGTATAATAATTTAAAAGATTCACTCGCTCAAACTCTACAGAGGGTTTAAAAGTCCTGTATTCGTTTAATTTATAACATAAGAAAATACGATCACATCTCTGGAGTTTATGAACAGCACAAAATATTAACACTAAAGGATAGGCGTTTGTATCACAGCCTTTGTCTTTTATTTAAGATGCTAAAAATGGGTTCCCCGACATACTTAACAAATTATTTTGTACATCTTAAATCATCTAGATTTCTGAAATCCCAGTTACTCTGTATTCCAAAAATCAAAACCAACTACTACAATAAATCGTTCGCAATTACTGTAGCCCGGGAATGGAATAAATTGCCTTCCAATATTAAAAACTCCTCTTCATTAACATCTTTTAAGAAGCACCTGCATGATTTTCTTACAAAGTAAAATACATCATTTTGCAATTTAAATCACCGCAGATTACGGGTCAAATAAAAACTATTCCTTAGGAGTGTTAAGATTAATGTTTTAGAAATGACATTAATGTTTCTTTTGTAAAAAAATGTTACCTTCTTGCGACCTGTTTGATACTGCCGGAACTTACTTTCATCCGTAGGAGCAGAGGCTGTTTTAAACAAGAAAACGACCCTTTGCAGCATGGACCGCAGCTGAGGATACCATCCCAAAGACCCGTTACTTCATGTTAGCTTAGTTTCCATTGTATTAGGACGCAGTCTGCCTGGTGGGTTTTTCCCCGACAAGCGGGTTTTCCTCCAGGATCGAGCGGCGGGTGATTGTGTCTTTCTGTATTAATCGATCACAGTCGCTCGGGGTGAATACCAGGCTGCCGCGTAGCGCGCAGATATGTAAAGCACATAATCTTATTTAATTCAAATTGTGTTTTCAATCTCAGAGTTGATTTTAACATTATTTCAAACTTATTATTGTAACACTGTATCCATTTAACCTCTGATGTTGTCTACTTATAACTTACTTTAATTAACGTTTGCTTTCCACTAACTACTTACAACTTTTAGATTACATTACATTTAAATTTTTAGATTACATTACATTTAAAGTTTTAAATAACATCAATTTTTAGGACTTTTACTACATTACTTTTACTACAACTACATTACTTCAACTCTGAATTTTCGAAATTTTCAAACTTTGAATTTTTTCGGCAACTTTCTACAATATTAAAAATACGGATTTTCTCTTCAAAACTAATTTGTTGTCCATAATTAGTTCTTTTATTTAGGTCATATTTCCTAAGGTCCTTTTTGTTGCTGAAACTTTTAGTGCTTTTTGCCCAATATTTAGTGAAATATGTGCAATTTCAAAAACACACAATATTTTCTCGAAAAGGGCCCCAAATTTTTTCTGGAGAGGGGTTGCAAAATGTACGTTATAAGATGATAAACTATATTTGCTCTGTTTTTCCAAAAAATACAAATGTGTAATTTCTGCGATTAACCTCTCACGTCGTTAATATTCCCATGAGAAGCAATTTCTTCATACTATTACATTTAGGAGTACATTTTATTTAAATTATGTTTTAAGGCGGAACCACACATTCGGCGAGGAGCCAGCGGTGCTCGCAAAACCCCATGTAGTGGGGATAAGTCGCTTGCTATTTGCCGAGCGACGAACATTCAGTGCTCGCCCTACCCACCGCGTGTCTGGTTTTTTGCACACATCACAGGAAGCGAACATTCGCCGATCACATCAGCTGATCACGATTGGGCGAGCTTCCGCTCGCAACTTGCCGAATTCAGAAGTTCTATAACGAGCCTGCTTTATAAAGTTTCTCGAAAATTAAAAACCTTTCAGTGAAAACGAGCTCAAATTTCCCCATCTTCTGAAACCTTCAAACGCCATTTTCTCAAAAACGGCTCCAATTTTTTTAAAAACATTTTGTACGGATTGTGCTAAATACACTGTTTAAGATGACAGATTTAATTTTGCTGTATTCTTTGGTTTTTCGAAAAATCACACAAATGTAATTTTTGAAAATATCTCACAAGCCGGTCATATGCACATTTCCGGTGGGTTGTATACATTATTGCACTTATGATTCGAACGGTTTCTTATGATGAAAAGAAATCAATAGGAATTTCTGTGAAAAAGAACTTCAAATTTCGCATTTACAGTAACATTTAAAACATTCTTAGAAACGGCACTAAATTTTTCAATGAAAATTGCCTCTTTAACAAGGTTTTATTGTTCTTTAATATTCTTAAAGTAATATTTCAGTTCTACTCAAGGGAAACAAAATTTGAGAAATTTTCGAAAAATTATCTTGGGCGGCAACAGATGGCACCTGGCAAGATATGTGGCAAGTAAGAAGAGCTAGCCCAAACCAAAGAAATAGAAAACTAATACGACAAAGTCTGTGCTTTTTTGGAGCACAACTAGCTTCTTGTAAGATGGTGTTACGAAAAGTATTAAACGACACACGGCCGATATCACAAATAAAACTTGGAATGTTTGTCGGCCTAATGAAGTTAATTACTAAAACATGGCCTGCCCCTTGGTTGAATTCGTGTGTGGTAAATTAATGGGCAATTTTAGGATGCGTTTGTATGAACTCAAAATTTCCTTTCATAAGAAACCGTTCTGGCGGAAAGAAACACGTTTGTCATGTGTGAATCCACATATGGATGATTAAATGTTGCCTATCAAAGAAACCCTTCCAGCAGACAGAATATCAAAAGGCTTTTCCTCCTGTGTGAATCCGCATGTGCCTATTTAAAGTCCACCTTTGCGAAAACTCCTTCTGGCAGACAGAACATTGAAAAGGCTTTTCCCCTGTGTGAATCCGCATGTGCCTACTTAAACTTCCTCTTTCTGAGAAACCCTTCTGGCAGACAGAACAATTAAAAGGCTTTTCTCCGGTGTGAATACGCATGTGGTAGTTTAAATAATCCCTATGAGAGAAAAACTTCTGGCAGACAGAACATTCAAAAGGCTTCTCCCCTGTGTGAATCCGCATGTGCCTACTTAAACTTCCTCTTTCTGAGAAACCCTTCTGGCAGACAGAACAATTAAAAGGCTTTTCTCCGGTGTGAATACGCATGTGGTCCCTTAAACGAACCCTTTGAGAAAAAAACTTCTGGCAGACAGAACATTCAAAAGGTTTTTCCCCTGTGTGAATCTGCATGTGTGTATTTAAATTACCCTTTTGGGAGAATACCTTCTGGCAGACAGAACATTCAAAAGGCTTTTCCCCTGTGTGAATCCGCATGTGGTCGCTTAAACGAACCCTTTGAGAAAAAAACTTCTGGCAGACAGAACATTCAAAAGGCTTCTCCCCTGTGTGAATCCGCATGTGCCTACTTAAACTTCCTCTTTCTGAGAAACCCTTCTGGCAGACAGAACAATTAAAAGGCTTTTCTCCGGTGTGAATACGCATGTGGTAGTTTAAATAATCCCTATGAGAGAAAAACTTCTGGCAGACAGAACATTCAAAAGGCTTCTCCCCTGTGTGAATCCGCATGTGCCTACTTAAACTTCCTCTTTCTGAGAAACCCTTCTGGCAGACAGAACAATTAAAAGGCTTTTCTCCGGTGTGAATACGCATGTGGTCCCTTAAACGAACCCTTTGAGAAAAAAACTTCTGGCAGACAGAACATTCAAAAGGTTTTTCCCCTGTGTGAATCCGCATGTGTGTATTTAAATCACCCTTTTGGGAGAATACCTTCTGGCAGACAGAACATTCAAAAGGCTTTTCCCCCGTGTGTATCCGCATGTGGCGAATTAACTTCCCCCTTACTGCAAAACCCTGCTGGCAGACAGAACAATTAAAAGGCTTTTCTCCTGTGTGAATCCGCATGTGGTCGCTTAAATGAACCCTTCGAGAGAAAAACTTCTGGCAGACAGAACATTCAAAAGGTTTTTCCCCTGTGTGAATCCGCATGTGTGACTTTAAATAACCCTTTTTTGAGAATACCTTCTGGCAGACAGAACATTCAAAAGGCTTTTCCCCCGTGTGTATCCGCATGTGGCGAATTAACTTCCCCCTTACTGCAAAACCCTGCTGGCAGACAGAACAATTAAAAGGCTTTTCTCCTGTGTGAGTCCGCATTGAGTCCTTCATGTCGGAAATTAAATTTTCTCCTCGCGAAAAGCTTTTCTGGCAATTGTTGCATTCATGTCGTCTCCCTCCGAGACCACTTCTTGCTTCTGGCTGCGATTCGTTGGAAGATCCTGCTCCGGGGCGTTCTGCATCTGGAAACAGTTCACTTCGTTAAAAAGAAGTTTCTCAAAACAAGGAGTTGGACGGTAATTGTGTCGATTAAATGTAATAAATATATTTGGCCTAGATGGGTAAACCAAATTGTAAGGTCCCCCACGTGCAGCCGGAGGTAACATTGCTGTGTTCATTGCTTCCCCACTCCCAAGCAAGCCTGTGCTCACTTCGCTTAGGCACAGTCTTATCTTGGTAGTCATTTGTAATGGAGCTCCCGTTTGGGGCAACCGTCAAATGCAAAGTTCCAGAGTAATTAGGTTTTTGAACGCAGAGAAATCTATTGAAGTTTACCGCCAGTTCAAAGAAGTCAATCGTCCTCAAGTGATGTACGGAATCAGTAGTTTATCGAACTGAAGTTCACGTCGAAGAAACAAGCGGCAAGCTGTGAATTTCCGACGATACAGTGGCGAAAATTAACCAATCCACACGAAGATCAGCGACACTAGAGATCTGGGGTGTATAACTTGCCAGGGCTCAAGTGCCACAAACAACACCTTTAATATGCTTGCAAGCCATTTTTCATATATTCATTTGACAGACTTCTCTCAAAGGGGAGAGTGGGGGAATGGAACCATTCGTGAAAAAAGCCATACCATGCAAAACGCAGCGAAACAGATTGGGATGGTTTTGACTTTCTCAATTTACCAAAAAAAAAAAAAAAGCCTTTAAATCTAAACTATCTATTTCTAAACTAAAAATGATCTATTTTTAAATAAGGGGGGTGGCTCTCGCAGAGCGCGTGCGCCAAGTGTTCTCGCCCGACTTGGATGCAAGAGACTTTCACTCTTGATTAATAAACCTTTCGCGGGCCACAATCAATGGCACAGCGGGCCGCCAGTTGGACAACCCTGCTCCAGATCTCCGCATTTCGGTTCCTGAGATTTCCCGAAGCACCATTCTCAGGATTCTGAAGGTTGCAAAATCAGAAGGTGTGCGCGAGATAGGTCGCGCGAATGTTCACGGAAGATCACCAACGACAACGAGTTGAATCTTCCCGCGAGTTTATTCGCCGCTATGCAGACTGAAACAAAATTGTCACGGGCGAAGAAACCTGGGCATCTCACTGCAAAGCTGAGACCGAACAACAACAGCAGAAGCGGCCTCCAAGCCGTGAAAATTCAGTCTGTAACGTCATGGCAACTAGTTTTGGGATTGACAGGGACTACTGCTGATGGACTTCGTACTTTCTGGGTCCACAGAAAGCTTGAAAGGTACTGAGTGTCTCCCGAAAACTCTGCTGTACTGCAAATGCTGCGAATAATCGATTTCGAGATTTCAACGGAAATACACTTTTTGCGGTCACCTGAATCCGAAAAAGTGTTTATTTTTTTTAAAAACGTCCGTCTGTCAGTGAACACTACTAACGCCTAAGCCATGCCCAGGATTTTATTCAAATTTAAAAACTCCTATCTATCGCGCTCGAGTCGAAGCTTTGAGATTTTGAAAAACATTCTTCAAAATGTGGGGGTACTTTATATGAAGACCTTAAAATTTTTTCTAAAAAAAGGTCTTCTAATTTTTTCTTTTATTTCTTGTAAAACTAGTGTAAAATAAACTTATAAAGGTGTCGTAGGTTCAAATTTCAGGGTTAACTCATTTTCGAAAATTGCAAAATTTGGAATTTTTTTGGACGTCTTCCTACAACTATAATATTGAAGAAAGAGCTTTTTTCTTCAAATAAAATTTGCTCTCCATAGTGAGCTCTTTCATTAACCCTTTTCCGAGCAACTAATTTTAATGACGCAACCGGGCAGGCAGGTCCCAGCGGACGCAGGAGTGTCTGCAACGAGACTATGCTTACAGGTGTCCGATTTTGGACGTGGATAATGAAACATAACTCTCTAATATATATTTCTTTAATTTCACAAAACCTTTTAAAATACTTACATTTATTTATTAAACAGAATTTCTCTTATTATAGGTCTCGCACACTGTTACACTGTTTGTGCTCATAGCAGAGAGGTTTTGAACAGATGCTATATCTGTTTCCTATTTCTTTCCAAAGGGCACAAATGTTATCTTTCTTGACATTGTTATAAATTTTCTGAGCTGAAGATGTTCCTTCTTCCCCCAAAAAAGTGTGTGACTGACAGGCGACACTTGTTATTCAATCCTGATTGTCTCCTTACGTTCAGTGGGCGAACAAAATTCCTTGCGATGCCAATAATGAAAAATCGTATGATCTCATGCTTTCTAACATTCAGTCAGAGCCAGTAATATTCCTATCGTGGTGCAGTCTTCCCACAACACCTGGGACGTGCACGACTTCAAAAATTCACTGTTTCGGTCACATACTAACACGCAAAAACACTGTCTACGAAGGCACCGATCTCAGAATCTCTCACACGTAGCGTCACTTCCCGGAAAAAGAATTTGCGCAACCCGACATCCGCCCACCCTTGGGCGTGAAGCAGTCAAGTAATCGACCAAACAAATCCAGGAAATACATTATTACACTACATCAAAAGACCTGAGACCAATGGACCCCGCTTGCTCAGGCGAGGCTGAAAAAAGATAAAAACTTTTTTATTTATTATCCAGTATTGCTTTCGAAAATGGTTGCGGAAACAAAAAACCCTTATAGCAAAATCCTCACAACTTGGATAGTTTTCACGTAAAATATTAAAAATCTCGCTTCTGTCGCCAATAGACCCCGGTTAAGGGTTAATGTCTTGTACATTTTTCGACATTTTTAGTAGTTTTCGCGCAATACTGGGTGCAATATGCACAATTTTAGAAAATAAATACAAGATTTTCCAAAAAACTGTTTTTTTTGGAATTTTTTCTTCACACTTTTGGTACGGATAATGCTAAATGTATGCTATGAGATATCAACATCAGTTTGGTCTATTCCTTCGTATTTTCAACACTTACAAAAAAGTAATTTTTTTACTTGTATCCCGTCGTTAATATTTGCGTTAGTTACGTGATTTGTTCACATTATTCCATTTATGAGTACATGTGCTTGAAGTAACGTCATTTAAAGTGTCTCGAAAACCAAAGAGTTATATGGGAAAACAAGCTCAAAATTACGCACTTTCAGAAACGCCCAAACGCCCATTTCTCAGAAACCAATTTTTTTCTTCTAACGTTTCGAACGAATACACTCTTTATTATGTCGTAAAGTTCGTTTTGGGGTATTTTGTTGTTTTCGAATTACAGTTTGTGTGCTGTTTCGAGTTACTGTTGTGTTTGCTTCAAATTACTTCAAATGAAGGTTTTTCAACAATTCGAAATTTTCTGTGAAAAAGAGCTCCAAATTTTGAATTCACTATTGGCGCTTCAACGCCATTTTCTTAAAAACGGCTCCACATTATTCGAAGAAAATAGAGGAGAGGAGAGAAGAGGCGAGAGGAGAGGAGAGGAGAGGAGAGGAGAGAAGAGGCGAGAGGAGAGGAGAGGAGAGGAGAGGAGAGAAGAGGCGAGAGGAGAGGAGAGGAGAGGAGAGAAGAGGCGAGAGGAGAGGAGAGGAGAGGAGAGAAGAGGCGAGAGGAGAGGAGAGGAGAGAAGAGGCGAGAGGAGAGGAGAGGAGAGAAGAGGCGAGAGGAGAGGAGAGGAGAGGAGAGGAGAGGAGAGGCGAGAGGAGAGGAGAGGAGAGGAGAGAAGAGGCGAGAGGAGAGGAGAGGAGAGGAGAGAAGAGGCGAGAGGAGAGGAGAGGAGAGGAGAGAAGAGGCGAGAGGAGAGGAGAGGAGAGAAGAGGCGAGAGGAGAGGAGAGGAGAGAAGAGGCGAGAGGAGAGGAGAGGAGAGAAGAGGCGAGAGGAGAGGAGAGGAGAGAAGAGGCGAGAAGAGAGAAGAGGCGAGAAGAGAGAAGAGGCGAGAAGAGAGAAGAGGCGAGAAGAGAGAAGAGGCGAGAAGAGAGAAGAGGCGAGAAGAGAGAAGAGGCGAGAAGAGAGAAGAGGCGAGAAGAGAGAAGAGGCGAGAAGAGAGAAGAGGCGAGAGGAGAGAAGAGGCGAGAGGAGAGAAGAGGCGAGAGGAGAGAAGAGAGGAGAGGAGAGAGGAGAGGAGAGAGGAGAGGAGAGGCGAGAGGAATGGAGAGGAGAGGAGAGAGGAGTGGAGAGGAGAGGAGAGAAGAGGCGAGAGGAGAGGAAGGGGAGAGGAGAGGAAGGAGAGGAGAGGAAGGAGAGGAGAGGAAGGAGAGGGGAGGAAGGAGAGGGGAGGGAGAAGGAGAGATGAGGTCGGAAGAAGGAAGAAGACGGTGACGGGGGGGAAGAAAGGGGAAGAGGGGGAAGAAAGAGGAAGGGGAGAAGAGAGGTGGGGAAGAGGCGAGGGGGAAGAGGGGGAGGGGGAGAAATGGGAAAGGGTGGTGGGAGAGAGGGGAGAGAGAGAGGAGAGAGGGAGTGAGAGTGATAGAAGAGATGCTGCTGATAGAGAGCTCAAAATAGAGAAACTAGTTGTGATACAGAATGGCAGGGACTTTCTCGAACTAGTTAGTTTTCTAATTTCTCTGGTCTGGACTAGCCAGCTGCTATCCCAATGTACATATCTTTGAAATTTTATTAATTTTTCGGTTTCATAAAAGAACAGAAATATTACTTTAAGAATAATATAGAGGAATTAAACCTCATCTTTTAAGGAACTTTTCATTGACATATCTGAGGCTGTGTATGAAAAAATGGCACATAGACATTACTGTAAATGCGAAATTTGAAGCTTTTTATTTTTCTTTTCACAGAAACCTTATGTATTTTGAAAAACTTGATTGGAAGTCATTTAAAGCATATCCACTCTACAATGTATACTAATCACTTGAAATGTGCATATTAAAGGCATGAAATGTTTCAACAAAATTACATTTCTGTAATTTTTGAAAAAACAAGAATCCAGCAAAATAATTGTTATATTGCCCTAAAAAGGTGCAATTCACAGTATCCGTAGGAAACGTTTGATGAAAACATTTGGAGCAATTTGGGAAAATTGCATTGTTTCTGAAAATGCCGAAATTTGAGCACATTTTCACAGAAAAATTTTGATTTTTCAAGGAACTTTATAATAAAATATTGTCATGTACTCGTAAATGCAATAACACGAAATCGCTTTTAACGTAAATATTAACATAAGAGACTAGCAATAAAGATTTAGAGGAATAGAGGAATATAGTGTTAATGTTATCTCAATAGAGTACATTTAAAACCATCCTTATCATGAGTTTAAAGAAAAAAATTGGAGCTGTTTTGGAGAAAATCTTGCTTTTGTTACTTTTTAAAATTGCTCATATTGCATGAAAACTTCAAAAATTTTTCAAAAAATGTAACCGATCTTAACAAAAAAACTAATTAGGGAAAAAAATCACTGAAAAAAAAGGTTTAATCTTCAATTTTGTAGTTGTAGGAAGATGCAAAAAAAATTCGAACTTTAAAAATTTTCGAAAATTTAGTTACCAGTGAAAATTAAATCTATGCCACCTATATATTTCTCTATTCTTACAAAAAAATTTTAAAAAATGGAGCCTATTGTTGAGAAAATTTGGGAAATGTTGAAGGAACTCTATGTAAAGTTTCCCTTAATTGTAAGAATTTTGTTTTTCCAAAGGGCAGCGCCTCAAGTCAAGCTATATCAATCCAGGGAATATGTTTTGGAAAATATCCTATGTGTGGGTTAGGCACTAGTAGTGCTCATAGACTGACAAACTGATGTTTTGAAAGAAACAATTTACCAAAAAATAATAATAATAATAATAATAATAATAATAATAATAATAATAATAATAATAATAATAATAATAATAAAAATAAAAAAATTAAAAAAAAAAAACCCTTTTCCAGTACCAGTGGATCCCAAAAAGTGTAATTAATGACAGTATAATAGAAGGTTGAGATTGAGAAATAAAGCAAGTGAAACTGTGTTCAGTTAGTCCATGAATGAGATGTTTGGCTTTAACTTCTCCCCAACGTGTTTGTTAGAATATGTGAGCTCCATGAAACACTTCTTGCTCGAGTTTCAGTTGACTCAACATTCTTTTTATAGTGCAGTGGCCACCATCATTTAAAATCCTTCACCTTTTCACTTACAACAAGTTCTACTTCAAATTTGTCCAAAACTACAGTTGAATGAAGCATTGCTTCATTGCTTGGGAAGTTGCTTGGGCATTGATATTGCTTCATCATATCTTGGGAAGTTTTCCTTTTGTAACAGAACAATAAGAGATTGGAACAGTTTACCTGCAGCAGTTTTCAAAGCTTTTCCTCTCAGTGTCCGAAGTTTTAGAAATAAGTTAGAACAAGATATCAGTAACTGATTTTAAATTAGTAAGTGTTGTGTAGTGCGGTGTAGTGCTGTGAAGTGATGGTCAGTGTAATTCAAAGCAAAAAAGTGTAGTGTAGTGAAGTGAAGTGCGGTGAACGCGACCAATTCTCTTTTCAATGCTGCTTTTCGTCTTGTACTGTCTTGTACGGTATTATTATTATTATTATTATTATTATTATTATTATTATTATTATTATTATTATTATTATATGAAGTGAACATTCTGAAGGGAAACATGTCAAAAAGACACGGAAATAGCCAATCTATCACTCAAACTACACAAAATAGAGCAATACAAAAAAAGAAAATACGTGGAAATTCACGGACTAAAAACAAACGACGACGCCTCTCCCATGGAAGAGTATAGACAAATTGCTAAAAAAATAGGTGCCGATGAGGAATGTGAAGCGACGCAAGCAGAAATAATACCAATGAAGAGCAACAAAATATTAGTGGTAAAGTTTAAGGAAGAAAATCAAAGGAATGTTTTTAGGAAGAAAGGTATTCAATGGTGGAATAATATGAACAGGGAGCAAAAATTAAATGATACAAGCCAGGCTAAAAAACATTAAATATGTGTGGGTGAAAAATGGCACAAATTAGTGAGAAAAGAAGACAATGGCAAGGTAATTGCAGCTACTAGTGTCAAGGACTTAGACAAGTGTTGAATTTTTGTTAGACTTGGATAAACTACTTCGACTACTCCACAATGGATTGGAACACTAGTGAAATAAGAAATCATCAAGTGAACTTTAAAGTGTGTGATAACATTGAACAGTGGCAAGAATTTGTCATAAATTCTGGTGAAATTCATCCTACTCAAGGTAAATTGTCTGTTTTTCATATCAACATTCGGTCATTAAAAAAGCACTGGAATGAGCTTTTGGTCATCTTAAACAATAGCTCCTTTGATATTATTTGTGTAACAGAAGCTAATCCAAAAAATCAAGATGTAGAACTCTACTTCATAGCAGGCTATAAAAGAAGCTACTCGCTGCGAGAAATTAAATCAGGAGGGGGAATACTATTATTTTATAAAAGCAATCTAATATTTGATAATGTAAACTATATTGCAGACCCATTTGAAGCCATAACTGGCACCATTAAAACCGATAAAAACTTAACTATTACAGAAATAATTATCATCTACAAACCACCCAACACAAACAACATATCCTTCCTTAAAAAATTAAAAACTTTAGTGGAAGCCTTCAACGACCATCCTGCACTCATTATTGGCGACACCAATATCAATATAATAGAAAGAAACAAAACAGTAAATGAGTATGAGCTACTTCTATATAGTAATGGGTTTGTGAATGCTATTGAAGACTTCACAAGAGAGGAAATCAGAGAAGGAATAGTACGCAGCTCCATAATCGACCACATCTTTGTAAGATCGCAAGCTAAGGCAATTTGGTCTGCCACTCTTAAATACAAAATTTCTGATCATTACCCAATAGTCATTCAATACAACCCCACAGAAATAAACATCTTAAAAATGAGTAGAGACATCAAGACTACAACTGTTAAAATATATGATAACAAATCAATCAATTACATCATCAGGAACCATAATTGGAATGAATGTGAAGATGCAAATGCAGATAAGTTCCTGGAGAATATTGTGAACATCTTTAAAACAACATATAGGAATTATACCAAAACAATACAAAAAAGGCTTCATAATAACTGGGTGACAGATAAACTAATAAATATTCTAAAAGAAAGAGACAGATTATTCAAGAAATGGAAGTCTAACCCCAACAATGAAATGTATAAAAGAGCCTATAAACAATACAGGAACAAAGTTAACAATGAAATCAGAAATGCTAAGAAATAATATCATGATCGACACTTTAAAAACAAAGAAAATGATTGCCAAGGAATATGGAAGGAGGTGAACAAACATGCTAAATAGGAAGACAGATAAAAATATTGATGACAAATTGCTGATGGCATTTGGGAGCCGCTTCAGAAAGGATATACTTTTAAATGAGTTTGCTGACCATTTCATTCAACAAGTAGAAAACATAACAGAAAGCAATGCAACGGTCAACTCTAGCAACAATAACAAAGCGACGGATTATCATGAACAAACAACTCATTGCAGCTTTTATTTACCTTGCACAAATGAAAAAGACTTGATCAAAATTATAAAAAAGAAAATTAGTATCAAAAAAGCTCCAGGAAATGATGGAATAAGAACAACAGATATTGTGAACAATGCAGATGTACTAAGTGGAATATTAAGCAATCTAATAAACAAGTGCATTAGAAATGGAATATTCCCAGAAGGACTAAAAAGCTCCATTATTAGGCCCATTTACAAGAGCGGAGATATGAGTGATCTCAATAACTATAGACCTATATCTATCCTCCCTGTGTTTGAAAAAATATTTGAAAAGTACATAATACAGAAACTCTATCAATATATGAACGACAATCATATAATACATACAAACCAATATGGATTCCAGAAAGGTAAGGGAACAGAAGAAGATCTGATCCAAGTCACAGATTACATAAATAATAATCTTGATAAAGGAAAGGAGGTAATGGCAGTATTTATTGACTACTCCAAGGCATTTGACACTGTTAGTCACACAATTCTGCTGAATAGACTGCAAGAAATAGGCATTGAAGATCGGTTTTTAAGATTGTTTAAAAGCTATCTAGAGAATAGAAAAATATTAGTCAAAATAAACAATATCTTAAGTCACCCCAAAACTATCAAACATGGAGTACCGCAAGGAAGTTGCTTAGGGCCAGTGCTATTTTTAATATATGCCAACAACACATTTAAAAACATAGAAAATTGCAAACTGTACATGTATGCAGATGATGCTGCTCTTTTGTACTCTAATAGTGACATAAACAAATGTAAAGACCAAATACAAACAGAATTTAACAACATTGTTAACTGGTCATATGAAAACAACTTGTATGCTAATCCTGTGAAAACCAAAGTAATTCATTTCAAAACTCGGAAAAAACGTAAAAACTTAAAATTAGAAAAATTAACTCTGCATGATTATAAATGCACAACCATTGGTTGTAGTGATAAATGTATCAAGATTGACTACGTAACACATTACTCATATCTTGGAGTTGTTTTGGATGAGTACCTGAGATATAACTTGCACACAAATTACCTGTTCAACAAAGTAAAAATGATAGCTGGCAGTATGTATTCAATTCAGACTTTTGTAAATGAGCCAATTTTGAAAATTATATATACCTCTCTAATTGAATCATTACTAACATACGGTGTGCGAGCCTGGGGTGGGGCATGCCAAACATACTTAAGCAAATTGGAAAATATACAGGCTACAGTATTAAAAATAATGGCCAAGAAGAGAAATCTCAGCCAGTGTGACCTGCCAGTTTGCTACAACACTAACACCAAAAGGATTCTACATGTACCTCAACATAATTCGGAACAATAATGATAATAAATTCAAAATTGATGCACCAAATGGGTACAAAACAAGAAATCCAAAGTACCAAATACCATTAACATACAACAGTTATGGAAAAAGAACTCTTAAGTATCTGATACCTAAACTATACAACCAGATACCCAAAGACATTAAATACCCAAAAACCAAACACAAAGACTTCAACAACAAAATTAAATCATGGCTGCAAATAAACAAACCTGTGGTGTGACAACCAACAACAGTGTATAGGACACTTTTGTCAATAAAAGAAAGAGACTAAATTGAAATTCATAAACAAAATTGAGTAACCATAGAATATTTTCTGTGAAATTAAGAAGGTTTATAAGGTGTGTACCAAAATAAAACGATATACCGCTATTGCAATATGTGATGAGCCTATGTATTAATTTGCATCATTTACAAATAACTATGTTAAGTTCAATCATAAAATACAAATATAAAACATGTAAAATATTATTAATTATTGTATAATAGTAATAATTATATTAATTTATTGTCAAAATGTTTTATATGACAAAATTGTTTGCACATTATATGAATTGTACGAATTGAGACTATGTATTAATTTGCATCATATACAAATAACTATGTTAAGTTCAATCATAAAATACAAATATAAAACATGTAAAATATTATTAATTATTGTATAATTGTAATAATTATATTAATTTATTGTTAAAATGATTTATATGACAAAACTGTTTGCATATTATATGAATTGTACGGGAACCAGATGATAAGTCTCTGACTTATCTGGACCCTAAACTGAAGAAGTTAATAAAATTACAATTACAATTATTATTATTATTATTATTATTATTATTATTATTATTATTATTATTATTATTATTACTATTATTATTACTATTATTATAACTATTATTATAACTATTATTATTATTATCATCATCATTATAATTATTATCATCATTATTATTATTATCATCATTATATTATTATTATTAATGTAAGTGTTGTAATTTTTGCAATTATTGTCACTTAACTGCCACCAGGTCATACCCATTTGCAGTTCTAATAAATCTAAATCTAATCATGAAAATCCTATCAGTTTTCTTAATATTCCTTTTTATGACACTGACGCCACAGTCGCATAGGAGGTAGGAACGCATTTGGAAAATAATGACGAATCGTCAAGTGAAAATTAGTCAGAATCCTACATCAACACTATTTTTTGAACATGTAAATTTTTTTCTCTCATTTTCTGGAATTGTAATTCCTTGTTTTCTAGTTTTCTGTTTTCCAGAAAGTGATCGCCTGTCACTTTTGTAGCACTAACAATGAAAGAATGGTAAAAGACCTTTGAATAAGGTTTTAGTAATAGTATCAAATCAATTATTTGGTGGATATTAGTAGTTTTTGTGCAGAAATACTTTTAAACATGATTAAATGTACTTTCTTCTTTTCTCTGAATTCCCAGATTATAAAAGTCAGCTATTAAATATTAAAATTATCCCTTAAAAAAAAGGCATAGAGAAAAATGTACCAGTCTTTCCCCTTCCAAAGTTAACAATAACTCTTGCAAGTTTCCTACAAACTCATCTTGGTTTACTCCAAGCAGAAAGACGCATGTTAATTCTTCCTGACAAGAAAAAGAAGCAAGTTCTCCGTAGAATCTCTCTTTCACATCACTTCTTAAACCATACACTCAACAGAAATTATTACATGTAATCATACGATCATTCCCACACCATACCACATAGTGTCGCTTACTAAATTATTCTTTTTTTTACTCACCACGAGAGCATGCACGTTCATCTGTTTCTTCAGATTTAATGGGACAACGTCCAACATATGTTGCCAAAGGGTCCTACAACATGACACCAAAGTTAATTTTTTAGTTCAGTTACATCACACACTTTGCAATTCACTTTGAAATTCTAAGACGATTAATTTTTTTTTTTTTGTAATAATTTTGTATACTGCGTGAGATGGAACTTTGGGACTCACGGTAGGGTGGTAAAGCAAGGCCAGGTAAAGCAAGGTCATACAAAGGCGGGTACAGCATTAGCACCAGCCGAACATGACATATTTAGCTTCTTTATCTGTGTTAGATATAGATCATCTGTGTTGCGTAGGCAAATTGCATGGGACACTATGCTTAGTGCCCCAGACTCTAATAAACATAAGAGCTCAATAGACTATAACCATTAATTGGATCGCTGGTGAGGTAGATACCTTTTTATTATGATAAATAAATAAAGATATTGTCTGGTATTAATACTTTTTATTAAAGTATTGATACCAGACCATATCTTTATTTATTTATCAGACTATAACCAGTTATTAATTTTTGTTTAAGGTATCTCAACAGGCCAGCTATGTAAAAGAGGTGCAGTTGGCAATACTTCACCATTGGCTTGCTGGCTGTCAGTACCAAAGAAATATCTCCAGAGATTTAGTTTAACAATAAAACCAAAAAAACAAAGAATTCAGAAACCTTGCAGCAATGAATGCCCAGGATTTTCCCAATTTCACAGATACAATCTAAAAAAACAACACTCAATATATTGTTTCTGATATTTTTGTAGCTTAGCAACCTGTAGGTAAGAAAAGAAATATTTTTTCATGAAACAAAATAAAGTAAATAATGATAAAACTGTATTTACAAGTGTTCATTCGTTTAGTTTTTTATATACTTCATTTTTTCTCTTACCTACCAATTTTAATGTACATGATATCATCTGTTCACAAACTGCTGTAATAAAGTACGCTGATCAATTGTTTCAAACTGAGTGTTAACTAACAATTCTTGTATTAATTTGGTCTTCTAAATGATAGATTGATTGATTTAGAATATCAAAATATCAGAAAACTTCAAAACACACAATCATTAAAATGTTCATAATTATATAGCACTTAATGAATTTTCAAGAAAACAAACCACACGGCGAAGTACACGGCATAGCAGTAATACTCACTTCACATTCCTCCTCAACCTCTTCTTTTGTGACCTCTGAGGACTTGAGAAACACTGTGACAAGTGGCTCCAGCTCCTAAACACACACAAAACAAATATCATCCGCCATCACCTTCCGCTCAGTTCTCAAATCTTAGCACACATTTTTTCTCCGAGAAGGAAATACATTCTCAAGCATTCAAAATTAAATCAAATGAAAATAGTACATATGGAAAGCTTACTTCATCTTCTTCCTTCTTAATCACACTCTTCAAGGCGCTCGTTTTGTGTATGTCCTATGAAAAAACAACAGCATTTTAGTTATTCATCAAACCAGTAATAAAAGTATGTTGAATTGAATAATTAAAAAAAAAAAAAAAATTCCGATCAATGACAAACTAATCTGCACACATCTGGCAAAGGACTGTCCATAAAATCACATATTTTT
The DNA here is from genome assembly GCA_038098605.1 of Gryllus longicercus. Taxonomy (NCBI): domain Eukaryota; kingdom Metazoa; phylum Arthropoda; class Insecta; order Orthoptera; family Gryllidae; genus Gryllus; species Gryllus longicercus. The sequence goes on from JAZDUA010000005.1 coordinate 6,342,148, forward strand.
CCACATAAGCTTATTTAAAATAGTAAGCATCACAAAGACAACCCTAAGAAACAAGCATACTGTTACTCTAAATGCTCCTTCATAAAAGTGCACCTATATATACAGCATTACATGGTAAAATAATTCAAGACTATTCACTCGACTTCAAATTTCATAATACATTTCGAAAATATTTGAATTTTTTTATTCCTCTATTTTCAATACTTTGTTATGATATGAAGATACAACAGCCTTTAGTTGACATAAAATTGTCATTAACTATGAATACAAATATTGATGCTAAAACATTTTTGCATCTTTTTCAATTGTGGAATATAAAAATGAATAAGATTTTTTAAATAAGTAAACATACATTAATGGGTGGCACAGATTATTGTCAAACATAACTGCACATGTTCCTATATGGCTCATTTTAACTGCAACCACAACCATTGCATAATCAAAATTCTCATCATTTCCTCGTAAATTCCCCTCTGTATTTGAAATAGTACGTAGTACAAAATTTAGTTTGCATATCCTCCTTGATGGTGTTCTCCTGCAGCTCATGTAAAAATGTACCTAAAAACACTTCCAGAGTGAAAATTGCAAAATTCAGAAACATGTTTAAGTGAAATACTTTTTAGGTTCACACTTCCCCAGTGAAAACAAGGTCCCAGATTTTGGCTTACGCAAGTAACTAACCTTACCAATGCATCTCTAGTTTCACATTAAAGTCTCAAACAAATCACAGCGCAGAAAAATACATCAGGCCACAGCTACAACCATACAAACAAAACGGCCCTATGGTACTGAAGTTTAATCATACTAGTTTTCAACAACAAAACATCCACGGTAATAAACTTGTATTAAAAACATCACAATTATGTGCACCTAATCACGTTTCACAATTCACTGCCTTCGGCTTTACCTTCACTCCCATGTTTCTTCAAATTGGCAGTTACAGCCATACAGACAAATGTCATATCAAAACAATTTTTAGGGGAGAACAAAGAGATATCAAGCAAATGCAACTCACTATGGGGTTGGCTTCTTCAAAAAACTCGGCAGGTTCTTCTTTGACCTGAAGTCAATGGAAAATGACAAGAATAAACATTTGCGTCGTACATACAGTATCCCTATAAAAGCTAACTTGCGTGCTAGCCACGTAACGATTTCCTAAAATTTTCGTTAATCTGATGGATTTGCAAACTGGACAAAGTAAAAGCATGAAAGTTGCCATAATACCTAAATAGTAATCTCACCTTCTCTACCTTAACCACACTTTCGAACACGATATCATGTCCATCCATTTGTAACAATATTCGCTAAACGCTGATCATTAATGTTAGAGAATAGAGTGTCGTATTCTTTACCAAACAGAACCCTAGTTGGTCTATGATTATGTAGTATTCTCTACTATAATCATTTAGCCTTCCAACCTGGTTCTGTCCGTTCCAGTGGTGTGACACCTGATCAGGGCTACCGAACTACCAGTAAATTCTCGCGACTAGCGTTAGTGCTGCACTCGAACGGGCGGAATCCATATTAAACTAAGTGGTGGTGGGGGACCGTACCATGGTGGGGGTAATATTTCCACTAATTAGATGCACAGTGTTTTTTTTTTTTTTTTTTTTTTTTGTACATTCCTTTTAGCATAGTTTACAATTAATTTCTAGGATTCAGTAGGAAATGTAGGATATACTGGCATAGAAGTGACTCAGGATAACAAACACCTCAATAATGAAATGAAATGACAGATTTATTAAAATTAAATAGGAAAAACAATGGTAAATTTTCTACAAGAGATATACAAATTCTCAAAGTAATACAATTTGATAAATATTGAGTTTGGAAATAATAGCAAAAAATCATACATTCACAACAATCATGTAGTTACTTCAATAAATAAACATAATTATCTATTATGAAAATACTTGATCTCAAAGTGCCTCTGGAGAGAAATCCCTTTCATCAATCAATATTGAAGTGATTACAAATTCACTTGCCATTACGAACTACTAAGGGGAATGAAAACTGCTTCACGATATCAAATATTTATATTATTGATATTCCAATTATGTTTAACTGTATTGTGCTTCCAAGCATTGCAAAGATATTACTTATGAAATTGCAATAAAATAACTAGTTGAACATGACAATATTGATTTCCAAAAATTAATAATATATCATTTAATTACTATCATCCAACAACCTTTACAGTCGATGACATTACAAGCAAGCAAAAAGGCAGCTCTCTATTTCATTGCTTAGCAATAGCAATTAATGTTACATATTAAGCCATGGTTTCAATACTATCTTTGAAATTCTTCTTTAATAAGAGTGCTTCACAAAACATTTTAATGGAAAAGCAATGTAAAACAAACAAATATTTAAAAGAATTAAAAGTTTAACACACCGTACAAATTTGAAAAATAAATAATCTTTTCATATGCACCATTACTTTCAGAATGTCAGAAGCTTGGTTGTATTACACAAATAGCAATAGATTAATATCTAAAACGATAAGAGTTTGGAATGAAAGTACCTTCTTAGTTTCGTACATTGGTCTATTCTTCCTTTTCACATTTATTTTCCAAATTATTTTACACAAAATGATCTTATTAATTTATTTGATAATTTCAATGTCTAAAATTGAAAGATTGTTGCACTAATAATTTCCAATTTTCATTGTTTATTGAATTGGAGTCCAACAAACTAATAATGACATTTAAGTAAATTTTGAAAACATTTTTAAACTACTGTGTTCTTCTCTTCATTATTCCAACATTCCCTTTTCTAGCAAATCTCAAAGAGAATGCCAAGTTGTAATTTGCTTCCAGACAGTAAGTGGAGCTGAAGTAATTGTGCTCATCATTAAATGCAATTTATACAATATATTAATAAATTATAATTAAATGGCAGCAGTAATTAAATTATTAACAAAAGTTAATATTAAGTTATTACTGCAAGTGATAGGCCTCTCATTGTTTTGCACCCTACAAAAGGATGAAAAATAACATCCATTTTATGTGCAGTGTTTTAAAGTGCAACTACCACTAAAATGCAACCTTATATCCAAGGCTTGTGCTACCACTTCTGTATCGAAACAATACATAAAAGAACAAAACAAGTGAAACTAATGAACCAGACAAATTTTGAAACAACAATAAATTGTTTCAGAAGGGGGAAAATTGTCAAGTTCGTCAGCAAATACATTAAAATTTACCCTGGAGCCTTTAAAAATGTATTTCTCAAAACAAGCATTTTTCTCTTAAAATCAGATAGAAACTAGCTATCTCAAGCAACAGAACACAACGAAGTGAAACCTAGTGTACTTGTATTTCTGTTGTAAATGTAACATGTCTGCATTTTTACAAAAATGATGCTACATTTCTCTGATAAAACCAGCATAAATACCATGGTGTACGAGTTATAACTAAAGAACAAATAAATTAGGCTCCAGGGTCAAACATATAAGAATCCCACCACTTTGTAAGCGAGACTGAGAGCTTGGGGTTGATGGTTCTGTCTGAGGATCATGCACTTGCCATTTCCCAGATGGCTTTGTGACTTCAGGCGAGGGAGAAGTGGCCTATTTCACTGATGTACTGGATGTTACAATCTCTTCCTCCCCTTCCGAGACAGGCACAGGCGGATCAGCAAGAGCTGTTGCACAGAGAGAATAAAAATTAATTTTCATTTCTAAAAAATATACAAAACATATATCTCACTTCAAATAAGGTTACCTGATATTTGTGGGACTGATGTAATGGATTCCATTGCTGTAGCCAATCATGCAGAATCTCCTATAAAATAAATCAACATTTTAATATTATCTCAGTGAAAGAATTCAAACCAAATGTTGATGTGGTTCAAAAGCACGAATATGATTGGCAGCGATTTGGAGTACATCCAAAAGACTACAATTTTTTCATTTCGTAACCTGTGATTATCTGTATTTTTAAAAGGTTAAATGAAAATATACTCACGTAAACACGGAACTGCATCACATCGCAGTCTCCTTTTGGGGGCAACAGCAATGAAATCCTCAGCCCTGAAATGCGTACTGCATTTACACCTGTCACGGATCCTTTCGCCATCTGGGATCTCTGCAAATTCCCTCCAGTTTTGCAGGACAAAGGGCCTTGTCTTTTCGAAAGGGAATCTGAGGAACGAGATTCCTTCCAATCGTTTTGCTAATAATTTAAAGGTTATGTGACATACGCAATAGGTAGACATCTGGGGAAAAAAACACAAGACATCTTGCTCAACATTATATTAAAAATTGACGAATTTTCGTATCTATTAGGCTTTAATAATGATTTAATAACATAAATAATTTAATAATAACACCGAAGTCTTACCCATTAATAGCTTAATATCCAGGAAGAAAAAAATTGATTTGAAAAAGTGTTCGCCGAGGTCACAGATCGTCAAGGACACAACCGGACACAAAAGCAAACACAGTTAAAGAAAGAAAGCCGTTGTCCTTCAAAACATGTTTGTCCTCCGCGGACATCGATGTTTTCGGTAACACTCGTTTATTCTCGGTCGCATTCGTGTCATTCGCTTTCTCTTTCTAACACTGCGACTGCAGGCCCCCCGACGGGCAGAATCCCAACTTATCTTTACGGAGAACGCATGCCAGGCCCAGCCCTATGAAGCTAAGAGCCCCTGCACTAGATAGGGCACATCCGGTCATTATTCAAATTCGGTAGCCAATCAGAGTTCAGAGCGACTACGAAAGATTATACATCTGTACAACACCAACTCGCTCAAGCGGACAATCGGTGAACTACTTATTCATTTTGAATTTTTTTCGCAAACGAGCCGGTTAGATACCGTTGGATTCCTTCCTCATCGACCTGTCGTATATTCACGTGCTGTTCGTAGGGCCGTTAGCGCCATATCGCAGTCAGTGAATTAGAGAATTGAAGTGATTTACTGCTGTTTGAAGTCTGAAGCGTGCATTATGGCTTCGAGAAGATGTTGGGTATTATTCGCGCAACTTTTCTTGAACGATGACCTTGATTTCCCTCCCTTGTGCCATAAACAGTTGAAGGCAAGAGCTCGCAGCGGGCACTGATGACAACTTTCCAAGCATTTAAACTTCGTTGGCGCGAAACAGAAGCTAGTCAAAGCCAGTTGCATTCATAGTGCAGAACCCCTGTTCAGATTTATTGTCAATATCGAAAGAAATAGCTGATTCAAGTCCAGGTCCTTCAAGGGAGTCACCTAAAACTCCCAAAAAGTTAAGCACAAGATGCAGTTTTGACTTTCATTTCACAGATGTTGGCGTTACTTAAAATACTCTAGTGGCGGACTTTGTAACTAATACCCCCACTCCACCCGAAATCGTCAATCCATCGTTCAAGAAAAGTTGCTCGAGTAATACCTAACTGTAAAAATGCGAAAGCGAAGTGTATTACCATTGTTGACTATGGTTCATGCAATCATCTGTACCGTTTGCGATTTACTGTATGTTGCATGAATCTTTTCTACTGAAATTTAGAATTTTCCCAAGGAACAAATAGAAATTATGAGCCAAATAGCAACTATCATTAACATGAAGTAAATTGTCAAATTTCTACATTACACTTTGGTTATTGAACAAGCAATAGCCATAAAAATTATGAGACAAATAATTAAATAATTAGGAAGGAAGTAATAAGACACAATAACAAAAATGGGCTTGTACAGTGAAAAATTATTAATTGACATAATTACAACACAAATTATTAACAATTAATTTTTTCCGTTTATCAAATATACCACATTATTAACAATTGACATAATACACTGAATTATTAACATTTCTTTTAGAGGTAAAAAACATTGTAGAGTTAGATTGTCAAAGGCCAAATAGCAATTATTATTAATTGGTAGATATAAAAAATAATATAAAAAAACTACAAATCAATTGTAAAAGATATCACATGCAAAATGTAACATGCAAAAAAAGATTGTGTTTGACAAAAGTAAAATATTGACATCGTATTGTTGGTAAAGTCTGTTTTTAGCTTGTTTGTTTTAATAAATAATTCATTATTTTGTTTTGTTTCCTCTTGTGTTTTCTATTTTTATGTTTGGTCTAGTAAATCAAACTTTTAATTTCATTTTCAATTCCCTTTTGGACGTAACTTCTATCATTTCATCTGGCAGCAATTTGATCAGTTTTGGAATGGCTGTTTTAAACATTCGTTCTCCGAATTTATTAAAAGCCTGTGGTAGTATGAAATTGTGTTTCTTTCTAGTTTCATAATTGTGCTCACTGACTTTTCTATATTCCTCATTAAAGAAGTTTCTTTGTAAAATTAGAAGTTCATGCAATTTTCTAACAGTCATGATTCCATGCACCGCTTTACTCTCTTACAGGGTTAAGTTTGTTATATTAATATTTTCATTGAAGATTTTAATGCATTTGTTATGCAAATTTTGAATAATACCTACATGGGTTTTTGATGCAGCTCCCCATGATCCAATTCCATACCTGATCAGAGACTATTAATGAGTAGTAGGCTAATTTGAAAATTTTATAAGATGTGAAATCTTTAATCCTCATTATTTTCCACTCACATTCTTAATTTCTTGCTTAAATCTGCCCTCTCCAGCTCTGATGCTGATCAAAAGTTACACTCAAATACTTCAGTTTACTTCCAGAATTAATTATACTGTTACATAGACAGTTTTTAAAGTTTTTGTGTAAACAACCAGCTTTGTGAAAGACTATTTTAACTTGTGTTCCTGCAATTTTTTATGCAATATTTTAGTCTTTTTGCCCTTTGTCAGTACCATTTTTGGAATATCGCAAAATTTTTCCTGTATCTCTTTTTTTACCTTCTTTTGGTCTTTGTTTATGGATAATAGCATCTTGTCATCGGCATGTATGTAATAGGACCCATTTTTAAGTCATTCACGAATATTAGATAGAGGATTGGCCCTAAGAAACTTCCTTGTGGAATTCCCCTTTTCAAAGTTTTTGTTTCACTATAAGTGTTATCTCTTTTGACTCTAAATGGTCTCCCTTCTAGAGTTTTTGTATAACTGTAAAACATTACCTCATACTCCTATGCTTTCCAGAGCATCTAACATTTTATCATGGTCAATCACATCATACGCCTTTGATATGTCAATACTTAATGCTATTACATGCAATCCCTTAATTTTTCATTAATTACTTCTACCAAATTTTTTAATAAGTCTATGGTGCTTTTAGTTTGTTGATATGCAAATTGATTTCTGTCTATTATTTGATATTTTTCCAAAAAGCTAGTTAATTTTTGGGATATGTATTTTTCAAATACTTTACTTATTGTATATAATATAGAAATTGGCCTGTTGTGTTCACAGGCTGAAAAATTTTCTCCTTTATGAATAGGTTTGATTATGGATTCTTTTAATTTATCTGGAAAAGCTCCTTCTCCTTTCAACATACACACGAGCATACATGAACTAGGAGGCTTTCAGCAATAGCGCTGTCGCACACTGTCTTTCTCCAAACTCATTACTTTAGCTTCAGGTTGTCATATTGAAGTACTTGATGTAGATAGAGATTTAGGGTTCGGTAATATAGAAGGAAAAGCTCCATCGCTCAAACGTGCTCTTTCAATATCGCGACAATTTTTGCCGTTTTTCATTGTTACAGTAATATCTCCTTCAGTAAAGTGCAGTTCACATACCTGCAATAAAGCAAGTAATGAGGTAAAGTTTTCTATTTATTAATTCTTCAATGAATATTAGCATTTTTAGTTTCTTACTATTACGTATTAATTCTCTAGTGCTTGCACAATTTTCTAAGTCTCACATGTGATCTGAACAATAAAGTTACTGTACTCTTTGAATATGTCTTTTGAATTACACGCGTTTATATTCATTATATTAGTCTTCGACAACTCCTATGTACAACAATAGTTTTCAGAATTCAATGGCTTTGAAAGTAAAAAAAAAAAAAAATTCTTTACTTTAGTGCAACACACACAACAGAATATTTAGTCCCCTTTTGGGGTTAAATATTAAACGCGCATAGACACTATACATATTAAGAATAAGAAGAACTTTATATTTATCGTCGGCAACATTTGCAGTTCTTTTTAAAATGAACAATCATCGACATTCACATTTTGCAACATTAGTACCTATAACTAACTGTATATTTAACTTCACTTTAAGTAAACGTGAAGAATGGTGTTTTATAAAATGCGCAACTTTATAATAAATGGAACAGCTCATGAAATTTTTAAATATAATAAAGCTAAATTATCTTACTTAACTCTGTAATTGTTGGATTATTTGCGTACATTTATATTAGAGAAATTGTATTTAGAGACATCTATAGGATTACTATGTAACTAGTGACTATGTATATAAGTGTGCGCACGATGCGCATTCGATTATTAGAAGCTCGGCGCCTCGGTCGGCAGCTGGCGGCGGGCCGGCCTGAAACTAGATCGCGCAGCCCACTGCACCCGCAGCTGCCGCTCAAACAATTACTAAGAGCCTGTTCTTAGCGATGTTCGAGCGAATTCTCAGTATGCTGCTCAGTATAATGTCTAGAATAAATAGCAACGTAGGCATGCGAACCGCACTTCTCCGCGCATGCACTTGGAACGCGCGAAGTGTAATTTTTAAAGCCCAGCAAATCGAACAATTTGCAGTTGTAATGCAACTCGATACCTTGGCTCTACAAGAAACGTGGCTCAGTGATGAACACGAATTCAAACTCCGGGATTCGCCGTTTATCGCCGAGCCGCGCTGGCAGGCCAGGTGGCGGCGCAGCGATCGCGCTGCGCCGGGAACTGTCGCAGCTCGAAGTCGAAATCCCCGCTATTGCTCTGGCGTCGCTAGAGGCGGTCGGGGCGTACGTCTGGGTTGGTAACGGCCGACTATTAGGGTCGGTTTCACCAAACAAAGAGTTTACTCTGGAGTAAATCATGTTTATTCGAGATTAACGTCTTGGAGCGTTTCACCAACACTTTACTCGAGTGTAAATCGCCTACACGAGAGTAAATTCAAGAGTAACTTTACACTGCGAAAATCCGTCGGGTAAAGTACGGAGGAAATTCAGTTTTCAACGTGCATGTACCTCCGAAGTCTTGTTACGGCTCGACGATTATGAATGATAGTATTTGAAGACGATTCCAGCAAAAATTCGGAATATTATCCACAAGTGCGAAGACAAAGGGTGAGAGAGAATAGTTTGGTTTTAATTATGACTATCGAGAATTTGTCACGAGGTTATGTTTGACAGCTTATTATTTCGGTTATGTTATCAGCTTCATCAGATACATTGTAGAGATACTTGTAGAGCACTTGTAAATTTATTTTTCGCCCATGTGGATACGAAATAAAGGTATTACGTACCGTATACAATAACAAAAGAAAAATAACAACTACAGGGACTACAAGTACTTAAAAATATTTATTTATTTAGTAAAAAGTGTATGTGACGTATGAGGGAGATCATTTGCGCATGTTTTCTTGAGTTCCAGAATCCCTTTCCAACATTTTAACTATAAATATTCAGAGTTGAATACAAGTTTAAAAAATAAAACTAATAATAAAAATTAATAATAATATTATTAATAATAATAATAATAATAATAATAATAATAATAATAATAATAAAATTTAGAAAAAGAATCAGCAACATTTGAAAAAATAAAACATTTCCGTTCCCGAGTAATAGAAAATTTATTTGCATTGCCATCGGTAAACGAACTGCAAATTTAATTTTTGCAAATTTGATTTTCTGCATTGCTAACAAAATAGTAACTCGTCTCCAGAGAAGAAGAAAGAATATTTATTAAGAAATAAAGATACAGAAACTAGGAAATAAACTATGCTAACTCAAACCACCATAACACCACACCAGATTATAACGTCAAAAACTCCGAAACTGAAATGAATGATATGCCTCCCCATGTTCTATGCCTGGCGTTAAAGTCACCCAGAAGGATAACTTTGGAATTTAATGCGAGAAGCGCATCAATTCCAGCCGGATCTAAGGTTTGGTCTGGGCAGTAGACGGATACGACTAGAGGTCGGTTTCACCAACAGCCGAGTAAAGTTGAGAGTAGTTACCCGAGAGTAACCATTTACTCCAAGATAGTAACTCTCGAGTAGAATATGAGCGTAAGGAATTATATAAGGGAAATATATAAGGAATTAATCAAAGGTTCACGTTGGTCCGCATTGGTTCCCAGCGTCATTCTCGCTCACAGCCTCTTGAATCGCTCTCAAATATTGTGTGTTCAGCTGATTTGCGGAGTAAATCGGAGATTATGTACTCTAGAGTAAAACAACCCTCCTGAAGCATGGTGGAACGCTCATATTCTACTCGAGAGTTACTATCTTGGAGTAAATGGTTACTCTCGGGTAACTACTCTCAACTTTACTCGGCTGTTGGTGAAACCGGCCCTTAGTCGTATCCGCCTACTGCCCAGACCAAACCTTAGATCCGGCTGGAATTGATGCGCTTCTCGCATTAAATTCCAAAGTTATCCTTCTGGGTGATTTTAACGCCAGGCATAGAACATGGGGCGGCCTCGGAGCAAACAGAAATGGCAACAAAATTGCCAAACTTGTAGCGAAAGGGCGGAGCGTAGAGATTTGCGCACCGAATAGCCCCACGCATTTCCCGGAAGTACGAAACAGGAACCCGGGCGTTATTGGTTTTATGATTGTGAAAGGCGTTGAGTGTGTGGTTCCCCGCTCAATCGCCTCACTGAATTCCGATCATAATACAGTAACATGCGTAGTAGAGTCTCTGGTAGCAAAACGCCAAGATAGTTTTCGAACTACTCGTGACACGAACTGAACAGGTTTCGTAACACAGTTGAATTCTCAGCTTGTGCAGAAACCAATATACACGGAAGTTGAGATTGATGAAGCTGTGATTTACACGTTAAAATCAGCTTTCAAGCAAAATACAACTGTCACACGTGTAGATAATTCTCGCCCAGAGCTCACAGATGAGCAAAGAAGGATACTAAGAGAACTGCGCAAAACTGTCAAAGTTCATCACCTCTATGGCGATCCCGTTGACGGAGAGCGAGCTCGCAGTTGAAGCAGAGAATTCCGTTCATCTCTACGGGAAGAGAGAGCTGCTCAATGGTCTGATACTCGTACAATCTCAAAATGCAACCTCCACGAGAGGCATATATGGGGATTATCTCGGGCGCTGGGCCACAAACCAGGAGCAAACAGCCCGATTCAGAGACACGCCGGGACGGGGGCTCCCGGTGCTCCAACGCTTCGGCCCGTTCACGCGTGGGACGACGCAACAAAAAGCGAAATCTTGGCGAATTCGCTTGCGCTGAAGTTCCGCACGTTCGCTGCCATTGGCCGCCACCGCTGCAGGTGGTGCGCCAGTGGCGTGGCCAGCTGCAGCGCCATTGGCCCGTTGCCCCCTCTCCTCGGCGAGACGAGTGACGGAGAGGAGCTAAAGCATCTCACGCGAGGAAGGCGGGCGGGGGGAGCAGCTGCGCGCTCTGGGCGGCGCGGAGTCGAGTTCCTACTCGAGCTGAATGCGTGCCTGGCGTGCGGCTATCTCCCAAAGGCGTGAATGATTGCCACTATTGCGCTATTACCAAAACATGGCAAAAAAAATTAATTCCGAGAACTTATAGACTCAATAGTCTACTCTCTATCCTAGGGAAGACGTTCGAGAGACTGATTCTGTCGCGCTTGCAACAGGAAATACGTCGCCTCAACCTTGTCGGAGATGAACAATTTGGCTTTCGAGCTGGTCACAGCTCCGCGCAGCAGCTTACGCGGCTTTGCACGGAGATCTGCCTCGCCCTCGAGAGACGGCAGAACCTGCCAGCGGTCTTTCTGGACATGCGATCGGCTTTCGACTCTGTTTGGCATGCGGGTTTTCTCGAGTGCCTCACGGGGCGGGAGTGAGCGATTGCTACGTCAGACTGATCGCGAGTTTTCTCACTGACAGGCAGTTCAAAGTGCGCGTCAATAACGTATACTCGTCCCTGAGACGATTCGAGGCGGGCTCAGGGGAGTGTTCTCTTTTCTACCCTCTTCGGCTTATACGTAAATGACGCGCCGCCTCCCGCTGAAACAAAGACAGGTATTCAACGCTGCGGGCTCCTCATTTTCGCGAATGATTTTGCGTACTACACGAAATCGGCGAACGGAAGGCAGTCAGTTAAATACGTAAGAGATTGTCTCGCCGCCTTTACTGAATGGCTAAGTCGGAAACGCCTCGCTCTCAACCTCGAGAAATGCGTCGCCGCCAACTTCACTCGTAAGAGGGCAAACCCCAATGAAACGGTGAGCTTGGCCGGCGCGCATCTACCCAGGCAGAGCGAAGCGAGATATTTGGGCGTGCTACTTGACAGTGGTCGTCGCTGGCATGCGCACGCTCGGTATCTCGCTGCCAAAATCAAATTACGAACCTTTCTTTTAAAGCCCCTTCTCCGTTCCCCTGACTTAACCATTTCCCTAAAGCGCCGCCTATTTACCCCAGCGTGCGTCCCTTGTGGGCGTACGCATGCGAGACATTCGCGGCCGCTTCCACCAGCACTCTGCGTCCCATTCGGGTCGCAGAAAACAATGCGGCGCGCCCACATCTCTAAACCCCGGACCGGACCGCACTCCCCGAAGCGCTGACGTGTTCAGGGCTCTAGGCGCGCGCAACCAGTTCCCGGCGGAGCTGAAGAAGCGGGCGGAGACGGCGCTCGCAAGGGCGCTGAGACCGTCCGCCCCGCGCATCCTGCGCGAGACCGGCGGAGCGGCGAACAGTGGCGCGCACAGGGCCTTCCACAGAAGAAAGGGCCCACAGCTGTCGCCTCCACCTTCCGCGCACCGCCCCCGCACGAGCTCTCTGTGGAGGAGCGTGGAGGAGCAGCGAGTGCGTGGGAGGTGGTCGCCGGAAGCCGCGCGGGCGGCGCGGAGACGCGTTTCGCCGGGCCAGCGTCGCCTGCTATTGCAGACGTCGCGACGCCACGGACGCTTGAGTGAAGTCGGCGCCGTGGCGAATAAAAAGCAGTGTACAGTGTAAATAGTGTGGTGTTGTGCGATTGTGTGAATGAATGTGTTGTAAATATAGTTTAAGAGTACAAGAGAGAGTGGACGTCTTAAAAAATTAAAGAAAACTCGAACATTTTTAATAACTTTATAAAATATCATTAAAAAATTGTAAAAACTAGAATAGACCCAAAGCGGCAATTGAATTAGTTAGTAAGCTGAGTTGTAAATAGAATGTTTAAGATACAACCCTATTCCCAGCTGCAAAGGCCTAAACGACTGCAGCTAATAATGTACCCGTTTTTGAAAATAAACTCCCGCCTCTCCAGGGCAACTGGAAGGGGGAAACCGAAAAAAGCATTCGATTATTCTTGTCTTGAAGATTGAGCTGTATGGATGTAGCCTGCACACATCAATAAACTGAGTTTGTAAGTCCATAGGTTTTGATTTAATTTAATATGGTAGCAGTTCGTTGGTTTAGAAATTTGTGAAGTAAAATTGAAGACACCTTAAAGAAAGAGATTTCTGATGGAGAGGATTATGGAAATTGAAAGAAACGTGTTATTGTCACTTATCTCTATATATAGAGGTTATTGTGTATTTAAAATTGAAAAAAATGTTATTCAGTTATTACAAGAAAAAAAACAGTACAGAAAAAGAAGATTGAGATGAGAGCAATTTAAAGGCTATAAATTACATATGTAGCGCTATTACAAATAAACTATTAGAGTTTGTGGGTGACAAAGAAACGGCATATGAAATCATGAAGAAGTTTAACGAAATGTATTCCAAAGAATCAACAGCACTACAAATAGTTTGTCGCAACAAGTTAGATAAATTGAGGTTAAAAGACTTTAGCGATACGGGCGTATTTTTCAGTGAATTTGAGAAAGCAGTAAATGAATTAATGTGTGCGGGCGCTAAAGTTTCAGAAAAGGAAAAAATGGACTACACGTTGAAAACACTGCCAGAATCGTACTTGTTTACGGCAGGGACTCACAAAACAAAAATTCTGGCTTCACCTTGTTTTAGAGGATTTTTTTCTAAATTTAACATCGGGATTTACCCGTTTCTTCGATATTAGGGCCCTATAAGAAATTTTTCTGCCGAAAGATCACTGTTTTTTCACATAGCATTACATATTTTTCTCTCTACCGCGATAAAGTAATATAAGAATCCAAAAAACAAAAACTGTGAAACCTATGATACAATGGAATAGACCATTGCCTACTCTGTAGTAGTAGAGTACGACTACAGGCCGTGGCATTCTCAGCAGAGTAGGCCATACAAGAGCACAATGTGATAAAGGGTTCGGAAGTGGAGGTAAAAGAACACTTACCTTAATGAGTTAAACCCACACCCCCTGAATATAGATCCAGGCAGTGTTGGTTAAACTCAGAAAACATTGCATCTATGGTTTTCTGGTGTGCTAATTAAAATTCCTATAATTTTTAAAATTTAATTTTAATGTTATAGTCTTGAATTTTATAATTTATGATATTATGGAATTTACTTTTATTATCTTATAATACAATAATAAAAATAATTATAATGTTTTTCATTGTACTTTTATTTTATTTTGGGTGGCTTTCTCCCTTTCAGATTTTTTTTATTAATAAAAAAATAAATTTTAACTTCCAGGGATATCTAAAAATCGGGGGCCGCAGGCCAGCGCCTAGTCGTGCCTGTTGGGTAATCCATCACTGGATTCTACAATTGTTTTTCTTTGTTAATTAAGTTCTTATTGCTAAATTAAATTAAGTTCTTTATGCTGTGCTTTCCGAATTCTTTCAAATTCAGTCAGCCTCCACACTGTTCGTTGCGTATATTTCGCGAACAGCCTGAGATATGGCATAATATTCTGGGGAAGTACATCTTATAGCTCCCACACTTTTAGATTACAAAAAAGAATTGTACGGTTAATAAGCAAATCCCACCCACGTGATTCTTGTGAGACTCTCTTTGTTAATCTAGGTATTTTACCATTACCTTGACTCTTCATATATGAATCAGTGGTTTTTGTCAACAATGACTTAAGAGCGGGAATATAATTTCAGTAAACGCCGTAGTCTGTAACTACAATACTCGACGTAGTAATCATACTCATCAGGTAACAGTATCAACCAGAGAGTATATATCAGAGACGGCCGTCAATATTAAACGGAAAGGCCTTATTTTCGTGGAGGGGAGAAATTCGAATCTCCCACCCCAACAGAAACAACGAATGAGAAAGAGGCAGCCATATTGTGTCCCCGCCAGCCAATAAGCGTCGAAAGTCAGTAAACCAATTGAAATGGAGGACGGACGTGAACCGCGCTATTTGAAATTACATTATTTAGTAAATTTTCAATATGGCGGACATGGTAATGTACTAAATAAAATGTATTTGACATAAAAATGAATGCCCAAGGTAATGTAGAAGTCAGTAATTCTTAAAGGATATGTAATTGTGAGGAAGTGAAGTAAATTGTAATGATAAGAAGTGAAATTAAAAAAGGTATTTTACATAAATAATATTTATTTGTAAAATTGGTACATATACCAAAAAATAACAATGGGCATGAAAAAATCCTGTTATGTGAAACAAAGGAACAAATCATGGTCAATCATCATTTGTGATACTATCATTATACTAAATATTACTGCTGCTAAACAAAACAAAAATAATAATAAATTGGCCACAAATACAACATACGCCCATGCATGACAAGGCAGTATAAATTTATATATATGAGCATACAATACACAATAGAGATATTTCTAAAAATTGAATATAAGACATAAATTAAATTTAAAATTCAATTCTTGTATTAAATACAATATCATGGAAAGGTAATCAATTTTATACATGGTAGTGTAAGAAGACTTAATTTAAATATCAAGAATAATAATAAAAAAAGAAATTCTTCATAGATTCGTGCCTAGGCTGGGTCAGTCCTTTATATCCAACAACCAGTTTAGGGGGTTTGAAAATGTGCAACAGAAAATGCAAAAATTATTAGTACTAGTTTATATTGATGTAGATACGTGTTATATAACTAAATATAAAAATACAAAAACGTACTTAAAATTATACGATTCATAGGATTCCTAAAACAAATATCAAAAATAATCATGTTGCATTTGTGAAAATGTTTAGAAAGTAATATAAATTTCCTAGTAAAAATCCCAAACTGTTATCCAATGAGCTATGTATATAGTACACAAGACAAACGTGTAAGAAAAATAGTAAGAATTAAAAATTAACAGCCATAACATGAGACAGTTATCCAGAAAAATGATCTCTTTATTATATAAAACACAAAAACGTCTTCAATTTTGTACATATCTTGTGTAGGAAAGTGAAGCTCACCAAGTAGATTCAAGTATGTTTCTGATTTATATTGCTATGACAATTTTCTTCTATTCTTTTAATTAATGAAATATATTGGAGTCCTGCAGTTTGGACGAATTCAATTAGTGATAATGCACAACAAAAATCCATCACAGAATGTGTTAGAATAAGAGATATAATATCATACATAAGAATACATGTTTGTGTTATATACATGCATAATTCTGTGTTAGAAATATTGTTAATTTGAAAAGCGTTTAATGAAAGTAAACTACCTGGACTCTTCAAAATTCGGTATTTATGGCTGTCTGTTTATATCAGTTACATCCATTACTTAACTCACATATTCTCATCTCCATTTAAATATGACAGTGTCACATTTCAGACTCCATGAAATATTATAGTGTCACTTCAAATCCAAATTTATTGCACAGCAATACCAAGAGATTACCAAAATTGACGGTATTATATTTCATGTCATGAGTGTTTTTTTCCTCAAATATGCAACATAGAGCTAGCACACATTTTCTTAGAACATAGCACATTGGAAGAGGTGAGCTACAATAGCCCCTTCCACAGGTTCTGTTCTCTCCTCTCCAGCCGGAGGAGAAGAGTCTGTAACATCAAATGAGGAGGTGTTATTGACTTAAAAAAGGAATTGTGCATTCACTAAAAATGTGAAAAAAATGTTTTTGTACTCACCAGGAAATGCGAGGACATTAGACGACATGTTGACCGTGACATTCAGAGAAGGTGGAGCTGGCCCTGCAAATCAAAGAGACATGGGTCTTTAATCTGAATACAAATTGTAATTGGAAAAATGTCTTATTTCTTTTAATAGAGGCTAAAAAATAACTTACACCTGTCTGGTGGTATGCCTTCTAAAACTGTTCTGAGTGCTTCTTGAATTGAATTGATGGCTTATTTTACATGGCTCCTTCTTGCAATTCAGGACGCACATCATTGAGTATGATAGGTACTGCATTCCACCCTTCTCTTCCTGCTGCAGTCAACATTCTAGGCATGAAATGTTCCATGCACACATACCTTCTGTGTATCAGTGTTTGCAATGGGCAAACAGCCAATGTTGGGTCTACAATTGCCATCAACCAATTCATACACCTATATTATGTAATGATGTTTGTATTACATAAATTACTAAATAATAAGAAACAAAATAAGTATTAGATTTAAGGTTGTTGGTATAAAAAAGACTATAAATAATAAATTGTTTGATAACAATTGTTAAAACTAGTTAGGTTATGTTAGCAAAATTAGATGTTTTTTTATAAAATAGCCACAGCTTATTTGTAAATATACAAAAAATATACATTATTCGAATAATGTTAAACCATTCGTAAGAATCATGCCGTATATTTCATTTCACTTACCGTCCAGGATCACTTGGAAAAGAAAATAATCTTGTCTTTCCCGCATTTGCCCGTCTGGTATTGTGGCAATTGGGTACCCAACAACGCCTATATTTCGGCATTTCTTTGCAAAATTGCCAAACAACCAAAAAATGTCTCTATTCGGCAAACGTGCAGAGAATACGAATATAACAAACAAAACAGTTCACGGTCGTTCTTGCGACAAACAAATCCACAAAATCACACTGTTTATAAAATTAGTTCGCAAAAGCCCCTGAATAGCGCTACTCGCCAGGGTGGCAGATAATGGCGGACTTACTTCCCCTTTTACCGTCCCTCCCAACAATACTTTCAAATAAGGACGTTTTACCACCAATTAAGTAACACCCCCCTGGTATCAACAGCTAACAACAAAAAATTCACGTATAATACATGTACATTATTTTACAACACCTATCCAGTTGACATTAAACAATTCGAAACAAAAGTCTCAAGTAATTTCTTTCCTGCTGCACAACTGTTTCTATACAATTAGAGACTAAACCGAACATCCGAAAGGTAAGTAATATTAATTATAACAATGGCATTTAATGTATATATCTTTTGGATAGTATAATTGTAAAGAACCTGTAACAAGTATTCTACTTCAGCTTCTGGGTCAATGACCCCCATTTCGATCAAGTTTTGGTCCAGTTTCCCTGATCTTCGAGCAAATGCTGAGATTGCCTCTTGTTTTGCTTCTGGAGATAAATGTAACTTCGAAATAAGTTCTCCTCATAGCACGTCACTCACAGATACAGAGCGTTCAGTCATGTGACCGGTTTTCTTGACAGCCACTGATACCATACCACATGGATCATGCATGGAGGCGTGGTCCAGTGCTTAACATGCAGAAATGATTTGATTTCATTTCACGAACGTTGGCTAACGTGTTGTGGCGCTGTGGCACAACCTAATGTATTCTCATTCCGAAAAAGGACAAAGTTCAATGACAATTATTTTATTATAGTGATGAAACGTTGTTGAAGAATTCTGAAACTATATTCAAGGTTACTATTTTTAAAAGTTAATAAATTACGCATACTGTGTTCAGTTAGAATTTGGAGAGTTCACTGCAGGAAAGAGAGGTGCAGCTAACAGGGCTTCTCTTGTTGGCGGGCCCCGGGCGGGCCTTTTGCCCGAGTTTCAAGGACAGGTGTGTTTATGACTTTTGTATTTTTGTCTGGCAACCCAGAGAGGGGCGCTTGCCGAGCCCTTCTCCTCAACCTGGAGACCCTTCGTGAGATCGTCGACACAGGGGAGAGTGGACGTGAACGATTTCACTCCACATATTTCAGAGAATTTCCATTATTTATTTAATATTTATATTATATTTAATTCATTGAAATATTAGATGTAATAAGTTAAATTAACAATTTAATAGCATTTATAATGGCTATTTATGATATATTCAATTTGTAATTAATTACTTTATTTCTTATAGGCGATATTTATTTTTGTAATAATATTTAATGTAGTTTATGATAAATATCACTAGTTTTTAAGCAACGTTAGCAATGAGTCCACTGCAGAAGGGAGAAGTGACACAGCATCAGCACCAAGAAGTCCTATTTTTAATTGCAAGATTTGTGGAAGAGCTAATGATGCGAGGCAATATAGACACTTCTCCACTTATTGACAAAACTGCCTATAAATTGAGGATGAAAACTCACATTGTTTAAAAGTAAGTAAAATTATAACAAAAGTGTCAGGTGGAATTGTTTTGGATAATGCTGAATTTAATTTTACAGATATTCGAAGCAAGACTCTGATACTGCTCAGACTCCAGAAAGGAAGTGTCCAGGAATAGAAAGGAAAGACATGTGTAGATGATGATTTTGGACAGGGCTTGATTAGGCGCATTATTTATTCAATGTACGAAAATGATAAGTAATTTATTTATATTTGCATGGAAAGAAATGATAATTGTTATTGCAAGTTCTGATTTTTTTATGGAATATATGAAACTGAAGACTATAAATTTGTACTTTTGGATGAAACTTGGTTTTAGTTAAAAGGCAAGCAAAAAATCTACTAAATTTTGTAGTGTTGAAAATTATGAAATTCTAGATATAAGTGAATGGAGAAAGCATTATTTGCATGTAATGAAATGCATCTTTTTAAAAATAGCAGTGTGTGTAATGGCTTATGTGTATGCTGAATATGGTTTGTCTAGTTTGAAGCACATACAAAGTGGTTCAATATGATTTTATTTCAGTAGATATATTTTATCTTTAATTGTTTTTAACAATCTATTCTTTAGGATATGCCACTCGGCCATGGCAAGATAAAAATGAGAGTTGCTCAAGCAAAAATTTAGATGAAGGTAAAAGATATATAGTCTTACATGCAGGAGGTGCAAATGGTTTCATCGAAGATGCAGAACTGCTGTTTCTGTCAAAGACGAAAGAAGTAAATGAATATCATAGAACTATGACAGCAGAGATGTTCCAATAGTGGATGAAAGTAGAATTATTACCTTGGTTAGCAGAGCCATCAGTTATTGTAATGGACAAGGCACCTGTTCAATCTGTGCTGGTGAGTGACATTTCATCAATTGTTCTTTTAGAAATGAGAAAAATATTCATTGAAATAATACATTTATTCCTTTATAAAAATAACAGATTATAAAATGAGTATTAAAACTACACAGTGGTGAAAGTTGATGTTTCACTAAGAAGGTTGGAATAGAAAATTTATTACATTCAATAGTGTTCAGCGATTTTAGGTATATCAGTAATACAATTTTTCTTAGAGAACATCAACTTTGGCAGTAGAATGTTTTATATGTATTTATAGAGAGAATGAAAAGAATGCATGTGATATCCGAATATAACTGAAATATTTAAACATTCATTTGTCATTTCCAATTTTTTAGAAAGTGAAGAGGCCTTCATCAAATGGAGGAAGGGTAACCTGCAGCTTTTTCTAACTCAGCACAACATACCTTTTAGAACTGAGCATACCTTTAAGAGTCTTCTTTTGAAAACTTCTGAAGTAGTTGTTCAGAAAAGGTACTTAAAATCAAAATTTTGTTAAATTAATCATAGAATAAGGCAGGGTTTTTTTGCATGATTTTGATACATGATTGCCAATGTTTTCATTATTTGAAAAATCATATCAGTTGTTGTGGGGGCAGATATGGTATGTTGTAGATGATATGATTGAAGAAGCTGGTCATAGAGTTCTGTGCCTCCCCCCCCCTTCCATTGTCACTACAATCCTATTGAGTTGGCACGGAGCCAGTGCAAAAGATATTATCAGAGACATTGCGGAACCACTTTTGGCCACCAAGCAGTGACAAGAAAATGGAAGGAAGCATTAAACCAGGTTTCAGTGGAAAAGTAAGTGAATACTAAAATGAAAAACAAAATATTGCCTAGAGTTTTTTTGCAGAAAATTTGTTAATATAAAGTACTTATTCATTCTGTACATTGCTTTAGTTGGAAGAATTATGTGACTCACACAGAGAAAATTATAGAAGAAGATTGGAAAGTAGAACTTAGGCAGGATGCTTCAGGGATTTCTGTCATAGTAAATATTCAGGATGACTCAGATGATAACATTCCTCATGCCGTTCCCATGCCTGGGCCTTCTGGTATCTCTTCTTAATAGAGATATGGTCAGTATCTTTACATGTTTAATGCAGTATATTTCATAGATTTGAAAAAAGGTTTGACATAGCTCTTGCTCTCCTCAGATGCAGAATTAAAAGTTTGTATTATTCGATGAAGGGCAAGTAAGTGGTTACATTCCAGGTGAAATAGTGAATCTTTCTTGTTTGTAAGTTGATCTAAGCTTACTGAAATAAATATGCCTTTGAAATAAATGCTCCTTTGCTTGCTTCCCAGAAGTAATGTAGATTTTTGTCCTCCGTATGGGTATGTGTTTTTTTAAGGTGGACTTCTCACAAGATATATATATTCTAGACCTTCCTAATATCTGCATATGTTAACTTCCTTTGTAAATTATTTTTAGTAATTATTGTACAATTTTATTTTTTTTTATTAAAAGGAAGAAGTTCTTCAGTTATATGAAGTTAACTTTTTATGTATATGAATCAGTTATGTAAAATGATGTGTGAATGAAAGTATGTGAAGTATAGGTTTGATTGTGAATGAATAGGTTGGAAATATATTCTAATAACGTTCATTCATACTAATCAATAATGAACTTCAAGTAATAGAAAATTTAGTCCTTTTAATAAAAAAGAATTAGAAATGCAGATTTAATGAAAAGTTTTATCTTTTAAGCAGTATGTTAGTTTCTCATATTGTACATCTTAATGCAATACATTATTAAAATTATCAAAATCGGCTGTTAGGTCTGCTTTGATAACTAACAAAGTGTTGTCATATAAGAAAATACAATATTTACATCATTCATTGTTTTATCCTCTTTGTAAAAATTCAAATGTATAATTTTTATTTCAAAATTTTTACTCCTCACCCTGGCAAATGTAATAGGCTGGGGCTGGAGATGTTAATAGTAGGTTGTGAATATTTTCTAAAGGGACTTAGGAAACTCATTTTGATTTTGGTTAGTTTGACTTTAAATTATCTAAGTGGATAAAATTTATTGAACTTTAAATGGATTTGGTGGAAAAGTTGTACCCTTCAAATAAATAATCATGCAAATAAAGGGAATTATTTTTTCACTTATACATTTGCTTTTTTATGTTATGATTTACCTAATTTTTAATTGACTTTAATATTTAGATAATAAAGTTACTTAAGATATTAAACATTTCAATTTTTATTTCTAAGTCTAAAACTTGCACAGTGATCATCAATAACCATTCATATTTCATTAATTTGAATATATTTAATATCCTTTTAATGACAGGTGAGTACAATAATTCATAGCACTTTGTAACCCGTTTTTTATCTCACTTTTAAGAACCGACTTGATTTCCATATTTAAGAAATTTACCTGAATTACTGATCACTTGAAATCACTGAGAATTTTGCCAAACAGTACTCCAGAATATCTACTAACTTGTATCCTTTTTCCCCACAGACATTTGTGAATGTAGTGTGAAAATTTCCCAAGATTGTACAATCAGGAGAACCCGGTAGTATTTTCATTTGTTTCTTTTCAATTCTGTTCTTATTGTTTATTCATAATGCTTGTAATGTAGTATTCCGTAGTATTAATTTGGCATATCTACAAGCAAATACTAAAGTTGCAATTATGCAGGTATACTGTTTATTACTTTCTGTAATTCAAAATTGTTATTACTAATGAAATTACGACATTGTATAATATCAATATGCTAAATAAATACTAATTTTACTACCCTAATTTGACTTTCTTTCTTCTATAAAATCCTTATAATTATTATTGTGATTTTTTTAATAAATTAAGGCGAGGGAAGTATGGGAGTGAAATTTTAAAGTTCCCGCGTCGCGGGTTGATTTCAAATTTACCGGTTACTTCTTCGCTATTGGCTGTCCGTTTACCTTATAGAAATTACAGAAAACAATGTGGCGGCACCGGAAGTTGGGCAAATAAGACTTTTCCTTTTAACATTAAATGCCGTCTCTGATATATACTCTTTGTCATTTATTGTTCTGTGGGCGTTTCTGGTGGGGGCCGTGTTCTTGTTGGTGGCACCGCGTTGACGTGTCGTGATATATTTTTTGGTTATAAAAAGTTCGTAATTTTATATTACATTAAGGTTCTTGATATCTCGGGGAATAGCAGTAGCTTATAGATGGTTGCTAAGGGATACTTCGTTAAATTTCCATAATTGGAGTACTTTTTTCCACGGTAACACAGTTGTCTCGGCTACCGTGTTTTTAACTGATAAGATAATACCCCGTTTTACGTGCTGTTAACAATGCGCATAATCTGCCTTTATTAGAGAGTTGTTGCATTTTATTTTGCATGTAAGTAATGTTGGAACACGAGGCAGCTAAGCCGAGTAGCGCAATCCTACGAACGAAATAAAATCACTTTTGCCCTTTAATTCAAACATGCAATTCAAATCTATGTTGTATTAAAGTTTGCAGTAACTCATGCGATCAGACGAAAGTATTTTGATACATCCACAGATTTACCTGAATGTAATGAATATTGTCTCTTTTTCAGCACTAAAAGTAATTTAATACAATGTCCCAGAATGTGCCATCCCTTAGATTAAGATGTGAGGAACGTTTGTTCGCGGCATTCGGCCTCAAAATTTTAGTTCTGAAGGCCCTAGAACGCTTCATTTATAAGTTATTTAACGATATAACTAAGTGCTGCGGGTTGCATTTGACATAAATATTTGGATTCTTTTTTTTTAAAACAAAACCATCATATTTTGTAAGTCAAAGAGCAATTTATTAGAGTCCCCGTGAAATTCTCTTTTTTAAAGACCTCATTTACAAAGATCGGTTGCGTGTGAATGTCACCAAAGGTATGTATACTACTGGAATAATGTAGGAGACGATATTTTCCCACTAATGATACCTGTTTATCCAAAACAGATTTTCAAATAATGTCATATTCAACTTTTCTAAAATGTCCGAACATTTTGCGTAATTTTGAATTGCTTTCTCAAACATGGCTCCAATTTCTTTTTGTTTTTCTCGTATGTAGAAAAGAACGACAAAAACAGTAGAACTGTTCTCATTTTCGGGAACTCTGTGATTTTCGAATTTGCAAATTCGAATTGCCCGAGCTTCGTTTCCTTGTCTCGCAAAATATATCAAATTCGCAACGACAATGGCACGCCCCCTGCGGCATGGCAGCAGCAAGTTCTGGGAATGACTTTATTGATGGGAGATGTTCTAGCTGTATGAAACGATGTTTTAATAATTAAAATTTCGGTCGAATTTTAGATGATACATTAGCTTTAAAATGATGAGTTTCCGTTCCTAATGTTTTACGATTTCTAATGAATTTTGCGAGTGATGAGAGATGTATTAAATGGAAAATTGCGGTAATATAATATATTACGAAATTGTTTGAAAAATAAATAGTTCTTGCGATTTTTGAGAGAATTTTCTGAAGTGGGAAAACGTATGAAGCGCTGAGCATTGAAAATAAAGAAAAGGAGAATAACGATTAATTCGTGTTAAAAGAAACAGATTTGAAAAAGATTGCCATATATTAATAATTAATACTATATATTTTTGAACAATTCTTGTTTGCCTGCACTCACAGAATTAGTGGGTTGTGAAATGAATATTGGGTTTGAAGAAAATCGGACGACCGGTTTAGGTGCTGGCGGTGAAAAAGCCACACGAAGGTAAACATGTTTTTGCGGTCAGAGACCCACAAAATGTGGATTATGACAACACAAGAGTTTAGAGGAAGTAATTAACTACATTTCAGAATAAGAATTGCCCATTTTTTAAATATATCGGAGCCGCACAATTCGGGGTGTTTTTTCTTCTTCTTTCAAATAAACACGTAGCAGACAAGAAAGTAAAAACCAATAATTTCTTCGAGCTTCGTCACGTTATTTTATGTGATTTATCTGTTTAAAAATTGGAATAACGCACAAAAAAAATAGAGAAGTTTCCATTCTCAACTATTAATAAAATGTCACTTGTCGATTTGCATTGTGTTTGTAACAAATAACTAATTTTGATTACAATGAGTTAATACGAAAAAAACTCGTAAAGTTGATTATTTAAATCCTGAACTATTTTGTTTTCCATCACCATATCCAATGGTAACTGCATATTAATAAATTGGTAATAGTACGAATGAAATGTGAAAAATATAACTTGCTAGTACTAGTTCACGAAAACAGTATAGAATTTTGAAAATCAACATTTGATTTATTTAAAAATATATATGTGACGTATGGGGAAGAATGTCATCAGCGCACGCTTTCTTGAGTTCCAAAATCCCTTCCCAACATTTTAACTATATATACTTGAAAGATGAATAAGTTTAAAAGAACCAAATAAAAATATCAACATTTTAAGAAGTACGAGATTAGCAACATTTGAAGAACAAGATATTTTCGTTCCCGAGTAATAAAAAACGTATTTGTGTGGTTAAGCGAACTGAAGATTTGATTTTTCTGCATTGATAACAAACCCACTCACCTCCAGTTCTACTTGTACCTCTACAAGCAAAAGGAGAGCTCAACAAAACGTGCGCATAATGAAGTTACATTTATGTTCAGAAGCAAAACAAGGTGCCACATCAGCATTTGCTCAATGGATCAGAAAAATTAGACAAAAATCTAGATGGGGATTGCAAATTTGTTTAAATTTTGGAACTTGAAATCGAAAAGTTAACTTCCCGTCAATAATGTGACACAAACTATTTTACATTATCATACACATATTACCTGGGGTCCACAATTCGCCTCTCAAATAATCTGCTCTCCAGTCAGTTCAACAATCTACAAGCGCCTGTAAAGTGACAGTCAGAACGGCGTGCAAGAACGAGATTATGTTCCCACTGTTGTCGCCGTTCTAACCAGTGTTGCCAGGTGGACTCATATGCAGTGTTGTCAGATGTACCAGGATCATGGTATTTGTTACCAGAATTTTAATGTACCAGGATGAAGACGTTCAAATACTAGGATTTTAAGACTACGACAGTTGAATTACGATTTAAGATTCGTATTCAATAATTTAAAACTAACACCAATATTACAAATGACTATGATAGTGTAAAAACATGATAGGTGACACAGAATGGTCGTTTTCTAGCATATGCTGTAGTAGAAAAGGATAGAATGTCTTAGTCTTCCATTTAGTTTATCAGTATAAAATGAATCGATATCGAGTTAAGTTTAACGAAAGAAAAAACTTCATGCGTGCATTAAAAACATAATAGAGTTGGAATATGAACAGTTTGAGAATTTTCATCAATTGTCGTTGATACTGAGAATTTAGTGAAAGAACCAAGATTTTTTAAGATTGGTATTGGGACTCACATTTAATTATCTGCCAATGACACATGCTTTCTTCTCAAAGGAATGCAAAAGTCTCTAAACCCACAAATCATGAACATAATGTTTTTTTTATTGTGAAACAAAAAGGCCTTGAATTATTGTGTATCGCCAAGCGAAAAGGGCGTCCTGCTGCGCCCCTTCTCTGCCAAAGGGGAGGATGGAGTTGAATCTCGTTCCACCACTGCTCCGTAATTGAATATGGTTGCCAGGTCTGCTTTCCGAAAATAGCAGTCGAGGGGGAGGGAGTTAAGAAGTAAAGATTTTTTTTAAATTTTACATTATATATTCTTACAAACATTTTAACTCGTAATAAAATAATTACTTCAAAACTTTACTTAAAATTCAAACATTAAATATATTGTAATAAAATGTAAAATATTAAAATACATTTTAGTGTAAGAAATTGGTGCGAATTACATTAAAATTTTATGTTTATAATGTATCAACGATATCTTTGGTTTGACAAATTCTCCCTCTACATATTGAGGCTAGTAGTCATTGAATGTTCAAAAACATACATCTTTAACTAAAGAAAAGGTATAATATAAAAATAATAGGTAAACGCGAGTTAGGAAAATTAGAATGAAAATAATTTTATACACTTTTAGTAAATGTCTTGTCAAATAATTGAGTATGATTCATATTTTATTCGTAGAATCGAGTTCAATGAATATTTATTTTTGTCTCATTCTAACTTTCGAAAAAAAGACAAAACACGATTTTCCTATCTTTACTCTCTTAGACTGTACAGCTTCATATTACGTACAACTTCATCATAAAGATTTTGAATAAAAAATATCCACTATTTTGTGGAAAAAATAGTGGATATTTTGTGCTCTAATTCTCCGGAAATGTTCACTGATCCAACGTTTTGTTTTAATCCACGTGGGTTGTATAACATTGTCATTTAAGTGTAATTCTTTTTTTTTAATTTATTTATTTTCTTCCTGTTCGACTCTAAGTATTTCAGAGGTTTTAAAAATTAATATTAATGTGCTTGTAAGAGTTGATCACTCGCACGTTAATTGTCCCTACTTGTTGGGGCAGAATAAGTATTATTAGTTGCGATTTTTGACAGAAAGTGTTTGTATTAAATATTGCGAAAATGTGTAAAAGTAGTAGTGCGTTAGTTACGTGTTGCAGGGTGCAAGTGTAAGGGGAAGGAATACAACTGTCAAGGTCTGAATCGGTCTTTTGGCAATCGGGATTTAATTCCGCGTGGAAATGTCTATGAATTGCCAAGATTAATAGTAGATTTATGTGGGGAAATAGTGAATTTGAAAAATTGTTGGTTCTGTAATTTTATGAAATCTGTAATATTGTCTAAATTTAGTTCGTAATGTAATTCATTATTTGGTATGAACCCCGGAACTTTACGGATATGTGGTATTCGGATATACTTTACGGTGATGTTTTACGGCATTTATTTTGAACAATATGTAATATATTAATGTTGTAGCAGCATTTGACCATATGTGAGAACCATATATAAATGTGAGCATATTATTCATTTGTATAAAGGTAGTGAACATTCATATTGCAATGGAGATTTACAAGACAGAAAAGATTTAAATTTTAAAATTTTGATATTAGTTTTATTAATAGAATTTTCGATGTGCTTATTCCAAGTTAAAGTGGTGTCTAATTAAATGCCTAAATATTTTATAGTTGCTTTTTAATAGCAATGGAATTAGTGTATTAAATATTTTCAAAGGGGCAGAAAAAATGCAAATTTTTATAAAACGAATAAATATTATTTTTGAGAAAGTTTGTGTGTTTCTGCAAATTTTTCTCGTGAAATTCTGGATTTGCCAACTTTAATGCACAATCTGCAAGGTTGTACACCGTAGCTACTTTCTGATTTTTAGAAAGTATTGAATGATAATTCAGAACTCAAAAGGTTTGTTCCCAGTTCCAGTCAGTTACAAGTTTATTTTCCGTTATTATTAGTTTGAGATTTAGAAAGCTAATTTATCTACTACTGTTCTCCAGTTTCATAGTAAATATTAATCTGGATGAAATTTTATTGTGTATGTGAACATTAGACGCAAACATGTAATGAAGTCATCCATGTATCTGTAGTAAAATAATACACGAAAGTGAAGATGGGAGATGCAGAAAATTATTTTTTTCATAATTAGATAGAAAAGTGTCAGAAAGAAACAGGCGATCTCTTTGCTAGTCAACGGTTCTCAAATAAAATTTGTTGTTGAAAGAAAAGGAAAAATACACCTTTGTAATTTCTCAAAAACCAATAATAAAGAATAGAATACAATGGAGTTTGTCTTCGTATACTGTACAATAGCACTACCCCACCCCAAGATTTAAAGAAAAAATTGGAGCAGTTGTTAAGAAAATCTTATTTTGTTAATTCTTAAATTGCATATATTGCACGCAATACTGTGCGAAAACTACGAAAAGTAAAATAATTATCTACGACACTAGCCAGAAAACAACACTGGATTGGTTTTATCCATTCCAGATTGGACCAAATATAAAAACAATTGAAAATGGTTTTAGACCTTCCATATATGCTTGAGGGTATAAAAAAGCAGTTATAACAAAATAACAAACACTCCAATTTTAATAATACAGATCATATAATTTTATTATTGCATATTCTCGAAAAACACATGTCCCCCTCACTCCATTGGCATTTAATCGCTCCGTGCAACGAAAGTAATTTATCTTCTCGAATGATTAGCGTCTTATCTTCTGGACAAACTAACTGAGGACGAAATATTAATAGCCACATTTTGAAGATGGAAATAATGAAGAATTTTAAAGATACGAGAGACTTCTTTGCAAATAATTACGTGCTTCTTAGCGATTTATTATTTTTTTACACAATTCCATGAGATATGACAGTTTCATTCAAAATGCATCATGCCCTTAAAAATTCATCTTGTATATGTTACCGCTTTACATGATTGTGGATGTTTGAGATTCTTCCTCTTATCGGCCCTGGTGAGTCTACAAGGGTCTGCATCAGGCCCTTGCACTGAAAAGATCCTTTCGCAAAAGAAACTTTTATTCTATGAAGCCACCTGTGTTCGTTTTACTATCTCCTTTGAGGAACTAACTGTTCATTATTCTCGGGCACCTACCTGTCAGAAAGAACATTCAAAGTGCCTTCCCTCTGAGAAAGTCCGCATGTGGATACTTAAATTTCCCTTTTGTAACAAAGCCTTCTGGTAACATTCAAAAGACTTTTCCCCTCTGTGACGTAACATGTGTTTACTTCAAGTGTCTCTCTGAGAAACACTTTAGGGACCCATAACATTTAAACTGTTTTTCTCCTGTTGTGAATCGGCATGTGAATGAATAAATGTACCATTTAAGAAAAATTCTTGTGACAGAAAGAACATTTAAAGAGCTTTTCCCCTGTGTGAATCCGTATGTGGTTACTTCAATTCCCCTTTCAGAGAATCCCTTCTGGAAGAACACATTCAAAAGGCTTTTCCCCCTGTCTGTATTTAAATTACCCTTTCGAGAGAAAACAATTCACTTCCTAAAAAAAATGTTCTTAAAACAAGGAGTTGGATGGTAATTCTCTGTCGATTAAATGTAATATATTATATTTTGAAGGGTAGACTAAACTATAAGGTCTCCAAAGTGAAGAGATTCTTTGGAAATAATTCGTGAAGTTGGAGGTAACGTTGTGTGTATTGTTGCTCCACTCACAAACAAGCATTAGCGCATCTCGCTTAGAAACACAGTCCTCACTTGGTAGACGTATTTAATAGAGCTCCCGTTTTGTGCCACCGCCAAATGCGAATTTCCGGAGTTATTCGGTTTTTGAACGCAAAGGTAGTGAAATCTATTAAAATTTATCGCCAATTCAAAGAAGTGAATGGTGAGTCATGTGAAGATTGTCCGCGAGTAGTGTATGGAGTTTGCATATTGTCGCACTGAAATTCACGACGAAGAAAGGAAGCTGCAGAATGTCAATTTATGAGTAAGTTCCCAAATTTGACCAATCCACGAGTAAAGATCGATGAATCACTCTGGATGATCTCTGCACTTTGGTTCCCGATGCACCTTTCACTGGATTTTGAAGGATGCAATATCGGAAGGTGTGCTCAAGATGGGTCCCGCGAATGATCACGGAAGGCAACCAAAGGCAACGAATTGAGTTTTCCGCAAAATTCCTGTGGAGGATGAAATTGCTGTGGAGATGAAAAGGACAGCTTTTGGATTCGATTGTCACGGGCGACGAACCGTGGGCTGCCCACTGCAAACCTGAGACCAAACATCAATCGCGGCAGTGGCGTGATGCCTCTCTCCCAGACCTAGGAAATTCACACTCCGTCCGTTAAGTCATGGCAACTTGTATTGGGATCTAAGGAACGTTATGCTTTCTGAGCACAACACGCGCTGACAGGTGTTGTTAAATAGAGAAAAGCAGCAGACGAGGCGGTGCTGTAGCGGATAAGAGGAGTGTTCAAGAAGAGCGTAAGCATTCGTCACGACAATGTTCGTCGCCCGTCAAACCGTCGCTCTCTGGCAATAGTTTGGATGGAACATCACCCACTTCTCGTATAGTCCTGAACATTTGTCTCAGAAACTTTCAACATGTAAGAGAAAATGAAAATTTAGACAAAGTAGTCTGCGTTATGTACAACAAAGTTGTCTTCCTTGCAGTGAAAGCTGTCGAAATCGGTTTATCCATTCCAGATTAGGTCGAAAAGACAAAAAATTAAACAATTAATATGATTTTCAGAGATTTTAAAGAGGATGAAGGTATAAATAACAGCTATAACAAGGGGGCGGATTTTAATGTCACTATTTTCCTTATTACCTCAGAACAATGCCTTTTAGAAGACTTTCATTTTGTTATAAGATTATTTTGATTTGATTTTTCTTCTTTCTTTTTTTATTGCATTTTTAGTCGATTTCGACTGATTAGTTATTTTTTACCTTTGTAATTTTTAAAGCATTTTTCGTTCATTTCATTGATATTAATATCATAATACTGGTACTTCAAATAATATTTACGAAACTGAACGAATCTTCTCCCCACAATTTCTGAGTAGCCAATTCGAATTCTTCGCTCAAAAAACGTAATGTCAGCGGTTGGGAGTATAAAATGTAAGAATCGTGAGACGACTATCAGCGCCATTGATGGTTGGGTCGATTTCGCGAACACCGAAATTTCATGGGAAACAGAAGTCCAAATCAAAGGTTTGCAGGCTAAGTTCACTTGAACAATCAGGAAGAACTCTCGATTAAACCAGTAACTTATGCAACAGCTTGAGCTTTGTTCATCTGAATCGGTTTTGATATTTTTTACGTCATTTTTCTTTGCTGTTAGGGCATTTTTAAAATGATATAAAACATTTTATTGATCACTTTCGGCGATGTTTTAAGTAATCAAAATTCGTACCCTAGCTATTAGAAAATAACAAACAGTCCAATTTTACAACTATAAAGATGACATAATTTTATCATTGCATAGTACTGAAGAACATACGCGAGCGCAGCTCATTGTCATTAGGCCCTCCACGCAACGAAAGAAGTTATCTTCCGGGAGGCCCGGCGCCCTATCCTCTGGGCAAAATAACTCACTGGACTAGTTCCACAACTCAGGAACGGATGTGCGCAAGGTAACTTTACCTTGCTGCAAAATCCTCCCAGGAGGTGGACCATTCGAATTGCCTATTCTCTGTGCGGGAGGTCTCATTAGCCTTTTTGAGGATCCGATGTTGAGAAGCTTATCCAGCAGGCAGAATATTCAAAGGCTACGAAGAATCTGTGCGATACTTCATGCAGTGTAAAAGAGAAGCAGTTATAAATGAATTAAAATGCCAGAAAAGCCCAGAAGAAGGCAAGATAATCTGAAAATTGAGATAGACGCACGCGCAAAGTTTGAAATGTCTCATTTTTTTCTTCTTAAACACCTCAAAGAGTTGTCAAATAAATGAGTTCCTAGCGTGGCGACAAGTTTGACTGAATATTGCCGCCTATGTGCCAACAACCACTTTAGAAGAAAATCAAACCCGAGAGGCAGTATTTCCTTTAGATTACTCCACAATATACCATATCCACTCATTTTATAGCTTATAGAGAAAGTTCAAGAACATAAAATGAATCTGTACCTTCTCTTCATAGACTTAAAAAAAAACCTTCGATTCAGTGGAACAAAGCAATTCAGGAAGCATTACCCATACAAGGAGCACCAACTAAGTATATAGATGTCTTAGGAAATTTATACCAAAGCAGTAAAGCAAAAGTGAGAACAGATTCAGAGAAGCAAGGATTTGAACAAGGATAAGCGAAAGAAGATGACCCCATTTCACCAAAATTATTTATAATTATTTTAGAATTTATGTTTCGAAAAATGACAAAAGCGGCATAAACATCAGCTGAGAAGAAGTATCAAACCTACAATTTGCTGATGACCCATCACCCTTCTTATAACCAAATCGGACACGAAATTACAAGAAATGCTAGTCGACGTTCTCAAAAATAGCAAAGAAATGATAATAAATACTCAAAAGACACAAATAATGACCAACTGTACGACAATATTGAAAACACATGGTGGAAACGCGTTGTAAAATACGTTGACAATTCCCAATATTTGGACCAGATCATGTCCTTTATAAATCCCTCCCAATCCATAATAGAAATAGGATTTCACAAGTGAGGAAAAACTATGGGCTTTCAAATACATACTACTGAACAACAACTCCAGCCTGGAAGAGAAAAATAGAAATTATTAACACCTGTGTCATTCCGGTATTACTGTACGTTCCACGGACATGGTCACTAATAGAAAGGAAGAAAAATATATCAAAGGGAGACGGAAAGGAAAATATTAGGTATAAGTCTAAGAAACAAAGTAAGATACAAAGGGCAGGTCAAAAACTCGTAGGTCAACTCTCACGTCTCCTAAAATGGAAATGGGCAGAGTTTGTAATGAGGATGAAAACAAACAAATGGACATACAAAATTACAATATGGGATCCAAGGACAATCAAGAGATATATCGGAAGACAGAGAACACGGTGGTCAGACAACATAGTAAGAAGATTGGGAAGACTATGGACCAGAACAGGAGACCGCACAAAACGGAGGGATGTTTTCCACACACTCGACTAAATCGAAAGAGAAAATAAAGAGTTTTTCTGCCGAAAATTCGCTGTCTTTTTGCGCAGCATTACATAACTTTCTTTTCTGAAGAAGTTCTGTTTTAAGCGTGAGAAAGTAAAATATTGCACAAGTAAATAGAATGAAACAAAGAGTAGAACGAAAGCCACCTGGAAGTGAAGACTGATTGGGAAAAGTGGCAGTGAAAAGCGATAGTCATGAACCAAATAAATTTTCGTAATTTTGTCCGTTATCATATCTGCATCACTCAACCCCACAGAGGAATGAGAAGGTCACCGGCTGTTAAGAATTTAACGGCAGCCGGCCGTGAACAAGCCACGTGGTCTTTGAACTATTTAACTTCGAAAACATGACAAACAACGTAATAAACACATACGCACAACATAAGTACTACACCTACAAAAGTACTTTTCAATTGGTCAATTATAGTACTTTTATTTTTAACTTATAATTTATCAGTACAGTAAGTCTGAATATTGAATGAACAATTTTTATTGCTGATTTCTGGTCTTCACAAGAGCTCGAAGGTGCTGACGTCGACGCACTTAAATCTCTTCCTCTTCAGAAAAGTGCAACCCCACCGGAGATGAAGAACCGTTTCGAAATTTTAATTCATTCTTTGTTCAATGTAATTTTCTACTGCTGACGAGGACTCCCAACCTCCAAGTTCTATCGACGGGAGCAGATAGCCACCGCTTACGACTACGCAATGTGGGCGATGATCGTGGAAAACAATACCTCGATTAGAGCCCAAGGGAATCTAATTTTTAAAATTCCGCTATATTTTTGGACTGTCTCCTATTGTGTGTGTGTACCGACAACTTGTAAGGGGTTTCTATGTTAGTTGCACTTTGGTTAGCATATTTTTTATACAAATCATATGCATTACATGGAAAACCGTCTTTGGGTATTGCAAACTTTTTTTTGTTCAATTCAGTGTAACTATCTCGTTGTTTGCTTGTGGCTTCTATATCATCAATAGACACAAGTTTGTCTTATCGACATTACCAAAATATACAAAAAATGTTAGCAACTTTTTAAATAGCCACTTGCTTCCAATAAAAAAATTATGTTATTACGTTAAAATCTTGCCCGTCTTGTAGCTCACGTTCGAAGCAAACAATCGTAACGATTGGAAATAGAAGATGGCGCTGAATTCCTACACCCGCTCCTTAGAAAAACATTCATTAATTTTTGGGGGTACTTAACATAAAGCCCTTGGAACAAATTCAAAATTTTCTTCAACGAAATTATATCTGACCTTTTCGATAAACATGCACCATGGAAAACGCGACGTGTGACACGTCCCGCAGCCCCATGGCTTACAAATACATTAAAGCAATTCATGCAGGAACGCGACTCAGCTTACCATCGCTTCAAGCGCAATAAAACCTCTGAAATGAAAGAGTACAAAAAGTTACGAAATTCCGTAAAACAAAAAAATAGAAACGCGAAAATTCGATATTATCATGATGTCTTTAAAGTGAATACAAACACCAAAGACGTTTGGAACAAACAGAGACCTCGGAATCACGAAAGCAAATTCTTCTGAAATTTCTATAGATATGCCCTTGAATTATATTAATGACTACTTTGTAAATGTTTCAAAACCAATACCAACTTCTGTCAAGCGTAATACATTACAGAGACTTTCAGGCAACTCACCTGCTATCAGGGATAAATTTTATTTCCATACCGTTGATCATCAAAAAGTACAATTGTTCTTTCACTAAAATCAAATGCAAATGGCTCCGATGTAATCAAAGGAAAAAAAAACAACTGAAATTTGTTTTACCATTTGCCCTCCCGGCACTCACGCACTTAATTTCTCATTAACAACGTGAACCTTTCCTCAAGCGTGGAAGCTTGCACATGTTCGCCCCCCTGCCAAAATCTGAACTGATCTTGGCGTCTTGCAATTATCGCCCAATTAGTATATTGCCGACAGTGTCTAAAGTTCTGGAAAAAATTGTTCGTAAACAGATTGTAAAACACGTATCCGACTCAGATCTGCTCGATAACTTTCAATCCGGCTTTAGAGGAGGTAGAAGCACACAAACAGCTTTATTGAAAGTAACTGAGGACATACGAAAAGCGCTAGATGATGGCATCGTAACTGTATTAATTCTTTTAGATTTTAGTAAAGCATTCCACTCTGTAGATTACATCCTAATAGCGAAGTGCAAAAATCTAAGTTTTCATGATTCCACTATCTCTTGGATTGCAAGCTATCTCTACAATAGGCAACAAATTGTTGTAGTTGATCTGCACTCCAATCCAAAACCTCTCCACCGAGGAGTACCTCAGGGATCCGTGTTAGGGCCACTGTTCTTTTTAATTTACATGAATGACCTATCAAGCGAACTTACGGAATGTAGTCATCTTATGTACGCGGATGACCTGCAAATTTATATCTCCGGAAACCCATCACAAGTAGAAATGCTAATAAATAAATTAAATAATGAACTCTCATCTGTAGTCAAATGGTCAATGAGAAACTGACTCAATTTAAATCCTACAAAATCACAAACCATCATAATTGGCTCTTCTCAAATGCATAAGAAACTTGAAGGTTCATATGTTCCTGATGTGCTTATAGACAATGTTGTAGTACCCTGTCATACACAAGTCAAAAACTTGGGCTTAATACTTGATGATCATCTAAATTGGGAATATCAGGTCCGAAATGTCTGTCGCAAAGTTTATGCTTCTTTGCAATCCCTTAGATATATCGATAAATGTCTCCCTACTAATACGAAAGATATGTTGGGAAAAACCCTGCTGTGTCATTTCGACTAGGGGGATATTGTGTATAATAATTTAAAAGATTCACTCGCTCAAACTCTACAGAGGGTTTAAAAGTCCTGTATTCGTTTAATTTATAACATAAGAAAATACGATCACATCTCTGGAGTTTATGAACAGCACAAAATATTAACACTAAAGGATAGGCGTTTGTATCACAGCCTTTGTCTTTTATTTAAGATGCTAAAAATGGGTTCCCCGACATACTTAACAAATTATTTTGTACATCTTAAATCATCTAGATTTCTGAAATCCCAGTTACTCTGTATTCCAAAAATCAAAACCAACTACTACAATAAATCGTTCGCAATTACTGTAGCCCGGGAATGGAATAAATTGCCTTCCAATATTAAAAACTCCTCTTCATTAACATCTTTTAAGAAGCACCTGCATGATTTTCTTACAAAGTAAAATACATCATTTTGCAATTTAAATCACCGCAGATTACGGGTCAAATAAAAACTATTCCTTAGGAGTGTTAAGATTAATGTTTTAGAAATGACATTAATGTTTCTTTTGTAAAAAAATGTTACCTTCTTGCGACCTGTCTGATACTGCCGGAACTGTTACTTTCATCCGCAGGAGCAGAGGCGGTTTTAAACAAAAAAACGACCCTTTGCAGCATGGACCGCAGATGAGGATACCATCCCAAAGACCCGTTACTTCATGTTAGCTTAGTTTCCATTGTATTAGGACGCAGTCTGCCTGGTGGGTTTTCCCCGACTAGCGGGTTTTCCTCCAGGATCGAGCGGCGGGTGATGGTCTCTTTTTGTATTAATAGATCACAGTCGCTCGGGGTGAATACCAGGCTGCCGCGTAGCGCGCAGATATGTAAAGCACATAATCGTATTTAATTCAAATTGTGTTTTCAATCTCAGACTTGATTTTAAAATTATTTCAAACTTATTATTGAAACATTGTATCCATTTAACCTCTGGTTGTCTATTTATAACTTACTTTAAATAACGTTTGCTTTCCACTAACCACTTACAACTTGTAGATTACAGTACATTTAAATTTTTAGATAACATTACTTTTTACTACACTACTTTTACTACACTACTCTGTACATGTGACATGTGGTTAAGCGGAAGAGCGGGCCTGATGGGCCGAGCCTCGCCATATTAATAAAGGATGATTATTATTATTATTATTAATAATATTATTATTATTATTACTCAATTTTCGAAATTTTCAAAGTTTGAATTTTTTCGGCAACTTCCTACAATATTAAAAATAGGGATTTTCTCTTCAAAACTAATTTATTATCCATAATTAGTTCTTTCATTAAGGTCATATTTCCTAAGGTCCTTTTTGTTGCTGAAACTTTTAGTGCTTTTTGCTCAATATTTAGTGAAATATGAGCAATTTAAAAAGCAAACAAACAAGATTTTCTCGAAAAGGGCCCCAAATTTTTTCTGGAGAGGGGTTGCAAAATGTACGTTATAAGATGATAAACTATATTTGCTCTGTTTTTCCAAAAAATACAAATGTGTAATTTCTGCGATTAACCTCTCACGTCGTTAATATTCCCATGAGAAGCAATTTCTTCATACTATTACATTTAGGAGTACATTTTATTTAAATGATGTTTAAGGGCGGAACCACACATTCGGTGCTCGCAAAACCCCATGTAGTGGGGATAAGTCGCTTGCTATTTGCCGAGCGACGAACATTCAGTGCTCGCCCTACCCACCGCGTGTCTGGTTTTTTGCACACATCACAGGAAGCGAACATTCGCCGATCACATCAGCTGATCACGATTGGGCGAGCGTCCGCTCGCAACTTGCCGAATTCAGAAGTTCTCTAACGAGCCTCCTTTATAAAGTTTCTCGAAATTTAAAAACCTTTCAGTGAAAACGAGCTCAAATTTCCCCATCTTCTGAAACCTTCAAACGCCATTTTCTCAAAAAAAGCTCCAATTTTTTAAAAAACGTTTCGTACGGATAGTGCTAAATACACTGTTTAAGATGACAGATTTAATTTTGCTGTATTCTGTGCTTTTTCGAAAAATCACACAAATGTAATTTTTGGAAATATCTCACAAGCCGGTCATATGCACATTTCCGGCGGGTTGTATACATTATTGCAATTATGATTCGAACGGTTTCTTATGATAAAAAGAAATCAATAGGAATTTCTGTGAAAAAGAAGTTCAAATTTCGCATTTACAGTACCATTTAAAACGCTATTTTCTTAGAAACGGCACAAAAAAATTTTCAATGAAATTTGCCTTTTTTAACAAGGTTTTATTGTTCTTTAATATTCTTAACGTAATATTTCAGTTCTACTCATGGGTAACAAAATTTGAGAAATTTTCGAAAAATTATGTTGGGCGGCAACAGATGGCAGCTGGCAAGATATGTGGCAAGTAAAAAGAGCTAGACCAAACCAAAGAAATAGAAAACTAATACGACAAAGTCTGTCCTTTTTTGGAGCACAACTAGCTTCTTGTAAGATGGTGTTACGAAAAGTATTAAACGACACACGGCCGATATCACAAATAAAACTTGGTATGTTTATCGACCTAATGAAGTTAATTACTAAAACATGGCCTGCCCCTTGTGTGAACCCGTGTGTGGTAAAT
This sequence comes from Gryllus longicercus, assembly GCA_038098605.1. NCBI lineage: Eukaryota > Metazoa > Arthropoda > Insecta > Orthoptera > Gryllidae > Gryllus > Gryllus longicercus. The sequence continues at coordinate 6,381,264 of JAZDUA010000005.1, forward strand.
TAATGGGCCATTTTAGGATGCGCTTGTATGAACTCATAATTTCCTTTCATAAGAAACCGTTCTGGCGGAAAGAAACACGTTTATCGTGTGTGAATCCACATATGGATGATTAAATGTTGCCTATCAAAGAAATCCTTCCAGCTGACAGAATATCAAATGGCTTTTCTTCCTGTGTGAATCCGCATGTGACTGCTTAATTGTTGCCTTTGAGAGAAACTCTTTTCGCAAAGAGAACATTCATAAGGCTTTTCTCCTGTGTGAATCCGCATGTGGTCGCTTAAATAATCCCTTTGAGAGAAAAACTTCTGGCAGACAGAACATTCAAAAGGCTTCTCCCCTGTGTGAATCAGCATGTGCTTATTTAAAGTCCCCCTTTTTGAAAAACCTTTCACGCAGACGGAACATTCAAAAGGCTTTTCCCCTGTGTGAATCCGCATGTGCCTACTTAAACCTCCTCTTTCTGAGAAACCCTTCTGGCAGACAGAACAAGTAAAAGGCCTTTCTCCTGTGTGAATCCGTAAGTGGTTGCTTAAATTATCCCGTTGAGAGAAACTCTTCTGGCAGACAGAACATTCAAAAGGCTTTTCCCCTGTGTGAATCCGCATGTGCCTACTTAAAGTTCCTCTTTCTGAGAAACCCTTCTGGCAGACAGAACAATTAAAAGGCTTTTCTCCTGTGTGAATCCGCATGTGGTCGCTTAAATGAACCCTTCGAGAGAAAAACTTCTGGCAGACAGAACATTCAAAAGGTTTTTCCCCTTTGTGAATCCGCATGTGTGTACTTAAATAACCCTTTCGGGAGAATACCTTCTGGCAGACAGAACATTCAAAAGGCTTCTCCCCTGTGTGAATCCGCATGTACCTACTTAAACTTCCTCTTTCTGAGAAACTCTTCTGGCAGACAGAACACTGCAAAGGCCTTTCTCCTGGATGAGTCCGCATGTGCTTCCCTAAATGTACGTTTTGAGAAACATATTTATGGCAGACAGAAGATTTAAAGGGCTTTTCGCCTATTGGAATCTTCATGTCGGAAATTAAATTTTCTCCTCGCGAAAAGCTTTTCTGGCAATTGTTGCATTCATGTCGTCTCCCTCCGAGACCACTTCTTGCTTCTGGCTGCGATTCGTTTGAAGAGCCTGCTCCGGGGCGTTCTGCATCTGAAAACAGTTCACTTCGTTAAAAAGAAGTTTCTCAAAACAAGGAGTTGGACGGTAATTGTGTCGATTAAATGTAATAAATATATTTGGCCTAGATGGGTAAACCAAATTGTAAGGTCTCCAACGTGCAGCCGGAGGTAACATTGCTGTGTTCATTGCTTCCCCACTCCCAAGCAAGCCTGTGCTCACTTCGCTTAGGCAGTCTTATCTTGGTAGTCATTTGTAATGGAGCTCCCGTTTGGGGCAACCGCCAAATGCAAAGTTCCAGAGTAATTAGGTTTTTGAACGCAGAGAAATCTATTGAAGTTTACCGCCAGTTCAAAGAAGTCAATCGTCCTCAAGTCATGTACTGAATCAGAAGTTTATCGAACTGAAGTTCACGTCGAAGAAACAAGCGGCAAGCCGTGAATTTCCAACGATACAGTGGCGAAAATTAACCAATCCACACGAAGATCAGCAACACTCGAGATCAGGGGTGTATAACTTGCAAGGGCTCAAGTGCCACAAATAACACCTTTAATATGCTTGCAAGCCATTTTTCATATATTCATTTGACCGGCGTCTCTCAAAGGGGAGAGTCGGGGAATGGAACCATTCGTGACGAAGCCATACCATGCAAAACGCAGCGAAACAGATTGGGATGGTTTTGAGTTTCTCAATTTACCAGAAAAAAAAAGCCTTTAAATCTAAACGATCTATTTCTAAACTAAAAGTGATCTATTTTTAAATAAGGGGGGTGGCTCTCGCAGAGCGCGTGCGCCAAGTGGTCTCCCCCGACGTGGATGCAAGAGACTTTCACTCTTGATTAATAAACCTTTCGCGGGCCACAATCAATGGCACAGCCGGCCGCCAGTTGGACAACCCTGCTCCAGATCTCCGCATTTTGGTTCCTGAGATTTCCCGAAGCACCATTCTCAGGATTCTGAAGGTTGCAAAATCAGAAGGTGTGCGCGAGATAGGTCGCGCGAATGTTCACGGAAGATCACCAACGACAACGAGTTGAATCTTCCCGCGAGTTTATTCGCCGCTATGCAGACAAACAAAATTGTCACGGGCGAAGAAACCTGGCCATCTCACTGCAAAGCTGAGACCAAGCAACAACAGCAGAAGCGGCCTCCAAGCCGTGAAAATTCAGTCTGTAACGTCATGGCAACTAGTTTTGGGATTGACAGGAAGTACTGCTGATGGACTTCGTACTTTCTGGGTCCACAGTAAAGCTTGAAAGGTACTGAGTGTCTCCCGAAAACTCTGCTGTGCTGCAAATGCTGCGAATAATCGATTTCGAGATTTCAACGGAAATACACTTTTTGGGGTCCCCTGAATCCGAAAAGGTGTTGATTTTTTTAAAACGTCCGTCTGTCAGTGAACACTACTAACACCTAAGCCATGCCCAGGATTTTATTCGAATTTAAAAATCCTATCTATCGCGATCGAGTCGAAGCTTTGAGATTTTGAAAAATATTCTTCAAAATGTATGTATGTACTTTATATGAAGACCTTAAACATTTTTCTCAAAAAAGGTCTTTTAATTTTTTCTTTTATTTCTTGTTAAACTAGTGTAAAATAAACTTAAAAAGGTGACGCAGGTTCAATTTTCAGGGTTAACTCAATTTTCGAAAATTGCAAAATTTGGAATTTTTTTGGACATCTTCCTACAACTATAATATTAAAGAAAGATTTTTTCTTCAAATAAAATTTGCTCTCCATAGTGAGCTCTTTCATTAACCCTTTTCCGAGCAACTAACTATAATGACGCAACCGGGCAGGCAGGTCCCAGCGAAGCCAGGTGTGTCTGCAACGAGACTATGCTTACAGGTGTCCGATTTTGGACGTGGATAATGAAACATAACTCTCTAATATATATTTCTTTAATTTAACAAAACCTTTTAAAATACTTACATTTATTTATTAAACAGAATTTCTCTTATTATAGGTCTCACACACTGTTACACTGTTTATGCTCATAGCAGAGAGGTTTTGAACAGATGCTATATCTGTTTCCTATTTCTTTCCAAAGGGCACAAATGTTATCTTTCTTGACATTGTTATAAATTTTCTGAGCTGAAGATGTTCCTTCTTCCCCAAAAAAAAGTGTGTGACTGACAGGCGACACTTGTTATTCAATCCTGATTGTCTCCTTACGTTCAGTGGGCGAACAAAATTCCGTGCGATGCCAATAATGAAAAATCGTATGATCTCATGCTTTCTAACATTCAGCCAGAGCAAGTAATATTCCTACAGCGGTGCAGTCTTCCCGCAAAACCTGGGACGAGCACGACTTCAAAAATTCACTGTTTCGGTCACATACTAAGACGCAAAAACACTGTCTACGAAGACACCGATCTCAGAATCTCTCACACGTAGCGTCACTCCCCGGAAAAAGAATTTGCGCAACCCGACATCCGCCCACCCTTGGGCGTGAAGATGTCAAGTAATCGACCAAACAAATCCAGGAAATACATTATTACACTACATCAAAAGACCTGAGTCCAATGGACCCCGCTTGCTCATGCGAGGCTGAAAAAAGATAAAAACTTTTTTATTTATTATCCAGTATTGCTTTCGTAAAATGGTTGCGGAAACAAAAAACCCTTATAGCAAAATCCTCACAGCTTGGATAGTTTTCACGTAAAATATTAAAGTCTCGCTTCTGTCTACAATAGACCCCGGGTAAGGGTTAATGTCTTGTACATTTTTTGACATTTTTAGTAGTTTTCGCGCAATACTAAGTGCAATATGACACAATTTTAGAAAATAAAAACAAGATTTTCCAAAAAACTGCTTTTTTTGGAATATTTTCTTCACACTTTTGGTACGGATAATGCTAAATGTATGCTATGAGATATCAACATCAGTTTGCTCTATTCCTTCGTATTTTCAACACTTACAAAAAAGTAATTTTTTTACTTGTAACCCATCGTTAATATTTACGTTAGTCAGGCGATTTGTTCACATTATTACATTTATGAGTGCATGTGCTTGAAGTATCGTCATATAAAGTGTCTCAAAGACCAAAGAGTTTTATGGGAAAACAAGCTCAAAATTGCGCATTTTCAGAAACGCCCATTTCTCAGAAACCAAATTTTTTCTTCTGTTTCGAACGAATAGAGCTAAATACACTCTTTATTATGTCGTAAAGTTCATTTTGGGGTATTTTGTTGTTGTTTTCGAATTACTGTTTGTGTGCTGTTTCGAGTTACTGTTGTGTTTGCTTCAAATTACTTGAAATGAAGGTTTTTCAAAAATTCGAAATTTTCTGTGAAAAAGAGCTCCAAATTTTGAATTCACTGTAGGCAATTCAACGTCATTTTCTTAAAAACGGCTCCACATTGTTCGAAGAAAATAGAGGGGAGGGAGAAGAGAGGAGAGAAGAGGCGAGAGGAGAGAGGGAGGAGAGGAAGGAGAGGAGAGGAAGGAGAGGAGAGGAAGGAGAGGAGAGGAAGGAGAGGAGAGGAAGGAGAGGAGAGAGGAAGGAGAGGAGAGAAAGGAGAGGAGAGAGGAGAGGAAGGAGTGTAGAGAAGAGGCGAGAGGAGAGAGGAAGGAGAGGAGAGAGGAAGGAGAGGAGAGAGGAAGGAGAGAGGAAGGAGAGAGGAAGGAGAGAGGAAGGAGAGAGGAAGGAGAGGAAAGGAAGGAGAGGAAATGAGAGGACAGGAAGGAGAGGACAGGAAGGAGATGACAGGAAGGAGAAGAGAGGAAGGAGAGGAAGGAGAGGAGAGGAAGGAGAGGAGAGGAAGGAGAGGAGAGAGGAAGGAGAGGAGAGAGGAAGGAGAGGAGAGAAGAGGCGAGAGGAGAGAGGAAGGAGTGGAGAGAAGAGGCGAGAGGAGAGAGGAAGGAGAGGAGAGAGGAAGGAGAGGAGAGAGGAAGGAGAGGAGAGAGGAAGGAGAGGAGAGAGGAAGGAGAGGAGAGAGGAAGGAGAGGAGAGAGGAAGGAGAGAGGAAGGAGAGGAAAGGAAGGAGAGGAAATGAGAGGACAGGAAGGAGAGGACAGGATGGAGATGACAGGAAGGAGAAGAGAGGAAGGAGAGGAAGGAGAGGAGAGGAAGGAGAGGAGAGGAAGGAGAGCAGAGGAAGGAGAGGAGAGGAAGGAGAGGAGTGGAAGGAGAGGAGAGGAAAGAGAGGAGAGGAAGGAGAGGAGAGGAAAGAGAGGAGAGGAAGGAGAGGGGAGAGAGAAGGAGAGATGAGGAGGGAAGAGGAAAGAAGAGGAGGACGAGGGGGAAGGAAGGGGAAGAGGGAGAAGATGGGGAAGAAAGCGGAAGATGGAGACGAGGGGGAAGAAAGGGGAAGAGGGGGACGAGGAGGAAGAAAGGGGAAGGGGCGAAGAGGGAGAGAGATGGGAAAGGGTGGTGGGAGAGAGGGGAGAGAGAGAGAGAGGATAGAGAGAGTGAGAGAAGAGATGCTGCAGATGGAGAGCTCAAAATAGAGAAACTAGTTGTGATACAGAATGGTAGGGACTTTCTCGAACTAGTTAGTTTTCTAATTTCTGTGGTCTGGACCAGCAAGCTGCTATCCCAATGTACATATCTTTGAAATTTTATTAATTTTTCGGTTTCATAATAGAACAGAAATATTACTTTAAGAATAATATAGAGGAATTAAACCTCATCATTTAAGGAAATTTTCATTGACATATTTGAAGCTGTATATGAATAAATGGCACATAGACATTACTGTAAATGCGAAATTTGAAGCTTTTTTTTTTTCTTTTCACAGAAATCTTATGTACTTTGAAAACCTTGATTGGAAGTCATTTAAAGCATATCCGCTCTACAATGTATACTAATCACTTGAAATGTGCATATTTTAGGCATGAAATAATTCAACAAAATTACATTTCTGTAATGTTTGAAAAAACAAGAATCCAGCAAAATAATTGTTATATTGCCCTAAAACAGTGCAATTCACATTATCCGTATGAAACTTCTGATGAAAACATTTGGAGCAATTTGGGAAAATTGCATTGTTTCTGAAAATGCTGAAATTTAAGCACATTTTCACAGAAAAATTTTAATTTTTCAAAGAACTTTATAATAAAATATTGTCATGTACTCGTAAATGCAATAACACGAAATCGCTTTTAATGTAAATATTACTATGAGAGACTAGCAATAAAGACTTAGAGGAATAAAGGAAAATAGTGTTAATGTTATCTCAATAGAATACATTCAAACAATCCTGATCATGAGTTTAAAGAAAAAAAAAAGGACCTGTTTTGGAGAAAATCTTGGTTTTGTCACTTTTTAAAATTGCTCATATTGAAGGAAAACTTCTAAAATTTTTCAAAAAATGTAACCGATCTTAACAAAAAAACTAAATATTGGAAAAAAAATTCACTGGAAAAAAAAAAGGTTTAATCTTCAATTTTGTACTTGTAGGAAGATGCAAAAAAAATTCGAACTTTAAAAATTTTCGAAAATTTAGTTACCAGTGAAAATTAGATCTATGCCACCTGTATATTTCTCTATTCTTACAAAAAAAATTTTTAAAAATGGGGCATATTGTTGAGAAAATTTGGAAAATGTTGAAGGAACTCTATGTAAAGTTTCCCTTAATTGTAAGAATTTTATTTTTCAAATGGCAGCGCCTTAAGTCAAGCTATATCAATCCAGGGAATATGTTTTGGAAAATATCCTACGTGTGGGTTAGGCACTAGTAGTGTTCATAGACTGACAAACTGATGTTTTGAAAGAAACAAGAAAGATGTTTTGATAGTGCAGTGGCCACCATCATTTAAAATCCTTCACCTTTACACTTACAACAAGTTCTACTTCAAATTTGTCCAAAACTACAGTTGAATGAAGCATTAGTTCTGGATATTGCTTCATCATGAAAATCCTATCAGTTTTCTTAATATTCCTTTTTATGACACTGACGCCACAGTCACATAGGAGGTAGGAATGCCCACGCATTGGAAAATAATGACGAATCGTCAAGTGACAATTAGTCAGAATCGTACATCAACACTATTTTTTGACCATGTAAACTTTTTTCCCTGTTGTAATTCCTGGAATTGTAATTCCTTGTTTTCTAGTTTTCTGTTTTCCAGAAAGTGATCGCCTGTCACTTTTGTAGCACTAACAATGAAAGAATTGTTAAAGAACTTTGAATAAGGTTTTAGTAATTGCATCAAATTGATTACTTGGTGGATATTAGTAGTTTTTGTGCAGAAATACTTTTAAACATGATTAAATGTACTTTCTTCTTTTCTCTGAACTCCCATATTATAAAAGTCAGCTATTAAATATTAAAATTATCCCTGAAAAAAAAAAAAAAAAAGGCATAGAGAAAAAATGTACCATTCTTTCCCCTTCCAAAGTTACCAATGACTCTTGCAAGTTTCCTACAATCTCATCTGGGTTTACTCTAAGCAGAAAGACACATGTTAATTCTTCCTGACAAGAAAAAGAAGCAAGTTCTCCGTAGAACCTCTCTTTCACATCACGTCATAAACCACACACTTCACAGAAATTATTACATGTAATCATACGATCATTCCCACACCATACCACATAGTGTCGCTTACTAACATATTCTTTTTCTACTCACCACGAGAGCATGCACGTTCATCTGTTTCTTCGGATTTAATAGGATAACGTCCAACATATGTTGCCAAAGGGTCCTACAACATGACACGAAGGTTAATTTTTTAGTTCAGTTACATCACACACTTTGCAACTCACTTTGAAATTCTGAGACGATTACTTTTTTTTTTTTTTTGTAATAATTTTGTACACTGCGAGAGATGGAACTTTGGGACTCACGGTAGGGTGGTAAAGCAAGGTTTTCAAAGCAAAGGTGGGTACAGCATTAGCACCAGCCGAACATGACATATGTTGGCTTCTTTATCTCTGTTAGATATAGATCATCTGCGTTGCGTAGGCAAATTGAATGGGACACTATGCTTAGTGCCCCAGACTCTAAAAAACATAAGAGCTCAATAGACTATAACCAGTTATTAATTTCTGTTTAAGGTATCTCAACAGGCCAGCTATGTAAAAGAGGTGCAGTTGGCAATACTTCACCATTGGCTTGCTGGCTGTCAGTAACAAAGAAATATCTCCAGAGATTTAGTTTAACAATAAAACCAAAAATACAAAGAATTCAGAAATCTTGCAGCAATGAATGCCCAGGATTTTCCCAATTTCACACATACAATCTCAAAAAACAACACGCAATATATTGTTTCTGATATTTTTGTAGCTTAACAACCTGTAGGTAAGAAAAAAAATATTTTTACATGAAACAAAATAAAGTAAATAATGATAAAACTGTATTTACAAGTGTTCATTCGTTTAGTTTTTTACATACTTCATTTTTTCTCTTACCTACCAATTTTAATGTACATGAAATCATCTGTTCACAAACTGCTGTAATAAAGTACGCTGATCAATTGCTTCAAACTGAGTTTTAACTGACAATTTTTGTATTCATTTGGACTCCTAAATGATAGATTGATTGATTTAAGATTTCAAAATATCAGAAAACTTCACAACACACAATCATTAAAATGTTCATAATTATATAGCACTTGATGAATTTTCAAGAAAACAAACACAGTACAGCATAGCAGTAATACTCACCTCACATTCCTCCTCTACCTCTTCTTTTGTGACCTCTGAGGACTTGAGAAACACTGTGACAAGTGGCTCCAGCTCCTAAACACACACAAAACAAATATCATCCACCATCACCTTCCGCCCAGTTCTCAAATCTTAGGACACATTTTTCCTCTAAAAAGGAAATACATTCTCAAGCATTCAAAATTAAATCAAATGAATATAGTACATATGGAAAGCTTACTTCATCTTCTTCCTTCTTAATCACACTCTTCAAGGTGTTCGTTTTGTGTATGTCCTATGAAAAAACAACAGCATTTTAGTTATTCATCAAACCAGTAATAAAAGTATGTTGAATTGAATAATTAAAAAAAAAAAAAAAAAAATCCGATCAATGACAAACTAATCTGCACATGTCTGGCAAAGGACTGTCCATAAAATCACATATTCTTCCACATAAGCTTATTTAAAATAGTAAGCATCACAAAGACAACCCTAAGAAACAAGCATACTGTTACTCTAAATGCTCCTTCATAAAAGCGCACCTATATATACAGCATTACATGGTAAAATAATTCAAGACTATTCACTCGACTTCAAATTTCATAATATATTTCGAAAATAAATGGATTTTTTTATTCCTCTATCTTCAATACATTGCTATGTTATGAAGATACAACAGCCTTTAGTTGACGTAAAATTGTCATTAACTATGAATACAAATATTGATGCTAAAACATTTTTGCATCTTTTTCAATTGTGGAATATAAAAATGAATCAGATTTTTTAAATAAGTAAACATACATTAATGGATGGCACAGTTTATTGTCAAACATAACTGCACATGTTCCTATATGGATCATTTTAACTGCAACCACAACCATTGCATAATCAAAATTCTCATCAATTCCTCGTAAATTCCCCTCTGTGTTTGAAATAGTACATAGTACAAAATTTAGTTTGCATATCCTCCTTGATGGTGTTCTCCTGCAGCTCATGTAAAAATGTACCTAAAAACACTTCCAGAGTGAAAATTGCAAAATTCAGAAACATGTTTACGTGAAATACTTTTTAGCTTCACACTTCCCCAGTGAAAACAAGGTCCCAGATTTTGGCTTCCGCAAGTAACTAACCTTACCAATGCATCTCTAGTTTCACATGAAAGTCTCAAACAAATCACAGCGCAGAAAAATACATCAGGCCACAGCTACAACCATACAAACAAAACTGCCTCATGGTACTGAAGTTTAATCAAACTAGTTTTCAACAACAAAACATCCACTGTAATAAACTTGTATTGAAAACATCACAATTATGTGCACCTAATCACGTTTCACAATTCACTGCCTTAGGCTTTACCTTCACTCTCATGTTTCTTCGCGATGGCAGTTACAGCCATACACACAAATGTCATATAAAAACAATTTTTAGGGTAGACCAAAGAGATATCAAGCAAATGCAACTCACTATGGGGTTGGCTTCTTCAAAAAACTCGGCAGGTTCTTGTTTGACCTGAAGTCAATGGAAAATGACAAGAATAAACATTTGCGTCGTACATACAGTATCCCTATAAAAGCTAACTTGCGTGCTAGGCACGTAACGATTTCCTAAAGTTTGCGTTAATCTGATGGATTTGCAAACTGGACAAAGTAAAAGCATGAAAGTTGCCATAATACCTAAATAGTAATCTCACCTTCTCTACCTTAACCACACTTTCGAACACGATATCATGTCCATCCATTTGTAACAATATTCGCTAAACGCTGATCATTAATGTTAGAGAATAGAGTGTCGTATTCTTTACCAAACAGCACCCTAGTTGGTCTATGATTATGTAGTATTATCTACTACAATCCTTTAGCCTTCCAACCTGGTTCTGTCCGTTCCAGTGGTGTGACACTCGATCAGGGATACCGAACTCCGTGTTAATTCTCGCGACTAGCACGACTTAGTGCTGCACTCGAACGGGCGGAATCCATATTAAACTAAGTGGTGGTGGAGGACCGTACCATGGTTGAGGTAATATTTCCACTAATTAGATGCTCAGTTTTTTGTTGTTTTTTTGACATTCCTTTTAGCGTTATTTACAATTAATTTTAGGATTCAGTAGGAAATGTAGGAGATACTGGCATAGAAGTGACTCAGGATAACAAAAACTCAATAATGAAATGAAATGACAGATTTATTAAAATTAAATAGGAAACACAATGGTAAATTTTCTAGAAGAGATATACAAATTCTCAAAGTAATACAATTTGATAAATATTGAGTTTGGAAATAATAGCAAAAAATCATACATTCACAACAATCATGTAGTTACTTCAATAAATAAACATAATTATCTATTATGAAAATACTTGATCTCAAAGTGCCTCTGGAGAGAAATCGCTTTCATCAATCAATATTGAAGTGATTACAAATCCACTTGCCATTACGAACTACTGAGGGGAATGAAAACTGCTTCACGATATCAAATATTTATATTATTGATATTCCAATTATGTTTAACTGTATTGTGCTTCCAAGCATTGCAAAGATATTACTTATGAAATTGCAACAAAATAACTAGTTGAACATGACAATATTGATTTCCAAAAATTAATAATATATCATTTAATTACTATCATCCAACAACCTTTACAGTCGATGACATTACAAGCAAGCAAAAAGGCAGCTCTCTATTTCATTGCTTAGCAATAGCAATTAATGTTACATATTAAGCCATGATTTCAATACTATCTTTGAAATTCTTCTTTAATAAGAGTGGTTCACAAAACATTTTAATGGAAAAGCAATGTAAAACAAACAAATATTTAAAAGAATTAAAAGTTTAACACACCGTACAAATTTGAAAAATGAATAATCTTTTCATATGCACCATTACTTTCAGAATGTCAGAAGCTTGGTTGTATTACACAAAATGCAATAGATTAATATCTAAAACGATAAGAGTTTGGAATGAAAGTACCTTTTTAGTTTCGTACATTAGTCTATTCTTCCTTTTCACATATATTTTCCAAATTATTTTACACAAAATGATCTTATTAATTTATTTGATAATTTCAATGTCTAAAATTGAATGATTGTTGCACTAATAATTTCCAATTTTCATTGTTTATTGAATTGGAGTCCAACAAACTAATAATGACATTTAAGTAAATTTTGAAAACATTTTTAAACTACTGTGTTCTTCTCTTCATTATTCCAACATTCCCTTTTCTAGCAAATCTCAAAGAGAATGCCAAGTTGTAATTTGCTTCCAGACAGTAAGTGGAGCTGAAGTAATTGTGCTTATCATTAAATGCAAATTATACAATATATTAATAAATTATCATTAAATGGCAGCTGTAATTAAATTATTAACAAAAATTAATATTAAGTTATTACTGCAAGTGATAGGCCTCTCATTGTTTTGCACCCTACAAAAGGATGAAAAATAACATCCATTTTATGTGCAGTGTTTTAAAGTGCAACTACCACTAAAATGCAACCTTAAATCCAGGGCTTGTGCTACCACTTCTATATCGAAACAATACATAAAAGAACAAAACAAATGAAACTAACGCACCAGACAAATTTTGAAACAACAATAAATTGTTTCAGAAGGGGGAAAATTGTCAAGTTCGTCAGCAAATACATTAAAAATTACCCTGGAGCCTTTAAAAATGTATTTCTCAAAACAAGCATTTTTCTCTTAAAATCAGATAGAAACTAGCTATCTCAAGCAACAGAACACAACGAAGTGAAACCTAATGTACTTGTATTTCTGTTGTAAATGTAACATGTCTGCATTTTTACAAAAATGATGCAACATTTCTCTGATAAAACCAGCATAAATACCATGGTGTACGAGTTATAACTAAAGAACAAATAAATTAGGCTCCAGGGTCAAACATATAAGAATCCCACCACTTTGTAAGCGAGACTGAGAGCTTGGGGTTGATGGTTCTGTCTGAGGATCATGCACTTGCCATTTCCCAGATGGCTTTGTGACTTCAGGCGAGGGAGAAGTGCCCATTTCCCTTTTGTACTGGATGTTACAATCTCTTCCTCCCCTTCCGAGACAGGCACAGGCGGATCAGCAAGAGCTGTTGCACAGAGAGAATAAAAATTAATTTTCATTTTTAAAAAATATACAAAACATATATCTCACTTCAAATAAGGTTATCTGATATTTGTGGGACTGGTGTAATGGATTCCATTGCTGTAGCCAATCATGCAGAATCTCCTATAAAATAAATCAACATTTTAATATTATCTCAGTGAAAGAATTCAAACCAAATGTTGATGTGGTTCAAAAGCACGAATATGATTGGCAGCGATTTGGAGTACATCCAAAAGACTACAATTTTTTCATTTCGTAACCTGTGATTATCTGTATTTTTAAAAGGTTAAATGAAAATATACTCACGTAAACACGGAACTGCATCACATCGCAGTCTCCTTTTGGGGGCAACAGCAATGAAATCCTCAGCCCTGAAATGCGCACTGCATTTACACCTGTCACGGATCCTTTCGCCATCTGGGATCTCTGCAAATTCCCTCCAGTTTTGCAGGACAAAGGGCCTTGTCTTTTCGAAAGGGAATCTGAGGAACGAGATTCCTTCCAATCGTTTTGCTAATAATTTAAAGGTTATGTGACATACGCAATAGGTAGACATCTGGGGAAAAAAACACAAGACATCTTGCTCAACATTATATTAAAAATTGACGAATTTTCGTATCTATTAGGCTTTAATAATGATTTAATAACATAAATAATTTAATAATAACACCGAAGTCTTACCCATTAATAGCTTAATATCCAGGAAGAAAAAAATTGATTTGAAAAAGTGTTCGCCGAGGTCACAGATCGTCAAGGACACAACCGGACACAAAAGCAAACACAGTAAAAGAAAGAAAGCTTTGTCCTTCAAAACATGTTTGTCCTCCGCGGACATCGATGTGTTCGGTAACACTCGTTTATTCTCGGTCGCTTTCAGTCATTCGCTTTCTCTTTCTAACACTGCGACTGCAGGCCCCCCGACGGGCGGAAACCCAAGTAATCTTTACGGAGAACGCATGCCAGGCCCAGCCCTATTAAGCTAAGAGCCCCTGCACTAGATAGGGCACATCCGGTCATTATTCAAATTCGGTAGCCAATCAGAGTTCAGAGTGACTACGAGAGATTATACATCTGTACAAAACCAACTCGCTCAAGCGGACAATCGGTGAACTACTTCTTCATTTTGAAATTTTTTCGCAAACGAGCCGGTTAGATACCGTTGGATTCCTTCCTCATCGACCTGTCGTTGTATATTCACGTGCTGTTCGTAGGGCCGTTAGCGCCATATCGCAGTCAGTGAATTAGAGAATTGAAGTGATTTACTGCTGTTTGAAGTCTGAAGCGTGCATTATGGCTTCGAGAAAATGTTGGGTGTTATTCGCGCAACTTTTCTTGAACGATGACCTTGATTTCCCTCCCATGTGCCATATACAATTGAAGGCAAGAGCTCGCAGCGGGCACTGATGACAACCTTCCAAGCATTTAAACTTCGTTGGCGCGAAACAGAAGCTAGTCAAAGCCAGTTGCATTCATAGTGCAGAACCCCTGTTCAGATTTATTGTCAATATCGAAAGAAATAGCTGAGTCAGGTCCAGGTCCTTCAAGGGAGTCACCTAAAACTCCCAAAAAAGTTAAGCACAAGATGCAGTTTTGACTTTCATTTCACAGATGTTGGCGTTACTTAAAATACTCTAGTGGCGGACTTTGTAACTAATACCCCCACTCCACTCGAAATCGTCAATCCATCATTCAAGAAAAGTTGCTCGAGTAATACCTAACTGTAAAAATGCGAAAGCGAAGTGTATTACCATTGTTGACTATGGTTCATGCAATCATCTGTACCGTTTGCGATTTACTGTATGCTGCATGAATCTTTTCTACTGAAATTTAGAATTTTCCCAAGGAACAAATAGAAATTATGAGCCAAATAGCAACTATCATTAACATGAAGTAAATTGTCAAATTTCTACATTACACTTTGGTTATTGAACAAGCAATAGCCATAAAAATTATGAGACAAATAATTAAATAATTAGGAAGGAAGTAATAAGACACAATAACAAAAATGGGCTTGTACAGTGAAAAATTATTAATTGACATAATTACAACACAAATTATTAACAATTAATTTTTTCCGTTTATCAAATATACCACATTATTAACAATTGACATAATACACTGAATTATTAACATTTCTTTTAGAGGTAAAAAACATTGTAGAGTTAGATTGTCAAAGGCCAAATAGCAATTATTATTAATTGGTAGATATAAAAAATAATATAAAAAAACTACAAATCAATTGTAAAAGATATCACATGCAAAATGCAACATGCAAAAAAAGATTGTGTTTGACAAAAGTAAAATATTGACATCGTATTGTTGGTAAAGTCTGTTTTTTGCTTGTTTGTTTTAATAAATAATTCATTATTTTGTTTTGTTTCCTCTTGTGTTTTCTATTTTTATGTTTTGTCTAGTATATCGAACTTTTAGTTTCATTTTCAATTCCCTTTTGGACGTAACTTCTATCATTTCATCTGGCAGCAATTTGAGCAGTTTTGGAATGGCTGTTTTAAACATTCGTTCTCCGAATTTATTAAAAGCCTGTGGTAGTATGAAATTGTGTTTCTTTCTAGTTTCATAATTGTGCTCACTGACTTTTCTATATTCCTCATTGAAGAAGTTTCTTTGTAAAATTAGAAGTTCATGCAATTTTCTAACAGTCATGATTCCATGCACCGCTTTACTCTCTTACAGGGTTAAATTTGTTATATTAATATTTTCATTGAAGATTTTAATGCATTTGTTATGCAAATTTTGAATAATACCTACATGGGTTTTTGATGCAGCTCCCCATGATCCAATTCCATACCTGAACAGAGACTATTAATGAGTAGTAGGCTAATTTGAAAATTTAAGATGTGAAATCTTTAATCCTCATTATTTTCCACTCACATTCTTAATTTCTTGCTTAAATCTGCCCTCTCCAGCTCTGATGCTGATTCAAAGTTACACTCAAATACTTCAGTTTACTTCCAGAATTAATTATACTGTTACATAGACAGTTTTTAAAGTTTTTGTGTAAACAACCAGCTTTGTGAAAGACTATTTTAACTTGTGTTCCTGCAATTTTTTATGCAATATTTTAGTCTTTTTGCCCTTTGTCAGCACCATTTTTGGAATATCGCAAAATTTTTTCTGTAACTCTTTTTCTACCTTCTTTTGGTCTTTGTTTATGGATAATAGCATCTTGTCATTGGCATGTATAATTTAAGTCATTCACGAATATTAGATAGAGGATTGGCCCTAAGAAACTTCCTTGTGGAATTCCCCTTTTCAAAGTTTTTGTTTCACTATAAGTGTTATCTATTTTGACTCTAAATGGTCTCCCTTCTAGAGTTTTTGTATAACTGTAAAACATTACCTCATACTCCTATTCTTTCCAGAGCATCTAACATTTTATCAAAAGTTATACTCAAATACTTTACTTCCAGAATTAATTATACTGTTACATTGACAGTTCTTAAAGTTTTTGTGTAAACAACCAGCTTTGTGAAAGACTATTTTAACTTGTGTTCCTGCAATTTTTTATGCAATATTTTAGTCTTTTTGCCCTTTGTCAGCACCATTTTTGGAATATCGCAAAATTTTTCCTGTAACTCTTTTCCTACCTTCTTTTGGTCTTTGTTTATGGATAATAGCATCTTGTCATCGGCATGTATGTAATAGGACCCATTTTCTAGGTAATTTTTTAAGTCATTCACGAATATTAGGTAGAGGATTGGCCCTAAGAAACTTCCTTGTGGAATTCCCCTTTGCAAAGTTTTTGTTTCACTATAAGTGTTATCTATTTTGACCCTAAATGATCTCCCTTCTAGAGTTTTTATATAACTGTAAAACATTACCTCTTACTCCTATGCTTTCCAGAGCATCTAACATTTTATCATGGTCAGTCACATCGTACGCCTTTGATATGTCAATACTTAATGCTATTACATGCAATCCCTTAATTTTTCATTAATTACTTCTACCAAATTTTTTAATAAGTCTATGGTGCTTTTAGTTTGTTGATATGCAAATTGATTTCTGTCTATTATTTGATATTTTTCCAAAAAGCTAGTAAATTTTTGGGATATGTATTTTTCAAATACATTACTTATTGTATATAATATAGAAATTGGCCTGTTGTGTTCATAGGCTGAAAAACTTTCTCCTTTATGAATAGGTTTGATTATGGATTCTTTTAATTTATCTGGAAAAGCTCCTTCTCCTTTCAACATACACACGAGCATACATGAACTAGGCGGCTTTCAGCAATAGCCCTGTCGCACACTGCCTTTCTCCAAACTCATTATTTTAGCTTCAGGTTGTTATATTGAGTACTTAATGTAGATAGAGATTTAGGGTTCGGTAATATTGAAGGAAAAGCTCCATCGCTCAAACGTGCTCTTTCAATATCACGACAATTTTTGCCGTTTTTTCATTGTTACAGTAATATCTCCTTCAGTAAAGTGCAGTTCACATACCTGCAATAAAGCACGTAATGAGGTAAAGTTTCCTATATATTAATTCTTCAATGAATATTAGCATTTTTAGTTTCTTACTATTACGTATTAATTCTCTAGTGCTTGCACAATTTTCTGATAGTCTCACATGTGATCTGAACAATAAAGTTACTGTACTCTTTGAATATCTCTTTTCAATTACACGCGTTTATATATATTATATTAGTCTTCGACAACTCCTATGTACAACAATAGTTTTCAGAATTCAATGGCTATGAGAGTAAAAAAATAAATCTTTACTTTAGTGCTACACACACAACAGAATATTTAATCCCCTTTTGGGGTTAAATATTAAACGCGCAGAGACAGTATACATATTAAGTATAACATGAACTTTATATTTATCGTCGGCAACATTTGCAGTTCTTTTTAAAATGAACAATCATCGACATTCACATTTTGCAACATTAGTACCTATAAATAACTGTATATTTAACTTCACTTTAAGTAAACGTGAAGAATGGTGTTTAATAAAATGCGCAACTTTATAATAAATGTAACAGCTCATGAAATATTTAAATATAATAAAGCTAAATTATCTTACATAACTCTGTAATTGTTGGATTATTTACGTACATTTATATTAGAGAAATTGTATTTATAGACATCTATAGGATTACTATGTAACTAGTGACTATGTATATAAGTGTACGCACGATGCGCATTCGATTATTAGAAACTCGGCGCCTCGGTCGGCAGCTGGCGGCGGGCCGGCCTGCAACTAGATCGCGCAGCTCACTGCACCCGCAGCTGCCGCTCAAACAATTACTAAGAGCCTGTTCTTAGCGATGTTCGAGCGAATTCTCAGTATGCTGCTCAGTATAATGTCTAGAATCAATAGCAACGTAGGCATGCGAACTGCACCTCTCCGCGCATGCACTTGGAACGCGCGAAGTGTAATTTTTAAAGCCCAGCAAATCGAACAATTTGCAGTTGTAATGCAACTCGATACCTTGGCTTTACATGAAACGTGGCTCAGTGATGAAGACGAATTCAAACTCCGGGGATTCGCTGTTTATCGCCGAGCCGAGCTGGCAGGCCAGGTGGCGGCGTAGCGATCGCGCTGCGCCGGGAACTGCCGCAGCTCGAAGTCGAAATCCCCGCTATTGCTCTGGCGTCTCTAGAGGCGGTCGGGGCGTACGTCTGGGTTGGTAATGGCCGACTATTAGGGTCGGTTTCACCAAACAAAGAGTAAGAGTTTACTCTGGAGTGAATCGTGTTTATTCGAGAGTAACGTCTTGGAGCGTTTCACCAACACTTTACTCGAGTGTAAATCGCCTACACGAGAGTAAATTCAAGAGTAACTTTACACTGCGAAAATACGTCGGGTAAAGTACGGAGGAAATTCAGTTTTCAACGTGCATGTACCTCCGAAGTCTTGTTACGGCTCGACGATTACGAATGAATGATACGGATGAATTTGAAATTACGGATGAATTTGAAGACGATTCCAGCAAAAATTCGGAATATTATCCACTAGTGCGAAGACAAAGGGTGAGAGAGAATAGTTTGGTTTTAATTATGACGATCGAGATATTGTCACGAGGTTGTTTTTGACAGCTTATTATTTAGGTTATGTTATCAGCTTCTTCAGATACATTGTAGAGATACTTGTAGAGGACTTGTAAATTTATTTTTCGCCCATGTGGGCACGAAATAAAGGTATTACGTACCGTATACAATAACAAAAGGAAAAATAATAACTACAGGGACTACAAGTACTTAAAAATATTTATTTATTTAGTAAAAAGTGTATGTGACGTATGAGGGAGATCATTTGCGCACGTTTTCTTGAGTTCCAGAATCCCTTTCCAACATTTTAACTATAAATATTCAAAGTTGATTACAAGTTTAAAAAATAAAACTAATAATAAAAATTAATAATAATAATAATAATAATAATAATAATAATAATAAAATTTAGAAAATGAATCAGCAACATTTTAAAAATAAAAACATTTCCGTTCCCGAGTAATAGAAAATTTATTTGCATTGCTATCGGTAAACGAACTGCAAATTTCATATTTGCAAATTTGATTTTCTGCATTGCTAACAAAATAGTAACTTGTCTCCAGAGAAGAAGAATGAATATTTATTAAGAAATAAAGATACAGAAACTAGGAAATAAACTATGCTAACTCAAACCACCATAACACCACACCAGATTATAACGTCAAAAACTCCGAAACTGAAATGAATGATAGAATATAAAGAATTAATCAAAGGTTCACGTTGGTCCGCATTGGTTCCCAGCGTCATTCTCGCTCACAGCCTCTTGAATCGCTCTCAAATATTGTGTGTTGACCTCATTTGCGGAGTAAATCGGAGAGTATGTACTCTAGAGTCAAACAAACCTCCTGAAGCATGGTGGAACGCTCATATTCTACTCGAGAGTTACTATCTTGTAGTAAATGGTTACTCGCGGGTAACTACTCTCAACTTTACTCGGCTGTTGGTGAAACCGGCCCTTAGTCGTATCCGTCTACTGCCCAGACCAAACCTTAGATCCGGCTGGAATTGATGCGCTTCTCGCATTAAATTCCAAAGTTATCCTTCTGGGTGACTTGAACGCCAGGCATAGAACATGGGGCGGCCTCGGAGCAAACAGAAACGGCAACAAAATTGCCAATCTTGTAGCGACAAGGCGGAGCGTAGAGATCTGCGCAGCGAATAGCCCCACGCATTTCCCGGAAGTACGAAACAGGAACCCGGGCGTTATTGGTTTTATGATTGTGAAAGGCGTTGAGTGTGTGGTTCCCCGCTCAATCGCCTCACTGAATTCCGATTATAATCCAGTAACATGCGTAGTAGAGTCTCTGGTAGCAAAACGCCAAGATAGTTTTCGAACTACTCGTGACACGAACTGAACAGGTTTCGTAACACAGTTGAATTCTCAGCTTGTGCAGAAACCAATATACACGGAAGTTGAGATTGATGAAGCTGTGAATTACACGTTAAAATCAGCTTTCAAGCAAAATACAACTGTCACGCGAGTAGAGAATTCTCGCCCCGAGCTCACAGATGAGCAAAGAAGGATACTAAGAGATTTGCGCAAAACTGTCAAAGTTCATCGCCTCTATGGCGATCCCGTTGACGGAGAGCGGGCGCAGTTGAAGCAGAGTATTCCGTTCATCTCTACGGGAAGAGAGAGCTGCTCAATGGTCTGATACTCGTACAATCTCAAAATGCAACCTCCACGAGAGGCATATATGGGGATTATCTCGGGCGCTGGGCCACAAACCAGGAGCAAACAGCCCGATTCAGAGACACGCCGGGGCGGGGGCTCCCGGTTCTCCAACGCCTCGGACCGTTTACGCGTGGGACGACGCAACAAAAAGCGAAATCTTGGCGAATTCGCTTGCGCTGAAGTTCCGCACGTTCGCTGCCATTGGCCGCCACCGCTGCAGGTGGGGCGCCAGTGGCGCGCGTGGCCAGCTGCAGCGCCATTGGCCCGTTGCCCCCTCTCCTCGGCGAGACGAGTGACGGAGAGGAGCTAAAGCATCTCACGCGAGGAAGGCGGGCGGGGGGAGCAGCAGCGCGCTCTGGGCGGCGCGGAGTCGAGTTCCTACTCGAGCTCCTGAATGCGTGCCTGGCGTGCGGCTACCTCCCAAAGGCGTGAATGACTGTCACTATTGCGCTATTACCAAAACATGGCAAAAACAAATTAATTCCGAGCACTTATAGACTCATTAGTCTACTCTCTATCCTAGGGAAGACGTTCGAGAGACTGATTCTGTCGCGCTTGCAACAGGAAATACGTCGCCTCAACCTTGTCAGAGATGAACAATTTGGCTTTCGAGCTGGTCACAGCTCCGCGCAGCAGCTTACGCGGCTTTGCACGGAGATCGGCCTCGCCCTCGAGAGACGGCAGAACCTGCCAGCGGTCTTTCTGGACATGCGATCGGCTTTCGACTCTGTTTGGCATGCGGGTTTGCTCGAGTGCCTCACGGGGCGGGAGTGAGCGATTGCTACGTCAGACTGATCGCGAGTTTCTCTCTGACAGGCAGTTCAAAGTGCGCGTCAATGAGACGAGCCGAGGCGGGCTCAGGGGAGTGTTTTCTCTTCTACCCTCTTCGGCTTATACGTAAATGACGCGCCGCCTTCCGCTGAAACAAAGACAGGTATTCAACGCTGCGGGCTCCTCATGTTCGCGGATGATTTCGCGTACTACACGAAATCGGCGAACGGAAGGCAGTCAGTTAAATACGTAAGTGATTGTCTTGCCACCTTACTGAATACCTAAGTCGGAAACGCCTCGTTCTCAACCTCAGAAATGCGTCGCCGCCAACTTCACTCTTCAAGAGGGCAAACCCCAATGAAACGGTGAGCTTGGCCGGCGCGCATCTACCCAGGCAGAGCGAAGCGAGATATTTGGGCGTGCTACTTGACAGTGGTCGTCGCTGGCATGCGCACGCTCGGTATCTCGCTGCCAAAATCAAATTACGAACCCTTCTTTTAAAACCCCTTCTCCGTTCCCCTGACTTAACCATTTCCCTAAAGCGCCGCCTATTTACCCCAGAGTGAGTCCCTTGTGGGCGTACGCATGCGAGACATTCGCGGCCGCTTCCCCCAGCACTCTGCGTCCCATTCGGGTCGCAGAAAACAATGCGGCGCGCCCACATCTCCAAATCCCAGACCGGACCGCACTCCCCGAAACGCTGACGTGTTCAGGGCTATAGGCGCGCGCCCCCAGTTCCCGGCGGAGCTGAAGAAGCGGGCGGAGACGGCGCTCGCAAGGGCGCTGAGACCGTCCGCCCCGCGCATCCTGCGCGAGACCGGCGGAGTGGCGAACAGCGGCGCGCAGAGGGCCTTCCACAGAAGAAAGGGCCCACAGCACGTCGCCTCCACCTTCCGCGCACTGCCCCCGCACGAGCTCTCTGTGGAGGAGCGTGGAGGAGCAGCGAGTGCGTGGGAGGTGGTCGCCGGAAGCCGCGCGGGCGGCGCGGAGACGCGTTTCGCCGGGCCAGCGTCGCCTGCTATTGCAGACGTCGCGACGCCACGGACGCTTGAGTGAAGTCGGCGCCGTGGCGAATTAAAAGCAGTGTACAGTGTAAATAGTGTGGTGTTGTGCGAGTGTGTGAATGAATGTGTTGTAAATATAGTTTAAGAGTACAAGAGAGGGTGGACGTTTTAAAAAATTAAAGAAAACTCGAACATTTTTAATAACTTTATAAAATATCATTAAAAAATTGTAAAAACTAGAATAGACCCAAAGCGGCGATTGAATTAGTTAGTAAGCTGAGTTGTAAATAGAATGTTTAAGATACAACCCTATTCCCAGCTGCAAAAGCCTAAACGACTGCAGCTAATAATGTACCCGTTTTTTGAAAGTAAACTCCCGCCTCTCCAGGGCAACTGGAGGGGGGAAACCGAAAAAGGCATTCGATTATTCTTGTCTTGAAGATTGAGCTGTATGGATGTAGCCTGCACACATCAATAAACTGAGTTTGTAAGTCCATAGGTTCTTATTTAATTTAATATGGTAGCAGCTCGTTGGTTTAGGAATTTGTGAAGTAAAATTGAAGAAAACTTCGTTGAACTAAAATTGAAGAATAGTTTGTCGCAACAAGTTAGATAAATTGAGGTTAAAAGACTTTAGCGATACGGGCGTATTTTTCAGTGAATTTGAGAAAGCGGTAAATGAATTAATGTGTGCGGGCGCTAAAGTTTCGGAAAAGGAAAAAATGGACTACACGTTGAGAACACTGCCAGAATCGTACTTGTTTACGGCAAGGACTCACAAAACAAAAATTTTGGCTTCACCTTGTTTTAGAGGATTTTTTTTTCTAAATTTAACATCTGCATTTACCCGTTTCTTCGATATTAGGACCCTATAAGAAGTTTTTCTGCCGAAAAATCACTGTTTTTTCACGTAGCATTACATATTTCTCTCTCTACCGCGATAAAGTAATATAAGAATCCAAAAAACAAAAACTGTGAAACCTATGATACAATGCAATAGACCATTGCCTACTCTGTAGTAGTAGAGTACGACTACAGGCCGTGGCATTCTCAACAGAGTAGGCCATACAAGAGCACAATGTGATAAAGGGTTCGGAAGTGGAGGTAAAAGAACACTTACCTTAATGAGTTAAACCCACACCCCCTGAATATAGATCCAGGCAGTGTTGGTTAAACTCAGAAAACATTGCATCTATGGTTTTCTGGTGTGCTAATTAAAATTCCTATCATTTTTAAAATTTAATTTTAATGTTATAGTTTTGAATTTTATATTTTATGATATTATGGAATTTACTTTTTATTATCTTATAATACAATAATAAAAAATAATTATAATGTTTTTCATTGTACTTTTATTTTATTTTGGGTGGCTTTCTCCCTTTCAGATTTTTTTTATTAATAAAAAAATCAATTTTAACTTCCAGGGATATCTAAAAATCGGGGGCCGCAGGCCAGCGCCTAGTCGTGCCTGTTGGGTAATCCATCACTGGATTCTACAATTGTTTTTCTTTGTTAATTAAGTTCTTATTGCTAAATTAAATTAAGTTCTTTATGCTATGCTTTCCGAATTCTTTCAAATTCAGTCAGCCTCCACACTGCTCGTTGCGTATATTTCGCGAACTGCCTGAGATATGGCATAATATTCTGGAGAAGTACATCTTATAGCTCCCAGACGTTTAGATTACAAAAAAGAATTGTACGATTAATAAGGAAATCCCACCCACGTGATTCTTGTGAGGCTCTCTTTGTTAATCTAGGTATTTTACCATTACCTTGACTCTTCATATATGAATCAGTGGTTTTTGTCAAAAATGACTTACTTAAGAGCGGGAATATATTTTCAGCAAACGCCGTTGTCTATAACTACATTACTCGACGTAGTAATCATACTCATCAGGTAACAGTATCAACAGCTAACAACAAAAAATTCACGTATAATACATGTACATTATATTACAACACCTTTCCAGTTGACATTAAACAATTCGAAACAAAAGTCTCAAGTAATTTCTTTCCTGCTGCACAACTGTTTCTATACAATTAGAGACTAAACCGAACATCCGAAAGGAAAGTAATATTAATTATAACAATGGCATTTAATGTATATATCTTTTGGATAGTATAATTGTAAAAAACCTGTAACAAGTATTGTACTTCAGCTTCTGGGTCAATGACCCCCATTTCGATCAAGTTTTGGTCCAGTTTCCCTGATCTTCGAGCAAATGCTGAGATTGCCTCTTGTTTTGCTTCTGGAGATAAATGTAACTTCAAAATAAGTTCTCCTCATAGCACGTCACTCACAGATACAGAGCGTTCAGTCATGTGACCGGTTTTCTTGACAGCCACTGTTACCATACGACATGGATCATGCGTGGAGGCGTGGTCCAGTGATTAACATGCAGAAATGATTCGATTTCATAACTTTTGGCTAACGTGTTGTGGCGCTGTGGCACAACCTAATGTATTCTCATTCCGAAAAAGGAGAAAGTTCAATGAAAAATATTTTATTATAGTGATGAAACGTTGTTGAAGAATTCCGAAACTATATTCAAGGTTACTATTTTTAAAAGTTAATAATTTACGCATACTGTGTTCAGTTAGAATTTGGAGAGTTCACTGCAGAAAAGAGAGGTGCAGCTAACAGGGCTTCTCTTGTTGGTGGGCCCCGGGCGGGCCTTTCGCCCGAGTTTCAAGGACAGGCGTGTTTATGACTTTTGTTTTTTTGCCTGGCAACCCCAGAGAGGGGCGCTTGCCGAGCCCTTCTCAACCTGGAGAACCTTTGTGAGATCGTCGACACAAGGGAGAGTGGACGTGAACGATTTCACTCCACATATTTCAGAGAATTTCCATTATTTATTTCATAATTATATTATATTTAATTCATTGAAATATTAGATGTAACATTAATATACTAATAAGTTAAATTAACAATTTAATAGCATTAATAATGGCTATTTATGAAATATTTAATTTGTAATTAATTACTTTAATTCTTATAGTAGATATTTATTTTTGTAATAATATTTAATGTAGTTTATGATAAATATCACTAGTTTTTAAGCAACGTTAGCAATGAGTCCACTGCAGAAGGGAGAAGTGACACAGCATCAGCACCAAGAAGTCTTATTTTTAATTGCAAGATTTGTGCAAGAGCTAATGATGCGAGGCAATATAGAAACTTCTGCAGTTATTGACAAAACCGCCTATAAATTGAGGATGAAAACTCACATTGTTCAAAAGTAAGTAAAATTATAAAAAAAATGTCAGGTGGAATTGTTTTGGATAATGTTGAATTTAATTTTACAGATATTGGAAGCAAGACTGATACTGCTCAGACTCCAGAAAGGAAGTGTCCAGGAATAGAAAGGAAAGACATGTGTAGATGATGATTTTGGACAGGGCTTGATTAGGCGCATTATTTATTCAATGTACGAAAATGGTAAGTAATTTATTTATATTTGCATGGAAAGAAATGATACTTGTTATTGCAAGTTCTGATTTTTTTATGGAATATATGAAACTGAAGAATATAAATTTGTACTTTTGGATGAAAATTGGTTTTAGTTAAAAGGCAAGCAAAAAATCTACTAAATTTTGTAGTGTTGAAAATTATGAAATTCTAGATATAAGGGAATGGAGAAAGCATTATTTGCATGTAATGAAATGCATCTTTTTAAAAATAGCAGTGTGTGTAATGGCTTATGTGTATGCTGAATATGGTTTGTCTAGCTTGAAGCACCTACGTAGTGGTTCAATATAATTTTATTTCAGTAGATATATTTTATCTTTAATTGTTTTTAACAATCTATCCTTTAGGTTATGCCACTCGGCCATGGCAAGACAAAAATGAGAGTTGCTCAAGCAAAAATTTAGATGAAGGTAAAAGATATATAGTCTTACATGCAGGAGGTGCAAATGGTTACATCGAAGATGCAGAACTATTGTTTCTGTCAAAGACGAAAGAAGTAAATGAATATCATAGAACTATGACAGCAGAGATGTTCCAATAGTGGATGAAAGAAGAATTATTACCTTGGTTAGCAGAGCCATCAGTTATTGTAATGGACAATGCACCTGTTCAATCTGTGCTGGTGAGTGACATTTCATCAATTGTTCTTTTAGAAATGAGAAAATTTTCATTGAAATAATACATTTATTCCTTTATAAAAATAACAGATTATAAAATGAGTATTAAAACTACACAGTGGTGAAAGTTGATGTTTCACTAAGAAGGTTGGAATATAAAATTTATTACATTCAATAGTGTTCAGCGATTTTAGGTATATCAGTAATACAATTTTTCTTAGAGAACATCAACTTTGCCAGTAGAATGTTTTATATGTATTTATAGAGAGAATGAAAAGAATGCATGTGATATTCGAATATAACTGAAATATTTAAACGTTCTTTTGTCATTTCCAATTTTTTAGAAAGTGAAAAGGCTTTCATCAAATGGAAGAAGGGTAACCTGCAGCATTTTCTAACTCAGCACAACATACCTTTTAGAACTGAGCATACCTTTAAGAGTCTTCTTTTGAAAACTTCTGAAGTAGTTGTTAAGAAAAGGTACTTAAAATCAAAATTTTGTTAAATTAATCATAGAATAAGGCAGGGTTTTTTTTGCATGATTTTGATACATGATTGCCAATGTTTTCATTATTTGAAAAATCATATCAGTTTGTTGTGGGTGCAGATATGTTGTAGATGAAATGATTGAAGAAGCTGGTCATAGAGTT
Organism: Gryllus longicercus; assembly: GCA_038098605.1. Lineage (NCBI taxonomy): Eukaryota > Metazoa > Arthropoda > Insecta > Orthoptera > Gryllidae > Gryllus > Gryllus longicercus. Next base: position 6,408,277 of record JAZDUA010000005.1, read on the forward strand.
CTGTGCCTCACCCCCCCCTTCCATTATCACTACAGTCCTATTGAGTTGGCACGGAGCCAGTGCAAAAGATATCATCAGAGACATTGCGGAACCACTTTTGGCCACCAAGCAGTGACAAGAAAATGGAAGGAAGCGTTAAACCAGGTTTCAGTGGAAAAGTAAGTGAATACTAAAATGAAAAACAAAATATTGCCTAGAGTTATTTTGCAGAAAATTTGTTAATATAAAGTACTTATTCATTCTGTACATTGCTTTAGTTGGAAGAATTATGTGACACACACAGAGAAAATTATAGAAGAAGATTGGAAAGTAGAACTTAGGCAGGATGCTTCAGGGATTTCTGTCATAGTAAATATTCAGGATGACTCAGATGATAACATTCCTCATGCCGTTCCCATGCCTGGGCCTTCTGGTGTCTCTTCTTAATAGAGATATGGTCAGTATCTTTACATGTTTAATGCAGTATATTTCATATATTTGGAAAAAGGTTTGACACAGCTCTTGTTCTCCTCAGGCGCAGAATTAAAAGTTTGTATTATTCCATGAAGGGCGAGTAAGTGGTTACATTCGAGGTGAAATAGTGAATCTTTCTTGTTTTTAAGTTGATCTAAGCTTACTGAAATAAATATGCCTTTGAAATAAATGCTCCTTTGCTTGCTTCCCACAAGTAATGTATATTTTTGTCCTCCGTATGGGTATGTTTTATTAAGGTGTACTTCTCAGAAGATATATATAACTAGACCTTCCTAATGTCTGCATATGTTAACTTCCTTTGTAAATTATTTTTAGTAATTATTGTACAATTTTAATTTTTTATAAAAAGGAAGGAGTTATTTAGTTATATGAAGTTAATTTTTTATGTATATGAATCAGTTATGTAAAATGATGTGTGAATGAAAGTATAGGTTTGATTGTGAATGAATCGGCTGTTAGGTCTGCTTTGATAACTAACAAAGTGTTGTCATATAAGAAATTACAATATTTACATCATTCATTGTTTTATCCTCTTTGTAAAAATTCAAATGTATAATTTTTATTTCAACATTTTTACTCCTCACCCTGGCAAATGTGATAGGCTGGGGCTGGAGATGTTAATAGTAGGTTGTGAATATTTTCTAAAGGGACTTAGGAAACTCATTTTGATTTTGGTTAGTTTGACTTTAAATTATCTAAGTGGATAAAATTTATTGAACTTCAAATGGATTTGGTGGAAATGTTGTACCCTTCAAATAAATAATCATGCAAATAAAGGGAATTATTTTTTCACTTATACATATGCTTTTTATGTTATGTTACACCTAATTTCTAATTGACTTTTATATTTAGATAATAAAGTTACTTAAGATATTAAACATTTCACTTTTTATTTCAAAGTCTAAAACTTGCACAGTGATCATCAATAACCATTCATATTTCATTAATTTGAATATATTATTTAATATCCTTTTAATGACAGGTGAGTACAATAATTCATAGCACTTTGTAACCCGTTTTTTATCTCACTTTTAAGAACCGACTTGATTTCCATATTTAAGAAATTTACCTGAATTATTGATCACTTGAATTAACTGAGAATTTTGCCAAACAGTACTCCAGAATATCTACTACCTTGTATCCTTTTTCCCACAGACATCTTTGAATGTAGTGTGAAAATTTTCCAAGATTGTACAATCAGGAGAACCCGGTAGTATTTTCTTTTGCTTCTTTTCAATTCTGTTCTTATTGTTTATTCATAATGCTTGTAATGTAGTATTCCGTAGTATTAATTTGGCATATCTACAAGCAAATACTAAAGTTGCAATTATGCAGGCATACTGTTTATTACTTTCTGTAATTCAAAATTGTTATTACTAATGAAATTACGACATTGTATAATATCAATATGCTCAATAAATACTAGATTTTACTACCCTAATATAACATTTTCTTCCATAAAATCCTTATAATTATTATTGTGAATTCTTTAATAAATTAAGGCGAGGGAAGTATGGGAGTAAATTTTTAAAGTTCCCGCGGCGCTGGTTGATTTCAACTTTACCGGTTACTTTTTCACTATTGGCTGTCCGTTTACCCAATAGAAATTACACTGAACAATGTGGCGGCACCGGAAGTTGGGCAAATAAGGCTTTTCCTTTGAACATTGAGTGCCGTCTCTGATATATACCCTTTGTCCTTTATTGTTCTGTGGGCGTTTCTGGCGGGGGCCGTGTTCTTGTTGGCGGCACCGCGTTGACGTGTCGTGATATATTTTTGGGTTATAAAAAATTTGTAATTTTATATTACATTAAGGTTCTTGATATCTCGGGGAATAGCAGTAGCTTATAGATGGTTGCTAAGGGATACTTTGTTAAATTTCTATAATTGGAGTACTTTTTTCCACGGTAACACAATTGTCTCGGCTACCGTGTTTTTAACTGGTAAGATAATACCCCGTTTTACGTGCTCTTAACAATGACCATAATCTGCCTTTATTAGAGAGTTGTTGCATTTTATTTTGCATGTAAGTAATGTTGGAACACGAGGCCGCTAAGTCGAGTAGCGCAATCCTACGAACGAAATAAAATCACTTTTGCCCTTTAATTCAAACATGCAATTCAAATCTATGTTGTATTAAGGTCTGCAGTAACTCATGCGATCAGACGAAAGTATTTTGTTTTCATGGTTTCATCCACAGATTTACCTGAATGTAATGAATATTGTCTTTTTTAGCACTAAAATTAATTTAATACAATGTCCAAGAATATGCCATTCCGTAGATTACGATGTGAGGAACGTTTCTTTGCGGCATTCGGCCTCAAAATTTTAGATCTGAAGGCCCTAGAACGCTTCATTTTTAAGTTATTTAACGATATAACTAAGTGCTGCGGGTTGAATTTGACATAAATATTTGGATGCTTTTTTTTTTAAACAGAACCATCATATTTTTAAAGTCAAAGAGCAATTTATTCAAGTCCCCGTGAAATTCTCTTTTTTAAAGACCTCATTTACAAAGATCGGTTCCGTGTGAATGTCACCAAAGGTATGTATACTACTGGAATAATGTAGGAGACGATATTTCCCCCCCTAATGATACCTGTTCATCCAAAACAGATTATCAAATAATGTCATATTCAACTTTTCTAAAATGTCCGAACATTTTGCGAAATTTTGAATTGCTTTCTCAAACATGGCTCCAATTTCTTTTTGTCTTTCTCGTATGTAGAAAAGAACGACAAAAACAGTAGTACTGTTCTCATTTTCGGGAACTCTGTGATTTTCGAATTTGCAAATTCGAATTGCCCGAGCTTCGTATCCTTGTCTCGCAAAATATATCAAATTCGCAACGACAATGGCACGCCCCCTGCGGCATGGCAGCAGGAAGTTCTGGGAATGACTTCATTGTTGGGAGATGTTCTAGCTGTATGAAACGATGTTTTAATAATTAAAATTTCGGTCGAATTTGAGATGATACATTAGCTTTAAAATAGAGTTTCCGTATCTAATGTTTTACGATTTGTAATGAATTTTGCGAGTGATGACAGATGTATTAAATAGAAAATTCCGGTAATATTATAATATATTACGAATGTCTTTAAAAAATAAATAGTTCTTGCGATTTTTGAGAGAATTTTCTGAAGTGGGAAAACTTATGAAGCGCTTAGCATTGAAAATAAAGAAAAGGAGAATAACGATAAATGCGTGTTAAAAGAAACAGATTTGAAGAAGATTGCCTTATAATACTAATTAATACATTATATTTTAGAACAATTCTTATTGTTTGCCTGCCCTCACAGGGTTAGTGGGTTGTGAGATGAATATTGGGTTTGAAGAAAATCGGACGACCGGTTTAGGTGCTGGCATTGAAACAGCCACACGAAGGTAAACACATTTTTTGCGGTATCAGAGACCCACAAAATGTGGAATATGACACCACAAGAGTTTAGAGGAAGTAATTAACTACATTCAAGAATAAGAATTGCCCATTTTTTTATATCGGAGCCGCACAATTCGGGGTGTTTTTTTTTCTTCTTCTTTCAAATAAACACGTAGTAGACAAGAAAGTAAAAACCAATGATTACTTCGAGCTTCGTCACGTTATTTTATGTAGTTTATATGTTTAAAAATTGGAATAACGCAGAAATAAAATTAGAGAAGTTTCCATTCTCAACTATTAATAAAATGTCACTTGTCGATATGTATTGTGTTTGTAACATAACTAATTTTAATTACAATGAGTTAACACGAAAAAAACTCGTAAAGTTGATTATTTAAATGCTGACCTATTTTGTTTTCCATCACCATATCCAATGGTAACTGCCTATTAATAAATTGATAGTAGTACGAATGAAATGTGAAAAATATAACTTGCTAGTACTAGTTCACGAAAACAGTATAGAATTTTGAAAATCAACATTTGATTTATTTAAAAATCTATGTGTGACGTATGGGGTAGAATATCATCAGCGCACGCTTCCTTGAGTTTCAGAACCCCTTCCCAACATTTTAACTATATGTACATGAAAGATGAATGAGATTAAGAGAACAACCAAATAAATAATATTAACATTTTAAAAAGTACGAGATTAGCAACATTTGAAGAACAAGATATTTTCGTTTCCGAGTAATAAAAAAAAATATTTGTGTGGTTAAGCGAACTGAAGATTTGATTTTTCGGCATTGATAACAAACCCACTCACCTCCTGTTCTGCTTGTACCTCTACAAGCCAAAGGAGAGCTCAACAAAACGTGCGCATAATGAAGCTACATTTATGTCCAGAAGCAAAACAAGGTGCCACATCAGCATTTACTCAATGGATCAGAAAAATTAAACAAAAATCCAATTGGGGATAGCAAGTTTGTTTAAATTTTGGAACTTGAAATCGAAAAGTTAACTTCCCGTCAATAATGTGACACAAACTATGTGACATTATCATACACATATTACCTGGGGTCCACAATTCGCCTCTCAAATAATCTGCTCTCCAGTCTGTTCAACAATTTACAAGCGCCTGTAAAGTGACAGAACGGCGTGCAAGAACGAGATTATGTTCACACTGTTGTTGCCGTTCTAACCAGTGTTGCCAAGTGGACTCGTATATGCAGTGTTGTCAGATGTACCAGAATCATGGTATTTGTTACCAGGATTTTAATGTACCCGGATTTTAATGTACCAGGATTTTAATGTACCAGGATGAAGGCGTTCAAATACTAGGATTTTAAGACTACGACAGTTGAATTACGATTTAAGATTCGTATTCAATAAATTAAAACTAACACCAATATTACAAATGACAATGATAGTGGTAAAAACATTATAGGTGACAGAATGGTCGGTTTCTAGCATATGCTGTAGTAGAAAAGGATAGAATGTCTTAGTTTTTCATTTAGTTTATCAATATAAAATGAATCGATATCGAGTTAAGTTTAACGAAAGAAAAAACTTCATGCGTGCATTAAAACAATAGAGTTGGAATATGAACAGTTTGAGAATTTTAATCAATTGTCATTGATACTGAGAATTTAGTGAAAGAACCAAGATTTTTTACGGTTGGTACAGGGACGCACATTTAATTATCTGCCAATGACACATGCTTTCTTCTCAAAGGAATGCAAAAGTCTCTAAACCCACAAATCATGAACATAATGTTTTTTTTATTGTGGAACAAAATAGCCTTGAATTATTGTTTATCGCCAAGCGAAAAGGGCGTCCTGCTGCGCACCTTTTCTGCCAAAGGGGAGGATGGAGTTGAATCACGTTCCACCACTGCTCCGTAAGTTAAGATTATTCTTTAATTTAGGTAAAGATTGTTTTAAGTATGTTTGACTTATTTCATTTGATGTTAACTGAGTTACGTAGTCATTACGAGTTGCATGACGAATATGTTGCCATCTATAGTCGAGAGTGTTTTGTCTGTACTAGTACATTCTGCGCCGTAACTGTTTTATATTCAGTCTGGTTCGATCACTCTATCAGTGCACATCGTGTTGTGATGTTGTGAATTGTGATTTGCCAAATAAAGCATGGTTCTACTTGAAAGTCTTGTTTCATCACTGCAGTGATCATAAATTAATCGGTGAACCTCTAACAGGTTATGACGCCCAGCTACGCCGAGTGAAAACAAAGATATCAAGTAGAAACGTGCACGCGTAGTCAAGTGTAGACGCCATGATGAGCGCAGGCAATATTTCGAGGATCGAGCTACTCAACAAAAATAATTTCGACACATGGAAATTGCAAATGCAGGCTGTCCTAATCAAAAACGATTTGTGGGAATTTGTTTCCGGCGCAAACGTAAAGCCCGAACCAGGTGAAGGAAATGATGCCGCTATACAAGCCTGGATAAAAGGTGATTCAAAAGCAAGATCAGACATTATTTTATCCATCTCACCGAACGAGCTGAAACAGGTAAAGAACTGTGTAACATCAAAAGACATGTGGACGAAGCTGCAGGAAACCTACCAGTCACAAGGACCAGCCAGGAAAGCCACGCTTCTGAAGAGATTAACTCTACACAAAATGACGGACGGCGGCGACATCCGAGACCACATGAACGAGTTCTTTGACACCGTAGATAAGCTAGCAGACATGGGCATCGAAGTACACCCTGATCAACAAGCTATTATGCTTTTATATAGTTTGCCAGTAAGTTTCGAAAACTTTCGATGCGCCATCGAGTCACGAGATACTTTGCCTAAACCCGAGGCATTGCGTGCAAAAATTATCGAGGAAAGTGAAGCACGAAAAAACGACGCCATTCGAGACGCGCCGAACGCCATGTTTGTTTGCAAAAGTTATTCGCGGAATCAACCGAAAAATGCCGGAAGTGACCGAAGACGTGCTGAAAACGACAAAGATAAGTCGGACGAAACAAAAATCAAAAGGGAAAATCACGCAAAAATTCGGTGCAACTTGTGCAAGAGGTTAGGACACAAAAAGGCAGACTGTTGGTACAATAAAAATAAACCATCTGCAAAACTGTCTGAAAACGTCGGCTATACAACCGATGCTACGGCACATGCCGCGTCTGATTCCACGATCTCGAAGTGGTGCCTCGATAGTGGTGCAACAACACATCTGTGTAATGACGAACAAAGGTTCGCAAACATGGACACATCGAAGCGCGGCACGCTGAATCTAGCGACAGACTCATCAACAGAAATAAAAGGAAAAGGAACAGTACATTTTTCGACGGATGTGGCAGGAAACAGGAAAGACATCTCTCTCAACGACACCTCCTGTGTTCCCGACCTGAGGACAAATCTTATCTCAGTCGCAAAAAATCACGGATCACAATTTCGAAGTTCTCTTCAAAAAGAGTGGTGCGTATGTGATGGACGTAGATGGTCGTGTCAAGTTACACGCGAACAGAATCGGGGACCTTTACTTCGTGCACGAGCAGACAGAGGTCGCGAGTGCCGTTTCATCCGAGAACAAACGCGAAGTAATTTCACTCGAACTGTTGCACAAACGACTTGGACATTTAAACGCAAAAGACATTGCGCACGCAATACGTGCTGATGCCATTACCGGATTTCGTCTCAAGGACCCGACGGCAAAGTTGGACTGTGACACATGTCTGAAAGGAAAATTCACCAGGACGCCATTCCCGAAGGCATCATCACGAAAGACCGAGTTGCTGGAATTAATACATACGGATGTGTGTGGACCTATGCGGAAGGAATCTTTGGGAGGAGCCAAGTATTACGTTGAGTTTATCGACGATACCACCAGATGGTGCGAAGTTCGCTTTCTGAAGTCCAAAGCGGATGTGTTCAAGGCAACGACGGAGTACATCGCTTTAGTCGAAAAACAAAAGGGTAAGAATGTTAAAACATTGCAGTCAGACAATGGACGTGAATACGTGAACCAAGAATTCGACGAATTTTTAAAGAAGCACGGCATCACCAGAAGACTCACCGTACCGCACAACCCTGAACAAAACGGTGTAGCGGAGAGAAAGAATCGGACGCTCATCGAAGCGGCTAGATGTCTACTCCTGGACTCGGGATTACCACTCATGTTCTGGGCTGAAGCAGTGAACACTGCGAATTATTTGCGGAACCGTTCACCCACGTCAAGCCTAAATGGACGAACGCCGTATGAAGCTTGGACCGGCAGAGCGCCCAACTTATCCTATTTGAAGATATTCGGCAGTGCAGTGACGTATCTCGACCGAGACCCCGGACAAGGAAAATTCGATCAGCGCGGGAAAGAAGGAATTTTTCTTGGCTACGCAGAAGAATCTAAAGCTTTTCGAATCTGGTCGACCGAAAAGAAAAAGGTTATTGTGAATCGAGATGTGAAGTTTCATGAAGTTGCAGTTAAATTCGAAGAAAAACACAGCGGGAGAATTGAGATTTCCCCGGAAATGACCAACGGAAGAGTAGGACAACGTTTCATCGATTTCGATCACGATCCAAATGAAATGATGGAAGATGAAATCCCAGAGTCAGATTTGGATAACTCATCGGGCAGTGATTTTCACGGTTTCGATGTTCCCCCATTAACTGATGAGGATGAAGATTACAACGACGAAGAGGAAGTTCTTCCACATCACAATCGTGAAGACGAGGTTTTGCAACCAGTTGAAGAAGATGAAGTAGCATTACGGGATATACCCGCTTCATCACGAGGACGAGGTCGTCCAACGATTCTACGAACCGGACAGAGGGGAAGACCCAGAAAACTGTATCAACCTGGCACAACCGGAGAAGTAGATTTTGCTGAAAGTTCGTTCATATCGGAAATTCCGTTAGAAGATGCATTAAAGAGCCCTGAAGCAAGTGAATGGCACCAGGCCATAGCTACGGAAATGAAATCGATTATCAGGAACGGAACATGGACACTTGTTGACCGCCCAAAGCAAGGGAAGATCATCGGTTCCCGCATGGTATTGCGCAACAAAGTTGGACCTGACGGCGAGATAGAGAAAAGGAAAGCAAGATTGGTCGCTCAAGGTTTTAGCCAGCAACCAGGGGTTCATTTTCAAGAAACCTTCGCGCCCGTTGCGAGGTTCGGCTCTATCCGTTTGATGATGTCCTTAGCCATCCAAAACGACATGAAAGTGAAACAATTTGACATAACAACGGCATATTTAAATGGCGAATTGGATGAAGACATCTTGATGGAACCACCCAAGTTTTACGAAGAAATCCTACAGAACGTGATTAGATCCGAGGGTTCTAAGAGCATCGGCAAACAAGCAAAAGCCATGCTACACACCTTTCGAAAGGGAAATCAAGTCTGTCTCCTTAAAAAGGCTCTGTACGGATTACGACAGGCAGGAAGAAGTTGGTACAACAAATTGAGCGAGGTGTTGAAGAAACTCGGTGCCTCTCCTACCATTTCGGATCCTTGCTTGTTCAAAATCGGTTCCGGGAAAGACATCATGTTAATAGCAGTCTACGTGGATGACATTCTGGTCGCATCGAGAAATGAGAATGAAATCTCAAAGTTCGGGAGACAATTGGCCAAGGAGTTCGAGGTCAAGGATCTTGGCGATGTGTCATATTGCCTGGGAGTGGAATTCATCAGAACTCGGGTCGAGATCGCACTTTCTCAGCGTGGATACATCCAGGAGTTGTTACAGAGGTTCAACATGATGGAATGCAAACCCGTTACCACACCGATGGACTCTGGAACCAAGTTGGTGAAAACATCAGGTGTCAAGGAAGAAGATCAGCAGCTCCCTTATCGCGAGTTAGTCGGTGCACTCACCTACCTGTCCACGATGACTCGCCCCGATATTGCATTCGCAGTAAGAAATTTGAGTCAGTTCAATAACTGCTATAGTGCTGAACACTGGAAAGGCGCCAAACGAGTACTAAGGTACCTGAAAGGAACTAGCAATCTGGGACTCGTTTACAAGTCTCAAGGCGGAAATCTCGAAGGATTTGTTGATGCAGATTGGGGAAACAACGTCGAAGACCGAAAATCATACTCTGGCTATTTATTTTCACTGGGTGGAAGTGCCATTTCGTGGGATTCAAGAAAGCAGAAAACAGTGGCATTATCCACCACGGAGGCGGAGTACATGGCTGCATCCGAGTGTGCTAAGGAGGCTGTGTACTTGCAAAAGTTCGTCAGTGAGCTAGGGTTCAAGGATCTCGCAGAGATTGTTATATACTGTGACAACAGGAGTGCTCTTTGCTTGGCAGAAAATCCTACTTTCCACAATCGAAGCAAGCACATTGCGATTCGTCACCATTTTGTACGAGATTTGCTCAAGAATAAAATAGTGTCATTAAAATATGTGTCTACCGAAGATCAGATAGCAGACTTTCTCACTAAAGGACTCACGAAGAGGAAACATCAATGGTGTACAGAAAAGACTGGACTGAAGCCGATTGATTGCTAACTGTGATTAGTTGTGTTATTTTTCTCTTGTGTTTCTTTTGATTTTCTATTTGATCGCCCTACAACTCGAGGGGAAGTGTTTGACTTACTTCATTTGATGTTAACTGAGTTACGTAGTCATTACGAGTTGCATGACGAATATGTTGCCATCTATAGTCGAGAGTGTTTTGTCTGTACTAGTACATTCTGCGCCGTAACTGTTTTATATTCAGTCTGGTTCGATCACTCTATCAGTGCACATCGTGTTGTGATGTTGTGAATTGTGATTTGCCAAATAAAGCATGGTTCTACTTGAAAGTCTTGTTTCATCACTGCAGTGATCATAAATTAATCGGTGAACCTCTAACAAAGTAAGAGTTAAGTAAAGATTTTTTTTAAATTTTGCAATATATATTCTTACAAACATTTTAACTCGTAATAAACTAATTACTTCAAAACTTTACTTAAAATTCAAACATCAAATATATTGTAATAAAATGTAAAATATTAAATTACATTTTAGTGTAAGAAATTGGTACGAATTACATTAAAATTTTGTTTATAATGTTTCAACGATATCTTTGGTTTGACAAATTCTCGCTCTACATCTTGAGGCTAGTAGTCATTGAAGCTCAAATGATACGTCATTGAATGTTCAAAAACATACATCTTTAACTAAAGAAAAAGTATAATATAAAAATAATAGGTAAACGCGAGTTAAGAAAAATAGAATGAAAATAATTTTATACACTTTTAGTAAATGTCTTGTCAAATAATTGAATATGATTAATATTTTATTCGTAGAATCGAGTTCAATGAATATTTTATTTTTGTCTCATTCTAGCTTTCGAAAAAAGACAAAACGCAATTTTTCCTATTATTACTCTCTTAGACTGTACAGCTTCATATTACGTACAACTTCATCATAAAGATTTTGAATAAAAAATATCCACTATTTTGTGGAAAAAATAGTGTATATTGTAAAAAATCGGACTCCGCTAAAATGGACACCTGGCAGACATACAATTGAATCGGATATTATATCGCTTTTTGTAACAAATTAAAAGCTGCAAGATAGATTGATCGTTCCATGTTTAAATCAAGTAAATCAGATCAATAGAATAGTATTGATGACACTGCAAAGTTTGAATTTGGTTTGGAAAATGTAAATCATTTATTTGCGGGCAGGGTTGCCAGGTGTGTTGGGAGTCTTGTCCCCACCACTGCTACGGAATTTCCGCAAATAACCTCTCCAATGAAACAAAATTCCCCAACTTTGAAACGAAAAATATTCTCCAAATTATTGATCGACAACATGAACTGTCCCATGCAATTCGATTCGCTGTTCACTTACATTCAGATATTTGTGCTCTATACCCGAAACCATATACTATCTTAGTTTTTCTTTCTCTACGCACAAATAGAAGAGGTCAAATGACTCTCCCTTGCGGCATTCCTGACGTAACTCTTGCCCCGGAAGATTTCCCTTCGTGTTGTGCCTTTCCGCTTTGGTGTTAAAGGCCAGCTCTTTCTCCAACGGAGGGGGTTTCATTGGTGTTCTTCGCGGGTTGATTCAATGTTGTCTAACTCCGATTCGGCTGGATTGCGTTTCAGTGGTACGTTATTTTGCTCTAATTCTCCGGAAATGTTCACTGATCCAACGTTTTGTTTTAATCCACGCGGGTTGTATAACATTGTCATTTAAGTGTAATTCTTTTTTTTTAAATTTATTTATTTTCTTCCTGTTCGACTCTACAAGTATTTCAGAGGTATTAAAAATTAATATTAATTTGCTTGTAAGAGTTGATCACTCGCACGGTAATTGTCCCTACTTGTTGGGGCAGAATAAGTATTATTAGTTGCGATTTTTGACAGAAAGCGTTTGTATTAAATATTGCGAAAATGTGTAAAAGAAGTAGTGCGTTAGTTACGTGTTGTAGGGTGCAAGTGTAAGGGGAAGGAATACAACTGCGAAGGTCTGAATCGGTCTTTTGGCAATCGGGATTTAATTCTGCGTGGAAATGTGTATGAATTGCCAAGATTAATAGTAGATTTATGTGGGAAATAGAGAATTTGAAAAATTGTTGGTTCTGTAATTTTATCAAATCTGTAATATTGTCTAAATTTAGTTCGTAATGTAATTCATTATTTGGTATGAACCCCGGGACTTTACGGATAGATGGGTAATTGAATATACTTTACGGTGATGTTTTACGGATACATTTATTTCGAACAATATGTAATTTATTAATGTTGTAGCAGCATTTGACCATAAGTGAGAACCATATATAAATGTGAGCCTGATAATTCATTTTTTTAAAGGTAGTGAACATTCATATTGCAATGGAGATTTAGAAGACAGGTGAGATTTAAATTTTAAAATTTTGATATTAGTTTTATGAATAGAATTTTCTATGTGTTTATTCCAAGTCAAAGTGGTATCTAATTAAATGCCTAAATATTTTATAGTTTCGTTTTTTAATAGCCATGGAATTAGTGTATTAAATATTTTCAAAAGGGGCAGAAAAAAAGTGTTACAAAGTGTACAAATTTAGGCCCGACATATGTCCTTCGCATCTTTACGGTACATGTTCAGACCACTTTGTAACACCGGACTTCAGAAATCCACGGTTTTATAAGTAAAAAGTCTTACCATTTTCAATTTATTTATATTACATAATAGAAGAATACATGCGTATACACCAAGTTGTAAACCTCACATCCCTCCACCTCACCGAGGGTAAAGCCCTGTGGACGAGAAATTAATTAACGTACTTGAAATTTTTACAAGACAAAAAGTATCAACTTCTAAAAAATACAAAAATTACAATAATTTAGAATATATACAGACAACTTAAAATTATTAAGAGATTTTTAATTACTACAATCAATATACCATCCACTCCAGACGACGTTTTATTGTACATGCTATGTATAAGTACTTCCTTTTCAGATGTAAGTGCAACAAACAGAACTGGCACAAGACCAAAGAGGTTATGGAGGTCTCCACTGCGTGATCAAATGCCTGTGCCATGGTTGGACCAATTATCACACAGAATTGATGAAAACATTACCTATATTTGAGACAATATCTACAATCATTATTGTCCTCATGTACTGTTCATATAGGTAATTTTCCGTATCATTGCTCAGATGGTTTCCACATTCCGAAAGCTTTTTAACATTAGCATATACCTTACCGATAATATGTTCACGATAAGAATCCTTAGTTTTTTGATTAATGACTAACAAGTTTTTGAAGTCCTTGTATTTTCATTTCAAATTATTGCCAAGGATATTTTTTGCTAATATATAAAATTTTAATTTTACATAGGTTTCTCAGTTCCCACACTATCCAATTTTTACTAGTTTTATTTTATGTGAGAATTTTATTTCAAATTTAGATATGTCGATAGCATCCTGCGTCTTTCTTATCGAAAGACAAACAGCAGCATCCAAGTCATGTTTTTCGAAAACACCGATCCAAACAGCAATTTTCAAATTTTGAGGAGTTTATTGGGATGTATTTTCTCTGTATATGGTTTTAAATTAGATGTTATGGATTGTTCGCATTTTAATTTCCGATTGTAGTTACTGGGCTCCATATGTTTTTTTTTCTGTGTAGACGAATTTACAGAAATGTACCACACGCGCACCACTTTCGATACATACACTGACGGAAAAGGGCCGCAGTTTTAACAAAATCAGTAGTGAGCGACCGAAATTCCCATGATCTTTGATATTGCGGAAGTCGTAGATTATTTCACTAACAAAAATTTTACAGATTTCTCTCCGTCGAGGTTTTTAATATATACCTCCATGGTCTTTTAATCTGAGTCTATATGTTATTTATGATTTGAGCTTGAGTCTATTCAACAGATAATTGGGGTTATCTAAGAACAATAAATTATTATGCATTTGTTATATTAGGGCACTCCTAAAACAGATATTGTGAATATTTTGCTGCCCTGTTGATCAAGTTGAAAAAGAACTATTTTATTAAGCTAATTTATTGGTAATTAATTAGCAATTACATGGCAAAAAATTTGTGGTACTTTTAGTTATTTAAGGGAGTAAAAACCACAAATATTTTGCTACCTTGATATAAACATAGAAAAACACTGCGTTTCTTTTTTAATAAAGTCCAATTAAATAAATTTCTTGGTAATTAATTAGCAATTAAATAGTAGAAAAGTTGTAGTAGTTCTTGTTGTTCAAGTAGAAACCAGGAATGTTTTGAACTATTTTACTGACAGACTGCTACCTTGATATGAAGCTGGAAAAACACTACATTTTTAAACAATATATGGCAATTAAATTAATTTTATGGGAATTAATTAGCAATTAAATAGCTAATAACCGGGCGGACAGGCCGACTGACTCTGACGTTCAGATTGATGGACCGACAACGGGTGGACAGCCAGATCGACAGACGGATGGACGGACAGACCAACAGCCACACGAACGGACCGGAAGACTGACTGACGGACCGACAGATGGACGGGCAGTCCGATTATGGACGGACTGACTTACGGATGGACGGGCAGACCGACGGAGGATCAGACGGATGCACGGACTGACCAACATAAAGACAGACGGACCACCTGACAGACGAACGGACAGACTAACTGTACTTTTTGACGTAAATAAATAAATCTTTCGGTTCCATCCAAATCATAAGTATTGCAAATGGCTTTACCGTTTTACAACTTGCCACTTCTATCATCAACTTGACTATCAAAGTAATGTTCATAACACTTTTCCGCAAGTGGTTTAATATTTCGCATCTGAGTCTTTCAAGTCAGCTTACCTTAAATACAGCAGAAAGTATCTGCCTGATGAGAATACAGCGTCCAGGGTACACTACTAAACACAAAGCAAGGAAATATATCAGTAATGATATTCGTACTAACAAGCTCATCGACACCTTAATACTGACACACTACATTATATCCTTTAGATGTTTCGGCATTATAATAAATATAATTTCCTTAAATACAACTTAAATAAAATCGCTTTATATAAGGTGAAGGTTCCTGTGGCAGATAAACGACAATGTTAAAATCAGATTTTAAAATGTAGCTGTCAGAAAAAAGCTGTGGCTGATGGGAAAATTCTGAATGCACATCTGAATTCAGTATTAAAAACCGCACTAGATTCACTAATCATATTTCTTCGGAAGGAAACCTTCTCGACCAGTGATAATTTAATATACATCACATTTAACAATAATAACCAAGATTCAAGATCTTCAGCCACGTAAAACTTACAAATATCAGAGCATTAAGGAATGTGAGAACACCGCGAACGAAACGATTGAAGAGAATTTGCCGAGAGTATTACAAAAGAGTGAGACTTGTCCTGCAGTCCTCTCTGAACTCCAGGAACAAAATATCAGCAGTAGGTAGTTTTGCGGTGTCTATAATAGAGTACAGTTTCGGATTAGAGGACTGGAGTCAGCAATAAATTCGAATCATGGTTCGAAAAACCAGAAAACTGTTTACAATGCATCATGTTGCCCATCATCGAGCAGATGTACATAGACATTGTGTCACGTAAGGAAGGAGGAAGAGGCCTCACACAAATTGAAGCCTCCTGGCACAATGTAATATTCGGGGTTGGAAAGTATAAAGTCAGTCATCAAGATGACCCATTAATGAGGCAGGTTATCATACCTGACAGAAGAATGGCAAACAGGCATTGTTAGAGTAGCAAAAAGCATTGCGAAGAAAAATATGCAAGATGCGCAAAAGGACACTGACACTGAACTTCTGATGCTACAAAACATGAATGTGAGGCAAAATTGTTAAAGGAATCGTGAAGACACAAAGCACTCATGGCCAATATCTGAACAGTATGGACAAGGTGCGGATCAATAAAAACCAATCACTTATGTGTAAAGGGGAAGAATAAAGCCAGAATCGGAAGCAGTTCCCATACCTGCTCAGAGTCAGGCGTTGAGAACTTGACATTTTGATAAATCGGTGCTCAAAATTTTCCAAGAAGATAAATGCCGCGACTGCCAGGAACAAGTAGAAACGTCTCAGTTAGTCCAATTCTAGCAAAGACCGAATACTTGAAAAGTCACGACAGGGTGTGTAGTTACCTCCACTGGCAGGTTGGCTAAACCCCGAGGTCATTTAAAAGACTGGAAAGTACTAGAACTTGCTTTATTTGGAACAGCCCACATTTTTCGCAAAGTATTGTGGGGGCAGCGACAGACCTTAGATCTACTCCTTAGGAAACTGGTTGCAATCTGGAGTAGATTTTATATTTAACAGACTCATAACATCTTAAGTTGTGAATTATACTAAATATTATTATTATTATTATTATTATTATAGTAAACAGCCAACCTCCGTGGCGCAGGCGGTTGTGGCAGCCGTCGTCTACGCCGAGGAGGCTGCAGGTTCGAGTTCTACGTAGACATAGTCGGATTTGTGATTGTCCTTTCACCCATCATTATTCAGTCACCCTATAATTCGTCATTCAAGGCTTAACAAGGGATACAAGCGAAAAGCTGATCACCGCTGTAGACTACATATAAATGTATCTCCAATTTTAGTTTTCTCTCTGCCTGTCATATAAGTTACTGGTTTTATTTATGTTCTAAAAAACTGTCTACATCGTATTTCCTGAAGCAGGCCCTAATTTTGCTGTTAAAACGATCGCAGAAATGTACATGGACTCTTAAATAGCTGCTGTCCATAACTGTTTTTGTATTCCATAACTGCTCTTAGAATGGTACCAACTATGTCAATTGCATATATTAATAAAACGAATAAAGATTATTTTTGAGAAAGTTTCTGTGTTTCTGCAAATTTTTCTCGTGAAATTCTGGATTTGCCAACTTTAATGCACAAACTACAAGGTTGTACACCGTAGCTACTTTCTGATTTTTAGAAAGTATTGAATGATAATTCAGAACTCAAAAGGTTTGTTCCCAGTTCCAGTCAGTTACAATTTTATTTTCCGTTATTATTAGTTTGAGATTTAGAAAGCTTATTTATCTACTACTGTTCTCCAGTTCAATAGAAAATATTAATCTGGATGAAATTCATTGTGTATGTGAACATTAGACGCAAACATGTAATGAAGTCATCCATGTATCTGTAGTAAAATAATACACGAAAGTGAAGATGGGAGATGCAGAAACTAATTTTTTTCATTACTAGATAGGAAAGTGTCAGCAAGAAAGAGGCGATCCCTTTGCTAGTCAACGGTTGTCAAATAAAATTTGTTGTTGAAAGAAAAAAAATACATCTTTGTATTTTTCTGGAAAACAAACAATAAAGAATAGACCACAATGGAGTTTATGTCATCGTGTACTGTACAATAGCACTACCCCACCCCAAGGTTTAAAGAAAAAAAATGGAGCAGTTGTTAAGAAAATCTTAGTTTTGTTAAATCTTAAATTGCATATATTGCACGCATTACTGTGCGAAAACTACGAAAAGTAAAATATTTATCTACGACACTAGCCAGCAAACAACATTGAATCCGTTTTATCATTCCAGATTGGACCAAATATAAAAACAATTAAAAAGGGTTTTAGACCTTCCATATATGCTTGAGGGTATAAAAAAGCAGTTATAAGTAAATAAAAAACTTTCCAATTTTAATTATACAGATCATATAATTTTATTATTGCTTATTCTCGAAAAACACATCTCTCCCTCACTCCATTTGCATTTAATCGCTCCGTGCAACGAAAGTAAGTTATCTTCTCGAATCGTCTCGAAAGCGTCTTATCTTCTGGACAAACTAACTGGGGGCAGAAATATTAATAGCCACATTTTGAAGATGGAAATAATGGAGGATTTCAAAGATACGAGAGACGTCTTTTTCAAATAATTAAGTACATCTTAACGATTTATTATTTTTTTTACACAATTCCATGAGATATGACAGTTCTATTCAAAATGTATCATGCCCTTAAAAATTCATCTTGTATATGTTACCGCTTTACATGATTGTGGATATTTGAGATTCTTCCTCTAATCGGCCCTGGTGAGTCTACAAGGGTCTGCATCAGGCCCTTGCACTGAGAAGATCCTCTCGCAAAAGGAACTTTTATTCTATGAAGCCGCCTCGTCGTTTTACTATCTCCTTTCAGAGGAACTAACTGTTCATTATTCTCGGGTACCTACATGTCAGAAAGAACATTCAAATTGCCTTACCTCTGAGAAAGTCCGCATGTGGATACTTAAATTTCCCTTTTGTAACAAAGCCTTCTGGTAACATTCAAAAGACTTTTCCCCTCTGTGACTTAACATGTGTTTACTTCAAGTGTCTCTCTCTCTCTCTGTGAAACACTTCAGGGACCCATAACATTTAAACTGTTTTTCTCCTGATGTGAATCGGCATGTGGATGAATAAATGTACCCTTTAAGAAAAATTATTGTGACAGAAAGAACATTTAAAGAGCTTTTCCCCTGTGTGAATCCGTATGTGGTTACTTCAAGTCCTTTTTCAGAGAACCCCTTCTGGAAGACAACATTCGAAAGGCTTTCCCCCCTGTCTGTATTTAAATTACCCTTTCGAGAGAAAACCATTCACTTCCTAAAAAAATGTTCTTAAAACAAGGAGTTGGATGGTAATTCTCTGTCGATTAAATGTAATAAATATATTATATTTTGAAGGGTAGACTAAATTATAAGGTCTCCAAAGTGAAGAGATTCTTTGGAAATAATTCGTGAAGTTGGAGGTAACGTTATGTTTATTGTTGCTCCACTCCCAAACAAGCATAAGCGCATTTCGCTTAGAAACACAGTCCTCACTTGGTAGACGTATTTATTGGAGCTCCCGTTTTGTGTCACCGCCAAATGCGAATTTCCGGAGTTATTCGGTTTTTGAATGCAAAGGGAGTGAAATCTATTAAAATTTATCTCCAAATCAAAGTTAGTTAATCTGAATAGGTTTTGATATTTTTACGTCATTTTTCTTTGCTGTTAGGGCATTTTTAAAATGATATAAAAACATTTTATGGATCACTTTTGGCGATGTTTTAAAGTAATCAAAATTCGTACCCTAGCTATTAGAAAATAACAAACAGTCTAATTTTACAACTATAAAGATGACATAATTTTATCATTGCATAGTACTGAAGAACATACGCGAGCGCACCTCATTGTCATTTAAGCACTCCACGCAACGAAAGAAGTTATCTTCCGGGAGGCCCAGCGCCCTATCCTCTGGGCGAAAATAACTCACTGGACTAGTTCCACAACTCAGGAACGGATGTGCGCAAGTTAACTTCACCTTGCTGCGAAATCCTCCCAGGAGGTGGACCATCCGAATTGTCTATTCTCTGTGCGGGAGGTCTTATTAGCCTTTTTGAAGATCCGATGTTGAGAAGCTTGTCCAGCAGGCAGAATATTCGAAGACTACGAAGAATCTGTGCGAGTCTTCTTCCAGTGTAAAGTAGAAGCAGTTATTAATGAATTAAAATGCCAGAAAAGCCCAGGAGAAGGCAAGATAATCTGAAAATTGAGATGGACGAAAGCGCAAAGTTTGAAATGTCTCATTTTTTCTTCTTAAACACCTCAAAGAGTTGCCAAATAAATGAGTTCCTAGCGTGGCGACAAGTTTGACTGAATTTGGCCACCTATGTGCCAACAACCACTTTAGAAGAAAATCAAACCCGAGAGGCAGTATTTCCTTTAGATTACTCCACAATAGACCGTATCCACTCATTATACAGTTTATAGAGAAAGTTCAAGAACATAAAATGAATCTGTACCTTCTCTTCATAGACGTAAAAAAAAACAACATTCGATTCAGTGGAACATAAAGCAATTCAGGAAGCATTACCCATACAAGGAGCACCAACTAAGTATATACTAGTCTTAGGAAATTTATACTAAAGCAGTAAAGCAAAAGTTAGAACAGATTCAGAGAAGCAAGAATTTGAAAAGGAAAAGCGAAAGATGACCCCATTTTACCAAAATTATTTATAAGCATTTTAGAATTTATTTTTCGTAATATAAAAAAAGCGGTATAAACACCAGTTGAGAAGAGTAACAAACCTACAATTTGATGATGACCTATCACCCTTCTTATAACCAAATCGGCCACGAAATTACAAGAAATGCTAGTCGACGTTCTCAAAAATAGCAAAGAACTGATAATAAATACTCAAAAGACACAAATAATGACCAACTGTACGACAATATTGATAACACATGGTGGAAACGCCTTGTAAAATACGTTGACAATTCCCAATATTTGGACCAGATCATGTCCTTTATAAATCCCTCCCAATCCATAATAGAAATAGGATATCACAAGTGAAGAAAAACTATGGGCTTTCAAATACATACTACTGAACAACAACTACAGCCTGGAAGAGAAAAATAGTAATTATTAACACCTGTGTCCTTCCGGTATTACTGTACGTTCCACGGACATGGTCACTAATAGAAAGGAAGAAAAATATATCAAAGGGAGACGGAAAGGAAAATATTAGGTATAAGTCTAAGAAACAAAGTAAGATACAAAGGGCAGGTCAAAAACTCGTAGGTCAACTCTCACGTCTCCTAAAATGGAAATGGGCAGGGCTTGTAATGAGGATGAAAACAAACAAATGGACCTACAAAATTACAATATGGGATCCAAGGACAGTCAAGAGATATATCGGAAGACAGAACACGGTGGTCAGACAACATAGTAAGAAGATCGGGAAGACTATGGACCAGAACTGCAGGAGACCGCACAAAACGGAGAGATGTTCTCCACACACTCGACTAAATCGAAAGAGAAAATAAGAGTTTTTCTGCCGAAAATTCGCTTTTTCGCGCAGCATTACATAACTTTCTTTTCTGAAGAATTCCGTTTTAAGCGTGAGAAAGTAAAAGATTACACAAGTAAATAGAATGAAACACAAAGAGCACAACGAAAGCCACCTGGATGTGAAGACTGATTGGGAAAAGTGGCAGTGAAAAGCGATAGTCATGAACCAAATAATTTTCGTAATTTTGTCCGTTATTGTATCTGCATCACTCAACCCCACAGAGGAATGAAAAGGTCACCGGCTGTTAAGAATTTAACGGCAGCCGGCCGTGAACGAGCCAAGTGGTCTTTGAACTATTTAACTTCGAAAACATGACAAACAACATAATAAACACATACGCACAACACAAGTACTACACATACATAAGTATTTTTCAATTGGTCAATTATAGTACTTTTAATTTTAACTTATAATTTATCAGTACAGTAAGTCTGAATATTGAATGAACATTTTTTATTACTGATTTCTAGTCTTCACAAGAGCTCGAAGGTGCTGACGTCGACGCACTTAAATCTCTTCCTCTTCAGGAAGGTGCAACCCAACCGGAGATGAAGAACCGTTTCGAAATTTTAATTCATTCTTTGTTCAATGTAATTTTCTACTGCTGACGAGGACTCCCAACCAAGTTCTATCGACGGGAGCAGATAGCCACCGCTTAAGACTAAGCAATGTGGGCGATGATCGTTGAAAACAATACCTCGATTAGAGCCCAAGGGAATCTAATTTTTAAAATTCCGCTATATTTTTGGAATGTCTCCTATTTTGTGTGTGTGTGTGTGTGTACCGACAACTTGTAAGGGGTTTCTAGGTTAGATGCACTTTGGTTAGCATATTTTTTATACAAATCATATGCATTACATGGAAAACCGTCTTTGGGTATTGCAAACTTTTTTTTGTGCAATTCAGTGTAACTATCTTGTTGCTTGTGGTTTCTATATCATCAACAGACACAAGTTCGTCTTATCGCCATTACCTAAATATACAAAGTATGACAGCAACTTTTAAGTAGCCACTTGCTTCCAATAAAAAAATTATATTACGATAAAATCTTGCCCGTCTTGTAGCTCGCGTTCGAAGCAAACAATCGTATCGATTAGAAATAGAAGATGGCGTTGCATTCCTACACCCTTTCCTTAGAAAAACATTCATTAATTTTTGGGGGTACTTAACATGAAGCCCTTGGAACAAATTCAAAATTTTCTTAATATTTCTTGTGAGAGGAAAATACACTTAAAAATGAAGCGTAGGTCAATTTTTCTCTGTTAACTCTCTTTCTGAATCTGTTTCGGGAGTATCTAAGAATGATTTGCTATTTATGGTGTACTCTATAAAATGTCCTAAATATAAGCAAAAATTGATCCGCTACCGTGACTACAAAAATATTAATTCTGAGGCTATGTTCGACGACAGTGCTAAACCTCCTTGGCATGACGTTTATAATCAAACATCTCTTAATAGTAAAGTAGAAGTCTTCAACGAAATTATATCTGACCTTTTCGATAAACATGCACCATGGAAAACGCAACGTGTGACACGTCCCGCGGCCCCATGGCTTACAAATACATTAAAGTAATTCATACAGGAACGCGACTCAGCATACCATCGCCTCAAGCGCAATAAAACCTCTGAAATGAAAGAGAGTACAAAAAGTTACGAAATTCCGTAAAACAAAAAAATTGAAACGCGAAAATTCGATATTATCATGATATCTTTAAAGTGAATACAAACACAAAAGACGTTTGGAACAAGCAGAGACCTCGGAATCACGAAAGCAAATGCTTCTGAAATTTCTATCGATATGCCCTTGAATGATATTATTGACTACTTTGTAAATGTTTCAAAACCAATACCAACTTTGTCAAGCGTAATACTTTACAGAGACTTTCAAGCAACTCACCTGCTATCAGGGATAAATTTTATTTCCATACCGTTGATCATCAAAAAGTACAATTGTTCTTTCACACAGTTGAAGCACACAAACAGCTTTATTGAAAGTAACCTAGGACATACGAAAAGCGCTAGATGATGGCCTCGTAACTGTATTAACTCTTTTAGATTTTAGTAAAGCATTCCACTCTGTAGATTACATCCTAATAGCGAAGTGCAAAAATCTAAGTTTTTCTGATTCCACCATCTCTTGGATTACAAGCTATCTCTACAATAGACAACAAATTATAGTAGTTGATCTGCACTCCAATCCTACACCTCTCCACCGAGGAGTACCTCAGGGATCTGTGTTACGGCCACTGTTCTTCTTAATTTACATGAATGACCTATCAAGCGAACTTACGGAATGTAGTCATCATATGTACGCGGATGACCTGCAAATTTATATCTCCGGAAAACCATCACAAGTAGAAATGCTAATAAATAAATTAAATAATTAACTCTCATCTGTAGTCAAATGGTCAATGAGAAACGGACTCAATTTAAATCCTACAAAATCACAAACCATCGTAATGGGCTCTTCTCAAATGCATAAGAAACTTGAAGGTTCATATGTTCCTGATGTGCTTATAGACAATGTTGTAGTACCCAGTCATACACAAGTCAAAAACTTGGGCTTAATACTTGATGATCATCTAAATTGGGAATATCAGGTCCGAAATGTCTGTCGCAAAGTTTATGCTTCTTTGCAATCCCTTAGATATATCGATAAATGTCTCCCTACTAATACGAAAGAAATGTTGGTAAAAACCCTGCTGTGTCATTTCGACTGGGGGATATTGTGTATAATAATTCATAAGATTCACTCGCTCAAACTCTACAGTGAGCTCAAAATTCCTGTATTCGTTTCATTTACATCATAAGAAAATACGATCACATCTCTGGAGTTTATAAACAGCACAAAATATTAACACTAAAGGATAGGCGTTTGTATCACAGCCTTTGTCTTTTATTTAAGATGCTAAAAATGGGTTCCCCGACATACTTAACAAATTATTTTGTACATCTTAAATCATCTAGATTTCTGAAATCCCAGTTACTCTGTATTCCAAAAAGCAAAACCAACTACTACAATAAATCGTTCGCAATTACTGTAGCTCGGGAATGGAATAAATTGCCTTCCAATATTAAAAACTCCTCTTCATTAACATCTTTTAAGAAGCACCTGCATGATTTTCTTACAAAGTAAAATACATCATTTTGCAATTTAAATCACCGCAGATTACGGGTCAAATAAAAACTATTCCTTACGAGTGTTAAGATTAATGTTTTAGAAATAACATTACTGTTTCTTTTGTAAAAAAATGTTACCTTCTTGCGACCTGTTTGATACTGCCGGAACTGTTACTTTCATCCGTAGGACCAGAGGCGGTTATAAACAAGAAAACGACCCTTTGCAGGATGGACCGCAGCTGAGGATACCATCCCAAAGACCCCCGTTACTTCATGTTAGCATAGTTTCCATTGTATTAGGATGTAGTCTGCCTTGTGGGTTTTACCCCGACTAGCGGGTTTTCCTCCAGGATCGAGCGGCGGGTGATGGAGTCTTTCTGTATTAATAGATCACAGTCGCTCGGGGTGAATACCAGGCTGCCGCGTAGCGCGCAGATATGTAAAGCACATAATCATATTTAATTCAAATTGTATTTTCAATCTCAGACTTGATTTTAAAATTATTTCAAACTTATTATTGAAACATTGTATCCATTTAACCTCTGATGTCTATTTATAACTTACTTTAAATAACGTTTGCTTTCCACTAACTACTTACAACTTGTAGATTACAGCACATTTAAATTTTTAGATAACATTACTTTTTACTACATTACTTTTACTACATTACTTTTACTACATTACTTTTACTACATATGGATGATTAGATGTTGCCTATCAAAGAAACCCTTCCAGCAGACAGAATATCAAATGGCTTTTCCTCCTGTGTGAATCCGCATGTGACAGCGTAATTGTTGACTTTGAGAGAAACTCTTTTGGCAAAGAGAACATTAATATGGCATTTCTCCTGTGTGAATCCGCATGTGGTCGCTTAAATAATCCTTTTGAGAGAAAAACTTCTGGCAGACAGAACATTCAAAAGGCTTCTCCCCTGTGTGAATCCGCATGTGGCGAATTAACTTCCCCCTTACTGCAAAACCCTGCTGGCAGACAGAACAATTAAAAGGCTTTTCTCCTGTGTGAATCCGCATGTGGTCGCTTAAATGAACCCTTTGAGAGAAAAACTTCTGGCAGACAAAACATTCAAAAGGTTTTTCCGATATGTGAATCCGCATGTGTGTATTTAAATTATCCTTTCGGGAGAATACCTTCTGGCAGACAGAACATTCAAAAGGCTTCTCCCCTGTGTGAATCCGCATGTGCTTATTTAAAATCCCCCTTTCTGAAAAACCTTTCCCGCAGACGGTACATTCAAAAGGCTTTTCCCCTGTGTGAATCCGCATGTGTGTATTTAAACTATCCTTTCGGGAGAATACCTTCTGGCAGACAGAACATTCAAAAGGCTTCTCCCCTGTGTGAATCCGCATGTGCTTATTTAAAATCCCCCTTTCTGAAAA
This sequence comes from Gryllus longicercus, assembly GCA_038098605.1. Taxonomy (NCBI): domain Eukaryota; kingdom Metazoa; phylum Arthropoda; class Insecta; order Orthoptera; family Gryllidae; genus Gryllus; species Gryllus longicercus. Next base: position 6,433,901 of record JAZDUA010000005.1, read on the forward strand.
ACCTTTCCCGCAGACGGAACATTCAAAAGGCTTTTCCCCTGTGTGAATCCGCATGTGTGTATTTAAACTATCCTTTCGGGAGAATACCTTCTGGCAGACAGAACATTCAAAAGGCTTTTCCCCTGTGTTAATCCGCATGTGCCTACTTAAACTTCCTCTTTCTGAGAAACTCTTCTGGCAGACAGAACACTGCAAAGGCCTTTCTCCTGGGTGAGTCCGCATGTGCTTCCTTAAATGTACGTTTAGAGGAAAATATTTATGGCAGACAGAACATTTAAAGGGCTTTTCGCCTATTGGAATCTTAATGTCGGAAATTAAATTTTCTCCCCGCGAAAAGCTTTTCTGGCAATTGTTGCATTCATGTCGTCTCCCTCCGAGACCACTTCTTGCTTCTGGCTGCGATTCGTTTGAAGAGCCTGCTCCGGGGCGTTCTGCATCTGAAAACAGTTCACTTCGTTAAAAAGAAGTTTCTCAAAACAAGGAGTTGGACGGTAATTGTGTCGATTAAATGTAATAAATATATTTGGCCTAGATGGGTAAACCAAATTGTAAGGTCTCCAACGTGCAGCCGGAGGTAACACTGCTGTGTTCATTGCTTCCCCACTCCCAAGCAAGCCTGAGCTCACTTCGCTTAGGCACAGTCTTATCTTGGTAGTCATTTGTAATGGAGCACCCGTTTGGGGCAACCGCCAAATGCAAAGTTCCAGAGTAATTAGGTTTTTGAACGCAGAGAAATCTATTGAAGTTTACCGCCAGTTCAAAAAAGTCAATGGAGAGTAATGCATGGATGCCTAAATCGTCCTCAAGTGATGTACGGAATCAGTAATTTATCGAACTGAAGTTCACGTCGAAGAAACAAGCGGCAAGCCGTGAATTTCCGACGATACAGTGGCGAAAATTAACCAATCCACACGAAGATCAGCGACACTAGAGATCAGGGGTGTATAACTTGCAAGGGCTCAAGTGCCACAAATAACATTTAATATGCTTGCAGGCCATTTTTCATATATTCATTGGACCGGCTTCTCTCAAAGGGGAGAGTGTGGGAATGGAACCATTCGTGACGAAGCCATACCATGCAAAACGCAGCGAAACAAATTGGGATGGTTTTGAGTTTCTCAATTTACCAGAAAAAAAGCCTTTAAATCTAAACGATCTATTTCTAAACTAAAAGTGATCTATTTTTAAATAAGGGGTGTGGCTCTCGCAGAGCGCGTGCGCCAAGTGTTCTCGCCCGACTTGGATGCAAGGGACTTTCGCTCCTGATTAATAAACCTTTCGCGGGCCACAATCAATGGCACAGCGGGCCGCCAGTTGGACAACCCTGCTCCAGATCTCCGCATTTTGGTTCCTGAGATTTCCCGAAGCACCATTCTCAGGATTCTGAAGGTTGAAAAATCAGGTGTGCGCGAGATAGGTCGCGCGAATGTTCACGGAAGATCACCAACGACAACGAGTTGAATCTTCCCGCGAGTTTATTCGCCGCTACGCAGACTGAAACAAAACTGTCACGGGCGAAGAAACCTGGGCATCTCACTGCAAAGCTGAGACCAAACAACAGCAGAAGTGGCCTCCAAGCCGTGAAAATTCAGTCTGTAAAGTCATGGCAACTAGTTTTGGGATTGACTGGGACTACTGCTGATGGACTACGTACTTTCTGGGTCCACAGAAAGCTTGAAAGGTACTGAGTGTCTCCCGAAAACTCTGCTGTGCTGCAAATGCTGGAAATAATCGATTTCGAGATTTCAACGGAAACACACATTTTGCGGTCCCCTGAATCCGAAAAGGTGTTGATTTTTTAAAACGTCCGTCTGGCAGTGAACACTACAAACACCTAAGCCATGCCCAGGATTTTATTCGAATTTAAAAACTATCGCGCTCGAGTCGAAGCTTTTAGATTTTGAAAAATATTCTTCAAAATGTGAGGGTACTTTATATGAAGACCTTAAAAATTTTTCTCAAAAAAGGTCTTCTATTTTTTTCTTTTATTTCTTGTAAAACTAATGAAAAATAAACTTATAAAGGTGACGTAGGTTCAATTTTCTGGGTTAATTATTTTTTCGAAAATTGAAAAATTTGGAATTTTTTTGGACGTCTTCCTACAACTATAATATTGAAGAAAGATTTTTTCTTCAAATAAAATTTGCTCTCCATAGTGAGCTCTTTCATTAACCCTTTTCCGAGCAACTAATTATAATGACGCAACCGGGCAGGCAGGTCCCCGGGGACCCAGGAGAGTCTGCAACGAGACTATGCTTACAGGTGTCCGATTTTGGACGTGAATAATGAAACTTAACTCTCTAATATTTATTTCTTTACTTTAACAAAACCTTTTAAAATACTTACATTTATTTATTAAACAGAAGTTCTCTTATTATAGGTCTCACACACTGTTACACTGTTTATGCTCATAGCAGAGAGGTTTTGAACAGACGCTATATCTGTCTCCTATTTCTTTCCAAAGGGCACAAATGTTATCTTTCTTGACATTGTTATAAATTTTCTGAGCTGAAGATGTTCCTTCTTCCCCCAAAAAAGTGTGTGACTGACAGGCGACACTTGTTATTCAATCCTGATTGTCTCCTTACGTTTAGTGGGCGAACAAAATTCTTTGCGATGCCAATAATGAAAAATCGTATGTTCTCATGCTTTCTAACATTCAGTCAGAGCCAGTAATATTCCTATCGCGGTGCAGTCTTCCCCCAAAACCTGGGACGTGCACGACTTCAAAAATTCACTGTTTCGGTCACATACTAACACGCAAAAACACTGTCTACGAAGGCACCGATCTCAGAATCTCTCACACGTAGCGTCATTTCCCGGAAAAAGAATTTGCGCAAGCCGACATCCGCCCACCCGTGGGTGTGAAGCAGTCAAGTAATCGACCAAACAAATCCAGGAAATACATTATTACACTACATCAAAAGACCTGAGACCAATGGACCCCGCTTGCTCAGGCGAGGCTGAAAAAAGATAAAAACTTTTTTATTTATTATCCAGTATTGCTTTCGTAAAATGGTTGCGGAAACAAAAAACCCTTATAGCAAAATCCTCACAGCTTGGATAGTTTTCACGTAAAATATAAAAAATCTCGCTTCTGTCTCCATTAGACCCCGGTTAAGGGTTAATGTCTTGTACATTTTTTGACATTTTTAGTAGTTTTCGCGCAATACTGGGTGCAATATGCACAATTTTAGAAAATAACAAAAATCAGATTTTCCAAAAAACTGCTTTTTTGGAATTTTTTCTTCACACTTTTGGTACGATAATGCTAAATGTATGCTATGAGATATCAACATCAGTTCGCTCTATTCCTTCGTATTTTCAACAATTACAAAAAAGTAATTTTTTTACTTGTATCCCGTCGTTAATATTTACGTTAGTCAGGCGATTTGTTCACATTATTACATTTATGAGTGCATGTGCTTGAAGTATCGTCATATAAAGTGTCTCAAAGACCAAGAGTTTTATGGGAAAACAAGCTCAAAATTATGCATTTTCAGAAACGCCCATTTCTCAGAAACCAAATTTTTTCTTCTAACGTTTCGTACGAATAGAGCTAAATACACTCTTTATTATGTCGTAAAGTTCATTTTGGGGTATTTTGTTGTTGTTTTCGAATTACTGTTTGTGTGCTGTTTCGAGTTACTGTTGTCTTACTTTTCGTTTCGAGTTACTGTAACTTCAAATGAAGGTTTTTCAAAAATTCGAAATTTTCTGTGAAAAAGAGCTCCAAATTTTGAATTCACTATTGGCGCTTCAACGCCATTTTCTCAAAAACGGCTTCACATTGTTCGAAGAAAATAGAGGGGAGGGAGGAGAGGCGAGAGGAGAGACGAGGCGAGAGGAGAGAAGAGGCGAGAGGAGAGAAGAGGCGAGAGGAGAGAAGAGGCGAGAGGAGAGAAGAGGCGAGAGGAGAGAAGAGGCGAGAGGAGAGGAGAGAAGAGGCGTGAGAAGAGGCGAGAGAAGAGGAAAAGAGGCGAAAGGAGAGAAGAGGCGAGAGGATAGGAGAGAAGATGCGAGAGGAGAGAAGATGCGAGATGAGAGAAGAGGCGAGAGGAGAGGAGAGAAGAGGCGAGAGGAGAGGAGAGAAGAGGCGAGATGAGAGAAGAGGCGAGAGGAGATGAGAGAAGAGGCGAGAGGAGAGGAGAGAAGAGGCGAGAGGAGAGGAGAGAAGAGGCGAGAGGAGAGGAGAGAAGAGGCGAGAGGAGAGGAGAGAAGAGGCGAGAGGAGAGGAGAGAAGAGGCGAGAGGAGAGGAGAGAAGAGGCGAGAGGAGAGGAGAGAAGAGGCGAGAGGAGAGGAGAGAAGAGGCGAGAGGAGAGGAGAGAAGAGGCGAGAGGAGAGGAGAGAAGAGGCGAGAGGAGAGAAGAGAAGAGGCGAGAGGAGAGAAGAGAAGAGGCGAGAGGAGAGAAGAGGCGAGAGGAGAGGAGAGAGGAGAGAAGAGAGGAGAGGAGAGAAGAGGCGAGAGGAGAGAAGAGGCGAGAGGAGAGAGAAGAAGCGAGAGGAGAGAAGAGGCGAGAGGAGAGAGAAGAAGCGAGAGGAGAGAAGAGGCGAGAGGAGAGAGAAGAAGCGAGAGGAGAGAAGAGGCGAGAGGAGAGAGAAGAAGCGAGAGGAGAGAGGAGAGGGAGGAGAGGAAGGAGAGGAGAGGAAGGAGAGGAGAGGGAGGAGAGGAGAGGGAGGAGAGGGAGGAGAGGAAGGAGAGGGGAGAGAGAAGGAGAGATGAGGAGGGGAGAGAGAGAAGAGATGAGGAGGGGAGAGAGAAGGAGAGATGAGGAGGGAAGAGGGAAGAAGAGGGGGACGAGGGGGAAGCAAGGGGAAGGGGGAAGAGAGGTGGGGGAAGAGGGGGCGAGGGGGAGGGGGAGAGATGGGAAAAGGTGGTGGGAGAGAGGGGAGAGAGAGAGAGGATAGATGAGAGAGAGTGAGAGCTCAAAATAGAGAAACTAGTTGTGATACAGAATGGCAGGGACTTTCTCGAACTAGTTAGTTTTCTAATTTCTCTGGTCTGGACTAGCCAGCTGCTATCCCAATGTACATATCTTTAAAATTTTATTAATTTTTCGGTTTCATAAAAGAACAGAAATATTACTTTAAGAATAATATAGAGGAATTAAACCTCATCATTTAAGGAAATTTTCATTGACATATTTGAGGCTGTGTATGGAAAAATGGCACATAGACATTACTGTAAATGCGAAATTTGAAGCTTTTTATTTTTTTTACAGAAATCTTATGTATTTTGAAAAACTTGATTGGAAGTCATTTAAAGCATATCCACTCTACAATGTATACTAATCACTTGAAATGTGCATATTAAAGGCATGAAATGTTTCAACAAAATTACATTTCTGTAATTTTTGAAAAAACAAGAATCCAGCAAAATAATTGTTATATTGCCCTAAAACAGTGCAATTCACAGTATCCGTACGAAACGTTTGATGAAAACATTTGGAGCAATTTGGGAAAATTGCATTGTTTCTGAAAATGCCGAAATTTGAGCACATTTTCACAGAAAAATTTTAATTTTTCAAGGAACTTTATAATAAAATATTGTCATGTAATCGTAAATGCAATAACACCCAATCGCTTATAAACTATTAACATGAGAGACTAGCAATGACTTAGAGGAAAGCAAAGACTTAGAGGAATAGAGGAAAATAGTGTTAATGTTATCTCAACAGAGTACATTTAAAACCATCCTTATCATGAGTTTAAAGAAAAAAATTGGAGCTGTTTTGGAGAAAATCTTGTTTTTGTTTCTTATTAAAATTGCTCATATTGCATGAAAACTTCAAAAATTTTTCAAAAAATGTAACCGACCTTAACAAAAAACTAATTATCGGAAAAAAAATTCACTGGAAAAAACAGGTTTAATCTTCAATTTTGTAGTTGTAGGAAGATGCAAAAAAAATTCGAACTTTAAAAATTTTCGAAAATTTTAGTTACCAGTGAAAATTAGATCTATGCCACCTGTATATTTCTCTATTCTTACAAAAAAATTTTTAAAAAATGGGGCCTATTGTTGAGAAAATTTGGAAAATGTTGAAGGAACTCTATGTAAAGTTGCCCTTAATTGTTAGAATTTTATTTTTCCAAATGGCAGCGCCTCAAGTCAAGCTATATCAATCCAGGGAATATGTTTTGGAAAACATCCTACGTATGGGTTAGGCTCTAGTAGTGTTCATAGACTGACAAACTGATGTTTTGAAAGAAACCATTTACCAAAAAAAAATTAAAAAAAAATAAAAAATAAAAAAATAAATAAAAATAAAAACCACCCTTTTCCAGTACCAGTGGATCCCAAAAAGTGTAATTAATTACAGTGTAATAGAAGGTTGAGTTTGAGAAATAAGGCAAGTGAAACTGTGTTCAGTTAGTCCATGAATGAGATGTTTGGCTTTAACTTCTCCCCAACGTGTTTGTTAGAATATGTGAGCTCCATGAAACACTTCTTGCTCGAGTTTCAGTCGACTCACATTCTTTTTATAGTGCAATGGCCACCATCATTTAAAATCCTTCACCTTCTCACTTACAACAAGTTCTACTTCAAATTTGTCCAAAACTACAGTTGAATGAAGCATTAGTTCTGGATATTGCTTCATCATGAAAATCCTATCACTTTTCTTAATATTCCTTTTTATGACACTGACACCACAGTCGCATAGGAGGTAGGAATGCCCACGCATTGGAAAATAATGATGAATCGTCAAGTGAAAATTAGTCAGAATCCTACATCAACACTATTTTTTGAACATGTAAATTTTTTCCCCTCATTTTCTGGAATTGTAATTCCTTGTTTTCTAGTTTTCTGTTTTCCAGAAAGTGATCGCCAGTCACTTTTGTAGCACTAACAATAAAATAATTGTTAAAGGCCTTTGAATAAGGTTTTAGTAATTGCATCAAATTGATTACTTGGTGGACATTAGTAGTTTTTGTGCAGAAATACTTTTAAACGTGATTAAATGTACTTTCTTCTTTTCTCTGAATTCCCAGATTATAAAAGTCACCTATTAAATATTAAAATTATCCCTTAAAAAAAAAGGCAGAGAGAAAAATGTACCATTCTTTCCCCTTCCAAAGTTAACAATAACTCTTGCAAGTTTCCTACAAACTCATCTTGGTTTACTCCAAGCAGAAAGACATGTTAATTCTTCCTGACAAGAAAAAGAAGCAAGTTCTCCGTAGAACCTCTCTTTCACATCACTTCTTAAACCACACACTCAACAGAAATTACATGTAATCATACGATCATTCCCACACCTTACCACATAGTGTCGCTTACTATCATATTCTTTTTCTACTCACCACGAGAGCATGCACGTTCATCTGTTTCTTCAGATTTAATGGGACAACGTCCAACATATGATGCCAAAGGGTCCTACAACATGACACCAAATTTTTTAGTTCAGTTACATCACACACTTTGCAATTCACTTTGAAATTCTGAGACGATTAAATTTTTTTTTTTTTTTTTTTTTTTGTAATAATTTTGTACACTGCGGGAGATGGAACTTTGGGACTCACGGTAGGGTGGTAAAGCAAGGTTTTCATAGCAAAGGCGGGTACAGCATTAGCACCAGCTGAACATGACATATGTTAGCTTCTTTACCTCTGTTACATATAGATCATCTGCGTAGGCAAATTGCATGGGACACTATGCTTAGTGCCCCAGACTCTAATAAACATAAGAGCTCAATAGACTATAACCATTAATTGGATTGCTGGTGAGGTAGATACCTTTTTATTATGATAAGTAAATAAAGATATTGTCTGGTATCAATACTTTAATAAAAAGTATATAACCAGTAAGACCAGTAACCAAGTAAGACTATAACCAGTTATTAATTTTTGTTTTAGGTATCTCAACAGGCCAGCTATGTAAAAGAGGTGCAGTTGGCAATACTTCACCATTGGCTTGCTGGCTGTCAGTACCAAAGAAATATCTCCAGAGATTTAGTTTAACAATAAAACCAAAAATACAAAGAATTCTGAAATCTTGCAGCAATGAATGCCCAGGATTTTCCCAATTTCACAGATACAATCTCAAAAAACAACACTCAATATATTGTTTCTGATATTTTTGTAGCTTAACAACCTGTAGGTAAGAAAAAAAATATTTTTACAAGAAACAAAATAAAGTAAATAATGATAAAACTGTATTTACAAGTGTTCATTCATTTAGTTTTTTATATACTTCATTTTGTCTCTTACCTACCAATTTTAATGTACATGAAATCATCTGTTCACAAACTACTGTAATAAAGCACACTGATCAATTGTTTCATACTGAGTTTTAACTGACAATTCTTGTATTCATTTGGTAACCTAAATGATAGATTGATTGATTTTAAATTTCAAAATATCAGAAAACTTCACAACACACAATCATTAAAATGTTGATACTTATATAGCACTTGATGAATTTTCAAGAAAAAAAAAACACAGTACAGTATTCACGGCATAGCTGTAATACTCACCTCACATTCCTCCTCAACCTCTTCTTTTGTGACCTCTGAGGACTTGAGAAACACTGTGACAAGTGGCTCCAGCTCCTGAACACACACAAAACAAATATCATCCACCATCACCTTCCGCTCAGTTCTCAAATCTTAGGACACATTTTTTCTCAGAGAAGGAAATACATTCTCAAGCATTCAAAATTAAATCAAATGAAAATAGTACATATGGAAAGCTTACTTCATCTTCTTCCTTCTTAATCACATTCTTCAAGGTGCTCGTTTTGTGTATGTCCTATGAAAAAACAACAGCATTTTAGTTATTCATCAAACCAGTAATAAAAGTATGTTGAATTGAATAACTAAAAAAAAAAAAAAAAAAAAAAAAAAAAAAAAAAAAAAAAAAAAAAAAAATCTGATCAATGACAAACTAATCTGCACACGTTTGGCAAAGGACTGTCCATAAAATCACATAGACTCATATAATCAAAGGACTGTCAATATTCTTCCACATAAGCTTATTTAAAATAGTAAGCATCACAAAGAGAACCCTAAGAAACAAGCATACTGTTACTCTAAATGCTCCTTCATAAAAGTGCTCTTATATACAGCATTACATGGTAAAATAATTCAAGACTATTCACTCGACTTCCAATTTCATAATACATTTCGAAAATAATTGGATTTTTTTTATTCCTCTATCTTCAATACATTGCTATGTTATGAATATACAACAGCCTTTAGTTGACATAAAATTGTCATTAACTATGAATACAAATATTGATGCTAAAACATTTTTGCATCTTTTTCAATCGTTGAATATAAAAATGAATCAGACAAATGCCATATCAAAACAATTTTTAGGGTAGACCAAAGAGATATCAAGCAAATGCAACTCACTATGGTGTTGGCTTCTTCAAAAAACTCGGCAGGTTCTTCTTTGACCTGAAGTCAACGGAAAATGATATGAATAAACATTTGCGTCGTACATACAGTAGCCCAATAAAAGCTAACTTGTGTGCTAGGCAAGTAACGATTTCCTAAAGTTTGCGTTAATCTGATGGATTTGCAAACTGGACAAAGTAAAAACATGAATGCCATAATACCTAAATAGTAATCTCACCTTCTCTACCTTAACCACACTTTCAAACACGATATCATGTCCATCCATTTGTAACAATATTCGCTAAACGCTGATCATTAATGTTAGAGAATAGATGCGATGTCGTATTCTTTACCACACAGCACCCTAGTTGGTCTATGATTATGTAGTATTATGTACTATAATCCTTCAGCCTTCCAACCCGGTTCTGTCCGTTCCAGTGGTGTGACACTCGATCAGGGCTACCGAACTACGTGTTAATTCTCGCGAGTAGCGTTAGTGCTGCGCGCGAACGGGCGGAATGCAAAATAAACTAAGTTGTGGTGGGGGACCGTACCATGGTGGGGGTAATATTTCCACTAATTAGATGCACTTTTTTTTTTTGTACATTCTTTTAGCATAATTTACAAATAATTCTAGGATTCAGTAGGAAATGTAGTATATACTGGCATAGCAGTGACTCAGGATAACAAACAACTCAATAATGAAATGAAATGACAGATTTATTAAAATTAAATAGGAAAAATAATGGTAAATTTTCTAGAAGAGATATACAAATTCTCAAAGTAATACAATTTGATAAATATTGAGTTGGGAAATAATAGAAAAAAATCATAAATTCACAACAATCATGTAGTTATTTCAACAAATCAACATAATATCTATTATGAAAATACTTGATCTCAAAGTGCCTCTGGAGAGAAATCTCTGTCATCAATCAATATTGAAGTGATTACAAATCCACTTGCTATTTCGAACCACTGAGGGGAATGAAAACTGCTTCATATAAAAAATTTATAGTATTGATATTCCAATTATGTTTAACTGTATTGTGCTTCCAAGCATTGCAATGATATTACTTATGAAATTGCAATAAAATAACTAGTTGAACATGACAATATTGATTTCCAAAAATTAATAATATATCATTTAATTACTATCATCCTAAAAATTTAACTGTCGATGACATTACAAGCAAGCAAAAAAGCAGCTCTCTATTTCATTGCTGAGGAATAGCAATTAATGTTACATATTAAGCCATGGTTTCAATACTATCTTTGAAATTCTTCTTTAATAAGAGTGCTTCACAAAACATTTTAATGGAAAAGCAATGTAAAACAAACAATTCTTTAAAAGAATTAAAAGTTTAACACACCGTACAAATTTGAAAAATGATTAATCTTTTCATATTCACCATTACTTTTACAATGTCAGAAGCTTGGTTGTATTACACAAAATGCAATAGATTAATATCTAAAACGATAAGAGTTTGGAATTAAAGTACCTTTTTAGTTTCGTACATTAGTCTATTCATTCTTTTCACATATATTTTCCAAATTATTTTACACAAAATGATCTTATTAATTTATTTGATAATTTAAATGTCTAAAATTGAATGATTGTTGCACTAATAATTTCCAATTTTCATTGTTTATTGAATTTGAGTCCAAGAAACTAATGACATTTAAGTAAATTTTGAAAACATTTTTAAACTACTGTGTTCTTCTCTTCATTATTCCAACATTCCATTTCCTAGCAAATCTCAAAGAGAATGCCAAGTTGTAATTTGCTTCCAGACAGTAAGTGGTGCTGAAGTAATTGTGCTTATCATTAAATGCAATTTATACAATATATTAATAAATTATACTTAAATGGCAGCAGTAATTAAATTACTAACAAAAGTTAATATTAAGTTATTACTGCAAGTGATAGGCCTCTCATTGTTTTGCACCCTACAAAAGGATGAAAAATAACATCCATTTTATGTGCAGTGTTTTAAAGTGCAACTACCACTAGAATGCAACCTTACATCCAGGCAGAGAGTATATATCAGAGACGGCAGTCAATGTTAAACGGAAAGCCCTTATTTTCGTGGAGGGGAGAAATTCAAATCTCCCACTCCAACAGGATGAACAACGAACGAGAAAGAGGCAGCCATATTCGACCCCCGCCAGCCAATAAGCGTCGAAAGGCAGTAAACCAATTGATATGGAGGACGGACGTGAACCGGGATATTTGAAATTTTATTATTTAGTAAACTCACAATATGGCGGAAATGGTTATGTACTAAATAAAATGTATTTGAAATAAAAATGAATGCCCAAGGTAATGTAGCAGTCACTAATTCTTAAAGGATATGTAATTGTGAGGAAGTGAAGTAAATTGTAATGATAGGAAGTGAAAATTAAAAAAGGTATTTTACATAAATAATATTTATTTGTAAAATTGGTACATATAGAAAAAAATAACAATGGGCATGAAAAAATCCTGTTATGTGAAACAAAGGAACAAATCATTGTCAATCATCATTTGTGATACTATCATTATCCTAAATATCACTGCTGCTAAACAAAACAAAAATAATAATAAAATTGTCACAAGTACAACATACGCCCATGCATGACAAGTCAGTATAAATTTATATATATATAAGCATACAATACACGATAGAGGTATTTCTAAAAATTGAATATAAGACATAAATTAAATTTAAAAATCAAATCTTGTATTAAATACAATATCATGGAAAGGTAATTAATTTTATACATGGTAGTGTAAGAAGACTTAATTTAAATATCAATAATAATAATAATAATAGTAATAATAATAATAATAATAATAATAATAATAATAATAATAATAATAATAATAATAATAATAATAATAGAAATTCTTCATAGGTTCGTGCCTAGGCTGGGTCAGTCCTTTATATCCAACAACCAGTTTCGATGGTTTGAAAATGTGCAACAGAAAATGCAAAAATTATTAGTAATACATTATATTGATGTAGATACGTGTTATATAGCTTAATATAAAAACAAAAAACATACTTAAAATTATACGATTCCTAAAACAAATCTCAAAAATAGTCATGTTGCATTCGTGAAAATGTTTAGAATGTATTATAAATTTCCTAGTAACAATCCCAAACTGTTATTCAATGAGCTATGTATATAGTACACAAGGCAAACATGTAGGAAAAATAGAAAGAATTAAAAATTAACAGCCATAACATGAGACAGTTATCCAGCAAAATGATCTTTTTATTATACAAAACACAAAAACGTCTTCAATTTTGTACATATCTTGTGTAGGAAAGTGAAGCTAACCAAGTTGATTTAAGTATGTTTCTGATTTATTTACATTGCTATGACAAATTTCTTCTATTCTTTTGATTAATGAAAAATATTGGAGTCCTGGAGTTTGGACGTATTCAATTAATGCACAAGAAAAAATCCATCACAGAATGTGTTAGAAGAAGAGATATTATGTCATACATAAGAATACATGTTTGTGTTATATACATGCATAATACTGTGTTAGAAATATTGTTATCCTGAAAAGCATTTAATGAAAGTAAACTACCTGGACTCTTTAAAATTCGGTATTTATGGCTGTCTGTTTATATCAGTTACATCCATTAATTAACTCACATATTCTCATCTCCATTTAAATATGACTTCTATAAATTATTAAAATATTGTTTTTAGGGATGACATTGGAGTCATGTAAATCACTGATGAAAACTACTACAACTATTATAGCGTCACTTCAAATCCAAATTTATTGCACAGCAATACCAAGAGATTACCAAAATTGACGGTATTATATTTCATGTCATCAGTGTTTTTTTCCTCATATATGCAACATAGAGCTAGCACACATTTTCTTAGAAACATAGCACATTGGAAGAGGTGAGCTGCAATAACCCCTTCCACAGGTTCTGTTCTCTCCTCTCCAGCCGGAGGAGAAGAGTCTGTAACACCAAATGAGGAGGTGTTATTGACTTAAAAAAGGAATCGTGCATTCACTAAAAATGTGAAAAAAATGTTTTTGTACTCATCTGGAAATGCGAGGACATTGGACGACATGTTGACCGTGACATTCAGAGAAGGTGGAGCTGGCCCTGAAAATCAAAGAGACATGGGTCTTTGATCTGAATACAAATTGTAATTGGAAAAATGTCTTATTTCTTTTAATAGAGGCTAAAAACATAACTTACGCCTGTCTGGTGGTCTGCCTTCTAAAAATGTTCTGAGTGCTTCTTGAATTGAATTGAATTAATGGCTATTTTACGTGGCTTCTTCTTGCAATTCAGGACGCACATCATTGAATATGATAGGTACTGCATTCCACCCTGCTCTTCCTGCTGCAGTCAACATTCTAGGCATGAAATGTTCCATGCACATATACCTTCTGTGTATCAGTGTTTGCAATGGGCAAACAGCCAATGTTGGGTCTCCAATTGCCATCAACCAATTCATACACCTATATTATATAATAATGTTTGTATTTCATAAATTAATAAATAATAAGAAACAAAAAAGTATTAGATTTAAGGTTATTGGTATAAAAATGACTATAAATAATAAATTGTTTGTTAACAATTGTTAAAACTAGTTAGGTTATGTTAGCAAAATTAGATGTTTTTATAAAATAGCCACAGCTTATTTGTAAATATACAAAAAATATACATTATTCGAATAATGTTAAACCATTCGTAATAATCATGTCATATATTTCATTTCACTTACCGTCCAAAATCACTTGGAAAAGAAAATAACCTTGTCTTTTCCAAATTTGCCCTTCTGATATTGTGGCAATTGGGTACCCAACAACGCCTATATTTCGACATTTCTTAGCAAAATTGCCAAACAACCAAAAAATAACTCATTCTTTGGCAAATGTGCAGAGAATGCGAATAACACAAACAGAAACCGTTGTTCACTGTCGTCCTTGCAACGAACAAATCCACAAAATCACACTTTGTTTTTAAAATTAGTTCGCAAAAGCCCCTGTACAGCGCTACTTGCCTGGGTGGCAGATAATGGCGGACTTTTCTCCCCTCTCACCCGTCACCCCCACCACACTCTTGACCCTTCCACCACTACTTTCAAATAAGGTCGTTTTACCACTTATTAAGTAACACCCCCCTGTATCCAGGGCTGGTGCTACCACTTCTATATCGAAACAATACATAAAAGAACAAAACAAATAAAACTAATGCTCCAGACAAATTTTGAAACAACAATAAATTGTTTCAGAAGGGGGAAATTTGTCAAGTTCGTCAGCAAATACATTAAAAATTACCCTGGAGCCTTTAAAAATGTATTTCTCAAAACAAGCATTTTTCTCTTAAAATCAAATAGAAACTAGCTATCTCAAGCAACAGAACACAGCGAAGTAAAACCTAGTGTACTTGTATTTCTGTTGTAAATGTAACATGTCTGCATTTTTACAAAAATGATGCAACATTTCTCTGATAAAACCAGCATCAATACCATGGTGTACAAGTTATAATTAAAGAACAAATAAATTAGGCTCCAGGGTCAAACATAAGAATCCCACCACTTTGTAAGCGAGACTGAGAGCTTGGGGGTGATGGTTCTGTCTGAGGATTATGCACTTGCCATTTCCCAGATGGCTTTGTGACTTCAGGCGAGGAAGAAGTGGCCCATTTCCCTGATGTACTGGATGTTACAATCTCTTCCTCCCCTTCCGAGACAGGCACAGGCGGATCAGCAAGAGCTGTTGCACAGTGAGAATAAAAATTAATTTTCATTTTAAAAAAATATTCAAAACATATATCTCACTTCAAATAAGGTTACCTGATATTTGTGGGACTGATGTAATGGCTTCCATTGCTGTAGCCAATCTTGCAGAATCTCCTATAAAATAAATCAACATTTTAATATTATCTCAGTGAAAGAATTCAAACCAAATGTTGATGTGGTTCAAAAGCACGAATGTGAGCGGCAGCGATTTGGAGTACATCCAAAAGACTACAATTTTTTCATTTCGTAACCTCTAATTATCTGTATTTTTAAAAGGTTAAATGAAAATATACTCACGTAAACACGGAACTGCATCACATCGCAGTCTCCTTTTGGGGGCAACAGCAACGAAATCCTCAGCCCAGAAATGCGCACTGCATTTACACCTGTCACGGATCCTTTCGCCATCTGGGATCTCTGCAAATTCCCTCCAGTTTTGCAGGACAAAGGGCCTTGTCTTTTCGGAAGGGAATCTGTGGAACGAGATTCCTTCCAATCGTTTTTCTAATAATTTAAAGGTTATGTGACATACGCAATAGGTAGACATCTGGAAAAAAAACACAGGACATCTTGCTCTACATTATATAATAAATTGACGAAGTTTCGCATGTATTAGGCTTTAATAATGATTTAATAACATAAATAATTTAATAATAACACCGAAGTTTTACCTCTTAATAGCTTAATATCCAGGAAGAAAAAAATTGATTTGAAAAAGTGTTCGCCGAGGTCACAGATCGTCAAGGACACAAACGGACACAAAAGCAAACACAGCAAAAGAAAGACAGCCGTTGTCCTTCAAAACATGTTTGTCCTCCGCGGACATCGACGTCTTCGGTAACACTCGTTTATTCTCGGTCGCATTCGCGTCATTGGCTTTCACTTTCTAACACTGCGACTGCAGGCCCCCCGACGGGCGGAATCCCAACTAATCTTTACGGAGAACGCATGCCAGGCCCAGCCCTATGAAGCTAGGAGCCCCTGCACTACATAGGGCACATCCGCTCCTTATTCAAATTCGGTAGCCAATCAGAGTTCAGAGCGACTCCCAAAGATTATACATCTGTACAACACCAACTCGCTCAACCGGACAATCGGTGAACTACTTATTAATTTTTAAATTTTTTCGCAAACGAGCCGGTTGGATACCGTTGGATTCCTTCCTCATCGACTTGTCGTTGTATATTCTCGTGCTGTTCGTAGGGCCGTTAGCGCCATATCGCAGTCAGTGAATTAGAGAATTGAAGTGATTTACTGCTGTTTGAAGTCTGAATCGTGCATTATGGCTTCGAGAAGATGTTGGGTATTACTCGCGCAACTTTTCTTGAACGATGACCTTGATCCCCCTCCCTTGTGCAATAAACAATTGAAGGCAAAAGCTCGCAGCGGGCACTGATGACAACCTTCCAAGCATTTAAACTTCGTTGGCGCGAAACAGAAGCTAGTCAAAGCCAGTTGCATTCATAGTGCAGATCCCCTGTTCAGATTTATTGTCAATCTCGAAAGAAATAGCTGATTCAGGTCCAGGTCCTTCAAGGGAGTCACATAGAACTCCCAAAAAAGTTAAGCACAAGATGCAGTTTTGACTTTCATTTCACAGACGTTGGCATTACTTAAAATACTCTAGTGGCGGACTTTGTAACTAATACCCCCACTCCACCCGAAATCGTCAATCCATCGTTCAAGAAAAGTTGCTCGAGTAATACCTAACTGTAAAAATGCGAAAGCGAAGTGTATTACCATTGTTGACTATGGTTCATCCAATCATCTGTACTGTTTGCGATTTACTGTATGCTGCATGAATCTTTTCTACTGAAATTTAGAATTTTCTCAAGGAACAAATAGAAATTATGAGCCAAATAGCAACTATCATTAACATGAAGTAAATTGTCAAATTTCTACATTACACTTTGGTTATTGAACAAGCAATAGCCATAAAAATTATGAGACAAATAATTAAATAATTAGGAAGGAAGTAATAAGACACAAGAACAAAAATGGGCTTGTACAGTGAAAAATTATTAATTGACATAATTACAACACAAATTATTAACGATTAATTTTTTCCGGTTATCAAATATCATATCAGATTATTAACAATTGACATAATACACTGAATTATTAACATTTCTTTTATAGGTAATAAACATTGTATACTTAGATTGTCAAAGGCCAAGTGGCAATAATTATTAATTGGTAGATATAAAAAAATAATATAAAAAAAACTACAAACCAATTGTAAAAGATATCACATGCAAAATGTAACAGGCAAAAAAAGATTGTGTTTGACCAAAGTAAAAAATTGACATCGTATTGTTGGTAAAGTCTGCTTTTAGCTGGTTTGTTTTAATAAATAATTAATTATTTTGTTTTGTTTCCTCTTGTGTTTTCTATTTTTATGTTTGGTCTAGTAAATCAAACTTTTAATTTCATTTTCAATTCCCATTTGGACGTAATTTCTATCATTTTATCTGGCAGCAATTTGAGCAGTTTTGGAATGGCTGTTTTAAACATTCGTTCTCCGAATTTATTAAAAGCCTGTGGTAGTATGAAATTGTGTTTCTTTCTAGTTTCATAATTGTGCTCACTGACTTTTCTATATTCTTCATTGAAGAAGTTTCTTTGTAAAATTAGAAGTTCATGCAATTTTCTAACAGTCATGATTCCATGCACCACTTTACTCTCTTACAGGGTTAAGTTTGTTATATTAATATTTTCATTGAAGATTTTAATGCATTTGTTATGCAAATTTTGAATAATACCTACATGGGTTTTTGATGCAGCTCCCCGTTATCCAATTCCATACCTGATCAGAGACTATTAATGAGTAGTAGGCTAATTTAAAAATTTAAGATGTGAAATCTTTAATCCTCATTATTTTCCACTTACATTCTTAATTTCTTGCCTAAATCTGCCCTCTCCAGCTTTGATGCTAATCAAAAGTTACACTTAAAAACTTCAGATTACTTCCAGAATTAATTATACTGTTACATAGACAGTTTTTAAAGTTTTTGTGTAAACAACCAGCTTTGTGAAAGACTATTTTAACTTGTGTTCCTGCAATTTTTTATGCAATATTTTAGTCTTTTTGCCCTTTGTCAGCACCATGTTTGGAATATCGCAAACTTTTTCCTGTAACTCTTTTTCTACCTTCTTTTGGTCTTTGTTTATGGATAATAGCATCTTGTCATCGGCATGTATGTAATAGGACCCATTTTCTAGATAATTTTTTAAGTCATTCACGAATATTAGGTAGAGGATTGGCCCTAAGAAATTTCCTTGTGAAATTCCCCTTTGCAAAGTTTTTGTTTCACAATAAGTGTTATCTATTTTGACTCTAAATGATCTCCCTTCTAGAGTTTTTGTATAACTGTAAAACATTACCTCTTACTCCTATGCTTTCCAGAGCATCTAACATTTTATCATGGTCAATCACATCGTACGCCTTTGATATGTCAATACTTAATGCTATTACATGCAATCCCTTAATTTATCATTAATTACTTCTACCAAATTTTTTAATAAGTCTATGGTGCTTTTAGTTTGTTGATATGCAAATTGATTTCTGTCTATTATTTGATATTTTTCCAAAAAGCTAGTTAATTTTTGGGATATGTATTTTTCAAATACTTTACTTATTGTATATAATATAGAAATTAGCCTGTTGTGTTCATAGGCTGAAAAACTTTCTCCTTTATGAATAGGTTTGATTATGGATTCTTTTAATTTACCTGGAAAAGCTCCTTCTCCTTTGATCATACACACGTGCATACATGAAGTAGGAGGCTTTCAGCAATAGCCCTGTCGCACACTGTCTTTCTCCAAACGTATTATTTTAGCTTCAGGTTGTTATATTGAAGTACTTAATGTAGATAGAGATTTAGGGTTCGGTAATATTGAAGGAAAAGCTCCATCGCTCAAACGTGCTCTTTCAATATCACGACAATTTTTGCCGTTTTGTCATTGTTACAATATCTCCTTCAGTAAAGTGCAGTTTATAAGTCATGTCCGCCCGCTAGTACAACAGAAGCGGCCATCCCTACACCACCTTAGTTCTAAAGCAATATTTCACAATGGCGTCGCGGACGCCCGAAAACAAGGAAATGAAGAGACTGACTCACATTGACTGAACCAGGTAGCTTTGGGGTTCGCAATGACGAACAAGGAAACGAAGAGACTGACACATCGAATGTGAATCAGGAAGATCCGAAGACCGTCCTTACTCATCTGCAACCAAATTTTGAAATGTATAAAAATAGATCTTGTAGCGTCACCGCCTCACTCCCGATCCATTCCCCTTCTCCTTATGACACGCGCCCTCAGAGCACATAAATACAGAGGGAGCCCTGCAAGCCCTCTCATATCTTAGTTGTAAGTTCTAAGAACCAAATGTACTGAACAATGAAATAAATTTACTTATTGGGAAAAGTCAGTGTCTTAGTTACTTCGAAGATCCTGCCAGCCAAACTTACATAACTGGGGGCCTGTGTCCGGGAAGGCAAGCATTTATCCTAGCCAGATAAATTTGGAGCTGTGGAGGCGAACGCGACAACTTCTTCACCAATTAAGGAGCTTTTCGCCCGTCTGCCGACGAGCCTGCTGCCTATACCATCCTGCTGCGCTGTGGTCTACTCATCAGGAACGAGACACTCGACTCTTCACTGCAAGCCGGAGGATGCTGAAACTTCTGTTCATCTTTTCTAGCGTGTGAGTGAAACCCGATAAGGTATTTTGTGAAATCAGTGATTCATTGAGAAAAAAAAGGTGTAGTCGTCAAAGATTTTCTGCCTTTTAGAAATCTTATGTGAACCCAAGTTCAGATTAACTGGTTTATTTCATTATTTCATTTAATATAAATTTAATTCATAATTTTTAATATTAACTATTATTTCATTTAATTATTAAAATTATTTCATACTAACTGAATTCACAATTTTTCTCTAAAATTCGCTTTTACTGTGAATACAAATTTTAATACACAAATTCAATATGGTTGATGCCGAATTACTTTCCAAATTCGAATATGCCCACATTCAGTTACTACCGGAATTTGATGGCACTCCTTCCTGTAGCCTCGATTATTTTATTGCAAGGTGCGACTCATTTATACAGAATTTCAAAAGAGCCAGCGGCACCCCTAATGCAGATCTAATCAATCAATTTTTATTCAATGTTCTGAAATCAAAATTGAAAGGAGAAGCTCGCGCCGTATTAGATATAGAAGCTAAAACTAATTATGACCAATTTAAGGAGAAACTCGTCAGGAGATATGGAGATGTTAAAGACGAGAGAATACTTTTAAAAGAAATTTCCAATTGTTTCCAGAAACTTAATGAGAATTATAATGACTACTATGATCGTTTAAACTCTCTTAGGTATAAATCGTTATGTAAGATAAATTATAAAGACCAGGTTTTAGATTTAAAATTAAAGGAAATGGATGAATTCAGTTTGAATACGTATAAAGCAGGTATCCTAGAACCATACCGCACTTACCTGCGATATGCACAAATCACTGACCTCGGTCACGCCCTTAGGACCTGTCGTCACTACGACAACGATAGAATGTATGAGCAATATATGGACCAATTAAGGGGAACACCTAAACAAGATCATCCACAAGTAATGAAATTTAATAACGTTACGCCCCTCCCTAATGTTTTTAGAGGACAAGTCAGCAATCCATATGCTATCGCAAGCTTTTCACCATATTTTCAACCTCGAGCCGTTCCATCCCCGCAACGCTCGCCAATGCCTAACGTACAAAACAACACATCAAATTATCAACCCCGACTTAGTCAACCCGTATCGACCCACCAAACTAGATTCTCTCATCCCAGAACACCTTCGCAACCCCCGAGGGTTTTCTCACATCAGGATACGCCTGCCTGCCCCAAGACCACCAACCCAAACAAATCGTCCTTATCCTACACCGGGTCTTATAGGTCGACGGTTTATGCCACAAGAACAGACCAACTTTCCTAAACCTATGTCTGGCGTTTCAACAATCAGGCAAAACGTAAACTCACATATCGAGTATGATGAAGCCCCTTTATTTGATACTCCATTTTTCGAAGAACCGGATACACACCACCTACAAAGAACATAATGAACTTAATTACAAAGACTCATATGATTACAATTATTGTAATAGTTATCAGGAAGACCAACTCCTTTTTCAGAATGTTCAATCAAATTCAGAAAGCAACCCATCTGGATTTTCGGCTAACCCAATCATCATTAGAGATGACTTAAACAATATTTACAATGCGTCTCAACTGCCCTTTATTACTTTATTCGGTCTCAAAATTTTAATTGATAGCGGAGCACGCAACTCGATGATGAACCCCTCAATAACATACTCACTCTTCTCAAACTGTATTTTTAAAGAGCCATTTTGTATCCAATCAGTTCACGCTCAAACCCTAGGAAATGACAATGTGCAATTTCCTATTTTTTCAGAATATCATCTTGAAACTCCTGTAAATTTCAGAATCATGAAGTGGCATCGGAATTTCGACGCCTTAATAGGTACCGCTGATTTTGTGAGATTAGGAGCAAAAATTGACTACAAAAAGAATGTAATCACATTAGGTGATAGAGATATTCCCTTTTATCTTCACTCCCCTTTTACACAAAATGACTTCAAAACTTCTCAGAACACACAGGTTACCGCCATCCCCGTAAACATAAAAGAAGGCGACGTGTATGTCTCTCAATTTGAACACTGTGGTGTGTCATTCCATGATGCAATTCTACATGCAAAAGACTATCAAGTGTTATATCCAATTGAAACACACGTAAATGTAGAGTTTAAAGAACCGGTGTTTGTCGAGCCTTTAGATAGTATTGACACCCAACCTCTTGAAATTAAATCTGTCTCTGACAAAGACATAAGAGAATACCTCCGCACCCAGCATGCAAACGCTTTAGAACAAAAGGAAATTGATAGGGAGACAGTTCATTCAAACCAAGAGGATCCCATTTTCACACTAAAAATGTCAGAAAGGAATTTAAATATGAACCGCAACCAAATTATCGTAAAATTCGGAGATTCGCCAAAGCTGCTAGAACAAAAATTATTTAAGAAACATACGCGGCACACTATGATCATAACACAAAACAATCTCTCGCACGATCTAGAAACACTCCTTCTCAAAGTAATCACCCCTTCCAATAAATACGCAGTCCACTTCAAAGACATCACTCTAGAGATACCTTTTATCCAGTCATGTCAAAAGCTATTTACGTCCGAGCTGATTATCATTAGATCTCAGGAAATTCTCGAAGATGTAGAGGAGCAGGAAAAACAAAAGCAGCTTATTTTGCAATACCACACGATTAACCACAATGGTATTAGCGAAACCATCACCCACCTACAAACCAAATATTATTGGCCACATCTGAGAGAACACGTAAGGATTCTAATAAATGAATGCAACCTGTCAAAGAAACAAATACGAAAGACACCCTAACCAGGTAGAGGACTCAGGACCCATTGTAGCGGACCATCCTTTTGCCCAGATCCACATTGACACTTTTCATTTCGAACAAATTCGCATACTAACTATTTTGGACGTTTTTTCTAAGTATGGGCAAGCGTATATATTGCCAAATGGCTCAGCGCTTGCAGTGTTGCATCAACTCCAACTTTATTTTTCACATCACGGTCTCCCTAAGAAAATCACGCATGATCAAGGCGGAGAATTCGAGAACAATTTAATCAAATAATATTGCAAATCTTTTAATATTGAATACCATGCCACCACCCCCTTGAATTCGCAATCAAATTCTCCTGTAGAAAGGTTTAATTCAACAATACTAGAAAAACTACGAATTTCTAGAGATCAGGACAAATTTTCCCCATTCCAACAAATAATGACGAATGTCATTTTCAATTACAATTCCTCGATTCACTCAGCAGTTAAAAAACCACCATACAACATTCTTTATGGACCGTATTACGATGCCCTAGAACACATTTTCTCTCCTTCCCCAAAAATCAATGAATACATTCAAAGGCAAAGCGATCAATTACGATCACTCCGAGAAAAAAATCCCGAACCCATAACTACCATTTTCGAACATTCATATAAAACTGGAGATCTTGTCTACGTTACTAACCCCTTAACAAGAAATAAGAAATCCAAAAACTTATTTAATGAGGGTACCGTAGTAAAATTAGAAGGGAACAAAATCCATTGCAAAATGCGCAATGGAAAAATACATGTTAGAAGTTTCAGAGACATTAAACCAAAAAGAAAACCTTCTTATCTAGCAAGTTCCTCGCGGGACTCGGTCTGATTACTATTAAACCAATCCAAACAGAAGGCTTTTTCGCCGACCCAATGGTACAATCCGTCATAACAAACAACTACTATAAATTTATGATTCATTTTAAAGTTTATATCATTTATATAACTAGTATAATACCACGGCGTGTTTATTAATGCAATCAAATAATACATTCCCGTACTTATTTTATGAGTTAACAAAGGTCCTCGAAATAACGCAGGATGATTTACGCAAACTCCTTTCACAAAATTGCGGAAAGAAAGAGGCTTAGTTAACGGTCTAGAAAACTAATCCAATTAATTTCCGAAAACTTAGACCAGGATGATTTAAATACTTTACAAAATCAAATAAACTATCTCCAGAACGTCCATTTAAATGAAATCTACCATATCAATAGTCTTGTATCCTTTAGCAACTCTATTGCAAAGGAATTATATGATGAACTCAATTATGTTAACCTGAACATGGGTGTAAATTAATCAAATGTTGAAAAAGGCAGACTTCCAAATAAGTATATTGAAACATCACCAATACGTGTTAATGTGTGTAAGAAGACTCTGCAAAGTTATAGAAACGCTAGAAGAAACCATCAGTCTCTCGTTTAGTCACGTGACTACTATGGAACTCTTTTCGCAGAAAAATCAAGATAATATCTCAAGACATCTACGCTCACTTTATCCTGAAAAATATACCAATAGACCTAAATCATGTATATAATCCTAAAATTCACAACACCTCAAGCAATAATGTTAGATGATGAAATAGATTTTCATTATCCTCATCTTAATGTCAATAATCTCCAGTTATATCTACAACCGCCTTATCCTAGCTACAACATAATGAAATAATTTAACACCATCAATTGCTAGGATAACAAGAGTTACTGGGGTCAGTAACAATGGAAAAAGCGGAGGGGAGTCATGTCCGCCCGCTAGTACAACAGCAGCGGCCATCCCTACACCACCTTAGTTCTAAAGCAATATTTCACAACGGCGTCGCGGACGCCCGAAAACAAGGAAATGAAGAGACTGACTCACATTGACTGAACCGGGTAGCTTTGGGGTTCGCAATGACGAACAAGGAATCGAAGAGACTGACACATCGACTGTGAATCAGGAAGATCCGAAGACCGTCCTTACTCATCTGCAACCAAATTTTGAAATGTATAAAAATAGATCTTGTAGCGTCACCGCCTCACTCCCGATCCATTTCCCTTCTCCTTATGACACGCGCCCTCAGAGCACATAAATACAGAGGGAGCCCTGCAAGCCCTCTCATATCTTAGTTGTAAGTTCTAACAACCACATGTACTGAACAGTGAAATAAATTTACTTATTGGAAAAAGTCAGTGTCTTAGTTACTTCGAAGATCCTGCCAGCCAAACTTACATAACTCATATACCTGCAATAAAGCAAGTAATGAGGTAAAGTTTTCCATATATTAATTCTTCAATGAATATTAGCATTTTTAGTTTCTTACTCTTACGTATTAATTCTCTAGTGCTTGCACAATTTTCTAAGTCTCACATGTGATCTGAACAATAAAGTTACTGTACTCTTTGAATATCTCCTTTCAATTACACGCGTTTATATTCATTATATTAGTCTTCGACAACTCCTATATACAACAATAGTTTTCAGAATTCAATGGCTAAGAGAGTAAAAAAAATAATTCTTTACTTTAGTGCTACACACACATCAGAATATTTAATCCCATTTTTGGGGTTAAATATTAAACGCGCATAGACACTATACATATTAAGAATAAGATGAACTTTATATTTATCGTCGGCAACATTTGCAGTTCTTTTTAAAATGAACAATCATCGACATTCACATTTTGCAACATTAGTACCTATAACTAACTGTATATTTAACTTCACTTTAAGTAAACGTGAAGAATGGTGTTTTATAAAATGCGCAACTTTATAATAAATGGAACAGCTCATGAAATATTTAAATATAATAAAGCTAATTTATCTTACATAACTCTGTAATTGTTGGATTATTTACGTACATTTATATTAGAGAAATTGTATAAATAGACATCTATAGGATTACTATGTAACTAGTGACTGTATGTATATAAGTGTACGCACGATGCGCATTCGATTATTAGAAGCTCGGCGCCTCGGTCGGGAGCTGGCGGCGGGCCGTCCTGAAACTAGATCGCGCAGCCCACTGCACCCGCAGCTGCCGCTCAAACAATTACTAAGAGCCTGTTCTTAGCGACGTTCGAGCGAATTCTCAGTATGCTGCTCAGTATAATGTCTAGAATCAATAGCAACGTAGACATGCAACTGCACCTCTCCGCGCATGCACTTGGAACGCGCGAAGTGTAATTTTTAAAGCCCAGCAAATCGAACAATTTTCAGTTGTAATGCAACTCGATACCTTGGCTTTACATGAAACGTGGCTCAGTGATGAACACGAATTCAAACTCCGGGGATTCGCTGTTTATCGCCGAGCCGCGCTGGCAGGCCAGGTGGCGGCGTAGCGATCGCGCTGCGCCGGGAACTGCCGCAGCTCGAAGTCGAAATCCCCGCTATTGCTCTGGCGTCTCTAGAGGCGCGCGGGGCGTACGTCTGGGTTGGTAACGGCCGACTATTAGGGTCGGTTTCACCAAACAAAGAGTAAGAGTTTACTCTGGAGTAAATCATGTTTATTCGAGAGTAACGTCTTGGAGCGTTTCACCAACACTTTACTCGAGTGTAAATCGCCTACATGAGAGTAAATTCAAGAGTACCTTTACACTGCGAAAATCCGTCGGGTAAAGTACGGAGGAAATTCAGTTTTCAACGTGCATGTACCTCCGAAGTCTTGTTACGGCTTGACGATTACGAATGATAGTATTTGAAGACGATTCCAGCAAAAATTCGGAATATTCACCACTAGTGCGAAGACAAAGGGTGAGAGAGAATAGTTTGGTTTTAATTATGACGATCGAGATTTTGTCACGAGGTTATGTTTGACAGCTTATTATTTAGGTTATTTTATCAGCTTCATCAGATACATTGTAGAGATACTTGTAGAGCACTTGTAAATTTATTTTTCGCCCATGTGGATACGAAATAAAGGTATTACGTACCGTATACAATAACAACAGGAAAAATAATAACTACAGGGACTACAAGTACTTAAAAATATTTATTTAGTAAAAAGTGTATGTGACATATGGCGGAGATCATTTGCGCATGTTTTCTTGAGTTCCAGAATCCCTTTCCAACATTTTAACTATAAATATTCAAAGTTGAATACAAGTTTAAAAAATAAAATTAATAATAAAAATTAATAATAATAATAAAAATAATAATAAAAATAATAATAAAAATAATAATAATAGTAATAATAATAATAGTAATAATAATAATAGTAATAATAATAATAGTAATAATAATAATAATAATAATAATAATAATAATAATAATAATAATAATAATAATAATAATAAAATTTAGAAAATGAAGCAGCAACATTTGAAAAAATAAAACATTTCCGTTCCCGAGTAAGAGAAAATTTATTTGCATTGCCATCGGTAAACGAACTGCAAATTTGATTTTTGCAAATTTGATTTTCTGCATTGCTAACAAAATAGTAACTCGTCTCCAGAGAAGAAGAATGAATATTTATTAAGAAATAAAGATACAGAAACTAGGAAATTAACTATGCTAACTCATACCACCAGAACACCACACCAGATTATAACGTCAAAAACTCCGAAACTGAAATGAATGATAGAATATAAGGAATTAATCAAAAGTTCACGTTGGTCTGCATTGGTTCCCAGCGTCATTCTCGCTCACAGCCTCTTGAATCGCTCTCAAATATTGTGTGTTCAGCTGATTTGCGGAGTAAATCGGAGAGTATGTACCCTAGAGTAAAACAACCCTCCTGAAGCATGGTGGAACGCTCATATTCTACTCGAGAGTTACTATCTTGGAGTAAAAGGTTACTCTCGGGTAACTACTATCAACTTTACTCGGCTGTTGGTGAAACCGGCCCTTAGTCGTATCCGTCTACTGCCCAGACCAAACCTTAGATCCGGCTGGAATTGATGCGCTTCTCGCATTAAATTCCAAAGTTATCCTTCTGGGTGACTTTAACGCCAGGCATAGAACATGGGGCGGCCTCGGAGCAAACAGAAACGGCAACAAAATTGCCGATCTTGTAGCGACAGGCGGAGCGTAAAGATCTGCGCACCGAATAGCCCCACGCATTTCCCGGAAGTACGAAACAGGAACCCGGGCGTTATTGGTTTTATGATTGCGAAAGGCGTTGAGTGTGTGGTTCCCCGCTCAATAGCCTCACTGGATTCCGATCATAATCCAGTAACATGCGTAGTAGCGTCTCTTGTAGCAAAACGCCAAGATAGTTTTCGAACTACTCGTGACACGAACTGAACAGGTTTCGTAACACAGTTGAATTCTCAGTTTGTGCAGAAACCAATATACACGGAAGTTGAGATTGATGAAGCTGTGAATTACACGTTAAAATCAGCTTTCAAGCAAAATACAACTGTCACGCGAGTAGATAATTCTCGCCCCGAGCTCACAGATGAGCAAAGAAGGATACTAATAGAACTGCGCAAAACTGTCAAAGTTCATCGCCTCTATGGCGATCCCGTTGACGGAGAGCGGGCGCGCAGTTGAAGCAGAGAATTCCGTTCATCTCTACGGGAAGAGAGAGCTGCTCAATGGTCTGATACTCGTACAATCTCAAAATGCAACCTCCACGAGAGGCATATATGGGGATTATCTCGGGCGCTGGGCCACAAACCAGGAGCAAACAGCCCGATTCAGAGCAACGCCGGGAAGAGGGCTCCCGGTGCTCCAACGCCTCGGCCCGTTTACGCGTGGGACGACGCAACAAAAAGCGAAATCTTGGCGAATTCGCTTGCGCTGAAGTTCCGCACGTTCGCTGCCATTTGCCGCCACCGCTGCAGGTGGGGCGCCAGCGGCGCGCGTGGCCAGCTGCAGCGCCATTGGCCCGTTGCCCCCTCTCCTCGGCGAGACGAGTGACGGAGAGGAGCTAAAGCATCTCACGCGAGGAAGGCGGGCGGGGGGAGCAGCTGCGCGCTCTGGCGGCGCGGAGGCGAGTTCCTACTCGAGCTCCTGAATGCGTGCCTGGCGTGCGGCTATCTCCCAAAGGCGTGTACGATTGCCACTATTGCGCTATTACCAAAACATGGCAAAAACAAATTAATTCCGAGCACTTATAGACTCATTATTCTACTCTCTATCCTAGGGAAGACGTTCGAGAGACTGATTCTGTCGCGCTTGCAACAGGAAATACGTCGCCTCAACCTTGTCAGAGATGAACAATTTGGCTTTCGAGCTGGTCACAGCTCCGCGCAGCAGCTTACGCGGCTTTGCACGGAGATCGGCCTCGCCCTCGAGAGACGGCAGAACCTGCCAGCGGTCTTTCTGGACATGCGATCGGCTTTCGACTCTGTTTGGCATGCGGGTTTGCTCGAGTGCCTCACGGGGCGGGAGTGAGCGATTGCTACGTCAGACTGATCGCGAGTATTCTCTCTGACAGGCAGTTCAATGAGCGCGTCAATGAGACGAGCCGAGGCTGGCTCAGGGGAGTGTTCTCTCTTCTACCCTCTTCGGCTTATACGCAAATGACGCGCCGCCTCCCGCTGAAACAAAGACAGGTATTCAACCTCGAGAAATGCGTCGCTGCCAACTTCACTCGTAAGAGGTCAAACCCCAATGAAACGGCGAGATATTTGGGCGTGCTACTTGACAGTGGTCGTCGCTGGCATGCGCACGCTCGGTATCTCGCTGCCAAAATCAAATTACGAACCCTTTTAAAACCCCTTCTCCGTTCCCCTGACTTAACCATTTCCCTAAAGCGCCGCCTATTTACCCCAGCGTGCGTCCCTTGTGGGCGTACGCATGCGAGACATTCGCGGCCGCTTCTCCCAGCACTCTGCGTCCCATTCGGGTCGCAGAAATCAATGCGGCGCGCCCACATCTCCAAACCCCCGACCGGACCGCACTCCCCGAAGCGCTGACGTGTTCAGGGCTCTAGGCGCGCGTAACCAGTTCCCGGCGGAGCTGAAGAAGCGGGCGGAGACGGCGCTCGCAAGGGCGCTGAGACCGTCCGCCCCGCGCATCCTGCGCGAGACGGGCGGAGCGGCGAACAGCGGCGCGCACAGGGCCTTCCACAGAAGAAAGGGCCCACTGCTGTCGCCTCCACCTTCCGCGCACCGCCCCCGCACGAGCTCTCTGTGGAGGAGCGTGGAGGAGCAGCGAGTGCGTGGGAGGTGGTCGCCGGAAGCCGCGCGGGCGGCGCGGAGACGCGTTTCGCCGGGCCAGCGTCGCCTGCTATTGAAGACGTCGCGACGCCACGGACGCTTGAGTGAAGTCGGCGCCGTGGCGAATAAAAAGCAGTGTACAGTGTAAATAGTGTGGTGTTGTGGGAGTGTGTGAATGAATGTGTTGTAAATATAGTTTAAGAGTACAAAAGAGAGTGGACGTTTTAAAAAATTAAAGAAAACCCGAACATTTTTAATAACTTTATAAAATATCATTAAAAAATTGTAAAAACTAGAATAGACCCAAAGCGGCAATTGAATTAGTTAGTAAGCTGAGTTGTAAATAGAATGTTTAAGATACAACCCTATTCCCAGCTGCAAAAGCCTAAACGACTGCAGCTAATAATGTACCCGTTTTTGAAAATAAACTCCCGCCTCCCCAGGGCAACTGGAGGGGGGAAACCGAAAAAAGCATTCGATTATTCTTGTCTTGAAGATTGAGCTGTATGGATGTAGCCTGCACACATCAATAAACTGAGTTTGTAAGTCCATAGGTTCTTATTTAATTTAATATGGTAGCAGTTCGCTGGTTTAGAAATTTGTGAAGTAAAATTGAAGAAAACTTAAAGAAAGAGATTTCTGATGGAGAGGATTATGGAAATTGGAAGAAACGTGTTATTGTCACGTATCTCTATATATAGATGTTATTGTGTATTTAAAATTGAAAAACATGTTATTCAGTTATCACAAGAAAAAAAACAGTACAGAAAAAGAAGATTGAGATGAGAGCAATTTAAAGGCTATAAATTACATATGTAGCGCTATTACAAATAAGCAATTAGAGTTTGTGGGTGACAAAGAAACGGCATATGAAATCATGAAGAAGTTTAACGAAATGTATTCCAAAGAATCAACAGCACTACAAATAGTTTGTCGCAACAAGTTAGATAAATTGAGGTTAAAAGTTTTAGCGATACGGGCGTATTTTTCAGTGAATTTGAGAAAGCAGTAAATTAATTAATGTGTGCGGGCGCTAAAGTTTCAGAAAAGGAAAAAATGGACTACATGTTGAGAACACTGCCAGAATCGTACTTGTTTACGGCAAGGACTCACAAAACAAAAATTCTGGCTTCACCTTGTTTTAGAGGAGTTTTTTTCTAAAGTTAACATCTGGATTTACCCGTTTCTTCGATATTAGGGCCCTATAAGAAGTTTTTCTGCCGAAAAATCACTGTTTTTCACGTAGCATTACATATTTTTCTCTCTAGCGGGATAAAGTAATATAAGAATCCAAAAAACAAAAACTGTGAAACCTATGATACAATGCAATAGACCATTGCCTACTCTGTAGTAGTAGAGTACGACTACAGGCCGTGGCATTCTCAGCAGAGTAGGCCATACAAGAGCACAATGTGATAAAGGGTTCGGAAGTGGAGGTAAAAGAACACATACCTTAATGAGTAAAACCCACACCCCCTGAATATAGATCCAGGCAGTGTTGGTTAAACTCAGAAAACATTGCATCTATGGTTTTCTGGTGTGCTAATTAAAATTCCTTTAATTTTTAAAATTTAATTTTAAAGTTACAGTCTTGAATTTTATAATTTATGACATTATGGAATTTACTTTTTATTATCTTATAATACAATAATAAAAAATAATTATAATGTTTTTCATTGTACTTTTATTTTATTTTGGGTGGCTTTCTCCCTTTCAGTTATTTTTTTATTAATAAAAAAATCAATTTTAACTTCCAGGGATATCTAAAAATCGGGGGCCGCAGGCCAGAGCCTAGTCGTGCCTGTTGGGTAATCCATCACTGGATTCTACAATTGTTTTTCTTTGTTAATTAAGTTCTTATTGCTAAATTAAATTAAGTTCTTTATGCTATGCTTTCCGAATTCTTTCAAATTCAGTCAGCCTCCACACTGCTCGTTGCGTATACTTCGCGAACTGCCTGAGATATGGCATAATATTCTGGGGAAGTACATCTTATAGCTCCCAGACTTTTAGATTACAAAAAAGAATTGTACGATTAATAAGCAAATCCCACCCAAGTGATTCTTGTGAGACTCTCTTTGTTAATCTAGGTATTTTACCATTACCTTGACTCTTCATATATGAATCAGTGGTTTTTGTCAAAAATCACTTACTTAAGAGCCGGAATATATTTTCAGCAAACGCCGTTGTCTATAACTACAATACTCGACGTAGTAATCATACTCATCAGGTAACAGTATCAACAGCTAACAACAAAAAATTCACGTATAATACATGTACATTATTTTACAAGACCTTTCCAGATGACATTAAACGATTGAATTCGAAACAAAAGTCTCAAGTAATTTCTTTCCTGCTGCACAACTGTTTCTATACAATTAGAGACTAAACCGAACATCCAAAAGGAAAGTAATATTAATTATAACAATGGCATTTAATGTATATTTTTTTGGATAGTATAATTGTAAAGAACCTGTAACATGTATTCTACTTCAGCTTCTGGGTGAATGACCCAATTTCGATCAGGTTTTGGTCCAGTTTCCCTGATCCTCGAGCAAATGCTGAGATTGCCTCTTGTTTTGCTTCTGGAGATAAATGTAACTTCAAAATAAGTTCTCCTCATAGCACGTCACTCACAGATACAGAGCGTTCAGTCATGTGACCGGTTTTCTTGACAGCCACTGATACCATACTACATGGATCATGCATGGAGGCGTGGTCCAGTGATTAACATGCAGAAATGATTCGATTTCATTTCACGAACGTTGGCTAACGTGTTGTGGCGCTGTGGCACAACCTAATGTATTCTCATTCCGAAAAAGGAGAAAGTTCAATGAAAAATATTTTATTATAGTGATGAAACGTTGTTGAAGAATTCTGAAACTATATTCAAGGTTACTATTTTTAAAAGTTAATAATTTACGCATACTGTGTTCAGTTAGAATTTGGAGAGTTCACTGCAGAAAAGAGAGGTGCAGCTAACAGGGCTTCTCTTGTTAGTGGGCCCCGGGCGGGCCTTTTGCCCGAGTTTCAAGGACAGGCGTGTTTATGACTTGTGTATTTTTGCCTGGCAACCCCAGAGAGGGTCGCTTGCCGAGCCCTTCTCCTCAACCTGGAGAACCTTTGTGAGATCGTCGACACAGGGGAGAGTGGACGTGAACGATTTCACTCCACATATTTCAGAGAATTTCCATTATTTATTTAATATTTATGTTATATTTAATTCATTGAAATATTAGATGTAACATTAATATACTAATAAGTTAAATTAACAATTTAATAGCATTAATAATGGCTATTTATGAAATATTTAATTTGTAATTACTTGCATTTTAATTACTTTATTTCTTATAGTAGATATTTATTTTTGTAATAATATTTAATGTAGTTTATAATAAATATCAATAGTTTTTAAGCAACTTTAGCAATGAGTCCACTGCAGAAGGGAGAAGTGACACAGCATCAGCACCAAGAAGAACTATTTTTTATTGCAAGGTTTGTGGAAGAGCTAATGATGCCAGGCAATATAGAAACTTCTCCACTTATTGACAAAACTGCCTATAAATTGAGGCTGAAAATTCACATTGTTCAAAAGTAAGTAAAATTATAACTAAAGTGTCAGGTGGAATTGTTTTGGATAATGTTGAATTTAATTTTACAGATATTGGAAGCAAGACTCTGATACTGCTCAGACTCCAGAAAGGAAGTGTCCAGGAATAGAAAGGAAAGACATGTGTAGATGATGATTTTGGACAGGGCTTGATTAGGCGCATTATTTATTCAATGTACGAAAATGGTAAGTAATTTATTTATATTTGCATGGAAAGAAATGATACTTGTTATTGCAAGTTCTGATTTTTTTATGGAATATATGAAACTGAAGACTATAAATTTGTACTTTTGGATGAAACTTGGTTTTAGTTAAAAGGCAAGCAAAAAATCTACTAAATTTTGTAGTGTTGAAAATTATGAAATTCTAGATATAAGTGAATGGAGAAAGCATTATTTTCATGTAATGAAATGCATCTTTTTAAAAATAGAAGTGTGTGTAATGGCTTATGTGCATGCTGAATATGGTTTGTCTAGTTTGAAGCACCTACATAGTGGTTCAATATGATTTTATTTCAGTAGATATATTTCATCTTTAATTGTTTTCAACAATCTATCCTTTAGGTTATGCCACTCGGCTATGGCAAGATAAAAATGAGAGTTGCTCAAGCAAAAATTTAGATGAAGGTAAAAGATATAAAGTTTTACATGCAGGAGGTGCAAATGGTTTCATCGAAGATGCAGAACTATTGTTTCTGTCAAAGACGAAAGAAGTAAATGAATATCATAGACTTCTGGGGACTAATACTTTTGGTTCATTATATCCGACGTAAAAATTAAATAAAATATCGATTGATTATATAAATATACAGCAAAATACATAAAAGCAATTTAAAATTTCAATGTCTTTAGTTGTCCTTACAAGATCTATTATCAATTGTTTGCTTCGTACTCTTTCATTAATAACTTCTCTAGATCCCTCTCCAGAATTCGTGCTCGTGCGACCCCCTTCTCTGCCTCTTGCACTGTTGGAGCACCGTCCGAAGCTGTGAAAGCCCTTTTACTCGCCTTATAACATACGAGATGTTCTCGGAAGCGGAATGGCGCAAGCGAGTAAAGAAACTCATCCCTGTAGCGCGCACGGCGGATATTGCAAGGCTGTGGTATTCTCGTGTTCCCTGTCGCCTAAGTAGAACCCAACGCGCATTATTCCGCGGAATACCGAGTAACGGCAAGATTGAAAGTAAACAAGCAAGCGCGCGTCGCCGCCACCAGTTGTAGCTCACGCAGGACATGGCCTTTATTTCCGTAGTGATCAGAGTGGCATAAGTTCAACAGAAAAGTCTCCATTCCAGGTCCACTTTCTTCACTTCAGGGAGACTTCGATTATGACCTTTGGTCGACTTTTTTTTTCAAGCATGAAATAAAAGTGAGATTTTTAATGAAAGATTAGTCCTAAATTTCTTTCACAGTATTGCTCAATTTTTCCCAGTGTAGCACTGAAATCTGCCCTTCAAATTTATACATTGAATAAATTTTAAGTACGTTTGTGCTAATAAAATTCGTGAGAAAATGATGTACACTAAATTTGTTTAAGGGGTAGGAAAGAGAAATCTATGCTTTGTATAAAATCTCATAGTATTTTTTTTCTATAACACACGTACCCAATTTCATTATAATCGAAATAAAACATTTGTCTGAGAAACTTTCAACATGTAAGAGAAAATGAAAATTTAGACAAAGTAGTCTGAGTTATGTACGACAAAGTTGTCTTCCTTGCAGTGAAAACTGTCGAAATCGGTTTATCCATTCCAGATTAGGTCGAAAAGACAAAAAAATAAAACAATTAATATGATTTTCAGAGATTTAAATGACTTTCATTTTGTTATAAGATAATTTTGATTTGATTTTTTTCTTTCTTTTTTTATTGCAATTTTAGTCGATTTCGACTGATTAGTTATATTTTACCTTTGTAATTCTTTAAGCATTTTTCGTCCATTTCATTGATATTAATATCATAATACTGGTACATCAAATAATATTTACGAAACTGAACGAATCTTCTCCCCACAATTTCTGAGTAGCCTATTCGAATTCTTCGCTCAAAAAATGTAATGTCAGCGGTTGGGAGTATAAAATGTAACAATCCTTAGACGACTATCAGCGCCATTTATGGTTGGGTCGATTTCGCGAAGACCGAAATTTCATGGGAAACAGAAGTCCAAATCAAAGGTTTGCAGGCTAAGTTCACTTGAACAATCTGGAAGAACTCTCGATTACACCAGTAACTTATGCAACAGCTTGATCTGTTGTTAATCTGAATCGGTTTTGATATTTTACGTCATTTTTCTTTGCTGTTAGGGCATTTTTAAAATGATATAAAAACATTTTATGGATCACTTTCGGCGATGTTTTAAGTAATCAAAATTCGTACCCTAGCTATTAGAAAATAACAAACAGTCCAATTTTACAACTATAAAGATGACATAATTTTATCATTGCATAGTACTGAAGAACATACGCGAGCGCACCTCATTGTCATTTAAGCACTCCACGCAACGAAAGAAGTTGCCCAGCGCCCTATCCTCTGGGCGAAAATAACTCACTGGACTAGTTCCACAACTCAGGAACGCAAGTTATCTTCACCTTGCTGCGAAATCCTCCCAGGAGATGGACCATTCGAATTGTCTATTCTCTGTGCAGGAGGTCTCATTAGCCTTTTTGAGGATCCCATGTTGAGAAGCTTGTCCAGCAGGCAGAATATTCAAAGGCTACGAAGAATCTGTGCGATACCTCATGCAGTGTAAAATAGAAGCAGTTATAAATGAATTAAAATGCCAGAAAAGCCAGGGGAAGGCAAGATAATCTGAAAATTGAGATACACGAACGCGCAAAGTTTGAATGTCTCATTTTTTCTTCTTAAACACCTCAAAGAGTTGCCAAATAAATGACTTCCTAGCGTGGCGACACGTTTAACTGAATTTGTCCGCCTATGTGCCAACAACCGCTTTAGAAGAAAATCAAACCGAGAGGCAGCATTTCCTTTAGATTACTCCACAATAGACCATATCAACTCATTTTACAGCTTATAGAGAATGTTCAAGAACATAAAATGAATCTGTAGCTTCTCTTCATAGACAAAAAAACCTTCGATTCAGTGGAACATAAAGCAATTCAGGAAGCATTACCCATACAAGGAGCATCAACTAAGTATATAGATGTCTTAGGAAATTTTTACCAAAGCGGTAAAGCAAAAGTGAGAACAGATTAAAGGAGGCAAGAATTTGAACAAGAATAAGCAAAAGAAGATGACCCCATTTCACCAAAATTATTTATAAGCACTTTAAAATTTATTTTTCGAAAAATAAAAAAAAGCGGTATAAACATCAGTTGAGAAGTATCAAACCTACAATTTGCTGATGACCCACCACCCTTCTTATAACCAAATCGACAACGAAATTACAAGAAATGCTAGTCGACGTTCTCAAAAATAGCAACGAACTGATAATAAATACTCAAAAGACACAAATAATGACCAACTGTACGACAATATTGATAACACATGGTGGAAACGCGTTGTAAAATACGTTGACAATTCCCAATATTTGGACCAGATCTTGTCCTTTATAAATCTCTCCCAATACATAATAGAAATAGGATATCACTAGTGAGGAAAAACTATGGGCTTTCAAATACACACCACTGAACAACAACTACAGCCTGGAAGAGAAAAATAGTAATTATTAACACCTGTGTCCTTCCGGTATTACTGTACGTTCCACTGACAGGGTCACTAATAGAAAGGGAGAAAAATATATCAAAGGGAGATGGAAAGGAAAATATTAGGTATAAGTCTAAGAAACAAAGTAAGATACAAAGGGCAGGTCAAAAACTCGTAGGTCAACTCTCACGTCTCCTAAAATGGAAATGGGCAGGGCTTGTAATGAGGATGAAAACAAACAAATGGACCTACAAAATAACAATATGGGATCCAAGGACAGTAAAGAAATATATATGAAGACAGAGAACACGGTGGTCAGACAACATAGTAAGAAGTTTGGGAGGACTATGGACCAGAGCAGCAGGAGACCGCACAAAACGGAGAGATGTTCTCCACACACTCGACTAAATCGAAAGAGAAAATAAGAGTTTTTCTGCCGAAAATTCGCTGTTTTTTCGCGCAGCATTACATAACTTTCTTTTCTGAAGAAGTTCCGTTTTAAGTGTGAGAAAGTAAAAGATTGCACAAGTAAATAGAACGAAACAAAGAGCACAACGAAAGCCACCTGGAAGTGAAGACTGATTGGGAAAAGTGGCAGTGAAAAGCGATAGTCATGAACCAAATAAATTTTCGTAATTTTATCCGTTATTATATCTGCATCACTCAACCCCACAGAGGAATGAAAAGGTCACCGGCTGTTAAGAATTTAACGGCAGACGGCCGTGAACGAGCCACGTGGTCTTTGAACTATTTAACTTCGAAAACATGACAAACAACGTAATAAACACATACGCACAACATAAGTACTACACCTACAAAAGTACTTTTATTTTTAACTTATAATTAATCAGTTCAGTAAGTCTGAATATTGAATGAAGAATTATTATTACTGATTTCTAGTCTTCACAAGAGTTCGAAGGTGCTGACGTCGACGCACTTAAATCTCTTTCTCTTCAGAAAGGTGCAACCCCACCGGAGATGAAGAACCGTTTCGAAATTTTAATTCATTCTTTGTTCAATGTAATTTTCTACTGCTGACGAGGACTCCCAACTTCCAAGTGCTATCGACGGGAGCAGATAGCCACCGCTTACGACTCAGCAATGTGGGCGATGATCGTGGAAAACAATACCTCGATTAGAGCCCAAGGGAATCTAATTTTTAAAATTCCGCTATATTTTTGGAGTGTCTCCTATTGAGTGTGTACCGACTTGTAAGGGGTTTCTACGTTAGATGCACTTTGGTTAGCATATTTTTTATACAAATCATATGCATTACATGGAAAACCGTCTTTGGGTATTGCAAACTTTTTTTTGTTCAATTCAGTGTAACTATCTCGTTGTTTGCTTCTGATTTCTATATCATCAATAGACACAAGTTCGTCTTATCGGCATTACCTAAATATACAAAAAATGACAGCAACTTTTTAAGTAGCCACTTGCTTCCAATAAAAAAATTATGTTATTACGATAAAATCTTACCCGTCTTGTAGCTCGCGTTCGAAGCAAACAATCGTATTGATTGGAAATAGAAGTAGGCGTTGCATTCCTACACCCTTTCCTTAGAAAAACATTCATTAATTTTTGGGGGTACTTAACATGAAGCCCTTGGAACAAATTCAAAATTTTCTTAATATTTCTTGTGAGAGGAAAATACACTTAAAAATGAAGCGTAGGCCAATTTTTCACTGTTAACTCTCTTTCTGAATCTGTTTCGGGAGTACCAAAGAATGATTTGCTATTTATGGTGTACTCTATAAAATGTCCTAAATATAAGCAAAAATTGATCCGCTACCGTGACTACAAAAATATTAATTCTGAGGCTATGTTCGACGACAGTGCCAAAGCTCCTTGGCATGAAGTTTATAATCAAACATCTCTTAATAGTAAAGTAGAAGTCTTCAACGAAATTATATCTGACCTTTTCGATAAACATGCACCATGGAA
Organism: Gryllus longicercus; assembly: GCA_038098605.1. Taxonomy (NCBI): domain Eukaryota; kingdom Metazoa; phylum Arthropoda; class Insecta; order Orthoptera; family Gryllidae; genus Gryllus; species Gryllus longicercus. The sequence goes on from JAZDUA010000005.1 coordinate 6,472,782, forward strand.
AACGCGACGTGTGACACGTCCCGCGGCCCCATGGCTTACAAATACATTAAAGTAATTCATGCAGGAACGCGACTCAGCTTACCATCGCTTCAAGCGCAATAAAACCTCTGAAATGAAAGAGAGTACAAAAAGTTTCGAAATTCCGTAAAACAAAAAAATTGAAACGCGAAAATTCGATATTATCATGATATCTTTAAAGTGAATACTAACACAAAAGACGTTTGGAACAAACAGAGACCTCGGAATCACGAAAGCAAATCCTTCTGAAATTTCTATCGATATGCCCTTGAATGATATTAATGACTACTTTGTAAATGTTTCAAAACCAATACCACCTTCTGTCAAGCGTAATACATTACAGAGACTTTCAAGCAACTCACCTGCTATCAGGGATAAATTTTATTTCCATACCGTTGATCATCAAGAAGTTAGTAAAATTGTTCTTTCACTAAAATCAAATGCAAATGGCTCCGATGGTATCACAGCCAAACAACTGAAATTTGTTTTACCATTTGCCCTTCCGGCGCACACGCATTTAATTAATTTCTCATTAACAACGGGAACCTTTCCTCAAGCGTGGAAGCTTGCACTTGTTCGCCCCCTGCAAAAATCTGAACTGATCTTGGCGTCTTGCAATTATCGCCCAATTAGTATATTGCCGACAGTGTCTAAAGTTCTGGAAAAAATTGTTCGTAAACAGATTGTAAAACACGTATCCGACTCAGATCTGCTCGATAACTTTCAATCCGGCTTTAGAGGAGGTAGAAGCACACAAACAGCTTTATTGAAAGTAACTGAGGACATACGAAAAGCGCTAGATGATGGCCTCGTAACTGTATTAATTCTATTAGATTTTAGTAAAGCATTCCACTCTGTAGATTACATCCTAATAGCGAAGTGCAAAAATCTAAGTTTTTCTGATTCCACCATCTCTTGGATTGCAAGCTATCTCTACAATAGGCAACAAATTGTTGTAGATGATCTGCACTCCATCCAAAACCTCTCCACCGAGGAGTACCTCAGGGATCCGTGTTGGGGCCACTGTTCTTCTTAATTTACATGAATGACCTATCAAGCGAACTTACGGAATGTAGTCATATGTAGGCGGATGACCTGCAAATTTATATCTCCGGAAAACCATCACAAGTAGAAATGCTAATAAATAAATTAAATAATGAACTCTCATCTGTAGTCAAATGGTCAATGAGAAACGGACTCAATTTAAATCCTACAAAATCACAAACCATCATAATTGGCTCTTCTTAAATGCATAAGAAACTTGAAGGTTCATAAGTTCCTGATGTGCTTATAGACAATGTTGTAGTACCCTGTCATACACAAGTCAAAAACTTGGGCTTAATACTTGATGATCATCTAAATTGGGAATATCAGGTTCGAAATGTCTGTCGCGAAGTTTATGCTTTTTTGCAATCCCTTAGATATATCGATAAATGTCTCCCTACTAATACGAAAGAAATGTTGGTAAAAACCCTGCTGTGTCCTCATTTCGACTAGGGGGATATTGTGTATAACAATTTAAAAGATTCACTCGATCAAACTCTACAGAGGGCTCAAAATTCCTGTATTCGTTTCATTTATAACATAAGAAAATACGATCACATCTCTGGAGTTTATAAACAGCACAAAATATAAACACTAAAGGATAGGCGTTTGTATCACAGCCTTTGTCTTTTATTTAAGATGCTAAAATGGGTTCCCCGACATACTTAACAAATTATTTTGTACATCTTAAATCATCTAGATTTCTGAAATCCCAGTTACTCTGTATTCCAAAACGCAAAACCAACTACTACAATAAATCTTTCGCAATTACTTTAGCCCGGGAATGGAATAAATTGCCTTCCAATATTAAAAACTCCTCTTCATTAACATCTTTTAAGAAGCACCTGCATGATTTTCTTACAAAGTAAAATACATCATTTTGCAATTTAAATCACCGCAGATTACGGGTCAAATAAAAACTATTCCTTAGGAGTGTTAAGATTAATGTTTTAGAAATAGCATTTATGTCTTTTGTAAAAAAAATGTTACCATCTTTCGACCTGTTTGATACTGCCGGAACTGTTACTTTCATCCGTAGGAGCAGAGGCGGTTTTAAACAAGAAAACGACCCTTTGCAGCATGGACCGCAGCTGAGGATACCATCCCAAAGACCCGTTACTTCATGTTAGCTTAGTTTCCATTCTATTAGGACGCAGTCTGCCTGGTGGGTTTTTCCACGACTAGCGGGTTTTCCTCCAGGATCGAGCGGCGGGTGATGGAGTCTTTCTGTATTAATAGATCACAGTCGCTCGGGGTGAATACCAGGCTGCCGCGTAGCGCGCAGATATGTAAAGCACATAATCTTATTTAATTCAAATTGTGTTTTCAATCTCAGACTTGATTTTAAAATTATTTCAAACTTATTATTGAAACATTGTATCCATTTAACCTCTGATGTTGTCTATTTATAACATACTTTAAATAACGTTTGCTTTCCACTAACTACTTACAACTTGTAGATTACAGTACATTTAAATTTTTAGATAACATTACTTTTTACTACATTACTTTTACTACATTACTCTGTATATTTGTGACATGTGGTTAGGCGGAAGAGCGGGCCTGATGGGCCGAGACTCGCCATATTAATAAAGGATTATTATTATTATTGTTATTATTATTATTATAACTCAATTTTAGAAATTTTTAAAGTTTGAATTTTTTCGGCAACTTTTTACAATATTAAAAATACGGATGTTCTCTTCAAAACTAATTTATTATTCATAATTAGTTCTTTCATTAAGGTCATATTTCCTAAGGTCCTTTTTGTTGCTGAAACTTTTAGTGCTTTTTGCTCAATATTTAGTGAAATATGCGCAATTTAAAAAACAAACAAGATTTTCTCGAAAAGGGCCCCAAACTTTTTTCTGGAGAGGGGTTGCAAAATGTACGTTATAAGATGATAAACTATATTTGCTCTGTTTTTCCAAAAAATACAAATGTGTAATTTCTGCGATTAACCTCTCACGTCGTTAATATTCTCATGAGAAGCAATTTCTTCATACTATTACATTTAGGAGTACATTTTATTTAAATGATGTTTTAAGGCATAACCACACATTCGGCATTCGGCGAGGAGCCAGCGGTGCTCGCAAAACCCCATGTAGTGGGGATAAGTCGCTTGCTATTTGCCGAGCGACGAACATTCAGTGCTCGCCCTACCCACCGCGTGTCTGGTTTTTTCCACACATCACAGGAAGCGAACATTCGCCGATCACATCAGCTAATCACGATTGGGCGAGCTTCCGCTCGCAACTTGCCGAATTCAGTAGTTCTATAACGAGCCTCCTTTATAAAGTTCCTCGAAAATTAAAAACCTTTCAGTGAAAACGAGCTCAAATTTCCCCATCTTCTGAAACCTTCAAACGCCATTTTCTCAAAAACGGTTCCAATTTTTTAAAAAAAAGTTTCGTACGGATAGTGCTAAATACACTGTTTAAGATGACAGGTTTAATTTTGCTGTATTCTTTGGTTTTTCGAAAAATCACACAAATGTAATTTTAGAAAATCTCTCACAAGCCGGTCATATGCACATTTCCGGTGGGTTGTATACATTATTGCACTTATGATTCGAACGGTTTCTTATGATGAAAAGAAATCAATACGAATTTCTGTGACAAAGAACTTAAAATTTCGCATTTACAGTAACATTTAAAACGTACTTTTCTTAGAAACTGCACCAAATTTTTCAATGAAAATTGCCTTTTTTAACAAGGTTTTATTGTTCTTTAATATTCTTTCAGTAATATTTCAGTTCTACTCAAGGGAAACAAAATTTGAGAAATTTTCGAAAAATTATCTTGGGCGGCAACAGATTGCAGCTGGCAAGATATGTGGCAAGTAAAAAGAGCTAGCCCAAACCAAAGAAATAGAAAACTAATACGACAAAGTCTGTCCTTTTTTGGAGCACAACTAGCTTCTTGTAAGATGGTGTTACGAAAAGTATTAAAAGACACACGGCCGTTATCACAAATAAAACTTGGTATGTTTATCGTCCTAATGAAGTTAATTACTCAAACATGGCCTGCCCCTTGTGTGAACCCGCGTGTGGTAAATTAATGGGCCATTTTGGGACGCGCTTGTATGAACTCAAAATTTCCTTTCATAAGAAACCGTTCTGGCGGAAAGAACACGTTTATCATGTGTTAATCCACTTATGGATGATTAAATGTTGCCTATCAAAGAAACCCTTCCAGCAGACAGAATATCAAATGGCTTTCCCTCCTGTGTGAATCCGCATGTGACAGCGTAATTGTTGCCTTTGAGAGAAACTCTTTTGGCAAAGAGAACATTCAAAACGCTTTTCTCCTGTGTGAATCCGCATGTGGTCGTTTAAATAATCCCTATGAGAGAAAAAAATCTGGAATACAGAACACTCAAAAGGCTTCTCCCCTGTGTGAATCCGCATGTGCCTACTTAAACTTCCTCTTTCTGAGAAACCCTTCTGGCAGACAGAACAATTAAAAAGGCTTTTCTCCTGTGTGAATCCGCATGTGGTCGCTTAAATGAACCCTTTGAGAGAAAAACTTCTGGCAGACAAAACATTCAAAAGGTTTTTCCCGTGTGAATCCGCCATGTGTGTACTTAAATAACCCTTTCGGGAGAATACCTTCTGGCAGACAGAACATTCAAAAGGCTTTTCCCCTGTGTGAATCCGCATGTGCTTATTTAAAGTCCCCCTTTGCGAAAACTCCATCTGGCAGACAGAACATTCAAAAGGCTTTTCCCCTGTGTGAATCCGCATGTGCCTACTTAAACTTCCTCTTTCTGAGAAACCCTTCTGGCAGACAGAACAATTAAAAGGCTTTTCTCCTGTGTGAGTCCGCATGTGAATGTTTAAATATTCCCTTCGAGGAAAACCCTTCTCGCAGACAGAACACAGAAAGGGCCTTTCGCCTGTGTGAATCCGCATGTGTGTATTTAAATTATTCTTTTGGGAGAATACCTCCAGGCAGACAGAACATTCAAAAGGTTTTTCCCCTGTGTGAATCCGCATGTGTGTACTTAAATTACCCTTTCGGGAGAATACCTTCTGGCAGACAGAACATTCAAAAGGCTTTTCCCCTGTGTGTATCCGCATGTGGCAAATTAACTTCCCCCTTACTGCAAAACCCTGCTGGCAGACAGAACAATTAAAAGGCTTTTCTCCTGTGTGAATCCGCATGTGGTCGCTTAAATGAACCCTTTTAGAGAAAAACTTCTGGCAGACAAAACATTTAAAAGGGTTTTCCCCTGTGTGAATCCGCATGTGTGTACTTAAATAACCCTTTCGGGAGAATACATTCTGGCAGACAGAACATTCAAAAGGCTTTTCCCCTGTGTTAATCCGCATGTGCCTACTTAAACTTCCTCTTTCTGAGAAACTCTTCTGGCAGACAGAACACTGCAAAGGCCTTTCTCCTGGGTGAGTCCGCATGTGCTTCCTTAAATGTACGTTTTGAGAAAAATATTTATGGCAGACAGAACATTTAAAGGGCTTTTCGCCTATTGGAATCTTCATGTCGGAAATTAAATTTTCTCCTTGCGAAAAGCTTTTCTGGCAATTGTTGCATTCATGTCGTCTCCCTCCGAGACCACTTCTTGCTTCTGGCTGCGATTCGTTTGAAGAGCCTGCTCCGGGGCGTTCTGCATCTGAAAACAGTTCACTTCGTTAAAAAGAAGTTTCTCAAAACAAGGAGTTGGACGGTAATTGTGTCGATTAAATGTAATAAATATATTTGGCCTAGATGGGAAAACCAAATTGTAAGGTCTCCAACGTGCAGCCGAAGGTAACATTGCTGTGTTCATTGCTTCCCCACTCCCAAGAGAGCCTGTGCTCACTTCGCTTAGGCACAGTCTTATCTTGGTAGTCATTTGTAATGGAGCTCCCGTTTGGGGCAACCGCCAAATGCAAAGTTCCAGAGTAATTAGGTTTTTGAACGCAGAGAAATCTATTGAAGTTTACCGCCAGTTCAAAAAAGTCAATGGAGAGTAATGCATGGATGCCTAAATCGTCCTCAAGTGATGTACGGAATCAGTAGTTTATCAAACTGAAGTTCACGTCGAAGAAACAAGCGGCAAGCCGTGAATTTCCGACGATACAGTGGCGAAAATTAACCAATCCACACGAAGATCAGCGACACTCGAGATCAGGGGTGTATAACTTGCAAGGGCTCAAGTGCCACAAATAACATCTTTAATATGCTTGCAAGCCATTTTTCATATATTTATTGGACCGGCTTCTCTCAAAGGGGAGAGTGGGGGGAATGGAACCATTCGTGACGAAGCCATACCATGCAAAACGCAGCGAAACAGATTGGGATGGTTTTGAGTTTCTCAATTTACCAGAAAAAAAGCCTTTAAATCTAAACGAACTATTTCTAAACTAAAATTGATCTATTTTTAAAAAAGGGGGGTGGCTCTCGCAGAGCGCGTGCGCCAAGTGTTCTCGCCCGACTTGGATGCAAGGGACTTTCGCTCCTGATTAATAAACCTTTCGCGGGCCACAATCAATGGCACAGCGGGCCGCCAGTTGGACAACCCTGCTCCAGATCTCCGCATTTTGGTTCCTGAGATTTCCCGAAGCACAATTCTCAGGATTCTTAAGGTTGAAAAATCAGGTGTGCGCAAGATAGGTCGCGCGAATGTTCACGGAAGATCACCAACGACAACGAGTTGAATCTTCCCGCGAGTTTATTCGCCGCTATGCAGACTGAAACAAAATTGTCACGGGCGAAGAAACCTGGCCATCTCACTGCAAAGCTGAGACCAAACAACAGCAGAAGCGGCCTCCAAGCCGTGAAAATTCAGTCTGTAACGTCATGGCAACTAGTTTTGGGATTGACAGGGACTACTGCTGATGGACTTCGTACTTTCTGGGTCCACAGAAAGCTTGAAAGGTACTGAGTGTCTCCCGAAAACTCTGCTGTGCTGCAAATGCTGCGAATAATCGATTTCGAGATTTCAACGGAAACACACTTTTTGCGGTCCCCTGAATCCGAAAAGGTGTTGATTTTTTTAAAACGTCCGTCTGGCAGTGAACACTACTAACCCCTAAGCCATGCCCAGGATTTTATTCGAAATTAAAAACTCCTATCTATCGCGCTCGAGTCGAAGCTTTTAGATTTTGAAAAATATTCTTCAAAATGTGAGAGTACTTTATATGAAGACCTGAAAAATTTTTCTCAAAAAAGGTCTTCTATTATTTTCTTTTATTTCTTGTAAAACTAATGTAAAATAAACTTATAAAGGTGACGTAGGTTCAATTTTCTGGGTTAACTCAATTTTCGAAAATTGCAAAATTTGGAATTTTTTTGGACATCTTCCTACAACTATAATATTGAAGAAAGAGATTTTTTCTTCAAATAAAATTTGCTCTCCATAGTGAGCTCTTTCATTAACCCTTTTCCGAGCAACTAATTATAATGACGCAACCGGGCAGGGAGGTCCCCGGGGGACCCAGGAGTGTCTGCAACGAGACTATGCTTACAGGTGTCCTATTTTGGACGTGGATAATGAAACATAACTCTCTAATATATACTTCTTTAATTTAACAAAACCTTTTAAAATACTTACATTTATTTATTAAACAGAATTTCTCTTATTATAGGTCTCACACACTGTTACACTGTTTATGCTCATAGCAGAGAGGTTTTGAACAGATGCTATATCTGTTTCCTATTTCTTTCCAAAGGGCACAAATGTTATCTTTCTTGACATTGTTATAAATTTTCTGAGCTGAAGATGTTCCTTCTTCCCCCAAAAAAGTGTGTGACTGACAGGCGACACTTGTTATTCAATCCTGATTGTCTCCTTTAGTAGGCGAACAAAATTCTTTGCGATGCCAATAATGAAAAATCGTATGATCTCATGCTTTCTAACATTCAGTCAGAGCCAGTAATATTCCTATCGCGGTGCAGTCTTCCCACAAAACCTGGGACGTGCACGACTTCAAAAATTCACTGTTTCGGTCACATACTAACAAGCAAAAACACTGTCTACGAAGGCACCGATCTCAGAATCTCTCACACGTAGCGTCACTTCCCGGATAAAGAATTTGCGCAACCCGACATCCGCCCACCCTTGGGCGTGATTCAGTCAAGTAATCGACCAAACAAATCCAGGAAATACATTATTACACTACATCAAAAGACCTGAGTCCAATGGACCCCGCTTGCTCAGGCGAGGCTGAAAAAAGATAAAAACTTTTTTTATTTATTATCCAGTATTGCTTTCGTAAAATGGTTGCGGAAACAAAAAACCCTTACAGCAAAATCCTCACAGCTTGGATAGTTTTCACGTAAAATATTAAAAATCTCGCTTCTGACTACAATATACCCCGGTTAAGGGTTAATGTCTTGTACATTTTTTGACATTTTTAGTAGTTTTCGCGCAATACTGGGTGCAATATGCACAATTTTAGAAAATAACAAAAACAAGATTTTCCAAAAAACCGCTTTCTTTGGAATTTTTTCTTCACACTTTCGGTACGGATATGCTAAATGTATGCAATGAGATATTAACATCAGTTTGCTCTATTCCTTCGTATTTTCAACACTTACAAAAAAGTAATTTTTTTACTTGTATCCCGTCGTTAATATTTACGTTAGTTAGGCGATTTGTTCACATTATTACATTTATGAGTGCATGTGCTTGAAGTAACGTCATATAAAGTGTCTCGAAAACCAAAGAGTTTTATGGGAAAACAAGCTCAAAATTACGCATTTTCAGAAACGCCCATTCTCAGAAACCAAATTTTTTCTTCTAACGTTTCGAACGAATAGGGTTAAATACACTCTTTATTATGTCGTAAAGTTCATTTTGGGGTATTTTGTTGTTGTTTTCGAATTACTGTTTGTGTGCTGTTTCGAGTTACTGTTGTGTGTTTGCTTCAAATTACTTCAAATGAAGGTTTTTCAAAAATTCGAAATTTTCTGTGAAAAAGAGCTCCAAATTTTGAATTCACTATTGAGGCCATTTTCTTAAAAACGGCTCCACATTGTTCGAAGAAAACAGAAAAGAGGCGATGAGAGAAGAGGCGAGGAGAGAAGAGGCGAGACGAGAGGCGAGAGGAGAGGCGAGGAGAGAAGAGAAGAGGCGAGAGGAGAGGAGAGAAGAGAAGAGGCGAGAGAAGAGGAAGAGGGGAGAAGAGGCGAGAGGGGAGGAGAGAAGAGGAGAGAAGAGGCGAGGAGAGAAGAGGCGAGAGGAGAGAAGAAGCGAGGAGGGGAGAGGCGAGAGGAGGGGAGGGGAGAGGAGAGGAGAGGAGGGGAGGCGAGAGGAGAGGAGAGAAGGGGAGAGGAGAGGCGAGGAGAGAAGAGGCGAGATAAGAGAAGAGGCGAGAGGAGTGAAGAGGCGAGAGGAGACGAGAGAAGAGGCGAGAGGGGAGGAGAGAAGGGGAGAAGAGAGGCGAGGAGAGAAGAGGCGACAAGAGAGAAGAGGCGAGAGGAGAAAAGAGGCGAGAGAAAAGGCGAGAGGAGACGAGAGAAAAGGCGAGAGGAGACGAGAAAAAGGCGAGAGGAGACGAAAGAAGAGGCGAGAGGAGACGAGAGAAGAGGCGAGAGGAGACGAGAGAAGAGGCGAGAGGAGACGAGAGAAGAGGCGAGAGGAGACGAGAGAAGAGGCGAGAGGAGACGAGAGAAGGGGCGAGAGGAGAGGAGGAGAGAAGAGGCGAGAGGAGAGGAGAGAAAAGGCGAAAGGAGAGGAGAGAAGAGGCGAGAGGAGAGGAGAGAAGAGGCGAGAGGAGAGGAGAGAAGAGGCGAGAGGAGAGGAGAGAAGAGGCGAGAGGAGAGGAGAGAAGAGGCGAGAGGAGAGGAGAGAAGAGGCGAGAGGAGAGGAGAGAAGAGGCGAGAGGAGAGGAGAGAAGAGGCGAGAGGAGAGAAGAGGCGAGAGGAGACGAGAGAAGAGGCAAGAGGGGAGGAGAGAAGGGGAGAAGAGAGGCGAGGAGAGAAGAGGCGAGAGGAGAGAAGAGGCGAGAGGAGACGAGAGAAGAGGCGAGAGGAGACGAGAGAAAAGGCGAGAGGAGACGAAAGAAGAGGCGAGAGGAGACGAAAGAAGAGGCGAGAGGAGACGAAAGAAGAGGCGAGAGGAGACGAGAGAAGAGGCGAGAGCAGACGAGAGAAGAGGCGAGAGCAGACGAGAGAAGAGGCGAGAGGAGACGAGAGAAAAGGCGAGAGGAGACGAAAGAAGAGGCGAGAGGAGACGAGAGAAAAGGCGAGAGGAGACGAAAGAAGAGGCGAGAGGAGACGAAAGAAGAGGCGAGAGGAGACGAGAGAAGAGGCGAGAGCAGACGAGAGAAGAGGGGAGAAGAGGCGAGAGGGGAGAAGAGGCGAGAGGGGAGAAGAGGCGAGAGGGGAGAAGAGGCGAGAGGGGAGATGAGGCGAGAGGGGAGAAGAGGCGAGAGGGGAGATGAGGCGAGAGGGGAGATGGGGCGAGAGGGGAGAAGAGGCGAGAGGGTAGAAGAGGCGAGAGGGGAGAAGAGGCGAGAGGGGAGAAGAGGCGAGAGGGGAGAAGAGGCGAGAGGGGAGAAGAGGCGAGAGGGGAGAAGAGGCGAGAGGGGAGAAGAGGAGAGAGGGGAGAAGAGGCGAGAGGGGAGAAGAGGCGAGAGGGGAGAAGAGGCGAGAGGGGAGAAGAGGCGAGAGGGGAGAAGAGGCGAGAGGGGAGAAGTGGCGAGAGGGGAGAAGGGGCGAGAGGGGAGAAGGGGCGAGAGGGGAGAAGAGGCGAGAGGGGAGAAGAGGCGAGAGGGGAGAAGGGGCGAGAGGGGAGAAGAGGCGAGAGGGGAGAAGAGGCGAGAGGGGAGAAGAGGCGAGAGGAGAGAAGAGGCGAGAGGAGACGAGAGAAGAGGCGAGAGGGGAGGAGAGAAGGGGAGAAGAGAGGCGAGGAGAGAAGAGGCGACAAGAGAGAAGAGGCGAGAGGAGAAAAGAGGCGAGAGAAAAGGCGAGAGGAGACGAGAGAAAAGGCGAGAGGAGACGAGAAAAAGGCGAGAGGAGACGAAAGAAGAGGCGAGAGGAGACGAGAGAAGAGGCGAGAGGAGACGAGAGAAGAGGCGAGAGGAGACGAGAGAAGAGGCGAGAGGAGACGAGAGAAGAGGCGAGAGGAGACGAGAGAAGGGGCGAGAGGAGAGGAGGAGAGAAGAGGCGAGAGGAGAGGAGAGAAAAGGCGAAAGGAGAGGAGAGAAGAGGCGAGAGGAGAGGAGAGAAGAGGCGAGAGGAGAGGAGAGAAAAGGCGAATGGAGAGGAGAGAAGAGGCGAGAGGAGAGGAGAGAAAAGGCGAATGGAGAGGAGAGAAGAGGCGAGAGGAGAGGAGAGAAGAGGCGAGAGGAGAGGAGAGAAGAGGCGAGAGGAGAGGAGAGAAAAGGCGAATGGAGATGAGAGAAGAGGCGAGAGGAGAGGAGAGAAGAGGCGAGAGGAGAGGAGAGAAGAGGCGAGAGGAGAGGAGAGAAGAGGCGAGAGGAGAGGAGAGAAGAGGCGAGAGGAGAGGAGAGAAGAGGCGAGAGGAGAGGAGAGAAGAGGCGAGAGGAGAGAAGAGGCGAGAGGAGACGAGAGAAGAGGCAAGAGGGGAGGAGAGAAGGGGAGAAGAGAGGCGAGGAGAGAAGAGGCGAGAGGAGAGAAGAGGCGAGAGGAGACGAGAGAAGAGGCGAGAGGAGACGAGAGAAAAGGCGAGAGGAGACGAGAGAAAAGGCGAGAGGAGACGAAAGAAGAGGCGAGAGGAGACGAAAGAAGAGGCGAGAGGAGACGAAAGAAGAGGCGAGAGGAGACGAGAGAAGAGGCGAGAGCAGACGAGAGAAGAGGCGAGAGCAGACGAGAGAAGAGGCGAGAGGAGACGAGAGAAAAGGCGAGAGGAGACGAAAGAAGAGGCGAGAGGAGACGAGAGAAAAGGCGAGAGGAGACGAAAGAAGAGGCGAGAGGAGACGAAAGAAGAGGCGAGAGGAGACGAGAGAAGAGGCGAGAGCAGACGAGAGAAGAGGGGAGAAGAGGCGAGAGGGGAGAAGAGGCGAGAGGGGAGAAGAGGCGAGAGGGGAGAAGAGGCGAGAGGGGAGATGAGGCGAGAGGGGAGAAGAGGCGAGAGGGGAGATGAGGCGAGAGGGGAGATGAGGCGAGAGGGGAGAAGAGGCGAGAGGGTAGAAGAGGCGAGAGGGGAGAAGAGGCGAGAGGGGAGAAGAGGCGAGAGGGGAGAAGAGGCGAGAGGGGAGAAGAGGCGAGAGGGGAGAAGAGGCGAGAGGGGAGAAGAGGAGAGAGGGGAGAAGAGGCGAGAGGGGAGAAGAGGCGAGAGGGGAGAAGAGGCGAGAGGGGAGAAGAGGCGAGAGGGGAGAAGAGGCGAGAGGGGAGAAGTGGCGAGAGGGGAGAAGGGGGCGAGAGGGGAGAAGGGGCGAGAGGGGAGAAGAGGCGAGAGGGGAGAAGAGGCGAGAGGGGAGAAGGGGCGAGAGGGGAGAAGAGGCGAGAGGGGAGAAGAGGCGAGAGGGGAGAAGAGGCGAGAGGGGAGAAGAGGCGAGAGGGGAGAAGAGGCGAGAGGGGAGAAGAGGCGAGAGGGGAGAAGAGGCGAGAGGGGAGAAGAGGCGAGAGGGGGGAAGAGGCGAGAGGGGGGAAGAGGCGAGAGGGGAGAAGAGGCAAGAGGGGAGAAGAGGCGAGAGGGGAGAAGAGGCGAGAGGGGAGAAGAGGCGAGAGGGGAGAAGAGGCGAGAGGGGAGAAGAGGCGAGAGGGGAGAAGAGGCGAGAGGGGAGAAGAGGCGAGAGGGGAGAAGAGGCGAGAGGGGAGAAGAGGCGAGAGGGGAGAAGAGGCGAGAGGGGAGAAGAGGCGAGAGGGGAGAAGAGGCGAGAGGGGAGAAGAGGCGAGAGGGGAGAAGAGGCGAGAGGGGAGAAGAGGCGAGAGGGGAGAAGAGGCGAGAGGGGAGAAGAGGCGAGAGGGGAGAAGAGGCGAGAGGGGAAAAGAGGGGAGAGGGGAGAAGAGGCGAGAGGGGAGAAGAGGCGAGAGGGGAGAAGAGGCGAGAGGGGAGAAAGGGCGAGAGGGGAGAAAGGGCGAGAGGGGAGAAGAGGCGAGAGGGGAGAAGAGGCGAGAGGGGAGAAGAGGCGAGAGGGGAGAAGAGGCGAGAGGGGAGAAGAGGCGAGAGGGGAGAAGAGGCGAGAGGGGAGAAGAGGCGAGAGGGGAGAAGAGGCGAAAGGGGAGAAGAGGCGAGAGGGGAGAAGAGGCGAGAGGGGAGAAGAGGCGAGAGGAGAGAAGAGGCGAGAGGGGAGAAGAGGCGAGAGGGGAGAAGAGGCGAGAGGGGAGAAGAGGCGAGAGGGGAGAAGAGGCGAGAGGGGAGAAGAGGCGAGAGGGGAGAAGAGGCGAGAGGGGAAAAGAGGCGAGAGGGGAGAAAAGGCGAGAGGGGAGAAGAGGCGAGAGGGGAGAAGAGGCGAGAGGGGAGAAGAGGCGAGAGGGGAGAAGAGGCGAGATGGGAGAAGAGGCGAGAGGGGAGAAGAGGCGAGAGGGGAGAAGAGGCGAGAGGGGAGAAGAGGCGAGAGGGGAGAAGAGGCGAGAGGGGAGAAGAGGCGAGAGGGGAGAAGAGGCGAGAGGGGAGAAGAGGCGAGAGGGGAGAAGGGGCGAGAGGGGAGAAGAGGCGAGAGGGGAGAAGAGGCGAGAGAGGAGAAGAGGCGAGAGGGGAGAAGAGGCGAAAGGGGAGAAGAGGCGAGAGGGGAGAAGAGACGAGAGGGGAGAGGAGGCGAGAGGGGACAAGAGGCGAGATGTGGGGAAGAGGCGAGAGGACAGAAGAGGCGTGAGGAGTGAAGAGGCGAGAGGAGAGGCGAGAGGAGAGGAGAGGCGAGAGGAGAGGCGAGAGGAGAGGAGAGGCGAGAGGAGAGAAGAGGCGAGAGGAGAGAAGAGGCGAGAGGAGAGAAGAGGCGAGAGGAGAGAAGAGGCGAGAGGAGAGAAGAGGCGAGAGGAGAGAAGAGGCGAGAGGAGAGAAGAAACGTGAAGAGAGAATTGGCGAGAGGAGAGAAGAGGCGAGAGGAGAGAACAGGCGAGAGGAGAGGCGTAAAGAGAAGAGGCGAGAGGACAGGCGAGGAGAGAAGAGGCGAGAGGACACGCGAGGAGAGAAGAGGAGAGAGGACAGGCGAGGAGAGAAGAGGAGAGAGGAGGCGAAAGGAGAGGAGAGCAGAGGCAAGAGAAGAGGAGACGAGAGAAGAGGCGAGAGGAGACGATGGAAGAGGCGAGAGGAGACGAGAGAAGAGGCGAGAGACGAGAGAAGAGGCGAGAGACGAGAGAAGAGGCGAGAGGAGACGAGAGAAGAGGCGAGAGGAGACGAGAGAAGAGGCGAGAGGAGACGAGAGAAGAGGCGAGAGGAGACGAGAGAAGAGGCGAGAGGAGACGAGAGAAGAGGCGAGAGGAGACGAGAGAAGAAGCGAGAGGAGACGAGAGAAGAAGCGAGAGGAGACGAGAGAAGAAGCGAGAGGAGACGAGAGAAGAAGCGAGAGGAGACGAGAGAAGAAGCGAGAGGAGACGAGAGAAGAAGCGAGAGGAGACGAGAGAAGAGGCGAGAGGGGAGGAGAGAAGGGGAGAGGAGAGGCGAGGAGAGAGGAGGCGAGAGGAGACGAGAGAAGAGGCGAGAGGAGACGAGAGAAGAGGCGAGAGGAGACGAGAGAAGAGGCGAGAGGAGACGAGAGAAGAGGCGAGAGGAGAGGAGAGAACAGGCGAGAGGAGAGAACAGGCGAGAGGAAGGAACAGGCGAGAGGAGAGGAGAGAACAGGGGAGAGGAAAGAACAGGCGAGAGGAGAGGAGAGAACAGACGAGAGGAGAGGAGAGAACAGACGAGAGGAGAGGAGAGAAGAGGCGAGAGGAGAGGAGAGGCGAGAGGAGAGGCGAGGAGAGAAGAGGCGAGAGGAGAGAAGAGGCGAGAGCAGAGAAGAGGCGAGAGGAGAGAAGAGGCGAGAGGAGAGGAGAGGAGGGAAGAGAGGAGAGGAGAGAACAGGCGAGAGGAGAGGAGAGAAAAGGCGAGAGGAGAGGAGAGAACAGGCGAGAGGAGAGGAGAGAACAGGCGAGAGGAGAGAAGAGAACAGGCGAGAAGAGAGGAGAGAACAGGCGAGAGGAGAGGAGAGAACCGGCGAGAGGAGAGGAGAGAACAGGCGAGAGGAGAGGAGAGAACAGGCGAGAGGAGAGGAGAGAACAGGCGAGAGGAGATGAGAGAACAGGCGAGAGGAGAGGAGAGAAGAGGCGAGAGTAGAGGAGAGAACAGGCGAGAGGAGAGAACAGGCGAGAGTAGAGGAGAGAACAGGCGAGAGGAGAGGAGAGAACAGGCGAGAGGAGAGGAGAGAACAGGCGAGAGGAGAGGAGAGAACAGGCGAGAGGAGAGGAGAGAACAGGCGAGAGGAGAGGAGAGAACAGGCAGGAGGAGAGGAGAGAACAGGCGAGAGGAGAGGAGAGAACAGGCGAGAGGAGAGGAGAGAACAGGCGAGAGGAGAGGAGAGAACAGGCGAGAGGAGAGGAGAGAACAGGCGAGAGGAGAGGAGAGAAGAGCCGAGAGGAGGGGAGAGAAGAGGCGAGAGGAGAGGAGAGAAGAGGCGAGAGGAGAGGAGAGGAGAGAAGAGGCGAGAGGAGAGGAGAGGAGAGAAGAGGCGAGAGGAGAGGAGAGAACAGGCGAGAGGAGAGGAGAGAACAGGCGAGAGGAGAGAACAGGCGAGAGGAGAGAACAGGCGAGAGGAGAGAACAGGCGAGAGGAGAGAACAGGCGAGAGGAGAGAACAGGCGAGAGGAGAGAACAGGCGAGAGGAGAGAACAGGCGAGAGTAGAGAACAGGCGTGAGGAGAGGAGAGAACAAACGAGTGGAGAGGAGAGAACAGGCGAAAGGAGAGAACAGGCGAGATGAGAGGAGAGAACACGCGAGATGAGAGGAGAGAAGAGGCGAGAGGAGAGGAGAGAAGAGGCGAGAGGAGAGGAGAGAAGAGGCGAGAGGAGAGGAGAGAAGAGGCGAGAGGAGAGGAGAGAAGAGGCGAGAGGAGAGGAGAGAAGAGGCGAGAGGAGAGGAGAGAAGAGGCGAGAGGAGAGGAGAGAAGAGGCGAGAGGAGAGGAGAGAAGAGGCGAGAGGAGAGGAGAGAAGAGGCGAGAGGAGAGGAGAGAAGAGGCGAGAGGAGAGGAGAGAAGAGGCGAGAGGAGAGGAGAGAAGAGGCGAGAGGAGAGGAGAGAAGAGGCGAGAGGAGAGGAGAGAAGAGGCGAGAGGAGAGGAGAGAAGAGGCGAGAGGAGAGGAGAGAAGAGGCGAGAGGAGAGGAGAGAAGAGGCGAGAGGAGAGGAGAGAAGAGGCGAGAGGAGAGGAGAGAAGAGGCGAGAGGAGAGGAGAGAAGAGGCGAGAGGAGAGGAGAGAAGAGGCGAGAGGAGAAGATAGAAGAGGCGAGAGTAGAGGAGAGGAGAGAAGAGGCGAGAGTAGAGGAGAGGAGAGAAGAGGCGAGAGGAGAGGAGAGAAGAGGCGAGAGGAGAGGAGAGAAGAGGCGAGAGGAGAGGAGAGAAGAGGCGAGAGGAGAGGAGAGAAGAGGCGAGAGGAGACGAGAGAAGAGGCGAGAGGAGACGAGAGAAGAGGCGAGAGGAGACGAGAGAAGAGGCGAGAGGAGACGAGAGAAGAAGCGAGAGGAGACGAGAGAAGAAGCGAGAGGAGACGAGAGAAGAAGCGAGAGGAGACGAGAGAAGAAGCGAGAGGAGACGAGAGAAGAAGCGAGAGGAGACGAGAGAAGAGGCGAGAGGGGAGGAGAGAAGGGGAGAGGAGAGGCGAGGAGAGAGGAGGCGAGAGGAGACGAGAGAAGAGGCGAGAGGAGACGAGAGAAGAGGCGAGAGGAGACGAGAGAAGAGGCGAGAGGAGACGAGAGAAGAGGCGAGAGGAGAGGAGAGAACAGGCGAGAGGAGAGAACAGGCGAGAGGAAGGAACAGGCGAGAGGAGAGGAGAGAACAGGGGAGAGGAAAGAACAGGCGAGAGGAGAGGAGAGAACAGACGAGAGGAGAGGAGAGAACAGACGAGAGGAGAGGAGAGAAGAGGCGAGAGGAGAGGAGAGGCGAGAGGAGAGGCGAGGAGAGAAGAGGCGAGAGGAGAGAAGAGGCGAGAGCAGAGAAGAGGCGAGAGGAGAGAAGAGGCGAGAGGAGAGGAGAGGAGGGAAGAGAGGAGAGGAGAGAACAGGCGAGAGGAGAGGAGAGAAAAGGCGAGAGGAGAGGAGAGAACAGGCGAGAGGAGAGGAGAGAACAGGCGAGAGGAGAGAAGAGAACAGGCGAGAAGAGAGGAGAGAACAGGCGAGAGGAGAGGAGAGAACCGGCGAGAGGAGAGGAGAGAACAGGCGAGAGGAGAGGAGAGAACAGGCGAGAGGAGAGGAGAGAACAGGCGAGAGGAGATGAGAGAACAGGCGAGAGGAGAGGAGAGAAGAGGCGAGAGTAGAGGAGAGAACAGGCGAGAGGAGAGAACAGGCGAGAGTAGAGGAGAGAACAGGCGAGAGGAGAGGAGAGAACAGGCGAGAGGAGAGGAGAGAACAGGCGAGAGGAGAGGAGAGAACAGGCGAGAGGAGAGGAGAGAACAGGCAGGAGGAGAGGAGAGAACAGGCGAGAGGAGAGGAGAGAACAGGCGAGAGGAGAGGAGAGAACAGGCGAGAGGAGAGGAGAGAACAGGCGAGAGGAGAGGAGAGAAGAGCCGAGAGGAGGGGAGAGAAGAGGCGAGAGGAGAGGAGAGAAGAGGCGAGAGGAGAGGAGAGGAGAGAAGAGGCGAGAGGAGAGGAGAGGAGAGAAGAGGCGAGAGGAGAGGAGAGAACAGGCGAGAGGAGAGGAGAGAACAGGCGAGAGGAGAGAACAGGCGAGAGGAGAGAACAGGCGAGAGGAGAGAACAGGCGAGAGGAGAGAACAGGCGAGAGGAGAGAACAGGCGAGAGGAGAGAACAGGCGAGAGGAGAGAACAGGCGAGAGGAGAGAACAGGCGAGAGGAGAGAACAGGCGAGAGTAGAGAACAGGCGTGAGGAGAGGAGAGAACAAACGAGTGGAGAGGAGAGAACAGGCGAAAGGAGAGAACAGGCGAGATGAGAGGAGAGAACACGCGAGATGAGAGGAGAGAAGAGGCGAGAGGAGAGGAGAGAAGAGGCGAGAGGAGAGGAGAGAAGAGGCGAGAGGAGAGGAGAGAAGAGGCGAGAGGAGAGGAGAGAAGAGGCGAGAGGAGAGGAGAGAAGAGGCGAGAGGAGAGGAGAGAAGAGGCGAGAGGAGAGGAGAGAAGAGGCGAGAGGAGAGGAGAGAAGAGGCGAGAGGAGAGGAGAGAAGAGGCGAGAGGAGAGGAGAGAAGAGGCGAGAGGAGAGGAGAGAAGAGGCGAGAGGAGAGGAGAGAAGAGGCGAGAGGAGAGGAGAGAAGAGGCGAGAGGAGAGGAGAGAAGAGGCGAGAGGAGAGGAGAGAAGAGGCGAGAGGAGAGGAGAGAAGAGGCGAGAGGAGAGGAGAGAAGAGGCGAGAGGAGAGGAGAGAAGAGGCGAGAGGAGAGGAGAGAAGAGGCGAGAGGAGAGGAGAGAAGAGGCGAGAGGAGAAGATAGAAGAGGCGAGAGTAGAGGAGAGGAGAGAAGAGGCGAGAGTAGAGGAGAGGAGAGAAGAGGCGAGAGGAGAGGAGAGAAGAGGCGAGAGGAGAGGAGAGAAGAGGCGAGAGGAGAGGAGAGAAGAGGCGAGAGGAGAGGAGAGAAGAGGCGAGAGGAGAGGAGAGAAGAGGCGAGAGGAGAGGAGAGAAGAGGCGAGAGGAGAGGAGAGAAGGGGCGAGAGGAGAGGAGATAAGAGGCGAGAGGAGAGGAGAGAAGAGGCGAGAGGAGAGGAGAGAAGAGGCGAGAGGAGAGGAGAGAAGGGGCGAGAGGAGAGGAGATAAGAGGCGAGAGGAGAGGAGAGAAGAGGCGAGAGGAGAGGAGAGAAGAGGCGAGAGGAGAGGAGAGAAGAGGCGAGAGGAGAGGAAAGAAGAGGCGAGAGGAGAGGAGAGAAGAGGCGAGAGGAGAGGAGAGAAGAGGCGAAAGGAGAGGAGAGAAGAGGCGAGAGGAGAGGAGAGAAGAGGCGAGAGGAGAGAAGAGGCGAGAGGAGAGAAGAGGCGAGAGGAGAGGAGAGAAGAGGCGAGAGGAGAGGAGAGGAGAGGAGAGAAGAGGCGAGAGGAGAAGATAGAAGAGGCGAGAGTAGAGGAGAGGAGAGAAGAGGCGAGAGGAGAGGAGAGAAGAGGCGAGAGGAGAGGAGAGAAGAGGCGAGAGGAGAGGAGAGAAGAGGCGAGAGGAGAGGAGAGAAGAGGCGAGAGGAGAGAAGAGGCGAGAGGAGAGGAGAGAAGAGGCGAGAGGAGAGAAGAGGCGAGAGGAGAGGAGAGAAGAGGCGAGAGGAGAGGAGAGAAGAGGCGAGAGGAGAGGAGAGAAGAGGCGAGAGGAGAGGAGAGAAGGGGCGAGAGGAGAGGAGAGAAGAGGCGAGAGGAGAGGAGAGAAGAGGCGAGAGGAGAGGAGAGAAGAGGCGAGAGGAGAGGAGAGAAGAGGCGAGAGGAGA
The DNA here is from genome assembly GCA_038098605.1 of Gryllus longicercus. Classification (NCBI taxonomy): domain Eukaryota; kingdom Metazoa; phylum Arthropoda; class Insecta; order Orthoptera; family Gryllidae; genus Gryllus; species Gryllus longicercus. The sequence goes on from JAZDUA010000005.1 coordinate 6,492,287, forward strand.
GGAGAGAAGAGGCGAGAGGAGAGGAGAGAAGAGGCGAGAGGAGAGGAGAGAAGAGGCGAGAGGAGAGGAGAGAAGAGGCGAGAGGAGAGAAGAGGAGAGAAGAGGCGAGAGGAGGAGAGAAGAGGCGAGAGGAGAGGAGAGGAGAGAAGAGGCGAGAGGAGAGGGGAGAAGGGGGCGAGAGGAGAGGAGAGAAGAGGCGAGAGGAGAGGAGAGAAGAGGCGAGAGGAGAGGAGAGAAGGGGGCGAGAGGAGAGGAGAGAAGAGGCGAGAGGAGAGGAGAAAAGAGGCGAGAGGAGAGGAGAGAAGAGGCGAGAGGAGAGGAGAGAAGAGGCGAGAGGAGAGGAGAGAAGAGGCGAGTGGAGAGGAGAGAAGAGGCGAGTGGAGAGGAGAGAAGAGGCGAGAGGAGAGGAGAGAAGAGGCGAGAGGAGAGGAGAGAAGAGGCGAGAGGAGAGGAGAGAAGAGGCGAGAGGAGAGGAGAGAAGAGGCGAGAGGAGAGGAGAGAAGAGGCGAGAGGAGAGGAGAGAAGAGGCGAGAGGAGAGGAGAGAAGAGGCGAGAGGAGAGGAGAGAAGAGGCGAGAGGAGAGGAGAGAAGAGGCGAGAGGAGAGGAGAGAAGAGGCGAGAGGAGAGGAGAGAAGAGGCGAGAGGAGAGGAGAGAAGAGGCGAGAGGAGAGGATAGAAGAGGCGAGAGGAGAGGAGAGAAGAGGCGAGAGGAGAGGAGAGAAGAGGCGAGAGGAGAGGAGAGAAGAGGCGAGAGGAGAGGAGAGAAGAGGCGAGAGGAGAGGAGAGAAGAGGCGAAAGGAGAGGAGAGAAAAGGCGAAAGGAGAGGAGAGAAGAGGCGAAAGGAGAGGAGAGACGAGGCGAAAGGAGAGGAGAGAAGAGGCGAGAGGAGAGGAGAGAAGAGGCGAGAGGAGAGGAGAGACGAGGCGAAAGGAGGAGATAAGAGGCAAGAGGAGAGAAGAGGCGAGAGGAGAGGAGAGGCGAGAGGAGAGGAGAGGCGAGAGGAGAGGAGAGAAGAGGCGAGAGGAGAGAAGAGGCAAGAGGAGAGAAGAGGCAAGAGGAGAGAAGAGGCAAGAGGAGAGAAGAGGCGAGAGGAGAGGGAGGAGAGAGGAGAGGAGAGGGAGGAGAGAGGAGAGGAGAGGGAGGAGAGAGGAGAGTAGAAGGAGGAGAGAGGAGAGGAGAGGGAAAAGAGGGGAGAGAGATGAGGAGGGAAGAAGGAAGAAGAGGGTGACGAGGGGGAAGAAAAGGGACGAGGGGGAAGAAAAGGGACAAGGGGGAAGAATGGGGAAGGGGGGGAAGAAAGGGGAAGTGGGGGAAGAGAGGTGGGGGAAGAGCTGGCGAGGGGGAAGAGGGGGAGGGGGAGAGATGGGATAGGGTGGTGGGAGAGAGAGAGGATAGAGGAGAGAGGGCGTGAGAGTGAGAGAAGAGATGCTGCAGATGGAGAGTTCAAAATAGAGAGAGAGAGGATAGATGAAAGAGAGTGAGAGTGAGAGCTCAAAATAGAGAAACTAGTTGTGATACAGAATGGCAGGGACTTTCTCGAACTAGTTATTTTGTAATTTCTCTGGTCTGGACTAGCAAGCTGCTATCCCAATGTACATATCTTTGAAATTTTATTAATTTTTCGGTTTCATAAAAGTACAGAAATATTACTTTAAGAATAATATAGAGGAATTAAACCTCATTATTTAAGGAAATTTTCATTGACATATTTGAGGCTGTGTATGAAAAAATGGCATATAGACATTGCCGTAAATGCGAAATTTGAAGCTTTTTTTTTTTTCTTTTCACAGAAATCTTATGTATTTTGAAAACCTTGATTGGAAGTCATTTAAAGCATATCCACTCTACAATGTATACTAATCACTTGAAATGTGCATATTAAAGGCATGAAATATTTCAACAAAATTACATTTCTGTAAGTTTTGAAAAAACAAAAATCCAGCAAAATAATTATTATATTGCCCTAAAACAGTGCAATTCACCGTATCCGTACGAAACGTTTGATGAAAACATTTCGAGCAATTTAGGAAAATTGCATTGTTTCTGAAAATGCCGAAATTTGAACACATTTTCACAGAAAAATTTTAATTTTTCAAGGAACTTTATAATAAAATATAGTCATGTACTCATAAATGCAAACACACGAAATCGCTTTTAATGTAAATATTAACATGAGAGACTAGCAATAAAGACTTAGAGGAATAGAGGAAAATAGTATTAATGTTATCTCAATAGAGTACATTTAAAACCATCCTTATCATGAGTTTAAAGAAAAAAATTGGAGCTGTTTTGGAGAAAATCTTGTTTTTGTTTCTTTTTAAAATTGCTCATATTGCATGAAAACTTCTAAAATTTTTCAAAAAATGTAACCGACCTTAACAAAAAACTAATTATTGGAAAAAATTCACTGAAAAAAAAAAGGTTTAATCTTCAATTTTGTAGTTGTAGGAAGATGCAAAAAAAATTCGAACTTTAAAAATTTTCGAAACTTTTAATTACCAGTGAAAATTAGATCTATGCCACCTGTATATTTCTCTATTCTTACAAAAAAAAATTTAAAAAATGGGGCCTATTGTTGAGAAAATTTGGAAAATATTGAAGGAACTCTATGTAAAGTTTCCCTTAACTGTAAGTATTTTATTTTTCCAAATAGCAGCGCCTCAAGTCAAGCTATATCAATCCAGGGAATATGTTTTGGAAAACATCCTATGTATGGGTTAGGCACTAGTAGTGTTCATAGACTGACAAACTGATGTTTTGAAAGAAACCATTAAAAAAAAATAAAATAAAAAAAAAAAAAAACACTTTTCCAGTACCAGGGGATCCCAAAAAGTGTAATTAATTACAGTGTAATAGAAGGTTGAGATTGAGAAATAAAGCAAGTGAAACTGTGTTCAGTTACTCCATGAATGAGATGTTTGGCTTTAACTTCTCCCCAACGTGTTTGTTAGAATATGTGAGCTCCATGAAACACTTCTTGCTCGAGTTTCAGTCGACTCAACATTCTTTTTATAGTGCAGTGGCCACCATCATTTAAAATCCTTCACCTTTTCACTTACAACAAGTTCTACTTCAAATTTGTCCAAAACTACAGTTGAATGAAGCATTAGTTCAGGATATTGCTTCATCATGAAAATCCTATCACTTTTCTTAATATTCCTTTTTATGACACTGACGCCACAGTCGCGTAGGAGGTAGGAATGCCCACGCATTGGAAAATAATGATGAAGCGTCAAGTGAAAATTAGTCAGAATCCTACATCGACACTATTTTTTCAACATGTAAATTTTTTTCCCTTATTTTCTGGAATTGTAATTCCTTGTTTTCTAGTTTTCTGTTTTCCAGAAAGTGATCGCCAGTCACTTTTGTAGCACTAACAATGAAAGAATTGTTAAAGACCTTTGAATAAGGTTTTAGTAATTGCATCAAATTGATTACTTGGTGGATATTAGTAGTTTTTGTGCAGAAATACTTTTAAACATGATTAAATGTACTTTCTTTTTTTCTCTGAATTCCCAGATTATAAAAGTCAGCTATTAAATATTAAAATTATCCCTTAAGACAAAAAAAGGCATAGAGAAAAATGTACCAGTCTTTCCCCTTCCAAAGTTAACAATAACTCTTGCAAGTTTCCTACAAACTCATCTTGGTTTACTCCAAGCAGAAAGACACATGTTAATTCTTCCTGACAAGAAAAAGAAACAAGCTCTCTTTCACATCACTTCTCAACCACACACTCAACAGAAATTATTACATGTAATCATACGATCATTCCCACACCTTACCACATAGTGTCGCTTACTAACATATTCTTTTTCTACTCACCATGAGAGCATGCACGTTCATCTGTTTCTTCAGATTTAATGGGATAACGTCCAACATATGTTGCCAAAGGATCCTACAACATGACACCAAAGTTAATTTTTTAGTTCAGTTACATCACACACTTCGCAATTCACTTTGAAATTCTGAGACAACGATTAAATTTTTATTTTAGTAATAATTTTGTACACTGCGAGAGATGGAACCTTGGGACACACGGTAGGGTGGTAAAGCAAGGTTTCCATAGCAAAGGCGGGTACAGCATTAGCAACAGCCGAACATGACATATGTTAGCTTCTTTATCTCTGTTAGATATAGATCATCTGCGTTGCGTAGGCAAATTGCATGGGACACTATGCATAGTGCCCCAGACTCTAATAAACATAAGAGCTCAATAGACTATAACCAATAATTGGATCGCTGGTGAGGTAGATACCTTTTTATTATGATAAATAAATAAAGATATTGTCTGGTATTAATACTTTTTATTAAAGTATTGATACCAGACCACATGTTTATTTATTTATCAGACTATAACCAGTTATTAATTTTTGTTTAAGGTATCTCAACAGGCCAGCTATGTAAAAGAGGTGCAGTTGGCAATACTTCACCATTGGCTTGCTGGCTGTCAGTACCAAAGAAATATCTCCAGAGATTTAGTTTAACAATAAAACCAAAAATACAAAGAATTCAGAAATCTTGCAGCAATGAATGCCCAGGATTATCCCAATTTCACAGATACAATCTCAAAAAACAACACTCAATATATTGTTTCTGATATTTTTGAAGCTTAACAACCTGTAGGTAAGAAAAAAAATATTTTTACAAACAACAAAATAAAGTAAATAATGATAAAACTGTATTTACAAGTGTTCATTCATTTAGTTTTTTATATACTTCATTTTTTCTCTTACCTACCAATTTTAATGTACATGATATCATCTGTTCACAAACTGCTGTAATAAAGTACGCTGATCAATTGTTTCAAACTGAGTTTTAACTGACAATTCTTGTATTCATTTGGTCTCCTAAATGATAGATCGATTGATTTAAGATTTCAAAATATCAGAAAACTTCACAACACACAATCATTAAAATGTTCATAATTATATAGCACTTGATGAATTTTCAAGAAAACAAACACAGTACAGTACACGGCATAGCAGTAATACTCACTTCACATTCCTCCTCAACCTCTTCTTTTGTGACCTCTGAGGACTTGAGAAACACTGTGACAAGTGGCTCCAGCTCCGAAACACACACAAAACAAATATCATCCACCATCACCTTCCGCTCAGTTTTCAAATCTTAGGACACATTTTTTCTCTGAGAAGGAAATACATTCTCAAGCATTCAAAATTAAATCAAATGAAAATAGTACATATGGAAAGCTTACTTCATCTTCTTCCTTCTTAATCACACTCTTCAAGGTGCTCGTTTTGTGTATGTCCTATGAAAAAACAACAGCATTTTAGTTATTCATCAGACCAGTAATAAAAGTATGTTGAATTGAATAATGAAAAAAAAAATTCCGATCAATGACAAACTAATCTGCACACGTCTGGCAAAGGACTGTCCATAAAATCACATATTCTTCCACATAAGCTTATTTAAAATAGTAAGCATCACAAAGACAACCCTAAGAAACAAGCATACCGTTACTCTAAATGCTCCTTCATAAAAGTGCTCTTATATACAGCATTACATGGTAAAATAATTCAAGACTATTCACTCGACTTCAAATTTCATAATACATTTCGAAAATATTTGAATTTTTTTATTCTTCTATCTTCAATACATTGCTATGTTATGAAGATACAACAGCCTTTAGTTGACATAAAATTGTCATTAACTATGAATACCAATATTGATGCTAAAACATTTTTGCATCTTTTTCAATTGTGGAATATAAAAATAAATCAGATTTTTTAAATAAGTAAACATACATTAATTGATGGCTCAGTTTATTGTCAAACATAACTGCACATGTTCCTATATGGTTCATTTTAACTGCAACCACAACCATTGCATAATCAAAATTCTCATCAATTCCTCGTAAATTCCCCTCTGTATTAGAAATAGTACATAGTACAAAATTTAGTTTGCATATCCTCCTTGATGGTGTTCTCTTGCAGCTCATGTGAAAATGTACCTAAAAACACTTCCAGAGTGAAAATTGCAAAATTCAGAAACATGTTTAAGTGAAATACTTTTTAGCTTCACACTTCCCAAGTGAAAACAAGGTCCCAGATTTTGGCTTCCACAAGTAACCTGACCTATGCATCTCTAGTTTCACATTAAAGTCTCACACAAATCACAGCGCGGAAAAATACATCGGGCCACAGCTACAACCATACAAACAAAACTGCCTTATGGTATTGAAGTTTAATCAAACTAGTTTTCAACAACAAAACATCCACTGTAATAAACTTGTATTGAAAACATCACAATTATGTGCACCTAATCACGTTTCACAATTCACTGCCTTCGGCTTTACCTTCACTCCCATGTTTCTTGGCGATGGCAGTTACAGCCATACAGACAAATGTCATATCAAAACAATTTTTAGGGTAGACCAAAGAGATATCAAACAAATGCAACTCACTATGGGGTTGGCTTCTTCAAAAAACTCGGCAGGTTCTTCTTTGACCTGAAGTCAATGGAAAATGACAGGAATAAACATTTGCGTCGTACATACAGTATCCCTATAAAAGCTAACTTGCGTGCTAGGCAAGTAACGATTTCCTCAAGTTTGCGTTAATCTGATGGATTTGCGAACTAGACAAAGTAAAAGCATGAAAGTTGCCATAATACCTAAATAGTAATCTCACCTTCTCTACCTTAACCACACTTTCAAACACGATATCATGTCCATCCATTTGTAACAATATTCGCTAAACGCTGATCATTAATGTTAGAGAATAGAGTGTCGTATTCTTTACCAAACAGCACTCTAGTTGGTCTATGATTATGTAGTATTATCTACTATAATCCTTTAGCCTTCCAACCTGGTTCTGTCCGTTCCAGTAGTGTGACACTCGATCAGGGCTACCGAACTACGTGTTAATTCTCGCGACTAGCGTTAGTGCTGCGCTCGAACGGGTGGAATGCCAAATAAACTAAGTTGTGGTGGGGGACCGTACCATGGTGGGGGTAATATTTCCACTAATTAGATGCACAGTATTTTTTTTTTTTACATTCCTTTTAGCATAGTTTACAATTAATTCTAGGACTCAGTAGGAAATGTAGGATATATTGGCATAGCAGTGACTCAGGATAACACACAATTCAATAATGAAATGAAATGACAGATTTATTAAAATTAAATAGGAAAAACAATGGTAAATTTTCTAGAAGAGATATACAAATTCTCAAAGTAATACAATTTGATAAATATTGAGTTTGGAAATAATAGCAAAAAATCATAAATTCACAATAATCATGTAGTTATTTCAACAAATCATCGATTGTCAAAGGCCAAATGGCAATGATTATTAATTGGTAGATATAAAAAATAATATAAAAAACTACAAATCAATTGTAAAAGATATCACATGCAAAATGTAACAGGCAAAAAAACATTGTGTTTGACCAAAGTAAAAAATTGACATCGTATTGTTGGTAAAGTCTGTTTTTAGCTTGTTTGTTTTAATAAATAATTCATTAATTTGTTTTGTTTCCTCTTGTGTTTTCTATTTTTATGTTTTGTCTAGTAAATCGAACTTTTAATTTCATTTTCAATTCCCTTTTGGACGTAACTTCTATCATTTCATCTGGCAGCAATTTGAGCAGTTTTGGAATGGCTGTTTTAAACATTCGTTCTCCGAATTTATTGAAAGCCTGTAGTAGTATGAAATTGTGTTTCTTTCTAGTTTCATAATTGTGCTCACTGACTTTTCTATATTCCTCATTGAAGAAGTTTCTTTGTAAAATTAGAAGTTCATGCAATTTTCTAACAGTCATGATTCCATGCACCGCTTTACTCTCTTACAGGGTTAAGTTTGTTATATTAATATTTTCATTGAAGATTTTAATGCATTTGTTATGCAAATTTTGAATAATACCTACATGGGTTTCTGATGTAGCTCCCCATGATCCAATTCCATATCTGATCAGAGACTATTAATGAGTAGTAGGCTAATTTGAAAATTTTATAAGATGTGAAATCTTTAATCCTCATTATTTTCCACTCACATTCTTAATTTCTTGCTTAAATCTGCCCTCTCCAGCTCTGATGCTGATCAAAAGTTACACTTAAATACTTCAGTTTACTTCCAGAATTAATTATATTGTTACATAGACAGTTTTTAAAGTTTTTGTGTAAACAACCAGCTTTGTGAAAGACTATTTTAACTTGTGTTTCTGCAATTTTTTATGCAATATTTTTGTCTTTTTGCCCTTTGTCAGCACCATTTTTGGAATATCGCAAAATTTTTCCTGTAACTCTTTTTCTACCTTCTTTTGGTCTCTGTTTATGGATAACAGCATCTTGTAATCGGCATGTATGTAATAGTACCCATTTTCTAGATAATTTTTAAGTCATTCACGAATATTAGATAGAGGATTGGCCCCAAGAAACTTCCTTGTGGAATTCCCCTTTTCAAAATTTTTGTTTCACAATAAGTGTTATCTATTTTGACTCTAAATGATCTCCCTTCTAGAGTTTTTGTATAACTGTAAAACATTACCTCTTACTCCTATACTTTCCAGAGCATCTAACATTTTATCATGGTCAAACACATCGTACGCCTTTGATATGTCAATACTTAATGCTATTACATGCAATCCCTTAATTTTTCATGAATTACTTCTACCAATTTTTTTAATAAGTCTATGGAGCTTTTAGTTTGTTGATATGCAAATTGATTTCTTTCTATTATTTGATATTTTTCCAAAAAGCTAGTTAATTTTTGAAATATGTTTTTTTTTCAAATACTTTACTTATTGTATATAATATAGACATTGTCCTGTTGTGTTCATAGGCTGAAAAACTTTCTCCTTTATGAATAGGTTTGATTATGGATTCTTTTAATTTATCTGGAAAAGCTCCTTCTCCTTTCAACATACACACGAGCATACATGAACTAGGAGGCTTTCAGCAATAGCCCTGTCGCACACTGTCTTTCTCCAAACGTATTATTTTAGCTTCAGGTTGTAATATTGAAGTACTTAATGTAGATAGAGATTTAGGGTTCGGTAATATTGAAGGAAAAGCTCCATCGCTCAAACGTGCACTTTCAATATCACGACAATTTTTGCCGTTTTGTCATTGTTACAGTAATATCTCCTTCAGTGAAGTGCAGTTCACATACCTGCAATAAAGCAAGTAATGAGGTAAAGTTTTCTATATATTAATTCTTCAATGAATATTAGCATTTTCAGTTTCTTACTATTACCTATTAATTCTCTAGTGCTTGCACAATGTTCTAAGTCTCACATGTGATCTGAACAATAAAGTTACTGTACTCTTTGAATATCTCTTTTCAATTACACGCGTTTATATTCATTAAATTAGTCTTCGACAACTCCTATGTACAACAACAGTTTTCAGAATTTATTGGCTATGAGAGTAAAAAAAACAAGTGCTTCATTCACGCTTAGTTCAAGCACCCCAATATCAACGACTATTCTTCTTCCTTTTGCTAGGGTAATTAATAGTTAAATAAAATTTTCTTATCATGTATATAATGTTCTTTGGCAAGCTAACAAGATTTGATATATTAAACGATTTTGCTGTCATTAATTAAATCGCTTCTGCTTTTAGTAATTAAATACCACTCAATTTCTCTTTTGAAATGTGTTTCAAAACACGTAACTAATTACCGAACACTTCAACCACACTGAAAAAAATGTGAGCCTAGAATTGGAGCTAGTTACAGTAACTACGCTGAAAAGCTACAAATAGGTTCAGCAGCTACAAGCGTAGATGTGCTAACTACATTTTCGTAGATGGGCCGCATTTTAACTTCGGACTGTAGTTACTGGGCTCCATGTTTTTTTCTGTGTAGACGAATTTACGGAAAAGGTACCACACGCGCACCACTTTCGATGCATACACTGACGGAAAAGGGCCGCAGTCTTATCAAAATCAGTAGTGAGCGACCGAAATTCGCATGATCTTTGATATTGCGAAAGTCTTAGAGGATTTCACTAACAAAAATTGTTACAGATTTCTATCCGTGCAGGTTTTTAATATATACCTTCATGGTCTTTTAATCTGAGTTTATATGTTATTTATGATTTGATCTTGAGTCTATTCAACAGATTATTGGGCTTATCTAAGAACAATCAATTATTATGCATTTGTTATATTAGGGCACTCCTAAAACAGAAATTGTAAATATTTTGCTGCCCTGTTGATCAAGTTGAAAAAGAACTATTATACTGAGCTAATTTATTGGTAATTATTTAGCAATTACATGGCAAAAAATTTTGTGGTACTTTTAGTTCATTAAGGGAGTAAAAACCACAAATATTTTGCTACCTTCATATAAACTTAGAAAAACACTGCGTTTCTTTTTTTAATGAAGTCCAATTAAATAAATTTCTTGGTAACTAATTAGCAATTAAATAGTCAAAAAGTTGTAGTAGTTCTTGTTGTTTAAGAAAGTAGAAACCAGGAATGTTTTGAACTATTTTACTGACAGACTGCTATCTTCAATTCAAGCTGGAAAATCACTACAATTTTTAAACAATATATGGCAATTAAATTAATTTTATGGTAATTAATTAGCAATTAAATATCCAATAACCGGGCGGACAGGCCGACTGACACTCACGTTCAGATTGACGGACGGATGGACCGACAACGGGTGGACAGCCAGATCGACCGACGGATGGACGGACAGACCAACAGCCGCACAAACGGACCGGAAGACTGACTGACGGACCGACAGATAGACGGGTAGTCCGATGATGGACGGACGGACTGACTTACGGATGGACGGGCAGACCGACGGAGGATCAGACGGATGAACGGACTAACCAACATAAAGACAGACGGACCACCTGACAGACGAACAAACAGACTAACTGTACTTTTTGACGTAAATAAATAAATCTTTCGGTTCCATCCAAATCATAAGTATTGCAAATGGCTTTACCCTTTTACAACTTGCCACTTCAGTCATCAACTTGACTATCAAAGTAATGTTCATAACACTTTTCCGCAAGTGGTTTTAAATTTCGCATCTGAGTCTTTCAAGTCACCTTACCTCAAATACAGCAGAATGTATCTGCCTGATGAGAATACAGCGTCCAGGGTACACTACTAAACACAAAGCAAGGAAATATATCAGTAATGATATTCGCACTAACAAGCTCATCGACACCTTAATACTGACACACTACATTATATCCTTTAGGTGTTTCGGCATTATATTAAATATAATTTCTTTAAATACAACTTGAATAAAACCGCTTTATATAAGGTAAAGTTTCCTGTGGCAGATAAACGGCAATGTTAAAGGAAAGGAAACCTTCTCGACCAGTGATAATTTAATATACATCACATTTAACAATAATAACCAAGATTCAAGATCTTCAGCCACGTAAAACGTACAAATATCAGAGCACTAAGGAATGTGAGAACACCTCGAATGACACGATGAAAGAGAATTTGCAGGGAGTATTACAAAAGAGTGAGACTCGTCCTGCAGTCCTCTCTGAACTCCAGGAACAAAATATCAGCAGTAGGTAGTTTGGCGGTGTCTATAATAGAGTACAGTTTCGGATTAGAGGACTGGAGTCAGCAATAAATTCGAATCATGGTTCGAAAAACCAGAAAACTGTTTACAATGCATCATGTCGCCCACCATCGAGCAGATGTACATAGACATTGTGTCACGTATGGAAGGAGGAAAGGCCTCACACAAACTGAAGCATCCTGGAACAATGTAATAGTCGGGGTGGGAAAGTATGTAGTCAGCCATCAAGATGACCCATTAATGAGGCACGTTATGATACCTGACAAAAGAATGGCAAACAGGCATTGTTAGAGTAGCAAGAAGCATTGCAAAGAAAACTATGCAAGATGCGCAAAAGGACACTGACACTGAACTTCTGATGCTACGAAACATGAAATGTGAGGCAAAATTGTTAAAGGAATCGTGAAGACACAAAGCACTCCATGGCCAATATCTGAACAGTATGGACAAGGTGCGGATCAATAAAAACCAATCACTTATGTGGCGTAAAAGGGAAAGAATAAACCCAGAATAGGAAGCAGTTCCCATACCTGCTCAGGGTCAGGCGTTGAGAACTTGACATTCTGATAAAGCGGTGCTCAAAATTTCCCAAGAAGATAAATGCCGCGTCTGCCAGGAACAAGTAGAAACGTCTCTGTTTGTCCAATTCTAGCAAAGACCGAATACTTGAAAAGTCACGACAGGGTGTGTAGTTACCTCCACTGACAGGATGGCTAAACCCCGAGGTCATTTAAAAGACTGGAAAGTACTAGAACTTGCTTTTATTTGGAACAGCCCACATTTTTCGCAAAGTATTGTGGGGGCAGCGACAGACCTTAGATCTGCTCCTTAGGAAACTGATTGCAATCTGGAGTAGATTTTATATTTAACAGTCTCATAACATCTTAAGTTGTGAATTATACTAAATATTATTGTTATTATTATTATTATTATTATTATTATTATTATTATTATTATTATTATTATTATTATAGAAAACAGCCAACCTCCGTGGCGCAGGCGGTTGTGGCAGCCGTCGTCTACGCCGAGGAGGCTGCAGGTTCGAGTTCTACGTAGGCATAGTGGTATTTGTGATTGTCCTTTCACCCATCATTATCCAGTCACCCTATAATTCGTCATTCAAGGCTTAACAACCTTGTCTTACCAAGGGATACAAGCGAAAACCTGATCACCGCTGTAGACTACAATAAAATGTATCTCCAATTTTAGTTTTGTCTCTCTGCCTGTCATAATTTACTGTTTTTTTTTGTGTTATAAAAAATTGTCTACATCGTATTTCCTGAAGCAGGCCCTAATTTTGCTGTTAAAACGATCGCAGAAAGGTACATGGACTCTTAAATAGCTGCTGTCCATAACTGTTTTTGTATTCCATAACGGCTCTTAGAATGATACCTACTATGTCTATTGCATATATTAATAAAACGAATAAAGATGATTTTTGAAAAGTTTCTGTTTTTCTGCAAATTTTTCTCGTGAAATTCTGGATTTGCCAACTTTAAAGCACAATCTACAAGGTTGTACACCGTAGCTACTTTCTGATTTTTAGAAAGTATTGAATGATAATTCAGAACTCAAAAGGTTTGTTCCCAGTTCCAGTCAGTTTCAATTTTATTTTCCGTTATTATTAGCTTGAGATTTAGAAAGCTAATTTATCTACTACTGTTCTCCAGTTCAATAGTAAATATTAATCTGGATGAAATTTATTGTGTATGTGAACATTAGATGCAAACATGTAATCAAGTCATCCATGTATCTGTAGTAAAATAATCCACGAAAGTGAAGATGGGAGATGCAGAAACTTATTTTTTTCATAATTAGATAGGAAAGTGTCAGAAAGAAACAGGCGATCCCTTTGCTAGTCAACGGTTCTCAAATAAAATTTGTTGTTGAAAGAAAAGGAAAAATACATCTTTGTAATTTCTGGAAAACCAACAATAAAGAATAGAGCACAATGAAGTTCATGTCATCGTATACAGTAAAATAACACTACCCCACCCCAAGGTTTAAAAAAAAATTGGAGCAGTTGTTAAAAAATCTTAGTTTTGTTATTTCTTAAATTGCATAGATTGCACGCAACACTGTGCGAAAACTACGAAAAGTAAAATAATTATCTACGACACTAGCCAGAAAACAACATTGAATTCGTTTTATCCATTCCAGATTGGACCAAATATAAAATTAATTAAAAAGGGTTTTAGACCTACCATATGTGCTAGAGGGTATAAAAAAGCAGTTATAACTAAATAACAAACACTCCAATTTTAATTATACAGATCATATAATTTTATTATTGCATATTCTCGAAAAACACATGTCTCCCTCACTCCATTGGCATTTAATCGCTCCGTGCAACGAAAGTAAGTTATCTTCTCGAATGATTAGCGTCTTATCTTCTGGACAAACTAACTGGGGCAGAAATATTAATAGCCACATTTTGAAGATGGAAATAATGAAGGATTTCAAAGATACGAGAGACGTCTTTTGCAAATAATTAATTAAGTACATATTAACGATTATTAAGTACATATTAACTACAAGTACTTATTAAGTACATATTAACTTATTTAAGTACATATTAACGTACATATTAACGATATTAACGTACATATTAACGATACATATTAACGATTTTTTTTACACAATTCCACGAGATATGACAGTTTTATTCAAAATGTATCATGCCCTTAAAAATTTATCTTGTATATGTTACCGCTTTACACGATTGTGGATATTTGAGATTCTTCCTCTTATCGGCCCTGGTGAGTCTACAAGGGTCTGCATCAGGCCCTTGCACTGAGAAGATCCTCTTGCAAATGGAACTTTTATTCTATGAAGCCGCCTGTGTTCGTTTTACTATCTCCTTTCAGAGGAACTAACTGTTCATTATTCTCGGGCACCTACCTGTCAGAAAGAACATTCAAAGTGCCTTCCCTCTGAGAAAGTCCGCATGTGGATACTTAAATTTCCCTTTTGTAACAAAGCCTTCTGGTAACATTCAAAAGACATTTCACCTCTGTGACTTAACATGTGTTGACTTCAAGTGTCTCTCTCTGAGAAACACTTCAGGGACCCATAACATTTAAACTGTTTCTCTCCCGTTGTGAATTGCATGTGGATGAATAAATGTACCCTTTAAGAAAAATTCTTGTGACAGAAAGAACATTTAAAGAGCTTTTCCCCTGTGTGAATCCGTGTGTGGTTATTTCAAGTCCCCTTTCAGAGAAGCCCTTCTGGCAGACAACATTCGAAAGGCTTTTCCCCCTGTCTGTATTTAAATTACCCTTTCGAGAAAAAACAATTCACTTCCTAAAAAATGTTCTTAAAACTAGGAGTTGGATGGTAATTCTCTGTCGAGTAAATGTAATAAATATTTTATATTTTGAAGGGTAGACTAAATTGTAAGGTCTCCAAAGTGAAGAGATTCTTTGGAAATAATTCATGAAGTTGGAGGTAACGTTGTGTTTATTGTTGCTCCACTCCCAAACAAGCATAAGCGCATTTCGCTTAGAAACACCGTCCTAACTTGGAAGACGTATTTAATGGAGCTCCCGTTTTGTGCCACCGCCAAATGCGAATTTCCGGAGTTATTCGGTTTTTGAACGCAAAGGGAGTAAAATCTATTAAAATTTATCGCCAATTCAAAGAAGTGAATGGTGAGTCATGTGAAGATTGTCCGCGAGTAGTGTATGGAGTTTGCATATTGTCGCACTGAAATTCACGACGAAGAAAGGAAGCTGCAGAATGTCAATTTATGAGTAAGTTCCGAAATTTGACCAATCCACGAGTAAAGATCGATGAATCACTCTGGATGATCTCTGCACTTTGGTTCCCGGTGCACCTTTCACTGGATTTTGAAGGATGCAATATCGGAAGGTGTGCTCAAGATGGGTCCCGCGAATGATCACGGAAGGCAACCAAAGGCAACGAATTGAGTTTTCCGCGAAATTCCTCGTGGCTGTGGAGATGAAAAGGACAGCTTTTGGATTCGACTGTCACGGGCGACGAACCGTGGGCTGCCCACTGCAAACCTGAGACCAAACATCAATCGCGGCAGTGGCGTGATCCCTCTCTCCCAGACCTCGGAAATTCACACTCCGTCCGTTAAGTCATGGCAACTTGTATTGGGATCTAAGGAACGTTATGCTTTCGGAGCACAACACGCGCTGACAGGTGTTGTTAAATAGAGAAAAGCAGCAGACGAGGCGGTGCTGAAGCGGATAAGAGGAGTGTTCAAGAAGAGCGTAAGCATTCGTCACAATGCTCGTCGCCCGTCAAACCGTCGCTCTCTGGCAATAGTTTGGATGGAACATCACCCACTTATCGTATAGTCCTGAACATTATTCTGAGAAACTTTCAATGTGTAAGAGAAAATGAAAATTTAGACAAAGTAGTGTGAGTTATGTACGACAAAGTTGTCTTCCTTGCAGTGAAAGCTGTCGAAATCGGTTTATCCATTCCAGATTAGGTCGAAAAGACAAAAAAATAAAACAATTAATATGATTTTCAGAGATTTAAATGAGGATGAAGGTATAGATAACAGCTATAACAAGGGGCGGATTTTAATGTCACTATTTTCCTTATTACCTCAGAACAATGCCTTTTAGAGACTTTCATTTTGTGATGACAAAGTATAATTTTGATTTGTTTTTTTTCTTTCTTTTTTATTGCATTTTTAGTCGATTTCGACTGATTAGTTATTTTTTACCTTTGTAATTTTTAAAACATTTTTCGTTCATTTCATTGATATTAATATCATAATACTGGTACTTCAAATAATATTTACGAAACTGAACGAATCTTCTCCCCAGAATTTCTGAGTAGCCAATTCGAATTCTTCGCTCAAAAAACGTAATGTCAGCGGTTAGGAGTATAAAATGTAAGAATCCTGAGACGACTATCAGCGTCATTGATGGTTGGGTCGATTTAGCGATAACTAAAGACCGAAATTTCATGGGAAACTGAAGTCCAAATCAAAGGTTTGCAGGCTAAGTTCACTTGAACAATCAGGAAGAACTCTCGATTACACCAGTAACTTATGCAACAGCTTGAGCTGTTGTTCATCTGAATCGGTTTTGATATTTTTTACATCATTTTTCTTTGCTGTTAGGGCATTTTTAAAATGATATAAAAACATTTTATGGATCACTTTCGGCGATGTTTTAAGTAATCAAAATTCGTACCCTAGCTATTAAAAAATAACAAACAGTCCAATTTTACAACTATAAAGTTAACATAATTTTATCATTGCATAGTACTGAAGAACATACGCGAGCGCACGTCATCGTCATTTAAGCCCTCCACGCAACGAAAGAAGTTATCTTCCGGGAGGCCCAGCGCCCTATCCTGTGGGCGAAAATAACTCACTGGACTAGTTCCACAACTCAGGAACGGATGTGCGCAAGTTAACTTTACCTCGCTGCGAAATCCTCCCAGGAGACGGACCATCCGAATTGTCTATTCTCTGTGCGGGAGGTCTCATTAGCCTTTTTGAATATCCGATGTTGAGACGTTTGTCCAGCAGGCAGAATATTCAAAGGCTACGAAGAATCTGTGCGATTCTTCTTGCAGTGTAAAATAGAAGCAGTTATTAATGAATTAAAATGCCAGAAAAGCCCAGGAGAAGGCAAGATAATCTGAAAATTGAGATAGACGAACGCGCAAAGTTTGAATGTCTCATTTTTTCTTCTTAAACACCTCAAAGAGTTGCCAAATAAATGACTTCCTAGCGTGGCGACACGTTTAACTGAATTTGGCCGCCTATGTGCCAACAACCGCTTTAGAAGAAAATCAAACCCGAGAGGCAGCATTTCCTTTAGATTACTCTACAATAGATCATATCCACTCATTTTACAGATAAAGAGAAAGTTCAAGAACATAAAATGAATCTGTACCTTCTCTTCATAGACAAAAAAAAACCTTCGATTCAGTGGAAGATAAAGCAATTCAGGAAGCATTACCCATACAAGGAGCACCAACTAAGTATATACTAGTCTTAGCAAATTTATACCAAAGCGGTAAAACAAAAGTGAGAACAGATTCAAAGAGGCAATAATTTGAACAAGAATAAGCAAAAGAAGATGACCCCATTTCACCAAATTTATTTATATGCACTTTAGAAATTATTTTTCGAAAAATAAAAAAAAGCGGTATAAACATCAGTTGAGAAGTATCAAACCTACAATTTGCTGATGACCCATCACCCTTCTTATAACCAAATCGGCCACGAAATTACAAGAAATGCTAGTCGACGTTCTCAAAAATAGCAAAGAACTGATAATAAATACTCAAAAGACACAAATAATGACCAACTGTACGACAATATTGAGAACACATGGTGGAAACGCGTTGTAAAATACGTTGACAATTCCCAATATTTGGACCAGATCTTGTCCTTTATAAATCCCTCCCAATCCATTATAGAAATAGGATATAACAAGTGAGGAAAAACTATGGGCTTTCAAATACATACTACTGAACAACAACTACAGCCTGGAAGAGAAAAATAGTAATTATTAACACCTGTGTCCTTCCGGTATTACTGTACGTTCCACTGACAGGGTCACTAATAGAAAGGGAGAAAAATATATCAAAGGGAGATGGAAAGGAAAATATTAGGTATAAGTCTAAGAAACAAAGTAAGATACAAAGGGCAGGTCAAAAACACGTAGGTCAACTCTCACGTCTCCTAAAATGGAAATGGGCAGGGCTTGTAATGAGGATGAAAACAAACAAATAGACCTATAAATTTCAATATGGGATCCTAGGACAGTAGAGAGATATATCGGAAGACAGAACACGGTGGTCAGAAAACATAGTAAGAAGATCGGGAAGACTATGGAGCAGAACAGCAGGAGACCGCACAAAACGGAGAGATGTTCTCCACACACTCGACTAAATCGAAAGAGAAAATAAAGAGTTTTTCTGCCGAAAATTCGCTGTTTTTTCGCGCAGCATTACATAACTTTCTTTCCTGAAGAAGTTCCGTTTTAAGCGTGAGAAAGTAAAAGATTGCACAAGTCAATAGAATGAAACACAAAGAGCAGAACGAAAGCCACCTGGAAGTGAAGACTGATTGGGAAAAGTGGCAGTGAAAAGCGATAGTCATGAACCAAATAAATTTTCGTAATTTTGTGCGTTATTATATCTGCATCACTCAACCCCACAGAGGAATGAAAAGGTCACCGGCTGTTAATTTAACGGCAGACGGCCGTGAACGAGCCAAGTGGTCTTTGAACTATTTAACTTCGAAAAAATCACAAACAACGTAATAAACACATACGCACAACACAAGTACTACACCTACAAAAGTACTTTTCAATTGGTCAATTATAGTACTGTTATTTTTAACTTATAATTTATCAGTACAGTAAGTCTGAATATTGAATGAACAATTTTTATTACTGATTTCTAGTCTTCACAAGAGCTCGAAGGTGCTGACGTCGACGCACTTAAATCTCTTCCTCTTCAGAAAGGTGCAACCCCACCGGAGATGAAGAACCGTTTCGAAATTTTAATTCATTCTTTGTTCAATGTAATTTTCTACTGCTGACGAGGACTCCCAACCAAGTTCTATCGACGGGAGCAGATAGCCGCTTACGACTACGCAATGTGGGCGATGATCGTTGAAAACAATACCTCGATCAGAGCCCAAGGGAATCTAATTTTTAAAATTCCGCTATATTTTTGGAGTGTCTCCTATTGTGTGTGTACCGACTTGTAAGGGGTTTCTAGGTTAGATGCACTTGGCTTAGCATATTTTTTATACAAATCATATGCTTTACATGGAAAACCGTCTTTGGGTATTGCAAACTTTTTTTTGTTCAATTCAGCGTAACTATCTCGTTGTTTGCTTGTGATTTCTATATCATCAATAGACAAGTTTGTCTTATCGACATTACCTAAATATACAAAAAACGACAGCAACTTTTTAAATAGCCACTTGCTTCCAATAAAAAAATTATATTACGACAAAATCTTGCCGTCTTGTAGCTCGCGTTCAAAGCAAACAATCGTATCGATTAGAAATAGAAGATGGCGTTGCATTCCTACACCCTTTCCTTAGAAAAACATTCTTTAACTTTGGGGGTACTTAACGCGAAGCACATGGAACAAATTCAAAATTTTTTCTTAATATTTCTTGTGAGAGGAAAATACACTTATAAATGAAGCGTAGGTCAATTTTTCTCTGTTAACTCTCTTTCTGAATCTGTTTCGGGAGTATCTAAGAATGATTTGCTATTTATGGTGTACTCTATAAAATGTCCTAAATATAAGCAAAAAGTGATCCGCTACCGTGACTACAAAAATATTAATTCTGAGGCTATGTTCGACGACAGTGCCAAAGCTCCTTGGCATGACGTTTATAATCAAACATCTCTTAATAGTAAAGTAGAAGTCTTCAACGAAATTTTATCTGACCTTTTCGATAAACATGCACCATGGAAAACGCGACGTGTGACAAGTCCCGCGGCCCCATGGCTTACAAATACATTAAAGCAATTCATGCAGGAACGCGACTCAGCTTACCATCGCTTCAAGCGTAATAAAACCTCTGAAATGATCGATATGATGAAATTCGATATTACCATGATGTCTTTAAAATGAATACAAACACAAAAGACGTTTGGAACAAACTGAGAGACCTCGGTATCACGAAAGCAAATTCTTCTGAAATTTCTATCGATATGCCCTTGAATGATATTAATGACTACTTTGTAAATGTTTCAAAACCAATACCACCTTCTGTCAAGCGTAATACATAACAGAGACTTTCAAGCAACTCACCTATCAGGGATAAATTTTATTTCCATACCGTTGATCATCAAGAAGTTAGTAAAATTGTTCTTTCACTAAAATCAAATGCAAATGGCTCCGATGGTATCACAGCCAAACAACTGAAATTTGTTTTACCATTTGCTCTTCCGGCGCTCACGCACTTAATTAATTTCTCATTAACAACGGGAACCTTTCCTCAAGCGTGGAAGCTTGCACGCGTTCGCCCCCTGCCAAAATCTGAACTGATCTCGGCGTCTTGCAATTATCGCCCAATTAGTATATTGCCGACAGTGTCTAAAGTTCTGGAAAAAATTGTTCGTAAACACATTGTAAAACACGTATCCGACTCAGATCTGCTCGATAACCTTCAATCCGGCATTAGAGGAGATAGAATCACACAAACAGCTATATT
The DNA here is from genome assembly GCA_038098605.1 of Gryllus longicercus. Lineage (NCBI taxonomy): Eukaryota > Metazoa > Arthropoda > Insecta > Orthoptera > Gryllidae > Gryllus > Gryllus longicercus. Next base: position 6,513,002 of record JAZDUA010000005.1, read on the forward strand.
GAAAGTAACTGAGGACATACGAAAAGCGCTAGATGATGGCCTCGTAACTGTGTTAACTCCTTTAGATTTTAGTAAAGCATTCCACTCTGTAGATTACATCCTAATAGCAAAGCGCAAAAATCTAAGTTTTTCTGATTCCACCATCACTTGGATTGCAAGCTATCTCTACAATAGGCAACACATTATTGTAGTTGATCTGCACTCCAATCCAAAACCTCTCCACCGAGGAGTACCTCAGGGATCCGTGTTAGGGCCACTGTTGTTCTTAATTTACATGAATGATTTATCAAACGAACTTACGGAATGTAGTCATCCTATGTACGCGGATGACCTGCAAATTTATATCTTCGGAAAACCATCACAAGTAGAAATGCTAATAAATAAATTAAATAATGAACTCTCATCTGTAGTCAAATGGTCAATGAGAAACGGACTCAATTTAAATCCTACAAAATCACAAACCATCATAATTGGCTCTTCTCAAATGCATAAGAGACTTGAAGGTTCATATGTTCCTGATGTGCTTATAGACAATGTTGTAGTACCCTGTCATACACAAGTCAAAAACTTGGGCTTAATACTTGATGATCATCTAAATTGGGAATATCAGGTCCGAAATGTCTGTCGCAAAGTTTATGCTTCTTTGCAATCCCTTAGATATATCGATAAATGTCTCCTTACTAATACAAAAAAATGTTGGTAAAACACTGCTGTGTCCTCATTTCGACTAGGGGGATATTGTGTATAACAATTTAAAAGATTCACTCGATCAAACTCTACAGAGCGCTCCAAATTCCTATATTCGTTTCATTTATAACATAAGAAAATACGATCACATCTCTAGAGTTTATAAACAGCACAACATATTAACACTAAAGGATAGGCGTTTGTATCACAGCCTTTGTCTTTTATTTAAGATGCTAAAAATAGGTTCCCCGACATACTTAACAAATTATTTTGTACATCTTAAATCATCTAGATTTCTGAAATCCCAGTTACTCTGTATTCCAAAAAGCAAAACCAACTACTACAATAAATCGTTCGCAATTACTGTAGCCCGGGCATGGAATAAATAGCCTTCCAATATTAAAAACTCCTCTTCATTAAAATCTTTTAAGAAGCACCTGCATGATTTTCTTACAAAGTAAAATACATCATTTTGCAATTTAAATCACCGCAGATTACGGGTCAAATAAAAACTATTCCTTAGGAGTGTTAAGATTAATGTTTTAGAAATAACATTGTTTATTTTGTAAAAAAATGTTACATTCTTGCGACCTGTTTGATACTGCCGGAACTGTTACTTTCATCCGTAGAAGCAGAGGCGGTTTTAAACAAGAAAACGACCCTTTGCAGCATGGACCGCAGCTGAGGATACCATCCCAAAGACCCGTTACTTCATGTTAGCTTAGTTTCCATTGTATTAGGACGCAGTCTGCCTGGTGGGTTTTTCCCCGACTAGCAGGTTTTCCTCCAGGATCGAGCGGCGGGTGATGGTCTCTTTCTGTATTAATAGATCACAGTCGCTCGGGGTGAATACCCGGCTGCCGCGTAGCGCGCAGATATGTAAAGCACATTATCTTATTTAATTCAAATTGTGTTTTCAATCTCAGACATTATTTTAAAATTATTTTAAACTTATTATTGTTACATTGTATCCATTTAACCTCTGATGTTGTCTATTTATAAGTTATTTTAAATAACGTTTGCTTTCCACTAACTACTTACAACTTGTAGATTACGTTACATTTAAATTTTTAGATAACAATTTTTAGTACTCTTTCTCCACTACTCTTACTACACTACTCCTTCTACACTACTCCTTCTACACTACTCCTTCTACACTACTCCTTCTACACTACTCCTTCTACACTACTCCTTCTACACTACTCCTTCTACACTACTCCTTCTACACTACTCCTTCTACACTACTCCTTCTACACTACTCCTTCTACACTACTCCTTCTACACTACTCCTTCTACACTACTCCTTCTACACTACTCCTTCTACACTACTCCTTCTACACTACTCCTTCTACACTACTCCTTCTACACTACTCCTTCTACACTACTCCTTCTACACTACTCCTTCTACACTACTCCTTCTACACTACTCCTTCTACACTACTCCTTCTACACTACTCCTTCTACACTACTCCTTCTACACTACTCCTTCTACACTACTCCTTCTACACTACTCCTTCTACACTACTCCTTCTACACTACTCCTTCTACACTACTCCTTCTACACTACTCCTTCTACACTACTCCTTCTACACTACTCCTTCTACACTACTCCTTCTACACTACTCCTTCTACACTACTCCTTCTACACTACTCCTTCTACACTACTCCTTCTACACTACTCCTTCTACACTACTCCTTCTACACTACTCCTTCTACACTACTCCTTCTACACTACTCCTTCTACACTACTCCTTCTACACCACTCCTTCTACACCACTCCTTCTACACCACTCCTTCTACACCACTCCTTCTACACCACTCCTTCTACACCACTCCTTCTACACCACTCCTTCTACACCACTCCTTCTACACCACTCCTTCTACACCACTCCTTCTACACCACTCCTTCTACACCACTCCTTCTACACCACTCCTTCTACACCACTCTTTCTACACCACTCTTTCTACACCACTCTTTCTACACTACTCTTTCTACACTACTCTTTCTACACTACTCTTTCTACACTACTCTTTCTACACTACTCTTTCTACACTACTCTTACTACACTACTCTTACTACACTACTCTTACTACACTACTCTTACTACACTACTCTTACTACACTACTCTTACTACATTACTCTTACTACACTACTCTTACTACATTACTCTTACTACATTACTCTTACTACATTACTCTTACTACATTACTCTTACTACATTACTCTTACTACATTACTCTTACTACATTACTCTTACTACATTACTCTTACTACATTACTCTTACTACATTACTCTTACTACATTACTCTTACTACATTACTCTTACTACATTAGTCTTACTACATTAGTCTTACTACATTACTCTTACTAGATTACTTTTTCTACATTACTCTGTAATTTGTGACATGTGGTTAGGCGGAAGAGCGGGCCTGATAGCCCGAGCCTCGCCATATTAATAAAAAATATTATTATTATTATAATTATTATTATTATTGTAACTCTGAATAATCGAAATTTTCAAAGTTTGAATTTTTTCGGCAAATTTCTACAATATTAAAAATAGGGATTTTCTCTTCAAAACTAATTTGTTGTCCATAATTAGTTCTTTCATTAAGGTCATATTTCCTAAGGTCCTTTTTGTTGTTGAAACTTTTAGTGCTTTTTGCTCAATATTTAGTGAAATATGTGCAATTTAATAAACAAACAAGATTTTCTCGAAAAGGGCCCCAATTTTTTTCTGGAGAGGGGTTGCAAAATGTACACTCTTGGAAACATAAAATTTTTGCGTCGAAAATGCCTTGGCCCGAGAGGTTGATGGCGGTGGACATCCCTGCTTGCCGACAGCTCTGTCTAACGTTATTTTCGAAACTACGTCCTCTAGATCGAACTATAATTCAATTTATTTTATTAAAGAGCGTATAAAATACTTTAATGACCGTTGAGAGCTAAATAGTAATAGTAGAGGAAAAAGACTTTCGTGATTCCTGCTAGTAAAACAGAACTGACATTAACTTTGGTAAACGTGATTTTGCTTTAAAGTTTCGTTAATATAAAATGTGTTGTTATAAGAGGTGTATTACAAGGGTGAAAGAATGGCTCAGTGTCGAAGTGGTGTTCTAGAACTCGTGAAGTAGCGGGTTCGATTCCCAGTCTACGTAGATATTTTATTCATTCTTCAGTGCCATAAATCCACTAAATTACAATATGCTATATGTCATGTCAATTTTATGCATAATTTAAGCAAAATTCTCGATTGTGAATAAGAAATGCAAACAAACAATTCTCACAAAAACGGTAATACTCGTAGGAGACCAAAATAAAATAAGCTTCTATATTCTTATAGATAATCTTGAATTGCGAATAAAAAGAACGTTAAAATATTGCGTATTATTTTCATTTTTACTCGAATAAAACCATGAAATGGAACTCCTAAAAGCTCGGAAAGATAATTCGTTTAACAATATCACAAAATTATAGTGATGTACTGACAAGAAAATTTGACTTGTGTGTGTATCTGTAAATAGTTCATTAAATCCCATTTTGACATCTGTTTGCTTTGATATGACTTATTTCTACTAATCTACTATATATATTTTTTTTTTAATTCTGTGCATAGACTCCCTTATGCTATTGATATATAATGCGAATAAAGATGATGGACCTGTTGATATTCTGTAATTACAATAATTCTTAGTGTGTCAAGGCTTAGAAATGCAATGTCTACACGTAAGTAAACAAAATGGTTTTGATTATACATGTGGCTCATTGATTCTGATGATGAATATTTCTGAGATCCTGTGCCTTCATGTGGGAGGCCTTAGTTATGTGGGTATTGAGACTTCGTAGCTGTGAAGTAAAAAAAATACAAAATACAATTTGCCGAAAACGAATTTTGAAGGGAAAATATTCCTAGACTTTGTCATGCTATTGAAGTTCATTACAATATCATACAAACATCTATTTCAGATGTAAGTAGAAATCCATTATGTGTATTGAACGTTTTTTATGCACAAAAAATACAATACAGATTGTAAATAACAAATAATGGCAGAAAATATCGATTTTTTTTCATTTCAAAAACAATTTCTACCAAAAATTAACGCAAAATATGACTGCTAGTTAAACATCAGATTGCCAATTAGCCATATTAACGATGTCATTTTGCTTGCTACAATATTCTCGTTCATAAGACAGTGGAATAAACTCATTTCCTTTGTTTAGAGAGATTATCGATTTTCTCTCACAAAGCCTCACGGTACTACCGGCTTGAATCTGACCTTCGCAATACTTGCAGGTCAAAAGGAGATAAGGGGCTCTGCAGCGTTGCTACTTGGTAAGGAAAGAAAAATCGCGTCTAAGCAAATTGAACTACTCCGCATTCATTATTCGACATGGCTCACCATGGCCCAGCCACTCGAGAGCGAGTTATCGCATTAGTAGAAGAGAGTCATCTCTCTGTTTCAGAGGCGGCGAGTCGGTATGGCGTTGGGGCAAGAACAGCGCAATACTGGCTTAAACGTTATCGAGAGACGGGAGAATCCGGGAGGAAACTAGCAAAGGGGCTTTGGCGTATTTCAGATGCTGCCCAAGACGAAGTTTTGATACAAGCAGCGGTGGAAAACCCTTTTCAAATTTCTTCACAACTGCAAAGAACCGCCAGATTTCCTGGATGTTCCAGAACAATACGCAACAGACTTTCGGAGGCTGGTCTGCGATCCAGAAGTGCAGCTCAAAAACCGAAGCTGACAGAAGAACACCAGCTCTATCGGCTGGCATTGGCGGAGGAAAATTTACATCGAGACTGTGCTGATGTCATTTTCTCTGATGAGAGTATATTCTCCTCCGCAAATGATGGACACGTTCGCGTTTTCAGGCCCCAATGAAGCCGCTATGATTCTCGGTACGTAAAGCAAGTCTTCAAGTCAGGTTGTTTCTCAGTAGCAGTTTGGGGCTGGATGTCATCTCGTGGGATTGGAATGATCCATAGAATTCAAGACAACTTAAATGCTCCTCAGTACATCCACATACTGAGAGATATCATGATTCCATCAGTAAGGCAATTGCATCCTGTGGGGATAATTCAATTCCAAAAGGACCAATCACCGATTCATAAGTCGGCTATGGTTCAATCGTTTTTTTGCGGAGAAACAAGATATTCAGGTTGTTGACTGGCCACCATGTGCACCAGATCTGAACCCCATTGAAAATGTTTGGGCAGAGACAAGACGCACCATGGCCGAAAACTGGCCTGATTCGGAACCTAACAATGCCGATGCGCTCTGGCAAATAATCCATTAAGACTGGGAGGAGGTCGCTCACAGTGAAAACTATGCGGCGAGACTTGTGCATTCTCTCCCACGTAGGATGAGAATGGTCGTAGAATCTGGGAGGTTTTGGATTCCTTATTAATGTATTCCATACATTTTCTAGAATAAGATATTTATAAATAAACAATGTAAAAAATAGAATTTTTTTAACAAATATGTAATTTGGAGAATTAAAAACAAATATTCATAGAAAGATAAAGAGCCCTTTTTAGAGTTATTTTGTTTTCAAATCAAAATAATACTTTATTTACACAATAGAGAGAGTACTGTAATACAGTTCATTTGACAAAAAAATCACGGATAAGAAAAAAACCAACAAAAAAAACGAACACGCACTGTATTCGATCCTGCTGCATAGAGTTCAGAAAGAAACAATTCTACTAATGAGCCAAACAAGCACGTTTGTAACTCAATTAGTTACATAAATATTATTGGCCCAAATTTCGGAACGTTTGAAATGTCTGCAACATATTTCGATAATTACAAATAATGTTGATATATGGCATGTCTTCTAACGAACGGGATTAAAACACGAATTTCTGAAATACATATATATTGTTTGTATACAGGGAGTACCACCTACTATGGGCAACCCTCATAACTTCTAAACGGTTCCCGATATCGGCTTACATTTTCGCTCAACTATGCGGAATCATGCAGCAAGTAATATGGTGTAGAGATATTGTTTGAAATATTTATAGTTTTTGACAAATTTAATCATCTTTGATTTTTAAATGGAACCATGTATTTTTCTCACTTGCAATAGATAGATCTTAAAAAGAGGAATGCAAGGATGTAACATTGCTAATATTTTGATTGTTTTTTTGTGCATAAAATAAAACTTTATGGACTGAGATTTTAAATTAAACGTGTAATTTGTTCTGTAGCTGCCGTCGCAACTGTCGCTTTTGGCGAACGTGACCTTCCCTGCCTCTCCCCGTAAAAGTGCCCGCACCACGAAGGCAACCTTCCCAAAAGGAGACAGTTGAAAGGGTTGTATATTTACAGTTGAAATCTTATATATTTAATTTAAAATCACATGGCGGAAAAGTATAATTTTCTTCTCAAAATACTATCAAAGCATTAACATATGTTACATAGCATTCGTCTATTTATGATCTATTGCTAGTGAGATAAATACTTGGTTCCATTTAAAAAAATTAAAGATGATTAAATTTCTCGGAAACTAATAATATTTTGAAGAATATTCCTAAAGCACATTACTTGCCTCATGATTTCACATTGTTGAGCGAAAACTACATTTCGATATCGTGAACCGTTTAGAAGTTATGGGGATGGCCCGCAGTTGGTGAGACTCCCTGTTGAAGACACAACTGTTGAACAGATAACAAATAAAAAGAATAATGTAGTTTGTGCATCCCCTGGCAAAAAAATAAGGTTTGTTTTAGTTTAAATTTTGAATATACTTTTGCTGCACAACAATTGAACTTATCCTAATGAACAAATTGGAAATGGATTCGAGTTGCTAGAATTCTTTCTTGATGCGTGATTGTCTTCCTGATGTATCTTTTCTTGTCTTCCTGTTGATGGTGATTTTTTTTTTATTTTACGAGCGCATTTTCATGGTCAGTTTTGGCGCTCGAGATAAAAATCATTAAATTTTTGTAAAAGTAAAAATAATAGAGCAATACATTAAAGTTCATTTTCTTCTTGATTTACCTATGCATCGCGAACGCGGGCGGTATTTGGATCGCTTTCTGAACACTTTGCCTGAAAAATCTGTCAACTGAGTTTAGCCAGTGACAATACCCAGGTATTATTAGGGACATACATACTTATCACATAGTGCTTTTTTTCAAATTTCGTGTGTGGAGTGTGATTGCATTCAATAGTTCAGGAGCGACTTGCAGGAACAGTCTTAACACTGTCGCGCATCTTCTTAACACTGGCCAGCAGGGTTGCCAGAATACTATCACGCCTTGTCGCCATTTACAATGCCACATGTCGCCAAAAGTCGCCAAGCATTCGACAGATGTCGCCATTAAACCGCCAAAGTTCAAAACGGTATAAGCGGTTAATAAAAAACACATCTCATTAAAAATGCTATATTTTATTGAAAAAATGGATGAAATGTATTATATTTTAAACATTAATCTATAAAACTCTAAAACAAAACAAACTTTCTTATATGATTAGCATCGAAATCACAATTATACCCCTGCAGTAGATAACAGTCATGCATTAAACTTCGTTGAGTATCGAAAATACGGATTCATCATCTTCGTTGTTTTGGTCCGTCTCTTTTTTCGCGTACATGATTTTCGAGGTGAATTTTGCGAGCATATCTTTCGAGCATACCATCCTAGAACAAATTTCAATATTCTTAACGTGGAACTTTTTTAAATAAAAATGTTATATTATGCCCATAACTTATTTTTGAGACATATTGTTTGCAAATCAGAATAGATGTTACCTATAGCCCAGGGTTCACGTTCCCAATCGAGCCGATATCCCCTGCTACCACTAACTTTCGGCATCTTTGAATGGGAATCAGCCAAGTTAAGTTAATCAAATCAAACTCATAGCACGATTACCATCCTCTACTGATGAAATAGCTCAATAATACACTATGAGTGTTATTAAACCCATTCAGTGTTTAATACCAATAGTGGCAGTGTCCAACATAACAGTATTCAAGAACAGTAGTACCAACATAACTATAATAGAATTACTACATCATTGGTTACATTCAAAAGCTTTGCTTTTTATTATCGCAGGCATATAAATATGAATTGTTTAATTAAAAAAATGAAGTAGCCAAAAAATCGCCAAGTCGCCAAATGTAAATTTTTGTCGCCAATAATTGAGAATAGTCGCCAGTTTGGCGAGAAATCGCCAAATCTGGCAACCCTGCTGGCCAGCGCAAAAAAGTTTAGGCATTTTTGTTCAATCTTATATTTCACCAATATTTATACTATGATTTCCTCAAATTTGTTGTTGTTATTATTATTATTATTATTATTATTATTAATATTGTGTTCATTTATCTAAGAAGTTGGCTTTGCATTATTACAGGATTCGAAGCATTTAGAAGAATACTGAAGCTATCTCATGTTGCTTGACGATGTTCTCTATGATACCTGCCTCCGTATTGGGTGCGGAAAACATTCAAATTGTTTCCTTTCACAGAACTAATACGAATGACGAACGGATGCAGGCAATGCCCGAGCGTTATCTCCGAATGCATCAAATGTCAATTCTACTGAAATAAATACAAAATTGTGCTAATATTGCGAGAATCGGTGAATTGAGGGGTCTAGTTTCAAAACGCAACTTTTTCACCAAAGGTGAAAAATTAGATACTGCTTACAATAGGGGTCCGTTGCAATTACGCGTCGTTTCATAAAATGATTTGTAACAAAACGCATTTTTTGTTCACTCCAGAGGGCTTCTGAAGATTATGGAAAGATCGCGTTACGAATAATGTGTTCATATCAGAACGCGATCTTTCCATAATCTTCATTTCGTTGCAAAGTACGATCTTACCAATCCTGAACATGTATCATTCTGTAGAAATCAAACTGGCCTAAGCATTGATTAAGCTGATACTGAAAATGATTAGTGTTGTGAACGTCAGCAGACACGGCCTGCTGATCTTCATATTTGATTAAAAATTTCACATGATATATTGAAATGGAAATGAAATAATTAACACTATTGTAAAAATACTTAATGAAAACAAGTTTTTTTCACCAAAAATGCTTAAATTAAATTTCAAAATTAGACTTTTTAAAATTTTTAGCTCAACTTTCTTCGTAATGACTAGACATTTCTGAATTATCTTATTCTATTGTTTTCACTTTCACTAGCCAAGGGAATTAATCCTAAACATTTAGCATCAGAATGTTTTAAACAAATGATATGACATTTTTTGTTTTTCTCAAAACAAACTGGAAAGGAAAAGCCCCATTTTCAAACAAGGCCCCTGAATTAATTATTACCGGCCAACATTTAATTTTTACATATTTTGATTGTTCCACGTGAGATGAGGATTTTTTGCTTAGTTTTCAAATAAAAAATATTTATGTAATATTTTGGTGTTTTTGGTCCTGCTCATGCTGGCTGAAATCTATTAGAAATCTCCAAAACGTTATGGGCGGCCCAAAAACCGCTGCGATAGCTAAATCATAATAAAAATGCTAGAGAAGTACCGAACTAACATATTATTGTTGTCTCCACACTACACAATGCACAATTTTTAATACAATGGATCAATCCACCGGAAATGTGCATATGACCGGCTTGTGAGACATTTCCAAAAATTACATTTGTGTGATTTTTCGAAAACCAAAGAATACAGCAAATTTAAATCTGTCATCTTAAACAGTGTATTTAGCACTATCCGCACGAAACGTTTTTTAAAAAATTGAAACAGTTTTTGAGAAAATGGCGTTTTTCCAAAAAAATACAAATGTGTAATTTCTGCGATTAACCTCTCACGTCGTTAATATTCCCATTCTTTGGTTTTTCGAAAAATCACACAAATGTAATTTTTGAAAATATCTCACAAGCCGGTCATTTGCACATTTGCGGTGGATTGTATATATTATTGCACTAATGATTCGAACGGATTCTTATGATGAAAGGAAATCAATAGGAATTTCTGTGAAAAAGAAGTTCAAATTTCGTATTTACAGTAACATTTAAAACGTACTTTTCTTAGAAACTGCACCAAATTTTTCAATGAAAATTGCCTTTTTTAACAAGGTTTTATTGTTCTTAAATATTCTTAAAGTAATATTTCAGTTCTACTCAAGAGAAACAAAATTTGAGAAATTTTCGAAAAATTATCTTGGGCTAGAACAGATGGCAGCTGGCAAGATATGTGGCAAGTAAAAAGAGCTAGCCCAAACCAAAGAAATAGAAAACTAATACGACAAAGTCTGTGCTTTTTCGGAGCACAACTAGCTTCTTGTAGGATGGTGTTACGAAAAGTATTAAACGACACACGGCTGATATCACAAATAAAACTTGGTATGCTAATCGCCCTAATGAAGTTAATTACTAAAACATGGCCTGCCCCTTGTGTGAACCCGCGTGTGGTAAATTAAGGGGCCATTTTCGGACGCGCTTGTATGAACTCAAAATTTCCTTTCATAAGAAACCGTTCTGGCGGAAAGAAACATGTTTATCATGTGTGAATCCACATATGGATGATTAAATGTTGCCTATCAAAGAAACCCTTCCAGCAGACAGAATATCAAAAGGCTTTTCCTCCTGTGTGAATCCGCATGTGACAGCGTAATTGTTGCCTTTGAGAGAAACTCTTTTGGCAAAGAGAACATTCATAAGGCTTTTCTCATGTGTGAGTCCGCTTGTGGTTGCTTAAATGAACCCTTTGAGAGAAAATCTTCTGGCAGACAGAACATTCAAAAGGTTTTTCCCCTGTGTGAATCCGCATGTGTGTATTTAAATTACCCTTCTGGGAGAATACCTTCTGGCAGACAGAACATTCAAAAGGCTTTTCCCCTGTGTGTATCCGCATGTGGCAAATTAATTTCCCCCTTACTGCAAAACCCTGCTGGCAGACAGAACAATTAAAAGGCTTTTCTCCTGTGTGAATCCGCATGTGCCTACTTAAACTTCCTCTTTTTGAGAAACCCTTCTGGCAGACGGAACATTCATAAGGCTTTTCTCCTGTGTGAATCCGCATGTGGTCGCTTAAATGATCCCTTTGAGAGAAAAACATCTGGCAGACAGAACATTCAAAAGGCTTTTCCCCTGTGTGTATCCGCATGTGGCGAATTAACTTCCCCCTTACTGCAAAACCCTGCTGGCAGACAGAACAATTATAAGGCTTTTCTCCTGTGTGAATCCGCATGTGGTTGCTTAAATGATCCCGTTGAGAGAAAAACATCTGGCAGACAGAACATTCAAAAGGCTTTTCCCCTGTGTGTATCCGCATGTGCCTATTTAAACTTCCTCTTTCTGAGAAACCCTTCTGGCAGACAGAACAATTAAAAGGTCTTTCTCCTGTGTGAATCCGTAAGTGCATGCTTAAACTATGCCGTTGAGAGAAACTCTTCTGGCAGATAGAACATTCAAAAGGCTTTTCCCCTGTGTGAATCTGCATGTGCCTACTTAAACTTCCTCTTTCTGAGAAACCCTTCTGGCAGACAGAACAATTAAAAGGCTTTTCTCCTGTGTGAATCCGCATGTGGTCGCTTAAATGAACCCTTTGGGAGAAAATCTTCTGGCAGACAGAACATTCAAAAGGTTTTTTTCCTGTGTGAATCCGCATGTGTATATTTAAATTACCCTTTTGGGAGAATACCTTCTGGCAGACAGAACATTCAAAAGGCTTTTCCCCTGTGTGTATCCGCATGTGGCGAATTAATTTCCCCCTTACTGCAAAACCCTGCTGGCAGACAGAACAATTAAAAGGCTTTTCTCCTGTGTGAATCCGCATGTGCCTACTTAAACTTCCTCTTTCTGAGAAACCCTTCTGGCAGACAGAAATATTAAAAGGCTTTTCTCCTGTGTGAATCCGCATGTGGTTGCTTAAATGAACCCTTTGAGAGAAAATCTTCTGGCAGACAGAACATTCAAAAGGTTTTTCCCCTGTGTGAATCCGCATGTGTGTATTTAAATTACCCTTCCGGGAGAATACCTTGTGGCAGACAGAACATTCAAAAGGCTTTTCCCCTGTGTGAATCCGCATGTGCCTACTTAAATTTCCTCTTTCTGAGAAACTCTTCTGGCAGACAGAACACTGCAAAGGCCTTTCTCCTGGGTGAGTCCGCATGTGCTTCCCTAAATGTACGTTTTGAGAAACATATTTATGGCAGACAGAACATTTAAAGGGCTTTTCGCCTATTGGAATCTTCATGTCGGAAATTAAATTTTCTCCTCGCAAAAAGCTTTTCTGACAATTCTTGCATTCATGTCGTCTCCCTCCGAGACCACTTCTTGCTTCTGGCTGCGATTCGTTTGAAGAACCTGCTTCGGGGCGTTCTGCACCTGAAAACAGTTCACTTCGTTAAAAAGAAGTTTCTCAAAACAAGGAGTTGGACGGTAATTGTGTCGATTAAATGTAATAAATATATTTGGCCTAGGTGGGTAAACCAAATTGTAAGGTCTCCAACGTGCAGCCGGAGGTAACATTGCTGTGTTCATTGCTTCCCCACCCAAGCAAGCCTGTGCTCACTTCGCTTAGGCACAGTCTTATCTTGGTAGTCATTTGTAATGGAGCTCCCGTTTGGGGCAACCGCCAAATGCAAAGTTCCAGAGTAATTAGGTTTTTGAACGCAGAGAAATCTATTGAAGTTTACCGCTAGTTCAAAGAAGTCAATCGTCCTCAAGTGGTGTACGGAATCAGTAGTTTATCAAACTGAAGTTCACGTCGAAGAAACAAGCGGCAAGCCGTGAATTTCCGACGATACAGTGGGGAAAATTAACCAATCCACACGAAGATCAGCGACACTCGAGATCAGGGGTGTATAACTTGCAAGGGCTCAAGTGCCACAAATAACACCTTTAATAATTTTAATTTTTCATTTTGAGTGCAACATCAAGACAAACAATTACAAAAGACTATGCCACTTAGAAATTTCTTTTGAAGGTTTTTCTCCAACAATGGTATAATTTTATTATTGAAGGTCTCAATAATACAGATCTCAGAATTATCTGATGCAGTATTTTCATTTTATCAGCTTTAACTTGGTGAGTACTTTACACAATAATCTGCATCTAAATCAATACTATAGCATGATATAAAATTTTGCTGAAAACCAGCAAATAGTTTCTATGAATTATAGAACCGCACTGCTGTAAATAATACGGCTTATTGCAATTGCTAAAATAGTTCTAAAATTTCAATCAAAACTATTAAAACATTAAAAATTGGTCATGAAGTTTAATTAACTAAGCAAAAATAAAATAGGGGAATAACAGAAATAGGGGAGGGGGGGAAACAAAATATATTGTGATAAGAGGGATAATAAGGAGCAGTAGAAGTCAATGATTACGATATCTGTCAAGTTAAATATAAAGCTTTATACAATGTTGGAGAGGTCCACACTGTTGATCTTGTTGTCAAGCAATCTAATAATCTAAGGTTTGACCTACCATTGGTTCAGGTTATTCAAGAAATAAAAATTAGAGAGAAACAAACATTGAAAAAATATTTGAAAACATTTTATTACGTAATGTTTCTCATAATAATGGGGAAATTTTTTGTTTTCTCTCAAATTCCGCCTTGGAAATGAATTTTCCGCCAATTTGCTTAGATTGTGATATTTACCGCGTGTCGACCAGGCAACGAACAGTATTCATAGTGATTCAAAACAATGAAACTTTGTAGAAGCATGAGCTCTGAGCAGTCATGCCAATCTCAAGGACATTACGGTGTTGCTTAATTTATTATAGTCTTTTTGCCCCACTCACACATGGAAAAGTTTGTCTTTATTAGCGATCACTGTACAAAAATATATAGATATGTCTATAATGTTACTTTTCATCATTTTACACGTACTTATTGTGTTATAGTTCTTTTATATGTTCAACCTTATGCTTCAATTTTTCAGTCCGTGGCCACGCGATATGTTGGTACTAGTGAAGAAACTGGTCAACGGTAGCTCTTTATGTGGTATTAAAATATTTTTATTTTACATCTATTAAACTAAATTTATTTGAATAATTAAATGAAACTCAGCAGAAAAGTCCCTATTTGGTTTATGTAAGTCCCGCAGTACCCACTTATCTCGCAAATGATTATTTTTGAACATAATAAGGACTCTCTGTCTACTAGGGAATATCTCGCTCTAACCACCTTAAGTCAAACCATATCAATCCAGGGAATATGTATTGGAAAATATCCTACGTGTGGATTAGGCACTAGTAATGTTCATAGACTGACAAACTGATGTTTTGAAAGAAACAAGAAAGATGTTTTGATAGTGCAGTGGCCACCATCATTTAAAATCCTTCACCTTTACACTTACAAGTTCTACTTCAAATTTGTCCAAAACTACAGTTGAATGAAGCATTAGTTCTGGATATTGCTTCATCATGAAAATCCTATCAGTTTTCTTAATATTCCTTTTTATGACACTGACGCCACAGTCGCATAGGAGGTAGGAATGCCCACGCATTGGAAAATAATGACAAATCGTCAAGTGAAAATTAGTCAGAATCGTACATCGACACTATTTTTTGAACATGTAAACTTTTTTCCCTGTTGTAATTCCTGTTATCTAGTTTTCTGTTTTCCAGAAAGTGATCGCCTGTCACTATTGTAGCACTAACAATGAAAGAATTGTTAAAGACCTTTGAATAAGGTTTTAGTAATTGCATCAAATTGATTACTTAGTGGACATTAGTAGTTTTTGTGCAGAAATACTTTTAAACATGATTAAATGTACTTTCTTCTTTGCTCTGAACTCCCAGATTATTAAAGTCAGCTATTAAATATTAAAATTATCCCTGAAAAAAAAAAAAGGCATAGAGAAAAATGTACCATTCTTTCTCCTTCCAAAGTTAACAATGACTCTTGCAAGTTTCCTACAAACTCATCTTGGTTTACTCCAAGCAGAAAGACACATGTTAATTCTTCCTGACAAGAAAAAGAAGCAAGTTCTCCGTAGAACCTCTCTTTCACATCACGTCTTAAACCACACACTCAACAGAAATTATTACATGTAATCATACGATCATTCCCACACCTTACCACATAGTGTTGCTTACTAACATATTCTTTTTCTACTCACCACGAGAGCATGCATGTTCATCTGTTTCTTCAGATTTAATGGGATAACGTCCAACATATGTTGCCAAAGGGTCCTACAACATGACACCAAAGTTAATTTTTTAGTTCAGTTACATCACACACTTTGCAATTCACTTTGAAATTCTGAGACGATTAAATTTTTTTTTTTTTTGTAATAATTTTGTACACTGCGAGAGATGGAACATTGGGACTCATGGTAGGGTGGTAAAGCAAGGTTTTCATAGCAAAGGCGGGTACAGCTATAGCACCAGCCGAACATGACATATGTTAGCTTCTTTATCTCTGTTAGATATAGATCATCTGCGTTGCGTAGGCAAATTGCATGGGACACTATGCTTAGTGCCCCAGACTCTAATAAACATAAGAGCTCAATAGACTATAACCATTAATTGGATCGCTGGTGAGGTAGATACCTTTTTATTATGATAAATAAATAAAGATATTGTCTGGTATTAATACTTTTTATTAAAGTATTGATACCAGACCATATCTTTATTTATTTATCAGACTATAACCAGTTATTAATTTTTGTTTAAGGTATCTCAACAGGCCAGCTATGTAAAAGAGGTGCAGTTGGCAATACTTCACCATTGGCTTGCTGGCTGTCAGTACCAAAGAAATATCTCCAGAGATTTAGTTTAACAATAAAACCAAAAAAACAAAGAATTCAGAAACCTTGCAGCAATGAATGCCCAGGATTTTCCCAATTTCACAGATACAATCTAAAAAAACAACACTCAATATATTGTTTCTGATATTTTTGTAGCTTAACAACCTGTAGGTAAGAAAAAAAATATTTTTACATGAAACAAAATAAAGTAAATAATGATAAAACTGTATTTACAAGTGTTCATTCGTTTAGTTTTTTATATACTTCATTTTTTCTCTTACCTACCAATTTTAATGTACATGATATCATCTGTTCACAAACTGCTGTAATAAAGTACGCTGATCAATTATTTCAAACTGAGTTTTAACTGACAATTCTTGTATTCATTTGGTCTTCTAAATGATAGATTGATTGATTTAAGATCTCAAAATATCAGAAAACTTCACAACACACAATCATTAAAATGTTCATAATTATATAGCACTTGATAAATTTTCAAGAAAACAAACACAGTACAGTACACGGCATAGCAGTAATACTCACCTCACATTCCTCCTCAACCTCTTCTTTTGTGACCTCTGAGGACTTGAGAAACACTGTGACAAGTGGCTCCAGCTCCTAAACACACACAAAACAAATATCATCCACCATCACCTTCCGCTCAGTTCTCAAATCTTAGCACACATTTTTTCTCTGAGAAGGAAATACATTCTCAAGCATTCAAAATTAAATCAAATGAAAATAGTACATATGGAAAGCTTACTTCATCTTCTTCCTTCTTAATCACACTCGTCAAGGTGCTCGTTTTGTGTATGTCCTATGAAAAAACAACAGCATTTTAGTTATTCATCAAACCAGTAATAAAAGTATGTTGAATTGAATAATGAAAAAATGAAGAAAAAAAATCCGATCAATGACAAACTAATCTGCACACGTTTGGCAAAGGACTGTCCATAAAATCACATATTCTTCCACATAAGCTTATTTAAAATAGTAAGCATCACAAAGAGAACCCTAAGAAACAAGCATACTGTTACTCTAAATGCTCCTTCATAAAAGTGCTCTTATATACAGCATTACATGGTAAAATAATTCAAGACTATTCACTCGACTTCAAATTTCATAATACATTTCGAAAATATTTGAATTTTTTTAGTCCTCTATCTTCAATACATTGTTATGTTATGAAGATACAACAGCCTTTAGTTGACACAAAATTGTCATTAACTATGAATACAAATATTGATGCTAAAACATTTTTGCATCTTTTTCAATTGTGGAATATAAAAATGAATAAGATTTTTTAAAAAGTAAACATACATTAATGGATGGCACAGTTTATTGTCAAACATAACTGCACATGTTCCTATATGGCTCATTTTAACTGCAACCACAACCATTGCATAATCAAAATTCTCATCATTTCCTCGTAAATTCCCTTCTGCATTTGAAATAGTACGTAGTACAAAATTTAGTTTGCATATCCTCCTTGATGGTGTTCTACTGCAGCTCATGTGAAAATGTGAGAGTGTCACACTTCAAGAGTGAAAATTGCAAAATTCAGAAACATGTTTAAGTCAAATACTTTTTAGCTTCACACTTCCCCAGTGAAAACAAGGTCCCAGATTTTGGCTTCCACAAGTAACCTGACCAATGCATCTCTAGTTTCACATTCAAGTCTCAAACAAATCACAGCGCAGAAAAATACATCAGGCCACAGCTACAACCATACAAACAAAACTGCCTTATGGTACTGAAGTTTAATCAAACTAGTTTTCAACAACAAAACATCCACTGTAATAAACTTGTATTGAAAACATCACAATTATGTGCACCTAATCACGTTTTACAATTGACTGCCTTCGGCTTTACCTTCACTCCCATGTTTCTTCAAATTGGCAGTTACAGCCTTACAGACAAATGTCATATCAAAACAATTTTTAGGGTAGACCAAAGAGATATCAAGCAAATGCAACTCACTATGGGGTTGGCTTCTTCAAAAAACTCGGCAGGATCTTCTTTGACCTGAAGTCAATGGAAAATGACAGGAATAAACATTTGCGTCGTACATACAGTATCCCTATAAAAGCTAAGTTGCGTGCTAGGCAAGTAACGATTTCCTAAAGTTTGCGTTAATCTGATGGATTTGCAAACTGGACAAAGTAAAAGCATGAAAGTTGCCATAATACCTAAATAGTAATCTCACCTTCTCTACCTTAACCACACTTTCAAACACGATATCATGTCCATCCATTTGTAACAATATTCGCTAAACGCTGATCATTAATGTTAGAGAATAGAGTGTCGTATTCTTTACCAAACAGCACCCTAGTTGGTCTATGATTATGTAGTATTATGTACTATAATCCTTTAGCCTTCCATCCTGGTTCTGTCCGTTCCAGTGCTGTGACACTCGATCAGGGCCAAAGTGTATATTATCAGAGACGGCACTCAATGTTAAAAGGAAAACCCTCATTTGCACAACTTCCGGTGCCGCCACATTGTTCTGTATATTTTTCTATTCGGTAAACAGACAGCTAATAGCGAAGAAGTAACCGGTAAATTTGAAATAAACCAGCGACGCGGGAACTTTAAAATTTCACTCCCATATTTCCACGCCTTAATTCATTAAAAAATTCACAATAATAATTATAAGGATTTTATGGAACAAAAAAGTCAAATTAGAGTACTAAAATCTAGTATTTATTGAGCATATTGATATTATACAATTTCGTAATTTCATTAGTAATAACATTTTTGAAGTACAGAAAGTAATAAACAGTACACCTGCATAATTGCCACTTTAGTATTTGCTTGTAGATATGCCAAATTAATACTCTGGAATATAACATTATTACAAGCATTATGAATAAACAATAAGAACAGAATTGAAAAGAAACAAATGAAAATACTACTGCACATTTGCCCAGGTAAAAGAAATAGTTACGATACAAGGGGTAAAAGTGCCATTTTATTTTGCGAATTACTTAAGCCATTAAGAACACGAATTACATAATTATGTACTGTTACATTAAGATCAATATTATCTGATTAGGTCACATGAACGTATTTTGTTTTCTTTGTTGCTTTCAAAGTTTATCAGAACATTTTGCATTGTCCCACTTTTAGCAGTAGTGCAAAAAATTGAGCTTTTAGCATGCTCTGCATGCCTTGAAAGAACCGCTTTTACTAGTTGCAACCTAAAAATGTTTTTCATTAGTCAATAAATATTTGACAAAATTATTTTATTTACCCATGCTAATCTCACACATGCACAGTTCAGAGCGTGGCTTTTTTATAATGGGATCCACTGTGAAAGTACATTCACCTTTAAAACAATGATAAATAGTGGAATTCCATCAATGCTTATGCACTACAATTTAATTCTGAAAATGGATTGTCAAAGTGCAAATAGTTGATTGCACCAGGAGCCAAGCCTGGGACCTTCTGATAACTGTTCAGATGTCCTAATAACAGCTATAGAATCAAGCATTGCATTCACGACTCACAACAATTTACAATCCAATAAGGATCAGCATTCAAATCCAGAATGTAATTGGCATGACGATGAACAAAACACAATGATACACACATACTAGAATATAAATTGAAGCAAGATTGTGTTTGTCATGAGAAACTATTATTGTCAGAACAGTATAACAATACATAAGCAACTTATATAATACTAATAATAAAAATTAATACTAATAAGAAAGAAACAAATTGCATACTAGATAATAGACATTAAAGAAATTCTAAAATTGCATGAAAATAGCCTCTGAAACTCAAAACCTTTGTATTCATAATATTCAAATAAAGTGTCTTAACATAGCAAGAGGCATTCCAAAATTCAGAAAATGATCATGCTTTACAGAATTAATTTTATCTTTAAATTTTATTTAATTAGAACTTTCCAAATCAGATGTGGGAAATACAGTTTATATAATGGATCTGTACCCAATGACAGAATACACACTGATTTTAAAACTCTCGTTATTCATACCTTTATAAACTGTCAGCGTAAAAGAGATATGTTCAGAAACTTTGTGCACAATGAAGCAAGTCATTCACTGCACATTACAATAATTCTTTAATATTATCTCTCTGAGTTCTGACTCCTCAAAATGAACATTAATTTAAAGCCACTTAGGGTCAAACTCGTAGGGCCTAATATGCATGCTTCAGAAGCCATCTCTGGAAGAGGATCTGAAAAGCAAAAAATGCCGTTAAGAAAGATACTATGTCCTCAAAAGAATGTTCTGAAAACAAATCTGTATCAAAAAGAAAGATGTTTCTTTTAATTCACCATCTATAATTACGAAATTAGAAAGCACAGGAATATCTTGCACTTACCACACACCGAAGGCGCAGATTCATCTCCCAGAATGGCTTCTTGCACCTGTCCAGAAGTACAAGGATCTGTAATCACCAAAAAGAGTTTTTTATTTACTATAATTTGCCCTCAATTGGCACTAATGCCTGTATATTGAAAGGAACATACCCAGAGGTGGATTTACGCATAGGCACAGTAGGCACGTGCCTACGGCGGCAAATTTTCAAGGGCGGCAAATTTTCAAAGGCGCAAAATTTTCTTGATATTTTCTAAAACAAATTTAGGTTCTCTAAAAACTATAACAGCATAAATCATATTTTTATTTTAAAAATATCATATTAATATTTAATACAAGCTATTTATTTGTCTACTTCATTACAGTATACCTTATGATTTCAGAAATATATGAATCTGAAACTAAGGCCCGTTCACGAAAGAAAAGATGTTGCAATTCTAGTTGTCTTGTTTTAGTTTCCTTTTAATGTTAACGTTTCAGTGTTGAAACGTTAATAATGTTGAACGTTACTTGCTATGAAGATACAGTTTATATCCAAAATTAGCTAATCCCAAAAAATTATTTAATTTATGAAAACAATGTGCAAATATAATGTTACTTTTAAAGTTAAAACGTTTAAATTAATGAAGAATTGTTACTGAAACGTTACAATTAGAAATGTAACATTAATTTTAAACAGGGGGCGGCAAATTTGATGTGCCTACAGGCGGCAAAAATATTAATCCGCCCCTGAACATACCATGAGAAACGTCCATAAAAACTTGAGGTGACACCTCACATGGGTGAAAAAGATCTGAAAATGGAAACAAACTTGAAATATATCCCATCTTCAATAAATGCAACAAAGTAATAATGGAGATTCTTAAAGATTATAGCAAATATTTACCTTTCACAAGGCTAGAATAAGCATCTGCTGCACTTGCTGTAGCAGCATGTTCAACAGCACTAGAACCTGTATTAATAAACAACAAATTATTGCCAATACATTATGTTTTCAATAGCATGCTTCTTTTTGCATCTTACAACATACAAGAGACTTACCATTTTCAGTTTGAAAAGCTGCCTGTGTACAAGGATCTGAAAATTAAAAAGTGCTGGTATCATAACCTCCCATCAAACTATATATTCCACTAAAACTAAAAAAAATATATTCTATTAAAACTATATTCTAGTAATATTCTATTAAAAAAGTCTTATCAAATTACACCCATAGCTGCAGTGGGTGTCACCTCGCTTGGTCCAAACAAGGTATTTGCAACTGAACATGAACATTAAAAAAATTCCACTATTTGTTACGCACCCATCATCTTCTCGAAGCCAAAATCCACGCTTCAGATTTCAAACAGCAGTAAATCACTTCATTTCTTTAAATCACTGACTGCTATATGGCGTTAACAGCCCTACGAACAGCACGTGTATATACAACGATAGGTCGGCGAGGAAGGAATCCAACGGTAACCAACTGGCTCGTTTGCGAAACAATTTCAAAATGAATAAGTAGTTCACATTTTCTCCGCTTGAGCGAGTTGGTGTTGTACAGTTGCATCTGGCGTCGCTGAACTCTGATTGGCTACCGTATGGAATTTGAATAAGGACCGGATGTGCCCTATCTAGTGTCATACCGAACTACGTGTTAATTCTCACGACTAGCGTTAGTGCTGCGCTCGAAAGGGCGGGAAGTCAAATAAACTAAGTGGTGGTAGGGGACCGTACCATGGTGGGGGTAATAGCTCCACTAATTAGATGCAGAGTATTTTTTTCTTTTTTTTTTTTGTAGATTCCTTTTAGCGTAATTTACAATTAATTCTAGGATTCAGTAGGAAATGTAGGATATACTGGCATAGAAGTGACTCAGGATAAGAAAAAACTCAATAATGAAATGAAATGACAGATTTATTAAAATTAAATAGGAAAAACAATGGTAAATTTTCTAGAAGAGATATACAAATTCTCAAAGTAATACAATTTAATAAATATTGAGTTTGGAAATAATAGCAAAAAATCATAAATTCACAACAATCATGTAGTTACTTCAAATAATAAACGTAATATCTATTATGAAAATACTTGATCTCAAAGTGCCTCTGGAGAGAAATCTCTGTCATAAATCAATATTGAAGTGATTACAAATCCACTTGCTATTACGAACCCCCGAGGGGAATAAAAACTGTTTCATATAAAAAATTTATAATATTGATATTCCAATTATGTTTAACTGTATTGTGCTTCCAAGCATTGCAATGATATTACTTATGAAATTGCAATAAAATAACTAGTTGAACATGACAATATTGATTTCCAAAAATTAATAATATATCATTTAATTACTATCATCCTAAAAATTTAACTGTCGATGACATTACAAGCAAGCAAAAAAGCAGCTCTCCATTTCATTGCTCAGGAATAGCAATTAATGTGACATACTAAGCCATGGTTTCAATACTATCTTTGAAATTCTTCTTTAATAAGAGTGCTTCACAAAACATTGTAATGGTAAAGCAATGTAAAACAAACAATTCTTTAAAAGAATTTAAAGTTTAACACACCGTACAAATTTGAAAAATGAATAACCTTTTCATATGCACCATTACTTTCAGAATGTCAGAAGCTTGGTTGTATTACACAAAATGCAATCGATTAATATCTAAAACGATAAGAGTTTTGAATGAAAGTACCTTTTTAGTTTCGTACATTAGTCTATTCTTCCTTTTCACATATATTTTCCAAATTATTTTACACAAAATGATCTTATTAATTTATTTGATAATTTAAATGTCTAAAATTGAATGATTGTTGCACTAATAATTTCCAATTTTCATTGTTTATTGAATTGGAGTCAAAGAAACTAATAATGAAATTTGAGTAAATTTTGAAAACATTTTTAAACTACTGTGTTCTTCTCTTCATTATTCCAACATTCCATTTCCTAGCAAATCTCAAAGAGAATGCCAAGTTGTAATTTACTTCCAGACAGTAAGTGGAGCTGAAGTAATCGTGCTTATCATTAAATGCAATTTATACAAAATATTAATAAATTATACTTAAATGGCAGCAGTAATTAAATTATTAACAAAAGTTAATATTAAGTTATTACTGCAAGTGATAGTCCTCTCATTGTTTTGCACCCTACAAAAGGATGAAAAATAACATCCATTTTATGTGCAGTGTTTTAAAGTGCAACTACCACTAGAATGCAACCTTATATCCAGGGCTGGTGCTACCACTTCTATATCGAAACAATACATAAAAGAACAAAACAAATGAAACTAACGCACCAGACAAATTTTGAAACAACAATAAATTGTTTCAGAAGGGGGAAATTTCTCAAGTTCATCAGCAAATACATTAAAAATTACCCTGGAGCCTTTAAAAATGTATTTCACAAAACAAGCATTTTTCTCTTAAAATAGATAGAAACTAGCTATCTCAAGCAACAGAACACAACGAAGTAAAACCTAGTGTACTTGTATTTCTGTTGTAAATGTAACATGTCTGCATTTTTACAAAAATGATGCAACATTTCGCTGATAAAACCAGCATAAATACCATTTTGTACAAGTTATATCTAAAGAACAAATAAATTAGGCTCTAGGGTCAAACATATAAGAATCCCACCACTTTGTAAGCGAGACTGAGAGCTTGGGGTTGATGGTTCTGTCTGAGGATCATGCACTTGCCATTTCCCAGATGGCTTTGTGACTTCAGGCGAGGGAGAAGTGGCCCATTTCCCTGATGTACTGGATGCTACAATCTCTTCCTCCCCTTCCGAGACAGGCACAGGCGGATCAGCAAGAGCTGTTGCACAGTGAGAATAATAATTAATTTTCATTTTAAAAAAATAAACAAAACATTTATCTCACTTCAAATAAGGTTACCTGATATTTGTGGGACTGATGTAATGGATTCCATTGCTGTAGCAAATCTTACAGAATCTCCTATAAAATAAATCAACATTTTAATATTATCTCAGTGAAGGAATTCAAACCAAATGTTGATGTGGTTAAAAACCACGAATATGATTGGCAGCGATTTGGAGTACATCCAAAAGACTACAATTTTTTCATTTCGTAACCTGTGATTATCTGTATTTTTAAAAGGTTAAATGAAAATATACTCACGTAAACACGGAACTGAATCACATCGCAGTCTCCTTTTGGGGGCAACAGCAATGAAATCCTCAGCCCTGAAATGCGCCCTGCATTTACATCTGTCACGGATCCTTTCGCCATCTGGGATCTCTGCAAATTCCCTCCAGTTTTGCAGGACAAAGGGCCTTGTCTTTTCGGAAGGGAATCTGTGGAACGAGATTCCTTCCAATCGTTTTGCTAATAATTTAAAGGTTATGTGACATACGCAATAGGTAGACATCTGGAAAAAAACACAAGACATCTTGCTCTACATTATATAATAAATTGACGAATTTTCGTATGTATTAGGCTTTAATAATCATTTAATAACATAAATAATTTAATAATAACACCGAAGTCTTACCTCTTAATAGCTTAATATCCAAGAAGAAAAAAATTCATCTGAAAAAGTGTTCGCCGAGGTCACAGATCGTAAAGGACACAACCGGACAGAAAAGCAAACACAGTAAAAGAAAGAAAGCCGTTGTCCTTCAAAACATGTTTCTCCTCCGCGGACATCGATGTCTTCGGTAACACTCGTTTATTCTCGGTCGCATTCGTGTCATTCGATTTCTCTTTCTAACACTGCGACTGCAGGCCACCCCGACGGGCGGAATCCCCACTAATCTTTACGGCGAACGCATGCCAGGCCCAGCCCTATGAAGCTAGGAGCCCCTGCACTAGATAGGGCACATCCGCTCCTTATTCAAATTCGGTAGCTAATCAGAGTTACGAGCGACGCCAAATGATTATACATCTGTACAACACCAACTCGCTCAAGCGGACAATCGGTGAACTACTTATTCATTTTGAAATTTTTTCGCAAACGAGCCGGTTGGATACAGAACAATTTTCCTAAGGATGGGATGATTTGACAGATCAGGAAACAAGTGAACATCACATGTACTTCAGAGAAGTATCCATCCGCCGCGTCAGCTGTTTAGTTACGCCCCTTCGTAGTGTTTGTTTACGGTTCACGCGATACATCAATAAAGAGATGTCTTGAGTTTCGCTTAGTTATATGCACGCACGCGAGTCCGGGAAATATAGAAATTTATTTACATAAGTGGGAAAATGTCTTAACGTAATATCACATTCAATAAAAGAACGATGCCGAACACAGCACAATGCCGGAACACGTGGACCGTCTCAACTACGCATCTCACATTCAAGACTCGATTTTAAAACAAACATAATACTTATCACATAAAAACTAAATTCAATATAATTTTTATAAAAAAAAGAATTTTTACATTAGAGCACAAAGCTCTGCACTTCCTAATTTCAATTATTTCTCGTGGCGCACTATATTTTCGTCGGACGAGGTCATCACAGCAGGGAGCGTCGTGGCTTCTTCTAAGTTAGCCAACTGCAAACGAAGGAATGGAGGAAGGAGAGTCTATTAAGTTCAAGGACACAACGACCACAGAATCGTCAGTTGTGTTGCCAGCACTAGCTGTCAAATCATCCCATCCTTAGGAAGATTCTTCTATACCGTTGGATTCCTTCCTCATCGACCTGTCGTTGTATATTCACGTGCTGTTCGTAGGGCCGTTAACGCCATATCGCAGTCAGTGAATTAGAGAATTGAAGTGATTTACTGCTGTTTGAAGTCTGAAGCGTGCATTATGGCTTCGAGAAGATGTTTGGTATTACTCGCGCAACTTTTCTTGAACGATGACCTTGATCCCCCTCCCTTGTGCAATAAACAGTTGAAGGCAAAAGCTCGCAGCGGGCACTGATGACAACCTTCCAAGCATTAACACTACGTTGGCGCGAAACAGACGCTAAAGCCAGTTGCTTTCATAGTGCAGAACCCCTGTTCAGATTTATTATCGATATCGAAATAATGAGCTGAGTCAGGTCCAGGTCCTTCAAGGGAGTCACCTAAAACTCCCAAAAAAGTTAAGCACAAGATGCAGTTTGACTTTCATTTCACAGATGTTGGCATTTACTTAAAATACTCTAGTGACGGACATTGTAACTAATATCCCCACTACACCCGAAATAGTCATTCCATCGTTCAAGAAAAGTTGCCCGAGTAATGCCTAACTGTAAAAATGCGAAAGCGAAGTGTATTACCATTGTTGACTATGGTTCATCCAATCATCTGTACTGTTTGCGATTTACTGTATGCTGCATGAATCTTTTCTACTGAAATTTAGAATTTTCCCAAGGAACAAATAGAAATTATGAGCCAAATAGCAACTAACATTAACATGAAGTAAATTGTCAAATTTCTACATTACACTTTGGTTATTGAACAAGCAATAGCCTTAAAAATTATGAGACAAATAATTATATAATTAGGAAGGAAGTAATAAGACACAACAACAAAAATGGGCTTGTACAGTGAAAAATTATTAATTGACATAATTACAACTCAAATTATTAACAATTAATTTTTTTCCAGTTATCAAATATATCAGATTATTAACAATTGACATAATACACTGAATTATTAACATTTCTTTTAGAGGTAATAAACATTGTATACTTAGATTGTCAAAGGCCAACTGCCAATAATTATTAATTGGTAGATATAAAAAAATAATATAAAAAAACTACAAATCATTTGTAAAAGATATCACATGCAAAATGCAACAGGCAAAAAAATATTGTGTTTGACCAGAGTAAAAAATTGACATCATATTGTTGGTAAAGTCTGTTTTTAGCTTGTTTGTTTTAATAAATAATTAATTATTTTGTTTTGTTTCCTCTTGTGTTTTCTATTTTTATGTTTTGTCCAGTAAATCGAACTTTTAGTTTTATTTTCAATTCCCTTTTGGACGTAACTTCTATCATTTCATCTGGCAGCAATTTGAGCAGTTTTGGAATGGCTGTTTTAAACATTCGTTCTCCAAATTTATTAAAAGCCTGTGGTAGTATGAATTTGTGTTTCTTTCTAGTTTCATAATTGTGCTCACTGACTTTTCTATATTCCTCATTGAAGAAGTTTCTTTGTAAAATTAGAAGTTCATGCAATTTTCTAACAGTCATGATTCCATGCACCGCTTTACTCTCTTTCAGGGTTAAGTTTGTTATATTAATATTTTCATTGAAGATTTTAATGCATTTGTTATGTAAATTTTTAATAATACCTACATGGGTTTTTGATGCAGCTCCCCGTTATCCAATTCCATACCTGATCAGAGACTATTAATGAGTAGTAGGCTAATTTGAAAATTTTATAAGATGTGAAATCTTTAATCCTCATTATTTTCCACTCACATTCTTAATTTCTTGCTTAAATCTGCCCTCTCCAGCTCTGAGGCTGATCAAAAGTTATACTCAAATACTTCAGTTTAATTCCAGAATTAATTATACTGTTACATTGACAGTTCTTAAAGTTTTTGTGTTAACAACCAGCTTTGTGAAAGACTATTTTAACTTGTGTTCCTGCAATTTTTTATGCAATATTTTAGTCTTTTTGCCCTTTGTCAGCACCATTTTTGGAATATCGCAAAATTTTTCCTGTAACTCTTTTTCTACCTTCTTTGGTCTTTGTTTATGGATAATAGCATCTTGTTATCGGCATGAATGTAATAGGACCCATTTTCTAGATAATTTTTTAAGTCATACACATATATTAGGTAGAGGATTGGCCCTAAGAAATTCCTTGTGGAATACCCCTTTTCAAAATTTTTGTTTCACTATAAGTGTTATCTATTTTGAGTCTAAATGATCTCCCTTCTAGAGTTTTTGTATAACTGTAAAACATTACCTCTTACTTCTATGCTTTCCAGAGCATCTAACATTTTATCATGGTCAATCACATCGTACGCCTTTGATATGCCAATACTTAATGCTATTACATGCAACCCATTGATTTTTCATTAATTACTTCTACTAAATTTTTTAATAAGTCTATGGTGCTTTTAGTTTGTTGATATGCAAATTGATTTCTGTCTATTATTTGATATTTCTCCAAAAAGCTAGTTAATTTTTGGGATATGTATTTTTCAAATACTTTACTTATTGTATATAATTTAGAAATTGGCCTGTTGTGTTCATAGGCTGAAAAACTTTCTCCTTTACGAATAGGTTTGATTGTGGATTCTTTTAATTTATCTGGAAAAGCTTCTTCTCCTTTCAACATACACACGAGCATACATGAACTAGGAGGCTTTCAGCAATAGCCCTGTCGCACACTGTCTTTCTCCAAACTTATTATTTTAGCTTCAGGTTGATATATTGAAGTACTTAATGTAGATAGAGATTTGGGGTTCGGTAAAATTGAAGGAAAAGCTCGATCGCTCAAACGTGCTCTTTCAATATCACGACAATTTTTGCCGTTTTTTCATTGTTACAGTAATATCTCCTTCAGTAAAGTGCAGTTCACATACCTGCAATAAAGCAAGTAATGAGGTAAAGAATTCTATATATTAATTCTTCAATGAATATTAGCATTTTTAGTTTCTTACTATTACGTATTAATTCTCTAGTGCTTGAACAATTTTCTAAGTCTCACATGTGATCTAAACAATAAAGTTACTGTACTCTTTGAATATCTCTTTTCAATTACACGCGTTTATATTCATTATATTAGTCTTCGACAACTTCTATGTACAACAATAGTTTTCGGAATTCAATGGCTAAGAGAGTAAAAAAAATAATTCTTTACTTTAGTGCTACACACACAACAGAATATTTAGTCCCCTTTTGGGGTTAAATATTAAACGCGCATAGACACTATACATATTAAGAATAAGAAGAACTTTATATTTATCGTCGGCAACATTTGCAGTTCTTTTTAAAATGAACAATCATCGACATTCACATTTTGCAACATTAGTACCTATAACTAACTGTATATTTAACTTCACTTTAAGTCAACGTGAAGAATGGTGTTTTATAAAATATGCAACTTTATAATAAATGGAACAGCTCATGAAATATTTAAATATAATAAAGCTAAATTATCTTACATAACTCTGTAATTGTTGGATTATTTAGTACATTTATATTAGAGAAATTGTATTTATAGACATCTATAGGATTACTATGTAACTAGTGACATGTATATAAGTGTACGCACGATGCGCATTCGATTATTAGAAGCTCGGCGCCTCGGTCGGCAGCTGGCGGCGGGCCGGCCTGAAACTAGATCGCGCAGCCCACTGCACCCGCAGCTGCCGCTCAAACAATTACTAAGAGCCTGTTCTCAGCGATGTTCGAGCGAATTCTCAGTATGCTGCTCAGTATAATGTCTAGAATCAATAGCAACGTAGGCATGCGAACTGCAACTCTCCGCGCATGCACTTGGAACGCGCGAAGTGTAATTTTTAAAGCCCAGCAAATCGAACAATTTGCAGTTGTAATGCAACTCGATACCTTGGCTTTACAAGAAACGTGGCTCAGTGATGAACACGAATTCAAACTCCGGGGATTCGCTGTTTACTGCCGAGCCGCGCTGGCAGGCCAGGTGGCGGCGTAGCGATCGCGCTGCGTCGGGAACTGCCGCAGCTCGAAGTCGAAATCCCCGCTATTGCTCTGGCGTCTCTAGAGGCGGTCGGGGCGTACGTCTGGGTTGGTAACGGCCGACTATTAGGGTCGGTTTCACCAAACAAAGAGTAAGAGTTTACTCTGGAGTAAATCATGTTTACTCGAGAGTAACGTCTTGGAGCGTTTCACCAACACTTCACTCGAGTGTAAATCGCCTACACGAGAGTAAATTCAAGAGTACCTTTCCACTGCGAAAATCAGTCCGGTAAAGTACGGAATAAATTCAGTTTTCAACGTGCATGTACCTCCGAAGGCTTGTTACGGCTCGACGATTACGAATGATAGTATTTGAAGACGATTCCAGCAAAAATTCGGAATATTTACCACTAGTGCGAAGACAAAGGGTGAGAGAGAATAGTTTGGCTTTAATTATGACGATCGAGATTTTGTCACGAGGTTATGTTTGAGAGCTTGTTATTTAGGTTATGTTACCAGGTTCATCAGATACATTGTAGAGATACTTGTAGAGCACTTGTAAATTTATTTTTCGCCCATGTGGATACGAAATAAAGGTATTACGTACCGTATACAATAACAACAGGAAAAATAATAACTACAGGGACTACAAGTACTTAAAAATATTTATTTATTTCGTAAAAAGTGTATGTGACGTATGGGGGAGATCATTTGCGCACGTTTTCTAGAGTTCCAGAATCCCTTTCCAACATTTTAACTATAAATATTCAAAGTTGAATACAAGTTTAAAAATAAAACTGATAATAAAAATTATTAATAATAATGATAATAATAATAATAATAATAATAATAATAATAATAATAATAATAATTATAATAATAATAATAATAATAATAATAATAATAATAATAATAATAATAATAATAATAATAATAATAATAATAATGCCGATCAGATGGCCGAGATTGCTAAGGCAGTAGTGCCGGAGTGGTTTCGGACCAGAAGATCGCGGGTTCGAGTCCCGCCTCGGGCATGGATGTATATGTGTATGTCTGAATGTGTTGTCCTTTCACCCCCATTATCATCATTTCATCTTCCATACCCCCAGGGCTAACAACCGTGGGGGATAAAAATCGGATCCAGCTAAAAATGCTGGTCCCCCCCCAAAAAAATTGTCGCAAACACCTGCCACCGTGATAATAAATAAAAACTGAGCCATGGTAAATGCAGGATCCTTGCATGCGTGGTCCTAGTCGACCGATTAACGAAAAATAATAATAATAATAATAATAATAATAATAATAACAATAATAATAATAATAATAATAATAATAATAATAATAATAATAATAATAATAATAATAATAATAATAATAATAAAATTTAGAAAAATAATCAGCAACATTTGAAAAAATAAAACATTTCCGTTCCCGAGTAATAGAAAATTTATTTGCATTGCCATCGGTAAACGAACTGCAAATTTGATTTTTGCAAATTTGATTTCCTGCATTGCTAACAAAATAGTAACTCGTCTCCAGAGAAGAAGAATGAATATTTATTAAGAAATAAAGATACAGAAACTAGGAAATAAACTATGCTAACTCAAACCACCAGAACACCACACCAGATTATAACGTCAAAAACTCCGAAACTGAAATGAATGATAGAATATAAGGAATTAATCAAAGGTTCACGTTGGTCCGCATTGGTTCCCAGCGTCATTCTCGCTCACAGCCTTTTGAATCGCTCTCAAATATTGTGTAAAACAACCTCCTGAAGCATGGTCCCATTCGGGTCGCAGAAAACTGAGACCGTCCGCCCCGCGCATCCTGCGCGAGACCGGCGGAGCGGCGAACAGCGGCGCGCACAGGGCCTTCCACAGAAGAAAGGGCCCACAGCACGTCGCCTCCACCTTCCGCGCACTGCCCCCGCACAAGCTCTCTGTGGAGGAGCGTGGAGGAGCAGCGAGTGCGTGGGAGGTGGTCGCCGGAAGCCGCGCGGGCGGCGCGGAGACGCGTTTCGCCGGGCCAGCGTCGCCTGCTATTGAAGACGTCGCGACGCCACGGACGCTTGAGTGAAGTCGGCGCCGTGGCGAATAAAAAGCAGTGTACAGTGTAAATAGTGTGGTGTTGTGCGATTGTGTGAATGAATGTGTTGTAAATATAGTTTAAGTGTACAAGAGAGAGTGGACGTCTTAAAAAATTAAAGAAAACTCGAACATTTTTAATAACTTTATAAAATATCATTAAAAAATTGTAAAACCTAGAATAGACCCAAAGCGGCAATTGAATTAGTTAGTAAGTTGAGTTGTAAATAGAATGTTTAAGATACAACCCTATTCCCAGCTGCAAAAGCCTAAACGACTGCAGCTAATAATGTGCCCGTTTTTGAAAATAAACTCCCGCCTCTCCAGGGCAACTGGAGGGGGGAAACCGAAAAAAGCATTCGATTATTCTTGTCTTAAAGATTCAGCTGTATGAATGTAGCCTGCACACATCAATAAACTGAGTTTGTAAGTCCATAGGTTCTTATTTAATTTAATATGGTAGCAGTTCGTTGGTTTAGAAATTTGTGAAGTAAAATTGAAGAAAACTTAAAGAAAGAGATTTCTGATGGAGTGGATTATGGAAATTGGAAGAAACGTGTTATTGTCACTTATCTCTATATATAGAAGTTATTGCGTATTTAAAATTGAAAAAAATGTTATTCAGTTATCACAAGAAAAAAACAGTACAGAAAAAGAAGATTGAGATGAGGGCAATTTAAAGGCTATAAATTACATATGTAGCGCTATTACAAATAAACAATTAGAGTTTGTGGGTGACAAAGAAACGGCATATGAAATCATGAAGAAGTTTAACGAAATGTATTCCAAAGAATCAACAGCACTACAAACAGTTTGTCAAAAAAGTTAGATAAATTGAGGTTAAAAGACTTTAGCGATACGGGCGTATTTTTCAGTAAATTTGAGAAAGCAGTAAATGAATTAATGTGTGCGGGCGCTAAAGTTTCAGAAAAGGAAAAAATGGACTACACGTTGAGAACACTGCCAGAATCGTACTTGTTTACGGCAAGGACTCACAAAACAAAAATTCTGGCTTCACCTTGTTTTAGAGGATTTTTTTTTCTAAATTTAACATTTTGATTTACCCGTTTCTTCAATATTAGGGCCCTATAAGAAGTTTTTCTGCCGAAATATCACTGTTTTTTCACGTAGCATTACATATTTTTCTCTCTACCGCGATAAAGTAATACAAGAATCCAAAAAACAAAAACTGTGAAACCTATGATACAATGCAATAGACCATTGCCTACTCTTTAGTAGTAGAGTACGACTACAGGCCGTGGCATTCTCAGCAGAGTAGGCCATACAAGAGCACAATGTGATAAAGGGTTCGGAAGTGGAGGTAAAAGAACACTTACCTTAATGAGTTAAACCCACACCCCCTGAATATAGATCCAGGCAGTGTTGGTTAAACTCAGAAACCATTGCATCTATGGTTTTCTGGTGTGCTAATTAAAATTCCTATAATTTTTAAAATTTAATTTTAAAGTTATAGTTTTGAATTTTATAATTTATGATATTAGGGAATTTACTTTTTATTATCTTATAATACAATAATAAAAAATAATTATAATGTTTTTCATTGTACTTTTATTTTATTTTGGGTGGCTTTCTCCCTTTCAGATATTTTTTTATTAATAATCAATTTTAACTTCCAGGGATATCTAAAAATCGGGGGCCGCCGGCCAGCGCCTAGTCGTGCCTGTTGGGTAATCCATCACTGGATTCTACAATTGTTTTTCTTTGTTAATTATGTTCCGAATTCTTTCAAATTCAGTCAGCCTCCACACTGCTCGTTGCGTATATTTCGCGAACTGCCTGAGATATGGCATCATATTCTGGGGAAGTACATCTTATAGCTCCCAGACTTTTAGATTACAAAAAAGAATTGTACGATTAATAAGCAAATGCCACCCACGTGATTCTTGTGAGACTCTCTTTGTTAATCTAGGTATTTTACCATTACCTTGACTCTTCATATATGAATCAGTGGTTTTGGTCAAAAATGACTTACTTAAGAGCGGAAATATATTTTCAGCAAACGCCGTTGTCTATAACTACAATACTCGACGTAGTAATCATACTCATCAAGTAACAGTATCAACAGCTAACAACAAAAAATTCACGTATAATACATGTACATTATTTTACAACACCTTTCCAGATGACATTAAACGATTGAATTCGAAACAAAAGTCTCAAGTTATTTCTTTCCTGCTGCACAACTGTTTCTATACAATTAGAGACTAAACCGAACATCCGAAAGAAAAGTAATATTAATTATAACAATGGCATTTAATGTATATATCTTTTGGATAGTATATTTGTAAAAAACCTGTAACAAGTATTGTACTTCAGGTTCTGGGTCAATGACCCCCATTTCGATCAAGTTTTGGTCCAGTTTCCCTGATCTTCGAGCAAATGCTGAGATTGCCTCTTGTTTTGCTTCTGGAGATAAATGTAACTTCAAAATAAGTTCTCCTCATAGCACGTCACTC
Organism: Gryllus longicercus; assembly: GCA_038098605.1. Classification (NCBI taxonomy): domain Eukaryota; kingdom Metazoa; phylum Arthropoda; class Insecta; order Orthoptera; family Gryllidae; genus Gryllus; species Gryllus longicercus. The sequence goes on from JAZDUA010000005.1 coordinate 6,547,838, forward strand.
ACAGACACAGAGCGTTCAGTCATGTGACCGTTTTTCTTGACAGCCACTGATACCATACCACATGGATCATGCAGGGAGGCGTGGTCCAGTGATTAATATGCAGAAATGATTCGATTTCTTTTCACGAACGTTGGCTAACGTGTTGTGGCGCTGTGGCACAACCTAATGTATTGTCATTCCGAAAAAGGAGAAAGTTCAATGAAAAATATTTTATTATAGTGATGAAACGTTGTTGAAGAATTCTGAAACTATATTCAAGGTGACTATTTTTAAAAGTTAATAATTTAGGCATACTGTGTTCAGTTAGTATTTGGAGAGTTCACTGCAGAAAAGAGACGTGCAGCTAACAGGGCTTCTCTTGTTGGTGGGCCCCGGGCGGGCCTTTTGCCCGAGTTTCAAGGACAGGCGTTTTTATGACTTGTGTATTTTTGTCTGGCAACCCCAGAGAGGGGCGCTTGCCGAGCCCTTCTCCTCAACCTGGAGAACCTTTGTGAGATCTTCGACACAGGGGAGATTGGACGTGAACGATTTCACTCCACATATTTCAGAGAATTTCCATTATTTATTTAATAATATTATATTTAATTCATTGAAATATTAGATGTAAATTAATATACTAATAAGTTAAATTAACAATTTATTAGCATTAATAATGGCTATTTATGAAATATTTAATTTGTAATTACTTGCATTTTAATTACTTTATTTCTTATAGTAGAAATTTATTTTTGTAATAATATTTAATGTAGTTTATAATAAATATCAATAGTTTTTAAGCAACGTTAGCAATGAGTCCACTGCAGAAGGGAGAAGTGACACAGCATCAGCACCAAGAAGACCTATTTTTTATTGCAAGATTTGTGGAAGAGCTAATGATGCGAGGAAATATAGAAACTTCTGTAGTTTGCAGTTATTGACAAAACTGCCTATAAATTGAGGCTGAAAACTCACATTGTTCAAAAGTAAGTAAAATTATAACAAAAGTGTCAGGTGGAATTGTTTTGGATAATGTTGAATTTAATTTTACAGATATTGGAAGCAAGACCCTGATACTGCTCAGACTCCAGAAAGGAAGTGTCCGGGAATAGAAAGGAATAAGACATGTGTAGATGATGATTTTGGACAGGGCTTGATTAGGCGCATTATTTATTCAATGTACGAAAATGGTAATTTATTTATATTTGCATGGAAAGAAATAATACTTGTTATTGCAAGGTCTGTTTTTTTTATGGAATATATGAAACAGAAGACTATAAATTTGTACTTTTGGATAAAACTTGGTTTTAGTTAAAAGGCAAGCAAAAAATCAACTAAATTTTGTAGTGTTAAAAATTATGAAATTCTAAATATAAGTGAATGGAGAAAGCATTATTTGCATGTAATGAAATGCATCTTTTTAAAAATGGCAGTGTGTGTAATGGCTTATGTGTATGCTGAATATGGTTTGTCTAGTTTGAAGCACCTACTTAGTGGTTCAATATGATTTTATTTCAGAAGATATATTTTATCTTTAATTGTTTTTAACAATTTATCCTTTAGGTTAAGCCATTTGGCCATGGCAAGATAAAAATGAGAGTTGCACAAGCAAAAATTTAGATGAAGGTAAAAGATATATAGTCTTACATGCAGGAGGTGCAAATGGTTTCATCGAAGATGCAGAACTATTGTTTCTGTCAAAGACGAAAGAAGTAAATGAATATCATAGAACTATGACAGCAGAGATGTTCCAATAGTGGATGAAAGAAGAATTATTACCTTGGTTAGCAGAGCCATCAGTTATTGTAATAGACAATGCACCTGTTCAATCTGTGCTGGTGAGTAACATTTCATCAATTGTTCTTTTAGAAATGAGAAAAAATATTCATTGAAATAATACATTTATTCCTTTATAAAAATAACAGATTATAAAATGAGTATTAAAACTACACAGTGGTGAAAGTTGAGGTTTCACTAAGAAGGTTGGAATAGAAAATTTATTACATTCAATAGTGTTCAGCGATTTTAGGTATATCAGTAATACAATTTTTCTTAGAGAATATCAACTTTGCCAGTAGAATGTTTTATATGTATTTATAGAGAGAATGAAAAAAATGCATGTGATATTCGAATATAACTGAAATATTTAAACATTCTTTTGTCATTTCCAATTTTTTAGAAAGTGAAACGGCTTTAATCAAATGGAGGAAGGGTAACCTGCAGCAGTTTCTAACTCAGCACAACATACCTTTTAGAACTGAGCATACCTTTTAAGAGTCTTCTTTTGAAAACTTCTGAAGTAGTTGTTCAGAAAAGGTACTTAAAATCAAAATTTTGTTAAATTAATCATAGAATAAACAGTTTTTTTTGCATGATTTTGATACATGATTGCCAATGTTATCATTATTTGAAAAATCATATCAGTTGTTGTGGGTGCAGATATGTAGTAGATGAAATGATTGAAGAAGCTGGTCATAGAGTTCTGTGCCTCCCCCCCTTCCTTTGTCATAAAATCCTATTGAGTTGGCACGGAGCCAGTGCAAAAGATATTATCAGAGACATTGCGGAACCACTTTTGGCCACCAAGCAGTGACAAGAAAATGGAAGGAAGCATTAAACCAGGTTTCAGTGGAAAAGTAAGTGAATACTAAAATGAAAAACAAAATATTGCCTAGAGTTTTTTGCAGAAAATTTGTTAATATAAAATACTTATTCATTCTGTACATTGCTTCAGTTGGAAGAATTATGTGACACACACAGAGAAAATTATAGAAGAAGATTGGAAAATAGAACTTAGGCAGGATGCTTCAGGGATTTCTGTCATAGTAAATATTCAGGATGACTCAGATGATAACATTCCTCATGCCGTTCCCATGCCTGGGCCTTCTGGTGTCTCTTCTTAATACAGATATGGTCAGTATCTTTACATGTTTAATGCAGTATATTTCATAGATTTGAAAAAAGGTTTGACATAGCTCTTGTTCTCCTCAGGTGCAGAATTAAAAGTTTGTATTATTCCATGAAGGGCAAGTAAGTGATTACATTCCAGGTGAAATAGTGAATCTTTCTTGTTTTTAAGTTGATCTAAGCTTACTGAAATAAATATGCCTTTGAAATAAATGCTCCTTTGCTTGCTTCCCAGAAGTAATGTAGATTTTTGTCCTCCGTATGGGTATGTGTTTTATTAAGGTGTACTTCTCAGAAGATATATATAACTAGACCTTCCTAATGTCTGCATATGTTAACTTCCTTTGTAAATTATTTTTAGTATTTACTGTAAAATTTTAAGTTTTTTATAAAAAGGAAGAAGTTCTTAAGTTATATGAACTTAATTTTTTATGTATATGAATCAGTTATGTAAAATGAGGTGTGAATGAAAGTATGTGAAGTATAGGTTTGATTGTGAATGAATAGGTTGAAAACATATTCTAATAACGTTTATTCATACTCATCAATAATGAACTTGAAGTAATAGAAAAATTAGTCCTTTTAATAAAAAATAATTAGAAATGCAGATTTAATGAAAAGTTTTATCTTTCAAGCAGTATGTTACTTTCTCATATTTAACATCTTAATGCAATATATTATTAAAATTATCAAAATTGGCTGTTAGGTCTGCTTCGATAACTAACAAAGTGTTGTCATATAGGAAAATACAATACGTACATCGTTCATTGTTTTATCCTTTGTAAAAATTCAAATGTATAATTTTTATTTCAAAATTTTTACTCCTCTCTGGCAAATGTGATAGGCTGGGGCTGGAGATGTTAATAGTAGGTTGTGAATATTTTCTAAAGGGACTTAGGAAACTCATTTTGATTTTGGTTAGTTTGACTGTAAATTATCGAAGTGGATAAAATTTACTGAACTTTAAATGGATTTGGTGGAAATGTTGTACCCTTCAAATAAATAAACATGCAAATAAAGGGAATTATTTTTTCACATATACATTTGCTTTTTTATGTTATGTTTCACCTAATTTCTAATTGACTTTTATATTTAGATAATAAAGTTACTTAAGATATTAAACATTTCAATTTTTATTTCAAAGTCTAAAACTTGCACAGTGATCATCAATAACCATTCATATTTCATTAATTTGAATATATTATTTAATATCCTTTTAATGACAGGTGAGTACAATAATTCATAGCACTTTGTAACCCGTTTTTTATCTCACTTTTAAGAACCGACTTGATTTCCATATTTAAGAAATTTACCTGAATTACTGATCACTTGAATTAACTGAGAAAAATTGCCACACAGTACTCCAGAATATCTACTAACTTGTATCCTTTTTTCCCACAGACATCTTTGAATGTAGTGTGAAAATTTTCCAAGATTGTTCAATCAGGAGAACCCGGTAGTATTTTCATTTGTTTCTTTTCAATTCTGTTCTTATTGTTTATTCATGATGCTTGTAATGTAGTATTCCATAGCATTAATTTTGCATATCTACAAGCAAATACTAAAGTTGCAAATATGCAGGTATACTGTTTATTACTTTCTGTAATTCAAAATTGTTATTACCAATGAAATTACGAAATTGTATAATATCAATATGCTTAATAAATACTACCCTAATATGACCTTTTTTCTTCCATAAAATCCTTATAATTATTATTGTGAACTTTTTAATAATTTAAGGCGAGGAAAGTATGGGAGTGAAATTTTAATGCTCCCGCGTCGCTGGTTGATTTTAAATTTACCGGTTACTTCTTCGCTATTGGCTGTCCGTTTACCCAATAGAAATTACACAGAACAAGGTGGCGGCACCGGAAGTTGGGCAAATAAGGCTTTTCCTTTCAATATTGAGTGCCGTCTCTGATATATACTCTTTGTCCTTTATTGTTCTGTGGGCGTTTCTGGCGGGGGCCGTGTTTTTGTTGGCGGCACCGCGTTGACGTGTCGTGATATATTTTTGGGTTATAAAAAGTTCGTAATTTTATATTACATTAAGGTTCTTGATATCTCGGGGAATAGCAGTAGCTTATAGATGGTTGCTAAGGGATACTTCGTTAAATTTCCATAAGTGGAGTACTCTTTTCCACGGTAACACAGTTGTCTCGGCAACCGTGTTTTTAACTGATAAGATAATACCCCGTTTTCTGTGCTGTTAACAATGCGCATAATCTGCCTTTATTAGGGAGTTGTTGCATTTTATTTTGCAAGTAATGTTGGAACACGAGGCCGCTAAGTCGAGTAGCGCAATCCTACGAACGAAATAAAATCACTTTTGCCCTTTAATTCAAACATGCAATTCAAATCTATGTTGTATTAAGGTCTGCAGTAACTCATGCGATCATACGAAAGTATTTTGTTTTCATTGTTTCATCCACAGATTTACCTGAATGTAATGAATATTGTCTCTTTTTTAGCACTAAAATTAATTTAATACAATGTCCAAGAATATGCCATTCCGTAGATGACGATGTGAGGAACGTCTCTTCGCGGCATTCGGGCTCAAAATTTTAGTTCTGAAGGCCTTAGAACGCTTCATTTATAAGTTATTTAACGATATAGCTAAGTGCTGCGGGTTGCATTTGACATAAATATTTGGATGCTTTTTTTAAACAAAACCATCATATTTTTAAAGTCAAAGTGCAATTTATTCAAGTCCCCGTGAAATTCTCTTTTTTTACAGACCTCATTTACAAAGATAGGTTGCGTGTGAATGTCACCAAAGGTATGTATACTACTGGAATATTGTAGGAGACGATATTTTCCCCCTAATGATACCTGTTCATCCAAAACAGATTATCAAATAATGTCATTTTCAATTTTTCTAAAATGTACGAACATTTTGCGTAATTTTGAATTGCTTTCTCAAACATGGCTCCAATTTTTTTTTGTTTTTTCCATATGTAGAAAAGAACGAATAAAACAATAGTACTGTTCTCATTTTCGGGAACTCTGTGATTTTCGGATTTGCAAATTCGAATTGCCCGAGCTTCGTTTCCTTGTCTTGCAAAATATAACAAATTCGCTACGACAATGGCACGCCCCCTGCGGCATGGCAGCAGGAAGTTCTGGGAATGACTTCATTGTTGGGAGATGTTCTAGCTGTATGAAACGATGTTTTAATAATTAAAATTTCGGTCGAATTTGAGATGATACATTAGCTTTAAAATAATGAGTTTCCGTACCTAATGTTTTACGATTTGTAATGAATTTTGCGAGTGATGACATGTATTAAATAGAAAATTGCGGTAATATTATATATATTACGAAATTGTTTGAAAAATAAATAGTTCTTGCGATTTTTGAGAGAATTTTCTGAAGTGGGAAAACTTATGAGGCGCTTAGTATCGAAAATAAAGAAAAGGAGAATAACGATAAATGCGTGTTAAAAGAAACAGATTTGAAGAAGATTGCCTTATAATACTAATTAATACATTATATTTTTGAACAATTCTTATTGGTTACCTGCCCTCACAGGGTTAGTGGGTTGTGAAATGAATATTGGGTTTGAAGAAAATCGGACGACGGGTTTAGGTGCTGGCGTTGAAACAGCTACACGAAGGTAAACATTTTTTGCGGTATCAGAGACCCACAATATGTGGAATATGACAACACAAGAGCTTAGAGGAAGTAATTAACTACATTTCAGAATAAGAATTGCCCATTTTTTTTATATCGGAGCCGCACAATTCGGAGTGTTTTTTTTTCCTTTCTTTTCAAATTAACACGTAGTAGACAAGAAAGTAAAAACCAATGATTTCTTCGAGCTTCGTCACGTTATTTTATGTGGTTTATATGTTTAAAAATTGGAATAACGCAGAAACAAAATTAGAGAAGTTTCCATTCTCAACTATTAATAAAATGTCACTTGTCGATTTTAATGTACCAGGATAAAGACGTTCAAATACTAGGATTTTAAGACTACGACAGTTGAATTACGATTTAAGATTCGTATTGAATAATTTAAAACCAACACCAATATTACAAATGACAATGATAGTGGTAAAAACATTATAGGTGACACAGAATGGTCGTTTTCTAGCATATGCTGTAGTAGAAAAGGCTAGAATGTCTTAGTTTTCCATTTAGTTTATCAATATAAAATGAATCGATATCGAGTTAAGTTTAACGAAAGAAAAAACTTCATGCGTGCATTAAAAACATAATAGAGTTGGAATATGAACAGTTTGAGAATTTTAATCAATTGTCATTGATACTGAGAATTTAGTGAAAGAACCAAGATTTTTTTAACGTTGGTACTGGGACCCACATTTAATTATCTGCCAATGACACATGCTTTCTTCTCAAAGGAATGCAAAACTCTAAACCCACAAATCATGAACATGTTTTTTTTATTGTGGAATTGGTGCGAATTACATTAAAATTTTGTTTATAATGTTTCAACGATATCTTTGGTTTGACAAATTCTCGCACTACATATTGAGGCTAGTAGTCATTGAAGCTCAAATGATACGTCATTGAATGTTCAAAAACATACATTTTAACTAAAGAAAAAGTATAATATAAAAATAATAGGTAAACGCGAGTTAAGAAAAATAGAATGAAAATAATTTTATACACTTTTAGTAAATGTCTTGTCAAATAATTGAGTATGATTAATATTTTATTCATAGAATCGAGTTCAATGAATATTTGATTTTTGTCTCATTCTAACTTTCGATAAAAGACAAAACGTGATTTACCTATCTTTACTCTCTTAGACTGTACAGCTTCATATTACGTACAACTTCATCATAAAGATTTTGCATAAAAAATATCCACTATTTTGTGGAAAAAATAGTGAATATGATGTAAAAATTCGGACTCCGCTAAAATGGACACCTGGCAGACATACAATTGAATCGGATATTATTTCGCTTTTTGTGACAAATTAAAAGCTGCAAGATAGATGGATCGTTCCATGTTTAAATCAAGTAAATCAGATCAATAGAATGGTATTGAGGACACTGCAAAGTTTGAATTTGGTTTTGAAACTGAAAATCATTTATTTGCGGGCAGGGTTGCCAGGTGTGTTGGGAGTCTTGTCCCCACCACTGCTACGGAATTTCCCCAAATAACCTCTTCAATGAAACAAAATTCCCCAACTTTGAAACGAAAAATTTTCTCCAAATTATTGATCAACGACATGAACTGTCCCATGCAATTCGATTCGCTGTTCACTTACATTCTGATATTTGTGCTCTATACCCGAAACCCTATTCTATCTTAGTTTTTCTTTCTCTACGCACAAATAGAAGAGGTCAAATGACTCTCCCTTGCGGCATTCCTGACGTAACGCTTGCCCCGGAAGATTGCCCTTCGTGTTGTGCCTTTCCGCTTTGGTGTTAAAGGCCAGCTCTTTCTCCAACGGAGGGGGTTTAATTGGTGTTCTTGGCGGGTTGATTCAATGTTGTGTAATTCCGATTCGGCTGGATTGCGTTTCAGTGATACGTTATTTTGCTCTAATTCTCCGGAAACGTTCACTGATCGAACGTTTTGTTTTAATCCACGTGGGTTGTATAACATTGTCATTTAAGTGTAATTCTTTTTTTATTTATTTTCTTCCTGTTCGACTCTACAAGTCTTTCAGAGATTTTAAAAATTAATATTAATTTGCTTGTAAGAGTTCATCACTCGCACGTTAATGTCCCTACTTCTTGGGGCAGAATAAGTATTATTAGTTGCGATTTTTGACAGAAAGTGTTTGTATTAAATATTGCGAAAATATGAAAAGAAGTAGTGCGTTAGTTACGTGTTGTAGGGTGCAAGTGTAAGGGAAGGAATGCAACTGTGAAGGTCTGAATCGGTCTTTTGGCAATCGGGATTTAATTCTGCGTGGAAATGTGTATGAATTGCCAAGATTAATAGTAGATTTATGTGGGAAATAGTGAATTTGAAAAATTGTTGGTTCTGTAATTTTGTCAAATCTGTAATATTGTCTAAATTTAGTTCGTAATGTAATTCACTCACTTTACGGATAGATTGGTAATCGGATATACTTTACGGTGATGTTTTACAAATACATTTATTTTGAACAATATGTAATTTATTAATGTTGTAGCAGCATTTGACCATATGTGAGAACCGTATATAAAGTGAGCCTGATTATTCATTTGTATAAAGGTAGCGAACATTCATATTGCAATGGAGATTTAGAAGACAGAAGAGATTTAATTTTTAAAATTTTGATATTAGTTTTATTAATAGAATTTTCTATGTGTTTATTCCAAATCAAAGTGGTGTCTAATTAAATGCCTAAATATTTTATAGTTTTGTTTTTTAATAGCCATGGAATTAGTGTATTAAATATTTTCAAAGGGGCAGAAAAAAAGTGTTACAAAGTGTATAAATTTAGGCCTGACATATGTCCTTCGCATCTTTACGGTATATGTTCAGACCACTTTGTAACACCTGATTTCAGAAATCCACGGTTTTATAAGTAAAAAGTCTTACCATTTTCAATTCATTTATATTATATAATAGAAGAATACATGCGTATACACCAAGTTGTAAACCTCACATCCCTGCACCTCACCGAGGGTAAAGCCCTGTGGACGAGAAATTAATTAACGTACTTGAAATGTTTACAAGACAAATAGTAACAACTTCTAAAAAATACAAAAATTACAATAATTTAAACAATATACAGAAAACTTGAAATTTTCAAGAGATTTTTAATTACTACAATCAATATACCATCCACTCCAGACGACGTTTTAGTGTACATACTATCTATAAGTACTTCCTTTTCAGAAGTAAGTGCAACAAACAAAACTGGCAGAAGACCAAAGAGGTTATAGAGGTCTTCAGTGCGTGATCAAATGCCTGTGCCATGGTTGGACCAATATTCACACACTACAATCATTATTGTCCTCATGTACTGTTCATATAGGTAATTTTCCGTATCATTGCTCAGATGAAGGTTTCCACATCCCGAAAGCTTTTTAACATTACCATATACCTTGCCGATAATATGTTCACGATAAGAATCCTTAGTTTTTTGATTAATGACTAACCAGTTTTTTAAGTCCTTGTATTTTGATTTCAAATTATTGCCAAGGATATTTTTTGCTAATATATAAAATTTTAATTTTACATAGATTTATCAGTTCCCACATTATCCAATATTTACAAGACTTATCTAAATTTTAAATTAAATATTCACAAAATATGTCGATAGCATCCTGCGTCATTCTTATCGAAAGACAAACAGCAGCATCCAAGTTATGTTTTTCGAAAACACCGATTCAAACAGAAATTTTCAAATTTTGAGGAGTTTATTGGGATGTATTTTCTCTGTATATGGTTTTAAATTAGATGTTATGGATTGTTCGCATTTTAACTTCGGACTGTAGTTACTGGCCTCCGTATGTTTTTTCTGTGTAGACGAATTTAAGGAAAAGATACCACACGCGCACCACTTTCGATGCATACACTGACGGAAAAGGGCCGCAGTCTTGTCAAAATCAGTAGTGAGCGACAAAATTCGCATGATCTTTGATATTTCGAAAGTCGTACAGGATTTAACTAACAAAAATTGGTACAGATTTCTATCCGTGCAGGTTTTTAATATATACCTTCATGGTCTTTTAATCTGAGTTTATATGCTATTTATGATTTGAGCTTGAGTCTATTCAACAGATAATTGGGGTTATCTAAGAACAATCAATTATTATTCATTTGTATATTAGGGCACTCCTTAAACAGAAATTGTAAATATTTTGCTGCCCTGTTGATCAAGTTGGAAAAGAACTATTTTATTGAGCTAATTTATTAGTAATTAATTAGCAAAATCATGGCAAAAAATTTTGTGGTACTTTTAGTTATTTTAGGGAGTAAAAACCACAAATATTTTGCTATCTTGATATAAAGTTAGAAAAACACTGCGTTTCTTTTTTAATAAAGACCAATCAAATAAATTTCTGGGTAATTAATTAGCAATTAAATAGTCAAAAATTTGTAGTAGTTCTTGTTGTTTAAGGAAGTAGAAACCAGAAATGTTTTGAACTATTTTACTGACAGACTGCTACCTTGATATCAAGCTGGAAAAACACGCTGGAGAATTTAGTGAAAGAACCAAGATTTTTTTAACGTTGGTACTGGGACCCACATTTAATTATCTGCCAATGACACATGCTTTCTTCTCAAAGGAATGCAAAACTCTAAACCCACAAATCATGAACATGTTTTTTTTATTGTGGAATTGATGCGAATTACATTAAAATTTTGTTTATAATGTTTCAACGATATCTTTGGTTTGACAAATTCTCGCACTACATATTGAGGCTAGTAGTCATTGAAGCTCAAATGATACGTCATTGAATGTTCAAAAACATACATTTTAACTAAAGAAAAAGTATAATATAAAAATAATAGGTAAACGCGAGTTAAGAAAAATAGAATGAAAATAATTTTATACACTTTTAGTAAATGTCTTGTCAAATAATTGAGTATGATTAATATTTTATTCATAGAATCGAGTTCAATGAATATTTGATTTTTGTCTCATTCTAACTTTCGATAAAAGACAAAACGTGATTTTCCTATCTTTACTCTCTTAGACTGTACAGCTTCATATTACGTACAACTTCATCATAAAGATTTTGCATAAAAAATATCCACTATTTTGTGGAAAAAATAGTGAATATGATGTAAAAATTCGGACTCCGCTAAAATGGACACCTGGCAGACATACAATTGAATCGGATATTATTTCGCTTTTTGTGACAAATTAAAAGCTGCAAGATAGATGGATCGTTCCATGTTTAAATCAAGTAAATCAGATCAATAGAATGGTATTGAGGACACTGCAAAGTTTGAATTTGGTTTTGAAACTGAAAATCATTTATTTGCGGGCAGGGTTGCCAGGTGTGTTGGGAGTCTTGTCCCCACCACTGCTACGGAATTTCCCCAAATAACCTCTTCAATGAAACAAAATTCCCCAACTTTGAAACGAAAAATTTTCTCCAAATTATTGATCAACGACATGAACTGTCCCATGCAATTCGATTCGCTGTTCACTTACATTCTGATATTTGTGCTCTATACCCGAAACCCTATTCTATCTTAGTTTTTCTTTCTCTACGCACAAATAGAAGAGGTCAAATGACTCTCCCTTGCGGCATTCCTGACGTAACGCTTGCCCCGGAAGATTGCCCTTCGTGTTGTGCCTTTCCGCTTTGGTGTTAAAGGCCAGCTCTTTCTCCAACGGAGGGGGTTTAATTGGTGTTCTTGGCGGGTTGATTCAATGTTGTGTAATTCCGATTCGGCTGGATTGCGTTTCAGTGATACGTTATTTTGCTCTAATTCTCCGGAAACGTTCACTGATCGAACGTTTTGTTTTAATCCACGTGGGTTGTATAACATTGTCATTTAAGTGTAATTCTTTTATTTATTTATTTATTTATTTTCTTACTGTTCGACTCTACAAGTCTTTCAGAGGTTTTAAAACTTAATATTAATTTGCTTGTAAGAGTTGATCACTCGCACGTTCATTGTCCCTACTTGTTGGGGCAGAATAAGTATTATTAGTTGCGATTTTTGACAGAAAGTGTTTGTATTAAATATTGCGAAAATGTGTAAAAGAAGTAGTACGTTAGTTACGTGTTGTATGGTGCAAGTGTAAGGGGAAGGAATGCAATTGTGAAGGTCTGAATCGGTCTTTTGGCAATAGGGATTTAATTCTGCGTGGAAATGTGTATGAATTGCCAAGATTAATAGTAGATTTATGTGGGAAATAGTGAATTCGAAAAATTGTTGGTGCTGTAATTTTATCAAATCTGTAATATTGTCTAAATTTAGTTCGTAATGTAATTCATTATTTGGTATGAACCCCGGGACTTTACGGATAGATGTGTATTCGGATATACTTTACGGTGATGTTTTACGGATACATTTATTTTGAACAATATGTAATTTATTAATGTTGTAGCAGCATTTGACCATATGTGAGAACCATATATAAACGTGAGCCTGATTATTCATTTGTATAAAGGTGGTGAACATTCATATTGCAATGGAGATTTAGAAGACAGAAGAGATTTAAATTTTAAAATTTTGATATTAGTTTTATTAATAGAATTTTCTATGTGTTTATTCCAAGTCAATGTGGTGTCTAATTAAATGCCTAAATATTTTATAGTTTCGTTTTTTAATAGCCATGGAATTAGTGTATTAAATATTTTCAAAGGCGCAGAAAAAAAGTGTTACAAAGTGTATAAATTTAGGCCCGACATATGTCCTTCGCATCTTTACGGTATATGTTCAGACCACTTTGTAACACCTGACTTCAGAAATCCACGGTTTTATAAGTAAAAAGTCTTACCGTTTTCAATTTATTTATATTACATAATAGAAGAATACATGCGTATACACCAAGTTGTAAACCTCACATCCCTCCACCTCACCGAGGGTAAAGCCCTGTGGACGAAAAATTAATTAACGTACTTGAAATTTTTACAAGACAAATAGTAACAACTTCTAAAAAATACAAAAATTACAATAATTTAGACAATATACAGAAAACTTGAAATTTTCAAGAGATTTTTAATTACTACAATCAATATACCATCCACTCCAGACGACGTTTTAGTGTACATGCTATCTATAAGTACTTCCTTTTCAGATGTAAGTGCAACAAACAGAACCGACACAAGACCAAAGAGGTTATGGAGGTCTCCACTGCGTGATCAAATGCCTCTGCCATGATTGGACCAATATTCACACAGAATTGATGAAAACATTACCTATATTCGAGTCAATATCTACAATCATTATTGTCCTCATGTACTGTTCATATAGGTAATTTTCCGTATCATTGCTCAGATGAAGGTTTCCACATTCCGAAAGCTTTTTAACATTACCATATACCTTACCGATAATATGTTCACGATAAGTATCCCTAGTTTTTGATTAATGACTAACAAGTTCTTGAAGTCCTTGTATTTTCATTTCAAATTATTGCCAAGGATATTTTTTGCAAATATATAAAATTTTAGTTTTACAGAGATTTATCAGTTCCCACATTATCGAATTTTTACAAGACTTATCTAAATTTGAAATTAAATTCTCACAAAATATGTCGATAGCATCCTGCGTCATTCTTATCGAAAGACAAACAGCAGCATCCAAGTTATGTTTTTCGAAAACACCGATCCAAACAGCAATTTTCAAATTTTGAGGAGTTTATTGGGATGTATTTTCTCTGTATATGGTTTTAAATTAGATGTTATGGATTGTTCGCATTTTAGCTTCGGACTGTAGTTACTGGCCTCCATATGTTTTTTCTGTGTAGACGAATTTACGGAAAAGGTACCACACGCGCACCACTTTCGATGCATACACTGACGGAAATGGGCCGCAATCTTATCAAAATGAGTAGTGAGCGACCGAAATTCGCATGATCTTTGATATTTCGAAAGTCGTAGAGGATTTCACTAACAAAAATTGTTACAGATTTCTATCCGTGCAGGTTTTTAATATATACCTTCATGGTCTTTTAATCTGGGGTTATATGTTATTTATGATTTGACCTTGAGTCTATTCAACAGATAATTGGGCTAATCTAAGAACAATCAATTATTATGCATTTGTTATATTAGGGCACTCCTAAAACAGAAATTGTAAATATTTTGCTGCCCTGTTGATCAAGTTGAAAAAGAACTATTTCATTGAACTAATTTATTAGTAATTAATTAGCAAAATCATGGCAAAAAATTTTGTGGTACTTTTAGTTATTTAAGGGAGTAAAACCCACAAATATTTTGCTACCTTGATATAAAGTTAGAAAAACACTGCGTTTCTTTTTTAATAAAGCCCAATTAAATAAATTTCTGGGTAATTAATTAGCAATTAAATAGTCAAAAAGTTGTAGGAGTTCTTGTTGTTTAAGGAAGTAGAAACCAGGAATGTTTTGAACTATTTTACTGACAGACTGCTTCCTTGATATCAAGCTGGAAAAACACTACATTTTTTAAACAATTTATGGCAATTAAATTAATTTTATGGTAATTAATTAGCAATTAAATATCCAATAACCGGGCGGACAGGCCGACTGACACTGACGTTCAGATTGACGGACGGGTGGTCAGCCAGATCGACAGACGGATGGACGGACAGACCAACAGCCACACGAACGGACCGGAAGACTGACTGACGGACCGACAGATGGACGGGCAGTCCGATGATGGACGGGCAGTCCGATGATGGACGGGCAGACCGACGGAGGATCAGACGGATGAACGGACTGACCAACATAAAGACAGACGGACCACCTGACAGACGAACGGACAGACTAACTGTACTTTTTGACGTAAATAAATAAATCTTTCGGTTCCATCCAAATCATAAGTATTGCAATTTGCTTTACCGTTTTACACCTTGCCACTTCTATCATCAACTTGACTATCAAAGTAATGTTCATAACACTTTTCCGCAAGTGGTTTTAAATTTCGCATCTGAGTCTTTCAAGTCAGCTTACCTTAAATACAGCAGAAAGTATCTGCCTGATGAGAATACAGCGTCCAGGGTACACTACTAAACACAAAGCAAGGAAATATATCAGTAATGATATTCGTACTAACAAGCTCATCGACACATTAATACTGACACACTACATTATATCCTTTAGGTGTTTCGGCATTATATTAAATATAATTTCCTTAAATACAACTTAAATAAAATCGCTTTATATAAGGTAAAGGTTCCTTTGGCAGATAAACGACAATGTTAAAGGAAAGGAAACCTTCTCGACCAGTGATAATTTAATATACATCACATTTAACAATAATAACCAAGATTCAAGATCTTCAGCCACGTAAAACGTACAAATATCAGAGCATTAAAGAATGTGAGAACACCTCGAACAACACGATGGAAGAGAATTTGCAGGGAGTATTACAAAAGAGTGAGACTTGTCCTGCAGTCCTTTCTGAACTCCAGGAACAAAATATCAGCAGTGGGTAGTTTTGCGGTGTCTATAATAGAGTACAGTTTCGGATTAGAGGACTGGAGTCAGCAATAAATTCGAATCATGGTTCGAAAAACCAGAAAACTGTTTACAATGCATCATGCCCACCATCGAGCAGATGTACATAGACATTGTGTCACGTAAGGAAGGAGAAAGATGCCTCACACAAATTGAAGCCTCCTGGCACAATGTAATAGTCGAGGTGGGAAAGTATGTAGTCAGTCATCAAGATGACCCATTAATGAGGCAGGTTATGATACCTGACAGAAGAATGGCAAACAGGCATTGTTAGAGTAGCAAGAAGCATTGCAAAGAAAACTATGCAAGATGCGCAAAAGGACACTGACACTGAACTTCTGATGCTACTAAACATGAAATGTGAGGCAAAATTGTTAAAGGAATCGTGAAGACACAAAGCACTCCATGGCCAATATCTGAACAGTATGGACATGGTGCGGATCAATAAAAACCAATCACTTATGTGGCTTAAAAGGGGAAGAATAAAGCCAGAATCAGAAGCAGTTCCCATACCTGCTCAGAGTCAGGCGTTGAGAACTTGACATTCTGGTTATTGGGGTATTTGAATATTCGTACTTCGAGTACTGGCGCCATCTATATCAGTCGACGAGAACTCTTGCGCTCCATGTTGGTATCACTTGTACTATTGGTATTGTACGTGCGCGAGTGAATGAGCCCTCCGTTCTTTTGTATTAAAAACAACTAAATAAATAGTCATTTGAACAAAATACTCGTTTTATTCAAAAGGTTATGGGCCCAGAGAACGCTTGAAGTGGAAAAACCAGACTATTTGTGACCGATCGTAATCTGTGAGTCGGATTTCGAACTGCCAAGGACCTAACCTCGAATTTGGCTGTGGAAGCGTGTTGGTTTCGCTTGAGCGCGCATTCGTCGTGTGACTCGCGCAATTTATCGAGGAGGCTTTAACCGTTTGGAGGGCTCGCCACGTGCATATAATTGTCGATTGTAATCTGTGAGTCAAATTTCTAATCGCGACGGACCTAACCTCGAATTTAGTGGTGGAAGCGTGTTCGTTCTTGTTCAAGCTCGTGTTCGTCTCGCTTGAGGTCGCGTTCGTCGCATGTGTGGCAATTGAGTGACGTCACAATGGCTGAGAGATTAGACATGAATAGCCTGAGTAAGTTTGATGGCAGTAATTACAATCAATGGCGATTCCAAATGAACTGTGCACTTCGGGCAAAAGGACTCTACGAAATCGTCCATGGAACTGAACTGAAACCGGAAAATAACAATGAGACGCAGAAGGCATGGATTAAAAATGACGCAAAGGCAATGTTTATTTTGACATCTGCGTTAGACTACGCGCAGATAACCTTGATTGAGAATTGTGAGTCATCTCATCAAATAATTGATAAGCTTGATTCGATCTATTTGCAACGATCTGAGTCGAGCAAAAAGATTGCACACGAACGATTTCACCAATATCGAATGAAAGATAGTGACAGCGTTGCTCAACACATTGCAAATGTCGAAAACTTAGCGAAGAAATTAAAGGATATTGGCGAGACTGTAAGCGATGCGGCGATAATGACAAAAATAATCAGCACGTTGCCGCAGAAATTTTTGAATTTTCGACAGGCGTGGCTATCAGTTAGCGAAGACAGACAAACGCTGTCAAATCTGACATCTAGGTTAGTTGACGAAGAAGCAAACCTGTCTTTGGTTGAGCAAATGGAAACTGCGTTCACGGTCTCATCGGGCAAAAATCAATCGGCGAAATCAAAGAGGTCGACGAAGCAGAGCGAGCCGTCATCAAGTGGATCGAGCAAGCTGAAATCAGTCGATCAAAACCAGGAGGTGAAACAAAACATCAAATGCTATCAGTGCGGGAAAAGGGGCCACATCGCCCGGTTCTGCAGGAACAA
Source organism: Gryllus longicercus (assembly GCA_038098605.1). Classification (NCBI taxonomy): domain Eukaryota; kingdom Metazoa; phylum Arthropoda; class Insecta; order Orthoptera; family Gryllidae; genus Gryllus; species Gryllus longicercus. The sequence continues at coordinate 6,565,646 of JAZDUA010000005.1, forward strand.
GCCTAAACATAAGTCATCACATCGCGATAAGGAGTATACTTCATTCAACGTGGAGCTTCCTGGAGGTGTCAACATGGAAAATACGTGGATCATGGACAGCGGAGCATCTGCCCACATGTCGTACAGGGCCGAACTATTCTCAAACATGTCTGCTGTTTCTGAAGGGACTACAGTCGTAATTGGAAACAACGTGTCATTACCTGTCATTGGAAAAGGAGACATCGAGATCGAGAAAAAGATTAAAGGTGAGTGGTACAAGTCAGTTATCACGAACGTCCTATTTGTTCCTGACCTGAGAAGAAACCTGTTCTCTGAAGCTGTCGCGACCAAGAAGGGTTGGACAATAATGGAGGAAGGAAAAAAGGCAGAGATTCTACATGGCTCAAAACTCATTGCGAGTGCGATTCTCGATGACAACAATAATTATCGTATGTTGTTTAGAAATATTTCAGTTCATCAGGCTCAACAAGTTACAGAGAACAGCTTGAAGGCGTGGCATGACAGACTTGGCCATGTAAACTTTACGCGGGTTCGAGAAATGATCAAGAGTGGTGTGATATCCGGCATTACACTGAGTGACGAGGATGAGATTCTCTGTGAATCTTGTTTGTATGGCAAGCAATATCGTTTTCACCAGGCGTCCAGAGAGGTCCGAGAGGAGGAAGTTGGGGAACGAGTGTTCTCCGATGTGTGCGGCCCTATTGCGACTGGATCTTCCGGAGGTGCCAGGTACTTCGTTTTATTCAAGGATAGCGCAACATCCTACCTCGTCGTCAGGACCATGAAGCACAAATCTGATGTTCTGACTCGTCTCAAGGAATATGTGCGGATGGTTGAGAAGCAACAAGGCCGTAAGGTCAAGGTTTTGCACTGTGACAACGGTCGAGAATACCTAAATGAAAGTCTGCAGGAATATCTGAAGAGAGAAGGCATAATCCTAGAAAACACTTCGCCTTATACCCCACAACAGAACGGTCGCATTGAGAGGGAAATGCGCACGGTCATGGAGAGTGCCAGGTCCATGATGCACGCAATGAACACGCCAAAGTACCTCTGGGGCGAGGCGGTTAACACGGCAGTGTACATTCTCAACCGGACTCCAACAAGCGAAAAGAGAAGTACGACGCCGTATGAAGCTTTCATGGGTAAGAAGCCATCATTATCGCATTTAAAAAGGTTTGGCTGCACTGCATTTATGCACGTCCCCGACTGTCAAAGAACTAAGTTGGATGACAAATCTAGCAAACTCATGTTTGTCGGGTATGATGGAAATTCTGACTATTATCGACTGTTTGACCAGACAACAAAAAAGGTAAAAGTTTCGAGAAACGTGATTTTCGATGAACACCCTACGATCGATACCGAGAAGAAGACCGTCCAGATCAGCATTGCGCAAATGGAAAATGGAGACGACAACGCTGAAGAATATCCTGGAGGTCGAAACCAAATCGTCGATCTAGGTGGAGCATCCAACTTAGCAGCTCCGGAGGCGCAGCGGCCGGCAATGAGAAATCCCGCAGTAAATGAGACCGAACCTCGACAGGATCTGGATGGAGAACAGTTCGACGCAAACCCGAGGAACGTCGAAGCTCTTCAAGAGGATGATGGGACAGTCGTCGACAACGCCAGGGACTACAATCTGAGGAAGCGAGACAAATTGAAACGCCCAGGAAGATACACAGCGAATTTCGCAATGGTAAATGAACCGCAGACTTACAAGGAGGCCATGGAAGGCAGTGAGTCAAGAGAGTGGTCAAAGGCGATCGCAGAGGAGCTCAGTGCCCTGAAAAGGAACGACACATGGCAACTCGTGAAGCGAACTGGCAGCATGAAGGTCGAAGTGGGTTTTCTCTCTTAAAGATCAAACATCGAACAAACCAAGGTTCAAGGCCAGACTATGTGCCAAGGGATTTTCCCAGGAGAAAGGAGTTGACTACGACGAGATCTTTTCGCCTACTACTAGGTATGATTCGATAAGAATTTTATTGGCTACAGCAGTGAAGAATAATTACAAGATGTTACAGTTCGATGTACGCACAGCATTCTTATATGGAAACCTACACGAGACAATTTACATGGATCCACCAGAGGGTGCTAATAGTGACGGTCAGGTATGCAGACTACAAAATTCACTGTACGGGTTAAAGCAGGCATCGCGGTGCTGGAACGAAAAGTTTAACCAGTTCATGCTTGACCAAGGATTCCGACGAGGAGAAGCAGACAAGTGTGTTTACAGGAAGAGTTGTTCAAAATCGACGATAAATCTGATTCTCTACGTCGATGACGGACTAGTCATGTCCTCAGATGAAGCATCGCTCTACAGTTTCTTGGATGAGTTGGGGAAGCAGTTCGAGATCACGGTCATGGAACCCGGACATTTTGTCGGGATGGAGATATTGGACGAGACCGATGAGGGTAATAATCGTCGTATACTTATTCACCAATCTAGTTATATTCGCAGGATGATCGAGAAGTTTCACATGCAAGATGCAGCTCCGGTTGGTACACCAGCAGATCCGCACGTGAGACTGAAGAAACCAGACTACGATGATCATAGCGAAGATTCCTATCCGTATCGGGAGGCTGTGGGATCATTGATGTTTGCAGCGATCGTGACACGACCAGATATAATGTTCGCTACGAATCAAATTAGCAGGTACACTTCAAATAATGACCAGACTCACTGGAATGCAGTCAAACGTATTCTAAAATATTTGAAGGGTACTATAAATTTTGGCATAGAGTACCGTAGAAATTCAGAGATGCTAGTGGTCACAGGGTACTCCGACTCAGATTTTGGAAACGATTTAGACACCCGTCGCTCCATGTCGGGTTATGTATTCCTTCTGTCAAATGGGGCGGTCACTTGGTCCAGTCAAATCCAGAAGGCTGTGACATTATCGACGACGGAAGCGGAGTACATTGCTGCCTCAGAAGCAACTAAAGAAGTGACCTGGATTCGTCAGTTTCTTGATGACATTGGGGAACCAGTTCAGGAACCAACAAACCTGAAGATGGACAACCAGGGAGCGCTTTGTCTTGTGAAAAATCCAGTCTTCCATAAACGGACAAAGCATGTGGACATCAAATATCATTATATCCGTGAGAAGCTTGAAGAGGGGACTATCAGCGTTAGTTTTGTACCGTCAGATCTAGAACTAGCCGACGTCTTCACCAAGCCTACTCCTGGAGATCATTTCCATAAACGTATCTTTAACTTGGGAATGAGAAAGTGTTAATTTTTTTTATATGTAACTGTTGTTCATCGTTACATCAAAACAAAAACCTTTTATTTTATTTTATGAGATTTACGTACTCAATTGGATGGAGTATTGGATTATTTGAATTTTCGTACTTCGAGTACTGGCGCCATCTAGATCAGTCGACGAGAATTCTCGCGCCCATGTGGGCATCACATGTACTGTTGGTATTGTACGTGCACGAGTGAACTGGCCCTCCGTTCTTTTGTATTAAAAACAATTAAATAAATAGTCTTTTGAACAAAATACTCGTTTTATTCAAAACCCTGAACCAAATCGTTGTACTACTTCTCCCATTATCCAATCCTATACATCTGCCCCCCCTCCTTCGTTAACTCCCGTCACTGCTGGGACACAATACTTCCTTCAACCAAGTACTGGAGGTAAAAATCAGATAAATATATAGCAACTAGTTTAAAGCAGCTGAGAAACATCCGTGTAGGTACGTGCAAAATATTCAAATAATGAATCACAATGTGCACTCTCAAATAAAATTGAATTTATCGAGGCCGCTTTAGTGTGATCTAGATCAAATAGGTTTTTTGCATTGGTTTCTTGCACATGTTTTGACATTGGTTGACTCTTAATGATCTAAGCACCCTCCAAATTCCTAGTTTTTACTTTGCAGGATCGTATTGTAGGAGGGAATCAAATAAGGGCGTTGCGTTCGTAGGCTCGTATATTTACGTAAGAAACTATATTGATTCTACCTTCTTGCCGGAATTCAATTTATATGAGGTTGAAAAAGTTTTTTTAAATATCAATTGTACATCTTACTATGCTCAAAATTACCATACTTTTCGTTACAGACCTCCATCAAAGCGAACTTAAGTTTATTTCATTTTCTTAGAAAAATCTAAAGAAACTGATCAAAATTAGTTTTCCCTCTTCCAAATTCATTGTTGTATATGGAGATTTCAATATTGATTTTCTTTGTGAATCTCACGAAATACTTGAAGCGAACAACGCCAAAAATTCGCCATTTTTCTTCAAAATCTGGTCAAAAATTTGGAGCACAAATTGCCGAACATGGAACCAAGACGCGATTATTCGTACAACGAATTCAAAATTCGGAGCGGTTGGAGGTCACTTTCGAGTATTCATTCAGAACTATCGTCAGACGGCAGCACATTTGGAAGGCTGACTTTATATTTTGCTTTATTAGTTTGCAAAAGTCGCTATTCACCATGCATTCACCATGATAGCCCATAATTCTCTCTGCTCCCCCACCACTGAAAAAAGGAATTTTTTCGTCCTGACACACAACACACACCACACATACACACAAAATACCCTTCTCACCTTTCTTCCAATTCCATTTCTGCCGGCGGTAGCATATAAAACGCTAAGGGAAGGTTACCCCGAAAATAAACCAGTGGTGGGTACGTGCGCGAGTGAATGGGCCCTCCGTTCTTTTGTATTAAAAACAACTAAATAAATAGTCATTTGAACAAAATACTCGTTTTATTCAAAACTGATAAAGCGATGCTCAAAATTTCCCAAGAAGATAAATGCCGCGTCTGCCAGGAACAAGTAGAAACGTCTCAGTTTGTCCAATTCTAGCAAAGACCGAATACTTGAAAAGTCACGACAGGGTGTGTAGTTACCTCCACTGGCAGGATGGCTAAATCCCGAGGTCATTTAAAAGACTGGAAAGTACTAGAACTTGCTTTATTTAGAACAGCCCACATTTTTCGCAAAGTATTGTGGGGGCAGCGACAGACCTTAGATCTGCTCCTTAGGAAACTGATTGCAATTTGGAGTAGATTTTATATTTAACAGACTCAGAACATCTTAAGTTGTGAATTATACTAAATATTATTATTATAGAAAACAGCCAACCTCCGTGGCGCAGGCGGTTGTGGCAGCTGTCGTCTACGCCGAGGAGGCTGCAGGTTCGAGTTCTACGTAGTCGTATTTGTGATTGTCCTTTCACCCATCATTATCCAGTCACCCTATAATTCGTCATTCAAGGCTTAACAACCTTGTCTTACCAAGGGATACAAGCGAAAAGCTGATCACCGCTGTAGACTACATTAAAATGTATCTCCAATTTTAGTTTTGTCTCTCTGCCTGTCATAATTTACTGGTTTTATTTGTGTTATAAAAAACTGTCTACATCGTATTTCCTGAAGCAGGCCCTAATTTTGCTGTTAAAACGATCGCAGAAAGGCACATGGACTCTTAAATAGCTGCAGTCCATAACTGTTTTTGTATTCCATATCTGCTCTTAGAATGGTACCTACTATGTCTATTGCATATATTAATAAAACGAATAAAGATTATTTTTGAGAAAGTTTCTGTGTTTCTGCAAATTTTTCTCGTGAAATTCTGGATTTGCCAACTTTAATGCACAATCTACAAGGTTGTACACCGTTGCTACTTTCTGATTTTTAGAAAGTATTGAATGATAATTCAGAACTCAAAAGGTTTGTTCCCAGTTCCAGTCAGTTACAATTTTATTTTCCGTTATTATTAGTTTGAGATTTAGAAAGCTAATTTATCTACTACTGTTCTCCAGTTCAATAGTAAATATTAATCTGGATGAAATTTATTGTGTATGTGAACATTAGATGCAAACATGTAATCAAGTCATCCATGTATCTGTAGTAAAATAATACACGAAAGTGAAGATGGGAGATGCAGAAATTTATTTTTTCATAACTAGATAGGAAAGTGTCAGAAAGAAATAGGCGATCCCTTTGCTAGTCAACGGTTCTCAAATAAAATTTGTTGTTGAAAGAAAAGGAAAAATACATCTTTGTAATTTCTGGAAAACCAACAATAAAGAACAGAGCACAATGGAGTTTATGTCATCGTATACAGTACAATAACACTACCCCACCCCAAGGTTTAAAGAAAAAAATTGGAGCAGTTGTTAAGAAAATCTTTGTTTTGTTAATTCTTAAATTGCATATATTGCACGCAATACTGTGCGAAAACTACGAAAAGTAAAATATTTATCTACGACACTAGCCAGAAAACAACATTGAATTCGTTTTATCCATTCCAGATTGGACCAAATATAAAAACAATTAAAAAGGGTTTTAGACCTTCCATATGTGCTAGAGGGTATAAAAAAGCAGTTATAACAAACACTCCAATTTTAATTATACAGATCATATAATTTTATTATTGCATATTCTCGAAAAACACATGTCTCCCTTACTCCATTGGCATTTAATCGCTCCGTGCAACGAAAGTAAGTTATCTTCTCGAATGATTAGCGTCTTATCTTCTGGACAAACTAACTGGGGCAGAAATATTAATAGCCACATCTTGAAGATGGAAATAATGAAGAATTTCAAAGATACGAGAGACGTCTTTGCAAATAATTAATTAAGTACATCTTAACGATTTATTATTTTTTTTACACAATTCCATGAGATATGACAGTTTTATTCAAAATGTATCATGCCCTTAAAAATTCATCCTGTATATGTTACCGCTTTACATGATTGTGGATATTTGAGATTCTTCCTCTTATCGGCCCTGGTGAGTCTACAAGGGTCTGCATCAGGCCCTTGCACTGAGAAGATCCTCTCGCAAAAGGAACTTTTATTCTATGAAGCCGCCTGTGATCGTTTTACTATCTCCTTTCAGAGGAACTAACTGTTCATTATTCTCGGGCACCTACCTGTCAGAAAGAACATTCAAAGTGCCTTCCCTCTGAGAAAGTCCGCATGTGGATACTTAAATTTCCCTTTTGTAACAAAGCCTTCTGGTAACATTCAAAAGACATTTCCCCTCTGTGACTTAACATGTGTTTACTTCAAGTGTCTCTCTCTGAGAAACACTTCAGGGACCCATAACATTTAAACTGTTTTTCTCCTGTTGTGAATCGCATGTGGATGAATAAATGTACCCTTTAAGAAAAATTCTTGTGACAAAAAGAACATTTAAAGAGCTTTTCCCCTGTGTGAATCCGTATGTGGTTACTTCAAGTCCCCTTTCAGAGAACACCTTCTGGCAGACAACATTCGAAAGGCTTTTTCCCCTGTGTGTATTTAAAATACCCTTTCGAGAAAAAACAATTCACTTCCTAAAAAATGTTCTTAAAACAAGGAGTTGGATGGTAATTCTCTGTCGATTAAATGTAATAAATATATTATATTTTGAAGGGTAGACTAAATTGTAAGGTCTCCAAAGTGAAGAGATTCTTTGGAAATAATTCGTGAAGTTAGAGGTAACGTTGTGTTTATTGTAGCTCCGCTCCCAAACAAGCATAAGCGCATTTCGCTTAGAAACACAGTCCTCACTTGGTAGACGTATTTAATGGAGCTTCCGTTTTGTGCCACCGCCAAATGCGAATTTCCGGAGTTATTCGGGTTTTGAATGCAAAGGGAGTGAAATCTATTAAAATTTATCGCCAATTCAAAGAAGTGAATGGTGAGTCATGTGAAGATTGTCCGCGAGTAGTGTATGGAGTTCGCATATTGTCGCACTGAAATTTACGACGAAGACGGGAAGCTGCAGAATGTCAATTTATGAGTAAGTTCCGAAATTTGACCAATCCACGAGTAAAGATCGACGAATCACTCTGGATGATCTCTGCACTTTGGTTCCCGATGCACCTATCACTGGATTTTGAAGGATGGAATATCGGAAGGTGTGCTCAAGGAGCACCAACTAAGTATTTAGAAGTCTTAGGATATTTATACCAAAGCAGTAAAGCAAAAGTGAGAACAGATACAGAGAAGCAATAATTTGAACAAGAATAAGCGAAAGAAGATGACCCCATTTCACCAAAATTATTTATAAGCATTTTAGAATTTATTTTTCGAAAAATAACAAAAGCGGCATAAACATCAGCTGAAAAGAAGTATCAAACCTACAATTTGCTGATGACCCATCACCCTTCTTATAACCAAATCGGCCAGGAAATTACAAGAAATGCTAGTCGACGTTCTCAAAAATAGCAAAGAACTGATATAAAATACTCAAAAGACACAAATAATGACTAACTATACGACAATACTGATAACACATGGTGGAAACGCGTTGTAAAATACGTTGACAATTCCCAATATTTGGACCAGATCATGTCCTTTAGAAATCCCTCCCAATCCATAATAGAAATAGGATTTCACAAGTGAGGAGAAACTGTGGGCTTTCAAATACATACTACTGAACAACAACTACAGCCTGGAAGAGAAAAATAGTAATTATTAACACCTGTGTCCTTCCGGTATTACTGTACGTTCCACGGACATGGTCACTAATAGAAAGGGAGAAAAATATATCAAAGGGAGATGGAAAGGAAAATATTAGGTATAAGTCTAAGAAACTAAGTAAGATACAAAGGGCAGGTCAAAAACTCGTAGGTCAACTCTCACGTCTCCTAAAATGGAAATGGGCAGGGCTTGTAATGAGGATGAAAACAAACAAATGGACCTACCAAATTACAATATGGAATCCAAGGACAGTCAAGAGATATATCGGAAGACAGATCACGGTGGTCAGACAACATAGTAAGAAGATTGGGAAGACTATGGACCAGAACAGCTGGAGACCGCACAAAACGGAGAGATGTTCTCCACACACTCGACTAAATCGAAAGAGAAAATAAGAGTTTTTCTGCCGAAAATTCGCTGTTTTTTCGCGCAGCATTACATAACTTTCTTTTCTGAAGAAGTTCCGTTTTAAGCGTGAGAAAGTAAAAGATTGCACAAGTAAATAGAATGAAACACAAAGAGCAGAACGAAAGCCACCTGGAAGTGAAGACTGATTGGGAAAAGTGGCAGTGAAAAGCGATAGTCATGAACCAAATAAATTTTCGTAATTTTATCCGTTATTATATCTGGATCACTCAACCCCACAGAGGAATGAAAAGGTCACCGGCTGTTAAGAATTTAACGGCAGCCGGCCGTGAACGAGCCACGTGGTCTTTGAACTATTTAACTTCGAAAACATGACAAACAACGTAATAAACACATACGCACAACACAAGTACTACACCTACAAAAGTCCTTTTCAATTGGTCAATTATAGTACTTTTATTTTTAACTTATAATTTATCCGTACCGTAAGTCTAAATATTGAATGAACAATTTTAATTACTGATTTCTAGTCTTCACAAGAGCTCGAAGGTGCTGACGTCGACGCACTTAAATCTCTTCCTCTTCTGAAAGGTGCAACCCCACCGGAGATGAAGAACCGTTTCGAAATTTTAATTCATTTTTTGTTCAATGTAATTTTCTACTGCTGGCGAGGACTCCCAACCTCCAAGTTCTATCGACGGGAGCAGATAGCCACCGCTTACGACTACGCAATGTGGGCGATGATCGTTGAAAACAATACCTCGATTAGAGCCCATGGGAATCTAATTTTTAAAATTCCGCTATATTTTTGGAGTGTCTCCTATTGTGTGTGAACCGACTTGTAAGGGGTTTCTAGGTTAGATGCACTTTGGTTAGCATATCTTTTATACAAATCATATGCATTACATGGAAAACCGTCTTTGGGTATTGCAAACTTTTTTTTTTGTGCAATTCAGTGTAACTATCTCGTTGCTTGCTTCTGATTTCTATATCATCAATAGACACAAGTTCGTCTTATCGGCATTACCTAAATATACAAAAAATGACAGCAACTTTTTAAGTAGCCACTTGCTTCCAATAAAAAAATTATGTTATTACGATAAAATCTTGCCCGTCTTGTAGCTCGCGTTCGAAGCAAACAATCGTATCGATTGGAAATATAAGATGGCGTTGCATTCCTACACCCTTTCCTTAGAAAAACATTCATTAATTTTTGGGGGTACTTAATATGAAGCCCTTGGAACAAATTCAAAATTTTCTTAATATTTCTTGTGAGAGGAAAATACACTTATAAATGAAGCGTAGGCCAATTTTTCACTGTTAACTCTCTTTCTGAATCTGTTTCGGGAGTATCAAAGAAAGATTTGCTATTTATGGTGTACACTATAAAATGTCCTAAATATAAGCAAAAAATGATCCCCTACCGTGACTACAAAAATATTAAATCTGAGGCTATGTTCGACGACAGCGCCAAAGCTCCATGGCATGACGTTTATAATCAAACATCTCTTAATAGTAAAGTAGAAGTCTTCAACGAAAATATATCTGACCTTTTCGATAAACATGCACCATGGAAGACGCGACGTGTAACACGTCCCGCGGCCCCATGGCTTACAAATACATTAAAGCAATTCTTGCAGGAACGCGACTCAGCTTACCATCGCTTCAAGCGTAATAAAACCTCTGAAATGAAAGAGTACAGGGGCGAATTAATATTTTTGCCGCCAGTAGGCACATCAAATTTGCCGCCCCCTGTTTAAAATTAATGTGACATTTTTAATTGTAACGTTTCAGTAACAATTCCTCATTAATTTAAAGGTTTTAACTTTAAAAGTAACATTATATTTGCACATTGTTTTCATCAATTAAATAATTTTTTGGGATTAGCGAATTTTGGATATAAACTTTATCTTCATAGCAAGTAACGTTCAACATTATTAACGTTTCAACACAAACGTTAACATTAAAAGGAAACTAAAACATGACAACTAGAATTGCAACATCTTTTCTTTCGTCAACGGGCCTTAGTTTCAGATTCATATACTTCTGAAATTATAGGGTATACTCTAATGAAGTAGACAAATAAATAGCTTGTATTAAATATTAATATGATATTTTTAAAATAAAAATATGATTTATGCTGTTATAGTTTTTAGAGAACCTAAATTTTTTTTTACAAAATATCAAGAAAATTTTGTGCCTTTGAAAATTTGCTGCCGTAGGAACGTGCCTACTGTGCCTATGCGTAAATCCACCTCTGAGAGAATACAAAAAGTTACGAAATTCCGTAAAACAAAAAATTAGAAACGCAAAAATTCAATATTATCATGATGTCTTTAACGTGAATACAAACACAAAAGACGTTGGGACAAACTGAGAGACCTCGGAATCACGAAAGCAAATTCTTCTGATATTTCTATCGATATGCCCTTGAATGATATTAATGACTACTTTGTAAATGTTTCAAAACCAATACCACCTTCTGTCAAGCGTAATACATTACAGAGACTTTCAAGCAACTCAGCTGCTATCAGGGATAAATTTTATTTCCATACCGTTGATCATCAAGAAGTTAGTAAAATTGTTCTTTCACTAAAATCAAATGCAAAGGGCTCCGATGGTATCACAGCCAAACAACTGAAATTTGTTTTACCATTTACCCTTACGGCGCTCACGCACTTAATTTCTCATTAACAACGGGAACCTTTCCTCAAGCGTGGAAGCTTGCACATGTTCGCCCCCTGCCCAAATCTGAACTGATCTCGGCGTCTTGCAATTATCGCCCAATTAGTATATTGCCGACAGTGTCTAAAGTTCTGGAACAAATTGTTCGTAAACAGATTGTAAAACACGTATCCGACTCAGATCTGCTCGATAACTTTCAATCCGGCTTTAGAGGAGGTAGAAGCACACAAACAGCTTTATTGAAAGTAACTGAGGACATACGAAAAGCGCTAGATGATGGCCTCGTAACTGTATTAACTCTTTTAGATTTTAGTAAGCATTCCACTCTGTAGATTACATCCTAATAGCGAAGTGCAAAAATCTAAGTTTTTGTGATTCCACCATCTCTTGGATTGCAAGCTATCTCTACAATAGGCAACAAATTATTGTAGTTTATCTGCACTCCAATCCAAAACCTCTCCACCGAGGAGTACCTCAGGGATCCGTGTTAGGGCCACCGTTCTTCTTAATTTACATGAATGACCTATCAAGCGAACTTACGGAATGTAGTCATCTTATGTACGCGGATGACCTGCAAATTTATATCTCCGGAAAACCATCACAAGTAGAAATGCTAATAAATAAATTAAATAATTAACTCCCATCTGTAGTCAAATGGTCAATGAGAAACGGACTCAATTTAAATCCTACAAAATCACAAACCATCATAATTGGCTCTTCTCAAATGCATAAGAAACTTGAGGGTTCATATGTTCCTGATTTGCTTATAGACAATCTTGTGGTACCCTGTCATACACAAGTCAAAAACTTGGGCTTAATACTTGATGATCATCTAAATTGGGAATATCAGGTCCGAAATGTCTGTCGCAAAGTTTATGCTTCATTGCAATTCCTTAGATATATCGATAAATGTCTCCCTACTAATACAAAAGAAATGTTGGTAAAACACTGCTGTGTCCTCATTTCGACTAACTGACTTCATTTCGTGTATAACAATTTAAAAGATTCACTCCATCAAACTCTACAGAGGGCTCAAAATTCTTGTATTCGTTTCATTTATAACATAAGAAAATACGATCACATCTCTGGAGTTTACAAACAGCACAAAATATTAACACTAAAGGATAGGCGTTTGTATCACAGCCTTTGTCTTTTATTTAAGATGCTAAAAATGGGTTCCCCGACATACTTAACAAGTTATTTTGTACATCATAAATCATCTAGATTTCTGAAATCCCAGTTACTCTGTATTCCAAAAAGCAAAACCAACTACTACAATAAATCGTTCGCAATTACTGTAGCCCAGGAATGGAATAAATTGCCTTCCAATTTTAAAAACTCCTCTTCATTAACATCTTTTAAGAAGCACCTGCACATTTTACAAAGTAAAATACATCATTTTGCAATTTAAATCACCGCAGATTACGGGTCAAATAAAAACTATTCCTTAGGAGTGTTAAGATTAATGTTTTAGAAATGACATTAATGTTTCTTTTGTAAAAAAATGTTACCTTCTTGCGACCTGTTTGATACTGCCGGAACTGTTACTTTCATCCGTAGGAGCAGAGGCGATTTTAAAAAAGAAAACGACCCTTTGCAGCATGGACCGCAGCTGAGGATACCATCCCAAAGACCCGTTACTTCATGATAGCTTAGTTTCCATTGTATTAGGACGTAGTCTGCCTTGTGGGTTTTTCCCCGACTAGCGGGTTTTCCTCCAGGATCGAGCGGCGGGTGATGGTGTCTTTCTGTATTAATAGATCACAATCGCTCGGGGTGAATACCAGGCTGCCGCGTAGCGCGCAGATATGTAAAGTACATAATCTTATTTAATTCAAATTTTGTTTTCAATCTCAGACTTGATTTTAAAATTATTTCAAACTTATTATTGTAACATTGTATCCATTTAACCTCTGATGTTGTCTATTTATAACTTACTTTAAATAACGGTTGCTTTCCACTAACTACTTACAACTTTTAGGTTACATTACATTTAAACTTTTAGATAACATTACTTTTTACTACATTACTTTAACTACGTTACTTTTACTACATTATTCTGTATATTTGTGATACGTGGTTAGGCGAAAGAGCGGGCCTGATGGCCCGAACCTCGCCATATTAATAAAGGATTATTATTATTATTATTAATATTATTATTATAACTCAATTTTCAAAATTTTCAAAGTTTGAATTTTTTCCGCAACTTCCTACAATATTAAAAATAGGGATTTTCTCTTCAAAACTAATTTGTTGTCCATAATTAGGTCTTTCATTAAGGTCATATTTCCTAAGGTCCTTTTTGTTGCTGAAACTTTTAGTGCTTTTTGCTCAATATTTAGTGAAATATGTGCAATTTGAAAAACAAACACGATTTTCTCGAAAGGGCCCCAAATTTTTTCTGGAGAGGGGTTGCAAAATGTACGTTATAAGATGATAAACTATATTTGCTCTGTTTTTCCAAAAAATACAAATGTGTAATTTCTGCGATTAACCTCTCACGTCGTTAATATTCCCATGAGAAGCAATTTCTTCATACTATTACATTTAGGAGTACATTTTATTTAAATGATGTTTTAAGGCGGAACCACACATTCGGCATTCGGCGAGGAGCCAGCGGTGCTCGCAAAACCCCATGTAGTGGGGATAAGTCGCTTGCTATTTGCCGAGCGACGTACATTCAGTGCTCGCCCTACCCACCGCGTGTCTGGTTTTTTGCACACATCACAGGAAGCAAACATTCGCTGATCACATCAGCTGATCACGATTGGGCGAGCTTCCGCTCGCAACTTGCCGAATTCAGAAGTTCTCTAACGAGCCTCCTTTATAAAGTTTCTCGAAAATTAAAAACCTTTCAGTGAAAACGAGCTCAAATTTCCCAATCTTCTGAAACCTTCAAACGCCATTTTCTCAAAAATAGCTCCAATTTTTTAAAAAAAAGTTTCGTACGGATAGCGCTAAATACACTGTTTAAGATGACAGATTTAATTTTGCTGTATTCTTTGGTTTTTCGAAAAAATCACACAAATGTAATTTTTGGAAATATATCACAAGCCGGTCATATGTACATTTCCGGTGGGTTGTATACATTATTGCACCTATGATTCGAACGGTTTCTTATGATGAAAAGAAATCAAGGATAGGAATCATAGGATAGGAATTTCTGTGATAAAGAACTTCAAATTTCGCATTTACAGTAACATTTAAAACGTACTTTTCTTAGAAACGGCACCAAATTTTTCAAAAAAAATTGCCTTTTTTAACAAGGTTTTATTGTTCTTTAATATTCTTACAGTAATATTTCAGTTCTACTCAAGGGAAACAAAATTTGAGAAATTCTCGAAAAATTATCTTGGGCGGCAACAGATTGCAGCTGGCAAGATATGTGGCAAGTAAAAAGAGCTAGCCCAAACCAAAGAAATAAAAAACTAATACGACAAAGTCTGCTTATTTGTAGCTCAACTAGCTTCTTGTAAGATGGTGTTACGAAAAGTATTAAACGACACACGGCCGATATCACAAATAAAACTTGGTATGTTTATCGGCCTAATTAAGTTAATTACTAAAACATGTCCTGCCCCTTGTGTGAACTCGTGTGTGGTAAATTAATGGGCAATTATAGGATGCGCTTGTATGAACTCAAAATCATAATAATTCATAAGAAACCGTTCTGGCGGAAAGAAACACGTTTGTCATGTGTGAATCCACATATGGATGATTAAATGTTGCCTATCAAAGAAACCCTTCCAGCAGCCAGAATATCAAAAGGCTTTTCCTCCTGTGTGAATCCGCATGTGACAGCGTAATTGTTGCCTTTGAGAGAAACTCTTTTGGCAAAGAGAACATACAAAAGGCTTTTCCCCTGTGTGTATCCGCATGTGGCGACTTAATTTCCCCCTTTCTGAGAAACCCTTCTGGCAGACAGAACAATTAAAAAGCTTTACCCCTGTGTGAATCCGCATGTGGCGAATTAACTTCCCCCTTACTGCAAAACCCTGCTGGCAGACAGAACAATTAAAAGGCTTTTTTCCTGTGTGAATCCGCATGTGGTTGCTTAAACGATCCCTTTGAGAGAAAAACTTCTGGCAGACAGAACATTCAAAAGGTTTTTCCCCTGAGTGAATCCGCATGTGTGTATTTAAATTACCCTTTCGGGAGAATACCTTCTGGCAGACAGAACATTCAAAAGGCTTTTCCCCTGTGTGAATCCGCATGTGACAGCGTAATTGTTGCCTTTGAGAGAAACTCTTTTGGCAAAGAGAACATACAAAAGGCTTTTCCCCTGTGTGTATCCGCATGTGGCGACTTAATTTCCCCCTTTCTGAGAAACCCTTCTGGCAGACAGAACAATTAAAAAGCTTTTCCCCTGTGTGAATCCGCATGTGGCGAATTAACTTCCCCCTTACTGCAAAACCCTGCTGGCAGACAGAACAATTAAAAGGCTTTTTTCCTGTGTGAATCCGCATGTGGTTGCTTAAACGATCCCTTTGAGAGAAAAACTTCTGGCAGACAGAACATTCAAAAGGTTTTTCTTCTGAGTGAATCCGCATGTGTGTATTTAAATTACCCTTTCGGGAGAATACCTTCTGGCAGACAGAACATTCAAAAGGCTTCTCCCCTGTGTGAATCAACATGTGATTATCTAAAATCCCCCTTTCTGAAAAACCTTTCACGCAGACGGAACATTCAAAAGGCTTTTCCCCTGTGTGAATCCGCATGTGCCTACTTAAATTTCCTCTTTCTGAGAAACCCTTCTGGCAGACAGAACATAAAAAAGGTTTTTCCCCTGTGTGTATCCGCATGTGGCGTCTTAATTTCCCCCTTTCTGAGAAACCCTTCTGGCAGACAGAACAATTAAAAGGCCTTTCTCCTGTGTGCATTCGTAAGTGGTTGCTTAAAATATCCCGTTGAGAGAAACACTTCTGGCAGATAGAACATTCAAAAGGCTTTTCCCCTGTGTGTATCCGCATGTGGCGAATTAACTTTGCCCTTACAGCAAAACCCTGCTGGCAGACAGAACAATTAAAAGGCTTTTCTCCTGTGTGAATCCGCATGTGGTCGCTTAAATGATACCTTTGAGAGAAAAACGTCTGGCAGACAGAACATGCAAATGGTTTTTCCCCTGTGTGAATCCGCATGTGTGTATTTAAATTACCCTTTCGGGAGAATACCTTCTGGCAGACAGAACATTCAAAAGCCTTCTCCCCTGTGTGAATCCGCATGTGCTTATTTAAAATCCCCCTTTCTGAAAAACCTTTCACGCAGACGGAACATTCAAAAGGCTTTTCCCCTGTGTGAATCAGCATGTGCCTACTTAAACTTCCTCTTCCTGAGAAACTCTTCTGGCAGACAGAACACTGCAAAGGCCTTTCACCTGTGTGAGTCCGCATGTGCTTCCTTAAATGTACGTTTTGAGAAAAATATTTATAGCAGACAGAACATTTAAAAGGCTTTTCGCCTATTGGAATCTTCATGTCGGAAATTGAATTTTCTCCTCGCGAAAAGCTTTTCTGGCAATTGTTGCATTCATGTCGTCTCCCTCCGAGACCACTTCTTGCTTCTGGCTGCGATTCGTTGGAAGAGCCTGCTCCGGGGGGTTCTGCATCTGAAAACAGTTCACTTCGTTAAAAAGAAGTTTCTCAAAACAAGGAGTTGGACGGTAATTGTTGCGATTTAATGTAATAAATATATTTGGCCTAGATGGGTAAACCAAATTGTAAGGTCTCCAACGTGCAGCCGGAGGTAACATTGCTGTGTTCATTGCTTCCCCACTCCCAAGCAAGCCTGTGCTCACTTCGCTTAGGCACAGTCTTATCTTGGCATTAATTTGTAATGGAGCTCCCGTTTGGGGCAACCGCCAAATGCAAAGTTCCAGAGTAATTGGGTTTTTGAACGCAGAGAAATCTATTGAAGTTTACCGCCAGTTCAAAAAAGTCAATGGAGAGTAATGCATGGATGCCTAAATCGTCCTCAAGTGATGTACGGAATCGGTAGTTTATCGAACTGAAGTTCACGTCGAAGAAACAAGCGGCAAGCCGTGAATTTCCGACGATACAGTGGCGAAAATTAACCAATCCACACGAAGATCAGCGACACTCGAGATCAGGGGTGTATAACTTGCAAGGGCTCAAGTGCCACAAATAACACCTTTAATATGTTTGCAAGCCATTTTTCATATATTCATTTGACCGGCTTCTCTCAAAGGGGAGAGTGGGGGAATGGAACCATTCGTGACGAAGCCATACCATGCAAAACGCAGCGAAACAGATTGGGATGGTTTTGTTTCTCAATTTACCAGAAAAAAAGCCATTAAATCTAAACGATCTATTTCTAAACTAAACTGATCTATTTTTAAATAAGGGGGGTGGCTCTCGCAGAGCGCGTGCGCCAAGTGATCTCGCCCGACTTGGATGCAAGGGACTTTCGCTCTTGATTAATAAACCTTTCGCGGGCCACTATCAATGGCACAGCGGGCCGCCAGTTGGACAACCCTGATACAGATCTCCGCATTTTGGTTCCTGAGATTTCCCGAAGCACCATTCTCAGGATTCTGAAGGTTGCAAAATCAGAAGGTGTGCGCGAGATAGGTCGCGCGAATGTTAACGGAAGATCACCAACGATAACGAGTTGAATCTTCCCGCGAGTTTATTCGCCGCTATGCAGACTAATACAAAATTGTCACGGGCGAAGAAACCTGGGCATCTCACTGCAAAGCTGAGACCAAACAACAGCAAAAGCGGCATCCAAGCCGTGAAAATTCAGTCTGTAACGTCATGGCAACTAGTTTTGGGATTGACAGGGACTACTGCTGATGGACTTCGTACTTTCTGGGTCCACAGAAAGCTTGAAAGGTACTGAGTGTCTCCCGAAAACTCTGCTGTGCTGCAAATGCTGCGAATAATCGATTTCGAGATTTCAACGGAAACACACTTTTTGCGGTCCCCTGAATCCGAAAAGGTGTTGATTTTTTTAAAACGTCCTTTTGGCAGTGAACACTACTGACACCTAAGCCATGCCCAGGATTTTATTCGAATTTAAAAACTCCTATCTATCGCGCTCGAGTCGAAGCTTTGAGATTTTAAAAAATTTTCTTCAAAATGTGAGGGTACTTTATATGAAGACCTTAAAAATTTTTCTCAAAAAAGGTCTTCTATTTTTTTCTTTTATTTCTTGTAAAACTAATGTAAAATAAACTTATAAAGGAGACGTAGGTTCAATTTTCTGGGTTAACTCAATTTTCGAAAATTGCAAAATTTGGAATTTTTTGGACGTCTTCCTACAACTATAATATTAAAGAAAGAGATTTTTTCTTCAAATAAAATTTGCTCTCCATAGTGAGCTCTTTCATTAACCCTCCTCCGAGCAACTAATTATAATGACGCAACGGGGCAGGCAGGTCCCAGCGGACCCAGGAGTGTCTGCAACGAGACTATGCTTACAGGTGTCCGATTTTGGACGTGGATAATGAAACATAACTCTCTAATATATATTTCTTTAATTTAACAAAACCTTTTAAAATACTTACATTCATTTATTAAACAGAAGTTCTCTTATTATAGGTCTCACACACTGTTACACTGTTTATGCTCATAGCAGAGAGGTTTTGAACAGATGCTATATCTGTTTCCTATTTCTTTCCAAAGGGCACAAATGTTATCTTTCTTGACATTGTCATAAATTTTCTGAGCTGAAGATGTTCCTTCTTTCCCCAAAAAAGTGTGTGACTGACAGGCGACACTTGTTATTCAATCCTGATTGTCTCCTTACGTTTAGTGGGCGAACAAAATTCTTTGCGATGCCAATAATGAAAAATCGTATGATCTCATGCTTTCTAACATTCAGTCAGAGCCAGTAATATTACTATCGCGGTGCAGTCTTCCCACAAAACCTGGGACGTGCACGACTTCAAAAATTCACTGTTTCGGTCACATACTAACACGCAAAAACACTGTCTACGAAGGAACCGATCTCAGAATCTCTCACACGTAGCGTCATTTCCCGGAAAAAGAATTTGCGCAAGCCGACATCCGCCCACCCTTGGGCGTGAAGCAGACAAGTAATCGACCAAACAAATCCAGGAAATACATTATTACACTACATCAAAAGACCAGAGACCAATGGACCCCGCTTGCTCAGGCGAGGCTGAAAAAAGATAATAACTTTTTTATTTATTATCCAGTATTGCTTTCGCAAAATGGTTGCGGAAACAAAAAACCCTTAGAGCAAAATCCTCACAGCTTGGATAGTTTTCACGTAATATATTAAAAATCTCGCTTCTGTCTCCATTAGACCCCAGTTAAGGGTTAATGTCTTGTACATTTTTTGACATTTTTAGTAGTTTTCGCGCAATACTGGGTGCAATATGCACAATTTTAGAAAATAACAAAAACAAGATTTTCCAAAAAACTGCTTTTTTTGGAATTTTTTCTTCACACTTTTGGTACGATAATGGTAAATGTATGCTATGAGATATCAACATCAGTTCGCTCTATTCCTTCGTATTTTCAACAATTACAAAAAAGTAATTTTTTTACTTGTATCCCGTCGTTAATATTTACGTTAGTCAGGCGATTTGTTCACATTATTACATTTATGAGTGCATGTGCTTGAAGTATCGTCATATAAAGGGTCTCTAAGACCGAGAGTTTTATGGGAAAACAAGCTCAAAATTACGCATTTTCAGAAACGCCCATTTCTCAGAAACCAAATTTTTTCTTCTAACGTTTCGTATGAATAGAGCTAAATACACTCTTTATTATGTCGTAAAGTTCATTTTGGGGTATTTTGTTGTTTTCGAATTACTGTTTGTGTGCTGTTTCGAGTTACTGTTGTGTGTTTGCTTCAAATTACTTCAAATGAAGCTTTTTCAA